>CP141150.1:32822755-34072755 GCA_035235625.1 Saururus chinensis | reverse complement strand
CATCTAGCCACATTCATTAATTTTTATAGAAGATTCTTAATTGATCTTGATAGCAACAGTACCATAAAAGAACACATCTATCAATTTAAAACTGATTTATGTTAGGTTCAAGTTTTAAGTGATTCAACCTGATCATACCCAAATATTTTTTATATTTTTCTGTGTTTTGATAGTAATTCTTAAAAAAAATTGATGGGTAACGATAAAACCAAATAATTATTCTAAATAATTTCTTAATTCTACATAGGTCCTTTTCAAGTCGAGTTTGGGTTACAATGATAAGGGGTAAGATTTGACAAAACCCAACCTAGTAACATCATAACATGGCCACCCATCCTATCACCCAGAAAATTTGCAGAGACCCCCTTTTTCTCTTGTGCAAACAAAAAACATTCAGCATTTTCTATTTCACACCCACACTCTGCAAACCTATTTTACCAAGGTCCCAACACAAGTTTCTTCTTTTGTTTTATGTGTGGACTCCTAAGTCCTAAGAGACACCAATCAGATTCAGCACCCATGTAAATTTCTGTGAATTGGAATGGGGCGTATCCACAGAGCAAAGGCCCTTCTGTTTGCCAGCTGCCAAATGGACTTAACATGGCCAAGGTAACCAACAATAAAAGATTATCACATCAAGGAAGTCACGTGGTGAGAAAAAAAACTTCCAACAGTACCCAAGGTTTCTCCTATCCAATGGTCATACATTGTGGCCATGATAAGTAGTCATGATAATATTTTTCCTTATCAATCCAACCATCCAATGTTACCTTGCGGCTGAACACAAGCCGTCTGATTTTCCAACAGTCCGTTCAAAACAATATAAGATTGAGGAATTTATTTTGAAAAAAAACGTAAACCACACTAATTTAGAAAATTTTTAGAGGTGTGTAATACCTATGGTTCTTGTAGCTAAAACCTAAGTGAACAAGCCCTGGCCACCTGACGGCCAGGGCTGTGTAGACATCCTCAATTCTTATAAAGTTCATTTACAAATGCCTCTGCTTCATGGGACTAGCAATTTCTACCGTTATCTCATTACAACATACGCTGTTAGTGCCACAAAGAAACTGAAGCATGGGAGTCATGAGCTTGTATTGACAATTCGAACGGGGACGACCGGAATTGAGTTCCACCATTCCCTCCATCGCCTATTACTCGGCTCATTATTAGTGTATTTCCCGACTGGGGAATTCATTAAAAAACAGCAGCATGTTACGGCCATTAAAGTGAACTTGAAAGGGATCAGTGCAAAGAGTGCTGAAGCTCCTAACATCACCAACATCATCTGGTTTGCATGCTGCAATCAATGCTATCACAGTTATAACTGAACAAAGATACAGAAAAGAATAACTGTTCGACTTTCTGATTTGCGACTTATGATCACGACTTTGATGGTTTCTAGCAGCATTGTGGCTAGCTATAAACCACTTGCACATTAAGCAAACAATGCAGCAACTTTACGGCGGTGCTCTTTGAAATAAAGATTTAAGCTAGCACTGCATTGTACTTAACAAGAATGGAACTAGAATTAAAGAGATGGTTAGCTAAAAAGAAATGCTCCAGAGAATCTTACCTTTGGTGCTCTTGATACCAATATTGACCAAATTTTCATGATTGCAATATTTACTATTTGGACCACTTCATGGAAGCTCCTCAATCCATGTTGGGCACTCACAATACTCTCCATTGTTGTCTGGTCAGAGGCTGTATTGACTACCACCTGTGCATATTTATCCCCTCCCCAGTTGCTTAACCAAAACATTTTCCCCACTGCATAGAGCAAAATTGCTGAAATTGCATAGCCTATCCACTCCCTGAACATTGTCCATTAAAAGAAGTCATCACCAAGTTCTCATGGAATCCGTTCAAATTTAATACCAATGTCATAACAAATGCCACACAAAATTGGCATTGCCAGAACAATAATGTAAGTGGGACATGATACATGATACCTCCTGGCTTGCAAATACACCTCCAGGCATTTGAATTTAAAGAAAGAAGGCCTATTAGGATGACATTGTGCTTATGTATAGCTTTTTCTCTAGCATCTATTCCTATGGAATTATCTGGAGATTCATGTATAATTTGTACATTGCATCACAAACAAGAAGCAATTTTCAAGTGACATAAATGCAGCAGTGTAATTCACTAATCAGAAGATGGTAATAATAATTTCAACAACCTAGTTCATGACCTTCATTAATAAATATAGAATCTAAAATAGTAGAAATTTACGAACATGTTGTAGCAATTCTCAATATAAATGAAGTGAAATTTGCTAATCAGAAGATGGTAATAATAATAATTTGAGAAACCTGGTCCATGACCTTCATTAATAAATCTAGAATCTAAAATTGTAGAAATTTACCAACACGTTATCATGTCGAGCATGGGTTAAGTACATGAATGATGTATATACCTTATTCATATACTCCCTCCATCCATATTAACAGCTACATTTGGGAAAATAGTGATTTTTATTGAATGGTGTGATACTCTTTTTTAAGTACCCAATCACTTAAATTGCACGAAATAGAGCTATTAGCTATTAATTTAGGACAGGGGGAATATTTATAATGGGAAAACAAGAACCGTCAGCATACTGTAGCCTCTTCTTAGATTCAACAAGCTGTGAATTTTCTCTTAAGGCAGCCCAATTGAAACAACTAATTTAAAGAAGATTAACCAGCGTTATAGAGAAAATGGATATTGGTTTCAATTCAAGAAATTCTTATATAGTGGGAATGAAACGTAAAGCATCAGTACAATATTAACAAGGCATTGCGCATTTGATCAAAGAAATCACAAATGCCACGTGTTCAGAGAAATGTGTGGTCACGACAAGCACTTCTAAAATATGATATATTAAAGAACTTATGTGGTTATGTAACTTACTTGTAGATAACAATTAATGTCATGCAAAGACTAAGGACTGTGATTGCAGGTATTTCCCATTTGAAAATCCCTCTGATAACTGAAAAAACACCATTTATGGGACTCAAAAGCTCCTATCAAAGAAGTTAACATAAAGAAAATCAGCCCATGGTTATTAAATACTATTATATTTACATTGAACATGAAGTTATTTAGCGCCAGTCTATGTTTCAGAATTATGAGGTTGCCAAAGTAAGATTTGGTGTCGCAGCAATGCTTAAATGAACCAAAATAGTGGCCCATTGTTTGACATACTAAATGTTAAAAAAATAAATTAAAAAGATAAATATTAGAGAAACTAGATTTCATTCTTGAAGGATCTTACCATTAGAATCAGAACACTACCACTAAGCCCTTCCTCCTCTAAATTCTTAACACTAGCTTTAGCAGTATAAACTTCCTCAGCTTCTTGTCGTGCTTCACTGATGGTTGTCTCCAAAGTGGTCAACTTGTCTATTTGGCCCTCCAATGGTTCTTCGTATCCTTCTTTGTTCTTCAAACGACACAAGCTTGGGTGACTTATGTTAAAACTCCGAAGTATAGCGGTTGCACTACATAGATGTATACTATTAATCTGTTTTAGACTGTTGGCAAGCTCTTTCAGCACATAGTCTCCCTTAGGCAATTCATCATACAGGGAGAAAATCAAGAAGTTACTTGGAGCAGGCGGCGATGTCCTTAGCAATTCTCTTGCAGCATGGAGCCTATATATCCCAAGAATTGTCCTACAATGCATCTCCCAAATTTCTTCCTGAGATTCAATGTTGAAGTGAGACAAAAATTTGTGCAAAAGAATAACCTCCTTTGTGAGCGTAAGCCAGTAGTCTCGCCTAGTAGAGCTTGTCATCTCAGGAAATTCCAAAATTATGCTTTCCGATCTGCAAAAATTAGCTACAAATGTGCATTAATATGCATTTTTACATTGTAGAAATGTTCAAAAAGAAGAATGAGAAGTGCTATTGGAAAAAAATAAGGCGGGAGAAGCCGTACAGCTGAGATGACTCATATACCATTGCCTTGTCAAACAGAGGAGCACCCCAAGGTCCAGTTGAAGCAGATGAAACTTTATGATTTACATCCTGCCTTGACAAGTCCATTATCAAAGCATCCTCATATGTAACTACCCCGGAGGCCTCGAAGTAGAGGGCATAATTTGTAAGGGTCAGTTTTCCTGTCATACACATGTATTGCAAGTGAACCAAAAAGACGAGCTTTCTCCAAAAACAATACTGTAATATGCAATAAATCTTTTTTAAATGTCTTCACTTCGTAATTTCCAGTTGTACCAATCAAGGATGAAATCACCTGGCCAGCTTGTTCCACCTACATGGCGTATCACCCTTTGCGTATATCCAGCTCCATCCACATGCAGTATGAACTCATCATCTCGCAGTTGTACACCCGTTGACCTTGTCTGTTTCTGCAAATACTTAACATACCTAGACATTTTCGAATAAGGATTAGAAATTTTTGTAGTGATCCACTATGCTCTCAAAACAAGAAAATATGCTACAACAAAATCATAACTGTTCCGTAATTATTCATGTATCGAAGTTGCATATGAAGAAATGCACACGAGTAGCTAAGAAAGGAAATTTTACTTGTCATTTTCTTTTATAAAGATATCATAAGCTGGATAGTATAGCCGATTAGTGGTTGAAGCCGTGAGCGCCTCAAACGTGAATTGTGCATTGACAACATCGGCAACAAGTGGAAGCAGAGTCGCCAACCACACAAATGCATCTTCACCCACACTTTGCTGATCATCAACTTGCTATAAAAATATGTAGATTACAATCATTAATGTCCATCATAAAAGCATGCCAAATAAATACCAATTACAGAGCTAGAACAAACATAAGTGATTGAAGCTACTAGATTAGTGCATATTCAATATATATAATTAGGAAGTTCATCAACAAGAAAATGAAAAAGACATCACATACAAAGAGCAAATAAATAAGGATATGTCCCTTACAAGTAGTGGCATAAGGTCAGAATAAAAAAGAGGCACGTCCTCTTGTTCTTGAGCTGCTAGCATCTTATGAGACGGTTTCAAGTCTTCTCTCTCTTTTGCCACACACTCCTGCAAATTAATTCACACTTATCAATCCAAAATCATAGTGCAATCAAATTCAAGGTGCAAATTATCAAGTGAGCGTGAAGAAATTTTTTTTGACAAACATATGAGTTATGAAATTGGAATACTAATTTCCGCTACAGAGTAGTTACTTGTACCACCCCAAAGATACTGTGGCATCTTCTCAACTGCACATCCTCATCAATGTTGTATGGCCTCATTGATCCATTCAATTACATGAAAATCGGACTCTATATATATCTTCAACATGGGAACACCTAGTATATATCAATTCACAATAGTGATTTAACACATAATTCCTGGATCACAAGTGCCCACCATATCTTACAGACAAAAACAGCTTGAACTCATATGCGACCGACATACTGAAACAAATATGTTTTTCACCAAGTTGCTTCTGTTTTCTCTCCAAATTACTCTCCACAGATATAAAAGTAAATTAAATCTAAGTGATTAACAACATTCCAGAATAAAAGAAAAGGAACACAAAGAACAAACCGATTTTGATTCTTCATCAGTGGGAGTGGGGGTCTCCCATGCAAGCATCATATCAAATGTGAAGCGATTGAATGATCCATCCCCAATCTTCTCCTCCAAATGACTACAAATCCTTACCAGTGCCTTCAAACTGCTGAACTCCACCAGTTTCCTGGAGTATCCACTCACTTCAGCATTCAACCCTGACTCAAACTCATTCACCATTGCATCCACAGAAGTACCAACCTCCCTGCACAATCCACACTCACTTTACCTTACAGCTAAAAAATGATCTTAATTTGACCATTTTGAGGTCCTATCTTCCCAATCATCAAATCTTTCTGAGAATGAAGAATCTACTCATCCTAAATTCATGCACAGAACAAGAAACTAATGCTGCCCATGTAACTCGAATAGTGTGAGTGTGTGATCACTGTGAGAGAGAGAGAGAGAGAGAGTCGTACTGTGCACATCGTTGTAGGAGGTCATTAGCAATGGAGGACAGATACTTCTTCATCTTGTTTAAGCCAACACAGCTTCTCCTTTCCTGGTATGAACTTTGGAGCTTCCATCCATGGCCGAGCTCTCGCTCATGTGATGCGCAACGGTCTCCGACGCATGCAGTTTGTTAGGCCTGCACGTAGCCCCGTTGTGGACACTTGTGTTCTTACGGCACGGAAAGACACTAAGCCCACGGGTTGAGCACGAATTACATATCTCTAACCCGGGTTGAATATGGTTTTGTTAAATTTAACCGGAGATAAGTGAACCAAACTGCGATTAAACTATTGAATGAGTCTATGCACCACCCAAAATAACTCTATAATTTTTTTTTATAAATTTATAAATAAAAAGAGGTACTGAGAAGATTAGTGGGGTGCATATAAATACGTTATAAACTATTGATGAGAATTATATTGATTACCTCTAAAGAATGACAGATGCCTGCCTACAGTAGGAAGCCCATTTTAAACTCACTACAGGTAGGTTATTTTAAAATTTATATAAATATTTTTATTTTTTAATAACAAAGGGTGTTTGAGTGTATAAAAAGGGTAAGGTAATTGGCCTCATAGAATTCATCATTATATGCATCACATAATTAAATTATAATATAATCTGAGATCCTTACCATCCCAATATTATTGCCAGATTAATTTATATTTTAATAGTGGTTATATTGGGTAAGTAATATTGATATTAGTTGCCTTTTATCGACTCCTATATGCCTTGAAATGTCTGGCGAAACATTTATGCAAGTAATATTTGTCTTTAAAAAACATAAATATGAGATAAAAGACGATTAATTTCTTAAAATTGATAATAGTTGCAAACTTACGTTTATTAGGAAAAAATACATGTATAAAAAAAAGGAAAAAGCTATAATGTGAGGAAAGAAACAATTAATTTATTCATCAATTTGAATTTTCTTTTACCTATCAAAATTTGAAGGATGAGGAAAAACAACTCATTGTTTGACAAAAATTACATTGACGACTTTGTTTACGTAAGCGCTGTCAAAGGAAAACTCATAGCAAAATAAAATAAGTTAAGTAATTATAGATATTAATCACACTTAATTCCCATATTGTTATTATATTTTATTATAATTTTATTAAAAAAATTATATGAGCCAGGGTTTATGCCGACGCACATGCATTTGGGCATCATGAGTCATCATATTGAGATCTAATGGCAAAAGGGGTAGAAAAATAACCTGCCTCCTAAGTAATGTTTGTCGTCAATATTCAATATGATGGCCGTTGATACCTGCGTAAACTCAAATTGTGGCATATGAGCCCGTACTCATCCAAACAGACTCATAAATTTAATATAAGTTTGACTTGATATGTAATATGAGGGTATTTTAGTAAAATAATTTTGGTTAATACATGTTAACCACATGTCAACCTAATACTAGTTGCTGATATAACACGAATTCTATTTTTTATGTTATGTTAATTTTTAATGTTATAAAGTTAAATCTTGCACTTGTGAACTTGGAATCACACAATTTTAACATTGTTAAAAAACTCTTGAGAAACTATCAATTGAGATCCTACAAGAATATGTTTTCTTTAACTTTTTAGTGGATCCCATGTATGAAACATGTTTCATGTTAATCAATTTCTGTACTTTTACCTATATTATTCATGTTCTTGATTTTATTAGCTCTATTAAATAAGACTCATATGCAAATTACACTTGAACATGAATAACGTATTTCACAATACAAAGTCTTTGAACACTATCGTTTTTGTCAACCTATAGCATTATATTAAATCCATACGATTTAAGACTCGTAGTTGCCCAATTAAAGTATTTTGAGTTATTATAATACTTATAATTATATATGTGTTGTTATTTATAATCATTATGATCATAAAAATATGTATTATAACTCTCGCAATTAAATGAGACCTTTCTTCATTACAAACTTTTTTATTTATTTTATTTAGTTTGTATGTACACATATAATGTGTGTGCATTCTTACTAGTATTTTTTAAGTTATAATCCACCAAGAGGATGATAATCCACCTGAACTAATTTAGCAAAATGTACGAAATTCCAACTAAAATTAATCGACTATTACCTCTTGTTATTAGCATCCTACCCATTGGATCCTCATCCATTGGATGGTTACCAGATTCCAGCCTGAATGGGAGAAACAATGCCTTAAAATTTAAATTATTACATATTTTCAAATTAATAAGGTAGTTGTCCTAATCATAGTTGTTTATACATCTTATCATGTTAATACTGTGATTACTGAGAGCATGCCTACCATTACTCGTGTAGTAGCTGAACATGGGTCTGCTGCTGGATGGACGAACCAGATCTAGTTGTTGATATTTCTACTTTACCTTTTTTATATTAAAATTATACTTCCTCCGTCTTATATTAATAGTTCGATATCTAATTTTTATTAAGATAGTAATCACATCTTTCTTTCACGCGTCTAACACTAATCTATAATCACCAGCCCGCTCAAAGGCTTCTATGACAAGATCAATTTCGAAAATTTTCACATAAGCCAGAACCAGTATATCTGCATAATAGAATTGGAACAGAACCGATTGGACGCGGACGTGGCGAGCATGTGAAAAAAGGAAGAAACATAGAAACACCTCAGCCTAACCGACGAGTTGATCTGTACCCTAATGTTCGAGTATCTCTTCTCATCTGCCAACAAATGGAAGAGCTTGCAATATTGAAATTCGTGGCCGTAGCAGACGCCAAATTCCCTCTGCGACCATTGAAAGTAGCAAAGAAGGGTTTCGGCAGTGGAGCCGGAATCGAACAGCAACTGCAAGAACTCATGGGGTTTGGAGGTTTTGATAATCGTTTTAAGCTCCGGCCAGTGTTGTCTTTTGATGAGATCGGAAACCTGGCACTTGTCGACAGGAGTGGGATTCACTTTTCTGAGTCCAATGCCGGAATATAGTTTTAATATAAAAAGATAAAATACAAATATTGCAATCACATTGATGCGTTTTTACATATCTGCCTGAACATCCGACCAATTGGTATCAATCAACAAAAGTAGCTAACCGAGTAAGAATTATTTGAGCATCTTATGCAACAGTACGTTGCCTAAAGAGGTCCTGAATTCGAATGCAATGGCCGGTCACCCACTTATTAGGGTATGATGGGTGGGCTTTGGACCAGGAATGGAACTTATGTAATGAGGTTAGGGCTATATACAAAGTTTTTCATGATGTGATGGTCCAAGTTCTCATTTTTTTTCTATTTTTTATATTTAATAAAAAAATTAATTAATTTTGTTACTTTTTTTATTTATATGGGTAAGGTTATATAATTATTATTTTTCAAATCATAATTTTGTTTTATTGGATATCCATGGATTTAAATTGACTAGAGACAAAAATAATTTGTCACCAATAAATTCGAAAGGTCCTCGTCTTTTGCGTATATGTCCTTTGCTACAAGGTAGAAAGACTGACTTTCGCATCATTTTAGGATTTTTATGCAAAAATCTACCAGTTATTGTGACTTAGAATTACATGTAGTCAAATTCTGTCTTCTGTCAATCTCCATCAATCGCCAACACGATTTTTTTTATATCACATGATTCACAACCAAGTTACCTTCTTTCTTGAACTACAAGCTGTCCACAGTGCAGTAAAGATGGCCAGCCTTCCCATTGGCCATCAGAAGTTCAGGACCACAAGACCAACCACACCAAACAGTACATTGTACAACCAGGAACTCCTTCACCACCCATTGGTTCCTCGCCAGCTCCTACTCACTGTTCATTAGTTAGGACAGACATAAAAGCTAAGCCTCGAAAGCACCTACGCAGCATGCCCTCTATAGGACTGCATGTGTCCTCATCCATGCATAAGAAGCTGGCCAACCCAGAAAGCTATCAGCTCATACACCCATCTATAGAACACCTACTACATAACTAGCTGCTACTTCATCTCAATCCTCACGGGTATTGAAGTAACCTTTTCTCTCTTTGCTGTCTTCGTTGTTTCTCCAGAACCTATTTGGTATTCATTTAGTTGGGTTGGAAGAGTAGCCTAAGGGAGATCATGGGGAGGGGGAAGATCCAGATAAAGAGGATAGAGAGTGTGAACAACAGGCAGGTTACTTACTCCAAGAGGAAGAAGGGGATCATCAAGAAAGCCCAAGAGATCAGTGTCCTCTGCGACGCTGAGGTCTCCCTCGTCATCTTCTCCACTGCCGGCAATATGGGCGAGTTCTGCAGCTCCAAAACCACGTAAACATGGCCAATAGATAGATCTATCTCTAGATGGATCAATTTATAGTATATGTTTCTTTCTGTCTATTTTTCTATTGCTTGATTGGATCTGATTGGTTCCTTCTTGTTGTAAAAATGATGGAAATAATGTCAATTCAAAAGGGTGGATCAGATTTTGACTCGTTATCAACAAAATACAGGGAATCAGCTGTGGGATGCTAAGCATGAGGTTGTGAACAACTTATTTCTTTGACCATTTTCATGTATCTTGTGTGTCTATTTTCACTTGAAGCTTACAATATTAACTGTAACTATCAAGGTAACAGTTTGCTGTTGATTCTGTTCTGGTTGATCCAAATACTACTGAGAACCTAATTTGGGTTATTACTCATTACCATTGCACCTGAATTAAAATTTCTGTAACGATTGGATTTACTTGATTCATTTATTGATTCATTTAAAAGGTTTATTCATATTTTAGCTATTATACAACGGATATACTAATTGAAGTGACATGTGAGCTGCATGCAGTATCTAAAACAAGAAGTGGAAAGGATCAAAAAGGAAAATGATAGGTTGCGTATCAAGCTCAGGTCTGGTAGTCTGGCTTTCTTGTAATAACCTTTTATTTAATTGACTTTCAGTCAAGTTCAATGTAATCTTCTTATTATATGTTCTACTGTTACTATGTTTTTGCCATCTTAGAACTGCTGCTTAGACATGATGTGAAGATAAATGCTTTGAAAAAGATATCTAGGATTCTAGAAGGGAATAATCATAAATTTTTGTAATACTAATATTGGATTTGAATATATTTATGAAATATTTAAAATTGTATCCAATAAAAAAATTGGAAAAATAAAAAAATGAAAGAATATTTAAAAATGAACATGGACAAGCTGCAACCTTTGCCATACTTCCCAAAACCAGAAGATAATCTTCTCATGAGCTTAAGATTTTTTCTTCTAATAAGGGAATAGAGACAGATACCAAAGTATAGTTAAAATGATGCGGGTTTGACAGTGTAAATTATTGTTTTACTTTGTGGTCTGTTGACAAGTTCCCTTCTGTTACAGGCACTTGAAAGGTGAAGACATAGCATCATTGCGTCCCCAGGATCTGGCCGAACTAGAGAACACACTTGAGGATGGCCTTGCCAACATCCGCAAGAAGCAGGCAAGATCTTGTTTCAGATTCTTTCTTCAAATTTGATTGTATAGACAAAATTCTCATGGCCAAATGGAATTCTCCTAATCAACTGGTTGTCTCATTATTGTGCATAGATGGACTGCCGGAAGGCTCACAAGAAGCGTGTAAGTGTGGAATTTGAACTTCTCTTTTTGTTTTGAAACACTTGTCCTGATTCTGATACAAATCATAAAGAGAAATTACAACCATGTTTTTTTCCACACAGAATGCAAATGCAATCACTAATTTGCTTTATTTGGTTCCCTAGATAAGGGCCCTGGAGGAGGATAACCAGAGTTTGGCTTACAGCTTGGTATGATCTAGAACTCAAATTTTAACAACAAAAAAATGGCCGGGTTTAGCAAACTACAATGCTTCCAATTTTCTTGCACAAGATTCATTCATAAAAATCCGTTGCTACGAACCTGAACTAAATAAGAACTGACTTCTGGATTTGTTTTCTATTTTTGGTAACAGATTTGGAATGTTTTTTTTATCACAGAGATTAATTATAGTGATAGGCTTGATACATGTTTGCTAACTATAATCCCAATCTACTTCAAGCTCTTTGTTAATTTCAAAGTTGGTAATTGAGGACATAACTGAACATTATTTTCTTAAAGGATGAAGCTCCAATTTGCTTCTGACAACGGGGGCAATATCAGCCAGCCCTTACCAAAGTATATAGTTCTGTAATATATAAATTCTTTAAGATCGCACAATATCTTTCCATGAGTTCAGTCATCAGAATTACTAATATTGATGCTGGTTTGCTAGAAACAACTTTCTTCTTGTATTTGAAATTGTAGAAGTAGTTTTGGTTTGATCAATTATTGATGGCATTTTTCTCTTTCCATTCTTGTTTTTAGAATGCTTGCTTGCAAGTCTGATACTTCATGTGCTTTGACAGCATCAAATGGGAGTAAATTGTGACACAAAAGATCTCCTGAGTGAGTATCTGCAGAAAGATTCATCCTTTGCCTTCCGTGTGCAGCCACTACAACCAAATTTACAGCTTATGAAATAGGATGCAGATTGTTCTCTATGTGCTAAGAGACACTATCCTACAATATATTGTAGTTGTTCCATTACTGATATAGCTGCCTAAAGAACATAATGCTTACTCGAAAAGGGACATTTATGGCTAATCAGGATTTCTATAAATTTTATGTGTTGTTAATACATTATTGGATCGAATTATGGCTTATAACTTCTAAGGTTCCAAACACATGTCAACTTAATGGACGAGTTGAAGATGAATTAAACATCTATTACAATTTATAGTAGGATTCATTCAAGGACAGTACTAAAAAAAGGGAATGAGTGTCTTAGAACTTCTTTTCAGAATTGAAGTCATGTTCATGTAGAATTTTGGTACCCTTACACTTTGTGGGACAAAAATTACAATGAGAACGAGGAAAACAGATAGAAAAAATGTACATGAACAGATATGAACTACACGTCTAACTCTTGCCAACCAGAATGAAGGCAGGAAAAAAACATGCTGATAGTTAAATGGTGCTAGTTTGCCTCTCATGAGTCATGATCACATGGTGGGAGTGACCCACATGGCTGGGCAGGTGCTTGTCTTGGGGAAGTCCCTGCCAAGTCCACGAACAGTCTCAACCTCCATGTTGTAGACGGACCCCCACATCGTCTCCTCGCCTCGCCCTCCACCCCTGGCCTAACACAAAATCATAAGTGAAGTAGATGCAGTTGGCTCTGAAACCTGGAGTCTGGGGGAGAGAGATATGAGCGTGTTGAGGCCCAAGGCACGCCACTTGAGGCTGTCCATCTCCTTCACGTGCAGTCCCCACCAGTGATCATACTCTGAAAACCCTGAACTTCTGGGTCCGGTAACGTGTGCGGTACCCACCTCTCCCTCTGATCAGCGCCACCTTCCTCAGGACTGCCCACAGCTCCCCTAGCTTGATGTCTTCCCCAATGCAGTCTTTTAAGACTCCAAGGGGCAGAAGCTGGGGGCACTGAGCTTCATAATTGTGGCAGAAAACAATGTGGCTGGACACGGAGATTGCAAAGAAGCAATTTTTGGCCTATACGACATCATCAGACTGCAAGTGATCAAGATTGAGTTTTGGTACGTGGAATCCGGTAACAGCCGACAGATCATAGGGTGGAGGAGGCGTCGGCGACCAGGGAGCTTCCGGTGATGGAGAAGTGCCCGTAGTGGCTCTATCGCGAACGTCGCATAGGTCGACGGACAATGGGTGAAGTAGGGGAAGGGGAGCCGGCGCGAACATAGTCCTTGCGCGTATGCGTGAAAAGGAGAGGTGGGGCCGAGGGGTGGTGGAGGAGGCGACATCCTAGCAGAGGAGGAGGGCGTCGGTGGCGGCGGAGAAGAGATGGAGCTTGTCGAGACAAGGCAATAATAGAGTGACGCGGCCAGGACGATGGAGGCATGTCGTCTACCAAGAAGAGGCATGTCCATATACGGTGATGCTTCTGACTTCTCACACTATTTTGCTTCTCTCACAGTCACAATACTCTTCACCGATCACTTCCTCCTCTCCTTCTACTTATCCAACTAGCGTAAATAAAGATGCAGGGGGTTCGGCTTGTTTATATATATATATTTATTTATATTTGAATTGAAGACTGGAGGCCCTTTTTCATATTAGTTGATTAGAAGCATGCACTTGCTTCAACATTAGAACTTTATCCACCGGAATGATCAGTGTCGACGAATAACTTAATTCTTTTCCGAATTGAAGCCAGGTTCATTTACATTAAGTTCTTGCTTAATTTTGTTATCCTTCTACAAAAGAAAAAAAAAAAACTAAAGAGAGTGCTAGCAACAATTTGCACTCATATACATGAATCAATGTATTTCCTCTTACCAAGCACAGAATTGGGCTTATGAATGGTGGGGGGCGAGACCCAAATAGGTGGACATGAACGTGTTTTAGGGAAATTCCTACTAAGTGAAGAAACAGTCCCATCATCCATGTTGAACACACCCACATCATCCCCTCGCCTCGCCCCCCAAAACTCAAACTGTGTAGGCACAAAATCATCAGTGAAATAGATGCAGTTGGCTCTATAACCTCCAGAAGGGGGGAAGGCTATAGAAGCGTTGATTCCCAAGAATAAGGCATGTCCTTGAAGGTTATTCATCTCCTCCACGTGCAAGCCCTCATGACAATCAGACATAACTCTGAAAACCCTAAATCTCTTGGTCTTGTAATAAGTGCGGTACCCTCCTTTCCCAGATATTAACTCCAGCTTCCTCAGAACTGCCCAAAGCTCTCCCTCTGAGTACACCAAGTACTTCTTCCATGCAGCAAGGTTTCTGTTCTCCACAATACTTTCATTTAGGATTCCCTTTGGGATAAGCTTGGGGTACTGGTCATGAAAATTGCAGCATGTGACAATGTGGCCGTAGGTTGAGATTGCAAAGAAGAGATTTTCGAAGTATATCACATCATCAAACCGCAATTCGTCGTCAAGATCGAAGTTTTGTTCTACTACTGACCTCCTCCACACTTCGTCATTCAAATTAGCAAAAGCCAGCTGCTTATAATTTCCGTAGATAAGAGCCACTACACATGACTGATCATCACCATGGCCACCGGAAGAAGGTGGGGCCGAGGGGACCGCCTTGCACACTAACCACTGGCTTTCCATTGGATACCGGCTACCCAATTCGATGAGAGACGGCAAGCCGGACACCGCCTCCTTCGACCATGGATTGATCAGTCTCAAGCCGAACTTGTCTGCCACGAACAGCCACCCTTGGGAGGAGCCGTAGGTCCGTGTGCCGCGAAGTTTAGGAAGCCTTAAGCGGTGGACCGACTGGTCGGCGGGGTCGTAGAAGCGGCGGCTGTTGCAGTTCCTCTCCGGCGGGAGCATGATAAGTGGGTGCCGGTGCAATGCATCTGCCTCCAAGGCTCCGACGAATAGCCACCACTTGCACACAAGGCAGACTCGGATAATGTCAACCAAGCCGGACAATTTGGATATGATAGTCTGAAGAACGTCTTGCGGTAGCTGAGACCAGTCATGCTCCATAGTAGAAGAATATGGTGCTGATCTGCAGAAGAAGAGAAGTTAGAAATTGGAGTTGAGACTGCGCAGCGTCCTGTCTCCTGGGTTAAATTGTTTGTCATCCGAGTTGCAACCGGTAATGGAGGCACTTCGATGGCAGTTTCTTGGTAGAATTCCTTTTGAAGGAGAGGCCACGTTGGGGAAACAGTCCATGGCAGGGCCGCAGGGAAGAAGCTGCAGAGTCCGACTGCCTGAGCATGTGTGATTCCGGAATAGCGATTTAGATTTTAAGCGTATTGGTAATTGCCTCTTTCCGCTACTACAAAATAGCCTAGGTGATGCACCGGCTACTCGAAGTATACCCTAGCCCACGGGGCCTTCCAAATTAAGAACCCTAATTTGACTATCTAAACTACTGATTTCACAACATAGGAGACAAATTGAGTTCATCTAAGACAATATGAGAAGACACCTCTTTTATATGTGCTCACTGCTCAGGCTCACATTGCCAGGGTTTTACGTGCTATTAGATTTTAATAGTACATAACCTAGGGGTAAATTATTTTTTTTTACCCCCTTAGATGTCGAGTCTCGTATTAACGTGTGTAAAGTTAGGCTTATATACACTTTTTCATTGATGGTGTATTTTTTAAATTATTTAAAATAAAATTTAAGAACGTGGACTATTTAGACCCTATTTTTTTGTTTGTGTCCTCATGTTTTCTTTACCCCTATCTTTTTTATTAAAATCTCTCACTTATTTTTTATATTTAAAAATAAAAAAAAATTACCCTACTTCTTCTATTTCTCCTTCTTCTTTGGTAGAAGCTTCACCATCGGCGTCAACACCAACGGTGTTAGCGCCAACACCACCGGCAGCCAAACGGGTTGTGGCCGGCAGGCCAGATTCAGTTTGCCTCGTACCAAATTTAGACGCGTAGGCTACCTGATCTGGTCTGCGCGGCCAGATCCACTCTGGATTGGCTTGCGTCGCCAGTGCGGTGTGCAGCCGAATTTGGCTTGAGTGGGCTGGCCAGCGCGGCCAGATCTGCAGCACCGTGTAGGCCAAATCTGGCCGAGTACAGCTTGCGGGGCCAGATCTGGTGCGCAGGCCAAATTCGTTGCGGTTTGACCAGTTGCACGCACCAAATCCGGCTTGTGTACCGAATATGACTATGCAAGTTGGATGTAGCCAGCCAGATCCGGTGCGCAGGCCAAATCTGTTGCGGTCTGACCGGCTGCACGCACCAAATCCGGCCTGTGTACCGGATATGACTGTGCAAGTCGAATGTAGCCATTGGAGTTGTCACCGGAGTCAATGTCGCCATCGTCATCGAAAAAAAAAAGGGGTTTAATCTAGTGAAAAAAATACAAGCAAAATATGAAAAAAATATGAAAAAATAAAGTAAAAAAACTTTTTCACTTTTTTTTTTTTTGGATACATACAAAAAAAATAAGGTCTACATATCCACTTTCAAATTTTAATTATAAACATCTCTGGTCAGAATTCTAAAGTATTTTGGGAATTATAACTCACACATGAGCCAACTTCTTGTGTGCTTAAACTTAGTTTAGTGGGCCCCATTGCTCAGGGAAACGTTCTTTGGTCGTCCTTTCTTGTGTCTGCTAGGATATTCGCCACGATGGGAGCCATCGATTGTTAGATTGTGCGTGCACGTTAGCATCTCACTTTCATTAACATGTGCACCTTTAATTTTGAATGATCGGCGGCTTAAGCCGAGGCTCATATCCGGTTCTCAAATATGTAATTATTAAAATATATAAAATAATTTTCATAGAATTCATATATGCATAGCTTTATGCTGCCCCGTCTTCAATTCTTTCTATCTCTAGTTTTTTTTTTTGCTAAAAAAACAAAATATATTCTTGACATATAAAAAGTTGATTAAGTTGCCAAGAATACATAACATCCTAAAAATTATAAGTTAATCTATTGTTTTACCACCATGAACATAACATTATCCCATATGACATATATTTACTGAAGATCATGATTCAAATACAAAAAATAACTCAATTCCTAAATTATGCTCCTTTTCAAGACTAAAGAATATTAGTATTCCAACTTTTCTCTTTTGCAAGCTACACACACAGTGTTCTCATAAGGGGGTAGGGGGTTAGTCAATCTAGATTTGAAAATAAAATCCCCAAAATTTAAAATTTAGTATTAGTCATTCTTAGATTTTGTACGCTACATTTTAAAATCTAATATTACAAATATGGCGTTAGTGGCGTTAGTGGATGAAGCAATAAAATCCTTGTTTAGAATACAGAATTAGTGATTGGCTAAGTGGCTTTCCTTCATTTGGATTTGGAGCGATGAGTTATAACGCATTCGAGTCATTCCAAAACACCACCTCGCCAGGTGATGTTTTAAAATGACCGGGCTCGTCGTCAAAGGCGAGCTGCTGCAGTCGGCCGCTGGAGCTCTTGAAGGCACCATCTTTCCGGCGAAGTAAACTTAGGTTTTACCACCTCCTCTTCCGAGTAACCTTCAATCCCTCCCATTTGAACCCTTCTGTTCTGTGTCTGATTTTTTTTATGCTACGGTGGTTGTCTCCAATTCTGGTATAGTGGTCGACTCCGATTCTTATTGTCCCAGTCTTTTTCTCCTCTTCCAAGATGATCCACTCATGATGTCACTAGAAACTCCAATCACAGCTAACAAGGGTATCTGATCCTCCTTTCTATCTGCGTTGAAGGCTTTTGTATGGGTCAGTGCCAAAACTTGTTTTTTTGGATATGTGATTAGGGTTCTTTATCATCATTTTTTCCTACGACTGGATGGTGTAATTTTTGCTTCCAAAATTAGGGCATTTTATAAGATACCCGCCCATGGTTTTCATTGTTTCCACTACCTCTATTTATTCCTCTTCAAATGGGTGTATGTAATGTTTCTCATTTGGATGTGAATGCAGAAAATATGCTCCATAGTTTAGAACTATTTATGTATCTTGCATATTTTGATCGCTGCATTTTGTTTGTTTGATTTTGAAGACATGAACTGCTGCTGCTGCTTTTTGTCCAAGCCTATCTGAAAAACTGCATGAAAACCACCCTTTTTAAGTGAATGAATCAAAGTTATTCCTAAGCCAATGGGTCAACTCCAAGTTCATTTATTTTTGGGACCCAATTGAATTATTTTGTGCATTGCTACTGTTTGCTTAAATGTGTCTATGCATAGCTTATTGACACAATGTAATTATGATGAGAATGGTTGGAACTATTAATCCACAATCTTGCATTTTCTTCAATGTAATATGCGTCACTGGATCTGCAAAGTGGCAGATAATCTTGCATTCAACTCAGCCACTTTCATCTTCAATGCAGTTTTGAAGTCCAGAAATTTGAGCCAAATAAGAAACTAAGGTTGCTTCTTTCCTCTGCTGATCTTCACTTTGAAGGTTACAAATAAGTACAGATAATGTCTCATTCACTTCTGTGGCTTTTGCAAGCCTGCTATTAAAATCATTTGTTTGGCTCCTCAAATCAAACTTTTGCTTATCAAGATCTTCTCTCAAAAAATAAATTTCTTTCTTTAGATTTGTCTTTTCTATCTTCATTTAAATTCAGCCATTTTTTCTCTTGCTCCTCCTCCTTTGTTCTCTAGATTATCCAATTCTGTTTCTGCTTCAAATAACATCAACTTTGCTAGCTCATCCTTTGTCATCACCAAAATCAACTCTCTACTTAAATGCGCAAGGGCTTCTCCAAGTTTATCTTGATCATCCTTTTTGTTAGCTTTCCAAATAGTCATCTCATTTAGTTGTGAAATATTTTCTTTCAACTTTGAAGCCACGATTAACAACTGAATGTCTTTAGTGAACAAATTTACCATCATGAACTCAATCTGGTTCTGTGTCAAATCTATATCATTTGGAATGCACTCAGCTAGATCACTTGATCTTCCACAAGATCCATTACTTAAAATATCCAACCATCTGGATACTGAATATCTAAAAACGTCTTCAATTTCCCACGCTGACCTCTCCTGGCTGAGAAGAATTGTCAAAGCATGCCTGTAGTTCCCATCCATATCTTTCATCAAAGCAGACAGTTGTGATCTGATAGAATTACATAACGCCAACATAGATTCTTCTTACATCTGAAAAAGGTCCAGAATTTTCTTCTCAAATAAAGATATTCTGGAGCTCAGCTTACTTGCACCCTTTTCATTTTTTGGTATTCGATTGAAACTGTTCTTAATGTTAATAATGGTCTCTTATGCATGCTATAGATATAATACATTACTTTGAGGATCATACTGATCATTAATTATACATACAAATTCTCGTAGTAGGTAATTGTAAATCTAAGGTTAAATATTCTATCATAGGTTGACAAAGACAATGGTGTTAAAGAACTTTGTATTGTGGAGCATATTATTCATATTCAAGACTAGTTTGGCAGCATATCTTATTTAATAGAGCTCTTTGGAGGTTTTCCAAAGACATTAAAATATGTAAATCTAAATATAATATAATATATATATATATATATATATATATAGATAATATTATTGAGTATTATATTATATATGTGGGGCCTATAGAAAAGTTTGAGAAAATATAGTCATGTATGAGCCCATTATAGAGCTCATTGAAAGTTTTTTAATAATACCAAGAGTGCGATAATTCAAGTTCAAGAGTGCAAGATGTAATATTATAAAGTTAAAATTAACATAACCTAAAAAATAGGGATTGACATTCCATTATGTTCTACTTTTTTGGAATTAAAATGGGTCAAATAGGGATTACTGGCATAGAGCATGGGTAATCCCATCCGATTTAAAAAAAATTATAGTATACCAATTTACTTTATATTATAATATGATACATCTACTTAGAAAATAAGAATTAGGATATGAAAAACTTAAAAAAATAAAAGAAGAGTAGTTAAATTAATTCAATCTAAAAAAGAAGCTCTTAAATTAATCATTTTAAGTAATAAACAAGATATAATGAGAATTTTAAGCTAAGGTATAACCAATTTTAACATAATTAGAAGGTAATGAAATAGTTGAATGAAGGGGATAACAATAAGTCCAATAATCAATTAGATTTTGTTGCTAATGAAGAATATTAAAAACAGAAGAAAGTGAAAATTTTAATTAAATACATAAAGAAAGGAAAGTTTTTTAAAAAACTTCAAATTCTATTCCTACTAATGTTCATGATTCAAGGAAAATGGAAAATATATTAATACAAAGTTGAAAAACTACATATTATATTTGAAAATTACCAAATAGAGGGAAACATGATAGAAAAAGTTAGTATATACAAGAGACTTAGATAAAAAAATTTTTGTTAGAATTGGTTTAAAAGAATGAATTTTAAATAAAATTATTTATTTAAACTTATAATAAATAACTTTATTAATATTATTATCTCGAATACAAAGAAGACTTTATAGTTTTGCCTTTGGCCTCAAATTGTGTTGAGCCGGCTCAGTGGCTATAGTTTAGACAGGTACTTTGTAATAGTTGATAGGGTTTCTAACTTGTTACTAGACATGGAGTCTTGGATTAAATATCCACAAACTCGTGTATATATGCCCTGACAAAGAAATTTCGTGGTTTTTCTTTACCTTAGATCAATATAATTTTCTTCTAAAAAAAATTGTTAGAATAAAGTAATAACACGGATATCATCTTAGAAATGAAGCATCCTCAGCCAGTAGTTTTAGATCCTCCAAAAAGACGAAGAATTTATGCTCCTCTTAATAACATCTACAGGATATCCTCTACAAATAGGAATAGGAGTATATTCCCTCCATCCCATGATGGTTTTTTAAAATAAATTAAAATTAATTTATTTTAAAAAACCATCATGGGACGGAGGGAATATACTCCTATTCCTATTTGTAGAGGATATCCTGTAGATGTTATTAATTTATTTTAAAAAAATTAAATAAAGCTATTGATGTAGGACGGAGAGAGTATATATCGTCCATCCTTATGATCAACTACACATGTGCAAGACATCTTGGTAGACCAACAACCGTATTTTCTAACTCCCCACCGACAATGCTAATGTAAAGAATGTATGAGAGCACTTTATTCATGAGTTTAATGGCGCATACACTAATATACATTAGCGTCAGTGATAATAAATATTAACATCAATGATATTAATATTAATATATATTAATATGTGCACTTTTGATCTCATGGATTAAGGATTCCTATATTCCTCAAGTGTATTATCACTTAGGAACAATGTTTCCCAACTAAGACCTACTCCGTAACCTGTAACCCGACCCAATGCTGGACCATTAACATGATCCCCGAGCCGATCCACATACCCGACCCGGCCCAATCACCTAAACCATTTCGTTCTCACTTCCTCTCAGCCGGCTCTGTGACAAAGTCGGCGATCGGCGGACGAGGTCGGAATCCCAGCTGCAGGCCTGGTCCGCCGGGAAGCTTCGTGCTCAAGCCTTTAATCGGTTAGTAATTAGTCTTCACTCTTTGGTTTCTTATTTGTTTCTGGGTTTTTCTAATTGTGATATTTGGCCATGAATAATTTCAGTTGGTGGGTTTTGTGGTAGGATTGTAGCTTGTAATTGATCAATATGAATGGAGTGTGTGTGAGACTGTGAGTTAGGGAGTTCTGGTGTTTCTAATTGTGATATTTGGTTATGAATAATTTTAGTTGGTGGGTTTTGTTGTAGGATTGTAGCTTGTAATTCTTGGTTCAATTTGTTGAAGCTGAAATTAATGTTTTCTAGATTTCTAGTTGGAATTTGTTGAAGCTGAAGTTAATATAATTAGCATTGATTTGCATCTTCATATAAATTGATATCATAGTTTTCTAGTTGACCATTTTTCACCAATTTTTTTTCCGAATTTTTTGAAATGAACCAAATTGGAGCAGGGCCGAATTTTTCCAGCACTACAACTTTTTGACAGAGCTCATCCCTAAACACACCCTCCTCTTGTCCTCTGCCTCCTCACCCACTGGCGGTCTCCGTTGTGCCTTCTACGGCCCAGACGACCAAGCTTTGATGCACAACGACCGCACCGGGCCTGCTAAGATTTGTTTGATCGAAGAGGTCCTCAAGGTCACCGGCGTCCCAGGTTCTCCTTTCTTCTTTTTCTTAGCGAGTGTCATACGCAATTCAGTTTGCATGAACCCTTTTAGATTTTTAAAGACATCTGATGCTTCTGCTTTGTAAAAGGGTGATCTGAAGACAGGAACAAAAGAATTACTTTTATGATTCATTTGGTAATCGGGAGCTACTGCAGGCTGCTCTGCACAGTGTGGAACCGAATGCTATAAGAATTATTTTTATTGAAATACTTTTCACTCTTCCCGCTGAACTCTGAAACTGTATATAGAGTTGTTTTTTTGTATAATCTGAGTGGACCTTATTCTTCGTATTCAGTTGTTTTGCTTAAGCTTTTATTCTTGTAATCATTTTCACCTCTCTATGATAATTATGTACAAATTGGGGTTCATCTGTCAATGATGATTGAGACAATCACTAAATAATTTTGTATAGTGAATTGTGATACTTGATGATTGACCTTTAAATGACATTTGACAACTCTAAAACAGATGAACTGGTTAAAATTTGGAGGTCAAACCACAGATTCAATGGCATCAGAGTTAATTGTCTTAGCTTCAGTTAGAAGTCACTAAATTTCAAATTTGATTTTCAGTCGTGTCTGGCTATAAGCTCTTGCCTTTTTGTTTCAATGTAAGGTAGTTTATCTGTTTGCAGTCATCTTTTTCATATCTAAGGATGCAAACATCTTCTAACTGATATTTTCACACATCAATTCTAGTTCATCAGGAAGTAATGAAGATCAATATTTATTAGCCCTGGAATTTTTTTTCCGAGTAATTACAGCAACATGACTGCAGAAGTCAATGATATGCAATATTGTCAGTTTACTGAACTTCTTTATGAAGTTTTGATTTATTGGTCAATTTTTTTATCTGGGTGTGTGTTAATGAGATTCAGTGACCACTTACTATGATTTTACTTTCTGGAAGTTCACATAGTCACTATAATTCTCCATAGAGTGCTCGTTTAGCGCACATGAATTAGACATGCTGCAGTTCTTTTATAGTTCTGTTCGGATCTATACTATCATTAACTCGTGAATGTTCATTTGCATGTCAAGGGACCTGTACAAGATCGGTGACTTGTCAGTGAGGTCCCGGCTGGGCTCTATGATATTCATGAATTTGTCATGATTCTATCAAGGAAACCAGAATCATGATCCTCTCAAATTGCTTGTGATGGGAATTATGACTCTGATGAAGAGAAGTGCATTTCCCCCATTCAATTCTCGAACTGGATAGTAGGATGAATGAAAGCAGGGAGAGATCCTTTGGCATGTGAACAGAATTGTTTAGTCATTTACATAATTAGAAATGGCTTTCTTCCTTGTCAGAAGTTGGAGCCACAAGATCCCTAGAAGTAAAATCATCCACAACATCCTTCATTCCCTTCCATATACCTCTCAATTCACTTCGCTTCAAGTTTCTGCTATTGGAATTGGATATGATGGCATCTTTCAGATCCCCAAACCCCTTGCACGAATCCCCTCCCTTTCCTGTTACTTCAGTTCCCAGCCGCTACTGGAGACTACCAGAACCTCCGATGGCCTCTCCGTTGATGACATTGTTGCCCACCACTGGCCCATTCTTGATGAGTCTGAGTCCGACTGGAAGAGCCATGCTGCTGCAATTGCCCAATCCATTCAGCTCATTAAGAGACGGCTTCAGGTACGCCACATTTGAATTAATTTCTCACCCTATTGAGGTTTCCTGGTTTATTTTGTTTGTGATATTGATTCTCTCAGCTTTTACTTAATGAATTTATTCATTTGTTGGTGCATTTTCTGTGTATTGATCATGAGGCAGTGGCAGAATTTGGTGTTTCGAGCAGAACATTTGAACTCGGAAATGAGCAGGTCAGATCTGTGGGATAACCCGGAGTATGCGGGAAGAGTTAGTCAGGAGCATGGAATGTGCATGGGGAAAATTCAGGAAGTGAAAGGATTTGAGCAAGAGCTTCTGGAGCATGTTGAGATGCTGAAGCTTGCGCGAGACGAAGGTGACCGAGATCTGGAATTGGTGAGCCTCAACTTCTTATTGCTTTGGGCAGAGACTGAATTTTCTTTTCTGTAACACTACATTAAATTGCAAATTTGGCACATGACTTGTGATGTCTGAATAGAGCTTTTGTAAAATATGTATTTCAGATAAGTTCTATCTAAATCTTTTCGTTTTGTGTGTGTTTTTTGTTTTAGGAATCTTTGAAAGCATTACTTAGGATGAGAAGAGATGTGAAGGAGAGAGAACTTAAGGCACTTCTATCTGGTGTTCACGATTCATGTTCATGTTTTATGGAGGTAATTACTTGTTCTTTTTGCTTATCTTAGTTGGATGAAAATGTGCAACTATCGACGCACTTCCTCCATTGGTGACTACTGCATTTTCTTTTATTGTATAGTATGGTGGCGGAGTGAGGCACTTTTTTTGGATGCCTAATGCTCGAATTTGAACTCTTTGGGTTGTGCGAAGTGCCATTGCTTATAGATAGCAGTAGTTTGGGGGGTGTGAAGCACCATTGCTTATAGATAGCAGTAAGCACAACCTTGGTCTTTTGAAACCTTTATGCAGTAATATTCACGGGTGTATCAGTAGTCGTACCTTGTACTATTCCATATGGTACTTTTCTGTACCTTTAACACCTTATATGGCTCAGGTTGACAGTGTCCAGAGCTTTTAATCTTTTTTTTTCTTTTTACCCTCTTGTAATTGGATAATATGACATGCTTTCTTGCTGCAAGTGATACAGGTGCAGGCAGGAGCAGGAGGAACGGAGAGTATGGATTGGGCAGCCATGGTTATCAATATGTACAAAGCATGGGCCCGACATCGTGGATTTGGAGTCACTGTAGTAGATGAAATGCCTGGTGAGATTGCAGGAATAAAGGTCCATTTCAATCCCTTTGTTTATTCATCTATCTCCACATAATTTGGTCTTTTGTTCCATATATATTTAAAAATTATTAAATTCTTTCTTAGAAAAACAGGTATAGAGTTATTGGCTTTATAGATAGTTAAGCATGGGAATTCATTGAAAGTCCTAGCTGTCTTAGTTAGCTGAGGTCTGAGTATGGTTTTTCAGCGTGCAACAATCAAAGTGGATGGTGAATATGCGTTTGGATATGCCAAGGCCGAAGTTGGGGTCCACAGATTGGTGCGGATATCACCATTTGATAGTGGGAAGCGCCGACATACTTCTTTTGCTGCAGTGGCTGTGATACCGATCTTGGATGATGTCTCTTCTCGATATCAAATTAATGAATCTGACCTTCGAATTGAGCGGTCTCGTGCGGGGGGAGCTGGTGGACAGCATGTTAATACAACAGAGAGTGCTGTGAGAATAGTCCATATCCCAACAGGTGTAACTGCGACCTGTCAAAATGAAAGGTAATGCAATTGATGCAATGACGTCTCAGTAGTATATGAGTAAAAATTTCAAGTGACTCCATATATGATATCTGAAGTATAATATTGTTGCTTCCTTTGTCTTATATTAGATCTCAACATCAGAACAAAGCTATGGCTATGGCAGTGCTCCAGTCTCGGTTAGACCAGCTTGAGATGGCCCGTCAGGCGCAGTGGAATGCTCAGCATACGCAATCTTTGACTGATATCAGCTGGGGCAACCAGATACGAACTTATGTTCTCCATGTGAGCCATGTTGCTACATTTCCAGAGCGAAATGATTGTTTTTTCACTAATAGAACTCACTGGATTTAATACCATCTTCCTACTCTGCAGCCATACCGCATGGTCAAGGACCTCAGGACGAACTATGAAGTTTCCGACCCTAATTCAGTTCTGGAAGGTGATCTCGATGGCTTCATTTTGAGTTTTTTGTCCAAGTCCATGGGCAAAGAGGATGACAATGGCTGAAGCCTTATGCTATTACCGTCCCTTGTTAATTGAAGGTTATTGCAATGGAGAAGAACACTATTTTGAACTGCAGTGTTACTGATTTTCCAGGTCTATGCGGTACTTGCAGGTATCAGAAAAAGTGCTGCTGTAAATCTTTTTTTTTTGTTAGTGTTATTTTTTTATTAGAAAATGTAACGCAAAGAAACAAACACAACCACGCAAGAGCAGCACCCTGCCTATCCAGGGGACTATCAGGAGAGCCCAACTCATTCCTGCAAACAGCAATGCACAAATCTGGCATGTCTATACGCTGCTTCATTATTATCCCTCAAATGACTAAAAGAACAACTGAAAAAAGCCTTCAGGGTGTTGTATGCCTCTTGGATTAAATGGCAAATCCCGGAGCACTCTAATTGCCTTTCTTGAGGCTGTTGATGAGGAAGGGGACTATCCCTCTCTCATCTTTGAGGGTTTTGTAGTGGTTTGAAAGTTGTTCAGTTGCTAAAGTGACTGACAAAAAAATGTTTCTGATGCTTGTAGCAAGTTTGTTTAAATTCATAATGTTGGATTGATTTTACGGTTATTGGTATTTTCGTTGGCTGATTTGAGAATTGCTTTTAACCGAATAAAGCGTGACCACTATCAATCAAGCATCAGTAGAACGCTTACTTTTACGACTTATGGCCCGTTTGGGAGCATTTTCTCTTTGGAGGAGTTTGTCTCCAAAATATGCTTGTAGCAAGTTTGTTTAAATTTTTATCACATTTTTTTGACATTGGTGCATATTGCATTTTAACCTGTTTGGCAACTGCCCCGCCAAATCACCTTGCCCTTCCATCTCTGGACTTCAACATCCAGCTTCCTGATCTCTAACATTCAACTCAGGCCCCGACCCCGACCCCTTGACGTGGTAGCGGCTTCCCCACTGCCTTTGGCTTGGCCAACCTGTGACTGTGACCCACTCAAATTAGGCTGGAGCAAGGGCAAAAAGGCTATTGCTCCGTTGGCTCTATCCCTTTCGGGGAAGAAAGGTCTCTTATTTGTTGAGGAAGGTTGGAGTCAGTGGCGCACTATAGATTAAGATGGGGCATAGCAATGCAGAGATGGGTGAAGCTAGGTAGAGGTGGGAGAGTAGAATGGACTTGGGTGGAGGTTGGCGGAGCAGGGTGGAAGCAGGCGGTTTGTGCTGAGCTAGGTGGAAGCATGCAAGGCTCTACGAAGTTAGGTATTGGTAGGCAGAGTAGGGTAGATTAGGTTGTTTGGGTATTGTATTTTTAAGAAATAGAAGTGAAATGTTTTTGAATTAATTTCAAAAATTTACTGCCGAATATGAATTACGGTTCGTAATGAAATTTTTTAAAATGAATTTGGATGTTGCATTAAACCCAATTTTAAAATTTTAAATTAATATAACTCTATCTTTCGAACTCGAATATGTACATTCTTGGTACTATTACTCTCTTAAATTTGAGCTTTATCAAAAAAGATCCCACAAGAGTGGGTAATTTTAAACTTTTAAAAGTGGGCCCCACGTACATGGTACGTTTTTCAATGCTCAAATCGATATAAGAGGTAACAATTAAAAAATAACGGAATTTATAATTTTTAAAACGGGGGTTGAAAGCCAGAATCAATGGAATCATCTCATGAGGTGATTTAGTGATTCCGGCCGATTGCAGCTCTAAACGGCTTAGAATTAACTTCAGGATTTAATTTTTAATTCCACCCACCCTCAATGCACAAACATGATTCCGATAATTCTAAGTTAGAATTAGGACGAAATCTTACACAAATTCAGTACACAAACAGCCTATTAGACTAAGGCCGATGGAACAGGCAAAGCAGGGTAGAGTTAGACAAAGGTAGAGTCAGTGTCGTCAGGCAGAGTGGATTGTATGAACAAGCTTCTGCTTCACTAGCGACTGAGAAACCAAGCAAGAGGTAGAAAACACCTACTTCACTAGCGATTGAGAAACCAAACAAGTTCCTAATCAAGCGGGTGGACTCTTCGAAGGTGGTTGGAATGAAGGATGGGTCAAAGCAGGGAAGGTAAGCAAAGGAGAACCCGTTGTTTCTCCCCAACCCTGATATACGTCTTTGAAATCAAAACACTTCAAGGGGTGTTTTTATTCGGAGAAAGTTAACAAAAGCAAGTGGGCCTTTCCCTTAATGTGGAAAACCATCACCAAACAAGTTTTGGCCATGTCCTATCCCCAATTTTGAAAAAATCACTCCCAAACATCCTATTAAGTATTCTCTCCATCCTAAATTAATAGCTTCATTTGGTTTTTTAAAATGAACTAAATATAACTATTAATTTAGGACGGAGGGAGTGCGAGAATGCATGCATGAAGAGTTCTCCACAATAATGCAAAGTGTCTGCCTATATCTTGATTCACCATTCCACACACTATTATTTCACGCATGTTATCTAGTTGAGACGACATCGATGTTGCCCTGTGGCCTTCGGCCTGCATCCACCTTGCCGGTTTTCGCCTGGCAACAATCAGACTGTTACTCCAGCCCAGCTTTGATAGTCCCGTTGTTCAGTTCTGCCTTTACCCCTCTGCTCCAAATCCATGTTACTCATCGCCCTCTATTTTTGCTTCCACTATGGTCATCGTTAGTCATCCTTGACTAGTTGCCCTCTGGCCGGCTCTGACTTGGGCTGGCGATGGCGGGAGATTGCCACTCCTAAATAAGGGTGTTCATGGACGTCCATTGTCTGTATATCCGTCTGTGTCCGCATCCGTTTTTATATAGAATGGACATTTTGTTTTGTCCGGGTCGGATACCGACATGGACAAAGTTTTTTGTCTGTACTAATAGGGAGCTATGGACACGTACATACCCTTGTCCGTGTCCGCAGACGTTCGCGTTCACCACTCTTACCTAACATTCACTTAAATATAGTAGTAATTATTACTAATTATTAAAAAAAAATAGAATTCAGTTCCTATGTAGCATCTTAGGACAGTCCTAACATGCTACATAGGCACTTAACAACTTAAAAACATGAATCTAGTACTTATGTACCATGTTAGAACAGTCCTAACATGCTACATAGGTATTGGACAATTTGTAAATATAAATCCATAACTTATATAGCATGTTAGGATAATCTTAATATACTACATAGGTATTAGATAACTTGAAAACATAGATCTAGTACCTATGTAACATGCTAAGATAACTTTTACATGCTATAAAAGTGCTAAAAAACTTGAATTGGGATAAAAATTTAGGTGTTGAAATATTTGTCCATGTCCGTCCGTATTCGTATCGAACGGACTTGGATAAAGTATAATACGGACTAGGGCAGACACAGACGAACACAAACAAAAGTTATTCAAATGACGGACAAACATGGACAACCCTCTGTCCGCATCCGTTTCCGTCCATGAACACCCCTACTCCTAGACCCCCCCTCCTCTCCTCCACCCCACGCTCCTCTATTCTTCCTCACCAAACGATGCCCACTACCCCTCTTGTTGGTTATTGACAATGTAAAATTGTTGTCGTTGGGTACTGTCCACTGCTGATTTGGGCGTCTTGTGGTAGGCCTTGTGCTTCTTAGCTATCAGTCAACCTCCAATTAGTTGTTTAGTCACACTTAACACTTCTTTTGGCATGACCCTTCTCCTGGCCACCCCTAGTATGCTGATGTGGATCGCAGATTTTGCTGCATAGATTTTTGTCACCCCCATTGTCTTGCCAAGATTGCCCCCAACCTTTGGCCGCCAATGCCGACATGGGACCATCATGTGCTCACCATCAAATTCCATGGATTATGATATAGGTGACTTTGAACTCGCAATTTCATAATAGCATGCTTTAAATGTTTAGTAACATACTAGGATTGTGTGGTTTAATGCTTTGGATGTTAAATGATGATTTGATTGCATGATGTAAGATGGAAATGGTATATTTGATTTTGCATATGACATGCATGTAAGCTTTAAGTATGTTTTATGTATGAGAACCATATGTATGCTAGTATGGTGACTAAGGAGTATGAGGGTAAGCTTTATGACGAATTATGGGTACATGATGCATATGAATGATGAATATTTGTATGTGTTGTATAAATGTATGTGTGATGGATATAAGTATGGATGATGGACATGTGTTGTGCAATGAAATGTAAGTGGTGATATAGGGGCTTTATTTGGATTTGAAGATGGATCTGTATTAGTATGTTGAATGCCGAAGCGTGTAAGTTTGACTAGTGAGGATGGGATTGGATTGGCTGGGATTGCAGTGTATGTTAGGGGTTTAGTGAGTAAGCAATATAGGGTTTGGAGCCTTTGTGGGGAATTGTAGGATAAGAAGACTCTGCACTGTTGTGGGACTTGTACTTAGAGATATCTGGGAGGTATTTGTTATTAAGCCCGATGATTTATTTTGTATATTTTGTTTTGATTCACATATGAGAATGTTTAGTTTGGTCATATGATAATTTTAAAAAATTATGTGGAAAATGGATGTATGATGTTTTAGATTTATAAAATTTATTTTTACATGTTTTGGATTTCGTCATTTTTCCCGATTTACAGTCATTATATTGTAAAAAATATTTCATGAATTTTAAAGGAAAAGTGTGTAAAAATATCGGGTGTGACATTAATAGCTTCATCAGCTAGTTTGTGACTAGTCATATCTTATTTCTGGAAGGAGGAAGAGGAGGTGATTGAGGAGGAAGAGGAGGTGATTGAGGAGGAAAATGGGAGGAGAATTGAGAGGAAGGTTGGAGGAAGAATAGGAGGAAGAGGATAAGGAACAGGAAGCAGTGGTGGTGGGCAGAGGAGGGGAGGAAGAGAAGGCACAAGAAGCCTAGTTGTAGAAGGGAGCACATTGAACCTCAGTTTAGTCTTTCACTCATTTGGAAATTGGGAGTAGCCCATACATGACACATTCAATGCCTGTTGTTGGAGATTATAATGCTCGCAAGAATGATTTGGCCTATAATCAACACAGTGATAGAGATGCTTCTTAGAAACAAAAATGAGCAAGAAAGACAATTAAGAGAGAGAACACACCGGATTTACGTGGTTTGGTAATGGTTGTCTATGTCCATAGGATCATACAATAATATTTAGCAAGGAGAACAATACAAGATGATTACAACTTTTACTTGACTTTTCTAATGGCCAACAACAACACCCAAAGGAAGAAGAGAGCCTTCTATACCTACAAGGAATGTCAAGGCTCACATCAAGCTATTTAGGGAATGAAATACCGAAGTAGTCATTCAAGAAGAGTCCAAATCAGGCAGTTCTGTAATCTGTTATGCCGAATAATTGATCGATCTCTATAATCTGGTGATCGATCTCTCTTTGCCTCAGTCAATTATGAACCTAGGAGGGATCGATTAGTCTGTATCATCGAAAGATCGGCAAACACCTAGGCCTAAATTTCAACATATCCAAAATAGGTGTCGATCAATCGGTCTGACTAAGATCGATCGTCTAACGTCTCAGCTTGATTTTGAACATAACTATTTTTTGTGCCGACCGATCATTATGGAATTGATCGATCGCCCCAACATCTACATATTCCGCGAATAGGGGGCCGATCGATGGCTCTAGTGCACTGATCAATTACCCACACATGAACTATCTTCCACAACTCACAAGTGTGAGTTTAATTGGTGTGGCATGTTTAGTGCACTAGTGAGATGTTCAGAGTGGAACAACTGTGGTGTGCATTGTGGAATTAATTTGGCACAATCTATTAATTGACTGCCTTTTTTCGAGGCAGTTGATGACGAAGGAGACTGGTCCTCTATTATCTTTGAAGGTTTTGTAGTGTTGGTTAAAAATTATTATGTCCTCTAGTTGATTCAGGTTAGGGGGTGTGAGATATTGAATTTATGAAATGAAATGTTACTGTTGGCAAGCATCAACATGTTAGTGCTCATGTAAGTGAAAATTTGGGCTACTATCGGTAGGCTCCGACATCTCAAAGCACTCGTGATGGAAAAGTGCAATTTCTACTATCAATAGGCGACTGACGCATTGGTGAAAATAGTTTAGTTCGACAACAAAGGCTAAACTGTCATATGGTGTAGTTGCTTTCGGTTTCTAAGGTGGTTATGCACTAGAAATCGGTCATAGACAATAACCATATATCTTTTGGAATTGAATGGGTCAAACTTATAAGCCTAAAGGCCTGTTTTATGAAACCCTAGGACCTCCCCCTTATATATAACAAAGACTCACCCCCTCTCTCCCTCTCTCGGCATTAGGGTTGCATGCCGCTCACTTCTCTCCATTGGGACATGTGCTTCCCCCTCTCTCCTCTCTCAAGGTAGGATGACTCTCCCCGTTTCTTCCAATCTTCTTTCTTCCATCTTCTTCTTACATATTTAAATTCAAAGTTTTTTTTCCTTTTTGGTCAAACCCTTGATCCTAGATACTTTCTTTCCTTCATTTTTCTTCCAAGACCAAGCTCGGGTTTTATTCTTAGGGTTATAGAGTCCTTAATATGGGAGGAACTCCATTATTATTTTTATAAAATTTGTCATTAAGTAAGTTAATTAATAATTAGGGTTTTCATGATCTTATTTAGGTTTGTGGAAAACATGGGCTTTGTGCAAGAACCACAAGGTCAAGAATGCACATCTTTAATTTTCAAGGATACGTGTCCTAAATCTTGCATTTTAGAGTGTTATTCATAATGTAATTAAGGATTTTTAATCGTGTTTAGAATAGAGATAAATTTATTATTAGTAAATTGCTAAAATCTATGATTGTCTCTATTTTAGATTCACGATTATGTTTCAAATAATTTTTCTTCAAGTTTAATCCCATTTTTTTAAAATTATTTTATCATATCTAAATTGTACCTAATTTCCTGAATATTATATACTTAATAGTTATTTTTATGTGTAATGCACAATAAGACAATTATCTATTTTGTGTTTAGAAGCATGTTTAAGGGTGAAACGTATGAATTTTGTTCCTTTATTTTCTCATGGTTAGATATATGTACTATGAGCAATATGTAAAACATTTCAAGTCATTATGAGAACTGTAAGTTGATGGCATGGTCATAAATTTGACAGTGGAACAGAACTGTACATCCTCATTAATTAAAATATAAAAATTATTTCTCGTACTTATTTTCATCTAATATTTATTTGTTTGTTTGTTTGTTTTTAAGACTGTAATATTGGTTTCTTTTAATTTTTACATTGATTGGAGAACAAATACTATTTTTTCCTAAAATGTACATTTTGTATGTGTGTTATGCTATAATACCTACTTAAGATAGCATATGAATAAATTGAGATATTGTATTGTTGACTATGTCATGTTAGGACTCTTAGAATGTGTAAATTCATTAAGGGCATGCATATGACATGCTAGGGTATGTATTACATATGTGCATCTTAAATAGGGTGGATGAATAGGATAAGACATATTATATAACTAAGATTATCAAAATTAAGTGATTGGGAATAGAGAACTAAAGGCACTCAAGAACCCCACGGAGAAGGTTGAGGCACAAAGTTTAAGACCTCTCCATAGTAAAGGGCGAGAGTATAATTTAAATATCATGTAGAGGAACTTAAAGCTCAAGATCCTCCACAGGTAGGTTGAGGTGCACGACCAAAATACCACCAATAGGAGAGGGTGAGAGTACTAAATAAGATTTCATAGACATTTTGTAACGACCTGACCCGAGCCGGGCCCACAAAATCACTGATAGGAATTTGAAATTTTCCTTAAGCCAGGAATCATCGTCTGAGTGCGAGAGGTACAACGTTCGCCTACGCACTACGGAGCTTAAGGCTTCCTCGTACGTAGACTTAGGTTGTAACGACTATTTACACACAACGAAGCTTCATAGTTCGTCGCGTGTAAAATAGAATAAAATATATTATTTATAATGATTTGGATCGGGCCAACGTTGCCTTACCGTTGGTTGCCTACGTACGTATTGGGTATTATTCCAATACGATCGGATCCGAACGTAGTTCTGCCTAATGGCTACTACATTCAACAAGCATCACAAAATCGTATAACATACGTATCTCCGAATATTTAATCGGAAGTATACAAAAACTCATCATATATCGGAGTCAAGCGGAAGTTAATAAATTAACGGAATCGTACATCTCGCTCTACCACAGAGCGGGAATAAAATCACATATACATATCTCGCTCCATTACTGAATCGAGACTGAGCACATCAACCGACTCGCTCTATCACTGAGCCGAGACAGGACACACACATCACACATCTTGCTCTACCCTAGAGCAAGACATCACACATCATGGTATATGAGTACAAATCATGGTATATAAGCACACATCAAGCATATGGATCAAAGCATAACACACACTTCGTTCTATACGGAAGATTAGAAAAGCTTACTGCCCTCATGTCTCATAAGGTAGAGATATACGGAGTTGCTTGTATGAGCATCCTCCCCTTCAGATCCGAAGATATAGACGGAGCTTCCTCTAGCCTCCATACGTTCTTTGTCTTGTGTTGAAAGACTACGTATAACGTTCTCCTTACCGGAGACTCTTCTCGTTTTCTGTGCCCGTGAGCGGCGGACAGAACCTCCCATACTCTGGATTACTTCTCTTGATATAGATCAACAACTTTGGACAGAACCCTGTCTTGCTCTGGGCCCTTATTTCTTGTTCGGTGCTCGAGGATAACGGGCGGAGCCTTTCCTTGTCTCGGGCATTTCCTCCTTATACGGTTGCCGAATTAAAGAACGGACCTCTTCATCGTGTAGAACATACTCGATTTAGTCAAGAACGCCTCTTGGATGGACTAAATCGGAGTTAGGATGCTTAAGAACGGGGAGAAAGAAGTTTGTCGGTGCTCGGGCAGAACCTCTCCTTGTCTCGAGGCATTTCTTCCTTATACGGTTGCCGAATCAAAGAACGGACCTCTCCATCGCGTAGAACATACTCGATTTAGTCAAGAACGCCTCTTGGATGGACTAAATCGGAGTTATGATGCTTAAGAACGGGGAGAAAGAAGTTTGTCGGTGCTCGGGCAGAACCTCTCCTTGTCTCGAGGTATTTCTTCCTTATACGGTTGCCGAATCAAAGAACGGACCTCTCCATCGCGTAGAACATACTCGATTTAGTCAAGAACGCCTCGTGGATGGACTAAATCGGAGTTAGGATGCTTAAGAACGGGGAGAAAGAAGTTTGTCGATGCTCGGGCAGAACCTCTCCTTGTCTCGAGGCATTTCTTCCTTATACGGTAGCCAGAGGAAAAGAAAGCAAAAGCGTAGAGCATGCTCGATTTAGTAGGAAACGGGTCTTGAACGGCCTTAATCGGCTTCAGAACGGTCAGAAACGGGGTAGAAGAAGATCTGGGTGAAAAATGAATGGAAAATGGGGTTTAAATAGGCCCCGAGCCGCCGAAACCACGGCGCCGCGGTTTTCAGACAACGGCGCCCGCCGTAACGCACGCAGCATGGTTCGCGCGCCTCGCGCCGGTCCGCGCTGTGGCGCGCCAGCCGCGCGCCGTTAAATTATTATTTTTTATAAAAATTCCAAATCTTCAAACGCGCGTATCTCCCTACCCCGGATTCGGATTCACGCGTTCTAGGTACCGTTGGACTCGTATCGATGAGCCCTTCGATAAAAACCTACTTAAAGCAGCAAATTACACTATTTCCAAGTGGGTCCCGCCCATTTTCTACGCTCGTCGAGATCGTAACTTCCGGTCCCGACCTCTGTTTCGCACGTTCTTCAAATCGTTACGCTTGTTTCTTCGAGCTCTACTCAAGTACAGATGTTTCAACTTTTGAAACTCTCTAAACTCCTCAAATGGTTATCTAATTACCTCTAACCTCGTCGGCTAAACGAGATTTGAAAAGCGGGGTGTTACACATTTTGATTGTTAAAGAAAACACTCACAAAAATGTAATGAATGTTTATAATACGATCTTAGCCCATGGTGCAATATAACTGTCGCAATGTGATATTATGAATTGCTATTTATGTTCAATGTTCAAGGTTATGTTATGTTTTGGCATCTCATCCTTTGTCAAATAAACAAAAAACAATTCAATAGCAAAGGTTAAAGAGAATATTTATAGAAATTGTCTGAATGTGGATGGTGAATGTTAATGTAGAGTATGTTTTTATGTCGAAGTTGGAAGAATGAGCAAGGGAATATAATATTGGCTTATGATGAATATTTTATACAAGATCACATATGTTTTATTTATGAATATAATATGATTTGTATATACACATGCGAGATTTGGAAACTCATCATATAGTTTTAATTTTTTTTATCCTTTTTGGGATATCATGCTCACCCCTTTTATTTTTCTATAGAACCTATGGGGGAATTCCGCAATTGATTATGTGATGTTGCAAGATGAAGATCGTTTTATGGACTATATTGATGATGACTTTAACGAAGAAGGCAAAAATTGAGTGATATGATCAATACTTCTAGTAGACTTTTAGTTTAAATAAATATTTTCACAATACTTTGGTGGTTAATAATATTAAGTGATGTTATCTAACTCTACACTTGTTATTGCTATTGGAGTTTAGTTACTATTATTGAATAAATAGAGACTAGTAGACTAGTTAAATCTTTATCATAATGTGTATAAGTGCTTAGGTTATGCTTCTAAGTGTACTCTGCTCGGCAGGGTTAGACCGATCCGAACTACCATATCGCCCGATCTGAAGTTGGGATTGGGGGCGTGCACCACCTAATACCAAACATAAAGAAGTAGCGATTTTTATTTCTTGAGCGGTAAATAAGATAAATATTTACCGGTGTTTATATGATAAACTAGCTTTATCACGTAGGAACCTTGACATTAGTTTAGCATTATTAAGTTGCTACTTTTAAGAAAACCTTCTAAATAGGTTTTGATTGGATAGAAAATGTGGGGTTAAGAGAGTTTTTCTTTGAGGACAACTGTTATGTCCAACCAAATCCTAGTTAGAGGGTTTTATTGAACAAATTCAGGTGTATGTCAAATATTTTTTTAATAATTAATTTTTTTACTATTTTATAAACTTTTAAATATATTTTTTACTCTTAATAAAATCTCTAAATAGGATTTAATTGGACAAAAAAGTGGGCTTAAGTGAGCCTTTTGTGACGCCCACATGTTTTGTTCAACCAAAACCTAGTTGGAGGGCTTTGTTGGACATATTTGGGTGTATGTCAGGCAATTTCTTAATAATTAAAATTTTCATTATTTTGTGTATGTTTTTACATATTTTTGTAGCTATAAAAAATACATACATTTGAACATAATTGTGAGGTTTAACATGTAAACATATGGGCATTCATATAGCCCACTCTAAAGCAGACATGAAGATAAAGAATATAATATTCTTTTAGTGAATATTTAGACCAAGTGACAAAGGAAAACAGAAGGGTGGTTGGTGTACATTTTAAGTCTATTATGTTCTTAATCCAATAGTGGTTTTATTTTACTAGATCTCAACATTCAATATTCACGAAAAATGATAATAACCCAACAAATTTATCCATAAAACCCTCCTTATGTTATGTTATTACCATAACATACCATAGGACTTAACTTTGAGTCCATGAACAATGATGAGGACAATGGTTGATACCATGTTTTATGGGATGCTATTACCACCCCTGGTTAAACTTAAATTTACAAAATTTGAAGGTAATTGCAATGAAGAAGAACACAATTTTGAACTCTCGTGTTGCTGAATTTCTAGGTCTATGCGGCACTTACAAGTGTTAGAAAAAGTGTTGCTGTATTTTTTTGGTAGCGTTTATTTATTTATTAGAAAATATTACCTTTGTCTTGAAATAAGTGTCCTATTTTAAAAAAGTTAAATATTTAAGCTACCTCTTATTATTCAAAATTACTTTTTTTTATTAATATATACTCCCTCCATCTCATAGTCTATTTTGAAAAATTAAATGGAGCTATTGATATTGATATGATATTAGACAAAGAGAGTAGAAAAAAATGATAAAGGGTATTTTAATATATATATATATATATATATATATATATATATATAGCATAAAAAAGAAAAAAGTGCGTAACAACTCAGTATAAATAGGAAACTTTCAGAACTAATTTTAAAACGGAGGGAGGACAGCGCAAAGAAACAAACATACCACGCAAGAGCCCAACACTTTCTTGCAAACACCAATACAAGAGCCCAACTCTTTCCTGCATAAACCATTGCACAAATCCGGCAAGTCTATCCTACTTCATTATAATCCCTCCTCAAATGACTTATAGAGCAACTAGAAAAAACCTTGGGGGAGTTGTAGGTTTCTTTTCTAAAATGGCCTATCCTGAAAAAAGGCAATTAAAACTATTTTTCTTTCCCATCCAAAGAGGACAAAGCTTCATATGAAAGAAGTGATGGGATGGATAGCCATTTCATCATCAGACTTCATTTGCATATAAAAAAGAAGTGATGTGTCATCAGTGACATTTCCTTGATGTGCGTAATCAGCTCATCTGCCCGTGAGGCATTATACAGCTATGAGGAGCTAAGAAAACAAATAACATATATTGTAATTTATGTTATACTAATATTCAAAAGTGTTGACTTAGGTCAACATATAATATTCACCAAGATAAGACTTTTATGGATATGGAGAAGAATAGAGGTAATGAGTTGGACTTGTCCGCCCAAAAGACTTTTATGCATGCCCTGACTGTGCTATATGCCAACTGCTACCAACCAATGAGTCAATGATTATGTGTAAATGGGTTTTGGTTTTGAAAATTAATTGTTGGCCGCGTTGAATTTAGTCTTCGTATTTAAGGGCATCTATAAATAGATGGTCAGTTGCCTTCTATGTAATATCATTCTTCGCAAGTATGAGGAGAACAGGCTTGGCTGCTACTCTTTTTACACTTTGTTACATTTTTCCTTCTGCAATCTTTACTTGTAAATATGCTTCTGCTTGCATTTCTTCAGAGCGCGAAGCTCTCATTAAACTCAGGAGAGGTCTCAAGGACCCCTTACAGCACCTAGCATCGTGGGATGACGGCCCAAACTGCTGCACATGGGCAGGAATCACCTGCGACAACAAGACCGGGCATGTCACCAAGCTGGATTTCCACAGCCCTTGCTCTGTTTGCAGTGCGGGCTTTAGCTGCTCTGTTATCATCATGGAATATGGTCTGGATCCCAGAGACTATGGCTGCTGGAACTTGAGTGGTCAGCTAGACCCAGCTCTGGTCCAGCTGAAACATCTCCATCACTTGGATCTGAGCTTGAATACATTCGACGGAATTCCGATCCCGGGCTTCTTAGGCTCCATGGAGGAGCTTCAGTATCTGAGCTTATCGTATGCTGGATTCAGTGGCATGGTTTCAAAAGAACTTGGAAATCTCTCCACCCTTCAAGTATTGGATATCTCTTCCAACAAATATCACCACTTTCTCAGTGCTGTTGACCTGCGGTGGCTGCCAACTATGTTGTCTCTCAAGCACCTGGAGATGAACTATATGAACCTCTCTGCAGTAAGTCCTGACTGGATACACTCTATTAATGCCATGCCTAGTCTTGAGAATTTACATTTGTCTTATTCTAACCTTGAAAACATAGACCCAATTCCACCTGTTCTAAATTCTACAACTCTGCGAGTGGTTGATCTAAGATATAACAGCCTCAACTCAAGCGTACTGCATTGGCTGGCTAATCTTCCTAACTTGCAAGAGCTAGATCTATCAGGTAATAATATCTTGGGTGGCATCACGAAGGAGATAGGAAAATTGACGAGCCTGAAGTATTTAGATTTGTCATACAACAAAATTGATGGAAGTATTCCAAAAGAGATAGGAAAATTGACGAGCCTGAAGTATTTAGATTTGTCATACAACAAGATTGATGGAAGTATTCTAAAAGAGATAGGAAAATTGACGAGTCTGAAGCATTTATATTTGCAAAAAAATAAGATTGATGGAAGTATTCTAAAAGAGATAGGAAATCTCGTGAAGCTAGAGACCATTGATTTGAGAGATAACAATTTGATAGGGGGGGAGCTTGAATGGCTCTGCCCACTTAAAAAGTTATTATATCTTTCTCTTGGCAATTCTAAGCTAACAGGACCCATACCTTACTACTTGGGATCTATGTCATTTCTGTCGATCTTAGATTTGTCAAATAACCAATTAAATGGAACTCTTCCAGCAGCAATAGGACAACTTTCTAACTTGTACAAGCTTGATCTCAATTCAAATTTTCTACATGGCCCTGTTTTTGAAGATCATTTCCAAAACATGAGTACGCTTGAAATATTAGACTTGTCATCCAATTCATTGGTGTTTCAACTTCCATCCAGTTGGATTCCTCCATTTGACATTTCTTTTGTAAATTTAACCTCATGTCATCTTGGTTCTGGTTTTCCTTCTTGGCTAAGAAATCAAGGAAGCATTGTGTCTTTAAATATGGCTAACACATTCATTTTTAGTATACCCTCTTGGTTTTGGAATAACACTTTTATTACCCGGTGGTTAGACTTGAGTAACAATATGATCGAAGGCCAGCTGCCAAATCCATTCCCATCATTCTCAGATTTCACTCAGATTGATTTGAGTTACAACATTTTCTCAGGCCCTGTACCTTGTTTGTCAAGAAGTATAGATACACTTGACATTTCAAACAATCATTTTGCGGGACCCATACCAGCTGATTTATGCAATATTACCAGTCTTGATTGTATTAAAGTGTTATTCGCCGGTGGGAATGAAATCAGCGGTAACATTCCGTCCATCCTTGGGGAAATCAAAGGACTAGGAGTACTTGACCTATCCAAAAATAATTTACACGGCACAATACCAATGAGCTTGGGAAGAAGTGAAGAACTGGAGGTTCTTGATTTGAGTGAAAATCGGTTATTCGGGACTATAGAATGGCCTTTGGTTCTGCTAAATAGGTTGAAAATAATGCACCTGGAAAAGAACACTTTATCTGGTAGGTTTCCAGCTTCACTGAGAAATTGCACGAGTGTTGAGATTCTCGACATTGGGGAGAACAAATTCGATGGAGATATTCCTGCTTGGATTGGGCATAGCTTTCCTGTTCTTGGAGTGCTCTGCTTTCCTGTTCTTGGAGTGCTCTGCTTGAGAGCCAATTCATTTACAGGGCAAATTCCATCAGAATTGTCAAATCTAGCAGCTCTGCATGTGCTTGATGCAGCTGAAAATTTCTTGCAGGGACCCATTCCCAAGAGCCTGGGGAACTTGACAAGCATGAAACAGATAAACAAGACAATTGTCACTATTGTCTACAAGTTTGACTTTCTAGGAGGGGTAGAGGTAAGTGAGGTTATTCCAATGAGATTGGATGTTTCAATGAATGGGCAGATGCAAGAATACACAAAGACTATTTCCCTTGTCACAAGTATTGATCTCTCATCAAACAACTTGTCAAGCCAAATCCCTTTTGAATTACTTGGTCTCTTTGGATTAATTGTCCTGAACTTATCACATAACCACTTGTCAGGAAAAATGCTAATGAATCTAGGCAACTTGAGCCAACTGGAGTCTTTGGACTTATCATGGAACAACCTGTCAGGTGAAATCCCAACCACCATAGTCAATTTGAATTTTTTGGAGTACTTGAACTTGTCATACAACAATTTGTCTGGAAGGATTCCATCTGGCCAACAACTTCGCACATTAGATGATCAAACAATATATGTAGGGAACATGCAACTTTGTGGGCCACCACTTTTAGACTGCCCAGGAGATGAATCACCTAGAGGTCCAACACTACTAGGCAACAATGTTTCAAAAGAAAGAAATGATGACTCAGATATGTTATGGTTTTATGTTAGCATGGGAACAAGGTTTGTGTTTGGATTTTGGGGGATTTGTGGAGTTTTAGATCTCCAAAGTTCCTGGAGGATTGCTTATTTTCGCTTTTTTGATAACTTGAGAGATTGAATTTTCGTCAAATTAGTAGTGAACAAAGCAAAGTTAGAGCGTCAAATAGGGAAAAACTGAATGCTCTATATCATGTGATTACTATTCATATTTACATTTCTTTTAGTTTTCGTCATGTATTATGAGTTACTATGACTTTAGAGGAGTGACTATGTCTGTAGTCTTGGTTCAAATTTGGAACATTAAATCAACTCATACTTATGTACTTTTTGACTTCATCACTTCTAGGAGGCATTTCTTTATTAAGAGCAAGTTGAACATGGCTAGTTATTGTATTTTTTCATCACTGTTCATTTTTACATTTATGTTATTTTGACTTAAAAAGATAGTTTGATCTTTGTTGGACATTTTTAGTTTTATTTTGGATTGTCAAACCAACATAATTAAGCTGATTATGTCGTAGAGGGATACTTATCTTTATGTTCTTGACAAGAAAATTGTATATATTGATAAAACTATTAAAATTTATTGATACTTTTTAGCAAGATTATTACTTGTGGCGTAATATAATTATCAATCATAGTGTTCAAATTCTATTTTGACTCAACTCCATAAGTTTTGAAACAGAGTTGCCTATGGGAAACTCTAATAAGATTTTGAGATTATATATTTTGATACAAATAAAACTCCATTATGTATATCTAATGCTGGTATATAAAATAAGAATATTTTTCATAAATATTCTTTTTGTGGTCATTAAACTAAATATTTAATATATATACTTATTTTAGTTGATTGCTTTATATAGTTTCTCATTTGTGTTTATAAATATCAAATGTAGTAAGACTCCGCAAAAACTCCAAGTTGAGCTAAACTACACAACATTTTTAGTAGAATCAGAGTTTTATTAGAATATTGATGTGGGCTATGTCCCGATAGTTTTTCTAACTTCTTCTAATACCATGTAGCGGCAATTTAAGGTACTCAAAAATTAAATTTCTACGTAACCAGAAAAAGCTCATTTTGCCAATCAACTTATATTGTTCTAAAATAAGAATGATAGTTAAAGCAATGATACTAGTTTCAAATATATTCCAACTCAAATAATTATGCACCATCATTGAGTATGTTTTCATCATCAAAACCAAAACTTGACCACCAAAAAGGCATAACAGGTCGTTTGGATCGAGATCCGATGGTGACAGGACAAGAACCCCACCATAAGCACAAAGGAGACAAATTTTTTTAGTCGGGCATGTCATGTTTTCATGTTAAGTGCGTTCAATCATTAGGTGTGTCATTAATCCAGAGAGTCCTAACAGCTTGAGTTTGAGTTTTTACTTTTTCAGAGAAGAGAAAAGTGTAACACCTTCTTTAGTAGAGTATAGACGCATAAGTCATAACAAAAGACCTCTTGATAAGGGAAGTATTTTTTTTACTCCCTACTCACATTGAGCCTAGCATAAGACAAACACAAGTGCCTCTCATCCATGAGATCAACGGCAAATACCCTAGTGTATATTTGCGTCAATGTAATATTAGTGTAAGTAACACTAATGCTATCATTGAACTTAAATATCATCAACTCTTATATCTGACTTACTTTAGGCTCATTGGTAGTACAGATCATAATAAATACTTCTCTTGTTACGACAAAGAAATGTTTCTTAGCATTAAAAATATTTCGTTATTATTTATGCTCTTCGGTGAGAATGAACAAAAGCAGCAATGAAAGTCTAGAGCGTATTTCCCAACATCATAACATGACCCCGGCTGGAAAAGAACTTGATGAGGAAAGGACCGATTAAAGCACCAGTACTTAACATTTGTTACTTTCTTGGTCAAGCCCTTGTAATTGACTGATTGTAAGACCACATATATCTTATTCACATTATAGATAGACTTCCACTTGATCTGAAAGGCTTCGGTTGCTGATTGTAATATTTTAATAAAAATATATAAAAATAATAATTATATCCAGAGCCTTCTCTTTCTCCTTACCCTCAGGCGCTGCATAGTGCTTTCCCACTTCTAGGACACACACTATATCCACCCTTTAGCAGGCCCCACTACAGTCACGTACCACAGCATAGTCTACCGGCCACCCAGTCAGAGGGATCTAGCTAGATAGACCAAAGGAAGGAATATGAAGTGAGGAAGAACATGCAAGTGCTTAGCTTTGCTAACAAAGCCTTCTCCCTATGTTTTTTGAGTCATGATCCATTTAAACCGATCACATTCAGGATTGCCTAGCTGTTTTTTTTTTTGGTTTTTCTTGCATGGCAGCAGTAGAAGGTGGCGGAGGATGAGGAGCATTGTAACATTACCCCAACTATGAAGATCCAGATGGTTTTGCAGTCTTTGTGGCTTCATGTTGGATCCTTTTCACGCTCGTTGGCGCTGCGAGGATCCGTTTGATGGTTTGTTGTTATGTGAATGATGTTGTTCTCTTTGATCTGCCCAATGAATTATGTGTATTGTTAGATCGAAATATCACTACATGAACCCAAGCTCACATAATTGGGTTTTATACAAGAACCATCGGCTGACCTCCTAGTACCAAATATTATGAAATAACAATTCTTTTTTCTTCCTTTTTTAAGAGGCAAATATTCAACAGTGTGTTTACAATAAAGTAGCTACAACACTTATGGACATGCATTGACATCAGTGTCGCATTATTAAGATAACTTAATAAAACTCTGTAACTGGGTTTTGATTAGACATAAAATGTGGGCTTAAGTGAGTATTTTTTGAGGCTAACATGTTCTACCCAACTAAAACCTAGTTGGAGAGTTTTGCTGGACAGACTTAGGTGTATGCCAAATCATTTTGGGGAAATTTTTTTAGGCATAAAGGAGAAATGTTATCCAAATTGAGCATGATTTTTGTAGAAAAAACAAGAATAAGGATGAGTTTTGTAAAAATATAAGAACGAATCATCTCTCTTTTGAAAAGTTTACAAATATGCCTCGACATCCGCACAATGTTTAGTCACTTTCGCTAGCCATTTCTTCCCAGCCCATCTAATCCTTTGCCACAACATCCCCAATGCTCCCCTCTGCCCCAATATCGCTCCGCCCTGCTCTTCTCTCCACCCCACTTTTCTCCTCACCCAACTCTTTTCTCTGCTCAGCTCTCCTCCCTGCTTTGATGCACTCTTCTCTCTGGCTCGGCTTTCCTCTCTGACCCGGCTGCATCCTTGGCCCGTCTCCCATCAAGCGAAGATTTTTCAGCTCCCGCCCGAATGGCATCCTACAAGCAAGTAAGCGTCCTTTCCTTCTATTCGGTTTTCGCCATTAGATTTTGCGTATTGATTTCACCTTTCGATTGTCCTTTGAATTGGGTGGGGGGGGGGGGGGGGGGGGGTGTGATTTGCTTTCATATGTATGTATTGTACTTCTCACATAGACTTTTGGTATGTGTTTCCCTTCCAATACTAGCACTTCAACACTTCAACATATCTCCTTCTATTGAGGGGATCGAGAGGTGCACAAGTGAGTGGCCGAGAATTTGACGATGGAGTGTGAAGAGCAGGTGATGAGGTATCCCCCCTCCCCCAACCAATGATCCCATCGAGAAGACAACATGAGCCAATTGGAGCATAACCGCCCTCGAGACATGAGACCTCTTCCACATGTGCATGAGGTGGCATCCCATAACCACTACCACCGAGGACCTCTACGAGAAACATGAGCCCTCTTACCTACCTGCATGGAGGTACATCCCTTGACTCCCACCCATAGGGGACACCTCCAATAAGCTCAAGCACCACGACACATCTACATGGGGAGGGATCTCATGATTCTCAGCTGCAGCGGATCCCTCCTTGACGTATGAGCACTCCACAACATCATAGTCCTCCTCAACAAATGCATCAAGAGCCTTCTCAAAGTCCATAACCCCTAGGGAGACATGAGGTTGACAGAGGTGCGGGCCCTACTTTCAAAAGGAGGGCTCACTTTGGAGGCTCATGATGAGTCGATACAATAGTTGTTGTATAACTTTCAAGACAAATATAATGTCAACATGCGATTGAGAGAGGAAAACAACAACTTGAATTACAAATAACAAAGGGAAATCTACTCCCAACAACAGTGCAAGGTGCTTGAGAATGCCCTTAAAGTAAAGATGACTACCGGAGCAGTGCCCCACGGATAGTACCTATGCATGATGATGAACTAGTTTCTCCCCACTTGTTCAATACCCGCTTCAAGACAAAAGCAATAAAGTCACCATTACAGTGGAGGATGTTGGTTGAGGGCATTGATGAGACACCTTCCTCCTCTCATCTCCCTCATATTCTAGTCTTCCAATATAGCCAATTTAAAAAAGTGATGTCCTCTCCCATTGACCAACCTCGCATCCCCCAAAATGAAGAAGGACAAATTGATATGCCCCCTCCAGCAGAGGTACTTGAGACCACTGGCAAGGAGCCTGAATGATTGAATTAGCTTATAGCTAACATTGCCGCAAAGGATAAGGAATCTGCCCCTCAGGTAGGTTGTGGAGGTGGAGGGTGAGGCCTCTACTAACTTCCATATTATTATTGCAAATCCATCTGACTCTACATATTACCGACCAGTCATGGTGCCCATCATTGACCTTAAGGCACTTGTGGTAAGCTTCTTACAACCTATGTAACACTTTAAATACCCTATTTATGTAGATTGGATGCATCAATTCTAATACTCTCTTTTCTTTTGAAGGATGGACATGAGCAGCAAGAAAATGATCCTTCCAAGCTAACATCCTATGCGAGGGAGGAATTGCGGTGAAGCGCAAGATTAAGGATGACCTTGAGAATGAGTTTGACATCCTTGATAATGATGAGACCTTAGTGGATCTCATGTGGAGAATATCTGGGGAGCTACAATTCCACAACATAGGGCTAGCTGGCAGCTTACCTGTCAGTGTCCACAACTTGATTTACTTCCCCTTAAATATTGATATCTCATTTATCTATTTGAAGTAAAAATAGACACAATTTTTTTTCTTGTCGTCTTTTTTGTTTGTTGATTTAGTGTGTATAGTTGGTTCACCATTTATTATAAAAGCTATAGTAAGTGCAAAATCTATTGGTTGTCAAGGAGGAATGAGCTAGCCATTCTGTGAAGCCTTCATATTAATATAATATGATTTTTTCCTTATTTTGGAGTACTCTTTCAAGTTACCTAGACTATCTTGGGGTTGTTGCATGAAGGCTCCTAGCGGGACTCGGAGCCTAGATTCCCCTCTTACTGGTTTGGGGAGGAATGCCTTATGGGGGAAAGTTTGAGAGGGAGCAAAACTCCTTGTATGGGTGGGATTCATGTTTCCTAGTTGTACTAAAACTTAGCTAAGGCTGGGTCTATATAAGAGAGGTTGTATGTGTAACATTCGGGAATTTTCTAAATTCCCAAAGTCTCCACGTAGAAATTAGGGTATTTGACCCCTTGGTCGTCTTGTGGGAATAACTTGATCATTAGTTGGAACTTGGAACTGATAGTTGAACATATATGAATGAAAATTAGATAGAAAGATCTTCGAAACACCACCAAGAACGTGCAAATCGGAGTTTAGATGAAGGAGATACAACTATTTGAAGTTAAACATAACACACAAGGCCCATTTACCCGAATTGGACGCGCGAATTGTTCATTTAAGTTACGATATGATACAGACCCGATTAATTTAAGTAAAAAAATTAATTTTGAGGGCCAAATAGGTTGTCGAATAGAGGAGGTGCTGGACCAACTTCTAAGAGGATTAGGAACCCTAATCCCCATGCCTATAAAAAGGTTAATTAGGGCTAATGAAAGGGGGGTTAGCTTTGATTGTTAAGGGAAGGTGGAGGAGCCGCCGATGAAATTTTAGGCTCCAACATGGTTCCGGTGGTCGTGGATCGACGACAACTCGGCAATTGAGGTAAGATCATTATCTTAGTCTTCAAGTCGGGTTTGTAGGTATTTTTGTTAAACATAATTTACATGAACAATGATTTATGTAATCACTGTTTTCGTAATTTTAATAAATAGTTGGCTTTTGCAATCACTGTTCATATTTTTTTGTGAAATAGTGATTTCTAATTGTGAGTATGTCGACCGATGGCTGGCCAGTCCTTTTTCAATGGAGGCCGGCAAGTCACCGGCTGGACTCAAGGCTAGGGTGGTCTGATTCGCCTCTTGACAGTGGACCGACTAGACCTAGCCCTGTGGCCAGCCAAGGCAGCTGCGGCGACAACCAGCGGTGAATATTTTGTTACAGAGAAGGGGTTATAGCGTTTTAGCCATGGAATGACCAATGGCCATGTGACAGAGGTGGGGCTAGGCCAGTCAAATCCGCCGCTTGGCGGCGATCTGACCAGGCCTAGCCTCATGCTTGGTCATGGCGGCCATTGAATTAGCCTGCGGCACTACCCAGAGAGAGAGACTAGATCAGAAAAAAGGTGGCCTTTGGCCTCTGGCCGGCCACCCGCCGGCTGCCAGGCCAGGGCCATCCGAATTGCCTCAAGGGAGTGATTTGGTCAGCCTTGCCCTTCCCAGTAGCGTGTCCAATGGCGTTGCCGCCAGAGGCCAGGAAGGCCTCTGGCCATCACTGGGGAAGACATTTTGGATTCGTGCCTGGGTCATGTTCAGTAGGTTGTAGATTTCCAAAAAAATTGTAAAAATTACAATTGGACCCAAAGACTTCACGAGCCTCTTGACAAAGTTTCAAATAGGAAAAAATCTTAAAGCCCATAAAATGACCCTTTTACCCCTTATAGTTAAATTATCGTGTAATATTCACTTACCCGACTTAAGAGCTCCGATTCAGAGGCATGTGAATGGATTTAAAAATTTTAAAAATCCCCAGTAAGAGCTTAATGTGGACACTAAGTATAGACCAAACCATATAGTGAGAAAAATCCCAGTAGTGGATAATTAACTATTTTGCCCCTTGGGTTAAGGGTAAACTGTTAAGTTAATTAAGGTCGGTTCAAGGGGTTCACGACCTTGGTAAATGCCAAGAAAATTACACCAAGTCCATGACATCAAGTAGTACCCTTGAGACCAATTTTGGACCCATTAGATGTCAATAAAACCTTGATCAAAATAATAGAAATACCCCTTTGAGTGAACCGCCCACATTCGTGTGAATGGAAACACGAGTAAGTTTGAGAGTGGAGCCTTCTTAGAGGTCAATGACTGAAGATCAATAGAAGGGAAGCAAGATGACCAGAATGACCCAAGGGAGGTTAGTATACCCCCAAGTGGTAGAATTACCCTAATGCCCTTATGGGTAGTATGTTCCGTTTTCGTTGAAACAAATAACATATCTACCAAGCGTTAAGGTACGCAATAATGATGTTAAATAGCTTCAAATGGAAGGGGTGTGACAATTAGGCAACATGAAGACCTTTACAAGTCACAGTGTCATGGGATACAAGGGGAATAACCCAATTCTCAAAGCTTAAGGCAGTGCTTTACATGTGTCTGCAACTGAGTGTATCTATCTACTAGGGTATTATATACGTAATTTGCATGAGGCGTTAGAGTTATTTATATTTTTGGGCATAAATTCACTAAGCCCTATCCCTACAAATGAGTGAAATGGGCCTCCATTTATTATTTATGCCATGTTATGACTTCATGTTATTTATGTTGATTATTCCGATGCATGTTTTTATTATTGATGTGTTAATTTATATTGGTAATTTAAGATTAATAAAGTTTAATTAAGAGATATTTGTTACCGTTAGATTAGGGGGAGAACATCTAATTAAGATAAAGACTAAAATACCCTCAATAAGGTTTGTGACCAGTTCATGAAGTGAATGGGGCCCTGACATAGAATGTTACCTTGGTTAATGAACCGAGGGTAGTTATGGGAGTTTACCTTAGTCTCGTAGAGACTATTAGGGTTTGTGGATGTTTTCTAAGTCATAGCTCAGTAGATGAGCTATTTATTGTGCCGATTAACAAGGTGAAGATGACCTAAATGGTTGAGCAATTACTTGACTGGATGAAAAGAATCTAGTCTATGTTTTGAATGTTTGGGGAAATCAATGGTCGTAAAGACCTTAGGCTTCTATAATTACATTAATAATATCTTAGAAGACATTTTCTCCCTAAGTTGGGAGTGTGGAGATTGTGATATTTGTACACTTTCTTCATTGCCACGACGGTTTGGGCATTGGCTAGTGAGGTCTCTACCACGGGTTTCTTGCAGATCTTCATAGGACCATATAGTGAATATGAAAAGCGGAGTTGTATGAGCATCATGGAAGGTTTGTGCTTCTTGCCAATCTGTGTCAATGAGCACAATTGAAATCCTCTTCTCCACATTCGTGGCAAGCTATTGAGAGCCCGGGGGATTTGGGTTAAGCTGCTGTTAAGCAGTTTACGCCAATATTGGAGTCCTATATTTGGGGATTTCTTCGAAAGTCGAGTTATCTCTGAGTGTATACAGATTTGATAGTATTAATTATTGAACAAGGGTTGTGAGATCATTAATAACATTGTTTGATATTGTTATTTTAATTAAAAAAGTGGAACAATTAAATGACTTGCATAAAATATAGGTTGGTTGAAAATACTTAAACATTGCATGTGTGATGTTATGTTTTTTAGGATAATGTAGTTTTAGGTAGAACTACATCTTGATCCGATCTTGTTGGAAACATTGGAGATGTTGCATGATGAGTACGTATGCAACTAACATCGGGTGATGTTGACTAGATCCAAAAAATATTAATAAAACCTTTTGTCATTTTGGAAGCTCTTCTCTTGAGGAGAGGTTCGATTGTTGTTTTGTTTAATTTGGTTGGTTGCATGTCCTCTAGGCAACAACAAGTGAGATAAGAATTGATGAGCATGGGATGCAGTTACTCGTTTCTGCAATTCCGGTAGGTAAGTTTATCTTTGGCATGAGAGACAACTTAGTTTTTTTTTTTTAGATGGATGACAAATTTGTACTTAAATGGATATGCTATTCTTTTTGGATTTTTGAGATATATAATAATATCATATGATTTGATATTCATATTTATGAACCCCAATTATCATGACCTGAATATTTAATCAAATAATTTGTTTTGTACTTAAGAAAGTAAAAAAAAATTCTCGCGACTTACCATTAATGTTATTTAAAAAGGCTTTTAAAAATCCGAGTCATGATAGTATGGGCTGATTTAGGCATTTAGGTAGCTCTTTCCTCATCATTTTTATGTTACTTAGAATTTCTAACAATAAAGCTTGGGTTGGAGCCTTTGCACATTGTTTGTTGGTATTGTAGGCTGATTTTCCTTCTACGCATACATGAGGGAAAGACAAGAGTTGCCTGCTAGCCGCAAGATGCGGTGAAGCCATATCACTGGAGCAAATGCTAGAATGGCTTTGTCCCCGTGACAACAACCAACATGTATGTGCTTAATCTGAGTATTGGTGGACCAGATTATCTAGATCTCCCATTTGTTGAAATGGTCAGACCTTCTTAGCCATATGGCAGTGGCTAATATATACAAGGTTGTAACTGCTTGTATGATCTAGTTTGTGATCTGCTTTTGTTAATTTAATTTGTTAATATGTAGGTATGGTTGCATTAAGCCGGGCATAGTGGCTTATGGACGTGAGGGAAAACCCTTACTCCTAAGTCATGTTTCCTTTAAACAACCTTTTCAAAATTGATCTCCAACAACACGAAAACCCCTTCTTACCAGCCCATTCCAATCTCTTCACCAGCGGGAAGAGGGAAATCCTCTTTGCCAACTGCCTCATCCCTGTGGCTCATGTTTCCACCAATGTCCTGCCTCTCCTCTAGCTCATGCAAGACGGGCCACACCCGGAAGGTACTTACAAAGGTACACCAGACTTTGCAACGATCAAGTTCATCCATCTTCACCAGCAAGCCAGTGGGGTTCAAGTGTCCCAGTACCAAACATTCCGAAAATAAATGTACATGTAATAGTACATTGATTGTTAATTTTGTAAATATGTTATTTGTTTGGTGATCTCACAAGATGGCATTTAGGATAATTTCAGAATTAATTTAAAACTTTAATGACAAAAGAGAAAAAAATTAAAAGTTCTTTCGTACTTTGGACTCTGTTTGGTGCATTGAAGTTCATTCTTGTGGGCCATCACTACTTTAATGCCTTCGACAATTACGGCTCCATGTCTTATCTCTGATTTTGCCATTTCCACTCCCTTGCCCGCCCTTGTGCTTAGGGCTGCATCTCGGGTCAAGTTAGGTCAGGTTTTGCAAGACTCGACCCTAGATAGGAACTAAGTTCCTTGAAACCGACCCGACCCAAGATAAGAATCGAAAATTTTTGGACCTGACTCGACCCGAAATAATACCCGAGAACCAAAATAAGAACTAAGATTGTATCTTGGGTCGGGTTGGTTTCAATAATTTAATCTAATTTGACATTATATTAAATTAATTTTATCAATAAAAAAATATAAAAATTCATATACCTAAGATCAAATATGATTTTATAAGTTAATTAGGAACTTGGGTCGGTTCGGGTCAGTTCATGGGTTTTCATATACTGGACCCAACCCAACCTGAGATTTACCTAAGTATTTTTTTCTTGAACTTGACCCGACCCAACTCAGGTCAATTTTGGGTCGGTTCCATCTGCATCGGTTGAGGTTTGGGTTTTCGATTAAGCCCTACTTGTGCTTACCTCAAAGGTTCTTTTCCGCGTAACTTTTTCTTTTGGTTTTTTCCCTATTTATCATTATTTACAATTTTTTTCTTAGTTTACAAGACTCAATCAATTCAACTATTTCATTCTTTTTAGGAAGAGGTTGCAATATATACGGTGTGTAGATTGCAGACATGATATTGCCGTGAACCAGCAACCTTTTTGGAAGAGTAATGCATTTATGCTTTGGAATGAGGTAATCATGTATGTTTGTTTGATAGAATGAATCTAAGGCAGTGGTTGTAATTGTAGTGTAACATAGAAGCAAATTCATGTTGTTGGTTCGTCCTTTTGTGTAGTAATTTGGTTATTCGTAGACTTTGTCATGAGACTAGGCTTTCAACAAAGGTGTGTCAAATATCATATTTATGGACCATGTAAAATTGTTAAACTTAAGTTCAATTTGCATAATGGTAATAAGACTCTAAATCTTTATAGTACAATATGCATGTACACTTCTACTAGTATATATAAAGAGAGGGGACAAATATAGTCCACCGAACTGTTTAGTCTGCCTCTGCCATATGGATCATGGCCACTTGACGGTCATCAAGCGACTCTCAAAATTGTGCCCTAAATAGCCAGCTTTTAATAAAATCCAAAAACTCCCATCTTATCCCTCCCTAACAAACTCAAATGTATTGGGGAGGTTTCCTCCCTAAGCACCCGTTGGCCACCAGTGAAAACCCACCATGCATGTCATTAAGTCATACTAATAGGCAGAAGCTAATAGAACACTTCGTCATGGCCTTACTCCATCTTCCCCATTTTTAAAACCCGACAATAATTTCAAAAAGCCCGACTCAAACTCGTGTTATCATCCCTCTCCCTTCTATGGCTCTATCCTACTCAACGCGGGCCCCTGTTGACCCAGCTCAAGAGGGGATACCGGGTCTTGAGGAGGAGGAAGCTGAGGGACAACACGAGAAGGAAAAGGTGCATCAACGACATGAAGAGGAGGGGAGAGAGGTGGTTTCTAGCTGAGTTGGAGGAGGGAATGTGGGAGGGAAGGCGGAGCAATACAAGGGGCTGATTGTGATGGTGTAATGTCCTTAATTTTTTTTGTAATTTTTTGTGATATTTCTATTAATTTTTACTTATTTTTCGGTAGAAAAATGTGATGCTTCAATATTCGTACTTGTAGAGTAGGGTGTGGAGGTTAAGTTATTGGCCGTGGGTCATGATGCGCCATCAAACTTCCCAACACAAAGAAGAGAGAAAAAGAAAAAGAAATTGAGAGAGAAAAATGAAGATAGAAGAGAAAAAAATGTGATGTTTCGGTATTCCAGAACTAGGGCTGCAAGATGTAGGGTTGCAAGATATACAATTTGGCCCGTAGCCTAACCCGGCCCATAAATTTACGGGCTTAGGCCTGATAATTTAAAATATGTTGTTATTAGGACCAGGCTTGGGCCTGAGAAAAAAAGCATAGAAGCTCGGCCTGGCCCGTAACTATTAAGGTATGCTATCTATAACCTATATACCAAGCCTAATACCAAGTTACTTAACCCAGTTACCCTAAGCCTAAGTCTAAAAATCTCTGTCCATCCGTGTAAATTTCAGCCCAAAAATTAAAGTTAAAAAAATATTTTATATTAGATAAATTTGGGCCCGTGGCCCGGGCCATGCCCGTCCAAATTTAGGGACGGGCCAGAGTTTTTGGCTTGACTCCGGGCCTGGGCCGAGCCTTGTAATTTCTGGTTTTTTTTTTAGGGACGGGCCTAAGGCTACCTGGCTCGTCAGGGCTCCGGCCCGTTTGCAGCCTTATCCAGAGCATTATCCATAAGCCGGAGGTGACTCCATAAGCCGGCCTCGGGTTGGCGACGGTGAGGTCGCCTCCCCAGCGCCACCCAGCTTGCAGCTGGCTGCAATCTCCCCTCTTGCTTTGGACTTTGTCTTTGCCGGCTCCGGCCGAATGGCCACTGTGGGTTCCCCCGGCCTACTGACGGCCAGGTATGGCTCCACCTAGCCCGGTTCCTCCCCTGCCCTCTCTTTTTCTCCTCCGCACTCTTCATTCCACCCCTCCCCTGTTTTTCCCTTCCTTCTGTTTCTCGCCTCTACCACAACAATGGCCTGACCAGGACTAGCCGGAGCTAGCCCGGCTCTGCCCCGGAATGGTGATGGCTACAGGGTCACTCTCGCCCAGCCCCGCCGCCCCCTAGCCCAATTATGCATCTCCCCGGCCAACCCCCTTCTCTGTTTTCCACCAAACCACTGGATTCCCGATCCATTTTTGGTGGATGATGGTGCCATTGCCATCCGCTTCCAGCGAACCAGCTTCTATCTGCCTCTGCCCCACCTTCTCTTGTAATTGTATAATATGACGTGTTTTCTTGCTGCAAGTGATACAGGTGCAGGCAGGAGCAGGAGGAACGGAGAGTATGGACAGGGCGGCCATGGTTATCAATATGTACAAAGCGTGGGCCGGACATCGTGGATTTGGAGTCACTGTAGTAGATGAAATGCCTGGAGAGATTGCAGGAATAAAGGTCCATTTCAATCCCTTTAATCTATCTCCTCATACGTTGTCTTTTTGTTCCATATATATTTAAAAATTATTACATTCTTTCTTAGAAATACAGGTATAGAGTTATTGGCTTTATAGATAGTTTAGCATGGGGATTCATTGAAGGTCCTAGCAGTCTTAGTTAGCTGAGGTCTGAGTATGGTTTTTCAGCGTGCAACAATCAAAGTGGATGGTGAATATGCGTTTGGATATGCCAAGGCCGAAGTTGGGGTCCACAGATTTGTGCGGATATCACCATTGGATAGTGGGAAGCGCCGGCATACTTCTTTTGCTGCTGTGGCTGTGATACCAATCTTGGATGATGTCTCTTCTCGATATCAATTTAATGAATCTGACCTTCGAATCGAGCGGTCTCGTATCCCAAAATTAATACAACAGAGAGTGCTGTGAGAATAGTCCATATCCCAACAGGTGTAACTGCAACCTGTCAAAATGATGCATTTGATGTAATGCAGTCTCAGTAGTATATGAGTAAAATTTCAAAGTGACTCCATATAAGATATGATATGTGAAGTATAATATTGTTGCTTTTTTTTTTGTCTTATATTAGATTTTAAAATATAAAATTAATATAAAAGATTTTTTCTTCCTAACAGCTTTAGTTTTTGAGAAACTTGATTATCTTACATTGTATTAGAGCTCCAAGTTACAAGAGGTTCTGGGTTCAAGTCTCGTTGGAGACATTTATATATCTTAATTATATTCCACGTGCCGCATTTCATAGACGCTTATACGTAAGGGGGGATGTTAGAGCATAAAATTAATATAAAAGATTTCTTTTTCCTAACGTCTCGAGTTTTTAGAAAACTTAGTTATCTTACACTCAACATCAGAACAAAGCTATGGCTATAACAGTGCTTCAGTCTCGATTAGACCAGCTTGAGATGGCCCGTCAGGTGCGGTGGAATGCTCAGCATACGCAATCTCTGACTGATATCAGCGGGGGCAACCAGATACGAACTTATGTTCTCCAAGTGAGCCATGTTGCTATATTTCCAGAGCTAAATGATTGTTTTTTCACTAATAGAACTCACTGGACTTAATACCATCTTCCTACCATGCGGCCATACCGCATGGTCAAGGACCTCAGGACGACCCTGATTCAGTTCTGGAAGGTGATCTCGATGGCTTCATTTTGAGTTTTTTGTCCTGAGTCCATGGGCAAAGAGGAGGACAGTGGCTGAGGCCGTGTGTTATGATATGCTATTTTGAACTGCGGTGCTACTGATTTTACAGGATCTATGCGGTACTTGCAGGTATCAGAAACAGTGCTGCTGTAAATCTTTATTTTTTTTGGTAGTGTTATTTTTTTATTAGAAAATGTAACGCAAAGAAACAAAGCTGTAAATCTTTAATTTTTTTTGGTAGTGCTAGTTTTTTATTAGAAAATGTAACGCAAAGAAACAACCACAACCACACAAGAGCAGCAGCCTGCCTATCCAGGCTACTGTCAGGTGAGCCCAACTCATTCCTACAAACACCAACGTACAAATCTGGCATGTCTATACGCAGCTGCATTATTATCCCTCCTCAAATGACTAAAAGAACAACTAAAAAAAGCCTTCAGGTTGTTGTAGGCCTCTTGGATTAAATGGCCAATCCTAGAGCACTCTAATTGCCTTTCTTGAGGCTGTTGATGAGGAAGGGGACTATCCCTCTCTCATCTTCGAGGGTTTTGTAGTTGTTTAGAAGTTGTTCAGTTGCTAAAGTGATCTGACAAAAAGTTGTTTCTGATGTTTGTAGCAAGTTTGTTTAAATTCATAATGTTGGATTGATTTCACGGTTATTGGTATTTTCGTTGGTTGATTTGAGACTTGCTTGTAACCGAATAAAGCTTGTCCACTATCAATCAAGCATCAGTAGAACGCTTACTTTTGCCACTTTATGGCCCATTTGGGAGCATTTCTCTTTGGAAGAAAGGGCTGTTGCACAGTTGGCTCTATCCCTTTCTGGGAAGAAAGGTCTCTTATTTGTCGAAGAAGGTTGGAGTAGGTTGGAGTAGAAAGGTCTCTTAAGAGTGTGCTGTGGATATCTTTAATGCTACACAGAATATCAATCAGAATCATGGTTATCCCTACGCAGTTCCAAACTCTAGGAGACACAAGAAGCTAACTAAAATCAAGATCTTAAGGTAAATGGTAAAATCATCCATGAACAAATTCTAGGAGATGTTTTGAAATTTAGATATGCACAAAGTAAAAATAAAATAAAATACCTAAAAAAGATGCTAATAACCCTATACCACTTTTTGTGTGACAAAATCTTAAAAGTGGGTGGTACATGACAAAAGTACTACTTTTTCTCTATCTAATCAAAATTTGGTATAAAGTTAATTATTATTTTTTAATTTTTTAAAACTTACACTTTTTTCATTGGATACTGAGAGCCCTACTCAACTTTATGTCCTAACATAATTTAACACTAAGTTTTGATTGGACATAAAAGAGTGAATCTTACCTGATGATAATAGGGACTATTCCTAATCTAATATAAAACCTAGTGTAAAATTTTATTAGATAGAAAGTGAAGTAGGAAAATTATTATCATTTCTTTTAGACCAAGTCTACATGGACGAGAGAGAGATGGACAATACTAACCCCCCAAGTCTAGGAACCCAAATCTTTTTACAAAACTAAGAACCTTCTTAAGAATGGGGCCACAATTGGACACTAATGAGTTAAGTGCTATAGGCTCTGGGATCTTCACAATACCAAAAGTGAACCAAATTTGTGACTAATGAGTTATCCACTGAAATGCAACCATGTGGAATTTGATGCCATACAACAGACTCATTCCATCACCAGCAAGATTTGGTAGAAAAGAAGACCTTAGACTTTCATCAACAGCCACAATCTTAACTTTTTTAAAATAGAAGTCCCCCAAAAATTAAATGTAGTCGTTGGATAAGACAGAAGCTTTGTAAAACTGTAACTTTTCACTTGTATGATTATTTTATTGAATAGTGAAAGTGTGATCCCGTAAACATAGGTAGTGATTGTCCTTTCTTGTGGATCACTGTTCCTCACAAGGATCTATTACCATTGCATAAATTATAAGCTAAATCATTCTAGTGGGCGTTATAATCACAACACAAACACCCATGCACAAATCTTGCAAGTCTATCAGTTGCTTCATTATTATGCCTCGTCGAATGACTAAACGAGCAAGTAAAAAAAGCCTTCAGGGTGTTGTAGGCTTCTTGGCTAGCTAAAACTGTCCATCTTGGAGCACTCTAATTGCCTTTCTTGAGGTTGTTGATGACGAAGGGGATTAGCCGTCTCTCATCTTTGAAGGTTTTGTAGTGGTTTTTAAGTTGTTCAGTTGCTAAAGTGAGCTGACAAAAAAATGTATCTGATGTTCGAAGCAAGTTTGTTTAAATTCATTACGTTGGATTTATTTTACGGTTATTGGTATTTTCGTTGGCTGAATTGAGAATTACTTTTAACAGAATAAAACTTGTCCACTACCAATCAAGCGTCAGTGGAACGCTTACTTTTGCGACTTTATGAAAATGCATGCTTGAGGAGTTCTCCGCAATAATGCGAAGTGTCTGCCTCAATCTTGAACCACCATTCCACACGCTATTATTTCACATCAGTCCTGAAAATGCATTCTCGAAGAGTTCTCGATCCTCATTAATGCGAAGTGTCTGCCTAAATCTTGATCCACCATTCCACACGCTATTATTTCACATCAGTTGTCGCCCAAGCCAATTTAGGTGGAGAATAATGTGCCTCATGGCGGTCTGATTCAAAAAGGCCCATTATTATTCTCCTAGAAGATGAAACCTTGTTGCATTTTGTCTTGGTGATAACGTCTGTCATATTCTATCCCGCTGGCCAGTGTATCTTTCTATACTCCTAGAAGGATTAGTCATCTGAGTGATAGAATAGATCAAACCTGTCACTTGAAAAATGGGACAATACCAGGACCAAGACTTTTATGCAAGTGGAGAAAATTGGAGGTAATGGAGACAATATTGAGTTTTTTTCTACTTTTTTGCCTTTTTTTTTGGAAGCTTATATAGATGGTGATAGCTCATTTGTGCTATAAAAAATTACCAAGAAGGTTCATGGCTAATGGGAGTACAATTAAATACCTCACCAATAGCTTAATAATAACCTACGAAATGTCTTCAATGATAGTAACACTTCTCATTACTTTTAAAATGTACTCCCTGTACTACATTAATAGCTTTATTTTTTTTAAAAAAATAACAAAATTTAATTTATTTTTAATACTTAAATTGAGCTATTAATGTGGAAATTTAAATTATTTTTAATACTTAAATTGAGCTATTAATGTGGGACGGGGGATTATGTTACTAAAGATAAAAGAGAAAGATGTTGATAACCCACACCACTTTGTGTCTAATAAAATCTTACACAACTTTTGATTGGATAAAGAAAAGTTGATCTCACATGACAATGTGAGGACCAATATTGTGTCTAATCAAAACCCTATATAAATTTTTGTTCGACTCTGGTGTAGGAAATTCATGATTCAAAAGACGATAATTTATCAACTTACATGTTATGTGCCAACTAATGGAGTTCTTTCTTGGAAGGACTCAAAGTGTGTTGTGGATATCTTTAATGTTACTACAATATCTTGGTATCATATTTTAATACTAAGTGATAACTAGAACATCAGATGGAATCATGGTTATCCCTATGCAGCTCCCAAATTTTGTGTACCATCCAACAATCATTTCATCGTAAAAAGAATTTATACTATTATTAAGGTGTGTTATATTGCCTTTTTAAAGAAACTCTTATTTAATTGATTTAAGGAGACTTAAAATATCAACAAATTTCTCCAATAAGTATAATCTTGCAGCCATATAAAAAATATAAATTTCATAATCATAATTATTCTAACTTATTAAAATGAGAATGGGGGTATATTTAATCTATACTACTACTATTTTATATCGCCCAATACACCAAAAATAGTATTTATGCATTACTCCCTCCATCCCAAAATAAGTGTCCTATTTAATTTTTCAAAATAAACTAATTTTAATTCATTTTGAAAAACTAAATAGGCACTTATTTTATGATGGAGGGAGTATTATTAATGGATCAAGTAAAATAATTAAACTTAATGCTCAATTTGCATATGGTAATATGAGACTCTAAATCTATAGAGTGCAACACATGCATTATGCACGTATACTTTTACTAGTGTAGCTAAAATCAAGATCTTAATGTTGACCATCAAATGAGCCACGAACAAAGTTTGGTTGACGTTTAATTATTTAGAAATATACAAAATATAAAAATAGAAAACCCCAAAAAGGATGCTAGTAACACAACACTACCTTTAATTCAAACCTTAAAAGTGGGTCTTACATGACAAAAGGAAGACTTACTTTTCTCTATCCAATTAAAACTTAGTGTAAGGTTTTATTGAAAGAAAATAGTATAAAAAAATTATTTTCCTTCAATTATATCAAATATGGTACTTTTTATTAGATATTGACAACCCTACTTTACTTTATGTTCAACAAAACCTTACACCAAGTTTTAGTTGAACATAGCGGAGTGGGTCTCACCTAACAATAGGGAGTTCAATTTTCAAAGTCCAATTAAAACCTGTTACAAAGTTTTGTTAACCAAAAAGTGAAGTACGAATATTATTATCCTTTTTTATTTGTTTTGGACCAAGTTTGCTTAGGCCAACAAGATGGTTGGATTACTGACCACACGAGTCTAGCTAGGTACCGAAATCCTTTTTAACCTTCTTAAGAGTGGGGCCACAATTAGAAATTGATGAGTTGATTGCTATAGGCTTGGGCAGCATCACAATGCCAATAGTGGGAGGAGTTTTTCATGCTCCATGTTCACCATTTGCCAATTAAGCATAAGGAACGCATGTAGAGCATTCATTTATAAGATTTACAACTTATACACTATCGCACATTAGTGCCTATGTGCTGTCGATTTTAAAAATGAATACTCAATAAGCATTTCATATGCTCAACTCACTGCAACAAAAAAGACTATTAGCGACACATTTGAGCATTACTAATGACTATTAGCAACGCATAAAAACCGTTGTCATAAACATTGAAAAAAGTCCAATCGCTATTGCTTATTAGTGACGCTTAACACAAGTGTCGCTAATAGTGTTCCATTAGCTACACTTATTTATGCGTCGCTAATAGTTTTACTATAGCAACACATAAAACAATGTCGATAATAGTAAATTATTAGCGACGCATATTTCCTAGTGTCGCTAATGATAAGTTATTAGCAATGTTATCCTATACGTCGCTAATATAAAAAATATTTTAAAAAAAAATTACAAATAACTTATTAGCAATGCATAATTAGAAGCGTCGCTAATAAGTCCTTATTAGCGACGCTTTTGCATGCGTCGCTAATATAATAATTTTTTTAAAAAAATTTACTTAATTCAAAGCGCAACTAATAATAAAATCTATTTAAAATTTCGTATATCAGCGACGCTTTTTAAAGCATCGCTAATACATTGAAAAAATAAAAAATGCTTTAGTGATGCTTTTATATGCGTCACTAAAGGGGAATGTTTTTTTAAAAAATCCCGGTGGTGGGCCCATCGCGGAAGGGAAAGGACACCGGAGGAGTGGGGTGGGGGGCTAGAGGACAGTGGGGTGCTGGAATCAGCCCCCCTCCTTTCCCCCCTTGTCTGATTTTAAGAGGAGGGGGCGGAGCAGGAGGGAGAGCAGAGGACGACAAGGTGGACCTGGGAGAGAGGGGGAGCGGGAGGGATGAGAGGGGTGGGGGAGCAAGGACAAAAGACAATTAAGAGAGAAAACATATTGGATTTATGTAGTTCGTCCATGGGATCACACAATATTATTTAGCAAGGAAAATAATACAAGATAATTATAGCTTTTTCCAAGCTTCTCTAATGACTAACATTAGCACCTAAAGGAATGATAAAGCCTTCTATACCCACAAGGAAAGTCAAGGATCCTATCAGCCTACTTAGGGAATAAAATTTCGAAGTAGTCAATCAAAAAGAGTCCAAATCCATAAGTTCTATAATCTATTATGTTAATGGATCGATTGCTATAAACATGCAATCAATTGTTATTTGCCTTGGTTAATTCTGAACTTGGGAGCGATCAGTTTGTATCATTCATCAATTACTAAATGCCTAGACCTAAATTTCAATATAACCAATATAGGTGCTAATCAATTTGACATCAATTGATTGTCCAACATCTCGGCATGATTTTTATCATAGCTATTTTTCGCTAACAGAGGGCCGATCAATAGCTCTGACACACCCATCCATGCCTATAGACAAACTCACCGGTGTGAGCTTAATTGATGTGGCATGTTTGATGCACTAGTAGAGTGGCGCAACTGTGGTCTGAGTTGTGGAATTAATCTGGCACAATCTATTAATCAACTGTCTTTTTTTTGGCAAATGCCCCTCTATTATCTTTGAAGGTATTGTAGTGGTTATTAAGCTGTTCAGTTGCTAAAGTGAGATGATCAAGCACTTTTTCTGGTGTTTGAAGCGAGTCTCTTGAAATCCAGGATGTGGGGTTGATTTTACGGTAATTCGCATATTCATCAGCTGAATTAGGACATTACTTGTAAACAGGATAAAACTTGCCCACTGGGAATGAAACATTATTGAAAATGCAATAATGCGAAGTGTCTGCCTCAATCGTGATTCTCCATTCCACACGCTATTATTTAATGCATACAGAGAAGAATGGAGGAAATGAGATGAGGGTCACTCTCAGGATTGAATGTATTTTGTCTCCATATTAAGTCTTTCTCTATAATTTTGCCTTTTTTTTTTAAGTTCTTATAATTGGTGATGACTCTTTTATGCTATGGAAAATTGCGTTTTTAAATTCTGGGACGCGTTTTAAAATTTAAATATACACAAAATAAAAAACTAATGGTACATATCATTATTTTGATATTTGGATATGAACAGGCAAAATAGAGGAGTTGGACTTGTCCGCCGAAATACAGAGCATGCCTACTGCCATGGAAGGCCGTATCGGTTGATACCGATATAGTACGGGGGGCGATACGCTCCCACATGATACAGTGATACGTACCGGCCGTACCGTATCGATATTGTATTAAAAAAATATTATTTTTTATTTAAAAAAATATTTGTAATTAAAAAAAATTTCAAAAATTTTTTTTGAATTTTTTCCTTAAAAATAAAAATACAATTCAAACCTAACTTCTTTAAAAGTTTAAGTTTTACTTATATTAAAAATAATAATTTTAAAGTTATATGAGATCAATACAAATAGGTTTATATAATTTACATAATTATTTTTTTTTCATATAATGCTCCACAAATATACATTTATTTAAACATATAAATTAGACTTATATTAAGTATATTATTTATTTTTAAAATAAATTAATTTTAAAGCACTTAATATAAGAAAGAATGACCAATAATTTATATTGGACGGAGAACATAATAGTATATGGTTCTAAATAAACTAATTTTAGAATACCCGTATTGGTTAATAAGGCATTATATGGTTTTATTATGTTCTAAAAGAAGTATTATAGTGATATATTATTAGTTATAATATTTTTTATGTTTATAAAAGGGTTTATGCCCGTTTCGGCGCGTACCAAGCGTATCATCGACGCGTACCCGTATCCATAGTTATTGATACTCTCATGCGTATCGATACGGCCTTCCATGCCTACTGCCTAGACTGTGAAATATTCGAAAGAATGGTTCGGGCCGTTTATTTTTGGTCCTTTGTAAGTAATTGCACACGCATTTGCTTGTACATGTAAATGGGTTTTGATTTTGAGAACTTATACATATGCAATTTTTCTTTGAAAGTTAATTGTTAGCCGCGTTGAATTTAGTCTTCGTATTTAATTGCTCCGAAGAATATGGTCATAAGGCCATCTATAAATATAATGTAAAATCTAAATATAATGTATGTATATATATGTTTGAAAAAATAATGTATTTAATGTGAGTTTAAGTTTTTATTGAGCTTCAAGATGAGCCGAGCTGAATATAGGTATGTTTGAGCTTGATTTGACCAACTTCAGAGTTTGAGTTTGAACAAGAGGCCAGCGGAGCTTTAAAACTTACTTCAACACCCCTACCTGTCATTATTTTATAATTGTTTTGATCTTGGATAAGTTGGACTTGTCATTGTCTACCTTCAGGAGAATAGGAAATGAATTGTTCTTTTACAAAGTTTGGGCCGATTCTTTTCAGTCATGATATCCTAAATTTAGACCAAGCCATAAGCTGGGGAAAAATTCTAGTAAGCAAATAATTGACTATTTTACCCCCAGGACCATGTTCAATGTAGAATAATAATCTTAATGCCTTGAGGTGGATTATGACTAGATTTCATAAAGACTTAATCAATTAACCCAAGGAGGGTTAGGGCACAAGGGTTCAAACATTTCTAATATCATTATCGAGTGTGATTCTTGATATTAGATTTGCTTGGACTTGTGTTGGTATGCATTGTTTATGTTATTCATTGTTATAATATTTGCTATTGATATTGTACATGTGATAGTAATTTATCATTAACTTAAGATTAATGAAAAATTAATCAAATGGGTAGATAGCTTTGGATTAAGCGAGAACACCTAATCAAGATAAAAATTAAAATACCTCAGAGGGTTTTGGGACTAGTTCATAGAGTGAACAAAGCCTTTGACTTGACGATTTGCCTTGATTGATGAACAGATGACAGTTTCGAGTTTCAACCCTAGTCTAGAAGGGACTAACATGGTTTCGGATAGTCATTCAGAATCTTAGCTTATTTATGAGCTAGATATGGTTCAAAATGGTTTCCTGGGTCTTAGCTCTATTGAGGAGCTGGTGATTTGACTGTGTAGTTGCACCTCCCCGTTGGAGGGAGCTCTGTTGGAGCGGGGCTCATCATCGATCTATTAATGATTATTTAGTGTACATGCATTTAGATTAGCTGACATCTTGTTTGGTTGACTTTTCCCTCCACTTCTATTTTGGTGTAGTTGTGAGTCATGCTCTTCTATTTCAGCCAAGTCCTTTATGGGCTAGGATGGGTGATGGTACTTCCCCGTGGATTCTAGGGCTGCACTATGGATGGTTCCCTTTGGAGGAAGGTCTATGGTGGTTGTATCATTTGTCACTTAGGTTGACATCTAATGTGTATGTCTGTATTTGGGATTAGATAGGGATATCAATTATCAAATAATGTTTTGAGAGATAATTAATAACATTGTTTGATATTACTTATTTAATTAGAACAAGTGGAAAGATTAAATGACTTCTATAAAATGTAGGTTGGTTGAAAATACTTAAGCATTGCATGTGTGATGTTAAGTTTCTTAGAATAGTGCAATTTTTATGCAGAAATACGTTTGGATCCGATCTTGTTGGAAATATTAAAAATGTTGTCTAATGAGTACGTAGACAACTAACATCGGCTAATATTGGCCCGATCTGAAAAATATTAATTAATATTTTGGTTCTTTTGAGCCGTTTTTCTAAAGGAAGAGATGCTTGATTATTGTTTGGTCTTGTTTAGTTGCAAGTTCTTTAGAAAGGATGTAGCGAGATCTGAATGTCAGTAGACAATTGAAGACGACATTGCACTAGTGGGATCTAGTTTCTTACTTTTATAATTTTATAAGTAATTTTAATTATTAGCGTGGGAGCCAACTTTACTTGGTTATTTATTTTCGGACAAATGACAGACTTGTACTTAGAGGGTTAACCTGCTATTTATTGAATTTTAATACGTATAATAATATCATATGTTTTGATATTCATATTTGTGAACCAAGTTATCATGACCTGGATATTTAGTTGATTAATTTTATTTGATATAAAGAAAAAAAATTATCGTGATTTATCGTGTGTCCTTTATTTAAAAAGTGTTTTAAAAATTTGGGTTGTGACAAGACCAAACCCGGGTTTTATTCTTAGGGTTATAGAGTAATTAATATGAGAGGATCGTATGGTATAGCGGTTTGTGGATTTGATGTGATGTAACTCAGATTTGAGTAGTTGATGTGATTTGATTTGGAATTAAAATTGTGGCTGATATGCTTTGAGGTGTTTCGAGCTAAATTGTTCCGCTCTGTTTTGAAAAAAGAAAAATACTTAATTTTAAATTAATAATTAGATTTATTTGAAATGGTTTATCCGATTAATTTATCGGATTGTGATTATTGAATAATTAAGAATCCAAGAGTGTTTTGGATTTGTGGTTGACGGATTTACTTAGTCCATATTTGATATGTTGTGTTTTAACTTTAAATAAGTAAGCTCTACCACCTGAATGTCGCGACGTCCTCGTCACTTTCTTCTTAAAGTAATCTTTCACTTTTTCTTAAAATTGCCACAACACAAGTTGGCGTTCCCATTTATGTGGCTTCACATTCTGGCAAGTTCTTCATCTTACCAAAGACTCGGTACAACAAAAACAATAATGGATCCCCCTTCCATTTGTCCAAAAGGTCCACCTTGCCTATCTGCACTCATCGACCTCTTTATCATAACATCAGTAGGATGTTTGGAGGTGCTCGTGTAGGCACATTCCTCCTTTTGTCAGTAGGGCCAACATGATTAGGCTTTAACTGGCTTACATGGACTTAGGCGTGTAGCTGCTTCAACATTGGGGGCAGTTGTCACTGGTGAGCCACATTGCCTACCTTTATTACGAATGGGAAAGGTCCCTTACCATTTGGCCTTGGCAAGAGTAAAAATGGTATCTTTCGATAGACCCTTAACCTTAGTAGGTGCAAACTCCCCCACCGGAAATTCCAAAGGGCGCCTTCCTTTGTCCGCCCATTTCTTCATCCTTCTAGCTGCCTTTTGCAATGCTTTTGCAAGTAGGCTGTTCGTGCCAATCCTTAGCAACATGATCTAACGCATCTAACTCCGCCATAACTACAGGGGCGAGTGACGTGCTTATGCACTCAACTCGTTCGGATATGAGACCGAAAAGAGCTTCGAATTGGCTTCAGACGACAATTTCGAGATGATTCAATCGACTAGTTCATCACACTATGCAATAATGTAACCATACATCCAAGGTCTGAAATATGTTCGACTCGCCACCCCCATGATAACAGTTTTATAGCATATGCGTTTACTGCGATAAAACGTTCTACAAGCCTTTTGTTATTCCCTTCCCCGAATCCCGGACGAGCCCCTCCCCGACGTACTCTACGGCTTTGGCTCCCTCCTCTGCGAATATCCTCCGGCTTTCTGATCCGGTGATTCTATGCGGGTTCTCCGGGGGACAGAAAGCCATTCCGATAGCTGAACCAGTCATCTTCAGAAAAATATTTCTATAAGAACTAATTTATTTCCGATGTTGGAGTATGCTCTCCCAGGAAAAGTAAGCTTCCTTACATGGGTCGAGTTCCAAGGGATCGGTTTGAACGCGGGCTACAACAAATTCCAGTTAAAAAAAAGCAACAGGAATGGATTCAAGTAAGATAGATTCGTTCTCCATGAATCCTTTCCGGTCCTTTCCCAGATTCTACTCCCTGTTGTCGATTAGACCAGGTAAAAGCGAAATTCTTTAATTCCAGTTAGATTATACTGAACAGTTATCTGAATGTAGACATGAGACGAAAAGCAGATCTTAGTCTAGTCTGTGGTGAGTCTGATCTATCTTGTTATAACCCCATCCCCCATTTTTTTTATATAAAAATTCAGTATCCTTCAACATTTCCAGTTCCTGTGCCCCCTCCATGAATTCCTTTTTGAAACTTGCCAATGGTGGTCCATATAGATTGGAGATATCAATCAATGAGCCAGAGTTATTTTTATAAAAAAATTTATCCTACCTACTTCCAAGGAGTCGTTAGTTTAGTACTCGCGAGGCCAGGCCTTCATTCTCTTCTTCCGAAAAAGGCCGACACATAGTGTTGGAATGGGGATCAACACCACTGAAAGCGACTCAAATAGGTATCCTGGGCTTAGTTGGCTGCCAAGTCGAATTTCCTGCATAAATAGTAAATCTGATGTTGTTATACTATCCTTATAATTTTTTAAGTTTCTCTTTATTCCCTAAGCCTATAATTAATGTTAGAGGAGAAGTTTATTTATAAGATAACCGGGTCAGGATGAACCGGGCCTTTTTTGTCTATTTGGTAACGTAGGGGGCAATTTCGATGTATCATTCACGAATAACTAGCCATTTCGACCGATCCTCTTCCTCCGCATTTCTGGTTGGGAATTAGTTTTCACTTACTAACTTTCTGATTGTTAGTTTCTCAGTTCCGAGTTACCTTTTTCAATCATTTTGTCTTCCTTATTGTAGAATCTGTTGCAGTGCTACGTAGATCTTCTTGTAAGATTCAACTTTGGTAATTCTGAATTGTATCATTGATAGAGTGGATGTCAACCTCCCTCTGGTTCGTATGTTGCTGTCCGATCGACCACCGCGTTGAAAGGTCTGTGTCACCTGCCTAGGTTGGCTTCCCCTCTGTGTCAATGGAATATAAAAATCCCCTTATATTCTATGTGGGATTCAGTTCCAGTTGTTGAGACTCCACAATCGTTGTTTCTTCCATGGCTACAGTCTGATCAGGTGCACTTCCGTCTTATTGGAATTTTGTTGGATGGGTTGGTTCTGTTTAGGACAGCATCTCTCGGCCGTATTCATGACAACGGTTGCACTTGAGCGGTAGCTGTTTATAGTCCAAACCTTGTGTGTGCTGCATCATTGAACCCTTTTCTCCAACTAGGAATTGTCAAATCGATTGGGAGCCTCCTGCATGTCGAGTTCTATACAGATACGTGCACAAGATAGGTTTCCTATGAGCCGGTTGCAAGAAGTTTGTAGGTAGAAATGGAAATTTTATCCGGGAAGTATGTGGGTCTTTCTTGTTTGGGATCAAAGAAAAAATAAAATAGCTGTATAGTGGGGCCCGCGTTCCCCATGAACCACCCCTGTTGAACATCTTGTCCAGAACGGTCCTCATTCAAAGACTATATCCTACCCATGTTCAAAGGCTTGACTATCGTCGTGTAGGACCACGCGTGGGACATAGATAAAGCAACCAACCCTTCATCATATCAGGCCTTTCTTTAGTTATCAACTGTTCCCGCCCCGCGATCGATCAAACTTCAGATCATATTGAGCGCTGCTAATATGCGTTGACGTACGTCTGGCTAACCTGGGTCTTCTATAGACGTTTTTTAGAAAGATAAAAATGAAAGTAAGGAAAGGAAGGAACACATTCCTTTCTACTCAGTAGATTTCCCCGGCTCCTTGCTAGGCTTCACTTCTCTCTTCATAGAAACAGGCAGAAGAAGCGGAAATCTCTCCATCTTCATCAAAACAGTCAGTCGATGAAGCAACAAAACAAAGCAAAAATTGCTTAATCAGAGAAACTAATCTACCAACAGATGAGGCATTTCCAACGCCCGAATATATATATATATATATATATATATATATATATATATATATATATATATATATATATATATATATATATATATATATATCACAACTCATGGAAACACCCACTAAATAATCTAGCCTATAACTAACGCGGTAATAGGGATCCTTATGAAGAATAAATACGAGGAAGAAAGACAATTAAGAGAGAAAACATAGTGGATTTATGTAGTTCGGTAATAGATGCCTATGTCAATGGGATTACACAATATTATTTAGCAATGAGAACAATACAAGAGAACTATAGTTTTTACCAAGCTTCTCTAATGGCTAACAATAGCACCTAAAGGAATAAGATAGCCTTCTATACCCACAAGGAAAGTCAAGGATCGTATCAGCCTATATAGGGAATAAAATCCCGAAGTAGTCAATCAAGAAGAGTCCAAATCCATCAGTTCCGTAATCTATTATGCTAATGGATCGATTGCTATAAACCGATGATCAATTGCTATTTGCCTTGGTTAGTTTTGAACTTGGGAGCAATCTATTTGTATCATTGATCGATTATTAAACCCCTAGACCTAAATTTCAATAAAACCAATATAGGTGCTGATCAATTTGACATAATCAATTGTCCAACATCTCGGTATGATTTTTATCATAGCCACTTTTGGTGTCGATCGATCACTTTGGTCTATTGCCCCAATACCTACATGTTTTGCAAACATAGGGCCGATCAATCGCTCTGATGCACCAATCAATGCCCGCAAACAACCTTTCTTTGATAACTCACGGGTGTGAGCTTAATTGATGTGGCATGTTTGATGCACTAGTAGAGTGGCGCAGCTGTGGTCTGAGTTGTGGAATTAATCTGGGGCAATCTATTAATCAACTGCCTTTTTTCATGCAGTTGCTGACGAAGGGAACTGCCCTTTATTATCTTTGAAGGGAGCTTAAAGTTAGATGATCAGGCACTGTTTTTGGTGTTTGAAACGAGTCTCTTGAAATTCATGATGTGGGGCTGATTTTACGGTAATTCCCATATTCATCGGCTGAATTAGGACATTACTTGTAAACAGGATAAAACTTGCCCACTGGGAATGAAACATTTCGCATAAAATATTCAAAAGTGCTGACTTGGGTCAACATATTATATTTACGGTAATTCTCCATTCCACACGCTATTATTTAACATGAGTTGTTTTCCACGACAATTTAGGTGGAGAATATTCAAAAGTGCTGACTTGGGTCAACACATAATATTTACATAAAATAGCCCTTCTATTTTTAATTTTTTTTCTTGTTCCTAGAAGAGTTATTGGCCTGAGTTGTACATTGTATAGTGACATTCTCCCATAAAAAATATCCTTAAAAACTCACATTAGAGTTTTGATTCGACCTATTAAGTGGGCCTTATACAAAACTAACATGGAATCACTTATCTAAACCAATTAAAATTCATGTGTAAACTTTTAATGTATATTTTTGTTGATAAAAGTATTATTTTCCATCTAGAATAGAATAGAATAGAGCAAGCCTGTCACATATGAAAAATAGGACCATACTAATACTATGACTTTTATGCATACAGAGAAGAATAGAGGTAATTAGATGAGGGTCACTCTTAGGATTAAATGTATTTTGTCTCCATATTAAGTCTTTCTCTATAATTTTCCCCTTTTTTTGGAAGATCTTATAATTGGTGATAACTCTTTTGTGATATGGAAAATTGCGTTTTCAAATTCTGGGACGCGTTTTAAAATTTAACTATACACAAAATAAAAAAATAAAAAACTAATGGTACATATCATTATTTTGATATTTGGATATGAACAGGCAAAACAGAGGAGTTGGATCTGAACAGGCAAAATATCATTATTTTGATATTTGCATGCCTAGACTGTGATATATTCGGAAGAATGGTTCGGGCCGTTTCTTTTTGGTCCTTTGTTAGTAATTGCACACGCATTTGCCTCTACGTGTAAATGGGTTTTGATTTTGAGAAACTATACATATGCAATTTTTCTTTGAAAGTTAATTGTTAGCCGCGTTGAATTTAGTCTTCGTATTTAATTTTTCTTTGAAAATTAATTGCTCCGAAGAATATGGTCATAAGGCCATCTATAAATAGATGGTCCATTGCCTTCTATGTATTATCATTCTTCGCAAGAATAGAATGAGGATAACAGGGTTGGCTGCTACTCTTTTTACACTTTGTTACATTTTTTCTTCTGCAATCTTTACTTGCAAATATGCTTCTGCTTCTGCTTGCATATCTTCAGAGCGGGAAGCTCTCATTAAATTCAGGAGAGGTCTCAAGGACCCCTTCCAGCACCTAGCATCATGGGATGATGGCCCAAACTGCTGCACATGGGCAGGAATCACCTGCGACAACAAGACCGGGCATGTCACACAGTTGGATCTCCACAGCCCTTGCTCTGTTTGCAGTGCGTACTATAGCTGCTCTGATATCATCATGGAATATGGTCTGGATGCCAGAGACTATGGCTGCTGGAACCTGAATGGTCAGCTCGACCCAGCTCTGGTCCAGCTGAAGCATCTCCATCACTTGGATCTGAGCTTGAATGCATTCGACGGAATTCCGATCCCGGGCTTCTTAGGCTCCATGGAGGAGCTTCAGTATCTGAACTTATCGTATGCTGGATTCAGTGGCATGGTTCCAAAACAACTTGGCAATCTCTCCACCCTTCAAGTATTGGACATTTCTGCCATCAACCACCATATTCCATCTACCCTCAGTGCTGTTGACCTGCGGTGGCTGCCAACCATGTTGTCTCTCAAGCACCTGGAGATGAACTATATGGACCTCTCTGCAGTAAGTCCTGACTGGATACACTCTATTAATTCCATGCCTAGTCTTGAGAATTTGTATTTGTCTGCTTCTAGCCTTCAGAACATAGACCCAACTCCACCTGTTCTAAATTCTACAACTCTGCGAGTGGTTGATCTAAGCTCTAACAGCCTAAACTCAAGCGTACTGCCTTGGCTGACTAATCTTCCTAACTTGCAAGAGCTAGATCTGTCAGGTAACCCTCTCGCAACAAATGTGTCACAACTGTTTACAGGTAGCTGGAGGAAGATCATGATGATGGATATTAGCTGGAATGGACTATATGGAGAATTCCCCACTTCTGTGGGTAATATTACCTCGCTAGCAAAACTGGTCATGTCAGATAACCAGATCACAGGTAAACTTACATAAACTAAAATTCATGCTTTGAAGTACTTGTCCATCTCATTCAACAATATTGAGGCCATACAAATTGGGAATATCACAAATTTAGAGTACCTAGATTTGAGTTATAATGGTGTAAGCCTCCTCCAAAAGGACATAGGAAACTTGGCACACTTGAAGCACCTAGATCTATCACGTAATAAGATTGAGGGCGGTGTTCCAAAAGAGTTGGGACTTCTTGGCAATTTGGAGCACCTAGATCTATCACGTAATGAGATTGAGGAAGGTGTTCCAAAAGAGTTGGGACTTCTTGGCAATTTGGAGTACCTAGATCTATCAGGTAATGAGATTGAGGAAGGTGTTCCAAAAGAGTTGGGACTTCTTGGCAATTTGAAGTACCTAGATCTATCAGGTAATAAGATGGAGGAAGGTGTTCCAAAAGAGTTGGGACTTCTTGGCAATTTGGAGTACCTAGATCTATCAGGTAATAAGATGGAGGAAGGTGTTCCAAAAGAGTTGGGACTTCTTGGCAATTTGGAGTACCTAGATCTATCAAATAATAATATCTCAGGTGGCATCATGAAAGAAATGGGGAATTTGACAAGCCTAAGGAGTTTGGATTTATCAAACAACAGAATTGAGGGAAGCATTCCGAAGGAGATAGGAAAATTGACGAGTCTAAAGAGTTTAGACTTGTTAAACAACAAGATTGATGGAAGTATTCCAAAAGAGATAGGAAATCTTGTGAAGCTAGAGATGATTTATTTGTCATATAACAAATTGACAGGACCCATACCTTACTCCTTGGGATCTATGTCATCTCTGTCGGTCTTAGATTTGTCAAATAACCAATTAAATAGAACTCTTCCAGCAACAATAGGACAACTTTCTAACTTGTACAAGCTTGATCTCAGTTCAAATTTTCTACATGGCCCTGTTTGTGAAGCTCATTTCCAAAACATGAGCAAGCTTAAAGAATTAGACTTGTCATCTAATTCACTCATGTTTCAACTTCCATCCAGTTGGATTCCTCCATTTGACCTTTCTTTTGTAAATTTAGCCTCATGTCATCTTGGTCCTGGGTTTCCTTCTTGGCTAAGAAATCAACGAAGCATCCGGTATTTAAATATGGCTTACACATCCATTTCTAGTATACCCTCTTTGTTTTGGAATAATACTTTTTTTATCCGGTGGTTAGACTTGAGTAACAATATGATCGAAGGCCAGCTACCAAATCCATTCCCATCATTCTCAGATTTCCCCGACATTGATTTGAGTCACAACATTTTCTCAGGCCCTGTACCTCGCTTGTCAAACACTATATATTCAATTGACATTTCAAACAATCATTTTGCGGGACCCATGCCAGCTGATTTATGTAATATTACCTATCTTGATTGTATTAAAGTGTTCTTCGCCCGTGGGAATGAAATTAGTGGTAATATTCCGTCCATCCTTGGGGAAATCAAAGGACTAAGAGTTCTTGACCTATCCAAAAATAATTTACACGGCACAATACCAATGAGCTTGGGAAGAAGTGAAGTGCTGGAGGTTCTTGATTTGAGTGAAAATCAGTTATCTGGGACTATAGAATGGCCTTTGGTTCAGCTAAATAGCTTGAAAATAATGCACCTGGAAAAGAACACTTTATCTGGTAGGTTCCCAGTTGCACTGAAATATTGCACATGGGTTGAGATTCTCGACATTGGGGAAAACAAATTCGATGGAGATATTCCCGCTTGGATTGGGGATAGCATTCCTTTTCTGGAAGTGCTCCGCTTGAGAGCCAATTCATTTATAGGCCAAATTCCATCAGAATTGTCAAATTTAGCAGCTCTGCATGTGCTTGATGTAGCGGAAAATTTCTTGCAGGGACCCATTCCCAAGAGCCTGGGAAACTTGACAAGCATGAAAGAGAAGAACCCGACACTTCATGTCTTCAATATTGGCATTCCTGTTCCAGTGAGACTGAATATTTCAATGAAAGGGCAAATACAAGAATATACAAAGACCATTTCCCTTATCACAAGTATTGATTTCTCATCAAACAACTTATCGGGACAAATCCCTTCTGAATTACTAGATCTCTTTGGATTAATTGTCCTAAACTTATCACATAACCACCTGTCAGGAAAAATGCCAATTAATCTGGGCAACTTGAGCCAGCTGGAGTCTTTGGACTTATCATGGAACAACCTGTCGGGTGAAATCCCAACTACCATAGCCAATTTGAATTTTTTGGAGTACTTGAACTTGTCATACAACAATTTGTCTGGAAGGATTCCATTTGGCCAACAACTTTGTACACTAGATGATCGAACAATATATGCCGGGAACATGCAACTTTGTGGCCCACCACTTTCAGACTGCCTTGGAGATGAATCGCCTAGAGGTCCAACACCACTAGGCAACAATGTTTCAGAAGAAAAAAATGATGACTCAGGTATGTTATGGTTTTATGTCAGCATGGGAACAGGGTTTGTGTTTGGATTTTGGGGGATTTGTGGAGTTTTAGTACTCCAAAGTTCTTGGAGGATTGCTTATTTTTGCTTTTTCGATAACTTGAGAGATTGGATCTTCGTCAAATTAGTAGTGAGCAAAGCAAAGTTAGAGCGTCAAATAGGGAGAAACTGAATGTTCTATATCATGTGATTACTATTCATATTTACATTACTTTTAGTTTGTTGTCATGTATTATGAGCTACTATGACTTTGGAGGAGTGACAATGTCTGTAGTATTGGTTTAGATTTAGAACATTAAATCAACTCATACTTATGTACATTTTGATTTCATTACTTTTACGAGGCATTTTCTTTGTTAGGAGCGAGCTAAACATGGCTTGTTAGTGTATTTCTTTATCACTGTTCACTTCCACATTTATGTTATTTTGACTTAAAAAGATAGTTTGATCTTTGTTGGACATTTCTAGTTTTGTGTTGGATTGTCAAACCAATATAATTAAGCTATTTATGTCGTAGAGGGATACTTATCTTTGTGTTCTTTGACAAGAAAATCTTATATATCGAGAAAGCTATTAAAATTCATTAATGCTTTTTAGCAAGATTATTACTTATGATGTAATATAATTGTCAACCATAGTGTTAAAATTCTATTTGTCTCCATTGATTCGACTCAACCCCATAGGTTTTGAAATAGAGTTGCCTATGGGAAACTCCAATAAGATTTTGAGATTATATATTTTGATACAAATAAAACAACATTATGTATATCTAATTCTTATATATAAAATAAGAATATTTGTCATAAGTATTCTTTTTGTGGTCATTAAGCTAGATATTTAACATATATACTTATTTTAGTTGATTGCTTTATATAGTTTCTCATTTGTGTTTATAAATATCAAATGTAACAAGACCACAAAAACTCTAGGACGAGCTAAACTACATAACATTTTTAGTAGAATCAAAGTTTTATTAGATTTGTCGAACTTCTTATAATACCATATAATGGCAATTCAAGGTACTCAAAAAATAAATTTCTACATAACCAGAAAAGCTCATTTTGCTAATCAACTTATATTGTTCTAAAATAAGAATGATAGTTAAAGCAATGTTATTAGTTTCAAATATATTCAAACTCAAATAATTATGCACCAGCATCGAGTATGGTTTCATCATCAAAATCAAAACTGGACCACCAAAAGGCATCATAGGCGTTTGGATCGAGATTCAATGGTGACGGGGCAGGAACCCCACCATAAGCACAAAGAAGATGTAATTATTTTTAGCGGGGCTTCTCACTGTGTTCATGTTAAGTGCGTTCAATCATTCGATGTGTGTCATTAATCCAGAGAGTCCTAACAATTTGAGTTTTTACTTTTTCAGAGAAAATGTAACACCTTCTTTAATAGAGTATAGACTCATAAGTCATAACAAAAGACCTCTTGATAAGGGAAGCATTTTCTTACTCCCTATTCTCAATGAGCCTAGCGTAAGACAAACAAAGGTGCCTCTCATCAATAAGATCAACAACAGATACCCTAGTGTATATTTGCGCCAGTGAATATTAACTTAAGTAACACTAATGCTATCATTGATCTTAAATATCATCAACCTTTATATGTGACTTATGGTCTCATTGGTAGTGCAGATCATAATAAATACTTCCCTTGTTATGACAAAGAAATGTTTCTTAGCATTAAAAATATTTCGTTATTATTTATGCTCTTCGGTGAGAATGAACAAAAGCAGCAATGAATGTGTAGAGCGTATTTCCCAACATCATAACATGGCCCCGGCTGGAAAAGAACATTTGTTACTTTATCTTGGTCTGGCCCTTGTGATTGACTGATTGTAAGACCACATATTTCTTGTTCACATTATAGATAGACTTCCACTTGGTCTGAAAGGCATCGGTTGCTGATTGTAATATTTTAATAAAAATATATAAAGATAATAATTATATCGAGAGTGGTGGCCATATCTTTGGCGACACGCAAGTTTGCTGATTGACACGCAAGTTTACCCTCAGGCGCTGCATAGTGCTTTCCCACTTCTAGGCCCACACTATATCCACCCTTTAGCAGGCCCCACTACACTCACGCACCACAGCATAGTCTATAGACCACCTAGTCAGAGGGATCTAGCTAGATAGACCAAAGGAAGGAATATGATGTGAGGAAGAACATGCAATTTCTTACCTTTGCTAACAAAGCCTTCACCCTATATTTTTTGAGTCATGATCCATTTAAACCAATCACATTCGGGATTGCCTAGCTGGTTCTTTTGGTTTTTCGTGCATGGCAGTAGTAGAAGGTGGCAGAGGAGGAGGAGGAGCATTGTGACATTGCCCCAACTACGAAGATTCAGATGGGTGCTCCCTATTATGGTTTTACAGTCTTTGTGGCTTCATGTTGGACCCTTTTCGCTCTCGTTGGCACTGTGAGGATCCGTTTGATGGGTGGTTGTTATGTTAATGATGTTGTTCTCTTTGTTCTGCCCAATGAATTATGTATATTGTTAGATCGAAATATTATTAGATATAACGCATAGTCACATGTAAACCCAAGCTCACATAAACGGGTCTTACAAGAACCATCGGCTGACCTCCTGGTACTAAACGTAAAGAAATAACAATTCTTTTTTAAGCGGCAATTATTCAACAGTGTGTTTACAATAAAGTAGCTACAACACTTATGGACATTGACATCAGTGTAGTATTATTAAGATAACTTAATAAAACTCTGTAAATGGGCTTTGATTAGATAGAAAATGTGGGCTTAAGTGAGTATTTTGTGAGGCTAACATGTTCCACCCAACTACACCTTGTTGGAGAGTTTCGTTGGACAGATTTAGGTGTATGCCAAATCTTTTTGTTATAATTAAAATGTTTTATGTTTTATATTTTTTAGGGGAAATTTTTATAGGCACGAATGAGAAATGTCATCGAAATTGACCGTGAGTTTTGTATAAGAAAACAAGAATAAGGATGAGTTTTGTAAAAAAATCAGAACAAATCATGTCACTCGTCCTCGACATCCGCACAGTGTTTAGTCACTTTCGCCAGCCATTTCTTCCCAACTCGTCTAATCCTTTGCCCCGACATCCCCTCTCCTCACTGGAATACCCAATGCTCCCCTAAGTCCTAATATTGCCTCCACCCTGATATTCTCTCCAGCCCGCTCTTCTCTCTGCCTCACTTTTCTCCCTGCCCCACTCTTTTCTCCACTCAGCTCTCCTCTCTGCTTTGCTGCACTCTTCTCTGTGGTTGGGTTTTCCTCTCCAACCCGGCCGTATCCTTGGCCTGTCTCCTGTCAAGCGAAGATTTTCCAGCTCCCGTCCTAATAGCGTCCGACAAGCAAGTAAGCGTCCTTTCCTTCTATTCGGTTTTCTCCATTTGATTTTGCATATTGATTTCACCATTCAATTGTCCTTTGAATTGGGGGGGAGGGGGGAGGGGTGATTTACTTTGATATGTATGTATTGAACTTCTCACATAGACTTTTGGTATGTGTTTCCCTTTCAATACTAGTACTTCAACATATCTCCTTTTATTAAGGGGATCGAGAGGTGCACAAATGAGTGGTCGAGAAACTAACAATGGATTGTGAAGAGAGCATGTGATGAGGCATCCCCCCTCCCCCCCAATGATCCCATCGAGAAGACAAAATGAGCCAATTGGAGTAGAGCCCCCCTCGAGACATGAGACCTCTTCCGCATGTGCATGAGGTGGCATCCCATGACCCCCTTTTATGGAGGACCTCTACGAGAACCATGAGCTCTCCTACCTAGTTGCATGGGGAGACATCCTTTGACTCCCATCTATAGAGGACACCTCTAGCAAGCACAGGCACCCCGACACATCTGCATGGGGAGGGATCTCATGATTCTTAGTTACAGTGGAGCCCTCCTCAACGTATGAGCACTCCACAACATCATAGTCCTCAACGAATGCATCAGGAGTCTTCTCAAAGTTCACAACCCCTAGGGAGACATGAGGTTGATAGAGGTGTGCGCCCAACTTTCAAAAGGAGGGCTTTCACTTTGGAGGCTCATGATGAGTTGATACAATAGTTGCTGTATAACTTTTAGGACAATTATAATGTCAACATGCAGTTGAGAGAAGAAAAGAACAACTTGAATTGAAAATAACAGAGGGAAATCTACTCCCAACAACAGTGCAAGGTGCTTGAGAAGGCCCTTAAAGTAAAGATGGCTACTGGTGCAGTGCCCCATGACCAATACCTATGCTTGATGATGAACTAGTTTCTCTCCACTTGTTCAATACCTGCTTCAAGATGAAAGCAACAAAGTCACCATTTCAATGGAGGATGTTGGTTAAGGCCATTGATGAGACGGCTTCCTCCTCTCATCTCCCTCATATTCCGGCCGATTTAAAAAAGTGACATCCATTCCTATTGACTAACCTCGCATACCCCAAAATGAAGAAGGGAAAATTTATATGCCCCCTCCATCAGAGGAACCTGAGACTACTGGCAAGGAGCCTTAATGATTGGATTAGCTTATAGCTAACATTGCCGCAAAGGGTAAGGAATTTGTCCCTTAGGCAGATTGTGGACGTGGAGGGTGAGGTCTCTACTAGCTTCCATTCGATTATTGCAAATCCATCTGATTTTACATATGCCCGACCAGTCGTGGTGCCCATCATTGACCTTAAGTTACTTGTGGTAATCTCCTTACAACCTATGTAATATGGACTTTAACTACCCTATTTATGTAGATTGGAGGCATTAATTTCTAATACTTTCTTTTATTTTGAAGGATGGACATGAGCAGCAAGATAAGGATCGTTCCAAGCTAACATCCTATGCGAGGGAGGTATTGTGGTGAAACACAAGATTAAGGATGACCTCGAGGATGAGTTTGACATCCTTGACAATGATGAGAACTTAGTGGATCTCATGTGGAGAATATTTGGGGAGCTACAATTCCACAACATACGGCTAGCTGATAGCTTACCTGTCAGTGTCCATAACTGGTAGAGCATTTGGTGGAGAGGATATATTAGCAAGGAGGACAACGCTGGCTGGTTTGACAACTTTGTACATATTTCCCCGGCTCCTTGCTAGGCTTCACTTCTCTCTTCATAGAAACAGGCAGAAGAAGCGGAAATCTCTCCATCTTCATCAAAACAGTCAGTCGATGAAGCAACAAAACAAAGCAAAAATTGCTTAATCAGAGAAACTAATCTACCAACAGATGAGGCATTTCCAACGCCCCGAATATATATATATCACAACTCATGGAAACACCCACAAAATAATCTAGCCTATAACTAACGCGGTAATAGGGATCCTTATGAAGAAGGGAACTGCCCCTCTATTATCATTGAAGGGAGCTTAAAGTTAGATGATCAGGCACTGTTTTTGGTGTTTGAAACGAGTCTCTTGAAATTCATGATGTGGGGCTGATTTTACGGTAATTCCCATATTCATCGGCTGAATTAGGACATTACTTGTAAACAGGATAAAACTTGCCCACTGGGAATGAAACATCAGTGACATTCTCGCATAAAAAAGTGCTGACTTGGGTCAACATATAATATTTACTTAAAATAGCCCTTCTAATTTTTTTATTTTTTTTTGTTCCTAGAAGAATTATTAGCCTGAGTTGTAAAATGTATAGTGACATTCTTGCATAAAAAATATCCTTAAAAACTCACATTAGAGTTTTGATTCGACCTATTAAGTGGGCCTTATACAAAACTAACATGGAATCACTTATCTAAACCAATTAAAATTCAAGTGTAAACGAAAATTATATAAATAATATTAAAAAAATAATTATTTACCATTTTAAACTATTTTGGGAAATAATTCCCAAAATGATGTTCGTTTTTGCCACGCAGACGCCAGCCAGGCGGCTGGCGCCTGCGTGGCTTTTTTTTTTATAGTGATTTCGTCATTCTAAAGGACGAAACCGGGTCAAGTTTTAAAACACTTGACCCGATTTCGTCCTTTAGAAGGACGAAATCACCATACTTAGCGCTTTCGGCCGGGTGTTAACACTGATTTCGTCGGTTTAAATGACGAAATCACGCTATTTACAGAACCCGCCCGCGCTCCGTTCCGCATTTTCTCCGTCTCGCCAGTTCGCTCTGCCGCGACGATTTTTTTTGCTCCGCCGCTATCTTGTCCGCCGTCAATCCGCCCAGCTTTCCTTGAGTCTGCCCCAGCTTTCCTTGAGTCCGACTTCTATTTTGAGTGCCACCTCGTTACCAAGCCGATTTAGGTATGCTTGTTTTGCCCTAATTTAAATATAAAAATTTTCCCTATTTAATTTAGTTAGGAAATATTGTAATGTTAGTATTATGTTCAACTTATAATTTGTTGTCTGCCCATTTAGGATTTACTAATAACAATGGGGTTGCAAGTGTTTTAAGGAGGGTTTTGTTATTACAAGAGTAGACTAAGACTGAGTGCTTGAATGCAAAATAGTCCAGGGTCAAGATTGATTTGATTTTAGTTGTTTAAATGAATTAAGTTTTATATAAGGAACTTAGTTGGCCTGTGTTTACTCAAAAGTATCTTGATGTAATTTCCTTTAACATATGTCTTTTAACACATTTGAAATTTTCATGTAAGGAAACCTAAAATTTCATGTAATTTCCTTTCACCTTTTTAAGATTTCAGGTAAAAAAAAAAATCCCCTAGGCTTCATAAATCCTACTAAATTGATTATTCCCTCCGTTCTATGTTATTAGTTCTATTTAGTTTTTCAAAGCGAACTAACTTTAAATTAGGGTTTAAAAAAATTAGTATATTTTGAAAAATCAATGAAACTATTAATGTTGGACAAATAGAGTATATTATTAAAAAACAATTCCTTTCAGTGGACGCAACCAGGTCTAGTTTCATAACTACGGTTGTCGGCGGCACTGAAACAACAGAGGGTGGTAGAGGGGTCCGATTTTCTTTTAAAAAATTAGAAGGGTATCATTTGAAATTTTTTGGGAATAGGGTATTTATGTTTTTAAGTCAATTTTTTTTCCCATGAGACAAGTCATTTCAGAGTCGTTGCCCGGGCCCCACCTCCAACCTTCATACTTCAAGTTCACCTCCCATTCCAAAACCAAAAGTCTTTCAACGAATCCGTCATACACAACCTCCCAACCGCGTTTGAATTGTAAAAAGTTTTTATTTATTTTAATTTTTTTTAAAAAAAATTATATAAGTCTAAACTCACACGCGTTAACTAAGTTTGAACATCATAAACTATGAAACTGATATCTAGAAGAAGCAAAAAAATTAATTTGCTCCCGAGTAATATTCATCCTCTGATTTTGATCTATTGCCAATGATGTTACCTTCAATGAACATGAGCTCGAGCTCATTGAAACAAGACTTTTTTTATTTATTATCTAATAAAATTTTAATTACACATAATAAATAATATTCTCTTCTTGTTGTCTATGTGAGACTCATTTTTTTAACCTAATTAAAAAAATGTATTAAATAAATAGAAAGTGGTATACGGACATTGATAAAGAAATACAGGGTCAAGTAAAGTTGATGTGAGGCCTGCATGTTCTATCTAATTAAAAAAAAATCAAATAAAAAACTTTATTTGAAGTATATCAATATTCTTGTTTAAAATAAGAAAAAACCCTAGTATTTAGTGAGAATAGTTAAAAAATGGATTGTCTGTGTGATGATCCTTCATTGGGTGGAAACTAGATTTGCCGGCGATGGCTACGACGCTCGGCCTTTCTCACTCACTTTTAGCTTTCCTAATTGCCCATACATAATAAATTTGCTCATTAATATAAAGTCTTCGTGATATGCATATGTACTTGGTAGATCTATTAGTTTCTATGCGTATATATTTTGAACATATGTTGATTAGGGTACATGTTAGTATTAGTTTGCTTAATCTAATATTAATTTAATTGATTGTTTATGAATTAATTGAATAGAAATGGCAGAAGAAATGGTTAGTTTTATAATTAACTATGACGGACGCATAGAAGGATTATTAATTAAGAAACCGTCAACATTTGATGAATTTGAGATGCACGTCGCAAGCAAGGTTGGGTTGGATCGAAGAAGATGGAAAATTACTATCAAATGTAATATTTCGTCATATGGATCGAGGATGACACTAATGTGCATATATGATGATGCATCAATGGGTTTTATGTTTCACCCCTTGCGTCACATAATTTCTTTCGAGTTATTTCTCGAAAAAGAGGCCCGAGTGACTAGTGAAAGGCGAAGTAGTTCACATAGGAGCTCTCACAGAAGCTCACAAAGGAGCTCGGATAGAAATGTGAACAATGAAAGTCATATGCACATGTCAGTGGACAACGAAGAAGAGGGAAATTTATCTATGATAGTAGCTTCAAATGAACGTCATAGGTCACCTGCCCCTATTTACGGTGGAAGTGGACCTAATTGGAGGTAAGGTTGATTTAGTTGGGAATACGTTTTGAATCTTATTATCTTTTAATGAAAATACGTTTAGCTAAATTTTGGGATTTTGTGTGTAATTTTGAAGGTCCACGATGCATGCACACGAGCCATTTAACGTTCAAATGTCTCAAGGCGGTGCATGGTATGAAACTCAAAGTTCGATGGGCCTTCATTACCCCTACACTTATGTTGGTCATACCGATGCTGGACCATCTAATCAAAGGTGAAATATATACTTATAAATGAATTCAACTTTTTTAGGCTTATGAAAATTAATACATATGCGATGTTTATATGTAGGGGGGGATATGTCTACGGTGAAGATATTAATGAAAATGAGGATAATGAAGGTGAAGATAATATTGACGAAGTAAATGAAGAAGGTTCTGACATGAATGTAGAAGGGGTTAGAGGTGAAGAAAGTGCTCAACAGATGGTTGACGACGAGGGGGATGATGTGGTTGAAAATGCTATTGCTGGGAATGATATGAATGTAGATGTTGAAGACCCGGCGTATTATGAAGTGGAGCCACTTTATGCACATATCACAGATGAGGAGATAGATGCGGCAGTTAATTCTACATTGGATATGGACCAACAAAATTAAGATGAGTTATATGTTGGCCGCATCTTTAAGAATAAAGAAACATTTGTTACAGCCTTGCAGGAGTTCTCAATTCAAAATCATGTCGAATACAAGGTTGTACGAGCAAATTCGTCAGAGTATACGGTGAAGTGCATTGATAGCACTTGCCCTTGGAGAGTGCATGGCTCAATAAAAAGGGGTGGTGGGTACTTTAAATTGAAGAGGTACAAAGGTGACCGCACATGTCGGAATGCCCAGCTTAGCACAGATCATAGGCAGTGCAGTGCCTCCTTTATTTCGAAGGTCATAATGCTGGCTATCCAAGCCGAATTAACTCTCACACCAGGGGATATCATTCAAAGAATGAAGGAGAAGTATCATGTTGTCATATCTTATAAGAAAGCATGGGCAGCAAGGAATATAGCGATCAAGGCTATTTATGGGGATTGGGTAGAATCAAACAAATTGTTGCCAATGTACCTAAAGGTGGTGCAAGAAGCGAATCCTGACACCTACTACCGCTTAGAGGATAATGTTGTACCTCGTGTAGATGGTGGCACTTGTAGGAGATTTAGACGGTTGTTTTGGGCAGTCTATAGCGGGGTTTCAACATTGCATCCCTGTGATTGGTGTTGATGCCACTCACTTGTATGGCAGATACCCCGCTGCTCTTATGGCTACAATGGCTATAGATGGAAACAATGAGTTATTTCCTCTTTCATTCGGGCTTGTCGGGAAGGAAGATGGAGAAAATTGGAAATAGTTTCTAATGGAACTGAGGGATCATGTACTGATGGGCATGACGAACATCGTCATTATTTCAGATCGACATAAGGGGCTTCAGAAGGTCGTGCTTGAAGTTCTTCCCGAGCCTATGTACCACCATCGTTATTGTATCCGTCATATAAAATCAAATTTTAAGAAAGAGTTCAAAAATGATACATTGACGGACTTAATTGGGGCAGTAGCTTGTGCACTCATAGTAGAAAAGTTTGATGCTAAAATGGACTTGATTGGTCAAGAGAGTCCTAGGGCAAAACATCTCCTCTTAGGAGGAGAATTACATCCTGCACAGTGGTCCCTTGCTCACGGTGGTTTTATGACATTTGGCATGACTACTACAAATATGGCTGAAAGTTTAAATAGCGTCTTGAAGGGGGCACGAGGTTTACCCATGCAGGCTTTAGTGTCAGCTATCTTTTATCGGCTCATAAAATTTTTTGTTAAACAATCTTCTACCACCTCTGCCATGACCACCGCGTATACTCCTAGAATGGAAGCTATATTGAGAGAGCAAACAAGAAAAAATGGGGAGTATATAGTTAATCGGATTAACATCGGTCAGTACGAAGTGACGTCTATTCATGGCCGGAAGGTTATGGTAAATGCGAGAATGCATACTTGTACATGCAACATCCCTTAGGTTTATGGTTATCCTTGCTCGCACTTTATCGCCGTGTGGGTAAAGTGGCGGGAGCCGATACAGGCATCATTGTTTTACACATCGTCCACCTTTAAAAATGTGTACTCCGTAGAATTTTATTCTCCTCGTGGTCGGGAGTATTGGGAGAGGGATATACCTTTTGTGTTATACCCTCCGATAGCAACAAGGCAACCCGGTCGCCCACGGTCAGTTCGCATTAGGAATACAATGGACCGTAGAACTATGAAGAGAGATGGTAGAGGGGGATATAAATACGGGAGGTGTAAACAAAGTGGGCATAATAGTAAATCATGTCAAAATCCTCCTGTTGATTGGTAAAGATATAATTAATCTATTTATTTACTATTTATTTTAGGTATGAGCATATGTTCTTATTGAATAATGATGTGATCTTAATTCTCCGTCTGCAGATCATATGGATCATGCAGATCAATCTTACGGGCCAGGCCCGATCGATGATTCTATACTTTCACAGCAGGAGACACATAGGTCGGCAGCTATTTGGAGAGGATTGGTATGATAACTATTTTTTTTTAAAAAAATATTTTTTTAGCTGATATAGTATGATGGGTTATAAATTATAAATTTATTATAGGACCCTGGGTGCCTTGAGTGCACCGAACACTTCACGTATCTCCGCCATTGGCCAGTGGATGATCGTGTGCTGCCCTATATTGAGTGAGCGAGATTTGGGCATTTTATTCATCTTAGATACGTCTGTCTCGATCGGCCTTTATTGACGGCTCTTGTTGAGAGATGGAGGAGGGAGACGCAGACGTTCCATTTGCCCTATGGAGAGATGTCCATCACTCTCATGGATGTGGCAGTTCTATTAGGACTTCACATCAATGGTCATGCGGTGACGGGCACGACAGGAGGAGCTCATGGTGATGTTTTAGTTAGACTCCTTTGTAGAGCTCCTCCAGCTACATTTATGCATGGTAGTCGAGTGAGCCTTCGATGGCTCTTACAGGATTTTCGAGAGCTCCCAGCCGATGCTACGGATATAGTTATCGAGCAGCATGCACGAGCTTATCTTTTACATCTACTTGGAGCGACGATATTTGCTGATACGACGAGTAGCCATGTACATGTCGCCTATCTCTCCCTCCTTGAGGATTTCGACAAAGCGGGTGAGTAATCATGGGGCAGTGCCACTCTTGCGTTTTTATACCGAGAGTTAGGGAAAGCATGTCAGGCCATGACTTCGGGGATTGCAGGCTGTCTGACCCTTCTTCAGGTAAATGAATTTATAACTTTAAATATTTTTATTTATGTATAATTATTTAATTTTATTTAATATGTTCATATTTTATAACATAGCTTTGGTCGTGGGAGCATGTACACATTGGACGACCACGTGCTGAGATGGGTCGCTTAGCCGAGGGTGCTCCATTAGGCGCGAGGTAGCTTTTATTTGTGTTTAAAACTTGAAACTTTTAGCATCGTTTTATATATATTTGTTGAACTCACTTTTTAAATATAACTCCTTAAGGTGGAATGTTCAGAGAAAGAGAATAGAAAATCCACAAGGAGTCCTTCGATTGTACAGAAGGGAGTTAGACCACCAACGGCTATATCAGGTAATTTTAGTTATGTGTTGAACTATTTTTGTAGTGTTTATAAAATATATTGTTGTTCTTTAAGTTAAATTATCTTTATATATTGTATAGGTTATTTGGCAGCCGTACTCACTGGAAGTATTGGCTGCCTTACCTCCTCCATTAATATGTTACGAGATAGTAGAGATGTATGTGCCAGATCGGGTAATGCTCCAGTTTAACCTGGAGCAGGGGGTCCCACCGTCTCCTGTTGAGTATATCCACCGCATTACTCGACAGGGCCGCCATATTATCGATTGGACATTACATCATGCGTCATATATCGCTTGATGGGTGGATAGGAGAGCCACTATTATCAGAGGGGAGATGGCTACGACATCGCGAGATGTTCATAGCGCATATATATAGTGGTATTTACCGATTACACGACGATATATTTTGCCCCGCGACGATATAGAGGAGATGACATATCAGCTTAGGGGAGCGTCTGAGGCAGCTTTGGTAAGTAGAACTTTGTTAATTAATGCACATATTATTTTTTTATATCTTATTAATTATTTATCTAACTTTTAAAAAAAAAATTTATAGCTTCGTCTTGCTCGACATACTCATGCGCATTTGACTGACGCAATTAACACCTACACTTCGAGCAAGGACTTATTAGCAGCATGTCAGTCGGTGATTAGGGAGCATAATGATGTCATTCGTAGCTTGCCACTACTTCAGTCGGTGATTACGGATGTCTATAGAGATTATCCTGTCCACGAGGCCACTCAGACACTGCCGGTTCACTCTTCCTTCCATGATATTCCATCGTCTTCACTAGCGCATAGCTCTCCTCCTTGTTCATCATTTGGAGTCACTGCACATATAGCTCAGGCAAAGCCGATTTTATATTATAGACGACATCGGCTAGCTTGTGTTGAACCATCTATTACTTATGCGGAGCCGGAGCCAAAGCCAGAGCTAAAGCCACATCCCAAGCCAGAGCCAAAGGTAGAGCCACATCCCGAGCTGGAGCCACAGCCAGAGCCGGAATTGACAGATCATGAGGAGGAGATCATGCAGCACTGTCGAGGCCGAGGTCGAGCACGAGGACGAGGTCGAGGCCGTAGGAGATTGTGATATTTGCGTTGTTTTATGTTCTCCCCTTATGTGTAATAATATTTGATAAATATTTATAATAATGTTTGTTTTTATTTCATAATGTTAATATGCATTGAATGTGTGAAATGGAATGGAACTGAGAATGGAATGTGTAGAATGAACAGGGATAGGGGTTAAATTTAGATTACATTAGATATTTTAAAAAAATTAACTTGATTTCGTCCTTTTAAACGGACGAAATCAGTGTTAACACCCGGCTGAAAGCGTGAAAAGAGGCTAAGTACGGCTGATTTCATGCTTTAGAAGGACGAAATCAGCTTAAACCTGATTTCGTCCTTCGAAAGGACAAAATCGCTAAAAAAAAAAAGGCCACATAGGCGCCAGCCGCCTGGCTGGCGCCTGCGTGACAAAAATGAACACCATTTTGGGAATTATTTCCCAAAATGGTTTAAAATGGAAAATAAATTTTTTTTAACATTATTTATATAATTTTCCCAACTTTTAATGTATATTTTTGTTAATAAAAATATTATTTTCCATCTAGAATAGAGCAAGCCTGTCACATATGAAAAAGAGGACCATACTAATACTATAACTTTAATGCATACAGAGAAGAATAGAGGTAATTAGATGAGGGTCACTCTTAGGATTAAATGTATTTTGTCTCCATATTAAGTCTTTCTCTATAATTTTCCCCTATTTTTTGGAAGATCTTATAATTGGCGATGACTCTTTTGTGCTATGGAAAATTGCGTTTTCAAATTCTGGGACGCGTTTTCAAATTTAACTATACACAAAATAAAAAAATAAAAACTTAATGGTACATATCATTATTTTGATATTTGGATATGAACAGGCAAAACAGAGGAGTTGGACTTGTCCGCCCAAAAAACAGAGCATGCCTAGACTGTGATATAATCAGAAGAATGGTTCAGGCCGTTTCTTTTTTATATTTGCCTGTACGTGTAAATGGGTTTTGATTTTGAGAACTTATACATATGCAATTTTTCTTTGAAAATTAATTGTTAGCCGCGTTGAATTTAGTGTTCGTATTTAAAGGACAAATGTAATAAAAAATTGTCTTCTCCATAACTTTGTGACCAAATACGTTCATAAGGCCATCTATAAATAGATGGTCCAGTGTCTTCTATGTATTATCATTCTCCGCAAGAATGAGGACTACAGGCTTGGCTGCTACTCTTTTTACACTTTGTTACATTTTTCCTTGTGCGATCTTTACTTGCAAATATGCTTCTGCATGCATTTCTTCAGTGCGGGAAGCTCTCATTAAACTCAGGAGAGGTCTCAAGGACCCCTTCCAGCACCTAGCATCATGGGATGATGGCCCAAACTGCTGCACATGGGCAGGAATCACCTGCGACAACAAGACCGGGCATGTCACACAGTTGGATCTCCACAGCCCTTGCTCTGTTTGCAGTGCGTACTATAGCTGCTCTGATATCATCATGGAATATGGTCTGGATGCCAGAGACTATGGCTGCTGGAACCTGAATGGTCAGCTCGACCCAGCTCTGGTCCAGCTGAAGCATCTCCATCACTTGGATCTGAGCTTGAATGCATTCGACGGAATTCCGATCCCGGGCTTCTTAGGCTCCATGGAGGAGCTTCAGTATCTGAACTTATCGTATGCTGGATTCAGTGGCATGGTTCCAAAAGAACTTGGCAATCTCTCCACCCTTCAAGTATTGGACATTTCTTCCAACGGATATCTCCACTTTCTCAGTGCTGTTGACCTGCGGTGGCTGCCAACCATGTTGTCTCTCAAGCATCTGGAGATGCAGAGCATGGACCTCTCTGCAGTAAGTCCTGACTGGATACACTCTATTAATGCCATGCCTAGTCTTGAGAATTTGCATTTGTCTAATTCTTACCTTCAAAACATAGACCCAACTCCACCTGTTGTAAATTCTACAACTCTGCGAGTGGTTGATCTAAGCTATAACAGCCTCAACTCAAGCGTACTGCCTTGGCTGACTAATCTACCTAACTTGCAAGAGCTAGATCTGTCATGCAACGAGCTCGCAACAAATGTGTCACAACTGTTTACAGGTAGCTGGAGGAAGATCAAGATGATGGATATTAGCTGGAATGGACTATTTGGAGAATTCCCCACTTCTGTGGGTAATATTACCTTGCTAGCAAAACTGGTCATGTCAGGTAATCGGATCACAGGTAAACTTACAGAAACTAAAATTCATGCTTTGAAGTACTTGTCCATCTCATTTAATAGTATTGAGGCTATACAAATTGGGAACATCACAAATTTAGAGTACCTAGATTTGAGTTATAATGGTGTAAGCCTCCTCCAAAAGGATATAGGAAACTTGGCACACTTGAAGTACCTAGATCTATCACATAATAAGATTGAGGGCGGTGTTCCAAGCGAGTTGGGACTTCTTGGCAATTTGGAGTGCATAGATCTATCATATAATAATATCTCGGGTGGCATCCCGAAAGAAATGGGGAATTTGACAAGCCTAAGGAGCTTGCATTTATCATACAACAGAATTGTAGGAAGCATTCCGAAGGAGATAGGAAAACTGATGAGTCTGAAGAGTTTAAACTTGTCAAACAACAAGATTGATGGAAGCATTCCCAAGGAGATAGGAAAACTGACGAGTCTGGAGAGTTTAGACTTGTCAAACAACAAGATTGATGGAAGCATTCCCAAGGAGATAGGAAAATTGACGAGTTTGAAGATTTTATTTTTGCCAAATAACAAGATTAATCTTGTGAAGCTTGAATGGTTTTGCCCACTCAAAAAGTTATTAATTCTTGATCTTAGCGATTTTAAGCTAATAGGATCCATACCTTACTGCTTGGGATCTTTGTCATCTCTATCGGAATTAGATTTGTCTAATAACCTATTAAATGGAACTCTTCCAGCAATAATAGGACAACTTTCTAACTTGTACAGGCTTGATCTCAGTTCAAATTGTCTACATGGCCCTGTTTGTGAAGCTCATTTCCAAAACATGAGCAAGCTTAAAGATTTAGACTTGTCATCCAATTCACTTGTTTCAACTTCCATCCAGTTGGATTCCTCCATTTGACCTTTTTGACGTCAATTTAGCCTCATGTCATCTTGGTTCTGGTTTTCCTTCTTTGCTAAGAAATCAACAAAGCATCTGGTATTTAAATATGGCAAACACATCCATTTCTAGTATACCCTCTTGGTTTTGGAATAACACTTTTTATACCCAGTGGTTAAACTTGAGTAACAATCTGATCGATGGCCAACTGCCAAATCCATTCCCATCATTCTCAGATCACTCAATCATTGATTTGAGTAACAACATTTTCTCAGGCCTTGTACCTCGCTTGTCAAGCACTATATATTTAATTGACATTTCAAACAATCATTTTGCGGGACCCATGCCAGCTGATTTATGCAATATTACTAGTCTTGATTGTATTGTAGTGTTATTCACCCATGGAAATGAAATCAGCTGTAACATTCTGTCCATCCTTGGGGAAATCAAAACACTAAGTGTTCTTGACCTATCTAAAAATAATTTACGTGGCACAATACCAATGAGCTTGGGAAGAAGCGAAGAACTAGTGGTTCTTGACTTAAGTGAAAATCAGTTATCCAGGACTATAGAATGGCCTTTGGTTTTGCTAAATAAGTTGAAAATAATGCACCTGGAAAAGAACACTTTATTTGGAAGGTTCCCAGCTTCACTGGGAAATTGCACGAGTGTTGAGATTCTGGACATTGGGGAGAACAAATTCAATGGAGATATTCTTGCTTGGATTGGGCATAGTTTTCCAGTTCTTGGAATGCTCCGCTTGAGAGCCAATTTTTTTACAGGGCATATTCCATCGGAATTGTCAAATCTAACAGTTCTACATATGCTTGATGCAGCCGAAAATTTCTTGCAGGGATCCATTCCCAAGAGCCTCGGGAACTTGACAACCATGAAACAGATGAACAAGACAATTGACACTTCTCTTTATGAAAATGTCAATATGTTAGGAAACAAACTTAATTCTTTTTCAGTGAGGGTGGATGTTTCACTCAAAGGGCAAATACAAAAATATACGAAGACCATTTCCCTTGTCACGAGTATTGATTTCTCATCAAACAACTTTTCAGGACAAATCCCTTCTGAATTACTAGGTCTCTTTGGATTAATTGTCCTAAACATATCACATAACCACCTGTCAGGAAAAATGCCAATTAATCTGGGCAACTTGAGCCAGCTGGAATCTTTGACTTATCATGGAACAACCTGTCAGGGGAAATCCCAACTATCATAGTCAATTTGAATTTTTTGGAGTTTTTGAACTTGTCATACAACAATTTGTCTGGAAGGATTCTATTTGGCCAACAACTTCGTACACTAGATGATCCAACAATATATGTTGGGAACATGGAACTTTGTGGCCCACCACTTTCAAACTGCCCAGGAGATGAATCACCTGGAAGTCCAACACCACTAGGCAACAACGTTTCAGAAGAAAAAAAGGATGACTCAGGTATGTTTTGGTTGTATGTCAGCATTGGAATAGGGTTTGTATTTGGATTTTGGGGAATTTGTGGAGTTTTGGTTCTCCAAAGTTCCTAGAGGATTGCTTATTTTCACTTTTTTGATAACTTGAGAGAATGGATCATCGTCAAATTAGTAGTGAGCAAAGCAAAGTTAGAGCGTCAAATAGGGAGAAATTGAATGTTCTATATCATATGAGTACTATTTATCTTTACATTTCTTTTAGTTTATTGTCATGTATTATGAGCTACTATGACTTTGGAGGAGTGACTATCTTTATAGTATTGGTTCATATTTGGAACATTAAATCAACTCATACTTATGTACTTTTTTATTTCATTCCTTCTAGGAGGCATTCTCTTTGTCAAGAGCAAGTTGAACATTGTTTGTTACTATATTTCTTCATCACTGTTCATTTTTACATTTATGTTATTTTGACTTAAAAAGATAGTTTGTTCTTTGTTGGACATTTCTAGTTTTATTTTGGATTGTCAAATCAGCATAATTAAGCTGAATATGTTGGACAGGGATACTTATCTTTGTGTTCTTGAGAAGAAAAAGTTATTCCAATTCATTGATGTATTTCAGCAAGCTTATGACTTGTGGCAGAATACAATTGTCAACCATAGTGTTAAAATGCTATTTTGACTCCCCTAATTTGACTCAACTCCATAGGTTTTGAAACAGAGTTGAGACTATGGGAAACTCTAATAAGGTTTTGAGATTATATATTTTGATACAAATAAGAATTCATTATGTATATCTAATGCTAGTATATAAAATAATAATATTTGTCATAAATATGGTTTTTGTGGTCATAAAGCTAAATATTTAAAATATATGCTTATTTCAATTGATTGCCTTATATAGTTTCACATTTGTGTTTATAAATATCAAATGTAATAAGACTCCACAAACTCCAGGTTGATCTAGACTACACAACATTTTTAGTAGAAGCAATTTTATTAGAACATTAATGTGGACTATGTCCCAACAATTTGTCTAACTTCTTTTAATACCATATAGTGGCAATTCAAAATTCTAAAAAAAAAAAATTCGACATAACTAAAATAAGCTCATTTTGCCAATCAACTTATATTGTAGAAAAAAAGAACAATAGTTAAAACAATGTTACTAGTTTTAAATATATTCTTACTCAAATAATTATGCACTTGCATCGAGTCTAGTTTTATCATTAAAACCAAAATTTGACCACCAAAAGGAGAGGGGGAAAATTTAAACCCCATCATTTTTTTTGTAGAAAGAAAAAACCCATCATCAAATTCTAGCAAAGTCTCATCAATAATCTTCCAAATTGGATCAAAAAGTGGGTCAACTCCTTGCTATCGGCCAATTCCCAGAATCTCCCAATGGTAGAACCTCTTGTCTAGTTTCATCTTTCAAAACCAAAACTTGACCACCGTATAGAAAGTATGCTGCAATGGAGTAAAGATGTAACATTTCTCTACGGACAAAACAATAAATAAACATAACACATGGCAAACTGGATTTCACTTGGGCCATGGTCCATGAATGTTTTTGTCTTGGCAATTCTACGTAACTGTTGTTCTTCTTCAAACTTTTATTAAGTGTCATCACTTCCAGGAAGAGACCAGGAAGCAATTGAATTCTCAGTTCAAAATTCAAACCCTATCATTCATTTTTGCATAAAGAAGAAACTCATCACCAAATTCCAACAAATTCTATCCAACTATATGCTGAATTGAATCCAAAAGTGGGTCAACTCCTCACCACCAGCCAGCTCCCAGAATCTCCCAACGGTACTGCCTCTCTGGTGCAAGACAAGAGGCCAGACGAGTAAAAGTGGGATGAATTATTTTCTTTGTTTTTGAAGTTTACAAGCGCGAGCAATATAAGAAACCGAGTAAAAGGTAGGGGTGCATCTCAGGTTGAGTTAAGTCGGGTATTATAATACCCGACCCTACCCAAGATAAAAACTAAGATATATTAACCCGACCCAACCTGAGATTATACTCGAGATATCAAAGAACCCGAGATAAGACTCGAGATCTTATCTCGGGTCGGGTTGGTTCCAAAAACTAGATGTATAATTTGATGTACCTGGTGAGTTGAAAAAAAAAAAAAATTCAATGATACAACTACCTTAAAAAACAAATTCATTTTGATGAACCTTGAGTTGAATACAAAAATTTTCAATGATAATTCCAACTCCCTTTAAATGGAAGCATTTTTTATGAACCTGAGTTGAATAGAAAAAAATTCAATAATAATTCCAACTCCCTTCCATTCTATGTAAGATATAACTGCCTTCATATATCTATTACATAAAATTTTATCAACAAATGCAAAATTTTCTTAGTCACCATTCCACAACATGATTTCATTAAAACCTGAAAAAATATGAACAAATAGTATATCAAAATTACATTGTCCACATCCAGTTCACATAAACACATTTAGCTTATACATTAAGCCATTCAATTAGTATACCTAAAAACCTCATTAGATCCTATACAAAGAGGAACAAATGGTATACTAAATTACATTGTCCACATCTTCACATAAACCATGTGAATATTTAGTATACCCAAAAACCTCGCTATAACCTAAAAAGAAAGAGGAACTAATAGCATACTAAATTACATTGTCCACATTCACTTCACATAGACCATGCCAATATTTGGTATACTCAAAAACCACATTAGAACCTAAAAAGAGAAGAATAAAGGTATCCACTTCAACATAAACCATGCAAAAATGTAATACACCCAAAAACTTGCTTATGAAATCTATATCACAATAGGCCCAATCCTAAAATTTGATATACCCAAAAAACATGCAAAAATTAGAGATCAAAAAATTCCATAGAAAGCCCTAATTCTGATCACAACACTTAGTACTCAAATTTAGTTCTTGGTCTCCAAAAACATCCGGCAATTAAAAAAACTAGAATTAGTATATCAATTTTAAATGTAAAATTATAAATAGAATAAGAGTCATTGCTAGAGACTTGTGGCAAAATACAATTGTCAACCATAGTGTTAAGATACTATTTTGATTCCCCTAATTCGACTCAACTCCATAGGTTTTGAAATAGAGTTAAGACTATGGGAAACTCTAATAAGATTTTGAGATTATATATTTTGATACAAATAAGTATCCATTATGTATATCTAATGTTAGTATATAAAATAATAATATTTATCATAAATACGGTTTTTGTGGTCATAAAGCTAAATATTTAACATATATGCTTATTTCAATTGATTGTTTTATATAGTTTCACATTTGTGTTTATAAATATCAAATGTAATAAGACTCCACAAACTCCAGGTTGATCAAGACTACACAACATTTTTAGTAGAATCAGTTTTATTAGAACATTGATGTGGACTATGTCCCCACAATTTGTCTTATTTCTTCTAACCATACAATAGCAATTCAAAATTCTAAAAAAATAAATTTCTACATAACAAAAATAAGCTTGTTTTGCCAATCAACTTATATTGTAAAAAATAAGAATAATAGTTAAAACAATGTTACTAGTTTTAAATATATTCTCATTATAAGAGAATACATCTCATCATTTTCCATTTAATATCCCTGCTGGAAATATACTCTAATCACAAGAATTCCAACATTCAAAGGTTCAAGGTAATTCAATATCAACATGCACAATTATCAACAAATAATATAATATCACATAACAACACTCAAACATAACCTATAAACCTCCATCATCAATTCTACACCTCCAGTAGCCTAATTTCAACATAACACACCTACCATAACCATTATAACCATTAAATGGAATAAGAATATTGAAATGAGTATAAATTTTCCAAAATAACTGAACTACTGTATAGTCGATCGATCGACCTGACAGGCCATTCGATCGGCCCAATCGATCTGCCACAAGGCCAGATCGATTGCCAACAAGGCAGATTCGAGACCTTCTTCCCTATTTCGGAATTCAAAACCAAGGCTCTTTTGAAGAAACTTAAAACCTTCATCTATATTCTCAAACACTATCAAAATCCCATCAAATATTCTAGAACACTAATTTAACTCATTCTAAGATAAAACCCTAACAAATCGAAGCAAGAGATTGACATATGATAAACCCACCATTAGAGTTCAAATCAAGCAAACCTATTCCAAATAAAACCATAAAATCGAGATTTCTACCACAATGAAACTGAGACTTGAAGACCCATTACCTTCCTTCTTGGTTTGGTTCGGATTAAACCTTCAATCTCTTCCAACACCTTCCAAAAACACGATTTTTAAGTTAACACACATCTACACTCGATTAAGCTTTGAAAATCAAAAGTAAACCCTATATCTAGAGCTTTGGAAGCATACAAACGAGATTTTGAAGATTATGGCTTGGAAAAGAAGAGAAAAAACAATGATTTAATGATTTCAAAATGGATTGAAACGATGGGGAAAGACAAGATTAAGAATATATTAAAAAAACCCCAATGATTAAACGAAGGTTAAGCTAAACTCACCTCTAATCGTTTTCCTTATGGGCCTAATCGGGGATTAGGCTCCAATCTCCTGGCTTAGACTATTCCCAATTTGGGAATGCCTCAGCCCATTCCCTTTTATAGAAAGGGTTGGGCTACACCTTATAGAAATGTGGGGTAGGAATAGTATTTTTAACTAAAATTAGAAATTTTGGCAATTTAACCCAAAATTAAGTCCAAAAAAATTCTAAAATTTTTTATAGTGTCTTCCATAGATGTCTGGGGCATTTTGGATCAAAAATCTTAATTTTGTCGGTGGGGCCCCTATGGGCCCCGCCAAACCTTAATTTCTAAAAAAATTGAGAAAATTCAAAAAATTCTCAAAAATTCAGGTTTGATCCAAATTCGCTTAAAACCCATGAATATAAAGTTGGTTTTGATTAAAACCTTTAGAAAATACTCAAATTTAAAAAATCATCCCGAAATAATCAGAATTAATATTAAACCACACAAAAACATTTAAACAAAATGAATTCAAAACGGTTCATAATCAAGGATCTTACATCAAATCAATAGCTTTATGCTTTAAAATCGAGAGTATACCATAGAAGAAGAAGGGATTTTGATAGATTTAGGCAAAACCCTAATAGATTAATAAAGTATTAAGTAAAATCTCACCTTAATCTCTTTTCTCCTTTAGGAAAATGGGGATTAGGCTCTAATGCTTTAGGTCTCAGACCTTTCCCCATTAGGAAAATGATTGTGCCTTTCCTTATATAGTAAGGGTTGGGTTAGACAAAAATAAATAATGGGTACAAATAGAATCTACAACTAAAAATGGATAAATTTGCTATTACAACCCAAATTAAAATCTAAAAAAATCTAAAATAATTTCCCAATGTCTTAGTTTGATGTTAGGGACATTTTGGGTTAAAAATTCTAATTTTGGTTATGGGGCCACGGTGGGTCTCGCCGGACCCTAATTTTTCAGAAAAATAGTAAAAGTTTCAAAAATTAAAAAAAAATCCAAATGACTTATATTAACTTAAAAACTTGAAATGTAAAGAATATTTTAGTTAGAACCTTTGTTAACCACTTAAATTTTAAAAATAGTCCAAAGCCGATCAGAATTAACATTAAACCATATAAAAGTAATTAAATAGAATAAAGTAAATCAGTTCAAGTCTAGGAATCTTACACCCGTGGTAGCATTATATATGACTCACTTGTTGAAAATAACTTAGAATGTTTTGGCCACTTCTAAGTCATCTCAACGGGTGTGGAAACTAAATTTGTACTTATCACTGCTTCATATAATAAAATGAATGTCATTAATTATCAAACAAACAAAGATATCCATACACAAAATTGACAAGGGCCTTTTATCATCGGGCTTTTGGGACTCGGCCAAGGGTTTCATCATCACACACCACAAGTAAAAATATAGTCAACAATCCATCTATAGTCCTTAAAAAAATATTAAAAAAATGTACAAGTTGGAAGCTCTGAGGCCCCTAAAATAGAAAAAATGTACATAAATACTTTATGACTACATCCGCTACTGGATGTGATCCTTGAATACTGGTGTCACTTACAATATGTATAATGTACACACTCCCAAAATTACATAAGTGGTGCACACAATAATTTTAAAAAAAAGTGATAAAATACACAATTACAATTTAATCCCTTGGCCAACCCACGACATTAATAAAGCCCTTAAATAATAAATAAAACACATCCAAATGCAATCAAAACTATATAAAAAAAATTAATTCCAAATAAAACAAATTTAGAAAAAAAATTTGAGACTCGAAATAGACCAAACTGGGTCTGGAAACCTGGCTTGGAATCAGGTCAACACTTTACCTTAAATGTGGCCAACCCGCGACATGGGTTAGTGCTTAGCCTAAGCCCAGCGTGGGTCAATGCGGACCCTCATTGATCACAGGTTTATGGCGACCCGCAGAAGCGGGTTGACTTGATTTCGTGGGTCATCTTCAACCTCTAGATAGCGAGTTTGAAGACTAGATGGGCGTCAATGTATTTCACCTGTCGTCATCCTGTGAATCTCGCCTGTGTCTGGGAGGCCAAAATTGTTCCACACGACAGCAAATATTTCGGATCCTGCATATTTTTCAGTGGGAGGCGGCATGTAGGAGCATTTCAGAAAATGCACAGTGTGAGGAAAAATCTGGCGATTGTACGTGACACCCGCCTGTAGCTCAGAAGGCCGGAAATCGATCCACCCGATGGCGTAGGTTCTATATGCATCCCTAATTACATGCGACATCGTCCGGTAGCGGGCGTTTCAACTCGAAACAATGAGAAAAAATGAAGTTTTTGACACCCGATTCCAACTTCCCATATTCTTTTCACAGCGGCGGTGCCGGCCGGATCCAAGTTGTAGTGAGACAATGGCCCTGGCAAGCGCTTAACAGATCATTTGTCGACGATTATTGAGTACACGGCCCCGGTAGCTGGATTGTTTGCCCGGCCAAAGAAAAAAAAATTTAAAGCCTGACTGCACTAGTCTGCCCAACCGTCTGCCGTCAGTCGACAAATTTGGGTGATGCCAGCCAGAATCTGCCAGCGACGGGATCTATTCCAACCGGAAGTCCAAAAACCCGATCGTAGTCACAATAAAACATGCCTTGATACCAATTGATAGTATAGAATACACTAGGTTTAAGCATACCTATAGTCATTAGAGCCTTCAACTAAGCTTAATCCTCTTGATGAAGTACTCTTGTCTCTGCTAATCTTCTATAAACCCACACAATGAGTTTTTGGTTTAGAAATTGAATGAGAATAATCTCACTTAAGGTACCATATTAGGATGGTTAATGGTGTATTTATAACTAAACTAGAACACTATTGCTAAAAACCATAGAATCCTAACCTTCCATTTAGAGGTCGGCTAACTATCCAGATTAACCACTTAAAACTATAGCTTAATGGGTATTTTAACTCATACCCATTACTTAGGCAATTTTAAAAGCCCAAAATAAGTGTCAACTGAGACAGTTGAGCTACTTTATATTTTAATACAAAAAATAAGCTCAAGACCCAAAACAAAAATGCAATGGAAGTACTCAGCTAAGCTGGCCCAAGACCCAAGGCCAGGGAGGCATTACACAACTATGATGAGCTAAGAAAAGAGTTAACTATTGAAGGGTGCATATATGTCAACGTAGAGCCATCTATAAGGGATTGGGTTGTGATTTATTTTTGGAAGAGAAAATGATATTCACACTTCATTTTTTCTTTACCATAGGCCTTATACCACCTTTAATTAGGTAAGGAAGGTGAGTCCTACATAAACAACATGAACTTTGGTCCCTTACACTATAGTTCCTTACACCACCTTTTGGAAGATATAATTGCACAAGAAGACTAGCTATAGAAGGGAGCACAGTGAACCTTGGTTCCGTCTTTAACTCATTTGGAAATTGAGAGTAGTTGATACATGCAATGAATGTGAGCTTAATTGATGCGGCTGAATTGGGAAACTACTTTTAAACACGATAAAATTTGCCCACTAGAAATCAAGAATTGGTGAAAATGCATATGCGACGAGTTTTCCGCTATAATGCCAAGTGCCTGCCTGATACCCAATTCTACGCGCTATCATTTCACATCAGTTGTTTTCTATGCCATATTCAGTGGAAATTATTGTTATCAACAGGCCATAAAAGCTGTGATCTTGAATCCTCTCAAAGTCTTAAGTTCATAGAATGATTCTCTTTATCACTGTCACTGACATGGAGTTCTTGCAGCCAAAAGCGTGAAGGGATCCAGCCTTGAATTTGGTCTCACCGAGTTTGGGTGGTGTCATATCTCCCATGTCACCTTTATGAAAAGGCTCAATTTCAGCAATAGTGATCTTAATGCGTCAATCATGATCCTCCATTCCACACGCAATTACTTCACATCAGTTGTTTTCCACGCTAATTCTGCGGTCACGGAGGTCTGATTCAAGAGTGCAGACTTGGGTCAACATACAATATTCACCCACCGTAGTCCTTTTGACATTTTATCTTCAGGGTATACGGATTATATTGTCAGAAATGAGGCTCTCCCAGTTGTTTTCCACCAATTTAGGTGGCGAATAATGTGTCTTACTGTGGTTTAGATTGATTCAAAACTGCTTAGGTCAACATATAATATTCACATAACAATAGCCCTTTTCTGTCTTGGTTATAAGCCTGTCACAATCTATCTCACTGGCTAGTCTCTGTTCTAAACTCATAGAAGAATTAGTCACATGAGTTGTACAATGAATATTGATATTCCAACAGAAGCACCAATAAAAACTCATACAACAATTTTGATTTGTTATTTTTAGACTAATCAAAATTCATATAAAAATTTTTAATTTGTTATTTTTGTCTTTGAAATATTATTTTTTGCGTAGAATAGTTCTGTCTCATACAAAAAATAGGATTATACTTGGATGATGACTATTTTGCATATTGAGAAGAATGGAGGTAATGAGATGAGGGTCCCTCATATATAGGATTAGATGTTTTTTTGTCTCCAAATTAAGTCTCTCTTCAAGTTTTTGCCCAGTTTTTGGTAGTTCAAATAGATGATGACTCCTTTGTTGGAAAATTGCCAAGAAAGTTCATGGCTAATGAAAATGCAATGCAATGCCCCACCAATGGCTTAATAATAGCCTGCAAAACGTTTTCAAGGATTGTGATATTTTTCGTTGCTTTAAAAATACATGTATTTAAAGATAAAGGAGAATGATTCATCAACGTACATGTTCCAAAGTGCTAAGTAATTCTGCGTGCAGTGCATACTTTGCTATCGTCTCTTTCTAATGGGGCTCTTGGCTGGAAGGATTGTATTTGTTTGTAGATAACTTTATACTCCACTATCTTTATACCCTATGATAAAACCTTCCAACAGGGATCAACAGCAATCACCCTACAACTTGGAAATGAAATTGATCCACTCACTTTATTGTCCATGAAAGCTGTGATCTTGGATCCTCTCAAAGTTCTCAAGTAAGTCATGGAACGACTCTCTTCATCACTGTAACTGGCATGGAGCTTGGGCTGAACCTTAAAATAATAATCTTAATGCGTCAATCATATACTCCATTCCACGCGCTATTATTTCACATCAGTTGTTTTCTACGCCAATTTAATTAGGTGGAGAATAATATGCCTCACGGTGGTCTGATTTTGTGCAGAGGTGAGACATGAGCGTGACTCGCTCTAGTGTTTAATTGGCGGGTACAGATTATATTGCCGTGAGCCCTAAGCCGGAGTTGTCTGATTTAAATGGCTCTAACTTCTGTAACAATGATCTCAAGCATGATTCTCCATTCCACACATTATTATTTTACATTAATTGTCTTCCACGCTGATTCAGATAACTAGTTAGAGGGCACTTAAAGATATTTAGATGTACCATTATGCAATATAAAGGCTCATTCCATAAGGGTGGATCTAAAAAATTTCCTAGATTGTAACAAACCGAACATAATGTTATGCAACTTTGTTCTAAATAATATTTCCTCTATCCTACATTTGGTCAGGGCAATAATAAAAATTGTAGATCACTGCTTGCTCTAGACTAAAAAGATTGACTATAAAAATTATTATATGCACCAATTGGACAGCTAGATTACTTGTAATGTTTTAAAACTTGGCTCGGCCCTTGACCTGAATGAGTGGCTAGATAATCAACCTTGGGTTAGCCCAAGTTGACCCGATTAATGATATCAACAAATGAATTCTTAAAAATACATGAAATATATCAATTTTAATATAATATAATAATTAAAATTATATTAAATATATTAGTTGGTAGAATATATACCACAAAACCAATGTGGTGGAGGTGGTTAGCACCTCATCATAAGTTTGAGTACGTTCCACTTTGAATCCCACCTCTAGTTAGGGATGCTACTCAGGTCAGATATATGGTAAAACTTGACCCAACCCTAATGGATCGGGTTTGGGTTTTTGAAATCAACCCGAATAGTTATTTAGGTCGAATTCGAGTTTACCTTTCTTAAATGGTATCGGGTTTGAGTTTAGCAAAACCCGACTCAATAAGGCTATAAATTAAATTTTTTATATTTTTCCTTGTATTTTAATAAAAATTGACCCGGCCCGACCCTAATGGGTCGGGTTTGGGATTCCACATTTAACCTGAATAGTTATTTAGGTTGGGTTTTGGTTTCCAAATTCAACCTGAATAGCAATTTGGGTCGGATTTCGGTGGGTTCGAGTTTAGCAAAACCCGACTCGAGCCTGACCTGGTGGCATCCCTACTTCTAGTAAAAAAAACTTCACTTAGACAATCTTAACTTGACTCAACCGGCCTACCAGGAACGACTGGTTGAACCCTGCCTAACCGGCCAGTGTGGTCCTTTTAAAATAGTTGGTTCCTAAAGAGGGCAAAGAGAAAAAAACCATCATTACAACCTTTGGATTTGTAAATCTGAAAACATTTTTATGTAAGAACTAATATGGATCGATCGTATGAAAGAGCATCTAATGATTAAGTTTAAGACATATAAAATAAAAGTTTATCCACTAACAATTGTGTTAAAAGGTTAGGCTAACTAAAAGGTGTAAGAGACATTAGTTGGAATCATAGGTGGGGCCCTACGGTGTTCTGGTCTGCCCAAAAATAGGACCTATAGGTAGATGTTGAAATTAGCCATGAATAATTTTTGGGAGGACACTACAACAAAATGTACTATTAGTGACACTTTTATTAGTGATGCTTAAACATTTGTTGCTAAAAACTACTGATTGCGACACATAATCAAGTGTTGCAAAGAAAGTCACTATTAGCAACACATTATATTAAGTATTGCTAATAATCATATATTAGCAGTGCATAATATGAAGCGTCCTTAATACTAATCATATTAGCGACACTTTAAACAAGCGTCACTAAAAGATATATGAATTAATATTTATAAAAAAATTCATAACTATTAGTGACGCTTTTTTTAGCGTCGCTGGTAGTTTTAATAGTAGCAATGCTTATGAAAAAGTGTCGCTAATAGTTCTTTCATTACCGACGCTTAACACAAGTTTTACTAATGGTTTAAATTTAAAATAAAAAATTAAGAACTCATAGCAACGCTTGTAAACAAGTGTCGCCAATAATATTGATAATAGTGACGCTTGTTTAATTTTATTTAATAAATAATTATATAATAAATAAATATTAAAAAATTTAAAATAAACTTCATAAATATAATATATTTTATTCAATATTTGCTCTTTATATATAATAAATAAATATTAAATTTTCAATAAAAGGTAGTGCCAATAATAGATTAAACTTTTACTATTTATATATAATATACTTTATTTTTAAAATTTTCTTATTAATTTTAAAATATAATTTATAATGAAAGAGAGAGAGTGAAGAGAGCAAGAGAGAGAAAGAGAGTGATCAGGAGAGAGAGAGAGAGAAGAGAGTGGGAGAGAGAGGAAGAGAGATAAAGAGGAGAGAGGAGAGAGAAAGGAAGAGAGAGAGAGGGTGAGGGAGAGAGAGGGGTGAGAGTGATAGGAAGAGAGAGATAGAGAGAGGAAGAGAGGGTGAGGGAGAAAAAGGAGAGAGAGGGAGAGAGAGAAAGAGGAAAGAGGAGAGAGGGAGAGAAAGAGAGAGGAAGAGATGGAGAGGAGAGAGAATTAAAATTATAAATTATTTTTAAAAAAATAAAAAAATATTAGCGACATGTACTAGTATGTGTCGTTAGTAGTCCATGGTAGTAGTGATGCATAGCATTATGTGTCGCTACTACACTAAGGTAGTTGCGACACATACATGTATGCGTCGCAACTATCTAGTATATTCGTGACGCATATAGTATGCATCGCTAATAGTTTTTTTTATTTTAAAAAAAATTAATTAAAAGAGATAGAGATAGAGTGAGGAGAGAAAGGGGAGAGGAGGAGAGAGGGGGTGAGGAAGAGAGAGAAAGAGGAGAGAGTGAGGGGGAGATAGAGGAGAGAGAGAGAAAGAGGAGATAGAGAATTAAAATTATAAATTATTTTAAAAAATAAAAACAATATTGGCGATACATACTAGTATGTGTTGCTAGTAGTCCTAGGTAGTAGCAACCCATAGCATTACGCGTCACTACAACCTTGTATATTTGCAAAGCATACGGTATGTGTCGCAAATACCCACCTAATAGCAATGCTCGGTACGAGCGTCGCTAATAATCTTTATTTTTAATAAAATTATAAATGCTATTAGCGATGTCGTATAACAGCGTTGCTAATAGCTTTAATTAATTGCAACGCTAAATTACTAGAATTGCTATTACCTATACTATTAGCGACACTCTTCTCGAGCGTCACTAATAGCCTACGCAGGTGAAATTTTGCCCGCTTATATAACTTCTCCCCTCCTCACAAACTTCCAGCCCCCCAGCCCCCTCCTCCCTCCGGTTCCCCCCTCTCTCCCCGGGTCCTTGACTCAGCCGTCCTCCGGTCCCCGCCTCATCCTCTAGTCCACCACCGTCCTCCGGCCCCCTCTCCCTTCCCCGGTCAGGCCCAACACCTGTTATTTAAAAAAAAAATTTGTCTTTTGCGATGCTTATAAAAGTGTCGCTCAAGCGTTTTTTTATTTTTTCAATGTATTAGCGACGCTTTGAAAAGCGTCGTTGTAATGACTCAAAAATTCACGGTAAAAATTTTAGTCTTTACTAAAGATGATTTTAGAGCTTTTAATATTTTTTTATTAGTTAAAGATTTTTATGTGGTAATACTTTATAATATTATGGTAGAGCTCGAAGAAACAAGCGTAACGAGTTAAAAACCGTGTAAATCGGAGGTCGGGAGTGAAAGTTACGACCTCAAAAAGTGTGACTTAACTAACGGGACTCACTTGTAAAATATAGATAAACGTATTCATAAGTGTCGTGGTTTCGTAGGGCTTGTCAATACGAGTCCAACGACACCAAGAACGCATAAAACGGAGATCGGGGTAAATAGTTAGAATAGTTTAAAGTTAAAAAAAATTTGAAAAAAGAAAAACGGCGCATAACAAACGCGCTGACCCGCGTTTGGCACGTGAAGAATGCGCTTACGCACGTTCATTGTGGGTGACGCCAAAAATAGTGGCGCCGCCATTTTTGGTGGTGCGACACTGCCCGGTGCCGTGAAACTGATTTTCACCCCCAAATCTCCATCCCTTTCTTGTTTTTCCTATAAGTGAGCCATATTATGTCCGTTTTAACCCGTTCAAAATACACTTCCTACTAAATCGAGGGTGTTCTTCACAATGGAAGGGTTATTTTCTTAAACCGACCTCTCTAAGATCGAGAAAACCTTATCTTCATCCTCGTTTTCTCCATATCTTAATTATACTGTTTCTGGGACGTTTCAAGTTCAATTCTGCTCGTTCAAAGGGCGTTCTCCACTTAAGTGATCATGCTGAACGCTATGGTGGGGTTATTTTTATCATCTAAAGCCTCTATATTTACGCATCTTTTACCCAAGGTTAAGGTAGGGTGTTTTAAAATCTAAATAACTGCTTTGCTGATCATAGTCAGTTTCTCTTGAAGTGTTTGATTTACATATGAGTATAATGTTGGTTGGATTGCTTAAATATATCGATATGAATTGATTTTTGTACGCACCACGTAGCGTAATATCATACACTATTTTGATACCCGTCGAGAAAATAATCAGCTAGTGGTGCACACAGGGTGGAGCATCATGGGGAAACTCCTTCCCTTAGTGGCCTCCGTTGTCCCATGAGCGCGGAGGTAGGCCGTTGGGTATCGCGGCTTGTGGATCTGATCAAATTTGTGAATTTGTTTTGATTGATTTTAAAGATGTTTTGTTTAGCATTTTTTTAGATTTTAAATAATCCTACTAAGTATAAATATACTAACGCCCCTCTAGACTTTGCAAGTGATGCAACAATGGGAGAAGTGAATGAAGAAAAGATTTTTTAAATAGTTGTGTGTTTGTTATGTCAATGTAAAAATATATGACCAATATGTAAAGGCACGATGTGCCAAGACAATTATTTTTGGTATAACTACTAGCTCTATGTACAGTAAATTTTGGTATGTACAATAAGTTTATGTTATAAACTTTTGTTAATATGTTTTAAATTTTTTGGCTGTGCACTTACTCCGACATATTCTCTAAAAATGTTTGGTTGTTTCCCGTTAACGGCCATTATGCACGATTACATACTAATTATGCATATTAAATATTATTTAGAAATCGGTAGCCGTTACAGTCGCTAATACACAAAAAATTTTTATTAGCGACACTTTAAATAAGCAATTTTTTATTTTTTTAAAAAACCTTATTATATTAGTTACACTTAAAAAGATGTCACTAATAGGACTTATTAGTGACACTTATAATTATGCATCGCTTATAAGTTATTTTTAATTTTTTTTTAAATATTTTTTATATTAGCGATGTATAGGATAACGTCACTAATAACTTATCATTAGCGACGTTTATAATTATGTGTCGCTAATAATTTAATATTAGTGACATTTTTCTATGAGTTGCTAAAGGAAAATGATTAGCGACACATAAATAAATGTTGCTAATGTGACACTATTAGTGACGCTTTGTGTTAAACGTCGCTAATAGGCAATAATGACTGGAGTTTTATTGATGCATTTAGCGACGCTTTTTGAAGCTTCGCTAATAATCATTAATGATGCTTATAGTACTATTAAAGATGCTTAAAAGCATCACTAATGGGTTGTAGTGGGAGTTTGAAAATTTAAATATACACAAAATAAATAAATCAAAATACCATAAAATTAATGGTATCTATCATTAGGGGTATTAACCAGCCAAACTTGGTCGAACTTTAGAGTATTCAAACTTGAGCTTGAAACTTCATTTTTAAGCTCGAGTCAAGCTTGGATCGAGTTCGAGTCAAGTTCAAGCCGAGTCCAGTTGTTATGCTTTGTGATCATTGCTTAAATTTGTAATTTGTGACCTAGAGATTTTTAGAGAAAAATCACTAAAACAAGTACAATTAGTAAGTAGTCCAATATGTTAGATTAGAAAATCAAATAAACTCATATTTGTTGTTTTTAATTTTTTTTATTTATATTATCAATACATAATGAAGGGAGTAAAGTTTTATAATAAAAAATAGCTCTGGATCTCATGAGACATATTATATAATTTCTCTAACAAAAAAACTTATGTAAATGTACATAAAAAAAGTAAAAAACGATATATTTTTTAGAAAGAGTTAATACTTGTGAGACATAAAATCTAAATATAATGTATGTATGTTTGAGCTTCAAGATGAGCCGAGTTGAATACATGTATGTTTGAGCTTTGATTTGACCAACTTCAAAGTTGGAGTTCGAACGCAAGCCGAGTGGAGCTTTTAAACTTACTTTAACACCCCTACATGTCATTATTTTATAATTGTTTTGATCTTGGATAACTTGGACTTGTCATTGTCTACCTTCAGAAGACTAGGAAATGAATTGTTCTTACACAAAGTTCGGGCCGATTCTTTTTAGCCACGGTATCCTAAACTTAGACCGAGCCACTAGGGAAAAATTTCAGTAAGCAAATAATTGATTATTTTACCCCTAGGACCATGTTCAATATCGAATAATTATCATAATGCCCTGAGGTGCATTATGACCAGTTTTTATAAAAACTTAATCAGTTAACCTAAGGAGGGTTAGGGCACAAGAGCTCAAACATTTCTAATATCATTATTGAGTGTGATTCTTGATATTAAGATTTGCTTGGACCTGTGTGGGTCTGCATTGTTTATGTTGTTTAGTGATCTAATGTTAGCTATTGATATTGTGATAGTAATTTTTCATTAGCTTAAGGTTAATGAAAGATTTATTAAATGGTTAGATAGCTTTGGATTATGTGAGAACACTTAATCAAGATAAAGACTATAATACCTCAGAGGGGTCTGGGACTAGTTCATTGAGTGAACAAAGCCTTTGACCTGATGATTTACCTTAGTTGATGAACCGATGACAATTTCAAGTTTCAACCCTAGTCTAGAAGGGACTAAGAGGGTTTGGGATAGTCATTCAACATCTTACCTTATTGATGAGTACATAGGCAACTAACATCGGGTGATATTAGCCCGATCCAAAAAATATTAATTTACTTTTGTTCTTTTGAGACGTTTCTCTAAGGGGAGGAGATGCTTGGTTGTAGATTGGTATTGTTTAGTTGCAGGTTCTTTAGAATAGGTTGTAGCAAGATCTAAACGTTAGTAGGCAATTGAGGACGACATTGCACTAGTGAGATCTAGTTTCTTACTTTTGCAATTGTAATTATTAACGTGAGAGCCAACTTTACTTGGTTATTTATTTTCTTACAGATGACATACTTGTACTTAGAGGGTTAACCTGCTATTTATCGAATTTTGACACATGCAATAATATCAAATGTTTTGATATTTGTATTTGTGAACCCTAGTGATCATGACATGGATATTTAGTCAATTGATTTGATTTTATTTAAAGAAAAAAATTTATCATGATTTATCATGTGTCTTTTATTTAAATAGGGTTTTACAAATTCTTGTTGTGACAAGACCAAACTCGGGTTTTATTCTTAGTTTTATAAAGTCCTTAATATGAGAGGACCGTAGGGTATCACGGTTTGTAGATTTGATGTGATGTGATGTGACTTGGATTTGAGTTGTAGATGTGAATTGATTTGGATTTCAAATTGGGGCTGATATGCTTTGAGGTGTTTCGAGCTAAATTGCTTTGTTGTGCTTTGAAAAAGAAAAATATTGGAATGTTGTTTGTGTTTGCTTTTTGAATAACAATCAGATTTTGATGTGTGGTGGAGAGTGGTTTTGGCGAATTGCAAGGACATAATTCATTTTAGGGGGAAAGAATGTAACCACCCTTTTTCCAGTTATACAACACATTTCCTTGGAGTGCATAATCATCGGTCCCAAAACAAAAATTCAACGGGCATACTCAGCTCAGCTGCCCGTGAGGCTTCATACAACTATGATGAGCTAAGAAAACAAATAATAATAGAAGGTAGCATGTATGTCGACCCAGAGCCGGGAAACATATTGTTCGCTCATGACTTATTTTTGGAAGATATGATTGCACAAGAAGCATAGCTATAGAAGGGAGCACATTGAACCTTGGTTCCAACTTTCACTCATTTGGAAATTGGTAGTAGCCCATGCATTATACATGCAATGTGTGTTGTTGGAGATTAAAACACCCACTATAGGAATCCTTATGAAGAATAAATATGAGGTAGAAAGTCAATTAAGAGAGAAAACATACTGGATTTATGTAGTTCGGTAATAGGTGTCTATGTCTAGAGGATCACACAATATTATATAGTAATGAGAATAATACAAGATAATTACAGCTTTTACCAAGTTTCTCTAATGGCTAACAATAGCACCTAAAGGAATAAGAGAGCCTTTTATACCCACAAGGAAAGTCAAGGATCGTATCACCCTATATAAGGAATAATCCAAAAGTACTAGTCAATCAAGAAGAGTCCAAATCCGTCAATTCCGTAATCTATTATGCTAATGGATCGATTTCTTTAAACTGGCGATCAATTGCTATTTGCCTTGGTTAGTTCTGAACCTGGGAGCAATCTGTTTGTCCAACATCTAGGCATGATTTTTATCATATCCATTTTTGGTGTCAATCAAGCACTTTGGTTGATCGCCCTAATACCTACATGTTTGGCAAATAGAGGGCCGATCGATCACTCTGACACGCCAATCAATGCCTGCAGACAAACTTTCTTCGATAACTCACAGGTGTGAGCTTAATTGATGTGGCATGTTTGATGCACTAGTAGAGTGGGGCAAGTGTGGTCTGAGTTGTGGAATTAATCTGGCACAATCTATTAATCAACTGCCTTTATTTAGGCAGTTGCTGACGAAGGGACCTGCCCCTCTATTATCTTTGAAGGGAGCTTAAAGTGAGATGATCAGACACTATTTTTGGTGTTTGAAGCGAGTGTCTTGAAATTCATGATGTGGGGTTGATTTTACGGTAATTACCATATTCATCAGCTGAATTAGGACATTACTTGTAAACAGGATAAAACTTGCCCACTGGGAATGAAATAGCAGTGAAAATGTATAGTGACATTCTCGCATAAAATATTCAAAATGCTGACTTGGGTCAACATATTATATTTACAGTAAGAAAAATGATTTTGTGACATTAAAAAATCAACGTTAAAAAGTTGAATGCGGCTATTTCCCCCCCAATATTCACTCAGGGCCCCCCAAATAAGAAGTATGTGGGTAGTTTTTTTATTACTCAGCACCCCCCACACTATTTTTAAGGCACCCCAGTTAAGAAAAAAAAATCAATGTTCATGAACTTCTCACCGGCGACAAGAAAGTTTGTGAGCACCGGAATTGTACAAGGTAATGTCCCTCCCAACCTATAATGGTCGTCCCTCCCAATTGCTTCTTAATACACAAAAATAACGTTGATTACAGGAGTTCATCCCATCTTCCTCCCTGCCTGTAATGGTGTCCATCCCGATTACTGTAATGGCGTCCCTCTGTATGCACTTAAAAATCTTTGCTTCCCATCAAACTCAAAAAATTCATTTCTTTGGGTGATTAGCAAGTTAATCTTTATTGATTTTCTGGGCATTCAACGAATAGAATTTGGGTTGACAATGAGCCATGGCTAATTGAACTTTAACGTATACGAAGTTTTCAAAGCGTCGTTCCACCAAAACTCGTGACAGGGGCTACCACCCGCCATTACAAACTGATTTATATGGGGACTAAATGTCCCCATCAATTTCTTCCAAATATGTCGGTGACCTCTCCCCGCCAGAACTCGTCCAGAAGGTTTAATGGATGCGAAAATCTTCTGGAAGTTGTCTGGTGGGGGGTGCCCCCTGCCACATTCAATGCATTCATACAGAGACGTATGTCCCCGTAAAATTTTTCTCAATTTGTCGGTGACCTTTCCCCGCAAGAACTCGTCCAAAAGCTTTTAAAACCCTCGAAAATCTTCTGGAAGTTGTCTCGCGAGGGGTACCCCCTGCCAAATTCAATGCATGTATACGGGGACGTATGTCCCCGTAAGATTATTCCCAATTTGACGGTGACCTCTCCCCGCAAAAACTCGTCCAGAAGGTGAGGCAAATAGACAGGACGGGCCTAGAGGGAGGGGAGGGGAGGGGAGGGCACTTCACCGGAGGAGAGGGGACTTCACCGGATGAGATGAAAATACGGGAGGGGAGGGGATTTCAGCGAAGGAGAGGAGACGGAGGGGAGGGGATTTCATCGGAGGGGACGGGATTTCACCGGAGGGGAGTGGACGGAAATGAAGAAGACAAAGGTGGGGGGCACAGTCCGAATGGGGGGTTGGGGGCGTACTGAGTAAAAATCAATATTAGGTTGAGGGTGGGGTGTAGGGAAGTAAAAACAGTAATTTATGTAGGGTGTGCAAAGTATGGGGGGCCCTGAGTGAATGTTGGGGGGGGAATAGCCGCATTCCTTCATCATTTCAAAACCATTGATGAGTGGGAGTCATAAAAATGAGCCCCACTCATCAACGGTTTTGAGATGAAGACGTAGCTTTTTTATATTGATTTCTCAATGTCAAAATAGCATTACTCTTATAACTCAGGCCAATAATTCTTCTAGGAACAAGAAAAAAAAATTAGAACGGCTATTTTAAGTAAATATTATATGTTGACCCAAGTCAGCCACTTTTGAATATTCTCCACCTAAATTGCCGTGGAAAACAACTGATGTTAAATAATAGCGTGTGGAATGGAGAATTACCGTATTCAAAAGTGGCTGACTTGGGTCAACATATAATATTTACTTAAAATATTACCTGACTTGTAAACTGCTGCACATGGGCGGGAATCACCTGCGACAACAAGACCGGGCATGTCACCAAGCTGGATCTCCACAGCCCTTGTTCTGTTTGCCGTGCGGACTATAGCTTCTCTGATATCATCGAGGAATATGGTCTGGATGCCAGAGAGTATGGTTGCTTGAGCATAGTAGCTCGACCCAGTTATGGTCCAGCTGAAGCATCTCCATCACTTGGATCTGAGCTTGAATGCATTCCACGGAATTCCGATCCCGGGCTTCTTAGGCTCCATGGAGGAGCTTCAGTATCTGAACTTATCGTATGCTGGATTCAGTGGCATGGTTCCAAAAGAACTTGGCAATCTCTCCACCCTTCAATTTTTGGACATTTCTTCCATCTACTACTATATTTCATCTACCCTCGGTGCTGTTGACCTGCGGTGGCTGCCAACCATGTTGTCTCTCTATGAACCTCTCTGCAGTAAGTCCTGACTGGAGACACTCTATTAATGCCATGCCTAATCTTAAGAATTTGCATTTGTCTTATTCTAACCTTCACAACATAGACCCAACTCCACCTGTTCTAAATTCTACAACTCAAGCGTACTGCATTGGCTGAGTAATCTTCCTAACATGCAAGAGCTAGATCTGTCAGGCAACCATCTCGCAACAAATGTGTCACAACTGTTTACAGGTAGCTGGAGGAAGATCAAGATGTTGGATATTAGCCGGAATGGACTATATGGAGAATTCCTCACTTCTGTGGGTAATATCACCTCGCTAGCAAAACTGGTCATGTCAGATAACCAGATAACAGGTAAACTTACAGAAACTAAAATTGCTTTGAAGTACTGGTCCGTCTCATCTAACAATATTGAGGCTATACAAATTGGGAACATCACAAATTTAGAGTACCTAGATTTGAGTCATAATGGTGTAAGCCTCCTCCAAAAAGACATTGGAAACTTGGCACACTTGAAGTACTTAGATCTATCAAGTAATAAGATTGAGGGCAGTGTTCCAAAAGAGTTGGGACTTCTTGGCAATTTGGAGTACCTAGACTTATCAGATAATAATATCTCGGGTGGCATCACGAAAGAAATGGGGAATTTGACAAGACTAAGAAGTTTGGATTTATCAAGCAACAGAAATGAAGGAAGCATTCCCAAGAAGATAGGAAAATTGACAAGTCTGAAGAGTTCAGATTTGTCAAACAACAAGATTGATGGAAGTATTCCCAAGGAGATAGGAAAATTGACAAGTATGAAGAGTTTAGTTTTGTAAAACAACAAGACTGATGGAAGTATTAATTCCAAAAGAGAGAGGAAATCTTGTGAAGCTAGTGACGATTTATTTGGCATATAACAATTTGATAGGGGGGAAGTTTGAATGGCTCTGCCCACTCAAAAAGTTATCAAATCTTGATCTTAGATATTCTAAGCTAACAGGACCCATACCTTGCTGCTTGGGATCTATGTCATCTCTGGAGGTGATAGAGTTGTCAAATAACTTGGTCCCATACCTTCCAGCAACAATAGGACAACTTTCTAACTTGGTCGTGCTTTTTCTCAGTTCAGAATTTCTACATGGCCCTGTGTGTCATTTCCAAAACATGAGCCAGCTTAAAGAATTAGACTTGTCATCCAATTCACTAGTGCTTCAACTTTCATCTAGTTGGATTCCTCCATTTGAACTTTTTTCCGTCAATTTAGCCTCATGTCATCTTGGTTCTGGTTTTCCTTCTTGGCTAAGAAATCAACCAAGCATCATGGAGTTAAATATGGCTTACACATCCATTTCTAGTATACCCTCTTGGTTTTGGAAGAACACTTTTTATAGCCTATTAAACTTGAGTAACAATATGATTGAAGGCCAGCCACCAAATCCATTCCCTCCATTTGAAGTCCTTGATTTGAGTGACAACAACATTTCAGGCCCTGTACCTCGCTTGTCAAGCAGAATAGATTTACTTAGACATTTCAAACAATCTATTATCTAGACCCATACCAGTAGATTTATGCAATATCACCAGTCTTGATTGTATTCAACTGTTATTTGCCCATGGGAATGAAATCAGCGGTAATATTTCGTCCGTCCTTGGGGAAATCAAAACACTAAGAGTTCTTGACCTATCCAAAAATAATTTATACGGCACAATGCCAATGAGCTTGGGAAGAAGCGAAGAACTAGAGGTTCTTGATTTGAGTGAAAATCAATTATCTGGGATCATAGAATCTGGGACCATAGAATGGCCTTTGGTTCTGTCAAATAGGTTGAAAATAATGCACCAGGAAAAGAACACTTTATCTGGAAGGTTCCCAGCTTCACTGGGAAATTGCACAAGTCTTGATATTCTGGACATTGGGGAGAACAAATTCAATGGAGATATTCCTGCTTGGATTGGGCATAGTTTTCATGTTCTTGGAGTGCTTCATTAGAGAGCCAATTTATTTACATGGCATATTCCATCGGAATTGTCAAATCTAACAGCTCTACATATGCTTGATGCAGCCAAAAATTCTTGCAGGTATCCATTCCCATGAGCCTGGGGAACTTAACAACCATGAAACAGATTAACAAGACAATTGACACTTCTCTTTATGAATATTTCTATGAATTAGGAAACAGACTTAATTCTTTTTCAATGAGGGTGGATGTTTCAATCAAAGGGCAGATACAAAAATATACGAAGACCATTTCCCTTATCGCAAGTATTGATTTCTCATCAAACAACTTGTCAGGACAAATCCCTTCTGAATTACTAGGTCTCTTTGGATTAATTGTCCTGAACTTATCACATAAGCACCTGTCAGGAAAAATGCCAATTAACCTGGGCAACTTAAGCCAGCTAGAGTCTTTGGACTTATCATGGAACAACCTGTCGAGGGAAATCCCAACTACCATAGTTAATTTGAATTTTTTGTAGTTTTTGAACTTGTCATATAGCAATTTCTCTGGAAGGATTCCATTTGGCCAACAACTTCGTACAGTAGATGATCCAACAATATATGCTGGGAACATGGAACTTTGTGGCCCACCACTTTCAAACTGTCGAGGAGATGAATCACCTGGAGGTCCAACACACTAGGCAACAACGTTTCAGAAGAAAGAAAGGATGACTCAAGTATGTTTTGGTTTTATGTCAGCATTGGAATAGGGTTTGTATTTGGATTTTGGGGAAATTGTGGAGTTTTGGTTCTCCAAAGTTCCTGGAGGATTGCTTATTTTCACTTTTTTGATAACTTGAGAGAATGGATCTTTGTCAAATTAGTAGTGAGCAAAGCAAAGTTACAGTGTCAAATAGGGAGAAGCTGAATGTTCTATATCATGTGATTACTATTTATATTTATATTTCTTTTAGTTTATTGTCATGTATTATGAGCTACTATGACTTTGGAGGAGTGACTATGTTTATAGTATTGGTTCATCTTTGGAACATTAAATCAACTCATACTTATGTACTTTTTTATTTCATTCCTTCTAGGAGGCATTCTCTTTGTCAAGAGCAAGTTGAACATTGCTTGTTATTGTATTTTTTCATCACTGTTCATTTTTATATCTATGTTATTTTGACTTAAAAAGATAGTTCGTTCTTTGTTGGACATTTCTAGTTTTATTTTGGATTGTCAAACTAGCATAATTAAGCTGAATATGTCGGATAGGGAAACTTATCTTTGTGTTCTTGAGAAGAAAAGGTTATTCCAATTCATTGCTGCTTTTCAGCAAGCTCATGACTTGTTGCAGAATACAATTGTCAACCATAGTGTTAAAATACTATTTTGACTCCCCTAATTCGACTCAACTCCATAGGTTTTGAAACAGAGTCGAGACTATGGGAAACTCTAATAAGATTTTGATAAAAATAAGAATCCATTATGTATATCTAATGCTAGTATATAAAATAATAATATTTGTCATAAATATGGTTTTTGTGGTCATAAAGCTAAATAGTTAACATATATGCTTATTTCAATTGATTGCTTTATATAGTTTCACATTTGTGTTTATAAATATCAAATGTAATAAGACTCCACAAACTCCAGGTTGATCTAGACTACACAACATTTTTAGTAGAATCAGTTTTATTAGAACATTATAATATGTGGACTATGTCCCAACAATTTGTCTAACTTCTTCTAATACCATATAGTGGCAATTAAAAATTCTAAAAAAAAAAATTTCGACATAACTAAAATAGGCTAGTTTTGCCAATCAACTTATATTGTAGAAAATAAGAACAATAGTTAAAACAATGTTACTAGTTTTAAATATATTCTTACTCAAATAATTATGCACTTGCATCGATTTTAGTTTTATCATCAAAACCAAAATTTGACCACCAAAAGGAGAGGGGGAAACTTTAAACCCCATCATTTTTTTGTGGAAAGAAGAAACCCATCATCAAATTCCAGCAAAGTCTCTTCAATAATCTTCCAAACTGGATCGAAAAGTGGGTCAACTCCTCGCTATCGGCCAATTCCCAAAATCTCCCAATGGTAGAGCCTCTCATCTAGTTTCATCTTTCAAAACCAAAACTTGACTACCGTATAGAAAGGTTGCTGCAATGGAGTAAAGATGTAACATTTCTCTATGGACAAAACAATAAATAAACATAACACATGGCAAACTGGATTTCACTTGGGCCATGGTCCATGAATGTTTTTGTCTTGGCAATTCTGTGTAACGGTTGTTCTTCTTCAACCTTTTATTAAGTGTCGTCACTTCTAAGAAGAGACCAGGAAGCAGTTGAATTCTCAGTTCAAAGTTCAAACCCTATCATTCATTTTTGCATAAAGAAGAAACTCATCACCAAATTCCAGCAAATTATATCCAATTATATGCTAAATTGAATCCAAAAGTGGGTCAACTCCTCACCACCGGCCAGCTCCTAGAATCTCCCAACGTTACTGCCTCTCTGGTGCGAGACAAGAGGCCAACCGAGTAGAAGTGGGATGAATTATTTTATTTGTTTTTGAATTTTACATGCACGAGCAATATAAGAAACCAAGTGAAAGGTAGGGGTGCATCTCAAGTTGGGTTAAGTCGGGTATTATAAGACTCGACCCTACCTAAGATAAGAACTGAGATATATTGACCCAAGCCAACCCGAGATTATACCCAAGATACCGAAGAACCCAAGAAAAGACTCGAGATCTTATCTCGGGTCGGGTCAATTCAAAAAACCAGACGTATAATTTGATGTACTTGGTGAGTTGAATAAAAATATATTCAATGATACAACTACCTTAAAAAACAAACTCATTTTGATGAACCTTGAGTTGAATACAAAAATTTTCAATTATAATTCCAACTCCCTTTAAATGGAAGCATTTTGATGAACGTGAGTTGAATACAAAAAAAATCAATAATAATTCCAACTCACTTCCATTCTATGTATGATACAACTGCCTTCATATATCAATTACATAAAATTTTATCAACAAACGCAAAATTTTCTTGGTTGCCATTCTACAACATGCTTTCATTAAAACCTGAAAATATACGAACAAACAGTATATCAAAATTATATGTAGTAGCGAGGAGAGAGAGAGGGAGAGGAGGGTGAGGAGAGAGAAAGGAGGGGAGAGGAAGAGGAGGGTGAGGAGAGAGAAAGGGGAGGGAGGAGAGAGAGAAAGAGGGGTTTATATAAATTATTTTTGAAAATTTTTAAAAATTAAAAATATGTAGTAGTGACGCAAATCGTATGCATCACTATTACATGAGTATAGTTGTAATGTCCCTGAATTTTCTACGATTTTCTGTGATTTTTCTGCTATTTTTCTGGCCATTTTCGGCGGAAAAATACGATGCTTCGGCGTATTCGTATTTGTATATTTTTTCCTTGTATTTATACCCGTAGAGTCGGGTGTGGGGCTTAGTCGCAGGCCGCGGGCCTTGCTGCGCGCTTACGGCGCAAATTTTGGAGGTATAACGCGTAACCGGGAGGTTAACGCGTGTTAGGGACGTAGATGTAAAAATTAAAAAGTTTTTTATAAAAATCAACCCATCCATCGGTTTTCACAGAACCGACATTCCAGAAATTTTACAGACGTCCAGTGAGTTTTTTTGAGAACCCGAGCCTGATTCCGGTCGCTCCGTTCTCCCTCCTCCGTCGTCGGATTCTGGCGGTTCTTGTCCTGATCTGCTTTGCCTCACCGCCACGAGTCCATAGACACCGGCTATGACCGCCGCCACAGCCTCTTCGCTCCTACACGAGGTACCGAACATTTTTTGGGTTTTTTCTCTCCTTTAATCCCGTTTTTGAGCTATGGGTGTACGTTTTTGACGTCATTTGCGGCCGCTCTCAACTAGACTTATGTTTAGTTGGCCGCTAGGAACCCATAGGCGCTGGCTAGAGCCGCCGCCATGCTTTCTTCGCTCCGTGGTGAGCTACCGAACTTTTAGTCGGGTTTTGTTCACATTCTTCATCTCACTGTCCGTGAGATTTTTTGAGACGCCGGGATTTCCGGTCGTCGTCCGGCCACCAAACGGACTCCGGTTGGACCCGTCCAGCCTACCTTGACCCTGTGTCGGCAGGGCTTTTCCGTTTCCAACCCCGCCCCGCCTCTATTATTTTGCTCCGCCCGATTAGACGCTTTGGGTGCGTCTCGGGTTGTTGCCTTTGGCGAGCCGTGGGCCATTTGGCCATCATGGGCTCCGCCCCGGCTCGGCGACAGTGAGGGTCAGCCCCACTTGGCCAATTACACCTCCGCTCGGAGTGGGCCGCTTGCCTTTGCCCTATATCGTGCGAGATGCACAGCCACCGCACTACATGTGTTAGTTGTGGGTGGCGATCGGCGATGTCGCCATTTCGATCGGACACCACTTCCTGGCCCTAGCCCTGTTGGCCTTATGTGGGCCTTGGGTCGCCACCGTCCGACCCATCTCCCCCTATAGTGGCACTATTTGGCCGCGTGTGCATGTGGCCACGCGTGCATTTTTGGGTTTAGGCGCCGTATTTGTGCCGCCTGACCATCGGATGGCTGTGCCATCGAGTGGAGTTGACACATAGCTCTCCACCACCTCTCCACTATCCTCGAGCGTTGCCCCACGCTCTCCGCCCTTATGTGGGCCTTTGTTGACCGAAATCGTCGCCGTTGGGTGCTGTCCACGGCCGATTTCGACGTCTTGTGGCCGGCTGAGCACATCTTAGCCACCGGCCGATCTTCAGTGAGTACACACTCGACTTCTGGTCGCACCGCCATTCTTGTTGGCATGACATTTCTCCCGGCCGCCCCTAGTGTGCCGCCGTGGATCGCGGGTTTTGCCGCATTGATTCTGACACTCCGTTTGGCCGTGACTAGTTCCGGTGCTTCCTAAAATCCTCAGGACAACAGCTCTCTCCACTTGGCAAAGCTTTTGGCTGCCAACTCCGCCGCCGACGCCGCCACCGTCGTGTGCTTGCCATCAAACGTCATGATTACGAAGTAGGGGAGCTTTGAACTCGTAAATTCATGACAACATGCTTTGAATGAGTAGTAGCATGCTAGGATTGTGTGATTCCATGCTTTGGATGTTATGTAACGATCTGATTGCATGATGTACGTGTAAGTACGATTGTATGGTATGTTGAAATGCATATGACATGCATGTTGGTTGTAAGTACGTTGGATGTATGTATGTGCTAGTGATGGCTAGCGTGTATGTTTGACGTGTGTTATGCATGTGCTAGTGATGGCTAGCGTGCATGTTTGAAGTATGTATGAATGTGTGTGCATGCCCTAGTAATGGCTAGTGAGCATGTTTGTAAGTTACGTATGTATGACCGTATGTGTATGTTATACGTATGTGTGATACACATATGTATGTATGATGGCTATTGGTTGATGCTATGGTTATGTGTAAGTGTATGTAGGCAGAGGTATGGGCGATGAACAGTAAGAGGTTGCAGAGGCTTTGTCCGAATTTGGATACGGTTGTGTAAGCGTATGTCAGATGACAGAGGATAAGAGTATGACGGGCAAGGATTAGAATGGATCGGGTTGAGTTGGATTGTATGTTAGGTGGTTGTCAGATTGTAAGAGTGTTCATAATTGTACAAGCATAATGTACATTTTATGAAGTGAAAAGTAAGTATAATCAGTGAGGTATTAAGTAAGAGGGCGACAACTGGGTTTGGCTCTGAGGAGCTTAGTGTGATGACATTTGTGTACGTTGTTTTGGCCATAAGGTAGATGGCTGAGTATGTAAGACTATAAGGGTTCGTTGTACGGTGAGGTTTGATCATGATATGGATGGATTAAGTGAAGTCTGCTGCCCTGACGAACTTGGGTTTCGGATCGGGCTCAGCTTCGGTTTGATCAGTCGAGGACTGTGAGTTTGTGTGGCATAATTGTACCGCATAATGTACTTAATTCAAACTTGAATTATAAGCACAACTAATGATAGCGTTGTGAGTTTGAGACCTGAGGGTTCGACGGATTAAGTTCCGTGTTTGAGCTAGTCGATAATGAGTCGGCTAAGCATTTATCATGTCTTGCCATGGTGGTTATCCTGCGGGATGTTGTCTGTGTGCTGTGTAGAGCACCGGACGTCTTTTGCTCTGTTGAGAGCGACGTATGTTTCCGATTTGGTTTGTGTGCTGTATAAGCCCAGACATTTGATGCTCTGTTGAGAGCGTTGTATGATTCCGCCCAAGAGTGGCACTGTATATTTCTGCCCAAGTGGCACTGTATGTTTTTCTGCCCAAGAGTGGCAATGGCACTATAAGACCCATTATGGTGGGCAATTGTATGGCACTATAAGACCCCTTATGTGTGGGCAATTGTATGACCCCTTATGTGTGGGTGTATGTTTGCACGCTCAGGTAAGTAGTATCATGGACCTACTCTTACCTATTTGATCCTGTGCCCCATGAGCACTGGTGTGCCTTACCTTCGGAAAAGTCCATGGCGTCTAGTCACTCCCCAGAGGTTAAGGTGATGCCCCTGTGGCATTCTTTTCCATCTCGACGCTAGAGCTGATTAGTTGTAATGAGCTTCAGCAGTCGATAGTATGCGTATGTGTACGATTATGTGTGTGAGCACGACTGTAAGCGTTTGTGTATGAGAACGACTGTAAGTATATGAGTATGAGTACGACTGTAAGTGTATGAGTATGAGTACGACTGTAAGCGTATGAGTATGAGTACGACTGTAAGAGTATGACTATGAGCACGACTGTAAGATTATGATTATGAGCAAGACTGTAAGCGTAAGTTTCTGAGTAAGACTGTAAGTGTAAGATGTGCGAGGAAGGTCGCACGAGTAAGTGTAAGCTGTACGAGTAAGGTCGTACAGGTTTGTGTAAGCTGTATGAGTGAGCATATGATTGTAAGAGTAAGACTGTAAGCGTATGAATCCGAGCAAGACTGTAAGTGTAAGTTTTTGAGTAAGACAGTAAGTGTAAGATGTGCGAGTAAGGTCGCACGAGTAAGTGTAAGATGTGCGAGTAAGGTCGCACGAGTAAGTGTAAGATGTGCGAGTAAGGTCGCACGAGTAAGTGCAAGATGTGCGATTAAGGTCGCACGAGTAAGTGTAAGATGTACGAGTAAGGTCGTACAAGTATGCGTATGTTGTATGAGTATGCGTACGATGGTACGAGTAAGTTTGTAAGACCCTGGATAAGGGTGTTTGTGTAAGTTTTGTTTGATGGTGCTTTTAGTATGTTTTTGGCACGATGGTGCATTCGGTATGTTTGGATGCGTATGAGCATGATGTTTGTATGTCTATCTGCTTCATGTTTGAGTTGCATGAACGCATGTTTTTATGAACTTTTTGAGTTCACCGTTTGGGATTTCCCCTACTGGGTATTTTCCTACTGAGTATGAAAATACTCACCCTACCATTTTTAGCCCCGTGGTTCGGGAGGCTTTTGCAGGTGTGTGTTGGAGAGCTCCTGGAGATGGACGCTCATTTCAGCGGAAGATTGATTCCCGTTGACTCAGGTATATGTTTGACTCACTGCGAGTTTGTTTGTGCCACGATCCGATGTATTGGGCGAGATGAGACGTTAAGATGTTTATATTCTGGACTTTCATTTGGATTAGTCTGTGGACTGTTATGGGACTTGCACTCAGGGATGCCTGGGAAGGATTTGTATTTAAAAGTCTATGATCATAGCGAATTTAGTCGTACGTGTGTTTTCGAGTAGCGCCTGATGATATTTGCTTTGGCCGTACGATGTTTGACAGTGTGATGAAAATATTTGGATGGAAAATGGATGTTTAGTGTTTTAAATTATAAACTGTTTTATCAGGTTTTGATTTCGTCATTTTTACTCCGATTTACAAACGTTATATTGCAAAAATTTTCCGTGAATTTTGAGGAAAATGTGTGAAAAATCTCGGGCGTTACAGTTGGTATCGGAGCCTAGGCATTCTGACTATAAGTCCATAACAGTCGCAAGTCCAGAGTCGTGGCACGTAAGAGTACATTGAGATTTGGTTTTGGTAGGGGTCAAGGTGAATGTTTTCCCTTGATTCTGTTTGTTTCTGCCTTTGGGCAGAGTTGAGCCGTAGTGCCTCAGCCACCGAGAGATTCGGGCGGTTAGATTGCACGTTTGTTGGCTGAGGAGAGCCATTGGCCGGTAAGGTTTGTGTTGAGTTTTGGAAAGGTTGGCTAGCACCTTTAACGGCTGTTAAGATAGCCGGATGTTGCTAGTGTTTGAATTGAGATTATGAAGCATCTCGTTGAGGTTTTGTAAGCTCCGTATGACCGGAGAGTGGTTATGGCCACTTACGTTCTGATTAGTGGAAAATCTGTCGGACGTATTCTCTTCCTTATTGGTCATCTTGTGACCTAGATGGAGTAAATTTTCTGTGACCTTCGTTGTCGGAAGGATTTGATTTCCCTTTTGCTAGAGGCAAGGGAGTTTGTAAGCGGTGGAGTTCGAGACTCTTTTCACCTCCTTCCGGAGATTTGTGGTTAAGAGTGGTTGTAAGGATGAGTTTTGAGCCTCCAAGATTGTGGATGGCCTTTGAGGTAACTATTCGACACTAGTGAGTGTGGTAGTTAACACGTAAGATTTTGGGAAGGAGGGTGTGTTTTCGGTGTGGATTTGTTGATTGGTTGACCGCTCAAAGAGTAGTGGTAGACCGTCATAAGAAACAAATGATGTTTGTGTGCCCTGAAGGTTCGAATGTCGTATCTAGGGTGTTTGAAAACGGTCAGCCCTATGCTTTGGGTGAACTGTTAAGGCCAAATGATGAGCAACTAAAGGTTGCAGAGCCTTTTGGCGAGTTGTTTGAGAAGCTGTCTCAGGGTTTAGTTTAGAAGAGCTAAACATTGTCTGGAATTTTCCGACATGTTCCCTGTTGACTTACCGTGTTTCCGCCGAAGAGAATGGTGGAGTTTGTTGAGTTAGTGCTTCGTGCACTCTACCTCTAGGGCATCGTGCGGGATGGGGAGAGAGTAGGAGAGCGGTCGGGGGGGGGGGGGGGGGGGGGGATTCGGGCACAGAGTCAAAATCCGACCACCTCCCTCTTCCCTTCCAGGTCTGCCACTGGCAAGCTTTTTTTTTTTTTTATAAAAGTAAGATTTTTAGTGACGCATATCATTATGCATCGCTAATATCTTTTTTTAAAGTTGATAGTAACGACACTTATTAAGTGTCGCTAATACCTTTTCATTAACGATACATATCATTATTAGTCGTTAATAATCTATTTTTTATTTTATTAAAATATTATTGAATATTACCGAGGCATAATTTAGCGTCATTAATATGATATATTAGCAACGCTTATAATGATGCGTCGCTAATAAACAAGTTTTTCTTTTTTAAAAAATATTATTAAATTATTAGGAGTTAATTATTTTGAAATCAACAGCTCAAATCCCGGGATTCAAGTAATACAAGATTTGGGTATCCAAATATTTTTAAATTTGGCAGTTCAAATCTAAGAATTTGGATTATATTCTAAAATCTTATATTTTAAATCCAGTATTTAAAATTTTAATTGACTAACCCCCTGTTACTAAAATTGAATTCATATATTCTCCAAATCAATATCAAACAACAAAGATTGTGTATCCATGGCAATCCAAGGGAAGTAAGCAGACAAAACAAAAGTCATTCATTTACTGAAATTGATTTCACGTATTCTCTAAATCATTATCAATGAAGATTACATATACATAACAAACCAAGGCAAGGCAAGCAGACAAAATGCAGGTTACTGGGTGAGTCACTAATAACCCAGTATAGAGAATGCTCAAAAAATTATTTTAAAAATAGAAGAAAGGGCAACGAACTATAACGGTTAGAAGTTAACTACTAGTCACTGGCGCCACTGAAGGATGAGGAGAAATGGAGCTGATCATAGGATACAGATGTAGAAAGAAAATTAGAAAAGCAGCAGCCAGGTTAGGGAAGGGAGAGGAAGGAATATATACTTAGGTCTTATGTTGATACTCCGGGTTTGGTTATGATTTAAATATCAGGTCGGTTTAGGTTGGGTCTTGGGTATTTTGTGAGTAGAACCCGACCTGACCCGAAAAGCATCTAGATTTTTAATTTTAATATCCAATCCGACCCAAAAAAGACCCAACGTGACCTGAATTGGGTAAATTTCAGGTTAGTTTCATCCTGGTCGGGTCGGTTCCGATAGTGACGGGGCAAAAACCCCACCTTAAGCACAAAGAAGACATGATCATTTCTAGCTGGGCATCTCACTGTGTTAGTGTATAATTTTACTATTGTCCACTTAAGATCAATCCTCTTATACTACTCATAACCAGTAAATCAACCCAAGGACCTCCTAGAACCCACAAACTGTTCATAAATTAATTCATTTTCTTTAAAAATATAGAAAAAAAGGAGTTTGTACACTAACCAAAAAAGGCCTAAGCTATAACAAATGAGAAGCTATAAGACTTAGTCTCTCGCTAATACCCATTGGTTATCCATATTTTACAATTATCACAAGTGGACAATAATAAAATTATACTATTATGTATAATATAATTTTGTTGTAGACCTATTGGTAAATATGGATGAACAATAAGTCTTAACAAGAAATATGGTGGAGGTGGTTAGCACCTCATCGTAAGTCTGAGTATGTTCCACTTTGAATCCCACCTCTAGTTAGGGATGCTACTCGGGTCAGATATATGGTAAAACCCGACCCAACCCTAATGGATCGGGTTTGGGTTTTTGAAATCAACCCGAATAGTTATTTGGGTCGGATTCGAATTTACCTTTCTTAAATGGTATCGGGTTTGAGTTTAGCAAAACCCGACTCAATAAGGCTATAAATTAATTTTTTTTATATTTTTCTTTGTATTTTAATAAAAACTGGCCCAACCCGACCCTAATAGGTCGGGTTTGGGATTCCAAATTCAACCTGAAAAGTTATTTAGGTCGGGTTTTGGTTTCCAAATTCAACCCGAATAGCTATTTGGGTCAGATTCGGGTGGGTTCGAGTTTAGCAAGACCCGACCCAAGCTCGACCAGGTGGCATCCCTACTTCTAGTAAAAAAACTTCACTCAGACAATCTTAACTTGACTCAACTGGCCTACCAAGATGGACTGGTTGAACCTGCCCAACCGGCCAGTGTGGTCCTTTTAAAATAGTTGGTTCCTAAAGAGGGCAAAGAGAAAAAATCCATCATTACAACCTTTGGATTTGTAAATCTGTAAACATTTTTATGCAAGAACTAATATGGATAGATCATATGAAAGACAGAAAGAGCATCTAATGATTAAGTTTAAGACATAAAATAAAACTTTATCCACTAACAATTGTGTTAAAAGGTTAGGCTAACTAAAAGGTGTGAGAGACATTAGTTGGAATCATAGGTGGGGCCCTACGGTGTTCTGGTTTGCCCAAAAATAGGACCTATAGGTAGATGTTGAAATTAGCCATGAACAATTTCTGGGAGGACACTACAACAAAATGTACTATTACATTTTTATTAATGATGCTTAAACAAGTGTCACTAAAAACTACTAATTGTGACGCATAATCAAGTGTTGCAAAGAAAGTCACTATTAGCAACGCTTTATATTAAGCATCACTAATAATCATATATTAGCAGCGCATAATATGAAGCGTCACTAATACTAATCATATTAGTGATGCTTTATAATAAATGTCGTTAATAGTGATGTTATTAGCGACACTTTAAACAAGCTTCCCTAAAAGATATATGAATTCATATTTATAAAAAAATTCATAACTAGCGTCACTAATAGTTTTAATAATAGCAACGCTTATGAAAAAGTGTCACTAATAGTTATTTTATTACCGATGATTAACACAAGCTTTACTAATGGTTTTAAATTTAAAATAAAAATAAAAAATTAAGAACTCATAGCAACGCTTGTAAACAAGTGTCACCAATAATATTGATAATAGCGACGCTTTTTTAATTTTATTTAATAAATAATTATATAAAAAATAAATATTCAAAAATTAAAATAAACTTCATAAATATAATATATTTTATTCAATATTTGATCTTTATATACAATAAATAAATATTAAATTTTTAATAAAAGGTAGTGCCAATAATAGATTAAACTTTCACTATTTATATATAATATATTTTATTTCTTAAATTTTTTTATTAATTTTAAAATATAATTTATAATAAAAGAGAGAGAGTGAAGAGAGCAAGAGAGAGAAAGAGAGTGATCAGGAGAGAGAGTGAGAGAGAGAGAGAGAAAAGAAGAGAGAGGGTGAGGGAGAGAGGGGGTGAGAGTGATAGGAAGAGAGAGAAAGAGGAGTTAGAGGAGAGAGAAGAGAGAGAGGGTGAGGGGAGAAAAGGGGGAGAGAGGCAGAGAGATAGAGAAGAGAGAGAGGGAGAGAGAGATAGAGGAGAGAGAGAGAAAGAGAGAGGAGATGGAGAGGAGAGAGAATTACAATTATAAATTATTTTAAAAAAATAAAAAAATATTAGCGATGCGTACTAGTATGTGTCATTAGTAGTCCATGGTAATAGCGACGCATAGCATTATGCGTCGCTACTACCCTAAGGTAGTTGCGACACATACATGTATGCGTCGCAACTACCTAGTATATTCACGACGCATATAGTATCCATCGCTAATAGTTTTTTTATTTCAAAAAATTTAATTAAAAGAGATAGAGATAGAGATAGAGTGAGGGGAGAGGAGGAGAGAGGGGGTGAGGAGAGAGAAAGTGGAGAGAGTGAGGGGGAGGTAGAGGAGAGAGAGAAAGAGGAGATAGAGAATTAAAATTATAAATTATTTTAAAAAATAAAAAAATATTGGCGACACATACTAGTATGTGTTGCTAGTAGTCCTGGGTAGTAGCGACCCATAGCATTATGCGTCCTTACAACCTAGTATATTCACGACGCATACACATATGCATCACTACTAACATGTGTAGTAGTGACACATACAATATGTGTCGCAAATACCCACACTAATAGCAATGCTCGGTACGAGTGTCGCTAATAATCTTTGTTTTTAATAAAATTCTAAATGCTATTAGCGACGTCGTATGATAGCGTCGCTAATAGCTTTAATTAATTACAACGCTAAATTACTAGCATTGCTATTACCTATACTATTAGTGACACTCTTCTCGAGCGTCACTAATAGCCTACGCAGGCGAAATTTTGCCCCCTTATATAACTTCTCCCCTCCCCGCCCTCCACCAGCCCCCACCCCCCACCGTCCTCCGGTTCCCCCTCTCTCCCTGGGTCCATGACTCAGCCGTCCTCCCCACCGTCCTCCGGTCCCTGCCTCATCCTCCAGTCCACCGCCGTCCTCCGGCCCCTTCTCCCTTCCCTGTCGGGCCCAACACTGGTTATTTTAATAAAAAATTGTCTTTTGCGACGCTTATAAAAGCGTTGCTCAAGCGTTTTTTATTTTTTCAATGTATTAGCAATGCTTTGAAAAGTGTCGCTAATACACGAAATTTTATTAATATATTTTATTATTAGCAGCGCTTTGAATAAGCATTTTTTTATTTTTTAAAAGCACTTTATTATATTAGCTACACTTAAAAAAGTGTCGCGAATAAGGACTTATTAGTGATGCTTTTAATTATGCATTACTAATAAGTTATTTTTAATTTTTTCAAAATATTTTTTATATTAGTGACGTATAGAATAACGTCGCTAATAACTGATTATTAGTGACACTATAATTATGTGTCGCTAATAATTTAATATTAATGACATTTTTCTATGAGTCGCTAAAGGAAAATTATTAGTGACACATAAATAAACGTTGCTAATGTGACACAATTAGCAACGCTTTGTGTTAAGCATCACTAATAGGCAATAATTACTAGAGTTTTATCGATGCATTTAGCAACGCTTGTTGAAGCTTCGCTAATAATCATTAATGATGCTTATAGTACTATTAAAGATGCTTAAAAACATCACTAATAGTTCTATTTGTTGTAGTGGGAGTTTGAAATTTTAAATATACACAAAATAAATAAATAAAAATACCATAAAACTATTGGATCGAGTTCGAGTCAAGTTCGAGCCGAGTCCAGTTGCTATGCTTTGTGATCATTGCTTAAATTTGTAATTTGTGACCCAGAGATTTTTAGAGAAAATTCACTAAAACAAATACAATTAGTAAGTAGTCCAATATGTTAGATTAGAAAATCAAATAAGTATTAATAATTGTCATGATTAACCTCGCATGTGTGTGTACTAGGAAGAAACATTCATCTCTAAGCATATGAACATGCATCAAAGATAGTCCTAATAACATACCACACACATGCTCTTTAACATTTAATCATGGCTCCTAACTGAAATCATGAGTGAAAACCATTGGAAAACATCATTCAAATCAAATGCAACCTAATGCTAGACCTATGCAAGTATATTTCTACCACACTTGAAGCTAGACATGACACCTTTGTTCACCTATAATTTAATCATAATAAATAAAGGCATATCAATCCATTCTCCTTCAATAACCTTGCTAGAATTATGCTTAAAATATAAGGAACCATTTAATCATGAATTCAAGATAAGGAATCCTAACGTGTTTAGCCAACAACATCCAATTTCACATAATACTTAAATATTCTTCATAATTTCCAACACCAACATTATGCCCTTCCAGTGGCTCATTCTAACATAAATTACTCAGTATAAACATAAAAAAAGGTATTTAAGAGTAAAAACTCGAAAATGGATAAAATAGCAAAAACCCCCCAATTTGTTGTGTTGGCGTTCGAATGCCCTGCAAGGCTATTCGATCGGCCTATCTGGCTGTTCGATCGCCATAACTGGCTTTTCTGGTTCATCATCCTCACTTCGAAATCAAAACTGAAACTTCACATACACTTCATAAATCATCAAATCTTATGCTCAAACTTCATGATAATCAAATCCATGTTTAGAGAACATCAAATCTAGCCATTACTAAACAAAAACACCATGAAATCTCTTCAAAGATTAAACCTTACTGAAATCGCCATTACAGCTCGTAACCATGGAACTCACTTCAAACTCTATCAAAACCTAAATCCAAAATAACAACCTCATTTAGGATGAAAACACTTACCTTCAACAAGCTTCTTCACTTGAAATCGCTCCTAACACCTTCAAAACCTACCCAACAAATGGTTTTTTTATTAATACCTTTATAAATTTGATTTAAAACACCTAAATCCCTCAAAACTAGTAGATCTAGGGTTCAAGAAGCTCAAAAACAAAATTCCCTTCATTAGGGTTTGAAATAGGAGTTCAAATCAGTAGCTTTTTTAGTAGAAATTGAGATTAACCCAAAGCAAAAGAAGAGATTTGGAAGATTTAAGAAAAACCCTAAGAGATTAATTAAATATTAAGCAAATCCATACCTTAATCTTTTTTTTCTTTTAGGAAAATGGGGATTAGGCTCCTAAGCTCCTGGTCTCAACCCTTTCCCAATTGGGAAAGCATATGGGCTACTCCTTTTATAGTAAAGGTTAAGGTAAACCTAACTAATTAGTGGGGTATAAATAGGACTTACTACTAAAAATAGAAAAACTTGCTTATTTTAAACCAAATTAAAGTCTAAATATTTTAAAATAATTATTTTTTGTCTTAGGATGTTGATTGGGCCATTTGGGACTAATAATCCCAATTTTGAATATGGGGCCCATGGTGGGTCCTGCCACTTAATTTTTTGGTAAAAATAATAATCATTCCTGAAAAATTCAAAATAACTTAAATTAACTTATAAACCATTAAGATGAAGAAATTTTTTGCTAAAACCTTTGTTAACCATTTAATTTAAAAAATAGTCAAATTTGATCAGAATTAGCATTAAACCAATCATTAATAATTAAATAGAATAAAAATAAACCGGTTCAAGTTTAGGGATCTTACAACTACGGTTTTCGTGCAAATAAGTTTTATTTGACGAATGACATCCCTTGCCAAGAAACCTTTAAAAAAATTTTAAACTTCTGGATGGTTTCTAGTAAGGAGAAGTCACCGCCACAATATGCAAACATTGATGGGGACCTTTGTTCTCTATATAATATAGTTTTATTTGTTGGGGGGTACCCCCGCCACAAAACTTAAAAACTTCTTAAAAACTCCTAGTGGGAGGTGGTCACCGTCACAATATACAGAATTTGATGGGGACTTAAGGTCTCTGTCCAAATCAATTTTATTTGGTGGAGGGTACCACCCACTAAAAAACCTCCAAAAGTTTTGGGGTGTTCGGGTGGCATGAGTAAAATTATAGGGGGGTGTGGGGGGGTACGGTGTTGTAAAAATAATGCCTATTATTTTTATGTGGTGGGGAGCTCTAAGCATTTTTTGGGGGGGAAATCTACACATTCTTCTTTCTATCTCAATTTTTTTTTCCTAAAGGAGGGCTATATTAGCCAAAGAAGCAAAAAATATTCTTGACATATAAAAAGTTGATTATGTTGCATTATACTACTATACTCATATGTCAAGAATGCTTAAGGAAAAGTAGGTATGATGGACACCACTACCAGAGTTTTTCATGATCCCTATACACCATGATAATGCTTAGGAAAACTTTGGTATGTATACAACTTTAATTTTGAATGCATTTAAATCCCATCGAATACATAACATCCTAAAAATCATGATTTAATCTATTGTGTTTACCACCATGAACATGGCATCATCCCATATGACATATTCCTATATAAGATCAGGATCCAAGTACAAAAAATAACTCAATTCTTAAATTATGCTCCTTTTCAAGACTAATGAATATACTTAGTTCAATATTAGTATTCCAACCTTTCTCCTTTGCAAGCTACACATTGTGTTCTCATAATGTGTCATTTTTCTCCCTTGTTCTTTAGTTTTTGACATGCCCTCTGTCTCCCATCTTAACTAAAAATCAGTTTTCAATTAGACAATGGTCTTAGTAAAAAAGGATATTCATGAGGGATAAATAACCGAATTTGGTACGTAACATCTATTTTGGACCTTTTTTATCTTCATTGGAAGAGTAGTCTCATGCACCGATGCATACTTGGCTCTACTGATGAAACTATAAAATTCATTGGTATTTTTGCTTACGCAAACACATTTCTCAATATAGGTATATATTATTATGGACAAATATTGATACAAATATTAAAAGATTATAAATTTATGAGATTACTCTACAAAAATTATGTATAGTAAGAAAAAAATATAATATTAATTGATGATGCAAAATGAGAAATATTATTTATGTAGAAAAATTAAAACCTATTTATGCTAAAAATTATGTGGCTCTGAATTGATTTTGATTTCCACAATGAATTTTTACAGGGTTGTATACTTGGATTTGGTAAGAGTCCTGGTTGAAGTTAAAGGTTTGAAGATACCTTTTTTAAGTATTTTCCGGACATCTTCGGCTCTCGATTTGTTGACAATTACTATTAACAACCCTTCTAGAATTTGAAATGGAAGCCCAATCTCGTATCTGAATTTGGAATGGAAGTCCGATCTCGGCAATCTCGGCAAAATCTCGCCAATATTAGGAATTTCATCTCTACCAAGTCTCGTGGCTCAGTAGAGACTCCGAGAGAGAGATCTCGGTGAGATCTCGCCGAGATGGCGAACCATGGCAACAATCAAAGTGGATGGTGAATATGCGTTTGGATATGCCAAGGCCGAAGTTGGGGTTAGGGGTGAATCTCGGTTCGGTTTTAGGCAGTTTCAATGGGAACCGAACCGAACCAAACTGAATTGAATTTAAGAACCGAGATATAAGAACTGAACCGAACCAAATTTAAGAACCGAGATATAAAAACCGATTGAGAACAAAAACCGAACCGAAATCAAATAAAAGCCAAATATTTTAATTAAATTACTTAAATTAATCAAAATCAGATAAAAATAATACAAAATTGTCAAACTGAGTTTGGTTTGTTCTATTTCGGCCATGGTTTTTGAAACATCCAATTCAGCAGCTTCTGCCATCTTTTTGAACTGTTCTGCCTCTGAACGTAGTTGTTGGAGCTTTGCAGACACCTCTGGCGATTTATCACCTGCCTCACCTTCCACTGCCTTAGTTAATTGCAATTTCATTCTTGTTTTGTTTAAACTAGAGATGAAATTCTTGCAGAATTCAAGGTCAGTCTCTCACGGGTTTTCTGCATTTAAACTTTCTCCTTTTCTAATTTCCTGTTCAGCGCTTCAACAGACCCCCGAATCCCAGCCAGATTACTACTTGTTCTGCTTAGATTCACCTTGGCCTTCTTTAGCTCCATTAAGATCAGACCCGGCGATGATACAGGTGATCGACATTGAGTGCTGGGACTCGCACAAGTATCAGAACCGTTGCTTGTCTTTTCTGTTTTGGCTGGTCTGAACTGATTTTGCATCTTCTGGCTCCAGTCTGGCGACGGCGAACAGACTCATTTTGTCAAGTCTGCTCTGCATCATCTGTACCCTGTTTGTCACTGGAAACATTTTGCAAAAGAGGGAATATGCTTAAAACTTTACAGCCCCGTAGCAAATAGACATGTATCCAGCCCATGAATTAGACTTCGGTTTCACCCAAAAAATACAGTTTAAATGTGTGATTTAAGCACAATCTGGTAAGCAAAAGTTTCAAATGAGGTCAAAAAACTGAAATATTCAAATCACCATGGAAAATCATAAGTAACTTCAATTTTTTTAGATTTCAGCCACTTCAATTCCAACTCCACTAAAGATCAGAATGAAATGCGTCCACAATTTCAGAGTCCTTGAAGATCACCCAAAACCCACTTCCCACCCTCCCATCATTTAACGCAGCAGCTCAAGAGACCATGCTTGAAGCTTCTATTTTTGCTGCAGTACAACATACATTCTCTCCTACTGAAGGAAAGTTACCAAGGCAGAGTTTCAAAATGACAAAAAAAAGAGCAAAGAAATGAGGAATAAATGCACGAGCAAGCCACATTTATTTGAGCATCAGAACCTTTATTTTAGCTTCAAGGTCATTTTCGGTTACCTCCGGGGTGGAAGACTTAGTTGGGGGTCTCCATACCCTGCTGCCGCCAAACCGGGAGACGGCCTCCTTGACGGACTCGAAAGGCAGCAAAGTATCAATCTCCGCCCTCCAGGACATCTCCTTCTTCTTGCCCTCCTAGGAGCTCACCTGGCCCGGCTTCCAATCTCTGGCCACCCCAGACGCAGGAGTACTACCTTCCGACTCTGGCTTGTCCGACATGACCCCCAAATGACGCAACAGCTGCTGCTGCAGAGTGAGGCTTGAGGGTGGCTGTAAGAAACGGACAAGGGGGAGAAATGAAGTTGTGGGTGAAAAGTGAAACCCTAGATTTTACTGCGCATGGACTGGCAAAGAGGACCCTCCCACTCGTGCGCGATTCGAATCAAACAACGGGCGAAGAAGATGAAAAGAACGACGAGAGAAATGGGGCGGCGTTGGTGGGCTAACGAGGGAGGCGTTGGTGGGATAACGAAGGAGGAGCTGTGGAGGAAAGGAAGATCGGCCGATCTGGGCGAACGAGAAACGCCGAGTGAAATACGAAATTAGGGTTAAAGAGGGGTGAAAACGAGGGATTTTATATGGGTTGATATCTCGGTTTGGTTATTTTTTTAAAAAAACCAAATCGAACCGAAATCGATTAAAGAACCGAACCGAATCGAACCGAACCGCTAAATTTTAGTTCGGCTCGGTTCCGGTTTTTTGATGCAGCCCTAGTTGGGTCCACAGATTGGTGCGGATATCACCATTTGATAGTGGGAAGCGCCGACATACTTCTTTTGCTGCAGTGGCTGTGATACTAATCTTGGATGATGTCTCTTCTCGATATCAAATTAATGAATCTGACCTTCGAATTGAGCGGTCGCGTGCGGGGGGAGCTAGTGGACAGCATGTTAATACAACAGAGAGTGCTGTGAGAATAGTCCATATCCCAACAGGTGTAACTGCAACAAAGTAGTATATGAGTAAAAATTTCAAAGTGACTCCATATATGATATCTGAAGTATAATATTGTTGCTTCCTTTGTCTTATATTAGATCTCAACATCAGAACAAAACTATGGCTATGGCAGTGCTCCAGTCTCGGTTAGACCAGCTTGAGATGACCCGTCAGGCGCAGTGGAATGATCAGCATACGCAATCTCTGACTGATATCAGCTGGGGCATTTCCAGAGCTAAATGATTGTTTTTTCACTAATAGAACTCACTGGACTTAATACCATCTTCCTACTCTGCAGCCATACCGCATGGTCAAGGACCTCAGGACGAACTATGAAGTTTCCGACCCTGATTCAGTTCTGGATGGTGATCTCGATGGCTTCATTTTGAGTTTTTTGTCCTGAGTCCATGGGCAAAGAGGAGGACAGAGGCTGAGGCCATGTTTTATGATATGCTATTACCGTCCCTTGTTAATTGAAGGTTATTGCAATGAAGAAGAACACTATTTTGAACTGCAGTGCTACTGATTTTCCAGGTCTATACGGTACTTGCAGGTATCAGAAAAAGTGCTGCTGCAAATCTTTATTTTTTTTGGCAGTGTTATTTTTTTATTAGAAAATGTAACCCAAAGAAACAAGGACCTGGCTGTTCAAACCCCATTTTTTTGGTTATGTCCCTCATTTCTTCTTTACCTTAACTTTTTTTATTAAAATCTCTCACTTATCCCCTATGTTTAAAAAAAAAAAATTAGCCCTTTTCACCCTTCCCCTTTCTTCTTCTTCTCCGGTGAAACTTTGGTCATTGACACTAGTGTCGGTACCGGTGCCAGCGCCATTGGAGCCAAAACCGCGCCAGACTGGCTATGCACTGTCATGCGTTACCAATTTGACGTGCGGCCAGATCTGGCAGACTGGCTGCACCGCCCACGGCTAGAGCAGGCCGCGGCCAGATCTAGTCGCATCGTACATTGCCAGCGCAGGCAGCTGCCAAGCATGCTGGCCGCAGCCTGTGTTGGCCGTGGCCGCAGCCTGTGTTGGCCATGGTTGGTACGGCCAGATCTGGCCGCGGCTTGTGTTGGCCGTGGCTGGATCTGCACAGGCCATGCGGCCAGTCTGCCAATGCGAAAGTCGGATTCGGGGCGCCAAGCTAGCTGTGCAGGCATCGGAGTGGTCGCTAGAGTTCATGTTGTCGTCGGAAGAAAAAATAGGGGTTTAGTGGAGTGGGGGAAACATGAGCAAAATAAGGGGGGAATGAAGTAAAAAAAAATTACCTTTTCCTATTTATTTTGCGGGGACACTGAAGAAACAAAGCTGTAAATCTTTAATTTTTTTGGTAGAGTTAGTTTTTTATTAAAAAATGTAACGCAAAGAAACAACCACAACCACACAAGAGCAGCACCCTACCTATCCAGTTGACTATCAAGTGAGCCCAACTCATTCCTACAAACACCAATGCACAAATTTAGCATGTCTATACGCAGCTGCATTATTATTGTTGACGGTGAAACCTATTACGGGATTGTCATTAAGTAAAAAGGCAGTCTTGTCCTTTACTCCATATAACCTAAGTTATAAATAGGCTAATCAAAGGGGCATATGTTGATTGATGATGACTTGTGAGTGGAGTCTGACGTGAAGAAGAATTACAGAGAGAAAGGAGTAGCCGCCACGACCCGAAACCAGAACCGAGAGGTCTACGCAGAGAGAAGAAAACAGAATTTCTGGGAAGAGGAAGGAGTTTTCTTGTGTATTACGTGAAGAGCGTTGCTGAGAAATCGTGTAATTCTCTTGTACTCTGATTCTTTATCTAGTGGAATTGTGTGATCCCGTGGACGTAGGTAGCAAGGCCGAACCACATTAAATTTCTTTATGTACTTTACTTTCGTATTGGCGTTTCTAGATCTATATTTCCGCAACATAGGCAGAGGACAAGAATATATACTGCTCACCCGTAACACTAGAACGAAGAATATATACTTTGTTCGCGCCCCGAGAACCGATTAATACGATAAATTTATACTCTGTTTGGCGAGGCTTGTAGTTTTATTCCCCACAATTATCCCTCCTCAAATGACTAAAAAAACAACTAAAAAAAGCTTAGGTTGTTGTAGGCCTCTTGGATTAAATGGCCAATCCTGGAGCACTCTAATTGCCTTTCTTGGGGCTGTTGATGAGGAAGGGGACTATCCCTCTCTCATCTTCGAGGGTTTTGTAGTGGTTTAGAAGTTATTCAGTTGCTAAAGTGATCTGACAAAAAATTGTTTCTGATGTTTGTGTCAAGTTTGTTTAAATTCGTAATGTTGGATTGATTTTACGCTTATTGGTATTTTCGTTGGCTGAATTGAGACTTACTTTTAACCGAATAAAGCTTGTCCACTATCAAACAAGCATAAGTAGAACGCTTACTTTTGCCACTTTATGGCCCATTTGGGTGCATTCTCTCTTTGGAAGAAAAGGCTGTTGCTCGGTTGGCTCTATCCCTTTCTGGGAAGAAAGGTCTCTTATTTGTCGAGGAAGGTTGGAGTCGGTGGCGCACAGTAGAGTAGGATGGGGCAAAGCAGTGCAGAGATGGGTGAAGCTAGGTAGAAGTAGGCAGAGTAGGATGGACTTGGGAGGAGCAGGCACGTCTGGGTGGAGGCATGCAGAGCTGTACAAATTCAGGTATTGGCAGGCAGAGCAGGGTAGAGTTAGACTAAGGTGGAGTTAGACAGAGTGGACTGTATGAATAAGCTTCTACTTCACTGGCGACTGAGAAACCAAGTAAGAGGTAGAAAACACCCGCTTCACTAGCGATTTAGAAACCGAACAAGTTCTCAATCAAGAGGGTGAACTCTTCGAAGGTGGTTGGAATGAATGATGGGAAGGTAAACGAAGGAGAACCCACTTAATGTAGAAAACGCACCACCAAACAAGTTTTATCCCACTGGCCAGTCTATGTTCCACTTAATGTAGAAAAGATCAAACCTGACAAATGAAAAATGAGACAATACCAAGATCATGACTTTTATGCATGTGGAGAAAAATGGAGGTAAGGGCGACAAGGGTCCTTCCTAAGATTGAATTTTTTTTGTCTTCATATTGAATCTTTTTCTAAGTTTTTGCTTTTTTTTGGAAGATCATATAGATGGTGATAGCTCCTTTGTGCTTTGAAAACTTACCAAGAAAGTTAATGGCTAATGGAAGTATAATTTAATGCCCCACCAATGGTTTAATATTAACATACGAAATGCCAACAATGTTAGTGAAACTTCTCATTACTTTTATAATATACTTCCTCCGTGTGACATTAATAGTTTTAGTTTTTTTAAAATAATTAATTTTAATTTATTTTTAAAAACTGAACGGAGCTATTAATGTGGGATGGAGGGATTATGTAAATAAAGGTAAGGAGAAAGATGTTGATAACCCACACCACTTTGTGTCCAATAAAATCTTGCACAAATTTTGATTGGATAAAGAAAAGTTGATCTCAAATGACAATAGGAGGACTTGTATTTTTGTCTAATCTAAACTCAGTTTAAAATTTTGTTTGACACAGTGGTTTAGGAAAATCACGAGTCTAAAGAGAATTGATTGATCAACTTACATGTTATGTACCAAGCAATTATGGAGTGTCAACTTACTTTGCTTTTGTCTCTTCCCGATGTAGTTCTTTCTTGGAAGGATTAAGGGTAGAGATGCCAACGAGCCAAGCTTAGTCGAGTTTTGGATTAACTTAGCTTAAACTCATATTTTTGGGTATTGGCTCGAGCTCAGCTCAAACTCGATCAAGCTATCCAACTTAAGCTCAACTCAAGACGGAAATAAAAAACTCAACTCGTGCTCGAGCTCGAATCAGTATACAGTGACTACATAACTTAGCTCGAGTTTGGCTCGGCTCTGACGTTGCCAAAAAAAAACAATTTTCTTAACCACTTCACCTATTACACCTTTTTTGTTAAGCATTTCATAAAATAAATATGATATTTTTATTATTTAAATATATTTTTTATCAAATATAATTTTATCACTTTGTCATTAAAGTTATACACTTGGCCCATGTTATTTTAAATAATATTTGTACTTCTTTATACTTATCATATATTTTAATGTATGAAAATGAATGCAAAAACTTAATTAATATTTTTACATCATTATACCAATATATATTAATTACTTGGTAAAAAATTATATTATCGAATACTCCATTTGTCTTAAATTAATCGCTCCATTTGGTTTTTTAAAATAAATTTATTTTAAAAAACTAAATGGAGCTATTAATGTAGGATAAATAGAGTATTTATAGCTACAATATTGTACAAAATTGCCATCATTTATTAAAATTTCATAAATTTGTAAATAGACAACTAAAGTATAAATAATATTATTTACTTATTTATTAGCTTTCTTTCCTAATTTTTTATTTGTTGTTATGTTATATCTTATGTTTGTATGTTTAACTATATATGCATCTTTAGTAGTCTTTTATAAACATGTTACTATTATTAGTACATATGTACGCCTTCCATATCAATAAAGTATTTATATGTTTGTATTATATGTAATTTTTAATAGTTTTGTATGAACATGTCACTATTATTAGCACATATATATGTGGCACCACAAACTATTTTGCATGCTCCAACCTTCTTTTGGTTATATGAAACATATTTATTATTTGATAACCTAAATTTTCTATATCTTTGTATTCACTTCAATGTCATCTTATAACCACCAAAAAGAAAAAATTTATGCCTTTGTGATTAACTACATTTGTGTGTATATGGGATATCATATATGAATGTATATCATTTATTTCTATTATACATAAATATAAATTTTGTAAATATCTTATATATAATATATGTATATTATGTATTTTTAAAACATTAACTTTTAAATAATTTATATTATGTGTAATGTGTAAGGGTGCTAAAGAGCTAGGTCGAGTCGAGTTTTAGTATGTAGGAACATGAAACCTGATATCATGTCGTCTTTTAAATAAATATAAATTACCCTAAATTTATGAAAAAAAGTCTCCATGACACGATGCTAAAAAATATTTTTAAAATATTTTAAATTACCCTAATTTCTGAAGATTCCAATAGTAGTCTTCATAGAAAATTTGAAAAGATATGTCATAATTTGTTTGATAGATAAAGATAGTAAATAATATTACCATAACATATTGTCTAATAATTAACATATTGTTTGATATGTAGTACAATATATCCCATTTTTTTACTTGATTGTACAATATATGTATATGCTTTATTAAATCTTATTTCTATGATATATCTAAATTTCAATACATATCACATGTAGACATATGTGTATAATGTGTCTTTAAATGTTTACTTCTTATAAATATATATCATGTGCGATATAAGCTAATACTCAATACATAGTACATTATACATTCATTAATAACATATAAATTTATAATATATATGTATATGTTATAAATGTAAAATGGGATTGATAATTGTGCATATATATATATATATAAGTATCAATATCTATTTATGTATATTATAAAATATATACAAATTTCATTCGAGTTATCCGCTGCCTGAATCTTGATCCACCATTCCACACGCTATTATTTCACATTAGTTCAAAAAATGCATTCTTGAAGAGTTATCCGCACTAATGCGAAGTGTCTGCCTAAATCTTGATCCACCATTCCACACGCTATTATTTCACATCAGTCCTGAAAATGCATTCTTGAAGAGTTTTCGGCATTAATGCGAAGTGTCTGCCTAAATCTTGATCCACCATTCCACACGCTATTATTTCACATCAGTCCTGAAAATGCATTCTTGAAGAGTTCTCGGTCCGCATTAATGCGATGTGTCTGCCTAAATCTTGATCCACCATTCCACGCGCTATTATTTCACATCAGTCCTGAAAATGCATTCGTGAAGAGTTCTCCGCATTAATGTGAAGTGTCTGCCTAAATTTTGATCCACCTTTCCACAAGCTATTATTTCACATCAGTTGTTGCCCAAGCCAATTTAGGTGGAGAATAATGTGCCTCATGGTGGTCTGATTAAAAAAGGTTCATTATTATTCTCCCAGAAGATGAGACCTTGTGGCATTTTGTCTTGGTGATAACGTCTGTCATATTCTATCCCGCTGGCTAGTGTATCTTTCATTACACCTAAAAAAATTGGGACAATACCAGGACCAAGACTTTTATGCAAGTGGAGAAAATTGGAGGTAATGGAGACAAGGGTCCTTCGTAAGATTGAATGTTTTTTGGTCTCCATATTGAATTTTTTTCTACGTTTGCCTTTTTTTTTAAAGCTTATATAGATGGTGATAGCTCATTTGTGCTATAAAAAATTACCAAGAAGGTTCATGGCTAATGGGAGTACAATTAAATGCCCCACCAATAGCTTAATAATAACCTATGAAATGTCTTCAATGATAGTGACACTTCTCATTACTTTTAAAATGTATTCCCTATACTACATTAATAGCTCTATTTTAAAATGTTTTTTAACAAAGTTTAATTTATTTTTAAAACTTAAATTGAACTATTAATCTTGGACGGGGGATTATGTAACTAAAGATAAAAGAGAAAGATGTTGATAACCCACACCACTTTGTGTCTAATAAAATCTTAAACAACTTTGATTGGATAAAGAAAAGTTGATCTCACATGACAATAGGAGGACCAATATTGTGTCTAATCAAAACCCTATATAAATTCTTGTTCGACACAGTGGTGTAGGAAAATCATGATTCGAAAGAGGATGATTTATCAACTTACATGTTATGTGCCAACTAATGGAGTTCTTTCTTGGAAGGACTCAAATTGTGTTGTGGATATCTTTAATGTTACTACAATATCTTGGTATCATATTTTAAAACCAAGTGATCGCTAGAACATCAGATGGAATTATGGTTATCCCTATGCAGCTCCAAAATTTTGTGTACCATCCAACAATCGTTTCATCATAAAAAAGAATTTATAGTATTATTAAGGTGTGTGTGTGGGGGGGGGGGGGGGGGGGTGGTATCTAAAATATCAACAATTTCTCCAATAAGTATAACCGTGCAGCCATATAAAAAATATGAATTTGATAATCCTAATTATCTAACTTATTAAAATGAGAAGGGGGGAAGATTTTTTTGTCATTGAAATCTTAAATTACCCATAATCTATACTATTACTATTTTATATCGCCCAATACACAAAAAATAGTATTTATGCACTACTCCCTTCATCTCAAAATAAGTGTCCTATTTAATTTTTCAAAATAAATTAGTTTTAATTCATTTTAAAAAATTAAATAGGCACTTATTTTATGATAGAGGGAGTATTATTAATGGATCGGGTAAAATAATTAAATTTGATGCTCAATTTGCATATGGTAATATAAGACTTTAAATCTACAGAGTGCAACACATGCATTATGCACATATACTTTTGCTAGTGTAGCTAAAATCAAGATCTTAATGTTGACCATCAAATGAGCCACGAACAAAGTCTGGTTGCCCTTTAATAATTTAGAAATGTACAAAATATAAAAATAGAAAACCCAAAAAGGATGCTAGTAACCCAACACTACCTTTAATACAAACCTTAAAAGTGGGTCTTACATGACAAAAGGAAGACTTACTTTTCTCTATCCAATTAAAACTTAATTTAAGGTTTTATAGGAAACAAAATAGTATAAAAAAATTATTTTCCTTCAATTATATCAAATCTGGTACTTTTTTATTAGATATTGACAACCCTTCTTTACTTTATGTCCAACGAAACCTTACATCAAGTTTTAGTTGAACATAGAGGAGTGGGTCTCACCTAACAATGAATTTAATTTTCAGAGTCCAATTAAAACCTATTACAAATTTTTGTTAAACAAAAAGTGAAGTACGAATATTATTATCCTTTTTTATTTGTTTTGGACCAAGTCTGCTTAGGCCAACAAGATGGTCAGATTACTGACCACACGAGTCTAGCTAGGTTCCGAAATCCTTTTTAACCTTCTTAAGAATGGAGCCACAATTGGAGACAGATGAGTTGATTGCTATAGGCTTTGGCACCATCACAATGCCAATAGTGGGAGGAGTTTTTCATGCTCCATGTTCACCATTTGCCAATTAAGCATAAGGAACGCATGTAGAGCGTTCGTTTATAAGATTTATGGCTTATACACTAGCGCACATTAGTGCCTATGTGCTGTCGATTTAAAAAATGAACACTCAATAAGCATTCTATACGCTCAACTCATTACGACAAAAAAGACTATTAGCGACGTATTTAAGCGTCGCTAATGACTATTAGTGATGCATAAAAAGCATCATCATAAGCGTCGAAAAAAGTCCCGTCGCTATTGCTTATTAGTGAGGTTTAACACAAGTGTCGCTAATGGAGTGTCGCTAATAGTGTTCCATTAGCGACACTTATTTATGCATCGCTAATAGTTTTACTATAGCAGCGCATAAAACAATGTCACTAATAGTAAATTATTAGCGAAGCATATTTCTTAGCGTCGCTAATGATCAGTTATTAGCGATGTTATCCTATATGTCGCTAATATAAAAAATATTTTGAAAAAAGATTAAAAATAACTTATTAGCAACGCATAATTTGAAGTGTCACTAATAAGTCCTTATTAGTGACGCATTTGTATGCGTCGCTAATAAAATATTTTTTTAAAAAAATTACTTATTTAAAGCGCCGCTAATAATAAAATATATTAAAATTTTGGTATATTAGCAATGTTTTTTAAAGCATCGCTAATACATTGAAAAATGAAAAAAAAAACGCTTTAGCAATGCTTTTATATGCTTCGCTAAAGGGGATTTTAAAAAAAATATCCCGGTGGTGGGCCCATCAGGGAAGGGAGAGGATGTTGGAGGAGGGGGGTGGGGGCCGAAGGACAGCAGGGCACTGGAATCTAGCTCTCCTCCACCCTCTCTGTAAGGTCTCTCATCTTAAACTGGTCTACATTTAATTTTACTTATTATTTAACGGTTATCGTGTGGTCTAAGTCTTTTCTGATCAATTTCGTTGATTTTCGAAAATAAATGGGGTTTCTGAATGTTTTGATCAAAATCAACTTCATATATATGAGTTTTAAGTGAAATTGGGTCAATTCTGAAGTTTTGGATTTTTCTCAAATTTTCTGAAAATTAGGGTTTGGCTGGACCCCCTGTGGGCCCCACCAGAAAATTTAGGGTTTTTGGTCCATATTGTCCTAGACATCAAAGGAAGTTATTACAAAAAATTTTAGAATTTCCTCATCATAATCAAAGCTTAAATAACCAAAATACCTACTTTTAGTTAAAAATCATATTTATACCCCAAAAGTTAGTTAGGTTTACCTCATTCCTTTCTATAAAAGGAAAGGGGCTAAGCCATTTCCGTACTGGGAATTGGCTGTGCAAGAGTGTTTGGAGCCTAATCCCCAATTAGGCCCAAAGAGGAAGTGATTAGAGGTATGTTCTTCTCTAATCCATACTTAATCATTAGGGTTTTTTCCTAATCCTCTTTTTATCTATCTTCCTCCATTGATTTAATCAAATTTTAAACCATTTAATCATTATTTTACTCCTCTTTTCCAAACCATAACCTTCAAAATTTTGTTTTTATGCTTCCAAGGCTCTAGATCTAGGGTTTGCTTTACGATTTTGAAGGCTAAATCAAGTTTAGATGTGTATTAATATAAAATTAAGTTTTTGGAAGGTTTCGGAGGTGATTGAAGGATTAATCCAACTCAAATTAAGTGGCAATGTAATGGGTTTTCAAATCTCAGCCTTCTGGTGGTAAAAATCTTGATTTTTATGATTTTACTTGAATAGGTTTACTTGATTAGGGCTTTAATGGTAGATTTATGAAATGTTAATCTCTTGTCTTGATTTCTTAGGGTTTTACCTTTGAATGGGCTCAATTAGCTTTATGGAATGTTTGATTTAATTTTGATGGTGTATGAGGCTTGGGATGAAGGTTTTATGGTTTAACAATGGTGTTTTGGTGTTGAATTTTGAAAAGAAGAAGAAGGCTCGAACTGTGTGTTTGTGATCGATCGGGCCAACTAGTCGATCGATCGGGCCGTTCGAATGGCCTGCTAGGCCGATCAATCTGCCACACGACAATTTTATCCTTTTCGATCTTCATGCGTATTTCGGTGTTTTCCTTTCAATTGATGCTTCCAATGTTTATGGAGAGTGTTTTATACTGGAATTAAGCTACTGGAATGGTGTGGAATTGTTGGTGGAGATTTATGGAGTATGCTTAAGTACTTGTTTTGTGGAATTATATGATGATAGTTATACATGTTAACATTAAGTTATCTTGAATCTATGAATGATGGAATTTTTATGATTGGAGCATGTTTCTAGCAGGGATATTACATGGTAAATGATAAGATATGTCAACATATAATGAGAATGGATTGTGGGTGAATGATGTGATTATACTATAGCTTCATGTGTGGATGAATCATGTTTGTAGGAGTTAAGCATTTGATTTCGCATAAACGGTTTTATGGTTTATGGATGATTTTACCCTAGATTTTAGTTGGTAATCATAATTTGAATGTGTTTAAACATGCGTGTTTTGCCTTACGAGCTTATATCGAAGCATTGGTCATATGCTTAAGAAATGCATGAACACACATGTGTGAGAATTAACTATGAAATCAAGGTTATGTATGATTTAATTATGATGCATGTGGGGGACTGATGGGAGCACATTCCATGTGTTGGAACAGACATAGATCTTGCTCATGGATGTATCATGATTTCATGCATCATGGAACAAACTTCATGAATGAGATTTTACTAAGGCGTAGTCGTGATTGATCAATTGTATGTGCAATGATGTGAGATTGAGTGCCAGTTAATCGATCATTGACTTAATTGGAACTTGGCTAGTCCAAAAGGACATGATTTCGATTTGAGTTCTTGTGTGGAACATGTATACTCCACGGGTTGATTCAAGTCAAATTGAGTGATGTGGGGACAAGTTTAGTACTTGTCTTGCAGATACGATTATTGAGATTCTCATATGGACCTTGAGAATCTAGAGTGGTACGCTTCATGCACTAGCTACCACATGTTTTAGGGTTCCCTGTGTGGGAATTCAGGCTCTTCCCCACCGCAGAAGATGTCCCTGGGCGAATACACCTACTCTAGGTTCTCTGTGTGAGAATTAGACATCCTTGGCTATGATCGTCCTAGGTGAGCAGATTTAGGGGCTAACCACCCCAACTATTTTATATTTCCTGTGTGGGAATCGAACTATGTCTCGCCTTTGTGGCCTTGAGTGTGTCCCGCCTGTGTGGCAATGCTTGTATTTACTCATTGATGGAGGTATTCACCATTTGTGATGATGCATGTGTATTATGAATGTTATGCCCAAGATTGCACGGTTTGTGTAGGGACAATTTGTCACATGTAATTAGGAGTTATCATGCATGATTCTGTATCATGTGTTTGACATGTTCGTCGTGTGGGGTGAATGAGGATGTGATAAGAATGCATGATCTGAATCGTGTGATTGAGACATTATTTTGCAGGTTTATATGATATGGTCGCATAATCAGAACGGGGTGTGAAATACCCTTCCCATGCGGTTTATGTTGTTATTATGCATGATTTAGATTAGATGTGAACTATTACCTGTGCATGATGAATGTTAAGTGATTACTTGATCATTTATGCCTTGACTTTGATATGTGTGTCATATGCATGTTAGCTCTTATATTTATGGGTAAATAGGGTTTTAGCAAGGGAATGATCAGAAAATGGTATATCATGTTAATTTTAAATTTGAATTGCTATATTGCCATGTTGTTATGGTTTTCTAATTTATGTCGCCGTATTCAAACCATTACGGAGTTTGTACTCACCCCAATTTGTGTTTTATTTTGGGGTTGTACGACATGATGTGCAGACGTTGTAATGCCACTGATTTTTCCTACGATTTTTTGTACTTTTTCTGCTATTTTCTTATCATTTTTGGCAAAATAATATGACGTTTCGGCATATTTGGCCTTTGTATTCGTACCTGTAGAGTCGGGTGTGGGGTTCATCATAGGCCACGGACCTGGACGAGTGTTCCGGTGCAAAAAATTGATAAAGAATGAATTGCAGAAGACAAGGGTGAGTAGAAAAAAAAAAGAAAAATGAAAGGAAAGGAAACAAAACGGGCTCGGGCTCGGCCGAGCCAGATCGAGAGACTTCTGGACAACCCTGCCCCAGCTTCTCTCTGTTCTAGTCGCCGCCGGCCACCGGTGGGCCGTAGGACCGGTGTAGCCAACCCTGCACTGGTCGTGCGACAACAGGGGGCCTCCGCCCCGGCCCCCACGGTTGCTCTGCCCTCCACTCTGTCTCTCCTCTATTTTCTCCCCGTTCCACCTCACCCTCTCTGTCTTGTGATTGGATGGCACCAGCGATGGCCGGTGTGCTCCACTCGGCCTCTGTCCAACCAGCCACGGGTCGGCAACCGTAGGTCCACCCCCATTCCGCTCCGCCGGCCCCCGAGTTTCATTTTCCCCCGGTGAGCTCTCTCTCCCTCTCTCACTATGTTTTATGTTGATTCGCCGTCGTGGGCCGCCAAGGGCCGGCCAGCTGGCCACGGCTCCGCCCTGGGCCGGCGACGGCGGGAGGCCACCTCTTCTGGCCCCATGGGCCTCTCCTCTGTCATCTGCCCCCTTTTCTCCCCTCTACCCTATTTTTCCGGCAGTGTTCGTTTGGGTGAAATAGTGGCTACTGGCGGCGAGCCACGCCCGACCTGACCTCCCTCCAGCCTCGCCTTGGTCCGACGAAGTGAGTGAACCACCCCTCCCTGTCCGGTTCTGCCTCTGCCCTTCCTATTTCCTCCAGCCAGACGCTTCCATTTGGTCCCCTATTTTTGGTCCCTGTGTGTTTGGGACTACCGGCGCCGGAAGATGCCGCCTTTGGACAAAGACAACTTTGCCTAGCCGCCATGGCGACGAAGGAGTTGGCAATGGCCACCACCTTCCCTCTGGGCCCTCTCCTCTGCCATTTACCCCTCTGATTTGTACTATTGCCGCCCCCCAGATCACCTTCTGATTTTGTTTCTGCCGTCGGTGATGGACGACAATGGCCGGAAGACCGTCGTGGGCTCCACCCTGGTTTGGTGGTAGCTACTGGCCGGCGAGGGCCAGTCACTATGGGCTCTGCCCTGACCCAGCGGCAGTGGTGGACCACTGTATCCATATCCATTCCGCCGTACCCGGCTTGGTCCGGCAGCCTTCATTGGAATGAGTCGCTTTCCTCTTGGTCGGACCCCATTTTCCAATGCATGTAGCATACACCGGTCAAAGGACCATTCTACTGCGACCGTGGGCCATGTTTGGCCAGCCTTGTCATAGTGATGGCCCTACCTGGGCCGGTTTGACCTCATCTGACCCTTGCTCCTCCTTGTGGCCCTAGGGTTTTTTCACCCGTTTTGGGCCACCGTAGCGTCTCTCCCTTGTAGTTTGGCGGGTCTCAGCCTAGAGATGGCTATCAGCCCTAGTGCAGCACCGCCCCTCTTTTTTCGACGTGAGCCACACGTCCCCTCTTCCGATTATATGTCTGACCGTGCTATAGAGAGCGCCATGTTTTGCCCTCTTACCGTCCTACCTCCACCGGACACCATATGGCCTCTAGTCGGCCTACCTCGACAAGACAATGGCAAAGGCCATCTTTGTCGGTCACCACCCTTGGTATGGCCCTACCTCCCTTATGAGTTTTGGGCCGACACCGTCTAGCCCTCTCTCCCCTCCCTTTGGACACATGTGCAAGTTGTCGAGCGTGCGGGTTAGGGTTTTGGTGCCGCCTCACCATCGGATGGCTCCACCATCATTTGGAGTTGACATCGGAGTCTACCTCTCTTCTATCCTTGAACGTTACCCCATGCTCTCTGCCCATATGTGGGCCCTTGTAAACGCGAAATTGATGCCGTTGGGTGCTGTCCACGGCCGATTTCGACATCTTGTGACCGGTTGGGTATTGTTCAACCGCCGGTCGAATTTTAGTGAGTACACCCTACCTTCCAGTCACACCTGCCACTCGTTGGTACAATCTTTCTCCCGGCTGCCCCTAGTGTGCCGCTGTGGATCACGGATTTTTCGCATTGATATGTGTCACCCCTGTTTGGCCGTGAGTAGTTCCGGCGCTTCCTAAAACCTCGGGACAACAGCTCTCTCAGCTAGGCAATGGTTTTGACTGCCAACTCCGCCACCGTCGTGTGCTCGCCATCAAACGTCATGATTACAAGGTAGGGGAACTTTGAACTCATAATTTCATGATAGCATGCTTTGAATGAGTAGCCACATGCTAGGATTGTATGATTCCATGTTTTGGATATTAAATCATGACTTGTTTGAATGATGCAGGAGAATGAATTATGCCACGTTGAGATGCATATGTTATGTATGTGAGTTGTAAGCATGTTTTATGTATGTGAAATGTGTATGCGCTAGTGATGGCTAGCGAATACGTTAATGTGCTACGTATGTGTATGATGTACATGCTAGTGATGGCTAGCGATTGTGAGTAAGTTTCGTATGTGGACTGTGTGTGTGGGCATAGGTATGGGCAATAGACGGTAATAAGTGGCAAGGGTTTGGTATGAAGTTGGCTGTGGATTTGGATGTGTAAGTGTATGACGGAAGACAGAGAAGGTAAGTTTGATGAGTGAGGATTTGAAATGGATCGGTTTGGTTTGGAGCGTATGTTAGGGGTTCGGTAAGTAAGAGGACTTAGGCTTGGAGCCTTATGGGGTTTATTAGACAATAAGAGCGTGCATAATTGTACAAGCATAACGTACAAATTATGAAGTGAAAAGTAAGTATAATAAGTGAGGAATTAATTAAGAGGATCATAACGGGGATCTGCAATGAGGAGCCCAATTTGACGATGCAAGTAAGATGTTTTGACCATAAGATGGATGACAGAGGTTGTATGATTACGTAAGGATTTGTGTACGGTGAGCTATGTTGTAACTTGGACGGGTAAGTGAAGTCTGCTGCCTTGACGAACTAGGGTTTCGATAGGGCTCAACTTCGGTTTGATCAGTCGAGCACTATGAGTTTGTGTGGCATAATTTACTTAATTCAAACTTGAATTATAAGAAAGCTAATGATAGCGTTGTGAGTTTGAGACCTGAGGGTTCGACGGATTAAGTTCCGTGTTTGAGCTGGCCGATAATGAGTCGACTGAGCATTTCTCATGTCTTGTCGTGGTGTTTATCCTGCGGGATGTTGTCTATGTGCTGTTTAGAGCACTAGACGTCTGATGCTCTGTTTAGAGCTATGTATGTTTTCAATTTGGTCTGTCTGCTGTATGAAGCCTAGACGTTTGATGCTCTATTGAGAGCGTTGTATGATTCTGTCCAAGAGTGGCACTGTATGTTCATGCCCAAGAGTGGCATTGTATGATTCCGCCCAAGAGGCACTGTATGATTTCTGCCCAAGAGTGGCACTAGCACTATAAGACCCATAATGGTGGGCAATTGTATGGCACTATAAGACCCCTTATGTGTGGGCAATTGTATGACCCCTTATGTGTAGGTGTATGTTTGCGCGCTCAGGCAAGTAGTATCATGGATCTACTCTTACCTATTTGATCCTGTGCCCCATGAGCATAGGTGTGCCTTACCTTTGGAAAAGTCCATGGTGTCTAGTCACTCCCCAGAGGTTAAGGTGATGCCCCAGTGACATTCTTTTCCTTTTCGACGCTGGAGCTTATTAGTTGTAATGAGCTTTAGTGGTCGATAGTATGTATACGACTATATGACTGAGTATGTGCATTTCTGAGTAAGCATATGATTATGAGTATGAGCACGACTGTAAGAGTTTGAATATGAGTACGACAGTAAGTGTAAGACTGTACGAGTAAGATCATATGAGTAAGTGTAAGTTTGTACGAGTAAGGTCATACAAGTACATGTAAGTTGTATGAGTTAGTGTACGATGGTACAAGTAAGTTTGTAAGACCCTGATTAAGGGTGTTTGTGTAAGTTTGGTTTGATGGTGTGTTATGCATGCTTATATGCATATGTATACAATTGTTATATGTTGACTGCTTCATGTTTGAGTTGCATGAACGCATGTATTTATGAACTTATTGAGTTCACTGTTTAGATTCCCCTACTGAGTATTTTCCTACTGAGTATAAAAATACTCGTTACCCTATATTTTTAGCCCCGTGGTTCAGGAGGCTTTTGCAGGTTGTGTTGGAGAGCACCTGGAGATGGATGCTCGTTTATGCGAAGAAGTGTTTCCCCTTTGATTCAGGTATACTTGACTCAATGTGAGTATCCTTTGTGCCACGATCTGATGTATTGGGTGAGATGAGATTTAAGTGTTTGCACCTTCTTGACTTTTAGTTTTGATCAGAATGTAGACTGTTATGGGACTTGTACTCAGGGACACCTGGGAGTTATTTGTATTTAAAAATCCATGATCATGGTAATTTAGTCGTACGTTTGTTTTCGAGTAGCACCTGAGGATATTTGCTTTGGCCGTACAATGTTTAATCGATTGATGAAAAAAAAATTGGATGGAAAATTGGTCTGTGATGTTTTAAATTATAAACTGTTTTCACAGGTTTTGATTTCGTCATTTTTCCTGCGATTTACTGTTGTTATATTGCAAAAAAAAAATTCATGAATTTTAAGGAAAATGTATGAAAAATCTCGGGCGTTACAGATGCGTAGGATACATTATACGAGAGGCGAGATGAGTACTCATGAAATTAGTTTCCGTCATGTCCTGATGGCATTTTATTTTCTTATTTTCATCTTTTTAGACCCTGAGAATTCTATATGGTGGATCATGTTCGTTACTAGAGCTTACTTGTTGTGGCTAGATGCCTCTGACCTTTTTAGACTTTAAGCCATGTATGGGCTTCAGTGATGTTTATATGGGTTTTCTGTGTGATGAGGATTGATTATGTCATTTAATTATATCATCTTTTATTGTTATTACTTTTGCTCAAATGTTATGTAGTGTGTGACTCCGCTAGTTAGACTGCCCGTAGGAGGGTTTAAGTATTCCGCTATCTATTAATCGCTTTCAATTCCGTTGCCCCCGTGCACTTGACCGGCCCTTGGACCGAGTTCGGTTCGGGTCAGGCAGTGCCGGGGAGTGACACTCTCTCCCCAGCTCCACCTCCCTCCTCTGATTTTCAGAGGAGAGGGGAAGAAGGGGGCAGAGCAGGAGGGGGGGAGCACGAGGACGGCAGGGCGGAACTGGGGAGAGAGAGGGGAGCGGGAGGGAGGATAGGGGTGGGGGCGGAGGATGGCAGGGTGGCGCTGTCCTCCGGTCCCCCCTCTCCCCGGCTCCGCCCCCCTCCTCCCCCCCTTTGAAAAATAGAGGGGGGAGGAGCAAGGGGGACTGAGAGGGAGGAGGGGGTGGGGGCCAGAGGAATGTTGGGCGGCGCTTCAATCTCTCTCTCCCCCCTCACTCTCTCTCTCTTCCTCTTTCTGCCCCTCACTCTCTCTCCCCCTCCCTCTCTCCCCTTCCCTCTCTCCCTTTCTCTATCTCTCTCTCTCCCCCTCACTCTCTATCTCTCTCTCGCACACCTTCTCTCTCTCTCTACCCTCTTTTTTTCTCTCTTTTCTCACTCTCTCCCTGCTCTTTTTCCCCACTATCTTTTATCAATTAATTTTTTAAAAATAAAAAACACTGGTAGCGATGCATAATTTTATGCGGCCTACTATCCTATGCTAGTAGCGGCGCATAAACCAATGTGTCGCTAATATCAAATTTTTTATTGTAAGTAATTTTTTTAAAAAAAATATAATTAAAAAATTATCCTCTCTCTCTTCTTACCACTCTCTTCCTCTCTCCCTCATTCTCTCTCTTCTATCTCTCCCCTCACACTCTCTCTCCTCACCCTCTCTCTATCTCTCTCCTCTCCTCTTTCTCTCTCCTGCTCTCTCCTCTCCTCTCTCTCTCCTTCTCTCTCTTCTCTCCTCTCTCTCCTTCTCTCTCTTCTCTCCACTCTCTCTCCTCTCTCTTCTATCCTCTCTCTCTCCTCTCTTCTCTCCTCTTTCTCTCCTCCTCCCTCCCTCTCTCTTCTCTCTCTCTCTCTCTCTCCCTCCCTTTCCACTCTCTCTCTCCCTTTCCACTCTCTCTCTCCTTCCCTCTCCTCATCTCTCTCTCCCTTGTCTCCCTCTCTCTCTTCTACTAGTCTCTCTCCCCCCTCTCTCTCCCCTCTCTCCTTCTCCTATATTTAAATTTCTTTTAAAAAAATTGTAGGAGTGACGCATAACAGTATGTGTCACTAATAGATAAGGTAGTAGAGACGCATAATGGTATGCGTCGCTACTATATATTTTTTTAAAAATTTTCAAAAATAATTTATAATTAAAATTTTCTCCTCCTCTCTTGCTCTCTCTTCTCCATCTCTCTCTTCCTCCCTCTATCTCTCCCCTCTTTCTCTCTCTCTCTCTCTCTTCTCTCTCTTCCTCTGTCCTCTCCTCTCTCTTCTCTCTCCCCTCTTCTCTCTCTCTACCCCATCTCCCCTCTCTATCCTCTCCTCTCTCTCTCCTCTCTCTCTCCCCTCTCTCCCTCTCTTTTATTTAATTTTTTTTTTAAAATTGTAGTACCGACGCATACCAGTATGTGTCACTACTACATAAGGTATTAGCAATGCATACTGGTATGGGTCACTACTCTACTCGAGTATTAGTGATGCATAAATACTCGGGTATTAGCGATGCATAGAGTTATGCGTTGCTAATACCCAAGTATAGTAGGGACGAATACTAGTATGCGTCGCTACTATACATTTTTTTATTTTTAAAATTTTTTAAAAATAATTTATAACTAAAATTTTTTCCTCCCCTCTTTCTCTCTCTCTTCTTTCCTGTCTCTCTTCTCTCCTCTCTCTCTCTCCCCCTCTCCTCTCTTTCCTCTCCTCTCTCTCTCCTCTTCTCTCTCTCTTCCTCCCTCATCTCTCTCTCCCCTCACTTCCCTCTCCCCTCATCTCTTTCTCTCATCTCTCTCTCCACTCTCTTCTTCTCTCTCTTCTCTCCTCACTCTTTATCCTCTGCTCTCTCTCTATGCACTCTTTCATCTTCACACTCTCTCTTTTATTATAAATTATATTTTAAAATTAATACAAAATATTAAAAATAATATTAAAGAAAATATATTATATTTAAAAAGTTTTTTTTTATTTTTAAATATTTATTATATTATTATTTATTAAATAAATTTAATTAATAAAGATATTTAAATAAGCATCGCTATTATCAATGAAATTTGCGATGCTTGTTTACAAGCGTCGCTATTAGTTCTAAATTTTTAATTTTTTATTTTAAATTCATAACTATTAGTAATGTTTTTTCTTAAGCATCGCTTATAGTCTAATTATTAGTGACACTATTTTACACGTGTCACTATTGTTAAAACTCTTAGTGATGTTTAAGAAAAGGCATCATTAATAGTTATGATTTTTTGTTAAATAAATTCAATAAATATATCTTTTAATGACGCTTGTTTAAAGCGTCGCTAATAGCATAACTATTAGCCTCACATAATATAAAGCGTTGCGAATATGATTAGTATTAGCGACACTTTAGATTATGTGTATTATTATTAGCGACGCTAATGTAAAACGTCGCTAACAATGATTTTTTTGCGATGCTTTCTTATATGTTGTAATTAGTGGTTTTTAGTGAGGCTTATTTTTTGCGTCGCTAATAATTACGTCACTAATAATACATTTTGTTGTAGTGACTCATTGTTAGAGCCCAACATTAAAAAGGCTTCCCCAAATGCGAACCTTCCTTTGGGACTAACCATTGAGGATTATTTAGTGTACATGCATTTGGATTAGCTGACATCCTGCTTGGTTGATTTCTCCCTCTACTTCTATTTAGGTGTAGTTGTGGGTCATACTCTTCTACTCCGGTCAGGTCCTTTATAGGCTAGGATGGGTGATAGTGTTTCGTGGTGGATTCTAGGGCCGCACTATCTATGGTTCCCTTTGGAGGAAGGTCTATGGTGCTTGTATCATTTGTCACTTTGGTTGACATCTAATGTGTCTCTCTGTCTTTGGGATTAGACAGGAATATTAATTATCAAATAATGTTTCAAGAGATAATTAATAATATTATTTGATATTACTTATTTAATTAGAATAAGTGGAATGATTAAAGGACTTGCATAAGATGTAGGTTGGTTGAAAATACTTAAGCATTGCATGTGTGATATTATGCTTATTAGGATAGTGTAGTTTTTATGCAGAACTATGTCTGGGTTCGATCTTATTGGAAATAATAGAGATGTTGTCTAACGAGTACATAGGTAGATAACATCGGGTGATATTGGCCCAATCCAAAAAATATTAATTTACTTTTGTTCCTTTAAGACGTTTCTCTAAGGGGAGGAGATGCTTAGTTGTTGTTTAGTAATGATTAGTTGCAGGTTCTTTAGAAGAGGACGTAGCGAGACTTGGATGTTAGTAGGAGATTGACGATGACATAGCACTAGTGAGATCTAGTTTCTTACTTTTGTAATTTTATAAGCAATTGTAATTATTTTTGTGAGAGCCAACTTTACTTAATTATTTATTTTCTGACAGATGACAGACTTGTACTTAGAGGTTAACCTGCTATTTATTAAATTATGAAACGTGTAATAATATCATATGTTTTGTTATTCGTATTTGTGAACCCCAGTGATCATGACTTGGATATTTAATCAATTGATTTGATTTTATTTAAAGAAAAAAAATTATCATGTGTCCTTTATTTAAATAGGGTTTTAAAAATTTACGTTGTGACAAGACCAAACTCGGGCTTTATTCTTAGGGTTATTAAGTCCTTAATATGAGAGGACCGTAGGGTATCGCGGTTTGTGGATTTGATGTGATGTGACTCGGATTTGAGTTGTAGATGTGAATTGGTTTGGAATTGAAATTGTGGCTGATATGCTTTGAGCTGAATTGCTCTGCTGTGTTTTGAAAAAGAAAAATATCTGATTTTAAATTAATAATAGGATTTATTTGAAATGGCTTATCTGATTAAATTATCGGATTGTGATTATCGGATAATTAAGAATCCGAGAGTGTTTTAGATTTGTGGTTGACTGATTTGCTTAGTCCAGATTTGATAAGTTGTGTTTTGACCTTAAATAATAATTTCATCTTATTTTAAAATAATCAGAAAGTGTTTATAGTGCTTAGTCCGATTCTAATTCATCGGATTTCGTTATGTGTTATCCGATCATAACATATCGGATTTTTTTTTGTGTTATCCAATCATAATCATCGGATTTAGTTACAGAATGTTTTATCCGAGAGGTTATTGGATTATGTTTTCTAAGATTTTCTCCAATATTTAAATTTATCGGAATGTTGTTTGTGTTTGCTTTTCAAATAACAATCAGATTTTGATGTGTAGTAGAGAGTGGTTTGGGCGAATTGCGAGGACAATGCATTTAAGGGGGGAAGAATGTAACGACTCGTTTTTCAGTTATACAACACATTTCCTTGAAGTGCATAATCGTAGGTCCGAAAACAAAAATGCAAAGGGCATACTCAGCTCAGCTGCCCGTGAGGCATGATACAACTAAGATCAGCTAAGAAAACAAATAATAATAGAAGGTAGCATGTATGTTGACCCAATGCCGGGAAACATATTGTTCGCTCATGACTTATTTTTGGAAGATATGATTGCACAAGAAGCCTAGCTATAGAAGGGAGCACATTGAACCTTGGTTTTGTCTTTCACTCGTTTGGAAATTAGGAGTAGCCCATACATTATACATGCAATGTGCGTTGTTGGAGATTAAAACACCCACTAAATAATCTAGCCTATTACTAACACAGTAATAGGGATCCTTATGAAGAATAATTACTAGGAAAAAAGACAATTAAGAGAGAAAACATATTGGATTTATGTAGTTCGGTAATAGGTGTCTATGTCCATGGGATCACACAATATTATTTAGCAATGAGAAAAATACAAGATAATTACAGCTTTTACCAAGCTTCTCTAATGGCGAACAATAGCACCTAAAGGAATACGAGAGCCTTCTATACCCACAAGGAAAAAGAATTGTATCAGCCTATTTAGGGAATAAAATTCCGAAGTAGTCAATCAAGAAGAATCCAAATTCGTCAGTTTCGTAATCTATTATGCTAATGGATCGATTGCTGTAAACCGGTGATCAATTGCTATTTGCCTTAGTTAGCTCTGAACCTGGGAGCAATCTGTTTCTATCATTGATCAATTATTGAACTCCTAGACCTAAATTTCAATATAACCAATATAGGTACTGATCAATTTGATATCAATCGATTGTCCAACATCTCGGCGTGATTTTTGGTGTCAATAGTCGATCGCCCCAATACCTACATGTTTCGCAGACAAATGGCCGATCAATCTCTCTGAGACACCAATCAATGCCTGCAGACAAACTTTCTTTGATAACTCACGGGTGTGAGCTTAATTGATGTGGCATGTTTGATGCACTAGTACAGTGGTGCAACTGTGGTATGAGTCGTGGAATTAATCTGGCACAATCTATTAATCAACTGCCTTTTTTTAGGCAGTTGCTGACGAAGGGAACTGCTCCTCTATTATCTTTGAAGGTTTTGTAGTGGTTATTACTTAATAAGCTGTTCAGTTGCTAAAGTGAGCTGATCGTGTTGGAAGCGAGTCTCTTGAAATGCAATAATGCGAAGCGTCTGTCTCAATCACGATTCTCCATTCCACACGCTATTATTTAAGATCAGTTGTTTTCTTCGTCAATTTAGGTGGAGAGTATTCAAAAGTGCTGACTTGGGTCAACATATAATATTTACTTAAAATAAAATCGTTTCAAGACGACTCACATTAGAGTTATAATTTTTAATTTTTCCCTTCTAAATTTTTTATTTTTTCTATCCTAGAAGAATTATTAGCCTGAGTTGTAAAACCTATAGTGACATTCTCGCATAAAAAATATCCTTAAAAACTCACATTAGAGTTTAAATTAGACCTATTAAGTGGGCCTTATTACATGGAATCACTTATCTAAACCAATTAAAATACTATTATCACTTATCACTTATTATTAGAATGGAGGTAATGAGATGAGGCAAAACAGAGGAGTTGGACTTGTCCGCCTAAGAAACAGAGCATGCCTAGACTGATATATTTGGAAGAATCAATTTATTGGATGTGATTCTATCAATTTATAGCAATTTTGGTCTAGGCGTAATTGCACACGCATTTGCCTGTACGTGTAAATGGGTGTTGATTTTGCTACGCGTTGAATTTAGTATTCGTATTTAAAGGACAAATGTAATAAAAAATTGTTTTCTCCGTTACTTTGTGACCAAATACGTTCATAAGGGCATCTATAAATAGATGGTCAGTTGCCTTCTATTTATTATCATTCTCCGCAAGAATGAGGAGTACAGGCTTGGCTGCTACTCTTTTTACACTTTGTTACATTTTTTCTTCTGCAATCTTTACTTGCAAATATGCTTCTGCATGCATTTCTTCAGAGCGGGAAGCTCTCATTAAACTCAGGAGAGGTCTCCAGGATCCCTTCCAGAAACTAGCATCATGGGATGACGGCCCAAACTGCTGCACATGGGCAGGAATCACCTGCGACAACAAGACCGGGCATGTCACCAAGCTGGATCTCCACGGCTCTTGCTCTGTTTGCATTGAGTTTGATTTCTTTGGTGAAATCATGATTGGCAGAGACTGTGGCTGCTTGAGCTTGAGTGGTCAGCTCGACCCAGCTCTGGTCCAGCTGAAGCATCTCCATCACTTGGATCTGAGCTTGAATGCATTCGACGGAATTCCGATCCCGGGCTTCTTAGGCTCCATGGAGGAGCTTCAGTATCTGAACTTATCGTATGCTGGATTTAGTGGCATCGTTCCAAAAGAACTTGGCAATCTCTCCACCCTTCAAGTATTGGACATTTCTTCCAACGGATATCTCCACTTTCTCAGTGCTGTTGACCTGCGGTGGCTGCCAACCATGTTGTCTCTCAAGCATCTGGAGATGCAGAGCATGGACCTCTCTGCAGTAAGTCCTCGTGACTGGATACACTCTATTAATGCCATGCCTAGTCTTGAGAATTTGCATTTGTCTAATTCTTACCTTCAAAACATAGACCCAACTCCACTTGTTGTAAATTCTACAACTCTGCGAGTGGTTGATCTAAGCTATAACAGCCTCAACTCAAGCGTACTGCCTTGGCTGACTAATCTACCTAACTTGCAAGAGCTAGATCTGTCAAACAACGAGCTCGCAACAAATGTGTCACAACTGTTTACAGGTAGCTGGAGGAAGATCAAGATGATGGATGTTAGCTCCAATGGACTATATGGAGAATTCCCCACTTCTGTGGGTAATATTACCTCGCTAGCAAAACTGGTCATGTCAGATAACCAGATCACAGGTAAACTTACAGAAACTAAAATTCATGCTTTGAGGTACTTGTCCATCTCATATAACAATATTGAGGCCATACAAATTGGGAATGTCACAAATTTAGAGTACCTAGATTTGAGTTTGAATTGTCTTGTAAACCTCCTCCAAAAGGACATAGGAAACTTGGCACACTTGAAGCACCTAGATCTATCAAGTAATAATTTTGAGGGCGGTGTTTCAAAAGAGTTGGGACTTCTTGGCAAGTTGGAGTACCTAGATCTATCAGATAATAATATCTCGGGTGGCATCACGAAAGAAATGTGGAATTTGACAAGCCTAAGGAGTTTGGATTTATCAAAAAACAGAATTGAAGGAAGCATTCCCAAGGAGATAGGAAAATTGACGAGTCTGAAGAGTTTACATTTGTCAGGCAACAGAATTGTTGGAAGTATTCCAAAAGAGATGGGAAATCTTGTGAAGCTAGAGAAGATTGGTTTGACATATAACAATTTGACAGGGGGGAAGCTTGAATGGCTCTGCCCACTCAAAAAGTTATTAATTCTTGATCTTAGTTATTCTAAGCTAACAGGACCCATACCTTACTGCTTGGGATCTATGTCATCTCTGTCGCAGTTATATTTGTCTAATAACCAATTAAATGGAACTCTTCCAGCAACAATAGGACAACTTTCTAACTTGTACAAGCTTGATCTCAGTTCAAATTTTCTACATGGCCCTGTTTGTGAAGCTCATTTCCAAAACATGAGCAAGCTTAGAGAATTAGACTTGTCATCCAATTCACTGGTGTTTCAACTTCCATCCAGTTGGATTCCTCCATTTGACCTTTCTTCTCTCAATTTAGCCTTATGTCATCTTGGTTCTGGTTTTCCTTCTTGGCTAAGAAATCAACGAAGCATCAAGGTTTTAAATATGACTTACACATCCATTTCTAGTATACCCTCTTGGTTTTGGAATAACACTTTTTATACCTGGGTGTTAGACTTGAGTAACAATATGATCGAAGGCCAGCTGCCAAATCCATTCCCATCAGACTCATACTCAGGTTTCTTTATCATTGATTTGAGTCACAACATTATCTCAGGCCCTGTACCTCACTTGTCAGGCAGTATAGAGTTACTTGACATTTCAAACAATCATTTTGCGGGACCCATACCAATTGATTTATGCAATATTACCAGTCTTGATTGTATTGAAATGTTATTAGCCCGTAGGAATGAAATCAGTGGTAACATTCCGTCCATCCTTGGGGAAATTGAAGGACTAGAAATTCTAGACCTATCCAAAAATAATTTACACGGCACAATACCAATGAGCTTGGGAAGAAGCAAAGAGCTGGTGGTTCTTGATTTGAGTGAAAATCAGTTATCTGGGACTATAGAATGGCCTTTGGTTCTACTAAATAAGTTGAAAATAATGCACCTAGAAAAGAACACTTTATCTGGTAGGTTCCCAGCTTCACTGAGAAATTGCACGAGTGTTGAGATTTTCGACATTGGGGAGAACAAATTTGATAGAGATATTCCAGCTTGGATTGGGCATAGTTTTCCTGCTCTTGGAGTGCTCCGCTTGAGAGCCAATTCATTTACATGGCAAATTCCATCAGAATTGTCAAATCTAACAGCTCTGCATGTGCTTGATGCAGCTGAAAATTTCTTGCATGGACCGATTCCCAAGAGCCTGGGGAACTTGACAATCATGAAACAAATGGTGATGAAAAGGACAACTGTCATTAATTTTTTCCATGTGAATAACCCAATCAGAGTGGATGTTTCAATGAAAGGGCAGATGCAAGAATACACAAAGACCATTTCCCTTATGACAAGTATTGATTTCTCATCAAACAACTTATCGGGACAAATCCCTTCTGAATTACTAGCTCTCTTTGGATTAATTGTCCTGAACTTATCACATAACCACCTGTCAGGAAAAATGCCAATTAATCTGGGCAACTTGAGCCAGCTGGAGTCTTTGGACTTATCATGGAACAACCTGTCGGGTGAAATCCCAACTACCATAGCCAATTTGAAGTTTTTGGAGTACTTGAACTTGTCATACAACAATTTGTTTGGAAGGATTCCATTTGGCCAACAACTCCGCACACTAGATGATCGAACAATATATGCCGGGAACATGCAACTTTGTGGCCCACCACTTTCAGACTGCCCTGGAGATGAATCACCTGGAGGTCCAACACCACTAGGCAACAACGTTTCAGAAGAAAGAAATGATGACTCAGGTATGTTATGGTTTTATGTCAGCATGGGAACAGGGTTTGTGTTTGGATTTTGGGGGATTTGTGGAGTTTTAGTACTCCAAAGTTCCTGGAGGATTGCTTATTTTTGCTTTTTTGATAACTTGAGAGATTGGATCTTCGTCAAATTAGTAGTGAACAAAGCAAAGTTAGAGCGTCAAATATGGAGAAACTGAATGTTCTATATCATGTGATTACTATTCATATTTACATTTCCTTTAGTTTGTTGTCATGTATTATGAGCTACTATGAATTTGGAGGAGTGACTATGTCTATAGTATTGGTTCAGATTTGGACCATTAAATCAACTCATACTTATTGTACTTTTTGATTTCATCACTTCTAGGAGGCATTCTCTTTGTCGAGAGCAAGTTGAACATGGCTTGTTCTTGTATTTCTTCATCACTGTTCATTTTTACATTTATGTTATTTTGACTTTAAAAGATAGTTTGTTATTTGTTGGACATTTTTGGCTTTGTTTTGGATTGTCAAACCAACATAATTAAGCTGATTATGTCGTAGAGGGATGCTTATCTTTGTGTTCTTGACAAGAAAAAGTTATTCAAATTCATTGATGCTTTTCAGCAAGCTTATGACTTGTGGCATAATACAATTGTCAACCATAGTGTTAAAATTCTATTTTGACTCCCCTAATTCGACTTAACTCCATAGGTTTTGAAACGGAGTTGAGACTATTAGAAACTCTAATAATATTTTGAGATTATATATTTTGATACAAATAAGAATCCATTATGTATATCTAATGCTTGTATATAAAATAATAATATTTGTCATAAATATGGTTTTTGTGGTCATTAAGCTAAATATTTAACATATATGCTTATTTCAATTGATTGTTTTATATAGTTTCTCATTTGTGTTTATAAATATCAAATGTAATAAGACTCTACAAACTCTAGGTTGATCTAGACTACACAACATTTTTAGTAGAATCAGTTTTATTAGAACATTGATGTGGACTATGTCCCAACAATATGTCTAACTTCTTATAATACCATATAGTGGCAATTCAAGAATCTCAAAAAATAAATTTCCACATAACTAAAACAAGCTTGTTTTACCAATCAACTTATATTGTAGAAAATAAGAACAATAGTTAAAACAATATTACTAATTTTAAATATATTCTTACTCAAATAATTATACACCCGCATCGAGTATAGTTTTATCATCAAAACCAAAATTTGACAACCAAAACGAGAGGGGGAAACTTTAAACCCCATCATTTTTTTTGTGGAAAGAAGAAACCCATTATCAAATTCAAGCAAACTCTCTTCAATAATCTTCCAAATTGGATCCAAAAGTGGGTCAACTACTCGCCATTGGCCAATTCCTAGAATCTCCCAATAGTAGAGCCTCTTGTCTAGTTTCACTTTCAAAACCAAAACTTGACCACCATATAGAAAGATTGTTGCAATGGAGTAAAGATGTAACATTTCTCTAGGGACAAAACAATAAATAAACATAACACATGGCAAACTGGATTTCACCTGGGCCATGGTGTATGGCCCATGAATGTTTTTGGCTTGGCAATTCTGTGTAGCTACTGTTCTTCTTCAAACTTTTATCAACTAGGTAGTTGTGTCATCACTTCCAAGAGGAGACCGGGAAGCAGCTGAATTCTCAGTTCAAACTTCAAACCCTATCATTCATTTTTGTAGAAAGGAGAAACTCATCATTAAATTCTAGCAAAATCTCCCCAACTATATGCCGAATTGCATCCAGAAGTGGGTCAACTCCTCACCACCAGCCAGCTCCCAGAATCTCCCAACGCTACAGCCTTTCTGGTGAGAGACAAGAGGCCGGCTGAGTAGCGGTGGGATGAATTATTTTCTTTATTTTTGAATTTTACAAGTGTGAGCAATATAAGAAATCGAGTGAAAGGTAGGGGTGCATCTCGGGTCGGGTTAAGTCGAGTATTATAAGACCCGGGCCTACCCAAGATAAGAATTGAGATATATTGACCCGAGCCAACCCGAGATTATACTTGTTTAAAACCCGACCAACCCATAGTAAAACCCGAGATATCCAAGACCCTGAGATAAGTCCCAAGATCTTATATCGGGTCAGGTCGGTTCCAAAAACCAGATGTATAATTTGGCTGAGTTGAATAAAAATAAATTCAATGACACAACTGCCTTAAAAAACAAACTTATTTTCATGAACCTTGAGTTAAATACAAAAATTTTCAATGATAATTTCAACTCTCTTTAAATGGAAGCATTTTGATGAACCTGAGTTGAATACAAAAATTTTCAATAATAATTCCGACTCCTTTCCATTCTATGTATGATACAATTGCCTTTAGATATCAATTACATAAAATTTTATCAACAAATGCAAAATTTTCTTGGTCGTCATTCTACAACATGATTTCATTAAAACCTGAAAAGAGATGAACAAATAGTATATCAAAATTACATTGTCCACATCCAATTCACATAAACACATTTAGCTTATACATTAAGCCATTCAATTAGTATACCCAAAAACCTCATTAGAACCTATACAAAGAGGAACAAATAGTATACCAAATTACATTGTTCACATCTTCACATAAACCATGTGAATATTTAGTATACCCAAAAAACCTGTTGTGTCCGGATCAGACACAAATGGTACCTAGCTTCACAAAGGGGAAATGGAAGAAGTTTGGATGAAGGAAGAAGAGAAATAATTCTGAATTGCATAAACGTCCAAGGAGGAAGACAACCCCTTTTATAGGAGGCGGCCAGCTGGTCCTCCCCCTAATTAGGGACCAGTTGATCCATTACAATCCCCTTAATTACGGACCACCATCTGGTCCGTTACAATCATTAACGGACCGTTACAATCATTAATGGTTTGTTACAATCATTAAGGGTCGGTTACAATAATTAATGGTCCATTACAATCATTAACCAAATCCCCTTAATTACGCTTTATTACATCACAAAAGGAAATTACCAAAAATTAAAGTAAGCCATAATATAGTAGGTCCTAAATATGGAAAGTAGTGCATGGTGGGGGAGATGTCTCGTGGCGTACACAACACTCCACCACGCTTCTGCTTTAGCCTTGTCCTCAAGGCGACCAAGTAGGGTAGCGCTCCATGAACTCGTCCTCAAGCATCCAAGTAGCATCCTCAAGAGATTGACCTTGCCAAGACACAAGTACCTCAGTGACAATGCGGCCCAAACGACGCACCCATCGTTTATCAAACACAAAGGCAGGTGTGGATAAGTCAGGCTCGGGGGGCCCCATCAGTGGTGGAGGTGGGGCACTAGAGACAAGGGTTGGGTCCCCAACAAAATGGCAAAGGCGAGAGACATGGAAGACCGAGTGCACCAACGATCCGGTGGGCAATGCCAAGCGGTAAGCCACGGGTCCGATGTGCTCGATAATGGGATAAGGGCCGTGGTAATGTTGAGCCAACTTAGTATTGTCAGCTTGGAATAAGCTGGCCTGACGTTGAGGAATCACTGAGACATAAACAAGATCGTCCACATGGAACTCCCGATCAACATGCTTCTTATCATATACCTGCTTCATACGGTTCTGAGTGGATGCTAAATTGAGTTTAAGCTGTCGGATAACCTCGTCTTGTGTCTAGAGCATATAACCAACCTCAGCCACAGAAGAACAGTGAGGCACATAGGACAACACAGTAGGAGGAGGGTGCCCATAAACTACCTCAAAGGGAGTGAATCCAGCCCTGGTATGATAGGCCATGTTATACGACCATTCCGCCCAAGGAAGGAGCTGGAGCCATCGGCGGGGCTGATCCCCAACGAAACAGCGCAAGTACTATTCTAAGCAGTGGTTAACAACCTCTATCTGCCTGTCTATCTGTGGGTGATAGGCAATACTCATATGAAGTTCGGTGCCCTGAAGTGCAAAGAACTCGCGCCAAAACTGAGAGAGGAAGATCTGGTCTCAATCGGAAACAATGGTGTGAGGCATGCCATGCAGCTTAGCTACCTCATGAACATACATCTCAGCCACTGTTTTGGCAATGAATGGATGGCCTAAGGCACAAAAATGCGCATACTTGGACAAGCGATCCACGACCACCAAAATCACTGGTTTGCCCTGTACTACGGGCAAGGCCTTCACGAAATCCATAGACACATCTTCCCAAACTTTGTCGGGAATGGGGAGGGGATGAAGTAACCCAGTAGGTGATGTAGTGGCAACTTTCGCCCGCTGACAGACTTCGCATGCAGCCACATAGTTTTGAACCCCCCTCCGAAGACCCTGCCACAAGAAGCTTTGACTGACCCGCTTATATGTTCGGAAGGAACCCGCCAATGGTGTGTCATGGAAATGAGAGAGAATACGTTGTCAGAGGTCATATGCATCCGGCACCCACAGTCGCCCCTTCCAAAAGAGAAGTTCATCTTGCCACACAAAGAAAGGAAGGGCAGTAGGGTCGCCTTGTATACGAGTAACCAGCTCATGTGTGGATGATTCCTCCAAGTAAGCTTGCCGCAGCTCCGGTAGGAAGGGGCAAGAGGGCATAGAAAATGCAAGATAAGATTCCTCAGAAGGTCGGCGAGAGAGAGCATTTGCCATCGTGTTTTCTGCCCCCTTCTTATATACTTCCTCATAATCATAGCCCAAAAGCTTGCTGACCCATCGTTGCTGTGCCGGAGTTGACACCTGCTACTCAAGAAAGTACTTCAAGGGCTGATGGTCTGTGCGGATGAGGAAGCGGTAGCCGGGCAGGTAAGGGCACCATTTGGTGACTGCATATATTATGGCGAGCATCTTTTTCTCATAGGTTGAAAGTGATAAGGAGCGGCCAGCAAGAGTTTTGCTGAAAAAGGCAATTGGCCGCTCATCTTGAAGTAGAACGGCACCAAGACCAGTATCTGAAGCATATGTCTCCACCACAAAGGAACGACTAAAATCTAGAAGAACCAAGACTGGGGCAGTCGCCATGTCCTGCTTCATCCTCTCAAAGGCCTCTTGGGCTGCCTCTATCCAAGTAAAGGCCCCTTCTTGAGGAGGGCAGTGAGGGAACTAGCAATCATCCCATAGTGACTGATGAAACGCCGATAGCACCCTGTAAGGCCGAGAAATCCACGGAATGCCCGGACGCATGTGGGGGTCGGCCATGAGAGCATAGTGGCCACCTTTGAAGGGTCAGTGGCAACCCCTTCATGAGAGATGACATGGCCAAGGTACGCCACCTGTTTACTGCCAAAAGAGCACTTCGAGCGCTTAAGGAATAATGAATTAGCTCCCAAAATGGAGAGGACAGATCTGAGATTAGAGGGATCAGCCTGTTCGGTTGCTGGTTTGGGGTTGCCCGCCATGTCCTCTTGTCCCTTCTTGGGCTGTGTCTCGAAAGCCGTTGCCGGCTGTTTGCCTCGTGCCATGGCAGATCGATGAGGCTTTGATACCAATGTTGTGTCCGGATCGGACACAAACGGTACCTAGCTTCACGAAGGGGAAATGGAAGAAGTTTGGATGAAGGAAGAAGAGAAATAATTCTGAATTGCATAAACGTCCAAGGAGGAAGACAACCCCTTTTTTAGGAGGCGGCCAGCTGGTCCTCCCCCTAATTAGGGACCAGCTGGTCCGTTACAATCCCCTTAATTACGGACCACCATCTGGTCCGTTACAATCATTAACGAACCGTTACAATCATTAATGGTCCGTTACAATAATTAATGGTCTATTACAATCATTAACCAAATCCCCTTAATTACGCTTTATTACATCACAAAAGGAAATTACCAAAAAGTAAAGTAAGTCATAATATAGTAGGTCCTAAAAATGGAAAGTAATGCATGGTGGGGGAGATGTCTCGTGGCGTACACAACAAAACCTCACTATAACCTAAAAAGAAAGAGAGACTAATAGCATACCAAATTACATTGTCCACATTTACTTCGAATAGACCATGCAAATATTTGGTATACTCAAAAACCTCATTAGAACCTAGAAAGAGAGGAATAAAGGCTTCCACTTCAACACAAACCATGCAAAAATGCAGTATACCCAAAAACCTGCCTACGAAATCTATATCACAGTGGGCCCAATCCTAAAATTTGATATACCAAAAAACATGCAAAAATTAGATATCAAAAAATTCGAGAGAAAGCCCAAATTTTGATCACAACACTATGTACTCAAATTTAGTTCTTGGTCTCCAAAAACTTCCTGCTAATTAAAAAAACTAGAATTAGAACATCAATTTTAAATATAAAATTATAAATAAAATAAGAGTCATTGCTAGAGAACATGTTTAATAATTAGAAAGAGTCCATGCTAGTGAACACAAAAGTTCTAATAGGTAATGTAAAACACTTGACTAGCAAGCTTAAAAGCTAATAAATTAAGATTAACCACATATACACACTTTCAATATAATATTCTACCTGTCTATAAATTGAATAGACACTACAACAAAATGTATCATTAGTGACGCTTCTATTAGTGATGCAAATATAAGCGTCGCTAAAAATTGATACTTGTGATGCATAAATAAGCATCACAAAAAATTTAAATATTAGTGACGCTTTTAATTATACATAGCTAATAGTTAACTAATAGCAACGATTATTATCAAGTGTTGCTATTATTACAATTATTAGTGATGTATAATACAAAGCGTCACTAATTAGATCACTATTAGCGATGCATAAAACAAGCGACACTACAAGTTATTTGTTTAAAAAAAAGAAAAAAAACATATCTATTAGCGACACTTTTTGTAAAGCATCGCTAATAGTTTTAATGATAGTAATGCTTGTAAGAAAGCGTCGCTAATAATTATGCTATTAGAGACACTTAATAAAAGCGCTACTAATAGTAATGAATTAAAAATAAAAAATAAAAAATTTAGAACTATTAGGTATGTTTTTAAACATGTGTCGCAAATAACATTGATAATAGTGACACTTGTTTACAAGCTTCGTTATTAGTTTTATTAATTAATTTTATTTAATAAATAAGTATATAATAACTAAATATTAAAAAATTTAAATTAAACTTCTTAAATATAATATATTTTATTCAATATTTACTATTTTTATATATAATAAAAAAATATTAAAATTTTAATAAAATGTAGTGTCAATAATAGATTAAACTTTCACTATTTATAAATAATATATTTTATTTTAATTTTTTTTAATTTTAAAATATAATTTATAATAAAAGAGAGAGAGTGAAGACAACAAGAGAGGAGAGAGCGAGAGAGAAGAGAGGAGGAGAAGTGAGAGGATGAAGAGAGAGAGAAGAGAGGGGGTGAGGAGTGAGAGAGAGGATGAAAGGGGGTGAGGAGAGAGAGAGAGAAGAGAGAGGGAGGAGAGATAGACGAGAGAGAGGAGAGGAGAGATAGACGAGAGAGAGAGAGGAATGAGAGACGGGGTGAGGGGAGAGAGAAGAGAGAGAAAGAGGGTGAGGTAAGAGAGAGAGAGAGAGAAAGAGGGGGAGAGTGTGTGAGGAGAGAGAGAGAAAGAGGGAGGAGAGAGAGAAGAGTGAGGAGTGAGAGACGGGGTGAGGGGAGAGAGAAGAGTGAGAAAGAGAGGAGAGAGGGTGAGGAGAGAGAGATGGTAGAGAGAGGATGAGGGGAGAGAGAGAGAAGAGAGGGGAGAGCGAGAAGAGAGAGAGGACAAGGAGAGAGATAGAACAGTGAGAGAGAGAGAAAGAGCGGAGGAAAAATTTTTAATTATAAATTATTTTAAAAAAAATAAAAATAAATGTAGTAGCGACGCATAACGATATTATGCGTCGCTACTACATAAATATAGTAGCGATGCATACCCGTATGCATCCCTACTAACTTGTGTAGTTGCGATGCATATGGTTATGCTTTGCTACTACGTTGAATTTTTTGAAAAAAAATTAAATAAAAAAGAAAAAGGAGAGAGATGAGAGAGATAGAAGAGAGAGAAAGATAGGGAGGACAAATAGGAGAGTGAGAAAGAGGGAGGAGAGAGAGAGAAAAAAAAGGGGGAGAGAAGGGGAGGAGAGAGGGAGAGAGAGAGAGAGGAGGAGGGAGGAGAGAGAGAGAAAGATGGGAGAAATTTTTTTTACTTATAAATTATTTTTAAAAATTATAAAAAATAAAAAAATATGTAGTAGTGACGCTACCCTAATTTTTTTAAAAAAATTTAAATAAAAAAGGGAAAATGGAGAGAGAGGAGAGAAAAACGAGAAAGAGGGGAGAGAGAGGAGAGGGAAATTGGGGGAGAGAGAGAGAATAGAGAAAATAAAAAAAAATACTCACATGTTTGAGTTATTGGAAAGAAATCTAAACTAACCTGAAAGTTACAAAAACATTTTGCATAAAATATCTATGTAGCCAGTTAAGATTCTAATACATATAATTAAAGATGAACCCTGATGTAATGAGACAAGACATATAGACCAAACAACTAAATGCAAAATATTCAAACAAAGTGAGTTTAAGAGAATATATAATGTAAATTGCATATACATATTTTATATCAAAAAATTGTATATGGATATTTTTTATAAAAAAATGCATCTGGATATGAAATGCTTGAAAGAGCAAATCATCTTTCAAGTAGCATCTTGTAAGAACTATAATCAACAGTTTTAAGTAGTTAAATTAATTCAATAAATATTTGAGATTTAAATGTCATCTTCTGTTGAGTAAATCATTATGATGAATCATGGCATGCCAATTATTATAAAAGACCATAAGCTAATCACTTTTAAAATTAAACCACTTAAGATTAATGGGTATAATACGTTTACAATTTTTAAATATGACAAATAGGTAACATATAAATATGTATAGAAGAACTCTTATGTTACCTTTCATTTAGATAATAGTTGGATAAAATTTATTTTTTATTTACTCATCAAATAAATTTAATCATATCATTTAACTTCTTAACAATATAATATAAATATTATTGTTGGCACCTTATAAAAACTATTCCTACTCCACTTGAGCAATCTTGGATTATATCTCTTCTCGATGTCTAATTAATGAATTAATCTGACCTTCAAATCAAGTGGTTCCTCGAGGGGGGAGTTGGTGGCCAACATGTTAATACAACATAGAGTACCGTGACATTAGTCAATATCCCAATAGGTGCAACTGCAACCTCAGTAGAATGAGTACAACTTTTGAAGTGACAGTCCATGTGTGATCTCGTTAAGTATAATATTGTTGCTTGCTTTATCTTATATTAGATCACATATGAATAAAGCAATGGCAATGACAGTGCTTCGGTCTCGGTTAGACTAGCTTGAGATGGCCGTCAGGTGCAGTTGAGTTGAATGCTCAACATACACATTCTCTTGCCGATATTAGCTGTGTTTAAAAAACCAGTCCATCCAGTTAAACCCGATCTGACTAGACCTGGTCTGGTTTTCGGGTCAGTCATTTCTCTATTAAACCCGGGTTTACTCATTTAAACTAAATTTATGTATTATTAAACTGAAAAAACCTGGACCCAGCCATCAACCTGGGTTGGTGGTCGAGTCAATTTTCAAAACATTGGCTTTTAGAACATTCTAATGCATTCATTCTAATACTCAAGATCTGGTCGATATAGGTTTAACTTCATATCAAAAGGTGAGGACATTGAAAATTAAAATACAATATAATAGGCATGCAATGTATTTAACAAGCTCAATGAGAACCCTGCCCGGGGCCTAATGCATGGGAAGACCAACATACTCAAAGGTCTTCACTAGTGAACATGTAATGGTCACTGGCTCTTATTATGTCCTCATCTATGTTAATTCAACAAGTAACATTCTTCTTTCTTTGCATTATAATTCTTGAAGCAAGTAAATTTTGACAAAACCTTCACATAAATAAATACTAGTATAAGAGAGATTTTCTACCAAACTAACGAGACTCCACTCCATGCCCCATGGCTTTGACCAAACATATTCCACGAAAGTCCATCATTTCAAGCATTCCAATAGAGATGGAGCTCAAGAGGAGCTTCAGCTTCTTCTCGGGGAAAGATGCAAGCTTCCTCAGTCAAAATTTCTGCCTCGGGTCCTGTCACCCTTTAACTCACCCGAAGCTTGCATCTTTTATAAATTAATTAATTAAACCACTATGAAATGTCCAGAGTGTTCGAGGATATGCATGAATCTCGCACCTCAAAACGGAGGGCTGAAATTTTTTGTTCGCTTCGTCAAGAAACCAAATTGACAACCAAAAATTGAAGCTTGCTGGAGATTCTGCAACTTTCAAAAGGCGAGGTGATGTTATCCGTCATCTTCATCACTGGGCATTCTCGTAGATCTACCAGGAGGAAATTTGCGCTTCAAGTAATAGGTTTAAAAGTAATGATATAAAAAGACCTGCATCTTTCCCCCCTTCTTCGGTGGCGCCTTGCGGCGGTGGGATCAGAAAACTCTGATCTTTGGCTGCCAATTACGGTTTTCTTCTGCCGCAGTGGTCGTGGTGATCGACAAAACTGAGTAGCTTTGGCGGATTTGGGAGAGTCGGCGCGGGAGGCAATGGTGCCGACGAGGTTTGCGTGGCCGTACGGCGGCCGCCATGTATCCATCAGCGGTTCCTTCAATTGATAGGTTGAGTTTTCAGTTGATTTTGTTACGTTGGGATATTTTTTTGGTGTTTCGGGCTGAAATTTTGAGCTGATTTGGGGAATTTGTTGGTGGCGGGTGGGTAGCGCACGTACCGCTGACGCTGGTTGAGGGTTCGACGAACGTCTTCCAAACGGTCTAACGTCTGCCTGCTGCATATCATTTGGTAAGTACTAGCCTATAGGTTTTTTACATCTTCTAAATTTTGACAATTCATAGACATACAAGATTCATAGTCAGACACGAGGAGACCCCGTCAAGACTTAAGAATAATACTACCTCAAGAAGTGGTGTAACGATCAGTTATTTGGTGATATTCAACTTAAGGGTAAGTTAAGAGTAATTATATTATTTTTAGATAAGTTTTAAAGGGTTTTAAAGGATTATATCTTCGTATATTGGTAGAATTCAAAGTAACGAGTATAATAAATTAAAGAATACGTGAAACGAAGGTTGGGAACGAAAATTATGACCTTAGGAAATGTGTCATATAAGTAAGACCTACTAAAAAAGTACAAGATACTTACCCATGTGAGCTCTAGTTTCGAAGGCCTCATCGATACTAGACCATTGGTACAAAAAACGTGTAATTCTGACCTCAGGGTAATAATTTATTATATTTTAAACTTGAGATATTATTTGATAAAATAATATGAGAAATATAATATAATATAATATTGAGAAAATGATGAAATTGTTGGTGTCAGCCATGCCGATCAACATGTAGCACAGCATGATGTGGGGCGTGTGGACCAATGTCGTTGCGGGGCATCCCCGGTGACACGCAATGGGCTCGAGTTGGCATAATTCGATGGTGATCTACGTAATGACCTAGTCCATTGCTCGAGTTGGCATTCCTAGAAGGGGGGAATGTCTTAGGGTAAGAGGAGGCTTTGTTGCCACCATCGAGCCCCAACGAGAGAGGAGCAGCCTGGAGAAAGAGAAGGCTTCATCCATCGTCATCGGGCTACATCGAGAGAAGTGGCCTAGAGTAGGGGAGGCTTTATCCTCCATTGAAGGGCCACATAGTGTGAAAAATATCCCCGAGTAAGGGGAGGTTATGTAAGTAGCTTATGGGTGTGTGAAAAGAAAATAGTCTCCGAGTAGAGGAAGGTTTGTTCGTTGCCTACGAGTGCGTAAAGAAAGAAGTGTCTCTGGGTAAAGAGAGGTTTTATCTGCCTCCTATAGGCGCAAAAAGTGAGAAGCGTCTCTCGGTAAATGGAAGGTTCTGTCTGCTACCTTTGAGAGTGTAAAGAGTGATGCATCTCCCGAAAAGGGGAAGTTCCATTTGTCGCCTAGATGCACAGAAAGTGAGAAGAGTCTTAGGGCAAAGGGGAGGTTCTATCTGTTGCCCACAGACATGAAAAGTGAGAAGTGTCTCCGGGTAAAGCGAAGGTTTGTCCGCCACCTTTGAGCATACAAAGAGTGATTTGTCTCTAAAAAATGGGAGGTTTTATCTGTCGCTTTGGGCTCAATGAGGGAAACATTCTGGAGCAAAAAGAGGTTTTGCCAGTCGTCTATGGACTTGAAGGGGAGATGCCCTAAAGAAAGGAACAACTCTGAATGCCACTACTTCCGGAACTATAGGGTAGTAAGCATTTCTGACCTTTCGATTTAATCTTATTATATAAGTACATGTGCTAATTAAGATATATACTATGCTCTGGTTTGATGTGTTATGATATGCTCTGCTTTGATCCGATCTACTTTCATATGATGTGTTGTGATCTGATATGCTCTGATATGATCTAATATAGTCGGATGAGATCTAATATGATCTAGTTTGTTCTATTGTGTTATGCTCCACAAGTGATCTAAGTATGATTCTGAGCACAACTGTAAGAGTATGATTCTGAACAAGACAGTAAGCGTAAGTTTATGAGTAAGATTATATGAGTAAGTATAAGATTGTACGAGTAAGGTCGTATAAATATGTATAAGTTGTATGAATAAGTGTACGATTATACGAGTAAGTTTGTAAGACTCTGATTAAGAGTGTATGTGTAAGATCGGTTTGATGGTGTGTATTTGGCATGATTTTATGCGTGATTATATGCATATTAGATACCTGTTTGCTTCATGTTTGAGTTGCATGAACGCATATATATATGGACTTACTGAGTTCTATGTTTAGAACTCCCCTACTGGGTATTTTCCAACTGAGTATGAAAATACTCATTACCTTATTTTTTAGCCCCGTTGATCGGGAGACTTTTGTAGGTTTGTGGCAGAAAGCTCTTGGAGATGGATGCTTGTTTCCAGTGTGTATGCTTTCTGGACTTGTAATTTGGATTAGACTGTGGACTGTTATGGGACCTGCACTCAGGGATGCCTAGGAGATATCTATATTTAAAGTCTATGATTATAACAATTTATTCGTATATTTATTTTTGAGTAGCGCCTAAGGATGTTTGGTTTGGCCGTATGATGTTTGATCAAATGAGAAAAAAAATTTGGATGAGAAAATGATTGATCTGTGATGTTTTAAATTTAAAACTGCTTTCAAAGGTTTTGTATTCGTCATTTTTCCCGATTTATAATCATGATATTGCAAAACAAAATTCGTGAATTTTAAAGAAAATATGAGGAAAAATCTCGGGCATTACAGTTAAATTCTTTGTGTCACTTACTGGTCATACCCCTTCATTTTAAAACTGTTTAACATCACTATAGTGTACCCTAATGCTTGGTAGTTAGGTTTAGTTTCGACAGAAACTGAACATATTATCCCTAAGGGCATTAGGGTAATTTGATTACCTAGGGTATGGTACCCTCCATGGGGTCATTTGGTTATCTCACTACCCTTCTATTTATTTTAAGTCATTAACCTCTCAGAAAACTCCACTCTCAAACTGACTCGCACTTCCATTTATACGAATGTAGGCGGGTCCACTCAAAGGGGTACTTTTGTCATTTTGTTTAAAGCCTTATTGACATCTAATAGGTCCAAAATTGGGGTCAAGGGTACTACATGACTTTATGGACTCGGTGTAACGTTCCTGGAGTGAGATGGGGTCGTGAACCCCTTAAACCAACCCAGGTTTCCTTAATGGTTTACCCTAAATCCTAAGGACAAAACAATTAATTATCCATGTACTAGGATTTTTTCTCACTATGAGGTTTGGTCTATAATTAAGATACACATAATTCTCTTACTAAAAATTTCTCTAATTTCAAAATCCACTCATAGGCCCCTAAATCGGAGCCCTTAAGTTGGGTAAGTAAATGTCGCACAATAATTTAATTATAAGGGGTAAAAGAGTTATTTTATAATCTTTAGGATTTTTCCCGTGTCTGAAACGTGGTCAAAATACTCCAAAACCTTTCAAGGTCCATTGGTAATTTTTTAAAACAATTTAGACCCTTATACCCTCTTGAAACGGAGCCAGTTCGTTTCCTCTTTTTTTTTAAAAAAAATGGATCCGGAATTAAATTCCCGATCCTGCAATCGTCTTCCTTGTGGAGACGACTGCGGGTCTGAGTTTAGTTTGGCTAGCGGGGCGGTCATGCTTGGCCCCCGATAGAGCTCCGCCTTGGCCTCTTCGAGCCAAGATCTCATTGTTAGCGGCTGGTATGGCCTCCAATGGTGACTGGGTGGGGCAGTGGCGGAGCCCAACCTACTTTCAGCGAAAGGGCATGGCAGAGCACTGTATGCCATTTATGGCTAACAACATAGCGCCCTTGCCCTCACCGGCAAGAGTGTTCCAGCCTTCCTCCGGCCTCATAGTGGTGCTCCTCCCACCTCCGACGACTACAACAATACTCCCTCAAAACTTGGCACCCCACACCGATGGTGCTTCTCCAACAAAAAAGGAAACAGAGCCGCGGGTGCAACCCAAGGCTTTTTGCTGGTGGCCATCGCCGCATCCACGGCTTTCTATTGGTGGTCACTGGTGGCGATGGCCCTAACTAGAGGGGTTGTCCTCACCATAACACTCTTGAACTCTCTCCAAAAAATGACCCACCATGGCCCTGCTAAGGCCGCAACTCGCCAAAGCACGGAAGACGGGTGAGAGCGATGATAAAATCTCCCTCCCCACAGCCGTACGAGATGATAAGCATCCCTGGACTTGACCAGAAATAGTAGCCAGAGTTGGCCATTTGACGGTGTCAAGCCGATGGCCGTGCACTCATCTTCTCCGTCAATCCTCTTTCTTCTTTGCAGAGGTTGGGTTTACCTAGCCGTAATTACAATAACAAAACTATATAAACTTACAATACTTTCAACAATGGAATTATATTGAATCACTAATCTTACCTCCTTGGCGTTTAACCTTCGTGCATCTCCTTCTCAGCTCCACCCTCAGCCATACACCGGTCGCTGACACTCTTCATCTTCTCCGGCGACTTCTCCTTTTTCGTCCTCCCCCTTTCTCTGGGAAAAAATTAAGAACCCCTTTAAAGGCCCTAATTAGCTCCTTTTATAGACATGGGATTAGGAGTTCCTAATCCCCTTAGGAGTTAAGCTAAATCAGCTACTTGGGCCTGTTTTCTATTGATTTCTATCACCATAATTAATCGGGCCCATAAAGTAACTTAAACGGCCAATTTAAGCATCCAATTCGGGTAAACGGGTCCTGCGCGCTATATTTAACTTTAAACGATCGTATCTCCCTTATCTGAACTCCAATTTGAGCATTCTTGATAGCTTTTCGAAGCTCTTTATATTTACTTTTTATACATATAGGTTTTAGCCACTAATTCTAACCGCTGATTAAGTTATTCCTACGAGAATATCTAGGGGTCAAATACCCTAATTTCCACGTAATTAACTTTGGAAATTTAGAAAACTCTCAGACGTTATAAAAATACTACCTCTGTGCTAAAATAAGTGTCATATTTTAAAAAAGTTAAATATTTAAGCTACCACTTATCACTCAAAATCTTCAAAATTACATTTTTTTTCTTTCTGTCCCACATTAATAGCCCTATTTAATTTTTAAAATAAATTAATTTTAATTCATTTTGAAAAACTAAAAAAAGCTCTTGATATAAGATAGCAGGAATAGAAAATTTTGATAAAGATTATTTTAAGAAAATTATATATAAAAAATTGCATAAAAGAGAAGAAAGTGGGTGACAAATGAGTAAATAGCGCAGTTATTTCAAAATTAATTTCAAGACACAGGGAGTATTGTATAAAGAAACAAACATACTACACAAGAGCCTAACACTTTCTTGCAAACACCAATGCAAATCTGAACTATCAAGGGAGCCCAAATCTTCCCAACAAACACCAACACAAATCTGGCAAGTCTATGCTGCTTCGTTATTATCCCTCCTCAAATAACTAATAGTACAACTAGAAAAGGCCTTGGGGGAGTTGTAGGCTTCTTGTATAAATTTGCCCATCACGAAAAAGGCCATTAAAATCATTTTTCTTTCCCATCCAAAAAGAATAACGCTTCATGTAAAAGAAGTGGTGGGATGGATAGTCATATTACCATTCATCATGAGACTTCACTTGTGTGGGCTGATGACACATATCCTCAAAAGTGCATAATCATAGATCCGAGTGATAGTATAAAAAATAGTAGGTTTAGGCACACCTGTTGATGTTAGAACCTTCAAACAAACTTAATCTCCTTGATGAAACCTTGTGTTTGCTACTTTTCTACAAACCGACACAAGAGTTTCTAGTTTAGAACTTGACTGAGAATAATCTCGTTTAAGGCATTGTATTAGGATGGCTAATGGTGTATTTATAACTAAACTAGGACATCATTGTTAAGAACCCTAGAATCCTGACCTTCCATCCAAAGGTTAGCCAACAGTGTAGATTCTCCACTTAAAACCACAACTTAATGGGTATTTTGACTCAGGCCAATTACCAAGATAGTTTTAAAAGCTCAAAACCAGTGTCAATTGAGATAGTTAGGCCACCCTATGTTTTAATACAAAAAACAAGCTCAACATTCTCCTACTTGGCACAACTTCTCAATTGAGCCCTAGAAATAAAAACTCCCACTTGGCTCAATTAAATTAAATTTGAGAAAAATATTTTAGTTAAAAAAACAAAGTGGGTGATAGAAAGTTTAAAATGACTTTCTATGTGCATACAATTTTTGATGAAAAAATAATACCCTTTGAACTGTATGTGGTAACTTTATACTCTTGAAAAATGTCATAATTGCATGAATCAATGCAGTTTTGTCCACATAGGAGAACACTCCCTTCCATGTATCACAATGCAATTAATTCATTCTGTTTGAGTGTTAGATATAGCAAAATGTATATGCGAGTGAAGGCATGCTCCCACTCTTTTTCCAAACACTGTCTTATACTTGAGTGCAGAGAAAATGAGACAACGCAAGAAAATAAAATGTAATTGCTATGATAAATGAAAAAGTCTAGAAGTACATAAGTAAAATATAATGAACGATGAGCTCATAAGACTCATACAATCCACATGACTCTTAAGTAGAGAAATGGGTAAGCCCTTAGTCATTGGATCAGCAACCATAAACTCAGTACTTATATGTTTAATTACAATTGTCTCTTCTTTAACACGATCCCAAACAACAAAATACTTGATATTGACGTACTTACTCCGATTTCTACTATTGTTGTTCTTTGTGAAGAACACAATAGCACTATTATCACATAACATCTTTAACAACCTAGATATGAAATCTATAAGAGTAAGCCCTGGATAAAGATTATCAGCCAACTTGCATGTGACGATACCTCATAAAAAGCAACAAACTCTACCTCCATAGTCGATGACATTGTAAGGGTTTGCTTGATACTTTTCCAATAGACAACATCGCCTATCAAAAGGAAAATATCACCTAATGTCGACTTTTTTGAGTCAACCCAACCAGCAAAGTCTGCATTTGTATATCCAACCATCTCCAAATGATCAGATTGTCTATATATAAGCATGTAATAGTTCGTTCCTTATAGATATTTTATAACCTTCTTTGCAGCTCTCTAATGATCAAACTCTATATTTTTCTGGTATCTACCCAACATTCCCATAGCAAAGGCAATATCTAGTCTTGTGCAGACCTCCAAGTGCATCGTACTATTAACTACCGATGCATAAGAAATTTCCTTCATGCTTTCCAACTCTAAAGAATTCTTTAGGTACTAAAACAAGCCAAATTTGTCACCCTTCACAATAAGAGCTGCATTAGGTGAGCAGTTTTATATGTAAATAGTGTTAGAACTTTATTGATGTAGGCATATTAAGACAACCCAAAGATCCTTCTGGACCTATCATGATAGACCTCAATCCCTATGATACATGATGTCTCTTCTAAATCTTTCATGTCAAAGTTCTGAGAAAGAAACTGCTTAGTCTTGTGCAACATCCCTAAGTCATTGTTTACAAGTAGAATGTTATCAACATACAAGACTAAAAACGTGTAACAACTCACATAACCTTAATGTATATGCATTTTTAACAATGTTCACCTTAAAACCAAATGAAGTAATAACATCATTTAACTTCAAATACCATTGCCGGGAGGCTTATTTTAGTCTGTATATTGACTTCTTGAGTCAACAAACTAGATGACTTCCTTTATATAAGGTGAATCCTTTAGGTTGAGTTATATACACCTCCTCCTCAAAATCCCCATTTAAGAATGTCATCTTGACATCCATCTGATGTAACTTTAGGTCAAAATGAGCTACAAGGGCCAAAAATAATTCTTAATGAATCCTTTGTAAGAGAATATTTTATTATAGCCAACACCATCTTTTTTTAAGAAAACCTTTGGCTACAAGTTGAGCCTTATATCTACTAATGTTACCACATTGATCTAATTTAATCTTATAGACCAATTTGTAGCAAAAAGTTCTGGATATAATTTAGTGTTATAGACCTATTTATAGCCAAGAGTCTTAGTGTTATGCTGTAACTCTACGAGATTCCGGACTTGATTATCAGCCATAAATTTCATCTCATCTTGCATAGTATTATACCATTTGTTAGAGTTATTTCAAGTCATTGCCCCTGAATATGTAATATGATATTGAATGAGTCCAATATTCTAGTCAAACTCCTAGAGGTATACAACATAGTCAAAAGGGAGTGCATGTTTCCTTACTCTTGAGGACCGTCGAAGTCCTATTTGATTCATAGGTGGAGGTGCCTATACAATAGGAACTTTAACAACTTGTTCCTGAAGGGATGGTGGTGAAATGATAGGCTGCTCTGGAATCACCATAGGTGATATAACATGTAATCCTCCATTGGGTCTGGCCAACTGTCTAGCAGCCGCCAATGGATTTGGGTGATGCCGGCCAGAACCCTCCATCCGATAGCGCCATCTATAAGGGAAATATTTTATTGGCTCGTGATTTATTTTTGGAAGAGAAAATGATATTCACACTCCATATTTTCTATACCATAGGCCTTATACCACCTTTAATTAGGAAGGGAAGGTAAGTCTTACCTAACAACATGAACCTTGGTCCCTTACACTATAGTTCCTTACACTACCTTTTGGAAGATATAATTGCACAAGAGACTAGCTATAGAAGGGAGCACAGTGAACCTTGGTCCCATCTTTAACTTATTTGGAAATTGAGAGTAGTTCATACATGCAATGAGTGTGAGCTTAATTGATGCAGCTGAATTGGGAAACTACTTTTAAACACGATAAAATTTGCCCATTAGAAATCAAGAATTGGTGAAAATGCATACGCGACGAGTTTTCCGCTATATTCAATTAAGTGCCTGCCTGATACCCCATTCTACGCGCTATTATTTCACATCAGTTATTTTCTATGGCATATTCGGTGGAAAATATTGTGATCAACGGGCCATAAAAGCTGTGATCTTGAATCCTCTCAAAGTCTTAAGTTCATAGAATGATTCTCTTTATCACTGTCACTGACATGGAGTTCTTGCAGCCAAAAGCGTGAAGGGTTCCAGCCTTGAATTTGGTCTCACCGAGTTTGGGTGGTGCCATATCTCCCATGTCACCAATCTCAGCTTTATGAAAAGGCTCAATTTCAGCAATAGTGAGCTTAATGCCTCAATCATGATCCTCCATTCCACACGCAATTACTTCACATCAGTTGTTTTCCACATTAATTCAGGCGGAAAATAATGTGCCTCACCGGTCACGGTGGTCTGATTCAAGAGTGCTGACTTGGGTCAACATACAATATTCACCCACCGTAGTCCTTTTGACATTTTATCTTCAGGGTATACAGATTATATTGTCAGGAATGAGGCTTTCGCAGTTGTTTTCCACCAATTTAGGTGGAGAATAATATGCCTCACGGTGGTCTGATTTTGTGCAGAAGTGAGACATGAGCGTGACTCGCTCTACTGTTTAATTGGCGGGTACAGATTATATTGCCGTGAGCCCTAAGCCGGAGTTGTCGGATTTAAACGGCTCTAACTTCAGCAACAATGATCTCAATCATGATCCTCCATTCCACACGTTATTATTTCACATTAATTGTTTTTCACGCTAATTCAGATAACTAGTTAGAGGGCACTTACTGTAATATTGAAGATATTTAGATGTACCATTATGCAATATAAAGGCTCATTGCATTGCATAAGGGTGGATCTAAAAATTTTCCTAGATCCGTAACAAACCCAACATAATGTTATGCAACTTTGTTCTAAATAATATTTCCTCTATCCTACATTTGGTCATTCCTAGGGCAATAATAAAAACTGTAGATCACTGCTTGCTCTAGACTAAAAAGATTGACTATACAAATTATTATATGCACCAATTGGAGCAGAGCTGGCTCGGTACCATTAGAGGCCTAAGGCAAAATGTTCAAGTGAAATATTTTTTTTATATTAAAATATATATAATTAATTACTTGTTAATATAGAGTTAACAAGTTTATTTAAAATAAATTTAAGTCTAAAATTACTTATTTAAATTTCACTAATAAGATAAAAAAGAGAAGAAATAAAGAATGAATTGAGATATAAATGTCTAGTGCACTAAATATAGACGTTAGAGAGATTTTCGGTTCAACATCTAACTCTAGCTATATATTTCTTTATTTGGGTAAGTGGCCTAAATATTTTTAAATTCTAATCATAGTTAGAGATGATTAATTTAAAGGAAATATGAATGAAGAATAGTAAGGCGAGACCTTTGTAAGTACAAAGTAAGGCCTTAAATATAGAAAATCTGTAGTATAAAAATAAATAAAAGGCCTAGTACTTTATATTCATTTCTATATATAACTAGGCATTTCTTTGTGGTGGGCCTTATGCAGCTGCCTAGGCATTGAGTCGGCCCTGAATTGGAGACAGCTAGACGACTTGTAATGTTTTAAAACTTGGCTCGGTCCTTGACCCGAATGAGTGGCTGGATTGGGTCAATCAAGTTCAACCTTGAGTTAACCCAAGTTGATCCAATTAATGATATCAACAAATGAATTCTTAAAAATATATGAAATATATCAATTTTAATATAATATAATAATTAAAATTATATTAAATATATTAGTTGGTGGAATATATACCACAAAACCTAGTGGTGGAGGTGGTTAGCACCTTATTGTAAGTCTGGGTATGTCCCACTTTGAATCCCACCTCTAGTTAGGGATGACACTTGGGTCAGATATATGGTAAAACCCGACCCGACCCTAATGGATCAGGTTTGGGTTTTTGAAATCAACCCAAATAGTTATTTGGGTCAGATTCGAGTTTATCATTTTTAAATGGTATCGGGTTTGAGTTTAGCAAAACTTGACTCAATAAGGTTATAAATATAATTTTTTTTATATTTTTCTTTGTATTTTAATAAAACCCGACTTGACCCACCCGAATGGGTTATGCTTGGGTTTCCAAATTCAACCCGAATAGCTATTCAGGTCGGATTCGGGTATACTATTTTTTAAATAGTATCGGGTTCAAGTTTAGTAAAACCCGACCCAACCCCGACCCGGTGGCATCCCTACCTCTAATAAAAAAAACTTCACTCAAACAATCTAAACCTGACTGAATCGGCATGCTAGGAAGGACTAGTTGAACCCTACCCAACCGGCCGGTGTGGTCCTTATAAAATATTTGGTTCCTAAAGAGGGCTAAGAGACAAATGCCATCATTACAACCTTGGGATTTGTAAATCAGTAAACATTTTTATGCAAGAATTAATATGGATAGATCATATGAAAGAGCATTTAATGATTAAGTTTAAGACATAAAATAAAAGTTTATCCACTACCAATTATGTTAAAAGGTTAGGCTAACTAAAAGGTGTGAGAGACATTAGTTAGAATCATAGGTGGGGCCCTACGGCGTTTGGTCTGCCCAAAAATAGGACCTATAGGTAGATGTTGAAATTAGCCATGAATAATTTCTGGGTGGATACTACAACAAAATGTACTATTAAAATGTTTTTATTAGTGACGCTAAAATTACTAATTGCAATGCATAAACAAGCGTCGCAAAAAAAGGTAATAATAGCTATGCTTTATAATAAATGTCGCTAATAGTGATATTATTAGCAACGCTTTATATAGGCGTTACTAAAAGAAATATGGATTAATATTTTAAAAAAAATTTATAACTATTAACGATGTTTTTTTTTAGCGTCGCTAATAGTTTTAACAATGTCGACGCTTGTGAAAAAGTGTCTCTAATAGTTTCTCTATTAGCGACGCTTAACAGAAGCATCACTAATGGTTTTAAATTTAAAATAAAAAATTAAAAATAAAGAAATCATAGCGATGCTTGTTTACAGGTGTCGCTATTAGCTTTATTAATTAATTCTATTTAATAAATAAATATTTAAAAAATTAAAATAAATTTCTTAAATATAATATATTTTATTTAATATTTGTAATTTATATATAATAAATAAATACTAAATTTTCAATAAAAGTTAGTGCCAATAATATATTAAACTTTCTCTATTTATATATAATATATTTTATTTCTTAAATTTTCTTATTAATTTTAAAATATAATTTATAATAAAAGAGATAGAATGAAGAGAACAAGAGAGAGAGAGAGAGGGAGAGAGGAAGAGAGATAAAGAGGAGAGAGAGAGAGGGTGAAGGAGAGAGAGGGGGTGAGAGACGTAGGAAGAGATTGAAAGAGGAGAGAGAGAGGAAGAGAGATAGAGAGAAGAGGGAGAGGAAGAGATAGAGAGAGAATTAAAATTATAAATTATTTTAAAAAAATATTAGCGACGCATACTAATATGCGTTGCTAGTAGTCCAGTGTAGTAGCGATGCATAGCTTCATGCATAGTAGCGAAACATGTATTTATGTGTCACTACTACCTAGTATGTTAGTGAAGCATACACGTTTGCGTCGCTATTATCAAGTGTAATAGAGATGCATATGGTATACATTGCTAATAATTTTTTAAAATTTTAAAAAAAATTTAAATTAAAAGAGATAGAGAGAGTAATGATAGAGAGGGGAGAGGAAGAGAGATAAAGAGGAGAGAGAAGAGAGAGAAGGGAAGAGAGAGGGTAAGGGGAGATAAAGGAGAGAGAGGGGAGAGAGAGAAAGAGGAGGAAGAGTGAGAAAGAGGAGAGAGAGGGAGAGAGAGGAAGAGAGATAAAGAGAGAGAGAGAGAGAGAAGAGAGAGAGGGTGAGGGGAGAAAAAGGAGAGAGAGGAAGAGAGATAAAGAGGAGAGAGATGAGAGAGAGAGAGGAAGAGGAGAGAGAGGAGAGGAGAGAAAGAGGAGACAGAGAAAGAGATAAAGAGGAGAGAAAGAATTAAAATAATATGTGATGACTCAATCTTTCAGTTTTGCTTCCCGGAAATATATGGGTCTTACTATTATTTTCTCTGATGTTATTTCAGCTAATGTGTTTATATCAACTTCTTTTCATGGCTTTACCCTTTTCTTCTACCTTCTTCCTTAACTAAACTACTCATACCAAATACATTATTTATTCAAATGGTTTGGTTTGACTAGAGCATAACACATTGGCACCTTGTTAATAAAACTCACACCTTCTGACCATTAATGGATGTTGAATAAAATTAGAACCAAACTTTTTTTAATAGATGCCCATAACTTGGTAATCATTTAGCTAGCAAACAATGATTAATATTTCAGTAGTAGTATGTGCTAATTAGGGTCGTCCTATACTTCTGTTCGGTGGACTCCATTGTAACCTATCACCCATTGCTTCAATATTATGATTGATGCTTGTCTTAGCAATTATGCTAATATACTTTGCTTTGAAATGTTGCACATGCTATTTTGTTCAACATCTCATAAGGTCACTCAGCAATTTAAAAATATTGATGATTTTAGTTGGCCTCCACATTGTCGATTCAAATTAGTTCTAACATGTAGTGTTGGTTTCTATGTACCATGTTAGAAGTTCTATGTATCATAATCATAACACTCTTGTCATAAAGCTCCGTCAGGTTAGATGCATGCTAAATGAACTGTCATGTTTGGACTTGAGTCACCTATTTCTACTTGCCTTAGCATGAAGCACTATGTCCAAATGTAAATGAAGTTTCTCCTCACAACTTGTCTAATTTTGCTTGTGATGAAGATGTTCGATTGTTCAAACTAGCAAGAGTAGGGGAACTTTATATAATTAAGGTACTTCTAGAATAATCTACACCTATTTTACTTCACTTATAACTTATAATAGAATATTGTAGAAGTGCAATATCCTTACCTCTCAAATATGAGAACCCTCTCTTAGCTGTTTGGGTGGGGAATTCTTCAATGATTCTGCCACAATTCCATATTGATTTAGTGGAATTTTGGTTGGATATGGAAGTTACACAAAATTAAAAATTTCAGTGAAAGAAAGATTCAAGATCAGTTATGAAGGAATCACTAATTCTCCTTATGACGTGATTATGTCGATTTCAGCTTCTAGTCCCTGGTTTTAGAATTAAATTTTTTATTATTTTATAATTGTTACCTTTATATTAATTTGAGCCAAAAAAAATATTAGTGATGCATACTAGCATGCATCGCTAGTAGTCCATGGTAGTAGCGAAGTATAGCATTATGCGTTGCTAAGGTAGTAGTGACACATACATGTATACCTCGCTACTACCTAGTATATTCGCCACTACTGGGTGTAGTAGCGACGCATACGGTATATGTCGCTAATAGTTTTTTTTATTTTAAAAAATTAAAATTAAAAGAGATAGAGAGAGGGGAGAGGATGAGAGAGAGGGTGAGGAGAGAGAGAGAGGAGAGAGAAAGGAATAGAGTGTGAGGGGAGAAAAAGGAGAGAGAGAGGGAGAGAGAGAGAGAGAGGGGAGAGAGAGGAAGCGAGAGAATATGCGTCGGTAAAGGAAAATTATATTAGCGACACTTAAAAAAACGTCGCTAATAAGGACGACACTTATAAATATGCGTTGCTAATAAGTTATTTTTAAAAAAATTATAATATTTTTTATATTAGCGACATATACGATAACGTCGATAATCACTGATCATTAGTGACACTTATAATTATGCGTCACTAGCCACACATAAATAAGTGACACTAATGTGACACTATTATTGACGCTTTGTGTTAAGTGTCGCTAATAGGCCATAGAGACTAGAGTTTCATCGACGCATTTAGCGATGCTTAAAATCGTCTCTAATATTCCTATTTGTTGTAGTGGGAGTTTCCAAATTTAAATATACACAAAATAAATAAATAAAAATAGTAAAAAATAATGGTATCTATTATTAGGGGGCTTAACTAGACAAGTATAGTCGAACTTTAGAGTGTTCAAACTTGAGCTTGAATCTTCATTTTCGATCTCGAGTCAAGCTCGGATTGAGTTCGAGTCAAGTTCAAGCCGAGTCTAGTTGCTATGTTTTGTGATCATTGCTTAGTTTTGTAATTGGTGACCCAAAGAGTTTTAGAGAAAAATCACTAAAAAAAATACAATTAGTAAGTAGTGCAATATGTTAGATTAGAAAATCAAATAAACTCATCTTTGTTGATTTTAATTTTTTTAATTTATACTATCAATACATAATGAAGGGAGTAACATTTTATAATAAAAAAACAGCTCTAGATCTCTCTCTCTCGGCATCTCTACCGAGCCGCAAGATCTAGTAGAGATGAAAATTGAAATTTCGGCGAAATCCTGGCGAGATCTCGCCGAGAGAGACGAGATCCGACGAGACCGGGACTCCTCCCGAGCTATTGCTTCTCTCAGCCGGTGGACATTTTTGCGCCCCCGGGTGCTCCCACGGCGGAGGTACAGGAGCCGTCCCAGTTTGAGCCAGTGGAGTCAACTCCGCTCACCCAACTAGCGCCCACGCCGGAAGAGCTCGTCACTAAGGCCATAGCTCTAGTGAAGCAGGAGTACCTTCACCCACCGCCTATCCGGTCCTCCTCTTTCTCCAACAGTGGAATCCGCTACAATGGCTGTGGTGGCTCTGGCCAGAAGCCTGCTCCTTCTGACACCGTCCTCAAGGAGAAGAAGTCGAAGTGGCAGCTCAAACGCGAGCATTCATATAATGTAAATAGCAATTCTGAAATATTAATAAGTTATATGTTACAGTAACTTTTGTTCTTTCTGCTGCCTTTCTTTTCGGCTGTAGACTTTGAGTTCAAGCTTTCATGAGGGTCGACACCTGTGTTGACATGTCTGCCATTGGTTAGTTCCATCTACGACTTACAAAAAACTTCCCCAATTCATTTGTCTTCCATCAGTGCTTCTCAATTTGGCAACCGAGGTGCACATATTTGTCTTGATGTATTTTGTTCGTTTCTATTTGAATTTGTATCTGTTTTATTGGGTTTAATTGGATTTTATTGTGGGTTTGTGGCTAGATGGAAGAATTTAGAAGATGTTGTGGTGGCCGTCTTGGGGGTGGTCTTCGTTTGATAGAGCATCTATAACGTGTAGATAAAAGCTTTGAATTTGTTTTGGTACAGTAATCTATGGAGTTGGTGTTATCGAATGTATTTGGGATGCTTGTGGTGTTTGCGAGTTTGGTTTGTGGTTTCCTTTGAGAATGGGCAGGCATCTGTTTGTGGAATTGTGGTGTTATCCTGTTGGTTTCAGCTGGAAACATGTGTGAATATAATTCTCTATTGTGATATATATATTTGAAGTTTGCTCTATATTCAATTAGTGCGTTAATGCAAAACTTTGTTTCTTTTCGTTGGAGTTAATCTTATATGTTGGGCTCGATTGTGGTGCAATGGCTTGTTTTTCTATGAGTATTTTTATTGTTATTAGTATTAATTTATTGTGTTTCCATAGATGGATTGTTTTTGGTTTTATAAGCCTTCTTGAGGATATTTTACTATTCATAAGAAAAAACCAAGCTTATGAATGTCAGTATGAACAATACGAAATCAACAAATGTCCGAACATGCAGAGAAAAACACTACCTAATGTTGGTACTGCTAAAAAATGGTCAAATCAGAGGCATTTTTATAATCACTTGAACGCTTGCTATTGTTTTACACATTGTCTCCGAGATCTCATCTCTTTGGGCTTGCGAGACAAGATTACGTTATACATGCAATGTGCATTGTTGGAGGTTAAAACACCCACTAGAATGATCTAGCCTATATTTAACGCAATAATAGGGATCTTTATGAATAATAAATACGAGGAAGAAAGATAATTAAGAGAGAATATATACTGGATTTATGTAGTTCGGTAATAGGTGCCTATATCCAGGGGATCACACAATATTATTTAACAATGAGAACAATACAAGATAATTATAGCTTTTACCAAGCTTCTCTAATGGCTAACAATAGCACCTAAAGGAATAAGAGAGCCTTCTATACCCACAAAGAAAATCAAGGATCGTATCAGCCTATTTAGGGAATAAAATCCCGAAGTAGTCAATCAAAAAAGAGTCCAAATCCGTCCGTTCTGTAATCTATTATGCTAAGGATCGATCGCTGTAAAGTGTAAACAGAGGGCCGATCGCTCTGACACACCAATCAATGCCGCCTGCAGACAAACTTTCTTTGATAACGCATAGGTGTAAGCTTAATTGATGTGGCATGTTTGATGCACTAGTAGAGTGTCGCAACTGTGGTCTGAGTTGTGGAATTAATCTGGCACAATCTATTAATCAAGTGTCTTTTTTAGGCAGTTGCTGACGAAGGGAACTGCCCCTCTATTATCTTTGAAGGTTTTGCAGTAGTTATTACTTAAATAAGCTGTTCAGTTGCTAAAGTGAGCTGATCAAGCACTGTTTCTGGTGTTTGAAGCGATCTTTTGAAATTCATGATGTGGGGTTGATTTTACGGTAATTCGCATATTCATCGTCTGAATTAGGACATTACTTGTAAACAGGATAAAACTTGCCCGCTGGGAATGAAACATCAGTGAAAATGCAATAATGCGAAGTGTCTGCTTCAATCATGATTCTCCATTCCACACGCTATTATTTAACATCAGTTGTTTTCAACGCCAATTTAGTTCAAAAGTGCTAGACTTGGGTCAACATATAATATTTACTTAAAATAGCCCTTCTAATTTTTTTTATTTTTTTTTGTTCCTAGAAGAGTTATTAGCCTGAGTTGTAAAATGTATAGTGACATTCTCACAAAAAAAATATCCTTAAAAACTCACATTAGAGTTTTGATTCGACCTATTAAGTGGGCATTATACAAGAGTAACATGGAATCACTTATCTAAACCAATTAAAATTCAAGTGTAAACTTTTAATGTATATTTTTGTTAATAAAAATATTATTTTCCATCTATAATAGAGCAAGCCTGTCACATATGAAAAATAGGACCATACTAATACTATGACTTTAATGCATACAGAGAAGAATAGAGGTAATTAGATGAGGGTCACTCTTAGGATTAAATGTATTTTGTCTCCATATTAAGTCTTTCTCTATAACTTTCCCCTTTTTTGGAAGATCTTATAATTGGTGATGACTCTTTTGTGCTATCAAAAATTGCTTTTTAAAATTTAAATATACACAAAATAAAAAAATAAAAAAATAATGGCACATATCATTATTTTGATATTTGGATATGAACAGGCAAAACAGAGGAGTTGGACTTGTCCGCCCGAAAAACAGAGCATGCCTAGACTGTGATATATTCGGAAGAATGGTTCGGGCCGTTTCTTTTTGGTCCTTTGTTAGTAATTGCACACGCATTTGCCTCTACGTGTAAATGGGTTTTGATTTTGAGAACTTATACATATGGAATTTTTCTTTGAAAATTAATTGTTAGCCGCGTTGAATTTAGTCTTCGTATTTAATTTTTCTTTGAAAATTAATTGCTCCGAAGAATATGGTCATAAGGCCATCTATAAATAGATGGTCCATTGCCTTCTATGTATTATCATTCTCCGCAAGAATGAGGAGTACAGGCTTGGCTGCTACTCTTTTTACACTTTGTTACATTTTTTCTTCTGCAATCTTTACTTGCAAATATGCTTCTGCCTGCATTTCTTCAGAGCGGGAAGCTCTCATTAAACTCAGGAGAGGTATCAAGGATCCCTTCCAGCAACTAGCCTCTTGGGATGACGGCCCAAACTGCTGCACATGGGCAGGAATCACCTGCGACAACGAGACCGGGCATGTCACCAAACTGGATCTCCACAGCCCTTGCTCTGTTTGCGTTGCGGACTATAGCTGCTCTGATATCATCATGAGACATGGTCTGGATGCCAGAGACTATGGTTGCTGGAACCTGAGTGGTCAGCTCGACCCAGCTCTGGTCCAGCTGAAGCATCTCCATCACTTGGATCTGAGCTTGAATGCATTCAACGGAATTCCGATCCCGGGCTACTTAGGTTCCATGGAGGAGCTTCAGTATCTGAACTTATCGTATGCTGGATTCAGTGGCATGGTTCCAAAAGAACTTGGCAATCTCTCCACCCTTCAAGTATTGGACATTTCTTCCAACGGATATCTCCACTTATCGTATGCCGTTGACCTGCGGTGGCTGCCAACCATGTTGTCTCTCAAGCATCTGGAGATGCAGAGCATGGACCTCTCTGCAGTAAGTCCTCGTGACTGGATACACTCTATTAATGCCATGCCTAGTCTTGAGAATTTGCATTTGTCTAATTCTTACCTTCAAAACATAGACCCAACTCCACCTGTTGTAAATTCTACAACTCTGCGAGTGGTTGATCTAAGCTATAACAGCCTCAACTCAAACGTACTGCCTTGGCTGACTAATCTACCTAACTTGCAAGAGCTAGATCTGTCACGCAACGAGCTCGCAACAAATGTGTCAGAACTGTTTACAGGTAGCTGGAGGAAGATCAAGTAGCTGGAGGAAGATCAAGATGATGAATATTAGCTGGAATGGACTATTTGGAGAATTCCCCACTTCTGTGGGTAATATTACCTCGCTAGCCAAACTGGACATGTCATATAACCAGATCACAGGTAAACTTACAGAAATTAAAATTCATGCTTTGAAGTACTTGTCCGTCTCATATAACCATATTGAGGCCATACAAATTGGGAATATCACAAATTTAGAGTACCTAGATTTGAGTTTTAATGTTATAAGCCTCCTCCAAAAGGACATAGGAAACTTGGCACACTTGAAGCACCTAGATCTATCAGGTAATAATTTTGAGGGCGGTGTTCCAAAAGAGTTGGGACTTCTTGGCAATTTGGAGTACCTAGATCTATCACATAATAATATCTCGGGTGGCATCACGAAAGAAATGGGGAATTTGACAAGCCTAAGGAGTTTAGATTTATCATACAATAGAATTGAAGGAAGCATTCCGAAGGAGATAGGAAAACTGACGAGTCTGAAGAGTTTAGACTTGTCAAACAACAAGATCGATGGAAGCATTCCGCAGGAGATTGGAAAACTGACCGGTCTGAAGAGACTAGACTTGTCAAACAACAAGATTGATGGAAACATTCCAAAGGAGATTGGAGAATTGACGAGTCTGGAGCGTTTAGATTTGTCTAACAACAAGTTTGATGGAAGTATTCTAAAAGAGATAGGAAATCTTGTGAAGCTAGAGATGATTGATTTAACATATAACAATTTGACAGGGGGGAAGCTTGAATGGCTCTGCCCACTCAAAAAGTTATTAAGTCTTTTTCTTAGCAATTCTAAGCTAACAGGACCGATACCTTACTGCTTGGGATCTATGTCATCTCTGTCGTACTTAGATTTGTCTAATAACCAATTAAATGGAACTCTTCCAACAACAATAGGACAACTTTCTAACTTGTACATGCTTGATCTCAATTCAAATTTTCTACATGGCCTTGTTTGTGAAGCTCATTTCCAAAACATGAACAAGCTTACAGAATTAGACTTGTCATCCAATTCACTGGTGTTTCAACTTCCATCCAGTTGGATTCCTCCATTTGACCTTTCTTATGTAAATTTAGCCTCATGTCATCTTGGTTCTGGTTTTCCTTCTTGGCTAAGAAATCAACGACGCATCCTGGATTTAAATATGGCTTACACTTTCATTTCTAGTATACCCTCTTGGTTTTGGAATAACACTTTTTTTACCTAGTCATTAAACTTGAGTAACAATCTGATCGAAGGCCAGCTGCCAAATCCATTCCCATCATTCTCTGATCTCGCAATCCTTGATTTGAGTCACAACATTTTCTCGGGGCCTGTACCTCGCTTGTCAAGCACTATAAATTTAATTGACATTTCAAACAATTATTTTGCGGGACCCATGCCAGCTGATTTATGCAATATTACCAATCTTGATTGTATTCAACTATTATTCGCCCGTGGGAATGAAATCAGCGGTAACATTCCATCCATCCTTGGGGAAATCAATGGACTAGAAGTTCTTAACCTATCCAAAAATAATTTACACGGCACAATACCAATGAGCTTGGGAAGAAGCGAAGCGCTGGAGGTTCTTGATTTGAGTGAAAATCAGTTATCCGGGACTATAGAATGGCCTTTCGTTCTGCAAAATATGTTGAAAGTAATGCACCTGGAAAAGAATACTTTATCTGGAAGGTTCCCAGCTTCACTAGGAAATTGCACGAGTATTGAGATTTTGGACATTGGGGAGAACAAATTCAATGGAGATATTCCTACATGGATTGGGCATAGTTTTCCTGTTCTTGGAGTGCTCCGCTTGAGAGCCAATTCATTTACAGGGCATATTCCATCGGAATTGTCAAATCTAACAGCTCTGCATATTCTTGATGCAGCCGAAAATTTCTTGCAGGGATCCATTCCCAAGAGCCTGGGGAACTTGACAACCATGAAACAGATGAAGATGACAATTGCCACTCTTGTTTATTACTATGAATTAAGAAAGGGACATAATTCTTTTTCAGTGGGGGTGGATGTTTCAATCAAAGGGCAGATGCAAAAATATACGAAGACCATTTCCCTTGTCGCAAGTATTGATTTCTCATCAAACAACTTGTCAGGACAAATCCCTTCTGAATTACTAGATCTCTTTGGATTAATTGTCCTGAATTTATCACATAACCACCTGTCAGGAAAAATGCCAATTAATCTGGGCAACTTGATCCAGCTGGAGTCTTTGGACTTATCATGGAACAACCTGTTAGGGGAAATCCCAACTACCATAGTCAATTTGAATTTTTTGGAGATTTTGAACTTGTCATACAACAATTTGTCTGGAAGGATTCCATTTGGCCAACAACTTCGCACACTAGATGATCCAACAATATATGTTGGGAACATTCAACTTTGTGGCCCACCACTTTCAAAATGCCCAGGAGATGAATCACCTGGAGGTCCAACACCACTAGGCAACAATGTTTCAGAAGAAAGAAATGATGACTCAGATATGTTATGGTTTTATGTCAGCATGGGAATAGGGTTTGTGTTTGGATTTTGGGGGATTTGTGGAGTTTTAGTTCTCCAAAGTTCATGGAGGATTGCTTATTTTCGCTTTTTTGATAACTTGAGAGATTGGATTTTGTCAAATTACTAGTGAGAAAAGTAAAGTTAGAGAGTCAAATAGGGAGAAATAGAATGCTCTATATCATGTAATTACTATTCATATTTACATTTTCTTTTACTTTGTTTGTTGTCATGTATTATGAGCTACTATGACTTTGGAGGAGTGACTATGTTTATAGTATTGGTTCATATTTAGAAGATTAAATCAACTCATACTTATGTACTTTTTGATTTCATCACTTCTAGGAAGCATTCTCTTTGTCAAGAGCAAGTTGAACATTGTTTGTTATTGTATTTCTTCATCACTGTTCATTTTTACATTTATGTTATTTTGACTTAAAAAGATAGTTTGTTCTTTGTTGGACATTTCTAGTTTTGTTTTGGATTGTAAAACCAGCATAATTAAGCTGAATATGTCGTAGAGGGATACTTATCTTTGTGTTCTTCAGAAGAAAAAGTTATTCCAATTCATTGATGCTTTTCGGCAAGCTTGTGACTTGTGGCAGAATACAATTGTCAACCATAGTGTTAAAATACTATTTTGACTCCCCTAATTCGACTCAACTCCATAGGTTTTAAAACAGAGCTGAGACTATGGGAAACTCTAATAAGATTTTGAGATTATATATTTTGATACAAATAAGAATCCATTATGTATATCTAATGCTAGTATATAAAATAATAATATTTGTCATAAATATAGTTTTTGTGGTCATAAAGCTAAATATTTAACATATATGCTTATTTCAATTGATTACTTTATATAGTTTCACATTTGTGTTTATAAATATTAAATGTAATAAGACTCCCCAAACTCCAGGTTGATCTAGACTACACAACATTTTTAGTAGAATCAGTTTTATTAGAACATTGATGTAGACTATGTCCCAACAATTTGTCTAACTTCTTCTAATACCATATAGTAGCAATTCAAAATTCTCAAAAAATAAATTTCTACATAACTAAAATAAGCTCGTTTTGCCAATCAACTTATATTGTAGAAAATAAGAACGATAGTTAAAATAATTATGCACCCGCATCAAGTCTAGTTTTATCATCAAAACCAAAATTTGATCACCAAAGGAGAGGGGGAAACTTTAAATCCCATCATTTTTTTGCGGAAAGAAGAAACCTATCATTAAATTTCAACAAAGTCTCTTCAATAATCTTCCAAATTGGATCGAAAAGTGGGTTAACTCCTCGTCATCGGCCAATTCCCAGAATCTCCCAATGGTAGAGCCTCTCATCTAGTTTCATCTTTCAAAACCAAAACTTGACCACCATATATAAAGGTTGCTGCAATGGAGTAAAGATGTAACATTTCTCTATGGACAAAACAATAAATAAACATAACACATGACAAACTGGATTTCACCTTGGCCATGGTCCATGAATGTTTTTGTCTTGGCAATTTTGTGTAACTATTGTTCTTCTTCAAACTTTTATTAAGTGTCGTCACTTCCAGGAAGAGACCGGGAAGCAGTTGAATTCTTAGTTCAAAATTCATACCCTATCATTTATTTTTGCATAAAGAAGAAACTCATCACCAAATTCCAGCAAATTCTATCCAACTATATGCCAAATTGAATCCAAAAGTGGGTCAACTCCTCACCACTGGCCAGCTCCCAGAATCTCCCAACGGTACTGCCTCTCTTGTCCAAGACAAGAGGCGAGCCGAGTAAAAGTGGGATGAATTATTTTCTTTGTTTTTGAATTTTACAAGCGCAAGCAATATAAGAAGTCGAGTGAAAGGTAGGGGTCCTACCCAAGATAAGAACCGAGATATATTGACCTGAGCTTACCCGAGATTATACCCGAGATATCGAAGAACTAGAGATAAGACTCGATGTCTTATCTCGGTCAGGTTGGCAAAAAAAACCAAACGTATAATTCGATGTACCTAGTGAGTTGAATAAAAGTAAATTCAATGATACAACTACCTTAAAAAACAAACTCATTTAGATGAACCTTGAGTTGAATACAAAAATTTTCAATGATAATTCAAACTCCCTTTAAATGGAAGCATTTTGATGAACCTGAGTTGAATACAAAAAATTTCAATAATAATTCCGACTCCCTTCCATTCTATGTATGATACAACTGCCTTCATATATCAATTACATCAAATTTTATCAACAAACGCAAAAATTTTTTTGTCGCCATTCTACAACATGATTTCATTAAAACCTAAAAAGATATGAACAAATAGTAAATCAAAATTACATTGTCCACATCTAGTTCACATAAACACATTTAGCTTATACATTAAGCCATTCAATTAGTATACCCAAAAACCTCATCAGAACCTATTGTAACGCCCGCGGTTTTTCATACATTTTCCTCAAAATTCACGAAAAATTTTTGCTTTTAAATCGGAGTAAAAATGCTGAAATCAAAACCCGTATAAACAGTTTATCATTTAAAACATCATACGGTTAAACATCGTATGACCAAAGCAAATATCCTCAGGCGCTACTCGAAAACACACGTACGACTAAATTTCTATGATCATAGACTTTAAATACAAAACACTCCCAGGCATCCCTGAGTGCAAGTCCCATAACAGTCCACAGACTAATCCAAATGAAAGTCCAGAATATAAACATCTTAACGTCTCGTCTCACCCAATACATCGGATCGTGGCACAAACAAACTCGCAGTGAGTCAAGCATATACCTGAGTCAACGGGAATCAATCCTCCGCTGAAATGAGCATCCATCTCCAGGAGCTCTCCAACACACACCTGCAAAAGCCTCCCGCACCACGGGGCTAAAAATGGTAGGGTGAGTATTTTCATACTCAGTAGGAAAATACCCAGTAGGGGAAATCCCATAAATGGTGAACTCAATAAGTTCATAAAAACATGCGTTCATGCAACTCATACATGAAGCAGATAGGCATACAAACATCATGCTCATACGCATACAAACATACCAAAAGCACCATCGTGCCAAAGTCATACTAGATGCACCATTGTGCCAAAATCATATCATCAAATGAAACTTACACAAACACCCTTATCCAGGGTCTTACAAACTTACTTGTACCATCGCATGCATACTCATACAACATACGCATACTTGCACGACCTTACTCGTACAATCATATGCTCACTCATGCGACCTTACTCGCACATCTTACACTTACTCGTGCGACCTTACTCGCACATCTTACACTTACTGTCTTACTCAGAAACTTACACTTACAATCTTGCTCGGATTCATACGCTTACAGTCTTACTCTTACAATCGTACTCATACTCTTACACTTACAGTCGTTCTCATACACATACGCTTACAGTCGTACTCATACTCATACACTTACAGTCTTACTCAGAAACTTACGCTTACAGTCTTGCTCATAATCATAATCTTACAGTCGTGCTCATAGTCATACTCTTACAGTCGTGCTCATACTCATACTCTTACAGTCGTGCTCATACTCATACTCTTACAGTCGTGCTCATACTCATATACTTACAGTCGTACTCATACTTATACAGTCGTGCTCACACTCATAATCGTACACATATCAACGACCACTGAAGCTCATTACAACTAATAAGCTCCAGCGTCGAAATGGAAAAGAATGCCACTAGGGCAACACCTTAACTTCCGGGGAGTGACTAGATGCCATGGACTTTTCCGAAGGTAAGGCACTCCAGTGCTCATGGGGCACAGGATCAAACAGGTAAGAGTAGATCCATGATGCTACTTACCTGAGCGCGCAAACATACACCCACACATAAGGGGTCATACAATTGCCCACACATAAGGGGTCTTATAGTGCCATAGAATCGCCCACCATAATAGGTCTTATAGTGCCATTGCCACTCTTGGGCAGAAAACATACAGTGCCACTTAGGCAAAAACATACAGTGCCACTCTTGGGCGGAATCATACAACACTCTCAACAGAGCATCAAACGTCTGGGCTTACACAGCACACAGACCAAATCGGAAACATATGTCGTTCTCAACAGAGCAAAAGACGTCTGGTGCTCTACACAGTACACAGACAACATCCCGCAGGATAACCACCATGGCAAGACATGATAAATGCATAGCCGACTCATTATCGGCTAGCTCAAACACGGAACTTAATCCGTCGAACCCTCAGGTCTCAAACTCACAACGCTATCATTAGTTGTGCTTATAATTCAAGTTTGAATTAAGTACATTATGCGGTACAATTATGCCACACAACTCACAGTGCTCGACTGATCAAACCAAAGCTGAGCCCGATCCGAAACCCTAGTTCGTCAGGGCAGCAGACTTCACTTACCCGTCCATATCAGGTTCAAAACTTACCGTACACCAAAATCTTACAGTCTTATATACTCCGCCATCCCCTTATGGCCAAATCATCTTACATTGACATCATCAAATGAAGCTCCTAAGAGCCAACCCCGGTTATCACCCTCTTACTTATACCTCACTTATTGAGCTTACTTTTCACTTCATAATTTGTACGTTATGCTTGTACAATTATGCACACTCTTACTGTCTGACAATTCCCCCAAACATACGCTTTGATACAAACCAAACAAACTGCTCCAAATCCTTGCCCATCATACTCATATCCTCTGTCCTCCGTCATACGCTTACACATCCATATCCAAATCCATACGAAAGCTTTGTCACATCTTACTGTCCATCGCCCATACCTCTGCCCACATACACTTACACATATCCAGCATAGGCCAATAGCCATCAAACATACGTATGTGTATCACACATACGTATAACATACACATACGGTCATACATACGCAGCTTACAACCATGCTCACTAGCCATCACTAGTGCATACATAGACATTTATACATACGTCAAACATACACGCTAGCCATCACTAGCACATGCATACATACGTCAGACATACACGCTAGTCATTACTAGCACATGCATAATCCAAACATACTTCAAACATGCACGCTAGCCATCACTAGCACATGCATACATACATTAACATACACGCTAGCCATCACTAGCACATACTTACATCCAACATACTTACAGCCAACATGCATATCATATGCATTTCAACATACCATACAATCGTGCTTACACGTACATCATGCAATCAGATCGTTACATAACATCCAAAGCATGGAATCATACAATCCTAGCATGCTACTACTCATTCAAAGCATGCTATCATGAATTTACGAGTTCAACGCTCCCCTACCTCGTAATCATGACGTTTGATGGCGAGCACACGACGGTGGCGGCGTCGACGACGGAGCTGGCGGTCAAAACTGTTGCCTAGCTAAAGAGAGCTGCTGTCCCAAGGATTTTAGGAAGCGCCAGAACTAGTCACGGCCAAACGGGTGTCAGAATCAATGCGGCAAAACCCGCGATCCACGGCGGCACACTAGGGCGGCCAGGTGAAAAGTCGTGCCAACATAAGTGGCGGTGCGACCAGAAGTCGATGGTTACTCACTGAAGGTCGGCCGACGGCTGAGAAGTACACGGCCGGCCACAAGACATCGAAATCGGCCATGGACAGCACCCAACGGCAACGATTTCGGTCAACAAAGGCCCACATAAGGGCGGAGGGCATGGGGCGACGCTCAAGGACAGAAGAGAGATAGTGGAGGGCTAGGTGTCAACTCCACTCGGTGGCAAAGCCATCCGATGGTCAGGCGGCGCGACTGCGGCGCCTAAACCCTAAACCGCACACGCGGCCAAAGGGGAGGGACAGAGGCGGTCCAAGGCTCATAAGAGGCTGATGGGGCTAAGGCCCTAGTGGTGGCCAAACGAAACGGCGACATCGCCGATCACTACCCACAACCAAAATTAATGGTGAGGGTAGCCGTGCATCTCGCACGACAGAGAGCAAGGGGAGGGTTCAGGGTCGAGCAAAGGCCACGAGGCCGTCATTGGCCAAGGCCTGAGTAGGTGAACTCATCCACCTTCGGTCACGGTAAGTCATACTAATTCTTGCCAAAGGCCGTCCGGTACCGACGGCGTAAAGGGCAAGAAGGGTCAACGGCAAATATGCCGGTGAGGCAGAACTAGCTGCGGCTACGGGCCGCAAGGCTAAACAAGGCCCAAAGGGGTGGCCCACTGGCATCACCGGGCCAGGGCGGAGTCGGACGAAGGTCCGCTAGGTCATGTCCGGCGTCCGACTGATGGCGGCAGTCACCACGTCCAAAACGGGCAAGGGAGAGACGGAGGCTGAACCGGTCCAGGTGGGGCCGTCCCTGGGCCATCGCTAGGCCGGGGCGGAGCCCACAGTGGCCGGGCTGCCTGCATCAACCAACGGTGGCAGCGGCAACCTATCGGAAAACCGTACGGTAAAACGTACTGGCCGGATGAAAGAGGGAGGGCGGAGGCGGAACCGCGTCGGGTAGGGTGTCCCCCTGACTTCGCCGGACCACGGCGAGTCTGATGGAGCACAGCCGGGCCGTCCAACAGCGGCCGAAGCCGTCCGGAGAGATCGACAGAAGGGGGGCGAAAAACAGGGGCAGAGGGCGAAAATCAGCTGGAGCGGCGGGGCGGCGGCCTGCAGTCGCCGGACCAGGGCGAAGCTCACGGCGGCCAGTTGGCCCTTGCCGGCCCACGGCGGCGGCGGAAACAAATCAGAACAGAGAGGAGGCGCTAACCGGGGAGGAACGAGGCAGAGGGCGGAGCGACGATCGGGGCCTAGACAGTGGCCCCTTGCCGTCGCACGGCCGGGGCGGAGCTGGTGGCGGCGGTGCTGCGGCCCACCGGCGGCCGGCAGCGGCTGGCAGAGGAAACCAAAGGGGGCGGTGCACTGTTCCAGAATTTTCTGGATCGGGCTCGGCCGAGCCCGAGCCCGATCTTCTCTTCTTTTTTTTTTCTTTTTTCTTTTTCCATTTGTGCCCCCATCACACGCGTACCACATGGTTACACGTTGTGAGTCTAAAATTCGCGCCGAAAGCACGCAGTGAGGCCCGCGGCCTGCGACTAAGCCCCACACCCGACTCTACGGGTATAAATACGGGGGGAAATACAAAAATATGAATACGCTAAAACATCGTATTTTCCCGCCGAAAAATAGCAGAAAATCACAGAAAATCGTAGAAAATTCAGGGACATTACACCTATACAAAGAGGAACAAATGGTATACTAAATTACATTGTCCACATATTCACATAAACCATGTGAATATTTAGTATACCCAAAAACCTCACTATAACCTAAAAAGAAAGAAGAACTAATAGCATACCAAATTACATTGTCGACATTCACTTCACATAGACCATGCCAATATTTGGTATACTCAAAAACCACATTAGAACCTAAAAAGAGAGGAATAAAGGTATCCACTTCAACATAAACCATACAAAAATGTAGTATACCCAAAAGCTGCCTATGAAATCTATATCACAGTAGGCCCAATCCTAAACTTTGATATACCAAAAAACATGCAAATATTAGAGATCAAAAAATTCTAGAGAAAGCCCTAATTCTGATCACAACACTTAGTACTCAAATTTTGTTCTTGGTCACCAAAAACTTCCTGCCAATTAAAAAAACTAGATTTAGTACATCAATTTTAAATATAAAATTATAAATAGAATAAGAGTCATTGCTAGATAACCTATTTAATAAGTGGAAAGAGTCCATGCTAGTGAACACAAAAGGTCTAATAGGTAATGTAAAACACTTGAAGAGCAAGCCTGAAAGCTAATAAATTAAGATTAACCACATATACACACTTTTCAATATAATCTATAAATTGAATAGACACTACAACAAAATGTATCATTAGCGACGCTTCTATTAGCGATGTAAACATAAGAATCGCTAAAAATTGATACTTGAAATGCATAAATAAGCATCACAAAAAAATTAAATATTAGTAACGCTTTTAATTATACGTCGGTAATAGTTACCTAATAACAACTCTTATTATCAAGCGTCGCTATTACTATAATTATTAGTGGCATTTAATACAAAGCATCGCTAATTAGATCACTACTAGTGACGCATAAAACAAACATTGCTACAATCTATTTGTTTTTCAAAAAAAGAAAAAAAAAGCCTAACTATTAGTGACACTTTTTGTAAAGTGTCGCTAATAGTTTTAATGATAGCAATGCTTGTAAGAAAGTGTCGCTAATAGTTGGCTAATAGTTATGCTATTAGTGATGCTTAATAAAAGCGCGGCTAATAGTAATGAATTGAAAATAAAAAATTAAAAATTTAGAACTATTAGTGACGCTTTTAAACATGCGTCGCAAATACCATTGATAATACCGACGCTTGTTTACAAGCGTCATTATTAGTTTTATCAATTAATTTTATTTAACAAATAAGCATATAATATATAAAAATTAAAATAAACTTCTTCAATATAATATATTTTATTCATTAATTACTATTTGTATATATAATAAATAAATATTAAATTTTTAATAAAATGTAGTGTCAATAATAGATTAAACTTTCACTATTTATAAATAATGTATTTTATTTCTTAAGTTTTCTTACTAATTTTAAAATATAATTTATAATAAAAGATAGTGAAGAAAGTAAGAGAGAGGAGCGAGAGAGAGAGAGAAGAGAGGAGGAGGAGTGAGAGACAGAGTGAGGGGAGAGAGAAGAGAGAGAAAGAGGGTGAGGAAAGAGATAGAGAAGAGAGATAAAGAGGGGAGAGAGTGTGTGAGGAGAGAGAGAAAGAGGGAGGAGAGAGATGGTAGAGAGAGAGGATAAGGAGAGAGAGACGGGGTGAGGGGAGAGAGAAGAGTGAGAAAGAGGGGAGAGAGGGTGAGGAGAGAGATGGTAGAGAGAGAGGATAAGGAGAGAGAGAAGAGAGAGAGGGGAGAGAGGATGAGAGAGAGAGAAGAGAGAGCGGAGAGAGAGGATGAGAGAGAGAGAAGAGAGAGGAGGGGAGAGAGAGAGAGAAGAGAGAGAAAGAGGGGAGGAAAAAAAATTTAGTTATAAATTATTTTTGAAAGTTTTGAAAAATAAAAAAATATGTAGTAGTGACGCATAAACATATGCGTCGCTACTAACTTGTGTAGTAGCTACACATAGGTTTATGCATTGCTACTACCCTATATTTTTTAAAAAAATTAAATAAAAAAGAAAAAAGGGAGAGATCTGAGAGAGAGAAGAGAGATAGAAGATACAGAGGGAGGAGAGATAGAAGAGAGAGAGATGGAGGGAGGAAAGATAGAATAGTGAGAAAGAGGGGAGAGAGAGAAAGGGGGAGAGAGAGAAGAGAGAGCAAAAGAGGGGAGGAGAGAGAGAAGGGGGAGAGAAAGAGGGGAGGAAAAAAATAATTATAAATTATTTTTAAAAAAATTTAAAAATAAAAAAATATGTAGTAGCGACGGATAACCGTATGCATCGCTACTACACAAGTTAGGAGCTATACCAGTATGCGTCGCTCCTAACTTGTGTTGTAGCGACGCATACAATTATGTGCCTCGACTACCCTAAATTTTTTAAAAAAAAATAATAAAAGAGAGAAAAGAGAGAGAAGAGAGAGAGGGAGGAGAGATAGAAGAGTGAGAAAGAGGGGAGAGAGAAAAAGGGGAGAGGGGGGATGAGAGACGGAGAGAGAACAGAGAGAGAAAAAGGGGAGAGGGAGAGGAGGGAGAAAGGAGGAGGGAGGAGAGAGAGAAGAGAGAGAAAGAGGGGAGGAAAAAAAATTAATTATAAATTATTTTTAAAAATAAAAAAAATATGTAGTAGCGACCCATAATCGTATCCGTCACTATTACATGAGTATAGTAGCGATGCATAACTATATGCATCGCTACTACCCTAAATTTTTTTAAAAAAATTGAAATAAAAGAGAGAAAAGAGAGAGAGAAGAGAGATAGAAGACAGAGGCAGGAGAGATAGAAGAGTGAGAAAACGAGGAGAGATAGAAGAGTGTGAAAGAGAGGAGAGATAGATGAGTGAGAAAGAGAGGAGAGAGAAAGAGGGGGGAGACAGAAAGAGGAGAGAGAGAGAAAAAAGAGGGGAGGGGGAGGAGAGAGGGAGAGAGGAGGAGGGAGGAGAGAGAGAGAGAGAAAGAGGGGAGAGAGGGGGAGGAGAGAGAGAAAGGGGGGAGAGAGGAGGAGGGAGGAGAGAGAGGAGGGGAGAGAGAGAAGAGGGAGAAAGAGGTAGAGAGAGAGAAGAGAGAGGATGAGGAGAGAGAGAAAGAGGGGAGAGAAAGAGAGGGTAGAGAGAGATGAGGGGAGAGGGAGAAGAGAGAGAAAGAGGAAGAGGCAGAGAGAGAAGAGAGATGAGGGGATCGTTGGGGAGGGGAGCCGGAATGCGGTAGGGAGCTGGATTCCGGCCCCCACAGCCCCTTCTTCCTGTCTCTCCACAGGAGGAGGGGGAATCGGAAGCATGGGTTGGGGGGGGGGGCGAAAACAGAGAGGGGAGGGGCGATCGCTTGGGAGAGCGGGGAGGGGGATGGATTCCAGCTCCCATAGCCCCTTCCATCGGTCTATCTACTAGAGGAGGGAGGAATAGGGAGCATGGGAGGGGAGAGAGAGAGAAAATAGAGAGGGAGAGGGGGGATCACTAGGGAGAGAGGGGAGGGGGAGCCGGATTCCAGCCCCTTCCTCCAGTCTGGGAACTGGGACCATGGGTGGGGGAGGGGGTATTGCTAGCAAGAGAGGGGAGTTGGGGAGTAGAGGGGGGAGCCGGGGGGCGATCGCCGGTGGGTGGTCACAGGGGTGCGATCACCGAGGGATCCCCCCTCCTGCCCTCTCTCTCTCCTCCCCTCTCTCTCTTTCCCTGTCTCTCTTTCCCCCTTTTGCAACACTTCCACTAGTGATCGCCTCCCTCTCTCTCCTCTCTCTTCTCTCTCTCCTCACCCTCTCTCTACCCTTACTCTCTTCGCCCACTATTTCTTTTATATTAAATTTTTTTAATCTATTATTGTCACTACCTTTTATTAAAAATTTAATATTTTTTTATTATATATGCAAATAGTAAATTTTGAATAAAATATATTAAATTTAAGAAGTTTTTTTTATTTTTTTATATTTTTTATTATATAATTATTTATTAAATAAAATTAATTAATAAAGCTAATAGTGATGTATGTAATAAAGTGTTGCTATTTATCAATGGTACTTGCAGCGCTGGGCTAAAAGCATCACTAATAGTTCTATTTTTTATTTTTAATTTATTACTGTTAGTGACACTTGTATTATACGTCGCTAATAGTTGTACTATTAACCACACTTTTAATAAGTGTCGCTAATGTTAAAACTAATAGCGACGCTTAAGAATAATCATCGCTAATAGTTCTATTTTTTTTAACAAATATCTTTTAGCGACGCTTGTTGAAAACGTTGCTAATAGCGTAACTAATTAGCGACGCTTGTTGAAAACGTCGCTAATAGCGTAACTAATTAGCGACGCTTGTTGAAAACGTCACTAATAGCATAACTAATTAGCAATGTTTATTTGAAAGCGTCGCTAATATGGTTAGTATTAGCGACACTTTATATTAAGTGTCGCTAAAATATGACTATTGGCGATGCATATTATTTTGCATCGCTAATAGTTCATTTTTTTGCGACGATTTTGTATATATCACAATTAGTGGTTTTTAGTGATGCTTTTGTTTACGTCGCTTATAAATGCATCTCTAATACTACATTTTGTTGTAGTGTTAGCGATGCATACATTATGCGTCGCTAATAACTAATATTAGCAACACATATATTATACGTCACTAATAACTAATATTAGCGACACATATATTATGCGTTGCTAATACTTATTTTTTCCACCCGCGCGGTTATTTAACCCCCCCCCCCCCCCTCCCCCACCATCTCTACTCTGGCTCCACCGTCCTCCGCCACACGTTACCATCCTGCTGCCGCTGTCCTGGTTCCCCACCCCCACGCCCCTCCCTCTTTGTTTACAGAAAGGGGCAGCTCCCCCCCCACCCATCTCTACTTTGGCTCCACCGTCCTCCGCCACCCGTCACCATCCCGCTGCCACTGTCCTGGTCCCCCACGCCCCTCCCTCTTTGGAGGGCCGGATTTGGGCACAACGCCAGAATTAGGCCACCTCCCTCTTCCCTGCCGGGTCCGCCACCGGCGGGATTTTTTTTATAAAAGTAAGGTTTTTAGTGACGCATATCATTATGCATCGCTAATAATAGATTTTTTTTAAAGTTGATAGTAACGACACTTATCAAGTGTCGCTAGTACCTTTTCATTAACGACACATATCATTATTAGTTGCTAATAATATATTTTTTATTTTTTTAAAAATATTATTAAATATTACCGAAGCGTAATTTAGCGTCATTAATAAGATATATTAGCAACATTTATAATGATGCGTCGTTAATTAGTGATTTTTTCTTTTTTAAAAAATATTATTAAATTATTAGCAAAGCATAATTACTAGTCACTTACTGAAATTGAATTCGCATATTCTCCAAATCAATTTGAAACAACAAAAATTTCATATCCATGACAAACCAAGTGAAGTAAGCAGACAAAACAAAAGCCAGTCATTTACTGAAATCGATTTCACGTATTCTCCAAATTATTATCAATGAAGATTACATATCCATGACAAACTAAGGCAAGCAAACAAAATGCAGGTTACTAGGTGAGTCACTGATAATCCAGTATAGAGAATGCTCAAAAAATTATTTTAAAAATAGAAGAAAGGGCAACGAACTATAAGGGTTAGAAGTTAAATACATAAAATTCTTAGGATAAACTGATCCATGAACATGTAAACCAAAATAAATAAAATGATGGCGAAATCCAAAAATAAAAGGACAACCTAAAGACAACCTTCTAGGCAAAACAATATGAATATTGTGTATACAATAGGAAGACAACAATTACGGCAAAGATACTGCATCAAACTTCAAAGAACATAGAACGATATTACAGAAAGACATCACATCTCAATAAAGTTGGAGAATGGAGGGCCGATCTACTTCCTATTGTCAAAGGGACGAACCTTGAAAAATATTACAGAAACAGAATTCATCTAAGTAAAGTTGGAGAATGGATCGTCCCTTTGACAATAGGAAGGAGATTGTCCTCCATTCTCCAACTTTATTGAGATGCTTCGGACGGTTAGACTAGCGACATACAATAAAAATACAAAAATCAAAGAGGTCCAAAACTAAAAACCAATAGATACCTCATACCTGTGAATGGCACAAGGTCGCCAATGGTGATGTGAGGCGAAGGAGGAAGCGGTCAGCGGTGTTTGGCAGAGGAGAATGGATCCGATCCCATGAGCGATTCTTGGCCAAAAAGACAGGATCTTGGCTGGTGATGCCGGTGAAGAGAGGAACTAGTCACAAGCACCGCTGAAGGATGAGGAGAAATGGAGCTGATCATAGGATACAGATGTAGAAGAAAATTAGAAAAGTAGCAGCCATGTTAGGGAGGGGAGAGGAAGGAATATATACTTAGGTCTTATGTTGATACTCCGGGTTTGGTTATGAGTTAAATATTAGGTCGGTTTAGGTCGGGTCCTGGGTATTTTGTGAGTAGAACCCGACCATACCCTAAAAGCATCTAGAATTTTAATTTTAATATCCAATCCGACCCAAAAAAGACCCGACGCGACCCGAATTGGGTCAATTTTGGGTTAGTTTCATCCGGGTCGGGTCGGTTCCGATGGTGACGGGGCAAAAACCCCACCATAAGAACAAAGAAGACATGATCATTTCTAGCTGGGCATCTCGTTGTGTTAGTGTATAATTTTACTATTGTCCACTTAAGATCAATCCTCTTATACTACTCATAACTAGTAAATCAACCCAAAGACCTCCTAGAACCTACAAACCGATCATAAATTAATTCATTTTCTTTAAAAAATATAGAAAAAAGGAGTTTGTACACTAACCAAAAAAGGCCTAAGCTATAACAAATAAGAAGCTATATGACTCAATCTCTCGCTAATACCCATTGGTTATCCATATTTTACTATTATCACAAGTGGACATTAATAAAATTATACTATTATGTATAATATAATTTTGTTGTAGACATATTGGTAAATATGGATGACCAATAGGTCTTAATAGGAATTATCCTTTTTTTTTTCAATAAAAGGGAAAATGCTAGAATACATAAAGACTCTTTCCCTTGTCATAAATATTGATTTTTCATGAAACAACTTCTTAGGACAAATCCCTTCTGAGTTACTAGGTCTTTTTGGTTTAATTGTCCTCAACTTATCACATAACCACCAATCAGAAAAAATGCCAGCCAGACAATCTGGGCCACTTGAGCCAACTGGAGTCCGTGGACTTGTCAAGGAATAGCCTGTTAGGTGAAATCCCAACCAACATCTCCAATTTGACATTTTTGTAGTACGTGAACTTGTCAAACAACAATTTCTTTGGAAGGATTCTATTTGGCCAACAAACTTTGCACACTAGATGATTGAACAATATATTTGGGGAACATGCAACTTTGTGGGCCACCACTTTCAGATAGTTGCCCAGGAGAGATGAATCACCTGAAGGTCTAATACCACTAGACAGCAACATTTCAAAAGAAAGAAAGGATGACTTAATTAGTAGTGAGATTGGAACATGGTTTGTATCTGGATTGTGTGGGATTTGTGGAGTTCTAGTTCTCCAAAATTCTAGGAGGATTGCCTATTTTTATTTTTTGACAACTTGAGAGATTGGATCTTTGTCAAATTAGTAGTGAGCAAAGCAAAGTTAGAGAGACATCTAGGGAGAAACTAAATGCACTATCTCTTGTTATTATTATTCATATTTACATTTCTTTTATTTTGTTGTGATGTAATATGAGCCACTATAACTTTGGAGTAGTGACTATGTCTCTAGTATTGGTTCAGATTTGGTAACTTATGTTAATTTAGAACATTAAATAAACATATACAACTGTATATATTTTTTTACTTCATCACTTGTAGGTGGCATTTTCTTTGTTAGGAGCGAGGTGAACATGGCTTGTTAGTATATTGCTTGATCAATGTTCATTTTTACATTTATGTTATTTTGACTTAACATGATAGTTTAATCATTCCTAGACAGTTTAATAGTTTTGTTTAAGATTTCAAAACCAATCTAATTGAGCTGGTTATGTCGTAAAGTGATACTTATCTTCATGTGTTTAACAAAAAAATTGTACATGTCGAGAAAGATACTAAAAGTCATTGATGTTTTTTAGCAAGCTTATTGCCCAACTTGTGGCTGAACATAATTGTCAAGCATAGCTGTAAAATTCTAATTTGTCTTTGCTAATTTGATTCAACTTTATAGATTTTTGAAACTGAGTTGAGTCAACGAAAACTACTAAAATTTTGAGATTATATATCATTTGCTACCAATAAGATTATATTATGTAAATCTAATGGTCGTATATAAAATAATAATATTTGTGCATAAATATAGTTTTTGTTCTTACTAACCTAAATATTTATCATTTATACTTATTTCAGTTGATTACATAATATACTTTCTCATTTGTGTATATAAATATTAAATGTAATAAGAATCCACAAAAACTCCAAGTTGAACTCAATTAAACAACATTTCAAGTAGACACAAAGTTAAGACTTTTAAGAGGCTCAAATTCATCTAAAACCAGATTGTGGCAATTCAAGGTACTAAAAAAAATTTCTACATAACAAAAACAAGTTCATTTTTCTTATCAACTTACATTGCAGAAAATAAGAATGATTGGTAAAGGAATGTTACCCAATAATCTTCAATGGGCACCAAATGTTATAAGGGGAAAAACTGACAAATATAATGTCCTCAAATGCATGTCTATTATGTATGCACAGGTGGAAGTCCATTTCCATGATTTGAAAAGATATATGGATGTGCCCACCTGCATTGAGCCCAAAATGAGCCTCCTATTGCAGGTGGGCATGTGGCAGAGGAAACCAGTTATAACTGGCTACCTAAAAAAGATGACTGGCTATAGACAGTTTTTACTAAAATGTGCCCACTTGTATTGGAGGGCTCATTGTATGTGGGAATCTTCCCATGATATGTAAGCATGTGCCCTTCCTTAGCACAAATTTAAATGGCCCATTGTTTAGCATTACCTTTTATAGGGCACATAATTTAGCATGGTTCCTAAGAGTAATCACAAGAACAAACTAAGCTCAAGTTTATGCACTGACATTAACTTGAATGACTACCAATTTGCTATAGAATATAGTGGTATAATATTAAACTCTATTAATTCTGCACAAATTGGGTTGTAGAAGAAGTAAATGACATGTTACACTACGTGATGCATGACCGGTAGAACGAGAAAGGGTGTTGACTTTTCCTTGTTGTGAGGATGGATATGAGAAATTAGACATAAGTTTTATGTAAGACCGACATTCTCTAACAAAGCTCAGTTGGAGAGTGTTGTTAGACAGTCATCAGGTGTATATCATAAATTTTTTTTAATAATTAAAATTTTGCTATTTTATGGAATATTTAATTATTTTTTAGCTATAAAAGCATGTTGATTTGTGTTTTGTGGGGCTAACAATCATGTACATTTCTTATCTTATATAGTATATATAGTGGAACCATGTTGATACTACCTAGTCAAGTGCAATGAATACTTAAGTACCCAAATTGATGGGCTGCTTGATATCCTACCCACAAATCAATACTTCCATAGATGTCCTTTCAAAATTGACTTAGTATCGTATGATTTACCATTGAGACAAGATATGAACATAATTGTGGGGTTTAACAAGTTAACATATAGACATTTGTATCTATTGACATGGCCCACTATGAAGCGGATGATGAAGATGAAGATTTTTAACATTCTTCTTAGTAAATATTTAGAGCAGGTGACAAAGGGAAACAAACAGGGAGTCTGGCATAAATTTTAATTCCATTGTGTTCTTATATCAATTGTAGTTGTTTTAGTAAATCTCAATGTTTCACCTATGAGTTAATGATATAGTTAATTGGTAGGCAATTTGTAGTATCTAGGGGGGGGGGGGGGGGGGGGGTTTCTTTTTTATTGCTTTAGTTTTAGCTCATATTCCTCAGTCTCACATTAAAAGTTCCATTTTCAAAATGAACTACTAAATGAAACTACTAATGTAGGAAATAGGGGATATACTTTTATTTTCTAGCAAAAAAAATATTGAATTGCCTAATGTATCAATCAACAAAAGGGCATGTCAATTGTTGTGATTATTACTGGAAGTCGAATCTCCTAGTAATAGAGATATTGCATGTCTTGCATCCAAATTGGTGAATAAATCACACTGAATTTAATATTTCTTGATAGGAGATGTAAGCGAAAAGTTTGGCATGGAGATGATTGATAATGCACTGCTAAACTTATATCTACAAGCAGTTTAGAAATAAATAACATTTCCAACCGAAAGATAAAAACTAACTTTCTTTTATAGTCGATGAATAATTGTTCAAGGCTCAATCCAATGTACTTATATAACACATCCTCTCATTACAAGATTAAAGTTGTATACAATCACTAACTCAAACATGACTAATTGCTTGTAAAAGTCTAGCATCCAAATTTATCATTTGATTCAAGATGAATTGATTTTGGAGATATGAATCAACCAAGATAGTTGCTTGAGATCGCAACTAGCAAGGTTTTGTTCAACAATATAGATGGAAGGTAAGGGAAGAGTTGTAATGGGCACCACAAATAGTCACAAAAGTGTTCGTATGTTGTGGCCAAAATAAAGAGACAAGAGTTATATATATCATGAAAGGAGTTGTGAACAGAGCAAAGAAATGGAGAGCTAATCATGATAAATATTCTTATAAGTTTCAATCTGCATTATAAAGTCTACTTCTTTGTTTAGAATTTGTGCAAATGTTTCTATACAAAAGTCCTAAAGAGAAAAAATCTCAAATAACAATAAAAAAAATCTTCAAATAGAATGGATATACAATCATAGAAATCTTCATCTTTTGTAAATTCAACCGTCTGACAACACTTCTTTTTGTTGATAGAACGAATGCAGTTTTCAACACCAAAACCGTCTACCATGACAAACTTGCATAACATTTTCATGAAAAAAACTAGAAACAAAAAAATTGCAGTTAATGTACAATATATAAGCATTTGCACACTTGGCTGTGTATGCTTATCAATGCATACCCCCAATTGACTATATGAAATTCACAGAGCTCATTTGCCTTTCTCATTGAAAATGGTAAGTAATCAAATCACTATCTTCAGTTGATAAAACCCAGCCGATCCATTTCTTGATAGCAGGGGAAAGGCTTTTTGCTTTGAATCAACTTGATGAACTGCACGAAAAAAATCAACTATTAATATAAGGTTCAGTTGCAGTGGCTTGAGGCTATTTTATTTGCCTTGAGGTGTTCTTAAGGACATGTGCTCTTTAAATATTTTTTACTACAATTATTGCTGTGTAAAGAAGACAAGAAAAAGTATATGCAGGGCCATAGTAATAATCACTGCAAAAATATTCTACTAGGATCTATGCATCACATGGAGAAAGAGTGTATGCTAGGGAGGGAGAAAGAGACCTGAGATGCCTTCAGCTCTAATTCTTCCCACTCTAAGGATGGATGAGTTCCTTCAACAATTCCCGCTCCAGCATATGTTGTTATGCCAAGGCCCTTCGTCCAATGACAGCAGATAGCGGAATTTCAACTTTACGCTTCTTTTTGAATTTAACATAGCTTAAGATACTTCAAAATGTACCTACTAGAACTCAACAAACAAGCTAAAAACCATTACAAAAAGTAAGCCTTTCATAGCTACCTTTTGAATGAGTGCTGATCTAATACCTACAGCAAATTCAGACTCCTTTCCTCCAAACCAACCAACAGGTCCAGCATACATTCCTCGGTCAAACATTTCTGGTCAATTAACCATTATCAACATATGGGTATAATCCAAGAGACAAGAAAAAAAGACATATATGGCCATAATTTCATGTTTGTAAAGTCTGTACTCAAAGTTTACAGGTGAATAGTTTAATGTTGAACCACTAAAAGGCTAAGTTCAGTTAGTTGATGGTTTTCTAAGAGTATTTAATGAGGTTGGCTTAGTAGCCTGTACATTGAAAAGAACTTTGCATGTTGCACTCTTATATTTTCTATTTTGGATGGTGTTAGGACAATGCTCTTTGAAAGCTTACGTTATTTCAATTGCCTTCCTATATTAGTACATTTTCTTGATTTCGACATTATGTATTTTGAGTACTTAATCTACTTCTACCTCACTCAACTTCTAAATTTTGTCTACTTTTTAAATTTACTTGTGCAACTATAGTGCATTTAATAGATCCTTCCAATTAAATGACATATATGGCATGAGCATATGAGTCCCAAAGGCCACTAAATAAGAATTCTGTCAAATAAGTATAATTATAAAATTCAATATTAATATAAACATAAAAAATTAGTGATTTATCTGAACCAATTTTCAAATTTGCGAATTAACATCAGTAAAATTTGAACAAAACTGAATTCCCATCATACAAATAGAAAAAAAAATTTGGTAGGTTATGTCATGAGTGCAAGACACTACTAGCTAGTTCAACCAGTTTAACCATGACATGTGTCAATGTTCATTAATGTACACTTGAACAACTGAAAATGCTGGGATCTTTACGATATTGGCCAGCACTTCGTGAGCAAGCCAGCTATCTAACACCAAGCTGTATGAATTGAACACGAAACATACATCTAAAGAAGAAATAGGTAAATGCTTTATGTTTTATTTTTTTCTTATTCATTGTATAATAGCACACTTTTCCTATAAATACAAATCAATCCTTCATTTGACAAGTATTCATTTTTAACCATGTTTTAAGTTGTTGTTTACCATAGTTTATTATGAACATCTAATTTATAATTCAATAAAATTTCAAAACCTATTGAATAGGTGAAAACCATGACTTGATTCTTTGGCCAGTGTGGCAGACAACCCAGCATTTGTGACACCACAACATACCATCGTCCATGCTGAGTGGGAAGTTTTATTTACATCAACAAATGTCAAAACCTAAATTAAACATTTAATAATGGAAATAATAGTAGCATAATTGATTTGTGCATCTTTTTACTTATGTAACTCAGTAGTTGATGCTCTTTTACTTTTTGTGCTCACCATTTTCTGCAATAAATAAGCGTGCCTCTTCTGTGGGTAACCCACAAACTGCTGGACTTGGATGAAGACATGATAAGATTTCAAACTGCATAGAGAATGCAAAGTAAACTAACTATAAGAAAGTGATTCCAATTATAGTCAAGTTCATATAAATTTTATTCAAAGACCAGTATATGTTTTTGTTTATGTTGCAAAGAAATGAGATAATGGAGGTAAGTTTTTAAAGTCAATAAGAAGTGAAAATAATATGTTGGACATCAACACGTCAAGTCTGGCTTTACCTCATTATCTTCTCTTGTCAATCTCCCCAATAATTGAGAATAAAGATGTTGAACTCTAGGAAGTTTCCGAATAGCTTTTTCTGGATTTATAGAGACCTTGCTGCATATAACCTGTACCAAAAAAAAATTATAAGCTAATGCACATTGGCACAACAGCATCAAAGTCTCAAACTATTCCAAAACCAGGAAATATGAAAGACAAGGAGATGCTAGAACTGGTAAAAGTAACATGACAATAGAGTACCATGTGAATTGTCCACACGGCTGGCATCAATTGGTAAAACAAGAAAGAACTACACTTGTCTGCTAACTCAACTTGCCTCTAGCTTCCTTCTAATGCTCTCTCGTACAATTGAGAATTCAAGATGGTCTTTGGGACTGAAAGAGAATAACAAATCACCAATGATGTTATTTATATTTGATAGATAGCAGAAACTCTTAATGAACAACCGAGCAAAAAACAACAAAAAAATTGAATTGCTTGAACAAGACACCAAACCATGTTCTGAATTTGATTGTTGAACACATAAAACTTAAATCAATTTTTGTCATAATTAAATATAGATTACATGTAATGGAACATGAGGTGCAAGCCATATATATTCAGAAAAGATTTATATGCAATGAAGAGTGTGTAGCTCAAAAAGATATGCTTTAGAATATGTAATTAAGCTTGTTGATTTGGAGCTTAGACGGAAGAGTGAAATTCGATCAATGAAACCCTGGTAGCAACTGAATTCAGTGAGTTGTCAGCCTCCACAAGCTAACCTACTCAGTTTGTGCACTCAAGTACATCCAAATATTAGTTCCATATTTGAAAGGATTATTCATTTGACTGGTGTATTACTTTTGTCAGTTCAATATATTGGATAATTGTACTGCACGACTATGTGATTGTCTTTCTGATTAATAGGTTATTTTTCTGGCAAGGTTTTCATTTCTTAAATTAAAAAAAAAACACAAAGAAGAAATGAAAGGAGTAATGCATAAATACTTGTTACTTTATAGTAATCAGCTGAGAGAACAAACCTGAGAAGCAACTCATTCTCAATCTGAAGATCTTGACTCTTCGTTCTACCCCTAGCACGAGTTCCAGCCAAAGCTTCACTTGATATATCTAAGAATTTCCGATGAAACAATTGCTCTGGCTGCTTATAGAAAGTTGTTGCAAGAGATAACAATCATACTCACATAAGCGAAGTATCAGTTATCCATTTCATTTACAATAAATATACAGGCGAGAAAATAACATGCCCCTATGGGGAGAATAGCAAGCCATAGGGCTTGATTTTATTAGTCACGGGCCTCTATTACATAGCAGATGTATTTAGTGTCTGGAAACTGGATCCTTTTTATCAGAAATAAATGTAGCCATTTCATTAGAACGAATTCCATAAACTACCATTTTTTATGGCAGGAAGCAGCATCTTCTATTCAATGAAATTATTATAAATATTTGAACATAAGAATAGGGGCATTCTTTCGGAATTTGAAGGACCCGCAGAGGAAACATTTTTATTTTAGCAAGAAACTGTAGCTTCCAATTTTTTTTTAGATTATTAACACTTCCCTCACTTTCATTTTCTAGTATTAACATGGCGTCAAATTAACCAAGGAATCACTGTTTTCAATCAATTATATTTTAATGTTGCAATTAAATAAATACAACAAAGTACGTACAAAAACTTAATGTCAGGTCCAATGAGATGCTAAACCAACTAAGAATCAAATGACACTCATTAATCTTCTTATTAAAGCAATGACCAAGTACTTTTTTAACATTATGCAAACCATCCTAAAGCATGTAAAACTGCATTCAAAGTATAAATAGAGACTTAAAGTTGGGACACTGCTACCATGCCTACTAAATTGCAATGCAGATAATGGTATTCCCCAGTATGCAGCAAATCCAAAGTCTTTATACAACCAAAGAATCCAATAAAGAAAAGAATATATTGCATTCAAAAGAGAAAAAAAGAAGCAAAAGAGGCTATGTCCCATGGCCAATATTTAATTTTGGGCCAATAAAATTATCTAAAAATGATCAAAAAATACTATTTGAACATTTTTGACTGGCCATTTCAAATCAGTATTATCAACTAATTAAGCTTTTTGAATCCTATAGCATTCTTAATTAAATTTGGCAAATGATAAAGCATATGTGGGCACTGCATAAACTTCCTAGGACAAACGATACTAGGCATCATACAGCACAACAATTCCCAATGTTTAAGTGACAGACAATCAAAACAAGAGGAAAATTTTAAAAACATAAATCCAATTAACTTACTGTGTTCCCAATAAAAGCAGGTGAATTGGGTGGATGAATACAAAATTGGTAAGAGTTTTGTCCTTCAACCTGCGTGCTTCCAAAATACATTTTCAACAATAAATCAAACAACAATAGGATCGAAATTCTGAAACATATCATACGTAGAAGAGAACCTGTAAACAAGCAAGTAATACTGCTGGGTCGATATCGATGCTAGTAACAACTCTGCTACTCCGAGCTAGCACAACCTTTGAGAAGTAATGATAAGTCAATTGCATGGCAGAGTGACTAATTGATACAACTAGTTTAAAGTAACAATGCATTACGTGTTGATATGAAAAAGTGTTATAATGATTTAAAATTTCATGAATATTTAGTGCTAAAGAAATAGCATTTCTCCTTCAATGTCCAATAATATCTAGAAATAAGAATAAAATGATTCAGTAACACGCGAATGTATTTACATTTAACCTTCTTGTAAATTTGATTCATTTCACAGCACATACACCAGTATTACCTTAATAAGACCTGAGCTTTTTCTTATTTTTTGCAAAGCTTTCCTTACAGCTGCATCCCAATATGACTTGCTGGGAATATGATTTATGCTCATAATTTTTGTCTTCAGAACCTCCTTCTCTAAGTTAACATATGTGGAAGAGATCTGCATTATCAATTAGCATGAGACCAGAATAGTAAATTATTGAACACTTCCGGTGGTCAAGCATGAAGACGCGCGTCCATCAGACATCATTGACTTCATGTGCAGTTGAAGTTCAAAAACGTAATGATAATTAGACCTGGCAGATTGTATCTTGCAGCAGTTGGATCGCCTTTCTCCATGTCCAAAGAAGAGTATCATCCCATGCAATGGTGACCGCAAGCAAAGAAGTTCCTTCAAGCTCGTCAAGTTCAACCTATTTCTCAGGTTCCACAAATTTGAGATTTAATAAGGAGAGAAAGTCAATTAAATTGAGATTTGGAACCAGTTACTAAAGAGTAACAGAAAAGATTAACAATCTTCAACTATCACCTAAATACATCCTGCAACAACATTGAAAGCAATTAACTATATGTAAATGTTCACAACTATTTACCTGGGGGATGACAAAGTAAAATGACCCAAAACCTTCCCATTCAGGAGCAATGTTAGTCCTTCCATCAAACCGAATTGCTCCATATGCACGAATTAGAGGGCAATCCTCAGGGAGAAACCTTTAAAAGAAATTATAGAACAGAATGAGTCAGGATATTTAGTTTTATTTAGATTTTGAACACTGACAATATATGTAAAATTTTTCCTTCTTGTCATATGTGTCTGAATATTTCTGAATGTTAATTAACTATTTCTGATTGCTTTTACTCTTGAAGGAGCAGCCACTTAGCATCTTCATCATCATCATCTTATGTACCACACCACTTCCAAGTCTCTTGCCAAAGTCAAACGCTTGACCAGTTTATCTCTTGTCGTTATACATACTAAAACTGGTATGTGCAAAAGGCATTATAATTTAATTCCCCATCTTTTGGTCTTCCATCAACTTGACAATGTGCTATTACAATATAAAAGTGTTAAAAGTTTCTATTTAAAAAAGAAATCACAAACTATCAAGTTAAACTTACACAATTATTACATTAGTACATGAAGTGAGTGGCAACAACTCCTTAAATAAAAAGAAAAAGAATACTATATCACCTCTTGATACATTTCCAGTCATTTTCTGAGAATGGGAAAAACTGCTGAAAGAAGACTGCAGAGCCGACACCAGCAACACTAATTAGGTTTGGTTTTGCCCCATTGGGAAATTTTTCAAAAGTTCCATTGGAGAAGTAATCTGGATTGAAAGTTTGCTTTCTAGTTGAAAAGAAGCATTGGGGTAGTTGGCATTGTGCATGGAGCCAACTGATGGCGTCTATCTGCTGTTGGATAGGCACCTGCATAAATAGCCCTACGTAAAGATAATAAAGAGGTTGACAAGGTTTTATGAGACCTGAAATTATTTTCTACTTAAGTAGAGATAAAAACAGCTTCTCTATTGTTTAAAAAAGCATTATACTAGCAAAAGGCAAAGAAAAGGAGAGAGAACGAGCAAAAATTATTATGAGATACTCCATCTGTCCTAGATTAATAGCTCAATTTGGCAAAAACGTTTGTTCCTAGCTTCATTTTGTTCAGTTTAAGTGGTTGGGTACTTAAACAGCAGCATCATAAGCTTATTTTCCCTTCTTTTAAATGCAAGTTTCACCATTTAATAAAAACCACTATTTTTCTAAATGGAGCTATTAATATTGGACGGAGAGATACTTTTCAATATTAATTTCACTTATTAGGATATCCTGCAGCTTCCATACATAATGAGTCAAATTCATTCCATCAGATTCAGAAATGTGGCTTACAAGTCCACATTCATCAAATTCGAAGTCTAAATTCAGGTTGTCGGTTAAACAAAGATTACCACCACTGTACAAAAATTTCCATACTCTTAAGTGTCCAACAACCAATGATTGAACTAAAAAGCAAGTAATGAACAAAAAAAAGCTAGAGATCAATTAGCAACAAACTCCAATTGAAGACATTAAGCTGGAAAAGCGTCAACCTCGAGGCGGATAATCCCGGAACTGAACTGGGGCGGGTCCGAGCCGAGGGCGGAAACCGCTGAGCTCAGCTGGGTCATGGCCAGCGCCGGCGTGAGGGCCGCCGGCAGCGTCCGGGTCTCCCCCAGCCCCACCGGCAAACTGGGATCCCCACGGCACCCGTTCATAGACGACACCGCGCATAGCTCACACCTCTGCAATGCCACTCCAATCAGGAAGAACAACAACCAGAGTCGAGCACAAAAACCAGAAGAGAAACAAAGAAATGGCAGTAGAATTCCAGCGGCTCACGCTTCTGAGAAGTGGAGGGCGGAGGGGGAGCCGGGCCTGGCCGGAGTCGGGCGCCATTAGCCGGGAAATGGAGATGCTGAAGGCCATGGGAAGGAGGAGGGAGAGGAAGAGAGTGTGAGGGAAGGATGGCGTTTCAGTTGAGGGGACAAGATAAAAAAGGAAGCGAAGAGAACCGTTACCCGTTGCTTATTTTATTGGTAAATGTACCGGCCATGCCTTAAGCCACATCTCCGATTTGTTTATCAGCCTATCACGCACGGCCGTTATAGATGGGTGATGATGTGTACGTGGTAGCTCACACACATACAAGTGCACATGTCATTTTGGGGGTGAATACACATGTGCCGGCCCATCCACCTCATGGTAAATATGTGCCCAATGATGTCAAGTCGTCGTGTTGTTAACATTTTCCTATTGGATGCTCTTATTTTATCCAACTTACCTTATTTTTATGGGTAGATATGTATCGGCCTATGTCTATCTAAGTGTATTAAAGGGAAGGGGTGGGTTGGATAAAATAAGAGATAGTAAACTCCTCATCGTTTATTAATTATTTAAAATATAAAAAATAATATTTTTCTTTGATTAGATTAAAAAAATCTCTATATTATCATATGTGACTCACCACCAACATCTTTATTTAATCCATAGTAAGATTTTTGATATAAAAAAAATAGAATAAAAATATTAACTTCCATAAAATATTTACTTGTCAAACTTTTTACTTATAATATATTTAAGTTATTTTTTTCTTTTTAATAAGCCCCTATACTAAAAATTTCTGCCTAATACGCCCAAATGTTTATTAAAAATAAAAACTTTCTTTAATATTAGTTAATTTATAAAATTTTCTTTCATCTCCTTCTCGTCCCCTGGATCCCCTAGCATTTCCATATATAAAGTCGCTTATGAAGGTAGTTCTAATTATTATTTTTAATAAAAATATAGATAATGTTAAATAATTTTATATAGAAGTTTGGAACTTAGGACACCCTGAAAAGAAAAAAATTAGCCTAAGTATGCTACAAATAAAAGTTTGAAAATGAATATTTTAAATATTTTCTTTTTTAGAATCCCTCCACTTCCACTTGTTTATTCCACTTACCCTTAGAGGTGGCAATAGGCCCGCCCGCCACTTTATAAAAAGAAAAAAGAAAAAAGAAGCAAAGGCCTTAGTTGGGGCCCTGCACTTGGCAAGGGCTACTACTTGTGCTGAGTCTCCTCCTAGCAGCACAACCCCTCCCCTTGGGCCTAGGCCTATGCACAGTTGACTACTAGGGCATTGGGCCTAAGCGTGATGGCAGAGCAGATTTGTGGGCTAGCCCATGGCCCAGTCTGGTACCAAGCCTGCTAGCCCATGGGCATGGCTGCCCAATCGTAGGCCAGCTTGCCACTACTTACCCTTGCCCCATAATAAACCTAATTTATTAAGTTACTTACCTCTGATCCTTTTCTATCGCTTACCCCATGCTTTCCCCTTTCTTTCATAGAGGCAACTCATGGTGTAAAGGATAAAAAAGGAAGGGGGTAAATAATTAAATAAATAGTGATTATTCAATGCCTAATCATTAAACTACTAAGTTATATATACTCCTTTAGTACCATATTAATAGCTACATTTAAAAAACTAGTGCTTTTAATTGAATGGTGAAACCCATATCCTAAGAAGGAAAAATTATAACATTCTTAAATAAGTACTCAATCACTTAAATAAAACAAACCGAAGATATCAATATAGAACAAACTTTATTACCAAATGAAGCTATTAATTTGGGACAAATGGAGTAACATCAATATTAGCATAACTGCATAATATCACAATGAGCTACATACTTCCATAGTGCCACATTAATATTAATTAACTTGTTATTATTAAATTTATATATATTATAAAGATATTATTATATATTATAATATTATAAAATAATATTTATACTCCGTATCTATACACCTTTCTATACACCGCTTATGCATTCCCTGCGGCTTCTCCTACTATGTCAGCGGCTCACTGGAGACGGCAAATGCCTTCTCTTGTGCAATGGGGAGCGTGAAACCGACTGCCCCATCTCTGTTTAGAGGATGGTAAGGAATCATATCTAGAACATTTACAATATTCAATTGTGAAGACTAAGATGACAAGGAAACAAGGAAAAACTGAATGAAACAACAAATCATAAGTTCAGAAACAGGCAGAACAAAGGCATAAAAATCCCAGATTTTAGGTCACGACCTGAGATGGACTGATGGAGTCAGAAGATGGTGGCTCGCCAGAGGAAGGAGGAGAGGGTGAACTGTGTAGGGCGTCTTCATAAAATTTCTGCCAGAAGGGAGAAGGGTGGGTGGGCATGGGTGGCGATATTGATTTGGGTGTCGATGTACAGTGATGGAGATATGTGGATAGATGGGAGCATTAGGAGGGGAAAAGAGAAATGATGGGGGTGTCACCACTCACTGGTGTCTTCGCCAGATTTTCGCCGAAATCGCCTCGAGCCCTCGACAAGGGAGAGTGGAGAAGAGAGGCTGAGGCTGCTGAATCAATTGCCCATTCCCCGAGCCCAAATCTAAAATTCAAAATGCTGCGACATGTCTTTCTGTATAGTAAGGTGTCACGTGGTAAATTGTGATTGGTGACACTTCAACGGTGTAGGGATGGTGTAGAAGATTCGGAGTAGGGATATTAGCTTCCTATTTATTACTATAAAGTTAACTTTATAGAAACCTATAATATTCCTACTCTATTTTTTCTACACCAAAAATGTATTCTAACCGCTCATTAGATAGAGAAGGTGAGTACAAATATCATTTTTTTAATTTTAAAGTTAGCATGCCCCATCACATCAAGCCACACTCTAGGCACAATGCAAGCTATCAATCACCATATGACAACATGTCACTTAAGCGAATGGGTGAGCTATTCAAAACTGCACCCTGAGTAATACATGGCATGCCAAATGTGCTCGACATATGACCTGCAATGCACCTATGGACCAAACCCATATTAACAAGACTTATTTAACAATTTTAATATTTTTATAAAAAATATTATTTTTATAATTATAAAATTAGAATAGCAAAAAGGGAAAATTATTTAATTAATATTTTAAAATTTTATTTATCAATTCGGACCACTTTCCCAAAGTGGTATTCCTTTTTGCCACGCAGGCGCCAACCAAGCAACTGGCACCTGCGTGGCTTTTTTTAATTGTTAGCTAATTTTGTCCTTCTAAAGGACAAAATCGGTTTAACGATTATATTACTTAACCCAATTTCGTCCTTTAGAAGGACGAAATCACCTTAAGGCAATTTCATCATTGTAAACGACGAAATTGCCGCACTTAAGCAAATTCCGTGGTTAACTTCTGAGACCAAAGCCAATTTCGTCCTTTTAAAGGACGAAATCTTGTAACTTGGCGACTCCAGGCAAAAATGAGGCTTATGTATTGATTTCGTCCTTCTAAAGGACAAAATCAAATTAATTTTTTTTAAAAAAACTATTTTAAACCAACTTTAACACCTATCCATGTTCATTCATTCAACTCGTACACAATTTCATTTATTCCAACATTTCATGCATAACAAAGATAATATTAAAGTTATTGACATCAACTAATAAAAACATACATAAAATAGAAATATTTATCAAATATATTACATCACATGTTGAAAAAATGTTTAGTTTAAAAGAAACATATAACAAAGCTAATGTCACAATCTCCTATGTTCTCGACCTCAACCTCGACAGTGTTGTACGAGCTCCTCCTCATGATCTACCTGCTCTAGCTTTGGCTATGGCTCCGACTCTAGTTTTGGCTATGGCTTTGGCTCTAGCTTTGGCTCCTGATGTGGCTCTGGCTCCGGCTCCGGCTCCGACTCCGACTCAACATAAGTAATAGATGGTTCAACACGAGCTGTCCAATGTAGTCTATAATGTAAAATCGGATATGGATGAGCTACATGTGTAGTGACCAGAAATGATGAATGGGGAGGAGAGCTATGCGCTGCTGATGAAGATGGAATATCAGGGAATGAATCGTGCATCAGATGTGTCTAAGCAGCCTCATCGACAGGATAATCTCTACGAACATCCGTAATCACCGATTGAAGCAGTGGCAAGCTACAAATGACATAATCAAACTCCCTAAGCACCGACTGACATGCTGCTAATAAGACATCGCCCGAAGTATAGGTGTTAATTGTGTCAGTCAAATGCGCATGCGTATGTCGAACTAGATGAAGCTATAAAAAAACAAATTAAAAATTAGATAAATAATTAATAAGAAATAAGAAAATAATATGTGCCTTAATTAACAAAGTTGTACTTACCAAAGCTCCCTCAGACGCTCCCCTAGGCTGATATGTCATCTCCTCTACATCATCGTGCGGTAAAATACATCATCGTGTAATCAGTAAATACCACTGCATATATGCGCTACGAACATCTCGCAATGTCGTAGCCATTTCCCCTCTGATAGCAGTGGCTCTCCTATCCTCCCATCGAGTGATATATGAGGCATGATGTAAAGCCCAATCGGTAATATGGCAGCCCTGTTGAATGATATGATGGACAAACTCGACGGTAGAAGGTGGGACCCCTTGATCTAGGTTAAACTGGAGCATTACACAATCCGGCACATACATCTCTACAATCTTGTAACATATTAATGAAGTTCGAGATAGCCACACCTCTCGAACGTCGGTGCATAGAGGAGGTAACGTAGCCAATACTTCCGGTGAGTACGGCTGCCAAATAACCTATACAATATATAAAGATAATTTAGTTTAAATAATGATGAATTTTTTTATAATCATTACAAAAAAAGTTCAATATGGCAATAAAATTACATGATATGGCCGCTAGTGGTCTAACTCCCTCTATACAATCGGAGGATTCCTTGTGGATTTTCGGTTCTCTTTTTCCAAACATTCTACCTTAAGGAGTTAAATTTAAAAAATGAGTTCAAGATATGCACATAAAACCTTGCTAAAAAATGAAGTGTTAAACATAAATACAGCCTACCTTGCTCCCAATGGAGCACCCTCGACTAAGTGATCCATCTCAACACTTGGTTGCCCGACGTGTAAATGCTCCCATGACCATAGCTATGTCAGAAAATATGATAACAATTATTAAATAAAATTAAGGAATTATACTTGCAAAAAAAAAAATTTAAGTTACGAATTCATTTACCTGAAGAAGGGTCAGATAGCCTACGATCCCCGAGGTCATGACCTAGCATGCTTTCCCTAACTCTCGATATAAAAATGCAAGAGTACCACTGCCCCATGAATAAGCATCCGCCATGTCGAAGTCCACAAGGAGGGAGAGATAGGCCACGTGTACATGGCTACTCGTGGTATCCGCAAATATTGTGGCTCCAAGTAAATGTAATAGATAGGCCCGTGCATGCTACTCGATAACTATCTCTGTAGCATCGGCTAGGAGCTCACGAAACTCATGTAAGAGCCATCGAAGGCTCACCAGCTACTACGCATCACTGTAGTAGGAGGAGCTCTACCAAGGAGTCTAACTAATATGTCTACATGACCTCTTCCTATCGTGCCCATCACCGCATGTTCATCGATGCGAAGTCCTAATAGAACTGCCACATCCATGAGAGTGATGGACATCTCTCCATAGGACAGGTGAAACGTATGTGTCTGCCTCCTCCATCTCTCAATGAGAGCTGTCAATAAAGGCTGACCGAGACAGACGTACTGTAGATGAATAAAATGCCCAAATCCCTCTCGCTCAATATAGGGTAGCATACGATCATCCACTGGCCAATGGCGGATATATGTAAAATGTTCAATGCACTGAAGGCACCCGGGGTCTTATAATAAATTTAAAAATTAATTCCCAACGTACTATATCGTCTAAAAAAATGAAACAAATTTTAAAAAGAGTTATCATACCTCTCCTCTCCAAATAGCAGCCGACCTATGTGACTCCTACTATAGGAGTACAAAATCATCAATTGGGCCTGGCCCGTAAGAAAGCTCTACATGATCCATATGATATGCGGAGAATTAAGAGCATATCATCAATCGTTAAGAACATATGCTCATACCTAAAATAGAGAATAAATAAAGAGATTGATTATATGTTTACCAATCAATAGGAGGGTTTGTGCCCACTTTGTTTGCACCTCCCGCATTTATATCCTCATCTACCATCTCTCTCCATTGTTCTACGGTCCATTGTATTCCTAATGCGAATAGACCGTGGGTGACCGGGTTGCCTTGTTGCTCTCGAAGGGTATACACTTCTTCACATATTTCTTCTCTTATCCAAAGAATACAACAAATATTCTCATACACTTCTTCAAATATTACATCTACCCTATTGATAAAAATATTAAACTATTACTAACAATAACTCTATATAATATCAAAATAAAATTTGAGCTAACTGAGTGAATTATCGGTCACCTGAGTGTTGGGAATCCAGTCAAAGTCAATTCATCTATGCGTGTAATTCGCTTAATGCCTACTCATTTCCAACCTTATCAATTAGCTTAACAATGTGCCATATGGGCTACATAACATGCTGGTCAAGCACGCTAAATTAGATTTCTCTAATCTCATTAATGTGTTAAATAGTCACTCTTCCGCTTTTACATTTAAAACCATGGTCTATGTTTCTAAGTCGGTGTAACGCCCGAGATTTTTCCTACATTTTCCTTAAAATTCACAGAAAATATTTACAATATAATGGTTGTAAATCGAGAAAAATGACGAATACGAAACCTGTGAAAACAGTTCAATAATTTAAAACATCACACACCAAGTTTTCCCATACAAATTTTTACACAATCGATCAAACATCGTACGGCCAAACCAAACATCCTCAGGCGCTACTTGAAAACAACCGTACGAATAAATTGCTACGATCATAGACTTTAAATACAAATCTCTCCTAGGCATCCTTGAGTGCAAGTCCCATAACAGTCCACAGTCTAATCCAGATTTAAAGTCCAGAAATCATAAACATATTAATTCTCGTCTCACCCAATACATTAGATCATGGCACAAAATAATACTCGAAGTAAGTCGAGCATATACCTGAGTTAAATGAAATCAATCCATTACTGAAATGAGCATCCATCTCCAAGAGCTCTCCGTCACAAACCTGCAAAAGCCTCCCGAACAATGGGGCTAAAAAGTAGGGTAATGAGTATTTTAGAAAAATACCTAGTAGGGGAGTTCTAAATAGTGAACTCAATAAATCCATACATAGATGCGTTCATGCAACTCAAACATGAAGCAAACAGTTATATCATAATCATGCTCATATGCATAAAATCATACCAAATGCACCATCGTGCCAAAAATATACCATCAAGCTAATCTTACACAAACACCCTTATTTAGGGTCTTACAAACTTACTCGTACCATCGTACGCTTACTCATACAACTTACGCATACTTATACGACCTTACTCGTACAATATTACACTTACTTGTATGACCTTACTTATACAGTCTTACACTTACAGTCTTACTCAGAATCAAACTCTTACCGTCTTACTCAGAAACATACTCTTACAGTCTTACTCATACTCATACTCTTACAGTCATACACATACTCTTACAGTCGTGCTCATACTCATACTCTTACAGTTGTAAACATACTCATACTCTTACAGTCGTGCTTATACTATCGACCACTAAAGATCATTACAATAATAAGCTCCAGCATCAAAATGGAAAAGAATGTCACTGGGGCATCACCTTAATCTCCGGGGAGTTACTAGATGTTATGGACTTTTCCGAAGGCAAGGCACATCAATGCTCATGGGGCACAAGATCAAACAGGTAAGAGCAGGTCCATGATATTACTTACCTGAGCGCGTAAACATAATCACCCACACATAAGGGGTCATATAATTGCCCACCGTAATGGGTCTTATAGTGCCATAGAATTGCCCACCATAATGGGTCTTATAGTGCCAGTGCCACTCTTGGGCAGAATCATACAGTGCCACTCTTGGGCGGAAATCATACAACACTCTCAACAGAGCATCAAACATCTGAGTTTAATATAGCACACAGACCAAAGCGAAAACATATATAACTCTCAACATAGCATTAGGCATCTGGGGCTCAATATAGCACACAGACAACATCGAAAATATACATCGCTCTCAACAGAGCATCAGATGTCTAAGTGCTAAATACAACACATAGACAACATCCCGCAGGATAAACACCATGGCAAGACATGAGAAATGCTTAGCCGGCTCATTATCGGCTAGCTCAAACACGGAACTTAATCCATCAAACCCTCAAGTCTCAAACTCACAATGCTATCATTAGCTTTCTCATAATTCAAGTTTAAATTAAGTAAATTATGTTGTACAATTATGCCATACAAAAATTCTCAAGCATACAGGGCTCCACTGATTACACCGAAGCTGAGCCCGCTCCGAAACCCTAGTTCGTCAAGGTAGTAGACTTCACTAAACCAATCCATATCATGATCAAAACTCATTGTACATCAAATCCTTACAGTCTTACATACTCTGGCATCCACCTTATAGCCAAAAATCTTACTCGGAAGTCCTCAAACTAAGCTCCTTAGAGCCCAACCCAATTATACCCTCTTACTTATACCTCACTTATTAAGCTTACTTTTCACTTCATAATCTGTACGTTATGCTTGTGCAATTATGCACACTCTTACTGTCTGATAACCCCCAACATACGTTCTGATCCAAACCAAACAAACCGCTCTAATCCTTGCCCATCAAACTTACATCTTCTGTTTTCCGTCATACACTTACACATACACAACAAATCCAGACGAAACCTCTGTCACCTCTTATTGTCCATCGCTCATACTTCTGCCCACATACACATATCCATAGCATAGGCAATTAGCCATCATACATACATATGTTTATCACACATACGTTTAACATACACATACTTTCATACATACATAGCTTACAAACATGTTAGTCATCACTAGCACATACATACATATCCATACACGTAGCTTACCAACATACTCGTTAGCCGTCACTAGCACAAACATACACATCCATACTAGCTAGCCGTCACTAGCACATGCATACACATACGAAGCTTACCAACAAATACGCTAGCCATCACTAGCACATACTCAATCAACATACGAAGCTTACCAACAAACATGCTAGCCATCACTAGCACATGCATAATCCACATACGTAACATACTAACATACATGCTAGCCATCACTAGCACACCCACATATTCCTCATGAATCATACATACTTACATCTCACATGCATGTCATCTACATTTCAACATGGCATAATATATCCTCTTACATCATGCAAACAGACCATGATCTAACATCTATAGCATTCAATCATATAGTCCTAGCATGCTGCTACTCATTCAAAGCATGCTATCATGAAATTACGAGTTCAAAGCTCCCCTACCTTGTAATCATGATGTTTGATGGCAAGCACACGACTGTGGCGGCATCGGTGGCGGAGTTGGTTGCCAAAAGAATAGCCTAGCTAAGAGAGCTGTTGTCCCGAGGGTTTAGGAAGCGCCGGAACTGCTTACGACCAAACGAGTGTCAGAAGTTGATGCGGCAAAATCTGCGATCCACGGAGGCACACTAGGGCGGCCGGGAGAAAGGTCGTGCCAACATAAGTGGCGGTGAGACCAAATGTCGATGGTGTACTCACTGAAAGTAGGCCAGTGGCAAAGAAGTACTCGGCCAGCTGCAAGATGTTGAAATCGGCTGTGGACAACACCCAATAGTGGCGATTTCGTGTCGACACAGGTCCACATAAGGGCGGAGGGCATGGGGCGACGCTTGAGGACAGAGGAGAGCTGGTGGATGTTGATGTCAAATCCATTAGGTGGCAGAGCCACCCGACGGTGAGGCATCACAAATACGACGCCTAAACCCTAAATTGCACACGTGGCTACTTGCACATGCGGCCAAAAGGGCTACTCAAGGGGGAGATAGCTCGGACGGTAGCAGCCCAATGCCCACAGAGAGAGAGAGAGAGGAATAAGACGGAGAGAGGAAGTGGAAAGCAACAGAGAGAGAGGTGAGAGAGAGAGGGAAGAGAGAGAGGGTAGAGAGAGAAGGGAGAGAGAGGGGAGAGAGAGAATAGGGTCGAGAGAGAAGGGAGAGAGAGAGGAGAGGGTCGAGAGAGAAGGGAGAGAGAGGAATTTTATTTTGATTTTTTTAAATTTTTTTTATTAATTTATATATTTTTAAAATAAAAAAAATAAAATTACAATAAATACTAATAGTGACGTATAGTTGTATACATCGCTATTAATACATGTATTAGCTGCATATAAAATTATATGTCACTAATACATGACTTATTAGCGACGTATAATTTTATACATCGTTAATATGATTTTTTTTATTTTATTTTTTAAATTTAATTTTAAAGAATAAAAAATTTTAAAAAATAAAATTAGTAGAGAGAGTGTGTAAAGAGAGAGGAGAGGGAAGAGAGAGAGGGGGAGGGAAGAGAGGAGAGAGAAGAGAGAGCGAGGGAGGGTAGAGAGAGAGAGGGGAGAGAGGGAGGGAAGAGAGAGAGAGAGAGAGAGAGAGAGAGGAGAGGGAGAGAGAGGGGAGGCAAGGGAAGAGAGAGAGAGGAATAAGACAGAGAGAGGAAGTGGAGAGCGATAGAGAGAGAGGTGAGAGAGAGAAGGGAGAGAGGGGAGGGAAGAGATAGATGAATTTTATATTAATTTTTTTATTAATTTATATATTTTAAAATAAAGAAAATTAAAATAAATACTAATAGCGACGTATAGTTTTATACGTCGCTATTAGTACATTTATTAGCGACGCATTTTATACGTCGCTAATACATGACTTATTAGCGACGTATAACTTTATACGTTGCTAATATGATTTCTTTTAATTTTAATTTTAATTTTTAAATTAGTTTTAAATAATAAAAAATCTTAAAAAATTGAAATTAGAGGAAAGAGAGAGAGGAGAGGGAAGAGAGAGAAAAATAAGAGAGAGAGAGGAGAGGGGGGGAGAGAGAGAGGAGAGGGAGGGAGAGAGAGAGAGAGAGGAGAGGGAGGAGAGAGATAGGGAGAGAGGAGAGGAGAGAGGAGAGAGAGAGAGAGGGAGGAGAGAGAAGAGGGTGGAGAGATGGAGGAGAGAGAGAGGAGAGGGAGAGGGGTGAGGAGAGAGGAGAGAGAGAGGGTAGAGAGAGAATTTTTTTATTTTATTTGTTTTATATTTTTTATATATAAAATTAATAAAAAAATAAAAAAAATATTAGCGACGTATATAATTATACGCCACTAATACCTTTGTATATTAGCGACGTATAGCATATACATCGCTAATACCTTTGTGTATTAGCGAACGTATAGGTATATATGTCGCTAATATCATTAGTATTAGCGACGTATATCTCTATGTGTCGTAAAAATATTTTTATTTATTTATTTTTTAAAATAATTTTTAAATAAAAAATATAAAATAAAGAGGGTATAGAGAGAGGGGGAGAGGGAGTGAGGGAGAAGAGAGAGAGGGGAGAGAGAGGAGAGTGTGGAGAGAGGGAGGAGAGAGAGAGGAGAGGGTAGAGAGAGGGGTGAGGAGGGAGAAGAGAGGAGAGAGAGAGGGTAGAGAGGGAGAGAGAGCATGAGGAGAGAGGGAAGAGAGAGAGAGAGGGGAGAGAGGAGAAAGAGGGAGTGTGAGGAAGAGGGGAGAGGGGAGAGTGAGGAAAGAGGAGAGAGGAAATGAAGAGAAAAATAAAGCTATTAGCGACCCTCAGGAAAGAGGAGGGAGGAAATGGAGAGAAAAATAAAGCTATTAGCGACGCTTCATATTGAGCGTCGTTAATAGTACATTGATTGGTAAAAAAAACCATTAACGACGCTCCATTCCGAGCGTCGCTAATATCTTTATATTTTTAAAAATAAAATTCGAGCTGTTAGCGACGCTCGTTTGCGAGCGTCGCTAATATCAAGTATTTGCGCTGGAGCGTCGCTAATATCAAGTATTTGCGCTGGTGCTCATTAATGTCTCAAATTACCTATGTTTTGCGACGCTTACGAAGCATCGCAAAAGTTATCACGAGGGCGGAAATTCGCCTGAGCGCGAAATTGCGCGCGCTGGCGATTTTCGTCCCGGGCCTTTTTATATGAACATGTCCCGGGTCGGACCCGCAGAGTGGATGAGAGGGCAGCTCGTCGGCTGGGAAGCTTTGCCGCGGTCCACCTGTCCACCACCGCAGCCGCCCAGGTCATCGCCATCAATCCCTCTCGATTAAGGGGCTGTTTGGATGAAGATTTATGAGTAAGATTTGTTTAAGATTAAGGGGAAATCTTATAAATTAGGTTTGGTTACAAAAATTCTTAAATGTATCAGATTTGTGATGAATCCTTGGATTCACCAAGATTTGTGATTAATTTTTACTTTCTTAAGTAATCTCCTCGGCAGGAGATTTTGCGACTAATCAAAGGCGGTAATCTCATTATTTTTGTTTTTTTCAATTATACCCTTTGAGTTTCGGTGTGATTTCAGTGCTGCTCCGTTGCAAAGTCCGTCGAGGCTCCACTGCACATTGTCGAGGCTCCTGCGCATTGTCTGCTGCTCAAGGTGGTGCTGAACGGCAACTGATCAACGGTGGGCATGTCCCAGATTTCTCCCGCTTCACCCAGGACGAGTTCAGCCTCAACTCCAAGGCCACCAGCGTCGAGTTCCATACCCATACCCTCGTCAAGGCCCAGATCTAGGATACCTCCGGCGAAGAGAGGTATTTGCTCCACAAGTTTTTTCCGCTCCGATCTGAGCCCCCCTGGAGGCTCGAGCTCTACTCTCTCTTGTTTGTCTCTTCGACTGCTGCGCTCTTCATGCTCCTGCCGGTTTCATTTTGCTAGGAAAATGGGGTTTACAACATTTTGGACTAACTGAATGTGCTAAAGTTTGGAACTTTTTGTGGTTTCGTTTTTTTGTATAATTTGGTTTCCAACTGGTTGTTTGAGAATCGTTGTGATAAGTAGCGCTTGTTGAATCAGTTCAGAGTTGTGACTGGTCGGTTTTCTTTCAGGTTTTTTTCCTTCTTTTCTGTTTTGTTCTTATAAAGTTGGTCGGCTTTCTTTAAGGTTTGAGGTTCGTTGTTGTATTGTTCTGGCTCTTATTCGATGTTTTGGGATCTGGGTCATCTGTCTTGTGGCGTTTGATACGTTAATTTGAGGCAAGATTTCAAGTTTTTTTCTTGTCCTATTACTGTTTATGTTTATAGTAGGGAAATTTGAGCTCTATGTGACTGTGATCTAGGTAGGTGCGGAGGTTGGATGCTACCTATTGCTTGACTGGGGAGGCCTCTTCTTTCTTGGAAGTTTTGATATTGAGGCTGGTTTGCAGGAATGCTTTTGAATCCTGCTATTTTTTTACCGTTTCAACGTGCCGGAATATCTCTCTCATTTCCTCAAGAGAAACAACGCACAGAATATTATAAATAAATAAAAAGAAATCGAAAGAGATAGATTGTAGCAGAAAATGGGATCTACTGTCTGCCATGTTCTTATTTTAATTCCTTTATTGGTCTATTTTTTTTGCCACTGATAACGTAATTGTTCATTTTCCATTATCTTTTGCAGGACACGCGTTGGATGAGTTATTTACAAGATTGTTATATTTGTGGAATAGATAGAGCATTTGACTGTATACATGCATACACTTATATTATATTTGCTGGAATAGAACTAAAGACATACACTTTTGTAATATATTTGAGTTGGGATGTTGAATGCTGGAAATGTGGAAACTTTGTGCTGGGAGTTCATTTATTTATTTGTTTAGAAATATATTTCTCATAATTAAGTAATGTTTAACCTTGATGGATCAAAATTCTTTTTGTGCACCTTCGTTTGCATCATTTTTGAACTTAGGTTCCCAAACAAGATTTGGTTTGGTCGTCATAGGTCAACCCAAAAATTTTTGGGTATATATAGCACATGTATTACACAACTCAATATACACGACCTATCGACATCTAATAATGATAAATGGGCTTAGTGTCCCACCCAATATGTTGATAAGTTATTTTGTGAGTGGTGTAATATATGGACAATACGGTGCGTTACCACTTTTCATTTAAAACTAATGAGAGTCGGGGTTTTATTGCTCCTTTGTACTATCACGTGAAAGTTTGAAAGAGAAACCTACCAATATGGCCACACTAGTATCTAAACAAGTATATATATACATGCCAAGGGAGGTGCGACTATTGAAGGGTTTTATAAACATCTCCACATGAGGGTCCCATGGTGCTTTCTTCCTCGTCATTTTTACTATAGTGCCCGCTATATCCTAGAATATGAGTTTCTTTCAAAGAACAAAATTATAATTTATTAATCTTAAATGAGTTTCATACACAATGTGTGTTAATATATATTTTCTTTTAAAAGGGGTACATATGTAATTTATAATTCATGAACCTTATTTCCTTGTGAGTTTACCAAACATAATTCATATACAATTTTTTTATAAATCAGATTCACGGAATATGCATTACCAAATATAAAAGTGATTCATCAATGAATTTAACTAATCAGATTAAAGTGAATCATGATTTGCTACACCTAATAATCTTCATCCAAACAGCCCCTAAGAGGGAGGAGCGCAAATTCTGGAACACTTTCGGGAGTCCCACTGCAACGCCAAGTCGGCTTTCTCAATGATCTCCGTTGGAAGTTTGGGCGGCGGATCCCGGAGCGCTGTTCCACTGCGACATCAAGCCTCACACTTGCTGCTGTCTTCTCCGGGCGGCGGATCCTCCTCTCCTCTGTTTTCTATTCTGTCTCCCCCCCACCAAGTCACTGTTTTTTTTTCTACCACCTTCGGTCAACACATCGCCACCAAATTCCCCTCTCTCACCTTCGATCACCACCGGCGAGCACCATCTTCCCTCGGCCTCTCTTTCTCCGGATCCACCTTCCCCGCCGCTCCCCTCTTTCCTTTGCTGCCTTATGCCGGTTCCGGTGGTGACAAGGCGGGGCGGCGGCGGCTGCAGCAACCTGACCCTGAGCGCGCTGCAAAGGAACCTGATTTCAGTCAGGGCCTTTCTCTTCAGCCGCTTTCGCTGAAGAAACCTGCCACCGGCTTTCTGCGATTCACCTTTTTTCGTCTTGACCTTTTTATTTATTGATTCAGAATCCAGTTCCAAGTGTTTGCTTGCTTCAAGAACCTCATCCTTGTTTTAGAACGTAGATGTTTCTTTTTTCCCCTCTTTTTGTTGTGCTCTGTTCTTTTATCGCCAATTACTCATGGAACGTGATTCGAGGAGCTCGCTTTTCTCTGCACCATCCAGGCGTCATGATTCGAATTTTATTTCCCGATCGGGTACTCGTCGAATTTGATCTCCTCGCCCAGGCCGCCGTCTTCGGAATTTGCTATTCGCAGCATTTTGGTTTTTGCTTTAGTTGTGTTTTTCCGCCTCCGTTTTGGTTTTCGCCGCCGTTTTGGTTTTTGCCTCCGCTCTATTTAGCCGGGAAAGAGCCTTCAACCTCTCAACCTCTCGACACTGTTGAGAGCTTGAAGAAGACGACCCGCAGACTGCGGGTCACTCCTACCCGCACTGGGCGTGGGTTGACCGGATTCTACGGGTCGACCCATGCCTCGCGCGGGTGTGCAGTGCACCTACCCGAGTCACGGGTCTGCATTGACCTGTTTCCAATTGACCCGGTGTTTCCAATTGACCCGGTTTGGTTTTTTTTTAATTTATATATTTTTAGCAACGCTCTTTAGAAGAGTCGCTAATATTGTTATATTATTATTTTTCTTTTTTTAATGTTATTTTTTATTTTTTTAAAATAATTATCAATAATAGTGACATTTAAACGAATGTCACTAAAGTTATTATTAGCGTCGCTTGAGAAAAAACATCGCTAATAATTATATTTTTAAAAAAATATTTTTTTAAAAAAATTAAAATTATTTTTAGTAACGACGTTTAGTTAACAGTGCCGTTAATAATTTTGCATCAGCGACATAATATTATACGTCATTGATAGTAACAATTAGCGATGCTTAATAATAAGCGTCTCTAATGACTAATAACGACTCAATTTTTATCGACGTATTTAGTAACATTTTTTAAGCATTGCTAATAAGTATTAATGATGTTTTTACTACTATTAGTGACGCTTAAAAGCGTCACTAATAATATTTTTTGTTGTAGTATTATTAGAGAAAGTACTGGTATGTTTGTGTTTGCAAGCACTTCACACGCATACACTTGTAATGCTCCATATGTGGGAGTTGTCTTTGCCTTTTTTTCGTGAGTATGTATGACGCCTATTATTAGAGCAAGTATGGGTCTTTATGTTTGAAAGCGCACACATAGACAAGACTAGGAAATTTTACATCATCATGTACTTACTTCAAATTAATTAATTGAAAATGCAACAATTGCTCATTCCCATCAATGTCTGTTTGAACTCTGCCATGATGAGGAGGCCACATGGCCCAATTTGGGCCGAACATATTATTCGGCTAGTGCATTTAGTATGTGTTTGGCGAGTAATGTGAGGTGTGGGAAGTTGTAGGCATAACTATTCTATGAGATGACATCCCACCTACACTTAGTAGTGTGATATGAATGGGTATTTGCTTACATAAGCATGTAAATTTTAGGGTTCTGCATGTTGTGTCTAACAACATATACACAAAGAAATGAAACTTCTCATTTGCTAATTATTATTTCAATCTTATATTCATATAATTGGGACATATAAAATAATATTACTACAACAAAAAAGATTATTAGCGACACTTATAAGCGTCGCTAATAATAGTAAAAGTGTCGCTAATGACTATTAGCGACGCTTTTTAAACGTCGCTACTTACGTCGCTAAAACACAAGTCACTATTGCTCATTAGCGACACTTACATAAAGCGTCGCTAATAGTGCACATTAGCGACGTTTATTTATACGTCACTAATAATTTTAGTATTAGCGACGTACAACAAAATGTCGCTAATAATAAATTATTAACGACGCATAATACTTAAGTGTCGCTAATAATTGACTATTAGCGACGCTTTATTACATGTCGCTAATCTAAAAAATTATTTTAAAAAAATAACAACTTATTAGCGACGCACAGATAAAAGCGTCGGCCAGTGCTTTTTGATGCATTGTTAATAAAAATTAATTTTTAAATCATCATTAACGAAAAAATCATATTCTTTTTTTAAAATATTATGTATTAGCGACGCTTCTGAAAGTGTCGCTAATACTTAATACAATTTTTAAAAAATAAAAAGTTTATAAGCGTCGCTAAAAACTTTAAAAAAATTAAAAAAAATCCGGCACCGGTGGGAGGTTGGGGAGCGGGGGAGAGGGAGGAGGTGGGGTGGGTGGCTGGATTCCAGTGGGGAGCCGGAATCCTGTCCTCCTCCTTCTCCCTCCCTCCCCTTCGGAGGGGGGTGTGAGCGGGGGAGAGAGGGCCGGATTCCAGTGGGTCCCAGTCTCCCTCCCGCTGCCCCCTCTCCCCCGGATCCGCCCCCCCTCCTCTGAAACAGAGAAGGGGAACAGGGGCCAGGGTGGCTGACCCGGGGAGAGAAGGGGGAGGGGATCCGAGGGAGAGGGGGCAGCGGGAGGGAGGTCGGGCTTGTGGGTGCCGGGGAGAGAAGGCTGGAGGCGGACGCGGGCAGCGGAAGGCTGTTACGGAGTGGGGCATAGGAGGGGAGGAGCAGCCAAGAAGGGGGGCAGAACTGTGAGCACCGGGGACGGATGCGGGGTGGCCGGGATCGGAGCGGAGCGGGGTTGCCGGGGACGGAGTGGATCGGGGTAGCCAGGGCCGGATGCGGGCGGTGGAAGCAGCTAAGGGGTGGGGCACGAGAGGGGAGGAACCGCGGGGTGAAGTGGGGCGGACAGAGGTGCACAAGCGGCGGCCAAGCGATTGACGGCAGCAGAGGAAGGGCAGTTGATGACGATAGCTGAGGACAAGCGGCAGATGGCTGAAGAGGGCAGACGGTGGCGGCCAGAGGAGAGAAGGGGGAAGCGTGTTGAAGAAAAACACCCGCGCGGGCGAAATGTTCCGCGCGGGTGATATACTATCGACGCTTAGAGAGCGTCGCAAATGACTTTCATTTGCGACGCTCCACCTAAGCGTCACAAACTTTATATTTTAACGACGTTTAAAACATGTCGCAATAAGTTTTTATTTGCGACGCTTATAAATAAGCATCGCAAAAAGGAGCCTAGGGGATGTCATCTTGAAAGCCCAGGGGACCATAGACATTACGCCTAAGTCGTCAGTCCAATTGGCAATAATTATTAGAAGTGCAGCCATCAAGGAGCTGAACATTGCAAAACCATCAAACAAAAGGAAGATCCGAAACAAGGTCATCTTTCTATAATGGGCCAAGCCTTGTTCATTGCCGTCACTCTCATACCCTCCCGGCAATGTAAATATGGCTGCAAAGGATACAGTTGCAATGAGGGCAACCACCACTAGAAGTGTGTTAGCAGTATCTATCCACTTCTTTGTTGTGTCTGGCTTTGAGATGCCGTACCGATGTTTCTTGGAATCATTATGCTTACCAGCTTTCTCTAATGCCAACCATATTGCTGCCTGATAAAATACATAAAACATACAACAATTACTCTCTATGAAAACAAGGGCATCATAGTTCTCTTACTTCAATCCAATGATATAAAAAAAACCATCTCCAGTAGATATAAATTATTTACGAAATTATGCATGATGCCTTTTAATAGTCACAAGAATTTTCATGAATTGATTAATTCATCTCTTCCATTCGCCATCATTGTAATAAAAAATAATGCATTATAGTTACCATGAAAAAAAGAATGGTGCTATTTACTTTGTTCAAAAACATTACATCTGCTTTGACACAGTGCAATTCAAAGCAATAAATCCCTATTGGATGGAAAACGTGTGTAAGAACTTAACTGTATACCTTTTGAGAAAAAGGGATGCCCCAATCCATCTTTGATGATATAATGTCAAATGGAAATTTTCCTTGATCATTCCCTACCCGTGCGAATGTTCTACTGTCTTCTAGAAGGAGGAAAACAATCCAAATACAGTCATTCTTTACTGCCAAATGCAGTGGCGTGTTCCCTTCATGGTCTCCATTATTTATGAGCCCATCAAACTCAGATGTTTTTAAGATGTACTCAACCATATTAAAGTGGTTATTAGCAACAGCAATATGAAGAATATTTTCTCGTCTATTATTCGATATTTTCCATGAGTCCGGACAAAATTGAATAATTTCTTGGAGTACCTTGAGGTGGCCATGAAAAGAAGCCAAATGAATGGGGGAGTCGCCGTTTATGTCTGCATGGTAGAGAGCTGGATGATGCAAGTCCAATAGCTTCAAGACCATACTTAACATGCCTCTTCCTGCAGCAAAATGTAGAGGTGTTCGTTGGTCGTCATCAATGCACTTTGCATAGTGCGGCAATTTTTTGAGGAGCGTCTCTGCCACATCTAAAATCAAGTGTAGAAACTAGTGTGTGAAAAGCCACAACTTTTGACTTGATGAAAATGAAAAATTTTGCAAAGGATGATGCAAACTGACAAAATATTGCTAAGTTTGTAGGAAATTTTGGGAAATTGGAGTTAGGCATGTGGTCCCTTCTAGTTATAGGCCCAGATGTCACGTGTCCTTGCATTGGAAAATGGTTATTTGTTGTTTCATTTACTGTGGGGTGCATAAATATATCCATACTGGTTGGGATCAGTACCATTGCAACTTCTCTTCCAAATAAGTGGCCCATCAAATTTGCTTCTGCCATCGCTTATGACGGCGTAAATTTTCGGTCGCATAGCATCTTGGCCATGTATTTCACCATTCACCAAAGCATTAATTAGCATACCGTATGAAACACCGGGCATTGATGGTTATAACTTACTGATGGGTCATGCGGTGTGTGGTGAAATACACGGCCAACAATTTCTGTTGCACACCCAAAAATTTCTTCTTTTGACATGAGTACGGACAACCTAATTCAAGTATCAGTACATTTTGCCTTAACCATTGTGAGGCCTCCTATAGTGATGGGGTGTGGGAATGAATGCCCTTGTGTAATCGCTCGTTAAGAAAACCTCATCCTTCCTGTATTACCCTGACTAAACACATGAGCCTACAATTAATCCACTTCTTACTTCAGCTCAATAAACATTGCAATTCTTTCTTACGTTTAGATTGGGACTTAAAACATCTCATGTGATTTTGAGTATTTACAACAAAGGTTTTGTAACAAAGGTTTTTTTCCCCATTTTGAAATGATAATTTGAAGATTATTAACATAAAATACCTAGATTAGATCCGCTTATTTAGTTTTTTAATAAAGTTTGCTAAACAAAAAAAGTTCCTACAATAAAATAAAAATTAAAGCATCATACCAAGATTGCTGTTAATGATGGCCGCATGCAATGGGCATTGACCGCCAGGGCCCTTGTGGAAGGATTCACTTCTCTCCACGTCAAGGGACAAAATATGCTGAACAATTTGTTGGTGTCCTTCAGTAGACGCAATCCAAAGTGGAGATCGACCACTATTGCTAACCACAGACACCATGTTAGGATATGCTTGTGTTATCACTTTCACCACACCAAGATGGCCAGACTGCGCAGCCCAATGCAAGGCAGTATAACCGTTACGAGGATACCTTGCCTCCACCATATCCTCTGCTAGCGTCTTTCCGTCTTCCGTCTGACTGGAGCCTACCTTCCTCGCAAGCTCAATAAGAAGTTCAACAAGTTCATTGTGTCCATACTCTGCAGCATTGTCAAAAGGAGTAGCAAAATACTTATCCTTCTCAGTGAAGAGGGATGAATACTGATGGCGGCAGCTCTCTTTAACCATGTCCACGATGCCACGCTTTGCTGCAAGGTGAAGCACTGTCTCCTTCTCTGGTGTCCTCTGGGAAAGAAGGTCGTCATTGTTGGTTATCAGGCGCCTGAACGTTTCAACATCATTTGAAGTAACTGCAAAATACAGGTCTCAATCCATGTAGCAACGCTCTGCAAGAGCGTCGTTAATATAAGCTCAGTAGCGATGTATATAGTGATATGTCGCTATTGAGGTTATATTAGCGATGCTCGTAGAGAGTGTCGCTAAATAGTTTTATTTAAAAATAAATAAATTTTGCCACGGGCAAAATTCCGCGTGCGGGAGTAGTTTTAAATTTTTAGAGACGCTCTTGCAGAGAGTCGCTAATATAAGCTTAGTAGCGACGTATATAGTGATAGGTCGCTACTGAGGGCATAACAGCGACGCTCTTGAATCACTAAATCGTTTTTTTTATAAAACAAAATTTCCCCTCCCCGATGTATACCACTGCTACCCCGCCGCTTTGCTTCCAACCACCACGCCGTCCGGAATACGGCCGCTCCTCCCCCCGCTCCCCCCTCCCTCCCACTCCCCCTCTCCCCGGCTCCCCTCCCTCTCCCCAGTTCCCAGCTCCCGCTCCTCCCCCTCCCAGTCCCCCCCTCTCCCCGGCCACAGGATTGTCCGGAATCCGGCCCCTCTCCGGTCCCCTGGATCGCCTTCGGCAAATATTTTTTTAAAAATTTTAAGGCTTGTAGCGATGCTTTTAAAAGCGTCGCTAAAACCTTTTGAATTTTTTTTTAATTTTTCTTATTAGCGATGCTTGCTTAAGCGTCGCTAATACATAAATTTTAGTTTTTAAAAAAATATTGTTTCATATTAGCGACGCTTTGTAAGCGTCACTAATAAGAGACTTATTAGCGACGCATATGATTATGCGTCGCTAATAAGATGTTTTTTATTTTTTTTTCAATTATTTTTTTCTTTAGCGACGTATAGATAACGTCGCTAATAATTGATTATAAGCAACGTATAAAACAAACATTGCTAATAATTCATTATTAGCGATGTAATGATTTTATTAACGACGTATAAATATATGTCGCTAATAAGCACTATTAACGACATTTATTTTATATATCGCAAATAAACAATAGCGACGACACTTTTTTTGACATTTATAACGACGTTATTTATGCGTCGCTAATAGTCATTAGTGACGCTTACTAGACTATTAGCGACGCATAAATGCGTCGCTAATAGTCCTTTTTGTTATAGTGCTAGCCCGACCAAGGATGCAGGTTTTTGCATCAATTTAAAAGTATAAACAAAATCAAAATGTGCTCATCTCACAAAGAAGGGATTAGCCACAAGCATAATATAAAATTTAATTTCCCAATAAATATATTGTCTATGTTCAAATACAAAAGGAAAACATAAACAAGGCTTCATTAGTCATACAAAAAGATACATTAAGACTACGAATATAGGTGTAGATATCCAAACACTCCTTGAAAGCTCCAAGAAACTTCTGTACTAACTTCACAACTAGGACTACCTAGCTTGGGGCGTAGGGGGTGAGTCTATTTATATGGAAATAGTTTACATGAGCGCATGCATTGGTAGCTGTCAATTGAGATCTAATGGTGTACATTAATGAAGGGCATCTTGCCCCTGAATAGCTAATATTTTTTCTCTATTTCTTATGGAGATTTTCCTTTTGGCTTTAACCTAGTAGTTTTTGTTTCCCTCTTGCGGGTTTTCTTTTCTTCTTGGGGAATCGTATGTTCATGCTGATCTTTCCTTGTTCCCTTTTTCTTTGTGTTAATAAAATTCTTTATTTATATAAAAAAAAGGTTATTGGTAGCCCAATCGGTAGAGGGCCCATGTGTTGAGCTTGAGAAGATAGGTTTGAGTGTCCCTACATCTCACAAATTTTTTTTGTAGATTGAACACCTTGTCAAAATCTCAATGGCCATATTCCAACTTCACCTCAAACTCATTTAATTCTAGGATCCAGAACAGAAGCTATTTCTAACATCATACAAGTATCATCCCAATACTTATCAAATTTATCAATCATTTTGGTAGCCATTGACGAAAGAAACTCATTTCTATCAATTTACAATTCTTATAATACTACTTTCAGCTCACAAATTCTATAAAAAAACATGTTATAGAAGTGAGATATTTTGTGTCGAAAAAAATCTTAGTTAAATCATAAAACACCTTCAAGCATTTATTAACATTTCTAACATTTTCCCACTCTTGTGTTGAAGGCAAAAAAATTATATTTAGAATCAAGTGATGCCATACGAGTAAATACATCATTCAATTCTAAAGCCACCTGAAGCATAATATATATTGAATTCCATCTTGTAGGCACATCAAGAACTAATTTCTTTTTTGACATCTTAAATAATTCGGCATGCTTGTAAAAATTTTGTGCTCTTTGTGGAGAAGATTTTATATACTTGACACTCTCACGTACATTATCCACAATATCCTTTATCATATTTAGCCCATCTTGCATAATCAAGTTAAATATATGTGTACAACAACGTACATGAAGTAAGCCGTCTAACACAAGGAGCCCACTATAGAGGAGATGGTCTTTAAACTTACGAGCCGCTATATCATTAGCACTATAATTATCTAATACAAGACCAAAGATTTTCCTCTCAATGTTCCAATCCACACATTTTTCATAAATAGTGTCAGCAATAAATTCACTTGTGTGACAGGGACACAACATTGCAAAAATTAAGAATTCTCTTTTGCAACTTCCAATCTTCATTAATAAAATAAGTTGTCAAAACAATATAAGCAATATTTTGAATAGAGGTCCACGAATCACTTGTTATACTAATTTGACTAACAATTCTCCAAAGCATCAAATGTCTCTTTAAATTCACTATCATAAACTTTTGAGCATTTTCTTGCAATAGTCATACAACTCACAAACTTATAACTATGGTTGCAAATGCTTCACCCATCTCCTAAGACTATGGTGATTCACAGTAGAAAAGGGATACTCATACAATATGATAGCCTCTGTAATGTCCCAGAATTTTTTACGATTTTTTGTGATTTTTCTGCTATTTTTCGGCAGAAAAATATGATGCTTCGGTGTATGTGACTTCGGTATTCGTACCCGTAGAGTCGGGTGTGGGGTTCATCATAGGCCACGGGCCTGGATGCGCGTTCCGGTGCAAAAAATCAACAAAGAATGAAAGTGCAGAGATAAGGGAGAGGAAAGGAAAAGAGAAAAAAAAAATACAGCAGATTAGATCGGGCTCGCCCCCCCCCCCCCCCCCCCCGCGTTCTCCGGCGTCTCTCTGTCCCAGCCGCCACACCGGCTCCGCCCCGGCCGTGCGACGGCAGGGGGGCCGCCGTCCCGGCCCCACGGCCGCTCCGCCCCATCTCGCCCCTGTTCCGCCGGCCGATCTCTCTGCTCTCTCTCTGATTTGTGCTTGGACGACGCCGGCGATGGCCTATGGGCTCCGCCCGGCCTCCGTCCGGCCAGCCACAGGCTGGCGACAGCAGGGCCGCCGCCCAGGCCAGCCCGTCAGCCCCGGCTGCCTACGGCCGCGCCGCCTCCTCCCCCGGTGAGCCCTCTCCCTCTCTATTTTGTGCTGTTCCGCCGCCGCCACGAGCCAGCAAGGCCTGGCCGGCCGGCTATGGCCACTCCTCCTGGCCCGGTGGGCCTCCGCTCCGCCGCCCCGTCCCCGTTTCCGCCTCTGCCCTGTTTTCACCTGAGTTGTGTTTTGGTGAAATGGTGGCTTCCGGCGGCGAGCCACCGCCGACCGGATCTCCTCCAGCCTCACCATGGTCCGGCGACGGCAGGAGGCCACCCCTCCCGGCCCGAAGGGCCTCCGTTCCGCGGCCCCATGCTTTTCCCCCTCTGCCCTGTTTTCACAGGCGAACTGTTTTGTTCAACAGTAGCTGCCGCCGGTGAGCTACGCCCAATCGAACCTCCGTCCAGCCCCGCCTTGGTCCGGCGAAGTGATTAAGCCACCCCTCCTTGGCCGATTTCGCCTCCGTCCTCCGTCTTCCCTCCGACCAGACCTTCTGAGCCCTTGTTTTTTTGGTCTGTGTGTTGGGACTACCAGCGCTGGGAATTGCCGCCTTTGGCCGAAGACGGCTCCGCTCAGCCTCTATCCTGCCAGCCGCGGTCCAGTGACTGCAAGGCCGACCCCTAGCTAGCTCTGCCGCCCCCTTGGCCATTCCGCCCGGTCCAATTTGCACCCTATTGTGGGTGGATTCTTCGTTGAGTTGTCGTCACTGTCGTTGGCCAGTGAAGCCAGCCCAGTCGTTGTGGGCTCCGCCCCGGCCTGGCGATGGCCCAGGGACGGCCCCATCCGGACTGGTTCAGCCTCCATCCCCTCCGCTTTGTCGGAGCCCGATCCGCATCCCTTGCTCGGGCGCTCTCACTTGGAAAAACTGAGCCTTTGCTCCTCACTGTGTTGTTTGTCCGGCGTGTTGCCGTTGACTTTGACCGTCAACTCTGGCCGGAGATAGCTCCTCCTGGCCGCTAGAGCCACGACACAGCCGGCCAGAGCCGTTGGTAACTCTTGCTCCTCCCTGTGTCCCCCCGGCCCCTCTATGCTTTTGGCCGTTTTTATGTTTTGGGCTATTGAGCATCGTTGGATGCCGAACACCCTTTGGACCACTTAGTGTGGCGGGTTTCAGCATAGAGATGGCTGGCCGCCCTAGTACGGCACCGCCCCTCTTTTTCCAACATGAGTCACACGTCTCCTCTGTCGGTTATGTGTTTGACCGCGCTATAGAGAGCGCCATGTTTTGCCCTCTTACCGTCCTACCTCCTCCGGACACCGTATGGCCTCTAGTTGGCCTACCTCGACACGACAATGGCAAAGGCCATCTTTGTTGGTCTCTGCCCTTGGGCATGGCCCTACCGCCTTTCCGAGTCTTGGGCTGACACCGTCTAACACTCTCCCCCTCCCTTTGGTCGTGTGTGCAAGTAGCCACGCGTGCGGGTTAGGGTATTGGTGCAGCTTTGGCGCCGCCCAACCGTCAGATGGCTCCGCCATCATCTGGAGTTGACATCGGAGTCCTCCATTACCTCTCCTCCTTCCTTGAGTGTCGCCCACACCCTCCGCCTTTATGTGGGCCCTGGTAAACACGAAATTGACGCCGTTGGGTGCTGTCCACGGCCGATTTCGATGTTTTGTAACCGGTTGAGTATGGTTCAACCACCGGTCGAATTTTAGTGTACACCTGGACATTCGGTCGTACCTGCCACTCGTTGGCACGACCTTCCTCCCGGCTGCCCGTAGTGTGCCGCCGTGGATTGCGGATTGCCCGCATTGACATGTGTCACCCCTTTTGGCCATGAGTGCTTCCGGCATTTCCTAAACCCTCGGGACAGCAGCTCTCTTGGCTAGGAAAGCTTTTGGCCGACAACTCCGCCACCGACGTCGCCACCATCGTATGCTCGCCATCAAACGTCATGATTACGAGGTAGGGGAGCTTTGGACTCGTAATTTTATGATAGCATGCTTGAATGAGTAGTAGCATGCTAGGAATTGCATGATGTGCATATAAGCATGATTATATGGTATGTTTAGATATGTATGGCATGCATATGAGCTGTAAGTATGATGGATATGTATGAGTTGTACGTATATTTTATGGATGTGGAATTTGTATGCGCTAGTGATGGCTAGCGATTTTGTGAGTGTGCTACGTATGTGTATGATGTACGCGCTAGTGATGGCTAGCGATTGTGAGTAAGTTATGTATGTGGACTTTGTGTGTCGGGGCAGAGGTATGGGTGATGGACAGTAAGAAGTGGTAAGGGTTTGGTACGAAGTTGGATGTGGATTGGGACGTGTAAGCGTATGACGGAAGTAAGAAGACTTAGGCTTAGAGCCTTATGAGGGTTTATTAGACAGTAATAGCGTGCATAATTGTACAAGCATAACGTACAAATTATGAAGTGAAAAGTAAGTATAATAAGTGAGGAATTAAGTAAGAGGTTGATAACGGGGATCTGCTGTGAGGAGCTCCATTTGACGATGTAAGTAAGATGTCTGATCGTAAGGTGGATGTCAGAGGATGTATGCGTACATAAGGATTTGTGTACGGTGAGTTATGTGTGACTTGGACGGGTAAGTGAAGTCTGTTGCCTCGACGAACTAGGGTTCGGATCGGGCTCAGCTTCAGTTTGACCAGTCGAGGACTGAGTTTGTGTGGCATAACCGTACCACATAATATACTTAATTCAAACTTGAATTATAAGAAAGCTAATGATAGCGTTGTGAGTTTGAGACCTGAGGGTTCGACGGATTAAGTTCCGTGTTTGAGCTAGCCGATAATGAGTCGGCTGAGCACTTCTGTGTCTTGCCATGGTTGTTATCTTGCTAGATCTTGTCTGTGTGCTTTATAGAGCACCGGACGTTTGATGCTCTGTTGAGAGCGATGTATGCTTTGTTTTGGTCTGTGTGCTGTTAAGCCCAGACGTTTGATGCTCTGTTGAGAGCGTTGTAAGTTTCCGCCCTTCGTGGGCTCTGTATGTTTCTGCCTATAGATGTCACTGTATGTCCTACCCAAGAGAGGCACTGTATGTTTCTGCCCAAGAGTGGCACTGGCACTATAAGACCCATTATGGTGGGCAATTGTATGGCACTATAAGACCCCTTATGTGTGGGCAATTGTATGAACCCTTATGTGGGTGTATGTTTGCGCGCTCAAGTAATTAGTATCATGGATCTACTCTTACCTGTTTGATCTTGTGCCCCATGAGCATAGGTGTGCCTTACCTTCGGAAAAGTCCATGGCGTCTAGTCACTCCCCGGAGGTTAAGGTGATGCCCCAGTGACATTCTTTTCCTTTTCGACGCTGGAGCTTATTAGTTGTAATAAACTTCAGTGGTCGATAGTATGAGTACGATCGTATGAGTAAGAGTATGAGTATGTACGTTTCTGAGTAAGTGTATGATTATGAGGATGAGCATGACGGTAAGAGTGAGTATGAGCACGACTGTAAGAGTGAGTATGAGTACGATTGTAAGAGTATGAGCACGACTGTAAGTATATGATTTGAGCAAGACTATAAGATGATTCTGAGTAAGACAGTAAGCGTAAGGTCGTACGAGTAAGTGTAAGATTGTACGAGTAAGATCGTACAAGTACATGTAAGTTGTATGAGTTAGCGTGTAATGGTACGAGTGTGTTTGTAAGACCCTGATTAAGGGTGTTTGTATGATTTTGGGTTCATGGTATGCTACGCATGATTAGATGCATCTGAGCATAATTGTCATACGTTGTTTGCTTCATGTTGAGTTGCATGATGCATGTTTTTTTTATGAACTTATTGAGTTCAATGTTTGGGATTCCTCTACTGGGTATTTTCCTACTGAGTATGAAAATACTCACCCTACTATTTTTAGCCCCGTGGTTCGGGAGGCTTTTGCAGGTATGTGTTGGTGAGCTCCTGGAGATGGATGCTCGTTTCTGCGGTGGATTGTTCCGCCTTTGACTCGGGTGTATTTGACTCAACGAGAGTATTTGATGCCACGATCTGATGTATTGGGTGATATGAGATTTAATGTTTATACCTTCTGGACTTTTAGTTTGGATCAGATAGTAGACTGTTTATGGGACTTGTACTCGGGGACGCCTAGGAGTTATTTGTATTTTAAAAATCCATGATCGTGGTAATTTAGTTGTACGTTTGTTTTCGAGTAGCGCCTGAGGAGATTTGATTTGGCGATACGATGTTTAACCGTATGATGTTTTAAATTATAAATTATTTATACATGTTTTGATTTCGTCAGTTTTACTCCGATTTAAAAATAAAAATTTTCTGTGAATTTTATGGAAAATGTATGAAAATCTTGGGCGTTACAGCCTCCCCGCCAACTCTCTTCTACTTCTTACTTGGTTAAAATTAAAGGTCTCAATTGAACATGTTCCATCACTTTTTTCCTCCCCCAATGCTAAATTCTATTGGCCCTTAACCTGAGTATTCCTCATTTTTTGTTTATATTTTGGATAATCACGCTGCAAGTGATTTTTTAGTGGGTTGGTTCCTAGCCTTTTAGTATCCACAGGTACCTTCTTTAAACAATAGTTGCAAACAGCCTAATGATTATCATCTTTATCCACTTGTTTCTTAAAACAATCCCACCATTTGGATGTAAATCTTTTATTTTTAGGAGAGACCTTAGCTAATTCATCAATTGTTTTACTTTTCTTTGGAGACAGAGATTTTAGTTATTTCCAATGTAATATTAGATGGCCCAATTTCACTTGATGCTACTCCATTATGTGATTTTTCTTGTACTTTAATTGTAGTTTGATTTGGACTTGAAGACCCAATTTCAATTTGACTATCAAGAACTCTTTTCCTTTTATGACTAGATGTAATAATAAATTAATCATTGAGACACAACACCCAATCCTGAATAAAACAATCACCAATTATTATTGTTAGAACAAAATTAATAAAGCTTCTATGTATCATAAATAGACCATATTTATATAATAAATATAAGCTAAATATATAATAACCGCATGCAGCAGTCAGGCAAGAAACATTTTTTATTCACTGAACCAAATAAATAAAAACCATCAGATATTGCCAAGCCATATACACAACAATAATACCATATTCTAATAGACACCTAAGTATCACTTCAGCTATGACAAAGTAGCTATGAATCAGATCTCATTCATCAAATGAGCTAGCATAAGTGATCATGCTGAGCATAAAATATAACTCATCTATACAAAATCCACTCCACACGAAGATAGTTAGAAATTCATCATCTTACAACAACAAAATCCAGACTAATGAATTTATTTTTTTCTTCTTGGCTTGTTGAAAATTTTGGGTTCCAATGATACAATACATAGTCCAAGTTTACTGTGTAGTTTCCTAGATATTCAGATCTTTCTCAAACGGCTTCCAAAAAGATGCTACAAACTATATATTTCATTGGATATACCTCTATATGCTCAACAGCTCAACTATTACAGTTAGAAATTTTGGAGACTTTAAGCTGTGAAAGGCAAGCTGTTTCCTGAATTCACTTTCAGACAATCAACCCCTCTTTAATGTGACCATGCACAAAGGTAAATTTCTAAAAACAAATGCCAATGTGGCCTCTACTATTTCTCGTCTTGCTTAAGGTCATTTTAAAACACACCCTATCACTCTCCCATAAGCACCACATGATCAGAATGGCCAGTTGTTGCCAACAAAAAAACATAGAACTGTCAAGCAAGGTTTCTTATGCGCGCCTTTGGGCTCCGTCATTGATGCGATAAGAGGGATGTGAAGAGCATATCTAAGGCATGGGCTGAACTTGAGAGTTCAACTTGCCTGCAGAACTGGTTGGGTCTGCCCCGAATGTAGCCGGCTTTGGTTAGACGAATTCAATGAAGAAGAAAACAACAACAGTCGAAGAACGATTCTACGAAGAAAAAAAGGCAAAATCATATCATAGCAGGCACGAGCAAATGAATCAACATCAATCGAACGGAAATTGTCATAAGATGCTGCGATCCAAAAATTCACCGAGAGAGAGAGAGAGAGATCTGAAATTTTACCCCTTATGAAGAATGATTCTTCATTGAATTGGAGGACACACCGGCCCACTACTTCACCAATCGAATCAGAGGACAATTTGGCTGTGACCATAAATCGGCGGCAGCCGGCGAGGGCGAAATATCTTCATTTTGAAGGAGGTCGCAATCCAACTATGGTTTCGTGCTTAGCAGGTAACAAAGGCTCAGAGGGAAGTTCAAAGATGTAGACTTTGCATAACAGTGACCATGGGAGAGGCAGAGCAGCAAGGGGCAACGCTCTGGCGCTGGTCATTCACGACTAGTGAAAAGTAATCTCAGGGTTAGCGCAAATAGTAATCTGATTATCTCAAATTAAGTAGCAGACACAGACGTCCGCGATTATGGACAACAGTTTGTCTATGTCCCCAGACACATGTAAGGACAGACCAATTTAATAGTCGTGTCTGCCTCGGACCAAAAAATTTGTCCACTCTGTGTACTCATGAACACGGATACAGATAGACAAACGGACGTTAGATATTTGTGAACACCTCTAAGTACAAGAGATGTTTTCAGAAATTGCAGCAAATATCATCTAACATTGACGACGCTTTTATAAGAGTTACAAATGATTGAGTATTTGCAATATTTTTTAAGAAACGTGGCAAATATCGTAGGTTATTCGGTTAAACATGATAGAGTTTTACCCACACTTCTTGCAATGTGTAGCAAATATCATAGAGTATTAGCGACGCTCTTCATAAACCACAATAAATATCATAAAGTGTTAAAGAGGCTTTACCGAAACTACGGCAAATATCGTAGAACATTTAAGACTATTTTCTAACCGTGGCAAATATATATGAAAGGTTATTAATGATGCTTTTAAAAAACCGTGGCAAATGATATTAAGACAATTGTGATGTATGGAATGTTGCAAATACCTATGACCGTGGCAAATACAATAGAAGGTGGGAGCAGGAAGCTTATTTGCTACACTTTCTTTAAAAGTGTCGCAAATTATTATATAATAGCACACTTTTTTAGAAATATGACAACAAATATAGTTTTTTGCTACATTTTTTTACCGTGGAAAATAGTGACTTTTAGCGAAGTTTTTTGGTGTGTTGCAAAGAAAAGCAATACAGATAACCCAATTTGTTGTAGTGTGACTTGTACTAGACTTTTCTATATATTAGATCTCAAAAAGCTAGACAAGGTCCATGATTTTTCATGAATGGGTTTACTATGTTAAAAAATCTTGTGTGTCTTGTGTTTGATTATTTATAATTTTCTGCACTCAAGGTCATTGTCAATTAGGCTCGTTTTAATCTGTTGTGTGATATAATAGAAAATCGATCTTTGGTAAATTAAATTAATTTTTGAAAGTTGATAATCTAGTAACATTGGAAGGTGACTATAGCACGCTTAATGAGATGCTTAGTATAAGCTACGAATTCATGCCTCCCATGTCTTCTACATTTCCCACTCATCATCATCTCCCCCTCATTTTCCATTTCCTTTGTTGTTCCCAATGTTGGGATGAAACTTGTTGATATGTGTGCTTACAATGCTCTATATGTGGGAGTTGTCCTCGGCAGGTGTTTTCTTAAGAGAGTATGGCTCCTGGAGCAAGTGCAGGTCTGTTTGGATTTCAAAGAACTCCCTCCTAACACATGCACACCCTAAAAAAGACAGCTAGGGTATTTACAACATCATGCACTTTCCATTGATTCATTATAAATGATGGCTGCTCACTCCCAGCAATGTTTGTTGAACTCGGCCACAAAGCGACGGCTCGATTTGGGCTGAACGTATTAGTCAGTCCATGCATTTGGCACGTGTTTGGTGAGTATTGTGAGGCATGGGCAGTCGTAGCTTTATTAGCTATTCCATGAGATCATAAACTACCTACCAAATCCTAGTTGTGTGATATGCATGGTTATTGGCATATCTTAGCATGTAATTTTTAGGGTTTCTACTTGTTGTGTCTTGGAGAATACACAAAGAAATGAAACTTCATCTCTGCTAATTATTGTTGCGGTCTTATGATCATATAATTGGTCACATAAAACAATATGGGTCATACAATAAACACAATACAGCTTCTGACATGTCAAACAGTATTCAGGACATACATGCACTGTGTCACAATTCTCTTCACCCTTTTGAACAAGGTAGATTCTCCAACAGCAGTAAGGATGAATTAAAACCTAAGAGACAAATAGCAAGACATAAAATTATAGTGCCCATCATGCCTAGAGCCAATGTAAATGCCGTGAACATTGAAATGAAAGACATGGGTGTCATCTTGAAAGGCCAAGAGACCACAAACCTTAGGTCCAAGGAGTCAGTCCAATTGGCAACAATGATTATTAGTGAAGCCAGCAAGGAGCTGAACACTGCAAAACCACCAAGCAACAAGAAGATCCGGAGCAAGGTCATCTTTCTATAATGGGCTAAACCTTGTTTAGTACTATCACTCTCATGCCCTCCAGGTAGTGTAAAGATGGCTGCAAATGATACAGTTACAATGAGGGCATTTACCACTACCACTAGAAGAGTATTAGGCGTGGCTATCCACAATTTTGTAGCTTTTGGGTTTGAGATGGCTATTCTTCTACCATACTGATCTTCATTGGTGTCATAATTACCAGCTTTTTTAATGCCAACCAAATTGCAACCTGTGCACATAAAAAATACAACAATTGCACAATATTAAAACAAGGTCATAAGGTATGTTTCTCTTACTTCAGTCCTATGATATAATTAATAAACATCTCTACGAGATATAAATTGGTTACAAAATTTTCAATTATGATTTTTAGTACACACAAGAATATTATATGAATCGATTAATTACTGTCTTTCATCGCTCATTAGTACAATAAAAAATTAATACATTATTGGTACCAAAGAAAAGAGTATATTGTGGTTTACTTTCTTCAAAAGATTTACAATATACTCTGACAACATATCCATTCAGGTTAAAAACATGTGGAAGAAATTAACTTCATACCTTTTGAGAAAAAGGGATGCCCCAATCCATCTTTGAAGATATAATGTCAATTGGACTTTCATTGTCATAATTCACGGTCCTTAATTACAATTATTCTATTGTCTTCCAAAAGGAGGAAAACAATCCAAATGTGCTCCTTCATTACAGCCAATGGTTCATTCACTAGCATTCATGAGCGTTTCATACTCAGATGACTTCAAGATATACTCAACCATGTGAAAGTGATTATTAGCAATAGCAATGTGAAGAACATTTTCGCTTCTTTGATTAGTTATTTTCCATAAGTTTGGACAAATATGAATGTTTCCTTAATACCATGTGGTGGCCACAAAAAGCAGCCCTATGAAGGGGGGAGTTGCCTCATTTATTTGTTCCATAGGCAGCTGAACGATCCAACTCCAGTAACTTTAAGACCACACTGAAAATGCCTCCATCTATAGCCAAATGAAGAGGACTATCTCCATCATTATCGATGTGCTTTGCATAGTTGGGCAATTCTTGGAGGAGTGTCTCTGTCACATCTAAAATTGAGTGTAAAAACTAGAATGTGAAAATCTACAACTTTTGATATGGTGAAAATATAAAATTATGCTCATGATGATGAAACCTAACAAAATGTTGCTAAGTATATGGAAAATTTGGGAATTTGGGGCTAGGCATGTGGTCCCTTTCTACTTGGAGGCCCAAGTGTCACATATGCTTGTACTAGAAAATGGTCATTTACTGTGGGCCTCACAGAGACCCACACTCAGTGGGACCAATTACAACAATTGTAAGTTCTCCTTCAAATAAGGGGCCTACCAAATTTGCTTCTACTATCACCTTTGACAGGTGGTGAGTGATCACATGCAACCTAATTAAAGTCTCGCTAGAATTTCCCTTATTTAAACCATTGTAAGGTCCCATAGTGAAAGGGTGTGCAAATGAATGCCTTTTTGCAACATCTCATAAGAGATCCTAAACCTTCCTGTATTTGTATTGACCTTACTAAACAAATGAGCCTACGATTAATTAGTCAATTTCCTACTGAGCTCAATAAACATTACAATTCTTTCTAATGTTTAGATTAAGGTTAAAATGATCTCATGTAATTTGAGTATTTAATTGCAACAAAAAGTTTTGTTACAAAGTTTTTTCTTCCTTTTGAAATGATGATTTGAAGATTATTGGGAAAAAAAGCCAAATTGATTAGATTAGCTATACTTATTTTAGTGTTGAAGTGAAATCTACGTTTACATATACTAAAGAATAAAATTCCTACAATAAAATAAATCCAAAACATCATACCTACAATAAAGTAAATGAAAAATGTTTTTATGACATTAAGATTCATACGTCAAAAAGCTACTTCATCCTCCCCACACCATTGATGAGTAGGACCCATAAAAATGGGCCCCACTCATCAATGGTATAAGGAGGATGAAGTAGGTTTTTGACGTGAGAATCCTCACGTTAAAGTAGCATTACTCTAAGTAAATTTCTCATGAGGATAGCCACATGCAATGAGCATTGACTGTTAGTGCCTTTGTGGAAAGACTCACTTCTCTGCACATCAACGAATAAAATATGCTTAACCATTTCTAGGTGCCCTTTCCAAGAAGCAATGTAAAGTGGAGACCAGCCTACATTGTCAGCCAAAGATACCATGTTAGGGTATGATTGTGTTAGCACTTTCACCACATCAAGATGGCCTTTCCACACAACGCGGTGAAGGGCAGTGGAACCCCTATCACTACAACAAAAAGAACTATTAGCATCAATAGTTTTCCAAGTGTCACTAATGACTATTAGTGATACTTATAAAACATTGCAAAATGCGTTGATAAAAATAAAGTCTCTATTGCTCATTAGCAATGCTTATGATAAAGCGTCGCTAATAGTATGTTATTAATAACGTTTGCCTTTGCGTCGCTAATAGTATGTTATTAATAACGTTTGCCTTTGCGTCGCTAATAGTTTATTATTTGTGATGTATAATTTAAGCATCTCTAATAATTTATTATTAGTGACGCTCTTTAAGCGTCGCTAATATAAAAAATAAAACATCTTATTAGAGAAGCTTGTAGATGCATCACTAATATAAGATTTTTTACAACACCATAAAAAGCGTCGCTAATAGTATATTATTAGCGATGATTGATTACCAACGTCACTAATAGTAAATTATTAGCAACGTTACATAAAGCGTCGCTAAAATTTAAAAAATAGAAAAAAAAATAATAAACCTTATTAGAGACGTTTTAAAAAGTGTTGTAAATATTAAAAAAAATTGAAACAAACTAATTAGTGACGCATGTATAAGCATAGATAATAAGAGAAAAATTTTAAAAATAATTGAAAAGCGTCGCTAATAAAAAAAATAAAAATAAAACTGGTGGCCTAGTTCCCTACGAAGGCGATTTGAGGTGGGGGAGTTCTCCTCGGTGGTTCCCCCCAGTAAGCCTAAAGAACGGGCTGCACCGGAAAGGACGCATCGGACTTGGCTGTTGCCGATTCCGGAGATAGCTCCTATGTTAGTCTCAATCTGGCAACTGGTCCGGGAGAAGGCGGAGGAGAGGGCGATGCGATTGATGGCTCTGAGGCACTCGCAAAGGTTGTCATCGAGGAAACAGTTGACGAGGGAACATAAAGACTCGTACTTGCAAGAGGAGGCGGGGATAGTGACGATGAGAGAGAGGACCCCGAAGAGAGCGCAATTGATGGGGAGCGGGTCCTATGGGCGTCTACGAGGTGTAGGGGATTTGGAAAGAGGGGCCGGACATAGTGGAGGGGCTTATAGAACGGTATCTAGTGAAGATGCTGTGGAAGAAATTGGCATAGGCTGAGGAGGATGGCCAGGTTGCAGCGCATCGGAGGCTCACCAACACGCGGCAGGAGGCGTTGCATCTGTACCGGAACAAACTTTGGGCTACACAATTCTTCACCTGGATTGGATGAGCAGGGGGGGGGGGGCAATGTGGCGTGACTGGCTGCGGGAGAACGCCCGGTTCGAGACTGACCCGAAGGTCGTTAGGCAGCTGTTAATTGGGGGCTGGGACGCGGTGCAGGCGGCGATGGCAAAGCTAGTGGAGAAGTCGAAGTGGATGGTGGAGGTGAAGAAGAAGACTTGCCAAGATCGGGACAAAAATTGTGTGGAGGAATAGAGGCAAGGGAGGACGGCAGAGAGGAGTATGAGGAAGCAGAAGATAGAAAACTAAGGGCGGGGATTGGAGAAGGAGGGTGTCGAAGGAAATGGGACGGGAGGGGCCAGGCATGTGCGAATTTCACTCGCGCAATAGAATTCCCCCGTGTTTAAAAAATCGTGTAGGTAAAATTTGTTTTGTTGCAACGCTTTTGATGAAGAGTCGCTATAAAGCAGCATATTTTTTGCAATGCATAAAATATACGTCGCTAATAATGCATTATTTGCGATGCACTTCAATGTGCATCGCAAATAAAACATATTTAATTCTTAAATTTCCTCTCTCCCTCCTCTCTTTTCACTTGCTATCTCTTTCCTCTCCTCTCTCTATCTATTCCCTCTCCTCTCAATATCTCTCCCCCTTCTGCATCTCTCTTTTCAGTCTCTTTCTCACTACTGTCTCTCTATCTCTTCTCTCCCTCTCTCCCTCTCTTTATCTACTCTCTCTCTCCCCTCTCTACTCTAACTATTCTCTGTCCTCTCTCTCTCCCCTCTCTACTGTATCTATTCTTTGTCCTCTCTCTTCTCCTTCTCTCTCTCTCTCTCTTTTTCTCTCTCTCTCCCTCTCTTCACCCTCTCTCACTTCTCTATCTCCTCTCTCTCTCACTCCCTCCCCCTCCCTCTCTCTTGCTTCTAGCTCATTCTCCTGTCTCGTCTTTCTGATCTCTCTCTCTTCCACAAGTATCACCATGAGCCCCCACTTTGAGGATGAGAGGGGAGAGAGTGTGAAATTTAATTTTTTTATTTTTTTAATTATATATTATATTTAAAAAATATTAAATAGAAAATAAATAAATGTATTAGCGATGCAAAGTCCTAGCTAACGTTGCTAATATATTTTCTTTTATTTATTTTTAAAATATAATATTTAATAAAAAATCTTTATAAATAAAAATTAAATTCCTCCATCTCTCTAGCTCTCTTCACTCTCTCTCTCTCTCTCTCTCTCTCTCTTTTATTTTCTCTTCTCTCTCCTCTATCTCACCCCTCTCTCACTTCTCTCCCCCTCTGCTCTCTCTCTTTTCTCTCTTTCCTCTTCCCACTCACTCTACCCTTTGTCCTCTCTCTTCTCTCCTCTCTCTCTCTGCACTCTCTCTTCTTCTCTTTTCTCCCTGCCCTCTCTCTCTCAATCTCTATATTTTATTATAAATTATATTTTAAAATTAATAAATAAAATTTAATAAAATATATTAGCAATGCAATTTACAAAGCGTCACTAATATATTTTATTTTAAATTTTTTATTTTAAAAATATAATAATAATAAAAATCCCAAAAAATATTAATTAGTTTTCCCCCTCTCTCTTTTTCTCCTCTCTCTCTACACTCTCTCTCTTCTCTCTATCCTCTTCACTTTCTAGATACCCTTTCTCTCCTCTCTCTATGCGCTCTCTTTCCTCTCTCTTTTTCTTTTTTCGCTTTACTGTCTCTATCTTTTATTATAAATTATATTTTAAAATTAATAAAAAAATTAAATCAAATATATCAACTATGTAATTTACGAAGTGTAGCTAATATATTTTATTATATTTAAAATATAATAATATAATATTTATTTATTAAATATAATATAATATATTTGAAAAATTCATTTTAAAATTTTTAATATTTATTTATTATATATTTCAATAATAAATATTAAATATTAGTGACACTTTTTTAAACACGTAGCTAATAGTGGTATTATTAGCGAGACTTTTTAAAAGTGTCGCTAATAATAATATTATTATTAATCTTAATTTTTTAAATAAATGAATTTATTTTATTTGCAACGCTTTTTTGTAAATATCACTAATAGTTCAACTAATTAGTAACAATTTTAAAAAAGCCTCACTATTATTAATACTATTTGCGAGCTTGTATAAAAGCGTCGTAAATAATTCTAAATTTTTTATTTTTTATTTAAAACTTATAACTATTAGTGACACTTTTTAGAAAGTGCTGATTATATTAAATCTATTAGCGATATTTATATATAAATGTAACTAATAGTACCAGCATTTGATAAAAAATAGAAACTAGAAGAGTAGGAGGGGGGCAAGCTAATGGGGACTCCACCTGCCTTCACCCAATCCTTCCTTTTATTCACTCGTTGCACTTTTATAGTAATGCTTGATTTTCTCTCTAGTTAAAGAATTCGACTTACTTCCTCTTTATCTCTAGCCACACTTTTTTTATCTCGACTCTTCTAATAATTCCCAAAGTGGCGCAAATCTACTCTTTCTCTTTTTCTTCACTTGTTTCCAATGGTAGCGCAATGCCAGTCTCTCTCTTTTCGTTGTTCCACTTTTAGAAAGATGTTTCATTTTTTCTTTAGTTATGGAATGTGATTTACGCACTACTCTTTAGTTATGGAATTAAACTCTTTTGCATTTCCTCTTCTGCTGAGGGGGATTTTGAACTCGTCATCCTCGTCAAAATCCAAGCCATCTTGAGAATGGTCCACTCCAATCGGCTTGTAATACAGCTTTGGATCCTTGTGAGTTTTGTCTCCATCGCATATCCATGAGGCTACAGTAGAACAATATGTTTACGAATTAATTTACAGTTTATTTGGAGTGGGGTAATAATGGGGAATCGATCCTGCCCTTTATAAAGCAGCGAGAAAAAAATACTCGGTGTTTGATATGCCTTCACCCAAGGTGGTAGTCCCTTTCTTTTCTTTTTAGTTTTCTCTTTACTTAAGGAATTTGATTTCCTATTTTTTCTCTACACACACATCTTACTCTCTACTCTTGGCATATAAACTTAATAAATTTTTATTTCAAATTAAAAGGATGAAAAATTACACGAAAGATTAAAGGGCTCCAGAAGTTAGGACCCTATCTATGAACGGTTCTCTTTCAATCCCAAGAGGTCCCTCCTCAACATGGCCTGCATGCAATTCATGATGGATTCATAAATGATTCTAAGTAAAAGCAATATATATCATCTATTTCATTTTAGGTTTTCAATCTTATAATTCCCAATGTTTTAGACATGGTTCGACCACCAGCCCAGATTGGTGGCTGGGCTGAGTGTCATAATTTGGGCTTTTGTGCCAATTTAAAATTATAAAAAATTAAAATTTTCTCAAGTTGCAATGAAGAGAATGGCCACAAGCATAATATAAAATTTAATTACCTAAGGAATATAGTATATGTTCAAATACGAAAGGAAAACATAAACAAGGCTTCATAAGTCATACAAAAAGATACATTAAGATGTACAAGTAAGATAGTAGATATCCAAACACTAGCTCCTTGAAAGCTCCATAAAATTTCTCTACTAACTTCACAACTAGGATTGCCTAGCTCTAGTAAGGTCTGGGGGGAGGGGCTGGGAGCAAGCTCATGTTCGACTATGTGAGCCAAGGCATCAATAGCCATTGGATCAAGATCCAACATTGCACATTAATTAACTGTGAGAGGTTAATATGTGTCTTCTAATTAGCGGATCACTATAGTGCTTCAAGTCTGATTCGTTTTCTTTTATTAGTAAAAGGGGAGAAGATTCCCTTCAATTAGAAGAAACTTGAAATAAAGTCACAACCAAAGAAAAACAAAATTACAAACTCCAACCTTTTAGCTAGAAAAAGAAATTTACCTATAATCTTAGAACGATGAGGTCATATGTATTGTAATTAGCTAAATTCGATGAACAAAACTATGTCAAATTTTTATGTGTGTTTTAGTCTTAAGAGTATGATTGGATTAAGTTGAAGTAGAGTCATATTTAGAATTGAAAAACTTGAAAAAATAGGAGCAGATCTGTTCTGAAAGTTCAAAGTTGAAAACTACATTAAGTGTTGATGTTCAAAGGTATATTTTTGCACACGCACACACACAAATCACTTAGTTTTAAGCAGGATTAATCATTGGAAGCGATTTTAGGAGTTTTAAGATAAAAATATAAAAATCTAGAATATTGTCAACAAGGGATCTCCCTCGAACACATAGTAAGAGAGATTGATCATTTTATGAAACAATTTTTCATATTTAGGTCAAGACAATTCCCGCTTGATTGTCTGGTCAATAGATCAATCTATTAGGAATTTCGTTTGAACTGAAACAATGAATGATCAATTTCCTGTTTGAAACGATCGATCACTTGGAGTCTTACTTACCTAGTTTAGGATTATGGAAAAGAGCCCTTTCCAAGTTAGTTTCTTTTTAACTAAACAAACTTAAGACTCTATAAAAGGACTAGGTTGTATCAAAATTGAAGAGTGAAAAATTATTATTCAAGAAGAGAAAAAATGAGAGAATTCTGTTTAAATTTTCCTTGAATCACCATTACTTTTTGAGAGAATTTCTTCCGGTGAGAAAGATTGAAAAACAACAAAACAAAACACTTTTACACACACAAGTGATTGAGAACTTGCAGTTGATTCTTAATCAATGAGTGGTTGAAGAATACTTAAGGTAAATCAACAATCAAAAAGGAGGTTTGATTGCAGAAGAGGAAGACAGAACACAAGGAGGAAAATTCAAGGTTTTAAAGGAGACTTGCAGGCCCACAAAAAAATAAGAGGAGATCTTAACAAAGAAAGAGGTTTTCATTTGTATTGGAGTTTCTAGAGGTTTGTAGTTTGTTCTTAGTCTTGTAAAAATGCTTTGCTTGATAGTAGTACATTGATTTGGCCAAAAAAGAATGTTTATAGTTTTTACCCTAGTTGGGGTTTTCTATATTAAAATTTGGTGTGTGATTTTGCATGCTTTGATTGCTTTGTGATGGATAGATTGATCGTGAATGGCGTGTATTAATTGAGTTTTAGTTTCTGCAATAGAAATAATTTCTTACACAAAGAGTCCATATCTCAATTTTTATTTATATTAGATAATTGGACTACTTAACCGCTAGGTTAAGTAGACAAATATTAAACTATCAAGTGCTAACTAAGGATTTGATCCATTATTTTGAGTTTTCATGATATCCATGAGAGTTTAATATGTGTCTTAAACCAAGCAGATCACTAGATTGCTCTTAAAGCTAATGCTTATCGAAATTAAGAAATTAAGAGTTCTGGCCTTGTTGCATAGGAATTTTTATATAGCTGATACGATTAACCGTCCTTAATCTTATGTCATGCTTATTCAATATAGCAATCATCAAACTACAAACACGCAAATTCATACCATAATTTTTTATGTAAAAAACCCCAACTAAGGTAAAAAAATCACAAATGACTTCTCTAAGCCCGAAATCAATATATTAGTAAAAAGACTTTTTACATAAAATATGCAAACCACTAACTTCTCTAGTAGACTCTAACACAATTCCATCTTATTTAGATCTCCTTCTCAATTGGTTGTTGGCCTTCAAGTCTTCTCCTCTAAGGCTTGGAGTTTTCTTTATCTTTGCTTTGTCTATGTCTTTTTCTAGTCTCCTCAATCAAACTCATCTTGATTGTTGATTTGGCTTTAATTCTTTTCAATCTCTCATTGAATACTTAGCTGACACTCTCCTCAACTTTTGTGTATGTAAACTACTCTTGTTGTGTCTCTCTTATGATTCATTCACAATTAAAATAAATCACTCAAGAACATTAATGCAAAAGGATTGTCCATTTTTCTTCTCTAAAAATCTAGATTTTCCACTTTTTAATTTCATGTTTAACTAGTCATATTAGAGAATCCAATATGGAATGGCCTCTTTTTCCAAATGCTTAAATTAGGCAAATTCAACATATACGAACTGTTCATATGAAATTTATAAAGCAATCAATCTCTTCCATATATTGATTGATTGGAAATTACTCATCCAAAAACTACAAAGATAGTTTTAAGAGCCCAAACAATTGATCCTCATTGTATGTTCATTAGCAATCAATTGATGAAGATTAGTTTTCCCAAATTTTCCCTAAGCATCCAAAATTACATTAAATAATCATTCTTAATTAAAACTACATGATTTGTGTATGTTACTCTGTGAGACTATACCTTTGACCTTTAGCACTTAACATAGTACTTTTCAACATTAAACTTTTATAAGATGTCTTTTCAAGTCCTTCAATTTCAAATCTGACTTAACCATAACAACATCTAGTAAGACTCCTAAAACTAAATATGTACATAATTTTTTGCCATTATTTGATAATTGAACTTAACCAATTATATCACATATGCCAAAATATGTTCTAACAATTCCCCCTTTTAGCTATTTCATAACAAAATACTACAAGTATGAAAATAAAAATATTACAATACTGACTTAGTGCATTGACTTGCACGTGCACATATGACTTGACTGATCAACTTAGACTCAACTAAAACCACTTAGAATTAATTTTGAAAAGCTTTGTAAAACCTGTACTTATCCTGCACACTTACACAAAAAAAATTGCATAGCACTGCTAAAATATATATGACAATAAGCACTTGATTTTTAATAACCATTTCTCCCCCTTTTTGATACAAATAAACAAATAGTGAATAAATAATTAAAACACAATTAAGCTTAAAAGTCAAGTAATCATCAAAAGACATAAAAAAAATAATCCATAAACAAAACATATCCATAATATATTAAGTAACATCAACAATTTCATAATATATTCCATAATAAATAAAAACATATCATGAAAAAAATCAAGAAGCAAGAGCAAGTACATCATCATCACCTAACTCTTACGACCCCTCAACATCTATCTGAACCGTGAGGTGATGGAAGAGCCCTTGGCAAGATCACTCTTATTCAACATGTTAGATGGTACATATTAAAAAACATGTACCACTGATGATAAATTGCAAACTACACAAGGTGGACTCATAACGTCAGCTTGCTTTGTTTATGATTTTTGTTTTAAAGGATGTGATGGAGCTTTCTCTTATTCATATGTGACCTATACATTAAATCACGAGCAACTAATCAGTTTACCAAGGGCTTCTAACATTATAAAATTAGCTTTGTATGTTAGGATTTTTCTAGTTAAAAATTGAATAAGAGTGATCTTGCATACCATCTCAATTGAAGCTAATCAACTCTTATTACTGTGTCCAATAGTTAATTAGTATTTTATATATATATATATATATATATATATATATATATATATATATATATATATATATATATATATATATATATATATTTGTATCGACCTCCTGAAGTCGTTTCTACTTTATGAATTGTAGGCTCCTCTTGTATTATATGTATGTTTAATGAATAAGATTATGCACGTTACCAAAAAAAATTAAAAAAATCTACGCATTGATCTAGTGTTCATTTAAGGTCCACTTATCCAATGCTCTAGTCATTGTGGATTAGTGTATTGTCTTGTTGAGTTCCTTTGGATCACTTTAATGTATTGGGTTGGTTGAGTAGAAGGGTAGATTGGTGTGTGTTGTGGGGGCTAAGTTGCTTCTAAGCTGAAAATTTTCTCATATACACCCTCTGAACTCTAGAGTAAAAACAATTTGAAACGCTTGTCCCAACATTTTTTGTCGAACCAGAGACTTATGCTCCTAATGATTTGCTGGCCGACCCACGCTCACTACCCGAGATATGCGCTTTCTCAGCCGGAAATCTGCCCCCACCATTATCCTCCTGAACAGTTGGGCGGTGGCGCACTGCCGCTTGGAGGCGGACATCCCGGAGGCTGTTTCTGAGTAGCTACGGTCCTGCTCCAAACTATCAGTCAACTTTGGATGTCGACCATGCATAGCCATCGCACGGGCATTATGCTAAATTTGAAGATCTCGCAGTATATTTAAAAAGCAACCCAGACCAAATAAGATGGTATTGTAAGCTGGGATAGAAAGATGAAGAAGAGTGGCGCTGTGCTAGTTTTCATGCTATTTCTTTTCTGCTTCTCGGCGACGGCCGTCAAGGCCAACGACTGCTACGACGAATGCCAAATTGACTGTTACATTAACTACAGGCTTGACCGTATGTTATCTCCTTCCTTTGTTGTATTTAATTAGCATGCGCTATTTAAATCTGTCCTTGGTCTATCTCTTGTTCCAAGCGGGTCCCTGGTTCGTGTCTGGCTGTAACGATCTCATCACGCCGGACTCCACATACACTGGGCATGTCTCATATAGTATATAAGAGCACCTAATTTATCAAAGCAACATGGTTTCTAAAATCCTACAGGCCGTTTCATTTCATATGGGGCTGATGATCCATGTACATGACCTTGGCCAGGGCATTAATTTGCAATTACATGTTTGAAAATTTCGTTTATATTGTGTCATGATTACAAAGGGTTAATTTGCCTCTCTTGTGTGATTTAGCGAAGGAACTATCTAGGTGCTATGACGAGTGCAAGGACAAGTGCAGTCTTTGTGAGTAACTCGCTCTGATTCTCTTTTTCTTCTGCTCTTATTTTTTATAAGACAAGATGGCTTTCCATTTTATTTCAAGAAAAACAAAAGGAGCTAAGTTCATGAAGCACCCTTATTGTTGGAAAAACCAAGGTCCTCTACAAAAATGACAGAGTCGTTCAAATTACTCAACAATCCCAGATCCCTATTTTTCGGATCTATTAAGAAACAGCAAAAACTGGGAGAATAAACTCTTCACTATCTTCAGAAATCAATTACAACAATGAAAATTCCAGTTCTTCGCAGAGTACTACAAACAGAGCAAACAACTCTTCAAACTGAAAATTTCCCCAAATTCTAACTTACTCCTCTCTAATAAAATGAACTATTTATATTTTTATGTCTTCTGACATGGATGCCAACTGGATTTCTGTTCGATCTTTCTGGAACTCCAAAACTCAACTGAAGGTTAAAGACGACCAACCAATTTAACTGTCTGAAATAAAAGTATAATGTCCTTTTTATCCCGCATCTCTATCCATCTAATTATACCGATAGTCCTGATTAGCTCTCCAATTAGTGATGGACATTTTTACCCCATTTAAAGGAAACCGTCAGATTCAGGCAATGGCTAAGATTCAATCTCCGTTAGTAAAAGACAAATTTATCCGTGGAGTTATTTTAACACCAATCCATAAATGTCGCTGAGACTCTCTGTTGTTTTAATTCATGATAACTTGCCTACATCAAAAAAGTTCTCAATGCAGAACGAAAGCTTGGCTGATTCCAATTGCTGTATAGTATAAAGATACAAACATTATATCTTTTCATTTTCCATATACTCTCTCCTTTATATATTAATAGGCTCCATTTTGGAAAAAAATTTGTCCCATATTAATACCTCCATTTGTGTCAATTTAAATGGCTGAGTACTTGGAAAAACCTCTTAGAAACTATTTTTCATTCTATTAATTGTGAGTCCCACCATTCCATAAAATGACTATTTTTTAAAATAAAACTAGTAAGATATGACAGAGGGAGCATTAGATATATAAATCTGTGTTTGTGAAGTTCATTGCTTTATCATCATTCTATAGTTGGTAATGGCATGTGATGTGGTGCAGTTCCTGGGGTAGCGAATGCGGGTCGAAACTAGCTAAGTGCTCGGACAGTTGTTTGGGCTCAGATCTCGGGAACATGAAGCCCAAAGGAGCATATCAAAGCCTGTAATACTCAGATGTAATTTAGCTTTTCTTTTTTATGTAAAGAATTTCATGATATATTGTAAACTATTTAATAAATTATCATCCTTTGAGGCCACCCAGCCTGCACAGCTACTAACGTTAGGGAATAACCATTCGCGCTTGGATGAAAATCTGATTGTTTCAACTCTAGTTGTGAAAGGTTACTTTGATATTAACCCAGAAGAAGTACAAAACCGAAGTCCTGTAAGTGATTCAAACCAGGACATCGATTATTCTTTGCAATATAATCTTATTTGTCTATCCTAATTCATTCTTAAATAGGAAAGATGTTTGAAAATTAATGAACAGGGAATTTAATAAGTGGTTTCCTATGTACGTAGTAGGTGACTAGGGCCACAAATATTTAGTATGTGTTCTTCAATGTGGCATTCGTGGATTAGTGTAATATTTGCTTGGGTTGGTTCCGGTTACATTCATGTGTTCACTAGCACTACAAAAAAAACTATCAACTGCAATGCAACAATAACAACGACTTGAATGAGCTAAATCCAAATGGGCATGTTTGGCCAGGCCTAACAACAAAGAGACTATATGCTCTAGTCTCTTCCTTATATGAGTGTTGGTGCGGATAAAGAAGACTTGATGCTCTTCCTCATCTTATAGTTCCGCCTAATCTCACCTCTTCCTCTTCTAGTAAGGGCAGCCGTAGTAAAATCACTTGTAAAGAGCATCAATATTTGGTTGTAAAATTATTTGTATACCCTCACCAAGCCGTCATTAGAGCCTCCATTGAAGAGATCCTAGTCCAAGTGGAACAGCCAACACTAGGAGAGTAGGTTCTTGTGTTTGGATGTCAAGTGGAAATGGTGGATTCATGGACATATTTGTACGAGGAAAAGGCCATGGGAAATGATCATCATCTTAGGTAGGCTATCTCAATGTTTTGCACCTGTTTTCAATTTGTTTCAACTTTATGGATTAAACATTTTGACATATTAGATTAATTTTTTTGAAATGTTTAATTTGTATGTTCTTATAAAAAAGTTTCAAACTTTCATTCAAATCATTTGAACCATTATGTCCAAATGTTTTAACACCATGGTCAATTTAGTGGTTAGGACTATTTAATTAATTTAACATTTTGTTAAGTTGTTTTGACACTTATGTTATATCATTTTTACACAACTATTAAAACATTTTGGGTAGTTACTAGATAAATTTATAACTTTATTAAGACAATAGTGTTAAAATGATTTGAATAATGTGTTCAAACATTTTAACGTTGTTGTCAATTTAGGGATTATGACTGTTTAAATGATTTAACATTTTGTCAAACTATAATGTCTCTAAAATTTTTGTAATTTTTGTGACATTTTTGCTTTTTTCTACTCGTTTTTTTAATGGGGAAATTTGACATTTTGTTGCATTAATTTTGTATATTTTACCTTAATATTTGTACTCATAGAGTCGGTGTAGGACTTAATCATGGGTATTGGGCCTTAGTGCACCACAAAGATTTTCAGCACAAAAAAGAAAGAAAATGGACGAGTAAAATGAAGTGAGGAATGAAGAGAGAGAGAGAGAGAGAGCTTATTCCCAAACACCTTAGTGCAACATCATGGACCTAAAATTTTATGCCTAGAGTGCAGTTAAAACCCCCGTATTGCTGTGATTACTTCTAGCATTTCTTAAATCCACATGACAACAACTTTGTCAACCAAGTGATGCCTTTGGCCGCCAACAGCGCCACCTTTGTGTGCTTATCATTGAACTTGCATGAATTACAAGGTAAGAAACTTTGAACTTGTAATTACATGATAAAATGTTTTAAATGTTTAACATTATGCTAAGATTGTGATTTAATGCATTGAATATTAAATGATCGATGATTTGATTGCACGATGTACAAGAAAAAGATAATGAATTAAGGTATGTTTGATTATGCATATGACATGCATGTGAGCTACAAGTAGGTTTAATGTATGTAGAATATGTGTGTACTAGTAATGGCTAGCGAGTATGTTGGTAAGCTATGTTTTGAATTATGGGTATGTGATGAGTAAGTACGATAAATTATATGTGTGATATGTATGTGTATTGGACATATGTATGTTTGATAGTTGTAGGCATGTGTGATGAATATGTATATATGTGTAGAGCATATGCATGTAAGATAGACGGTTAGTGGTGGCAAAAGGGTTTTGCATGGATAGATCTATATTAGTATAATGGATATCAAAGAGTGTATAAGTGATGGGCGAGAGTTTGTTTGGATTGGAATATATGTTGAGAGTTCAGTAAGTAAAGAGATGTTGTGTACCAAAAAAGGCACTGAATTTAAAGAAATAATTATGAGTAGAGGTATCCCCTCCACCGGCAACCTTTTCCTGTTGCCAACAGCCACCCTAGCCCCTCTCCTCCTGTCATTTTGAACCTCTCATCGGCCTCTTTCCCCTATCCAACAAAGAGTCTCAACAGAAAAGAGAAGATGCATTACTGGGAAGCAGGACAGTCACCTCCAACAACAAACCATCATGGGAAAGCCTTTTTGCAGCGCATTCAACCATAGTTGATTATTCACTACCTTACTTTCCTGAATCTCGAAATCAAGATGAAGTAGAGGTAGATGATGAAGAAATTGAAGCAGAAGGCCAGTGGTGGAAACACACCTTGATTGGCTATTTGATGTGTAAGAGACCTTATTACTTGGTTCTTTAATCTGCACTTCAAAGAATGTGGAAAACTCAATTTGAATGTGAAATTATATCTCTATCCAAAGGTTTTTATGCTTAGATTCACTTTTGTAGAGGATTGTCATAAAATTATGGGATCCATTTGGTCCATAGTGGGTAGAGCTTTGATTCTTAAAAAGTGGAATACTTCTGTTAAACATGTTAGAGAGCTTTTCTCCTCCATACAAATGTGGATTAGACTCCCTAATTTACCATTAATATATTGGGGTACAAGAACTCTTGGTTGTATTGTCAGCTCTATTGGCATTCCTATTTATGTTGATCAATCTACAAAGCTAAAGCAAAGGTTATCTTATGCAAGAATATGTGTTGAAATTGATACTGATAGCACTTTGAAAGATAGAGTTTACATCCATGTAGTGATGGAATGGGGTTTTTCCAGGAGGCACTACAACAAAATGTACTATTAATGATGCTTTTATTAGCGATGTAAAAATAAGTGTCGCTAAAAACTACTAATTGCGACATATAAAAAAATCGCAAAAAGTCATTATTAGCGACGCTTTATATGAAGCATCGCTAATAGTCATATATTTGCGACGCATAATATAAAGTGTCGCTAATACTAATCATATTAACGACGCTTTAAATTATGCGTCGCGAATAGTTATATTATTAGCGACACTTTGAACAAGCATCACTAAAAGATATGTGTATTAAATTTTTTTTTTAAAATTCATAATTATTAGCGATGTTTTTTCTTAAGCGTCGTTAATAATTTTAACAATAGCAACACTTGTTAAAAAGCATCGCTAATAATTTGAATATTAGCGATGTTTAATAAAAAGCGTTGCTAGTAGTTATTAATTTAAAATAAAAACTTAAATATTCAGAACTAATAGCGACGCTTGTTTACAAGCATCGCAAATATCATTTATAATAGTGACGCTTGTAATATATTTATTAATTAATTTATTTAATAAATAATTATATAATAAATATTAAAAAAATTAAAATAAACTTTTGAAATATAATATATTTTCTTCAATATTAACTATTTGTATAAATATTAAATTTTTAATAAAAGGCACTTTCAATAATAGATTAAATTTTTACTATTTAAATATAATATATTTTATTTTAATATTTTTTTATTAATAGAGTGAGAGTGCATAGAGAGTGAGGAGAGGAGAGAGAGAGAGAGAGCAGAGGAGATAGAGTGAGGAGAGGGAGAGAGAGAAAGACATGAGAGAGAGGGTGAGGAGAGAGATAGTGAGAAAGACATGAGAGATAAAGTAGAGAGAGTGAACAATGAGAGAGAGAGAGAGGAGATAGAGAGAGGGAGAGGGAGAGGGAGAGGGAGAGAGAGACTAGGGGGGAGAGAGAGAGGAAGAGAGAGAAAGAGGGGAGGAAAAAATTTTAATTAAAAATTATTTTTGAAAATTTAAAAAAATAAAAAAATGTATAGTAGAGACGCATACTAGTATCCGTCACTACTACCAAAGTGTAGTAGCAATGCATACCAGTATGCGTGGCTACTACCTTATGTAGTAGTGACACATACTGTTATGCATCGCTACTACAATTTTTTTAAAAAATTAAATAAAAGAGAGGGAGAGAGGGGAGAGAGAAGAGAGAGAGAAAGAGAGAGGAGAGGAGAGAGAGGGAGAGGGAGAGGGAGAGGGAGAGGGAGAGAGGGTAGAGAGAGAGATGAGGGGATAGAGAGAGAGAAGAGAGAGAAAGAGGGGAGAGAGGAAATTTTAATTATAAATTATTTTTTAAAAATTTTAAAAATAAAAAAATGTATAGTAGCATCGCATATTGGTATGTGTTTCTAATATACTCTGGTAGTAGTGATGCATAGGGTTATGCGTTGCTACTACCTTATGTAGTAGTGACGTATACTCTTATGCATCGCTACTACAATTTATTTAAAAAAATTACATAAAAGAGAGAGAGAGAGAGAGAGAGAGAGAGAGAGAGAGAGAGAGAGAGAGAGAGAGAGAAGATAGAGAGAGAGAGAGAGAGGAAGAGAGAGAGAGAGAGGAGAGGAGAGAAAGGAGAGAGAGGAGGGGAGAGAAAGGAGAGAGAGAGGAGGGGAGAGAAAGGAGAGAGAGAGGAGGGGGTGAGAGAGAGAGAGAGAGAGGGAGAGAGAGATGAGGGGAGAGAGAGAGAGAGGGTAGTAGCGACAAATACTAGTATGTGTCGCTACTATACTCGGGTAGTAGCGACGCATACCAATATGCGTTGCTACTATACATTTTTTAGTGATGCATACTGTTATGCATCGCTACTACAATATTTTTTTTAAAAATTAAATAAAAGAGAGGGAGAGGGGGAGAGAGAGAGTAGAAGAGAGAGAGGAGAGAGAAAAGGGGAGAGAGGGTAGAGAGAGGACGAGGAGAGAGAAAAAGGGGAGAGAGGGTAGAGAGAGAGGATGAGGAGAGAGAGTCAGCGGGGAGAGAGAGGGTGAGGGGAGAGAGAAAAAGGCAGAGATAGAGGAAGAGGAAAGAGAGAGAAAGAGGGTAGAGATAGGAGAGAGAGAGAGAAAAAAAAAAAAAAGAGGGGAGAGAGGGTGGAGAGTAAGAGATGAGGGGAGAGAGAAGAGAGAGAAAGAGGAAGAGAGAGAGAGACTATAGTGACACATATTTTATGCGTTGCTAATAACTAGTGTATTAGTGACGCATATATTATGTGTCGCTAATAACAAGAGTATTAGCGACTCATATATTATGCGTCGCTAATGCATATTTTTTTTAACCCATGCGGGCAAAAATTTCGGCCAAGCGGGCGCGATATTTTAACCACGCGGGTGATTTTCCCCCGCACAATTATTTAACCCCTTCCCTTGCCCCCACCCATATCTCCTCCGGCTCCTCTGCCATCTCCATTGCCGACGTCCGCTGGTCCCCCACCTCCACCCCCCTCTATCCCCTCCCTCTCTGTTCATAGAGAGGGGTGGCCGCCGCCCCCCTCCCATGGTCCCCCACCCCCCTCCTTCCCTTCTCTGCAGAAGGGGGGGGGAGGGGGGGGGGGGTGTGGGAGGCCGGATTCTGGCGCCCCGCTGGAATCTAGCCACCTCCCTCTTCTCTGCCGGGCCCGCCATCGGTGGGCTTTTTTAAAAAAAAATTTAGGTTTTTAGCGACGCATATCGTTATGTGTCGCTAATAATATATATTTTTAAAAAAAATACTTTTATATTACCAACTTATCTAGAGTCACTAACAACATTTCATTAGCAACACATATCTTTATGAGTATTTAATAATATATTTTTATTTTTTTAAAGTAGTATTGAACATTACCGACACATAATTTAGCGTCGTTAACAAGATATATTAGTGACACTTATAATGATGCATCGCTAATAAGCTTTTTTTATTTTTTTTACATATTATTAAATTATTAGCGACACATAATTACGTGTTGCTACTAACCAATTATTAGTGAAGTATATGTCTATGCATCGCTAATAATTTAATATTATCGACACTTGATTGTGTGTTGCAAAAGCAAAATCATTAGCGACCTATAAATATATGTCGCTAATGTTAGACTTTTAGCGACCCTTTACCTTAAGCGTTGCTAATGCACAGTAGCGACTGCAGTTTTATGGACACATGTAGCGAGCTATTAACAATGCTTAAAAGCGTCACTAATAATCAGTTTTATTGTAGTGAGGTTATGTATGAGTGGAAACCTCCAACTTGTTCACGCTGCCTGTGTCTTACCCATGTCTTAGATCATAGCACCAGGTCATGTTCAGCTCCTCAATAATGGGTGGTAAAAGATCGTTCATACATGTATCTCGTTGAGTTTCCTCTTGCACTACTTGCTCTTGGATGCAGCCAATCCCTCCTCTGAGAAGCATTCTCTAGGGCAGCAAACTAATCAATTGATTAATTTTTATGATGCAATTCATCCTTTTTTTGGGTAAATGTGGAAAGTCCGCACGTAATTCATCCTGGATCACGAAGTGCCCCCATGTAGCTCTTAAAACATTACTTCCATACGTTTTAGATCACTACCTTCTTTTAATGGACATCTCCATGCCTGTAATTTTGGGAAATAGGCCTTTTAGGGTTTTTTCTTGTTGGTTACAATCTGATGACCTGTTGGATGTAGTTCATGAAGCTTGGAATATGCAAGTGTAGGGGTCCCATCTTTTTATTATGGTGTTGAAACTTAAAATGCTCAAGTCTTCTATTAAAGATTGGAACTGCTTTAAATTTGGCAATATTCATAGCAAAGTTTCTAACGCTTAAGCTAATCTTTACGGGTGGCAATCTTATTTTCGAAATAATTCTCTTATTGTTACACATGTATCAAAAGAACTCGTCAGATATATTAAGGAATTATGCATTCAAAAATCTATTTACAGACAAAAAGCGCGAGTGAAGTGGCTTGTGGAAGGTGATAGATGCACAAAGTAATTTTATTCATTGGCTTCTAAGAATTGTGTTGCAAACACTATTTTCTCTATTCAAGATTCCTCTAGTAATTCTATTCAATCCTCCAAGGATATTGGGAAAGAGACAATAATTTTCTATTAGAATCTATTTTCTCCAACCTCTTCATCACTTATAATTTTATCTCATATTAAAGGGCGGCTCACTTCAGTCTAAAGTAATAATTCAATTTCTCCAAGGAGATAACCAGGTGATTTTCTCATCTCCAAATAACAAAGCTATCAGTCCACATGGTGAGGGATGCCACTCGGGTCGGGTATATGGTAAAACCCAACCCAAGCCGACCCTAATAGGTTGGGTTTGGGTTTTTAAATTCAACCCGAATAGCTATTCGGGTCGGATTTGGGTTTACCATTTCATAAATGGTATCGGGTTCGGGTTTGGCAAAATCCGACCCAAATAAGGATATAATTATAATTTTTTTAATATTTTTCTTTGTATTTCGATAAAACTTGACCCTAATGGGTCGGGTTTGGGTTTCTAAACTTAACCTAAATAGCTATTCGGGTTGGATTTGGGTTTACTATTTCTTAAATAGTATCGGGTTCAGGTTTGGCAAAATCTAACCCGAACCCGACCCAATGGCATCCTTGCACATGGTTTCATTAAGGAATTATTTGTTCATTGTTAGGACATTGTTGGCAAGGATTTCGCTAAGATCGTCCACTACTACTTATCTACAACAAGAATACTCAAAAGTTAACTCCACTTTTGTAACCTCTCATTCCTAAAGAAAATAGTGCAAATTGCTTTGAAAAATTAAGACCTGTAGCGTTATGAAATTTCTTATATTAGGTCATCACAAAGATTATGCCTAATAGATTCTCTAGGATTATTACTTCTTTCATTTGCCTTAATCAAATTCCTTTTTTAACGAGAAACATTACAAAAAATATCATGCTTGGTAATGAGTTGATTCATAACTTCCATACAAACAGAAGTTAAGAAAGAATTTTGTGTTAAGGTGGACTTGAGGAAAACTTAAGATAAAGTTTGATGGGAATTTACTTTAAAATCTTTGGAAGACATTGAATGCTCGAATGCTCTGATACATGGATTTCCTAGGTGAAAGCCTATATTACATTAGTGACTTTCAATATTTTGATTAACGGAAACAATCATGGTTATTTCTCTAGCGTGTGTGGACTGTGATAAAGATGACCCTTATCTCCGTTTTTATTTATTCTTGTAATGTAAGGTTTCCTGACCTATTACTAGAGGAACAATTGGTGGCTAAGAATATCTTAGTTTCCATGCATGACTTTGCCATTCCTATTTGTCATCTCTTTTTTGCTTATGATATTTTAAAGTTGTCAAGACCATCAAGGATGTTCATAATATGCTCACTTATATCTTAATTAGGTCTAGAAGCAAATTGTGCTAAAAGTAATATTTACTCTTCTAGAAGTTGTACCTTGTAACACCCTTAATTTCTAAAACGAATTTTGAACCTTTTAAATTATACTATCATAAAGTAAATTACTTAAGAAAATAGTAATGATGATAAGTATTAAGGTAAAGAAATGATGATTTATTTTGAAGGTCGATGGAGTCTTGGTGGTGAACCACTAACACGTCAATGAACTCGCTGGTGAATCAATATTTTCACTGTCGGCAATGTTCAACATGTTGATGAACCTACTGTTGAAATAATAAAACCTTTGTTGATGGTTCTTGATGTATCGATGGATACGTCGACTTTCTGTCAGCAGGGTTCAACATGTCAGTGACATGAGAACTAACTTACTGACGGTTGTGAAACTTAAGGAGGTTTTTGGAGTTGGTTACACACTAAATTTTGGGTTTTAGACTTCCTCATAAATACCTTTGACGAATATTTGACCCAAAGGGTACAAACTCTCCAACTTTAGGGAAGATTAGCGGGTTAGGGCTTGTCAAGGAAATGAGAATGAATTTGTGGAGATCTCTTCATTGTTGTTTAGAGGTCCAATTGCTAATCTTAAATTGTAATGATAGAACAAGAAATGCATGCTTGATGGATGTCGATAGAGTAATATGCGTGTTATGATTGGGTTTGATTCATGCTCAAATGACATACTCTGTTATTCTTGATGAATATAAATCTCCTATGGATAACTTGTGTTAAGTTGAAAAACATCCTTTCATTCTCTTCATGTGATACTTGATGAATGATTCTGATTGATTACATGATTAGATTTTGTAAGAGATAGTTATTTTGATGATCGTAGAAAAGTTTTGCAACCTCTTGTCCATCAGCAAAGTCATTAATGTGTCGATGATGCTACCAATGCTGGAAGAAGAAGTTGATAGAACAACGGAAATTAACCGATGATACGTCAATGTCTTACCGTGGGTCAGCGATAGGGCTACCAACGAAACGATACGGTTACGGTATAACCTATTCCATTATTTTTTAAAATGTGCTAAAAAAGGTTAAAATAGATATTTTTTATTCACGTAATTAAATATTACTAAGGTAAAAAATTAACATCATTACTACTCTTATTTATAGTTGTTGCAAATAAATTGTAAAGATTAAACATGAAACATAAACGGATACATATATTAGGCATATATATATATATATATATATATATATATATATAAACTACTTATTTTTCAATAATAATTTCCTATTATATGAGTCCAGCTTCAAGACATCCATCTACTGCCTGTTTGAGAAGAATCCCAATGTGAGAATAATAATTGTCTTCTCACAGCCAGCTATTTTTAAATATGCATTAAAAGCAAGAATGAGACGACATGTAGTGATGCACATTATCCATTAGTGTCTTTTTGAAGCAATGTTTTAAAACCCAGCCAGGACCCTGACCCAGATTAGTGGTCGGGCCAAAGTTTTAAAAACCGGCCCAGCCCAACCAGTTGGACTGGGCTCAATAGACCAAGTTGATAAATCTTACAGGTTCATCTACTTTAACTGGTTAAGTTAACCCGACCGGGTGAACATGACCCGGTTGGTTGAACCACCGACCTGCTATCCGGGTCAGACCAGTTTAATACTCTCATGAAAAATTTTTATGTTGGAGATGGGTTTCCAACTCACATTCTGTGAGAGCCCATCAACAAGCCTAACCCACCGGGCAGCAACAACTTTGTTTATACACATTTTTATTTTTTTAATATTTATCTATTTTACATTGCTCCAAAAAAAAATCTCCACGGCAGGATTCGAACCTAGGTCGTGATAAAAATAGCAATTACACTCTACCGATTGAGTTACAATGATTTTGTGTGAATATTGTACCTAACTTTCTATTTAATTTAATATATGGGAAAATCAGGTCAACCTAGGTTGATTAGCGGTTGAACCTAATTAACCCGGCCCAACGACCAATCCGGGTCAATGGCCATGCCAGTTTTTAAAACATTGGGCTGGGTTAAGTCAACCCGGGTTGATCGAATGATGACATCATCATCTAAAAAATTTAAATTAGTTCCCCATATTTTAGATAAAGTTTCACTTAAACCTATTCAAAGTTTCACTTAAACTTGTTTGGTCATTTAAAACTTATTAATTCTAACCTATTTCAATAACTAAATCATTCTAAATTTTGCAATCTCATATATAATCATGATTTCAACCAACATATACCAAATCTCAAAATAAACCACTTATACCACTCATCAAAGTTAAGCCAACCAATACTCAAACCAAGCTAATCGAGATGGGCCAAACAAGAGTTTCGTTCTATTAGCCCAAGTTCAAGCTTTGATTTGAGCTAATTTAAGTCTAGCCTTAAGTAGAATAGAGCTAACTCAACAATCCTACTCCAAACCCACCAATTATTTCCTTGCACAAACAAGCATTCCACAAGTTTAATTATCAAAAACATAAAAAGGACTCATGTGTTTGAGTTATCAAAATGGAATCTAAATTAACCTGAGAATTGTAAAAATATTTTGTACAAAGTGTCATGTTGTTAGATAAGATTTTTCACATATGATTAAAGATGAATTGTGACCTAATGAGACCATAAAAATTAGACAAAGCAACCAAATGGGAAACATCAAAGTGAAGTGAGTTTAAGAGAATATAAATTATAAATAGATATTTTTTATTAAAAAAATAGAGTTAAATAAATACAATAAATATTTGGATTTGAATGATATCTTTCGTTGAGTAAATCACCATGGTGAATTATGACATGAAGATTATTGTAAAAGATCATAAGCCAATCTCTTTTGAAATTAAACCACTTAAGACTAATGTGTATGTGTGTATATATATATATATATATATATATATATATATATATATATATATATATATATATATATATATATATATATATATAATTTTTAAATGTGATAAACGGGTAACAGATAAACGGGTATGAAAGAACTTTTTCCATTACCTTCCATTAAGATAACGGTTGGATAAAATTATCCTCTTATTTACCCATCGAATAAATTTAATCATACCATTTAACTTCTTAATGGTACAGTATAGACGGTAGAACAATAAAACGGGCACCGTTGGCCGCCCTAGTCACCGACAGTGATGACAACGTGTTGATGAGAACATCAATGAGAATGATTTTCCTATTTTAATCCACTATTGGCAAGGGGGTTTGACATGTCAATGAGTTACCAATGTTATCATTGACTCGGTCAACATGTCAATGAATCCACTAACAGTAAGTCATTTTTAGGTATTTTAGTAGGAAATTTGATATAAATGTTAGGCTATTATTATGAGAATTAATGGCATGTTATTTTATGCATGATATTACAACTATATATGATGATGTTATCACTACAACAAATAGTACTATTAGTGACGCTAATAAGCGTCGCTAATAGTACTCAAAGCGTCACAAAATGCGTCGATAAAACTACAGTCGCAACTGCTCATTAGCGACGCTTAATACAAAGCATCTCTAATAGTGTGACATTAGCGACATTTATTTATGCATCGCTAATTATTTAACTTTTATGACGCATAGTAAAACGTCACTAATATAAAAATTATTTTTTTAAAAATAAAAATTAATTATTAGTGATGCATAATTATAAGCATCGCTAATAATTGTTTATTAGTCGCTATTTTTCCTCCTTTCTCCTTCATCGTTCCAAGCATTACATATGTTGCTTCCATTATCTTGTTTCCTCTATGGTAAACAAAACTTTGTATTTGCACGTAGAACCTTGTACTTGCAAAGAAACAAGATAATGGAAGCATCAGACGTAATGCTTGGAACAATAAAGGAGAAAAAAGATGATAAGCAGATAGATTGCATTCAAGGCAAGGAAGGTGGGATTTTTATGCTTGCCGGCAGACAAGTTGATGAGGATGAAGTCAAAAGGGAGGTTAATTTTGTAGATGAGACAGAGGCGGCGTGAGGAAAAAGAGGATGTGGGGCGGATCAAAGAGGACACAAAGACAACATGAGGAGAGGGAAGAGGCAGTTGGATCACCTACGAGATAGGGCACGGGAGGGGGTAAAAAGAGAACGATAAAATAAAAAAATTACCATTTTATCCTTTCGAAGGATGAAATTAATGGTGATTTCACCATTTGAAAGGACGAAATCACCATAGCAAGGTGATCTCATCTTTGTAAAGTTCATCCCTTAGAAGTGCAAAATTACCAAAAAAAATTTATTAAAAAGTCACACAAAAGCAAGCACTTGGCTAGAGCATGTGTGGCGAAAAGCAACACCATTTCGGTAATATTTCATCACTTCACTATTTCAATTTTTTTAAAACATTATTAAGTAGTAGGGCACTTAAAAAAGAGTATCATCACTTTATTTTCCCTTCTCTTATTTCTCCATTTAATAAAAACTACTAATTTTCTAAATGTAGCTATTAATATATGACAAAGTAGGTACTTCCAAATTTTCCTATTTCAACATTACGGGGCATGCTTATCCCTTCTTTTATTCTTGGCACGATTTAAATGGAAAAATTAGATGTCAAAAGTACGTCATTTTTTAAGAAGGAATTCTATCAAGAACACTAATATCACCACCTCGATAATCACTGAAATCACCCGTTAAACAAAATATCATGCCTATTTTTTATTTTCTCAGGGCAGGAAGCCGACATCGGCATGTGAAATAGTAAAAAAAAAATTGTTTGCTCCATTTGACTCTGCCTTGATAGCCAAAGGGCCGACGGTGCATTTGCTTCGGCCTGCAATCTGGCAGCCATTGGGTGGACCAACAACCTTCTAGTTGCAACACCAATGAGTGGTAAAAAAATTGGCCATTGTCGATTATTGTCGCAACCAACCTAGCCTCGACACCAATTGATAGAATAAAATATTTTGGGATTAGGCATACCTATAGCCATTAGAGCTTGAGAAAAGATTTATCCTCAATAGTGAAGTTTTTCTTCTATTAACCTTCTTCAAATCCTCATAATGTATTTCTGGTTTAAAACTTGACTAAGAATAATTCTTGCTTATGGAATCATATTAAGATAGCTAATAGTATATTTATAACTAAACCAAGACACTTTTGTTAAGAACCCTAAAATTATTACCCTCCATCTAGAGGTTAAGGAACGGTCCACATTCACCACTAAAACTAAAGCTTAATAGATATCATGACTCACACTCATTACACAAACGGTATTAAAAGCTCAAAATATGTGTCAATTGAGATAGTTGTGCTACCTTCTACTTTAATTTAAAAAAGCCCAACAGACTGAATATCTCGAAGTCAAGTATTTCCATTACTCTTCCTTTATTTGAAAAATGTCTTCAAACATTATACATTGTCTCTTATGGGGAAAATTGCATCATTTTTCTTATATACAAATACCAAGTTGAGTTGTTGAACTATAATGTTAGGATGATTGTCTTTATTGAGTGTATCTGGGGTCTAGATGTAGGTGAAATGCAATAGGTTTTTTCTCAATGTTTGCTATTTGTTGTGACACTGGTTTGATTGTAATTGGTTGGCGTGCAAAAATTGCATATTCCCTTTTCCGTGGTTGTTGGCTGGGTAATCGGACAAAGGGTGGACTTGGCAGCTCTTTGAGACTGCAACACTCTTTATTACTGTGTTGGTTGCGGCATTCATGCTGCAGGTTTGTTACAAGAAGAATAATTTTGTGTCAGTAGTTCTAAATTCTGCTTTCTTTTTATTTCTCTATGTTTCTGATGTGTACTGATCTGGATGCGCAGAGGACAATCAGCAAACAGGCGAGTCAAGGGAGTAAAGTAATAGAAGACAGTGATAGAGGGAGTTATATGTGTCAGCCTACCTGAGATGGACCACTGAGAAGACGGGGTTTCCTGTCTTCCTAGCTGCCAAAACGAACAGAGGTGAGGGGAGGAGAACGGAGCCGAACAGAGGTCGGGAAGAGGAGTCTCTTGTCTTCTCCTCTTTCTTCCCTGTCTCTCCTTTCTTCATGGTGGCCATGCCGTTTCCTCTTCTCTTTCTCGGCCATCAAGTGCCGCTCCCTTCCCCTACCCCAACTGCCATACCGTTGTGGACACCGGTCCACAACAGAAGATGAGCACTCCAACCCAACTGGTATTCTCATTGGAGTTTCATTTGTGCTATAGGAAAATTTTATATTATCAATAACACAATTACTTATATGAGCATAGAATTGATAACACAATAACATATTAATATTTTAGGTATATTGTCTTATTAATAACACAATAGTGTAAGTAATGTGGTTTAGATAACATGCTATTTTGATTTTCATGTTATTGATCACATACTAGGTAGGATATCATGTTATCTATAAGACAATAAATTACTTTGTCGTGTATCTTAAATTATACGATGTGAATCGTGTAATCAATGACTCGATTAGTTTAATAAATGTGTTATCCATTACATGACATACATGATATAGGATCACTATTAACGAAATTGTTTTGCCCACATAGGTGTCGATTTTTTAGCATACTTCTATATGGGCTCCAAGTTCTCTTCCATGTAGCTCAAGGTGCAAGAGGTGTCCTAGGTTTATCCAATTATTGACAGACATGGAGAAGACCGCTAAAATTGACCCATCCGATGAAAAGTTGAGGAACAAGTTGTTGGTTCATCACAATATGAGGACATGGTACAAGGAGATACTCGTTCAACTCAAGGTAGATTCAGAAGTAGTTATGCAAATAACTCTAATTGCCAAAGAGGCCCACTTGATCGATGGCCAAAGGTTAGGCATTCATGGCCAAATGTCAAGACAATCTCAATCCGGAAAAGACATCATTGAGGGCTTTGTCATGCGAGTATATGTCATGACTAAGATCGTTGACATCGTATTGGAGAAGGCTGTTTTGTATGGGGGCCTAGGTTGGACCACTCACAGTGGGCAAGTTGTTCTGCATAGAGTTAAAAAACTCTTGAGGTGGCCATGGGTGTAATTGAATAAATGCAGCCCCACCGGTGTGCAAAACTGAGCCTAACATTCACACATATGTGACGGCCTCCAAAACTTTTATTTAGCACCACAATTTACAATAACAAGGCCCCTACTTTGTTCCTGAACCCATCCCCTCTCAGCTATCTAGTTGAACAGTCTTCCCCTGGCTGAGTCTGCTCCTAACCCTTGCTGAAATATCGAGTATGATCTGCCCCTTGGCCGAGTCATACCACAACAGCTCCTCCAAGTAGCCAATAGATTGTATGCTGCCCAACAATCCTTCAAAACTATTGACAGAGTTCTCCTCGATGATTTTTAAGTGTCTCTAGTCATTAGTGATGTTTTTCTGACTAATAGTCTTTTTTCTTGTAGTGTATACACAAGGAGGAAACTCCCAATCCTTTTCACAAGAGAGGCAGTGGCAATGATGCTCTTAAGGTGATGCATCTATCACCTTTGTCATTTGGGTGAGCCAAGTTGAAGTTTTGGCAAGCAACACGGCCATCAAATCAGTCGTATGAAGCATCAACTGCTCAACCTGTCACATCAACTTTGCTACTTTATCACGATCATTTATCTCATCAATTCCTACAACATGTTCTCTATGGTGTCAAATAGGGCATGTTAGACCTGCCTAGGGCCACCAACTGATGCAAGGGTAAATTGATGGGATGAACGTCGTTCGACAAATCCAGCTATGAGTGCTCACAACCTTCCTTTCTCAAGAATTTCAATGGAAAATTCACAAAAAATTGAGCAAAATAGAGAAGAAAGGAATAATATTTTTTTTAATATATAAAAAACATAGAACTTCTGGCCTCCATTGAAGAGCTAATTATTTATACAAGTCTTAATACCAAATTATAAATAAAAGAATCCAATCTCTAATTACCTTTTAAATAACTAATCAAAATTAAGAAAAACTAATAAGAAAATCCTAAATAATTAAGAAAACATAGAATAAAGATGCCTAGAAATACAAGAGACTTGAAATAATCCTAATTGGAATGGAAATCCTGCTTCGATTAGAAATTCGAAACCGTGTTGTTGTAGCATCGATCAATCGCTTAGATAGATCAATCGATCACCAACTCATAGCTTTATTTTTTACACTAAGCAATTTCATGTGTCGATCAATTGCTTTGACTGATCGATCAGTAGATAGAAAATTTTGTTTTTTCTTTGTGCAATCCCAATGATCTATATATGTCAATGCCAACTGGTCTACATCATAAGGTCTAAGTACCCCCTTGTCGTTGCTTAAACTTATTATCCTTTGTAGACCTACCTCAATGCATTCCATCCTATGTTTAAGAGAACTACTAACCATAGTGATCCTCTCAAGGTCCTCACCCTCACCTAGGATTTTTACACTTGCATACTCATCATTCTCATGACTTAGCTTTTCTTCATCTATCTTATTCAGTCTATCTTATTCAACAGTAGATAGAGTAGGCATTAACCTCTATTAACGTCACTTAGGCTTGGGTAGATTGGGTATTTTAGTCTGATACTTTTGGCCTGCAGCGACATGCATATCATGTTTATCGACAAGCCAATGTCGGTATTGATGATCACCAACATCATTGTGAACATTGATCTATATTGATAGTGGGTGTACCTTCTATATGTCAATGACCATCAACATGTCGATAGTAAATATTTCCTTACCACATCAACCCATTGGCACATCTATCGATATGTCAATGATATGTCAATTCATTTCAGTAGGAGATATAGAATCCATCTTTAGTGTTTTAATGCGTTCATCAACATGTCAACAAATATCGAGAGTAGATTTACAAAGGACTCTCCCCATCATCCACAAATTGTTGATATGTTGGTGACGACATCAATGACACATCCAAAGAATTTCTCCTCCGGGTTTCTCCAACTTATTTTTTCATGGCTTGGATATCACTTTCTTCATAAGATAAGCATCGATGTACTTATTTCTATTGAAATCTATAGGTCATTAATTCATAAATCTTAACCTATACATTGACTATCTTTTTTCACACATTCTCCCTTGAAGTCTTCTTTCCTGATCTTCCCAAAGGTTAGAACGGAATACCAAGACTTCAAAAGACATTTGAGAGGATTGACCAATTCCCATATTGTCACCATCGAAGTCGGGCAGTTTCAAATTTCCTATAATATTACGACTCGCTTCATTGACATGTCGATGAGAAACAATTATAGATAAAAATATAAGATATGACTATGATGATAGAATAGTTGTATATCATCAAGTACTTCCAATTTATTTATTGAAAATGCTACAACCACTTGCACTCCACAACATTTGATGAACTTGAGCCATGATGAAGTCAAAGGCTTGAGTTTGTGGACCGGTACATCGTGGCATGCATTCGGCGAGTGTTGTGGGACGAGAACGGTCAATTACTCTTGATCTATGGGTATAACTATACCATGATATCACATATCACCTGCCAAAACTGAGTTCGGTATATGTTTATGTAGCATGAAAATTAGTACTTCTTGTGTCTCACAATTTCTCCCACCTACAGTTGCTGTGTCTCACATAATACACAAAGAAGTGAAACTTCTCTCCTTCTAGTTAGTGTTGTGGTATCGTTGTCAAATATTAAGCAACTTAGAAACAAGCTGCATATCTCCATACATTTTAATTTCTCACTCCAAACTGAAAACGGGTCGTCAACTCAACTAAAACTGCTTCTTAAGTACTGTCCAGACATGCATGGACCGTGTAACCAGTTTCTTCACCCTTCTGAACACACGATAGATTCTCCAATAGCAATAAGCAGGTGAATCCAAAAAAAGGAAAGAAACAACAAGACACGCAATGACAGCATTCAGGAAGCCAACTACCACCAACACCCAATTAAATTTCACCATGATGCCTACTGCCCATGAGAAGGCTGAACACATAGACAAGAAAGACAAGGCTGTCATATTGAGAGCCCAGGGGACTGTAACAGTCAGGCCCAAGGTGTCAGTCCAATTGGCAACAATGACGAGAAGTGCAGCCACCGAGGAGCTGAACATTGCAAGAGAGTCAAGCAATAGGAAAATCCGGAACAAGGTCTTGTTTCTATAATGGGATAAACCTTGTATTTTTCCCTCAGTTTCATATCCTCCCGGCATTGTAAAGATGGCTGCAAAAGATACAGTTGTAATGAGGGCTGCTACCACTAGAAGTGTATTGGCAGTTGCTATCCACGTTTGTGCTGTGTGTTGGCAAGTAGCATACCGATCTTTCTTGTATTGATCATACTTACCAGCTTTCTTTATTGCCAACCAAATCGCTGCCTGTATTAATACATAAAACATAAAGCAATTGCTCTATCATTATGATTACAAGGGCAATATATATATGTTCTTACGCCATTCTTATGGTATAACGAATAAACATGCCTAGATATAATTCGCATACCAACTTATGCAGATTATTTTTTAGTACTTCTCAAATTTGTATGCATGCATCACTTAATTTTTATCTTTTATTGTTCACTAGAGTAATAAAAGGGAAAAAAAGGCTATACCTCAACTATTGTGGCTTACTTTGTTGTAAAGCATTACATAGATAATGTAGTAAATTTCCAAGCAGTAAATGCACATATATAGGTTGGAAAACATGTGAAATAAGTTAACACTCTTCATACCTTTTGAGAGAAAGGGATGCCCCACTCAACCTTTGCAGATATGATGTCAAATGCAGATTCATTGCGATAATTTTTTAGCCTTACGATTAGTCTACTGTACTCTAAAAGGAGGAAAACAATCCAAATGTAGTCATTCTGCACAGCCAAATGTAGCGGTCTATTCCCTGAATTGTCACCAATATTTATCAGCTGATCAAACTCAGATGTCTTCATAATGTACTCAACCACATCAAGTTGGTTGGCAAGAACGGCAATATGAAGAACATTTTCCCGTTTCGCATTAGTGAGCTTCCATGAATCTGGACAATAACGAATGATTTCCTTGAATACCATGAGTTTGCCACAACGAGCAGCCTCATGAAGGGGGGTATCTCCATCGCTGTGTGTTTGGTAGACAGCTGAAGGATACAACTTCAGTAATTTGGAGACCACGCTTAACATGCCTCTTCCAGCAGCAAAAAGGAGAGGACTTCGTCCCTTGTCATTGATGCACTTTGCATATTCCGGCAATTCTTGGAGAAGCGTCTCCACCACATCTGAAATTGTAGAAATTAGAATATGAACCAGCTAGTTTTTTAACTTGAAGATTATGCTGGTATCTATTATGATCAAAATTCTATAACCAAACCCAAAAAGAGATTAAAAACTAAAAAGCAAACTAGATTAGATTTGAAGTAAGGTCGGCCTTATTAACATAAACAAAATGATAAATTTCCTATATTAAAATAAACACTAAAACATCTTACCTTGATGTTCCTCAATAATAGCCACATGCAGAGGGTTAGCACCCTGGGGGCCGCTGTGAAAAGATTCACTTCTCTGCACTTTAGCGGACAAAATACACTTAACGATTTGCAGGTCCCCATTCCATGAAGCTAAGTACAGGGGAGACCAGTTACTGTTACTAGCTACAAGCAGCAGATCAGGGTATGCTTGTATTAGCTTCTCCACCACACCAAGATGACATTGGGAAACAGCCATGTACAAGGCAGTTTGACCCTGGTTGCTCCTTGCCTCCAACATCTCCTCTGCCGTAGTCTTTCCTGCATTGCCACTGGTGCCTACCTTCCTTGCCAGCTCAATGAGAAGTCCAGTCACTTCAGTGTGGCCATAATTTGCAGCAGTGTGCAAGGGAGTATCGCCATAGGCATCCTTCTGAGTGAATAGGAATGAACACTGATGAGCACAGATCTCGTTAACCATGTTCCGGTGGCCATGTTTGGCTGCAAGGTGCAGCACTGTCCGCCTCTTTGGTGTCTTCTGCGTAAGGAGGTCGGCGTTCTGGCTTATCAGGGCTTTAAATTCTTGAACGTTGTTTGATGTTACTGCCAAATAGAGATCTCGATCCATGTGCCTCCATTGCTCCATTGTTTTGGACAATGGCTATGGCAGAAACTAATTTATAATGACTCCTGATGTAATCGATATCCAATTTCCAAACAGTTAACCGTGTATTAAAATTCTAACATTCTTAACTGGAGCATCAATTTTTGAAATACCTATTTCAATCTGAAAACAGCTAGGAGTAATCGGAGAAATTCGATAACAGAATAGACACAATCCTTAAACTCAGCTCGTGTTACAGATCTTCACGGCTCAGGTTTATAGAATTCCAAAACAATTACAGACAGAAACTAAAATTGATCTACACTTAGCTCAAAGGAATAGATAACTCTCAAGCTTGGGAGCGTACACGCTTCAACCACGAGCTTGAGGATCTCTCCCAGATCTGATTCAACGGAAGCAAAATGGAGCTCCGCTTTCTGGCTTTCAGCAGGCATTTCGAAATTCAAAAGTTCCCTCTCACGATGGGCTTTCTTCAATTTATAGATGCCCCATTTCAGAATCACTTATACTTAATCATCGTTAGTTAAATTCTGTTTAAAACACTAATTCATAATAACCCTTGGAAGAAGATGACTAACGGAAATAACCACAATCAAATGACTATATTGTCCATGTCCCCACCGCTCACCTTCAACGTATTTTAATCCCTTCATTATAGTAATGGACGGAAATACCCCTTTCATTAAAATGTTCATCAGACTGTTCGACGAAATGTCCCTGAATCCTCCCAGTTTTATATATTTTCTGAGATCCAATTTAGACTTCATGCGCTTTTTAAAGCAGCGCAAATCATATTTGATGTTTGATATGCTTTCACCCAAGGTGACGCAAAGCTAGCTAGTCCCTTTCTTTTCTTCATTCGTTCCACATTCACAAAGACGCTTAATTTTTTGAGCTATTGCAAGATGATACTCACGTCAAGTTAGATGCGTAATTTCAAGATTTATCAACAATGATTAGCATCTGAGCCGTAAACGTATAATTCATTTACGATGAAACATAATCAGCATACAAAGAATTACGATATGAGCTCCTAAGAAGGGAACAGACCCGTCCCTAACGCAGATCAGAAGCAGGCCGACAAGATAAGGCATTACGATAATCAGATGACAGAGGCCTTTTGACCGGTCGAAAGAAGTGGAGTGTTGCACTAAGGTGGTCCAGACAGGTCCACCACCAAATTGCTTCCTTCTGAGCGAGCTGAATTTTCCTGGTCGACAGTGCAACCTGCTGGTCTTTCAACATCGCATAGCCATGTGACTAGGCTAGTATTGGTGACTTCATCCTCTTTTTAAAGCGGAGACCAAAATATACTCGATGTTTGATATACCTTCACCCAAGGTGACGCAATGCTAGTCCCTTTCTTTCTTTTTTCACTTGTTTCAAATTCACGAAGATGCTTAGTTTTCTTTTAGTTAAGGAATTTGATTACCTCTTTTATCTCTACACACACTTTTTACTCTCTACTCTTTGGAATAATTGGGTCCTATGTCCCCCAAGATACATCAAGAGTATCTTCACATGTTTCTTAAAGGAACTCTTGCTGTTGCAAGAAAGAGGAGGAAACGAGGTTGTCAGGCACAACATTCTTTCAAAACCCAACTGCTCAAGATAGCTCATTGTTAGAGCCAGTGATTGGGTAGATAATTCTGGCATTACCATCAATCCATGTCAAGAAGATCATATATAGTATTGTGTCGAACTTTTGTAATGGAGGAAGATGATCCCTGGACCCTGCCAGCTCTCACGTACAAGACTATTTTGCTAGCTCATCAACTGTGGGCTGCATACAGGTATCTCAGCATGAGGTTTAAAGAGGGCCTTCCAAATTGGGCAATCACCGAATTAATTTTGTTCCATATGGACATGCGAGCGTATAAAATTTTGTTTCAAATTAAAAGGTTGTATGTTTACATGACAATATGAAAGGGCTCCACAAGTCAGGACCCGATCTTTAGAAGGATCCAACCCGAATAGGTTCCATCTCAACATGGCCTGCGTGCAATTCGTGGATTGATAATTGATTTGATTTCATTCTATGTTTCCATTAAGATGAATATGTTAATTAATAAGTTAAATTACACTTACACCCCTTGACTTTAAGCAAAATGACACTTAAACTCTCATACGTTTCAAAAAGGGCAGATGCACCCCTTGATGTTAACAAGATCGTTGGTATTTGTTCAAAAGATAAAATACTCCTATTTACTTAACCGCTTACACCAGTTCCCCCACCATGCTCCCACAACCGCAGCCCTCTTAAAGGTTAAGTGAATAGACGTATTTTGGTACATTTAAAAAAATTACTAACAGTTTAATTTGTTAATGACATGGGTGCATATGTACTTTTTGAGAGATAGGGGGTGTAAGTGTAATTTCCTGTAATTTCTTTTAGTATGTCTTTCATGAGCTACATAGGAATTTACAATCATCCTCTTTTTAAAAAAAACTAATGTAATTGAACATTTTTTACCAAAAATTTTGGAACAAATTTGTGTTCATGATCAGTGTAATGCTTAATTGTTTAAATCTTGAAAATATAAAAAGGTTCAAAAGTTTTGTTCAAATTTAATCAACTTCAACATTAATTGTTTGCAAGCATCATAAATACATATTGCCTCCTTCAGGATGTTCAAACTAATTATAAGGATAAAAGTTAACATGAGCCTGAGCTCACGCATGACTGTGTGAAATGGGTATTACGAGCCATTGAATCTTGATTAGATGGACTACTTTCATAGCCCGTTTGTTTATAGTTCCCACTATGTAGTCTTTGTAAATCTATATGTGAGTTTAAATATCCGTCTACAGTTAGCCAATCACCACATTGTACAAGAATTTATAGTTCATTAATTTAGTGAAAACTAATGATCTATCAAGCTATCAAAACAACTATCACGCATAGAATTCAATCATAATCAACACAATGATTTACATGGGAACCTAAATTAGGAAAATACTGAGAACCATTGCCTTGGCTGAATCAATGCACTATTAAGATGAGAACTTACAAGCTTCAAGACTACCAACCTCTAAACCCAAACTAAAAGACCCTTCTCCAATAATTTGTTGGCCTTCAAGATACCTTCTTGATGTTTTTCACTTGATTTATGTATTTTTTCAATAGTATATCCACCAATCAAATCACTCTTCAACTGGATCTTCAAAACTTCTTTAAGGTCCCTTTATGAAGAATTTCTTTAGCAACCTTTGTTGTATGTTTTTGTGAATAAACCCTAAAAAAAATCATGATTTGAACAATTGAATGATCAATTATTGACTATTTGAATTGATCTTTAAAGCATGTAGCGAAAGAAAAATACTAGATACTCAAAACTCAATAAAGTAGACTCACCAATCTCTCTCTATATTAATAATGGCTTCTCTCATTTTTTTTCTCACGTCCAAAACACCTCTTATATATAGCCCAATGTTGGTTTAGATGTTTAGACCTAGAATAGGAATCAAATCCCACTCGGAATGACCCGTTTTAGGAAATTGCATGTTGACCGATCGATCGCTACAGTAACCGATCAATCAGTTGCTGAAGTAACTGCTATAGTACATGATTCTAAAAACATGAATGATAGATCACTATAGTGTCCAATTGATAAGTGAAAAGTACAACTACAGTAACCTGCTACAGTACTACTATATTATAGCTACAATACTAAAAAAGACATAGAAATGGAGGCAAAGTAATGGACAAAGAAGCTCTCTGTTCTTGTTCTTGTTCTTTCTCTTCTTCTTCTTCAATATCTCAGAAAAAAACTTAGAATTATGGCTTCCATGAAAGAGTCAAGTTTTTATACAAGTCCTAATGACACAATTGTAAATAGAAGAATCTAATATCTAACTACTTTAAGACTAACTAATCAAAATTAAGAAAAATGAGCTATAAAGTCCTTAAATAAATAAGATATCACGGAATAAAGACTCCTAAGAGAGTAAAAGACTCAAAAGGAACCAATCCAAAAAGAAAATCATATTTCAAAATGGAATTGGAGTTATTCCATTAATAGATAGATCAATCGCTTAGCTCTCAATTATCATGCCAATCGATCACCTGATAACCCCGACTGGAAGAAAATAGTAGCAGGCAATCAATAGACTATAATGCCCAATTAATCACTTAATGGAAAATTATGCATTTTCTTCTTTCGATCCCATTTTTCCATGTAGCTCAAAGCTAGCTAATTTCCATCAAGGAGGAAGCAAAGAAGAAGAAAGAGGCACTGCCGGGAGGAGGAGGAAGTAGAGAACAAGGGGACTAAGGAGAAGAAGGAGGCATGAGGAATGGTGGAAGAAGAAGAGGAGGAGGAGGGCTGGTAGGAGTGGTGGAGGAGGCGGTGACAAGGCGAGGCTGGGAGGTGGAGTTGGGTTGGGCTAATTTAGCATTCAATGGGTTGGTGGAGATGAAGTAGAAGAGGGTAAAGGTATTTGGGTAACTTCTAACTGCATTTGTGGATGTTCCCATGTGAGTGGGATCATTTCTAGTAATTTAGTGAAATTATAGATATTTCTAGGATTTTGGGTAATTCTAGGGCTAAATCTACAAATTGTTCATTTGAATTTGATGTTTCTTCAAGCTGGATATAGGGTTTTATGTTTGTTTCATTTTAGCTGAAAATTAAACTAGTTATACTTGTAATTGAGGTGGTCTCCTTATTTTGTTCGGTATTTTGGATTTGCAAAAGTAGGAATTGAGCCTTTTGAGCTTTGATTAGTTCACTTTTCTTTAGATTTACGCCACAAGCATTAAAGGAAAGAGGCCTAATTGTCATATGCCATATTTGAATTATTGTGTCGTGATATATATATTTTTGAGTAGTTCGTGTGGATTTTTAGGAAGTTTTTCCCTGTGTAGACAGGTTGTGCGAAAGAAATTGATAGGTGTATGGCCATCGTTTGATTTCAACTGTTCCAGTAGGTGGTGGATTGTCATATATGCCATGAGATCACATACCAACTGCCAATGCCTAGTTTTGTGGTGTGCAAGGGTATATGCTTATATTAGCATGCAAATTTAACAGTTCACCTTGTTGTGTCTTACATAATACATAAAGAAGTGAAACATATAAATGAGTCGTGTAAAATAATAGAAACACAATACATCTTCTGACATGTTAAATATTAATAAACTTAGAAACAAGCTTCATATTTCCTTGTAATTTCAATTTCTACTTCCAAACCGCGAACTGGCCATCAGCTCAATTATTTCTTTATGTATTAAACACAAGGCAGCATGCACCGTGTGGCCACTCTCTTCACCCATCTAAACATAGTGTAGATTCTCCAATAGCAATAAGCAGGTGAATCAAAAGCGAAGAAAGAAACAACAAGAAACACTATGACAGCATTGAGGAAGGAGACTACCACCAGCGCCCAATTATACTTTACCATCAAGCCCACTGCCCACATGAAGGCTGCGCACATTGATAAGAAAGACAAGGATGTCATCTTGAGAGCCCAAGGGACCATGGCCCTCAGTCCCAAGGAGTCAGTCCAATTGGCAACGATGACAAGTATTGCAGCCACCCAGGAGCTGCACATTGCAAGAGCATCAAGCAACAGGAAAATCTGGAACAAGCTTTTGTGTCTATAATGGGCTAGGCCTTGTTCATTGCCTGAGCCTTCATACCCTCCAGGTAGTGTGAAGATGGCTGCGAAGGATACAGTTGCAACAAGAGCTGCTACCACTAGAAGCGTGTTTGCCGTCTCTAACCATTGCTTTGTGGTTTCTTTGGATAAGTCCACTTGTCTAGCATAAGGGTCTTCCTTGGAGAAATAGTTACCAACTTTCTTTATTGCCAACCAAATTGCTACCTGTATTAATATATAAAATATACAACACAAGGGCATCATATGTTTCGCTCAAAATTCACTCCTACTATATAATCAATAAACATGTCAAATAGATATAAATTATTTGCCAACTTGGTACATGAGAAATTTGTACGCATCGCTCAATTGCAATCTTTCATTTTTCATTAGCAGAACAAAATAAATAATGCATTACATTAACCAAGGAAATGAGAGAGTGCAGTTTACTTTGTTTCAAAGTATTAGATCTACTTTGACAATTAATGCAGTAAATTTCTAGGCAATAAATTCACATAGGTTGAAAAAAGTGATAGAAAATAACTCCATACCTTTTGAGAGAAGGGGATGCCCCACTCAACCTTTGAAGATATGATATCAAATGCACTCATATTCCACCTATTTGTGTGCCTTGTTGACGCCCTTTTGTCCTCTAAAAGTAAGAAAACAATCCAAATGCGGTCAAAACTTACTGCCAAATGCATTGGTCCGTTCCCATCCACATTTGGGCATTTACCAGCTGATCAAACTCAGGTGTCTTCAAACTGTACTCAACCAGGTCAAGTTGATTAGTAAGAATAGCAACGTGAAGAACATTTTCTACTCTCTCATTAGTTAAAATCCATGAATCTGGACAAGCACGAACAATTTCCTTGAATACCATGAGGTGACCACAAGAAGCAGCCTTATGAAGGGGGAAGTGGCCCCAATTATTGGTTTGGTAAACAGCTGAAGGATGCACCTCGAGTAGCTTTGTGACCACACTTAACATGCCTCTTTCTGCAGCAATATGAAGAGGACTATCTCCCTTGTTATTGATGCACTTTGCATAGTCTGGCAATTCTTGGAGGAGCGTGCTCGCCACATCTAAAAATTGATTGTGGAAATTAGGACATGAAAAGCTAACCTTTAATTTGGTCAAAATGAAAACTTGCCCTCGCTAAACTCAATTAACATTGCATTTATTTCTGAAGTTCAATTGAATCTAGAACCATCTCAAGCTATTTGAGCATTTACAACAGAGGTTTTGGCATAAAGATTACTTTTTCTTTAGATCTGAAGATTATGCTGGTGTCTAGTAGGATCAAACTTCTAAAACCAAACCCAAAAAAGGTAAAGAACAGCAAACGAGTTTATCTAATTTGAGTATGATAATAAAATTCCTGAATTAAAATAAGCATCAAACTATGTTACCATGATGTCCCTCAAGAATAGCCGTATGCAATGGAGTCGCACCATTAGGTCCGCAGTGGAAAGATTCACTTCTCTCCACAACAACGGACAAAATACACTTAACGATTTGCAGGTGCCCTTTCCAAGAAGCCGTGAAAAGAGGAGACCAGCCAGCATTGTCAGCCATATTCACCATATTAGGATATGCTTGTGTTAGCTCCTTCACCACACTAAGATGGCCATTAATTATAGCCGAGTACAATGCAGGTTGACCCAATGTATTCCTTGCCTCTAACATCACGTCTGCCGTAGTCATTCCAACTTCATTCACAGTGTTGCTTGCCTTCCTAGCAAGCTCAATGAGAAGTCCAGCAACTTCAGTGTGGCCATGCTTTGCCGCAGTGTGCAACGGATTATTGCCATGGAAATCCTTCTGAATGAATAGGGGGAGTGAACTTTGATGAGAACAGATCTCCTCAACCATGTTCCGGAGGCCATGTTTAGCAGCGAGGTGAAGCACTGTCTGCCATTCTGGTGCCGTTTGCTTAAAGAGATCGACATTGTGGCTTACCAGGCGTCTAAATTCTTGAACGTTGTTTGATGTTACTGCCAAATAGAGGTCTCGATCCATGTGCGTCCATTGCGTAGCCATGGAGTACGTGGACAGAGGCTGAAGCAGAAACTCGACAAAATTATGGCTACAGACTAGTTTGATAGATGACGAGGAGTTCTATCAGCTCAAATTAAAACTATTATATGTTTGATATGCTTTCACCCAAGGTCACGCAACCTTAGTCCCCGTCTTTGCTTCCTTTGTTGGTAAGGCATCGAAAGCATGGAACATCTTGGGCTCATCAGCTATGAGGACACCCACTGACCATGGGAAGTGAGTGCCCAATCAGCCACCCCCAACCAGGAAAATCGATGAAAAGGCGGACCCAAAATTCACGCATTCGCATACATTTTCATGGCAGGGGAAGCAGATTGGGCACTCACTTCTCTTGGGCCGTGAGTGTTCTCACAGCCAATCCGAAGTGGGATATCTTGCTTTGTTAGCCTACGCATTGTTGAGAGTAAAGAAGTCACAAATTCAGAATAGAAGACATTTGGTGGAAGAATTTTCAAAAATATTTCCAGTTTTATAAAGAAGTTGATTACATTACTCTTTAGTTGAGGAATTGCCTTACTCTCTACTCATGGAATAGTTGAGTTGATCCAACTACCCATGATGCTCGATCTGACACACGCCTCCATGAGGCATGCTCTTGTCACAACCAAGCTCCTTGAATTTTTTTAGAAATTATAATAAAATAATATTTACAATTTTATACATATAAACAAGAATTCTGAGAGATAGTGACAGTGAGTTTGAGGCACAAGATCTCTGAGTAGAAGGGAGTCTTCTGCATCTATTGTCTACCGTCTTTGTGCATACTTATGAATACAAATTTCGCGCAGTGGCGACCCACCTATGAGCCAGAGTTTAGTAGGTTTTCATACATCTACTCTAAATCACAATAAATATGCAAACTACATGCACTATAAGCATACTCTTGAACCTAGATACTTCATACCACCACGTATGCCATTATTTTTATAACCGTATTTTATGTGATCATACAATATGCCATGCAATGCTATGCAATGAACTATCATAGTCGCATGCTATTTAAGCAAAATAAAACCCATGCATATCATATCAAATTAAATTGAATCATGATTTTCATAATCTATCATAATTATCTTTACTAGATAAAACTTAAGTAACCATAATCCAATCTAACAAAACTAATCACATGTCATAGTTAGAATAAATAGTAAAAGTAACCATGAGGCATTCTACCCCCAACCATACTTAAGTAAATCGAATGAACATGATTTACATAAGCATAAATAGTCATCTTCCACTTTACACCTAGATACCCCTCACTAAAGGGGGCGTGTTCCTTGGATCGCCCGTATGCAACCGACACCGAAAATTATGGCTTTGCTCACTCCACAAAATGTCTATTTGATCTCACTTAGTCTACTTCCGTAATTTTACCGATGAATGCGAGGCACCAAAAATATTCAATTTTCTGATCTGATTACCCAACCTAGGCACTACAATAAATTACAGTATTAGCGACGCTTATAAACGTTGCTAAAAGTACCATAAGCGTCGCTAATAAGTATTAGCGACGTATACCAAACGTCGCTAAATACGTCGATAAAAGTACAGTAGCTACTACTTATTAGCGACGCTTATGATAAGCGTTGCTAAAATATCATGCTTAACGACACATATTAAGCGTCGCTAATATGTTACTATTAGCGACGCTTATAACTAAGCGTCGCTAATAGTTATTTATTAGCAACGCTTATATACGTCGCTAATGATAAAAAAAATTTAAAAATAAATAATAAAATAATAAAAATAAATTTCTAAAAAAATAAATAAATAATTTTATTTTTATATTAGCAAAGCTTACTAAAGCGTCGCTAATATAAAATAAAAATAAAAAACCATTAGCGACGCTTTTATAAACATCGCTAATGTAAAAATAAAAAAAAATAACAAAGTCATTAGCGACGCTTATAAAAGCATCACTAGTGACTTAATAAATTAATTAAAAAAAACCCGCCAGTGGCATAAAGCCGCCAACGGGGGATCAGAATCCGGGGGGAGAACAGGGGAGGGGAGAGAGGGAATAGGGAGGGGGAGTAGCAGGGAGGAGGGAGGGGGGACCAAGCGGGGGGGCGGAGACGGGCCAGCAGTGGGGGAGGGAGGGGCAACCGAGCCGGGGGGCAGCAGGGGAGGGGGGGACCGAGCAGGGGGGACCGGGCGGCGGTGAAGGGGAGGGGGGACCGGAGGGCGGCGAAGACGGAAGACGGAAGACGGAGACCACGGGCGGAGGGGAGGCACGACGGTGGGCGGCTTGAGTAGGGTGAGGGGGGATGAGGGTGGGACCGGAGTTGAGGGAGAGGGGAACGGGGCAAGCGAGAGAATGGAGAGGGGGACGTGGGGCGGCGAGGCTGTGGTCGGCGGCGGACGGGACCGGGGGCGAAGGGGCTGCGCGGTGGTGGGCAGCTGGAGCAAGGGGAGGGAGCAGGAGACCGGAGCAGATGGGAAAGAGAAAGGAAGGGGTGGGGGCCGGAGGACAAGGCGCCGTGGACGGCGGCGGGGAGAAGCGGAGGAGGCAGCGGGGAGGTAGTGACGGTGGGGAGGCGAGGTGCCAGACGGCACGGAGGCAGGAGCATACACCGGGAGGGAGGGGGAGGCCGGATTCCAGGTGGCGGGGCGGTCGGAAGTCAGATGGCGCGGTGGCAAGGTGCCAGGCAGCGCGGAGAGGGGAGGTGCTGGGCAGCGCGGAGCGGCAAGGTGCCGGGCAACACGGAGCGGCAAGGTGCCGGACAGCGCTGAGCGGCAAGGTCGGAAGCTGGGCGGCGGGGAAGCGAGGAGCAGCAGGGGTAGATATAGGGCGTGGGTGAAATTTTGCCCATGCGTGGAATTTCCCCGCGTGCGCGGAATTTCGCCGGCATTTTTTTTTCAGAAATTTTTTTTAGCAACGCTCTAAGAGAGCATCGCTAGTATGACCTTGTAGCGATGTACCATAATATACGTCACTACTGATGATCTATTAGTGACGCTCTTTAGAGCGTTGCTAAATATTAAGACTTTATATTCTTTTTATTAATGAAGACATTTTAGCGATGCTCTCATCGAGCATCGCTATTAGGCATACAGTCACGACGTATAGATTTATACGTCGCTACTGATGTCTACTAGTGACGCTCGTGAAGAGCGTTGCTAAAACATTTTTTTATAAAGATTTTTCTTCCCTCCTCTCTCCCCTCTCTCTTCCCTCTCCTCTCTCTTCCCTCTCCTCCATCCCTCTCCCCCCTCTATCCTCCCTCCCTCTCCTCTCTCCTCCCTCTCCTCTCTCCTCCCTCTCCCCTCTCTCTCTCCTCCCTCTCTCCTCTCTCTCTCCTCCCTCTCCTCTATCTCTCCTCTCTCTCTTCCCTCCCTTCTCCTCTCTCCTCTCTCCTCTCTCTCTCCTCCCTCTCCTCTCTCTCTCTCTCCTCCCTCTCTCCCTCTCTCTCTCCTCCCTCTGCCCCCTCTATCCTCTCTCTCTCTCCTCCCTCTCACTCCCTCTCCTCTCTCTCTCTCTCTCTCTCCTCTCTCTCTCTCCTCCCTCCCTCTCCACCCTCTATCCTCTCTCCTCTCTCCCTCCCCTCTCTGCTCTCTCTCTCCTCGCTCTCCTCCTCTCTCTCTCTCCCCCTCTCTCCTCTCCCTCTCCCCCCTCTCCTCTATCTCTCCCCCTCTCTCCCCTCTCTCCTCCCTCTCCTCTATCTCTCCTCTCTCTCTCCTCGCTCTCCTCTCTCCTCTAATTTCAATTTTTTATTTTTAAAAATTAATTTTAAAAATAAAAAAATAAAAAATTTTATTTTTAAATTATTTTTTTTAAAAAATAAAAAAATTAATAACAAATTTTAAAAAATCAAAATAAAATTCCTCTCACCCTCCCTCTCTTCCCTCCCCTATCCTCTCTCTCTTCCCTCCCCTCTCCTCTCTCTCTCCCTCTCCTCTATTTCTCTCTCCCTCTCCCTCTCCTCTCTCTCTCTCTCTCTATCTCTCTCCCCTCGATCTCCTCTCTTTTCCTCTCTCTTTTTCAATACATTGCTAATAGTATTGAGTTTATTTTTTTTATTTTTAAAATAAAATAATTTATAAAAAAATCTTTTAAAAATTAAAATTATATAATATACCTCTCCCCTCTCTCTCCTCTCCCTCTCCTCTATCTCTCCCCTCTCCTCTCTTTCCCTCTCCTCTCTCTCTCTATCTCTCTCTCTCTTCTATCCCCTCTCTCTCTCCCTCTCCTCTCTCTTCTATCCCCTATTTCTCTCTCCCTCTCCTCTCTCTCCTCTCTTTCTCTCTCTCTCTCTCCCTCTCCTCTCTCTCTTTCCCCTCGATCTCCTCTCTTTTCCTCTCTCTCTTTCAATACGTTGCTAATAGTATTGAGTTTATTTTTTTTATTTTTAAAATAAAATAATTTATAAAAAAATCTTTAAAAAATTAAATTATATAATATACCTCTCCTCTCTCTCTCCTCTCCCTCTCCTCTCTCTCTTCTATCCCCTCTCTCTCTCTCTTCTATCCCCTCTCTCTCTCTATCCCTCTCCTCTCTCTTCTATCCCCTATTTCTCTCTCCCTCTCCTCCCTCTCCTCTCTCTTCTATCCCCTCTCTCTCCTCCCCCTTTCCTCTCCCTCTCCTCTCTCTCTCCCCTCTCCTCTCTTTCCCTCTCCTCTCTCTCTCTCTTGATCTCCTCTTTCTCCTCTCTCCCCTCTCTCTACTCTTCCTCTCTCCTCCCTCTATCCTTTCTCTCGTCCCTCCTTCTCTCTCTCTCTCCTCACCCTCTCTGTCCTCCATCTCACTCTTCCCTTTCTCTCTCTCTCTCTTCGATCCCTCTCTTCTTTCTCTCTTTTATTATAAATTATATTTTAAAAATAAAAAAAAATTTAAGAAATAAAATATAATATATCTAAATAATGAAAATTTAAGCTATTATTAACACTACTTTTTATTAAAAATTTAATATTTATTTATTATATATACAAATAGTGAATATTAAATAAAATATATTTTATACCTATGAATTTTTTTAAAAATTATTTATTAAATAAAATTAATTAATAAATCTATTTGTGACGCTTATAATTAACAGTTGATATTACAAATACTATTTACAATGCTTATTTAAAGAGGATAAAGAGGAGAGAGAGGGGAGAGGGACATTAAATAATTATAAAATTTTTAAGATTTTTTTATAAATTATTTTATTTTAAAAAAAATAAATACTATTAGCGACGTATAGCATATACGCCGCTAATAGTATAGGTATTAGCGACGTATATTCTATACGTCGATAGTAATATTATTTTTTTGTTTTAAATTAATAAGTAATATCAGGACTATTAGCGACACTTGTGCAAACGTCACTAATAGGCTTATTATTAGCGACGCTAGTTACAAGCGTCGCTAATAGTCCAACTATTAGCGACGCTTGAATTAAGCGTCGCTATTATTTATAATTTTTTTTGTTTTTTTAATTAAAAATATATATTTTAGCGATATTTTTATAAAGCGTCGTTAATATTATTAGTATTAGCGACGCTTTATGTTAAGCGTCGCTAATACATAACTATTAGTGACGCATAATGATATGCGTCGCTAATAGTTTATTTTTTTGCGACGCATTTTTATGCGTCGCAAATATAGGTTTTTAGCGACGCTTATAGTTACGTCACTAATAAATGCATCACTAATACTACATTTTGTTGTAGTGAGGTAGTCTCATTCCCACTGCATGGTGTATCAACGTTGGAAAATACTAGCAAAAAATTCATTCCATCACCATCAACAAAACACCAAATATCAATTATCTCTATATTATTTGATGATCAAGGTATTTGCTATTTCTCATTGAATTATCTCATGCGAATTTGATAAATCTCTTACCAGATTCTTGACATGGAATAAACTAATTCAACAAATACGGAGCATTCATCATGTTATCAACATGCATTATAATAATTTATTCACAATTTAATACCCTTTAACATGGTAAACCAAAACATCATGCAAAATTACCATTTAACCCTTCCAATCCTACTTAATCACATGATATTGTGTGCCAACATATTACCCATACATGCATGTCCCTTCCCAAAATATCATTGTGTGGTCTCAGTCTATAAATACGAACATTCGAAAGAATTTGAAATAGAGAGTTTTATATTCTCAGTAAGCTGGGAATTGGTGTAGGAAAAACCCTTTCTGTCTACTATTTGAATTCTATTTATTAGGAAAACTACCTAAAGACACCTGCTTGACTTGAAATTATGAAAAAAAAATATTCCATGTGTCTAGGATCCAAAATTAATATTATGGTTATGTTTGATCAATAAAATAATTTGTTCAGCAATAGTGCATAATTTCCTAAATTGCCTGAATAGTTAGGACTCCAAAGGTCATAACTAGATCCAAATGAATCCAAACTGACAAAGGGTTTTAGCATTAGAATCATGACTCATAGGGTAAGGTCTCCAAAACATGTGAGGGTAGTCTGACACCATTTAGACCTTGAAAGTTGTATTAACTCCCAACATCCGTGACTAGATCTTCAGACCTTTTCTTATTCCAGAAAATCTAATAATTAAACTAAATATGGGGAAAATCCTAAAATTAAACAAAACTAAACTCCTTCAGGAATCCCTAGAAATTTTTCTAAGTCATTCTTTAGGGTAATAGTTTTAAAACATGAATCTAAATTTATAAAATTGACAATCGGCAGAAAATAGGTTCAACAAGAAACAAATTATTGACCTATAAAAACCTAATTAAAATCACTTGACATTTTAACCAGATGGAATTGAAGGTTTCCTTGAACTCCCATAGAAATTTATGATCAATCTGAGCATCAGAATGTCCCAAAATAATCTGCCCTTTCTGGTTGCACAGTGAAAACTGTGAGCAATACATCACATTCAAATCAACTTAATCATAAGCCTCTTGAAGATCGTAATTGCATACATTAAACACACCATGGAATCCCTCATAGTGATTATGCACGAGTTTCAACACTTGCCTAGTATTATAAACACATGATAATCCATCAAAATGCTAATTTTAAGTAAGAAAAAATATCTAAACATGCATTCACATTCAAGCATATAATGAATCACATACAAAACATGCTCCAAATCCTATATTCATCATGAAACAAGAGAGGTGTAGTTAGTCCCAACCTTTTCAACGAAGAAAACTCCTCTCCAACATGTTTCGATCCCAACTTAGCCTAGGTAGATGGTCCTCCTTCTACAAGCTTCATGAGGTTCCTAATGGCTTCCACCTTAAAAGAAGCCCCAAGAAGTGAGGAAGTGAGAGGCGTCTAGGGCAAACAAAGAGGGGAAAGAGAGGGGGGACAGAGCCGAACCAAGGGAAAGGGGAGAGAGAGGTTCACAGGTGGGTAGAGAGAGGGGGGGAAAGCAAAGAGTCCTTATAGGGGAAGTTCCTACTTATGCTAGGATTCCTTCTATATGATCTTCTCAACTATCTCATCTCTTTAAGGAATGTTTTCTTATTTATCTTTCCCAATTTGAAAGATTGTGGACTCTTGGGCAGCTTCGTGCCAAAGAAAGGAGTCTTGGCATGAGTTTAGGTGGCCAACATAGTACATGCCCATGCCCATCTAAGGCCTTCTTACCCATCCTCAGTCTAATTCGTTCCTTTCCGATTAAAGCCAATTTTTTGTTGAAAATTCCTTAAACATAACACTGCTATTGTAACACCCGAGAATTTTCTAAATTCCTTATACTTAGCCATATGGATATAAGTTTAACCCTTAGTTTTTCTTGGTATAAAAACTTCCCTTAAATATAGAGTTTTAATTTAAAACTTTATTAGTAAATAGTAAAAGTAAAGAGCTTCGTATTTGTTACGATAGATGTAGCTTTAAGTTTTGAAGTACATGTGGAAAGTAGTGAATTTGACCTTAAGTATTCTCAATACAATAACCTATCTTGTGGTTTGAATTTCAGCATAAAACATTAGGAATAGAAACTAGACATACATAACTTCGAAATTCCTCAAGGAATGCATAGATTGATCGAGCTTTGGATAAGGGAGCTATGATCATCTGAAGATGGACTATAACTATTGTCAATGACTTGCAAATGCCTACCGGATCTAACCCTTGGACACTCTTAATATCATAATTTTTTCTACAGATAGATTTTTCATCAAAAATTTTGAAAAAAAAAGTAGATAGAAATATTTTCATAACTCCACCAATAATGCATTAACTGGAGTTTGTATGAGGAAGTTATAGTCGACCGAAGTTGGGACTTAGTACTATCAATAGTTACTATCCGTTCCCATAGATGTGTTGATGGGTTGCTGATAATTATGAGTAGTTTTGCTATTTTGCTAAAAAACTACCCAATTTGGTAGTTTTAGCCCAGAATTTTGTCACCTTTCGCTCATAAAAAATATTAGGAAAAAACAAATGATTTATTTAAATACAGGTCATTGTGTGAAGAATTTCAATTTTTCAATGTCCGCAAAAATTACCATTTCTCATATTTGGGCCCTTGTTTGACCCTTTTGCCCTCACTCTCATGTCTCCCTCAATCTGATCCCTCACCCTCAAGGCATCCTTTATACATCTCCTAAGGAACACCTTTTCTCCCTCATGCCCATTAGCCAAACCATCATTAGCTTATTCTCCCATTCTTCCTTATGTCTATATATTAGTGAAGGTGTTCACCTTAACACTTCATCTCCCACCTCAACCCCTTCCTCCTCCTCTTCCTCACTACAACTCATCCTTCTCATTTTCATCATCTTTGCCATATCTACCTTTAGTCCATCACCCATCTTCTCTCTCATGGCTTTGATCTTTACCTCTTTCGTAGCCCATCGAAGATGGCTTCCATAAGAATATCTCTGGTTGGAGAAGGCTTCATTTTTTGTTTCAATTTTCCCATCTCAACTTTCTATCTCCATCCTCAACTATTTTATTACAATTTTTTTTCTTTTGACATTTGTTCTAAAATTGTTTGGCACTTCTTGGTGTTAAAAAAATCATTCCGGTGTTAAAACATTTACACAACAATGTCAAAATATTTTTACACGGTTGTTAAAATATTTTGACACTATTATTAAAATATTTTTATATCTTATTTTTTTATCAGTGTTTTATATATTGGCTAACACATTATTTTTTGCATGGGATAAGAAATGACCGATTACACCATCTTACTATCATTAGTTCAGTTTTGATGGGGAAAACTATGAGGGCGAGAAGATGAGGCTAATTATGGTTAGTAGGTAGACAACATTGTCGGAGCTGGTGGAGTTATTCGAAGAATGTCTGGAATACATGGAGTAGGGATTCATGTTTCCCTAGAAACAAAGTGGCAAATTAAGTCTAATGTCACAATCAATTATGAGCTCTCTGACAATGAAAATCTGCAAGCTATTTTTAGCATCTAAAAACATAGCACAATGCATGCATTAACATTGCTTGTCATGCCAAAAGAAATGGAGTTTGGGGAGTTGCCAAAGGGGTAGAAGAGAACTCAAGTTGATCACACACTGGTGTCCATTATATGTCATACCCCAAAATCCATTTTTTTTATAAAAAATTGCAATGGAAAGGTGAATAATTTCATCATAAATTTAAATCTCATGTAAAGAATAACTTGGTGTGATTCCATGTTTTTCTATATGACGAATATCAAAAACTTTACATACTATTTTTCATCAAATCATTCATAAAAGAAACAAGTCTTGCCAAGTACATGTCCAGAACACATAATATACATACCAACATTAACAAATTAATACTCATGTGTCTATAGATATATAAACAGTCTAAAAGTATGAGTAAGAATAATATTAAGCATTTTACACAAGCTAAAATGTATGATTGTCCCCCTTGCCTCGCACCCCAAATGTTCTACCCACATACTATTTAGAAGAACCTGTATTATGATGATGTTGAGTTTACAAATATACCGAATGTGATGACTAACAATAACCACACACAATAGCAATGTTACAACATTTCGAAAATCATGAACAATCATCATATATATGCAAATCAAAATAAAGAATCACTTTAACATTGTAGCAACACTTAGGAGTCCAACCACCCTCTGAGGTATATACCACACAAGGTCCTTAAGACTAAGTTGCCACATTTAGGAGTCCAACTACCCTCATTAGATTATGATCTACAACACAGCTCAACTTCAAACTTTGGCTAAAGTCATAGCTCAATCCCATCCACTCCATAAAGCGGGAGCTCACAAGAGCTTATGGACCGAAGTGATCAAGATCTCAACATCCATATCTATCAAAACCTCTTATATTATATTGCACTAGATCTTGCAAATTCTTATGGTATGATCTGTTTAAACCTAACTCTTAGGCAAGGGAAGTAGCTCTACCAGTAGACTCCCACTTTTGAAGAGTTGAAAGACCATGATCCTTTTTTATAATATACTCTTCCTTTATATAGGTGGCTCGAATGACTCACTAATCCTCAAGGGGTGTCTATCCATTGCAAGGATTCATACATGGATAAAATTATCTTACCCTAATATCATATATATATTATCATATATCTACACATCCATCATAAGAAAAAATTATAATATTATATAATTTATAAATAGCACATACTTCATCATAAAACATGGCTGAATTTCATTAACCGATGCACCATAGGTGTAACGCCCGAGATTTTTCACACATTTTCCTTAAAATTCACGGAAAATTTTTGCAATATAACGTCTATAAATCGGAGGAAAAATGACGAAATCAAAACCTGATAAAACAGTTTATAATTTAAAACACTACACATCCATTTTCCATCCAAATATTTTCATCACACGGTCAAACATCGTACGGCCAAAGCAAATATCATCAGGCGCTACTCGAAAACACACATACGACTAAATTCGCTATGATCATAGACTTTAAATACAAAACACTCCCCAGGCATCCCTGAGTGCAAGTCCCATAGCAGTCCACAGACTAATCCAAATGAAAGTCCAGAATAAACATCTTAATGTCTCGTCTCACCCAATACATCGGATCGTGGCACAAATAAACTCGCAGTGAGTTAAACATATACCTGAGTCAACGGGAATCAATCCACCGCTGAAATGAGCATCCATCACCAGGAGCTCTCCGCACAACCTGCAAAACCTCCCGTACCACGGGGCTAAAAATGGTAGGGTGAGTATTTTCATACTCAGTAGGAAAATACCCAGTAGGGGAAATCCCAAACGGTGAACTCAAAAGTTCATAAAAACATGCGTTCATGCAACTCAAACATGAAGCATTCAAGCATATAAACATCATGTTCATGCACATACAAACATACTGAATGCACCATCGTGCCAAAGTCATACCAAATGCACCATCGTGCCAACAACATACTAAAAGCACCATCGCACGCATACTCATACAACATACGCATACTTGTACGACCTTACTCGTACAATCATATGCTCACTCATACAGCTTACACATACCTGTACGACCTTACTCGTACAGCTTACACTTACTCGTACGACCTTACTCGCACATCTTACACTTACAGTCTTGCTCATAAACTTACACTTACAGTCTTGCTCGGATTCATATGCTTACAGTCTTACTCTTACAATCGTACTCATACTCTTACAGTCGTGCTCATACTCATACGGTCGTACTCATACACATACTCTTACAGTCGTGCTCAAACTCATACGCTTACAGTCGTACTCATACACATACTCTTACAGTCGTGCTCAAACTCATACGCTTACAGTCGTACTCATACACATACTCTTACAGTCGTTCTCATACACATACGCTTACAGTCGTTCTCATACACATACACTTACAGTCGTTCTCAAACTCATACTCATACAATCGTACTCACACACATAATCGTACAGACGTACGCATACTATCGACCGCTGAAGCTCATTACAACTAATCAGCTCTAGCGTCGAGATGGAAAAGAATGCCACAGGGGCATCACCTTAACCTCCGGGGAGTGACTAGACGCCATGGACTTTTCCGAAGGTAAGGCACACCAGTGCTCATGGGGCACAGGATCAAACAGGTAAGAGTAGGTCCATGATACTACTTACCTGAGCGCGCAAACATACACCCACACATAAGGGGTCATACAATTGCCCACACATAAGGGGTCTTATAGTGCCATACAATTGCCCACCATAATGGGTCTTATAGTGCCAGTGCCACTCTTGGGCAGAAAAACATACAGTGCCACTTGGGCAGAAACATACAGTGCTACTCTTAGGCGGAATCATACAACGCTCTCAACAGAGCATCAAACGTCTGGGCTTATACAGCACACAGACTAAATCGAAAACATACGTCGCTCTCAACAGAGCAAAAGACGTCTGGTGCTCTACACAGCACACAAACAACATCCCGCAGGATAACCACCATGGCAATACATGATAAATGCTTAGCCGACTCAATATCGGCTAGCTCAAACACGGAACTTAATCCGTCGAACCCTCAGGTCTCAAACTCACAATGCTATCATTAGCTGTGCTTATAATTCAAGTTTGAATTAAGTACATTATGCGGTATAATTATGCCACACAAACTCACAGTCCTCGACTGATCAAACTGATGCTGAGCCTGATCGAAACCCTAGTTCGTCAAGGCAGCAGATTTCACTTAACCTGTCCACATCATGATCAAACCTCACTGTACAACAAACCCTTACAGTCTTACATACTCAGCCATCTACCTTATGGCCAAAATAGCGTACACAAATGTCATCATACTAAGCTCCTCAGAGCCAAACCCAATTGTCGCCCTCTTACTTAATACCTTACTGATTATGCTTACTTTTCGCTTCATAATGTGTACGTTATGCTTGTACAATTATGAACACTCTTACTATCGGACAATCGCCCAACATACAATCCAACCCAAACCGATCCATTCTAATCCTTGCCCGTCATACTCTTATCCTCTGTCATCTGCCATACGCTTACACAACCGTATCCAAATTCAGACAAAGCCTCTACAACCTCTTACTATCCATCGCCCATACCTCTGCCCACATACACTTACACATAACCATAGCATCAACCAATAGCCATCATACATACGTATGTGTATCACACATACGTATAACATACACATACGGTCATACATACGTAACTTACGAACATGCATGCTAGCCATCACTAGCACATGCATACATCAAACATACACGCTAGTCATCACTAGCACATGCACACACATTCATACAAACTTCAACATGCACGCTAGCCATCACTAGCACATACTCAATCAACGTACGAAACTTACCAACAAACACGCTAGCCATCACTAGCACATACATACATCCAACGTACTTACAACCAACATGCATGTCATATGCATTTCAACATACCATACAATCGTGCTTACACGTACATCATGCAATCAGATCGTTACTTAACATCCAAAGCATGGAATCATACAATCCTAGCATGCTACTACTCATTCAAAGCATGCTATCATGAATTTACGAGTTCAAAGCTCCCCTACCTCGTAATCATGACGTTCGATGGCGAGCACACGACGGTGGCAGCGTCGGTAGCGGAGTTGGCGGTCAAAACCGTTGCTTGGTTGAGAGAGCTGCCGTCCCGAGGATTTTAGGAAGCGCCGGAACTAGTCACGGCCAAACGGGGTGTCAGAATCAATGCGGCAAAACCCGCGATCCACGGCGGCACACTAGGGCGGCCGGGAGAAATATCATGCCAACACATGTGGCGGTGCGACCAGAAGTCGAGGGTGTACTCACTGAAGATCGGCCAGTGGCTAAGACGTGCTCAGCCGGCCACAAGACGTCGAAATCGGCCGTGGACAGCACCCAACGGCGACGATTTCGGTCAACCAAGGCCCACATAAGGGCGGAGGGCAAGGGGCGACACTCAAGGACAGTGGAGAGGTGGAGGAGGACTCTAATGTCAACTCCATTCGGTGGCAAAGCCATCCGATGGTCAGGCGGCACAAATACGGCGCCTAAACCCAAAAATGCACGCGTGGCCACATGCACACGCGGCCAAAAAGTGCCACTCTAGGGGGAGATGGGTCGGACGGTGGCGACCCAAAGCCCTCAAAGGGGCAACGGAGCTAGGGCCAGGAAGTGGTGGCCGATCGAAATGGCGACATCACCGATCGCCACCCACAACCAACACATTTGGTGCGGGCAGCTGTGCATTTCGCACGGTATAGGGCAAAGGCAAGCGGCCCACTCCGAGCGGAGGTGTAATTGGCCAAGTGGGGCTGGCCCTCACTGTCGCCGAGCCGGGGTAGAGCCCACGATGGCCAAAAGGCCCACGACTCGCCGATGCTAGCGACCCGAGACGCACCCAAAGCGTCTAATCGAGCGGAGCAAGGCAATAGGGGCGGGGCGGGGTCGGAAACGACAACCCCCTACCGACACTGGGTCGAGGTAGGCTGGACGGAGTCTATCCGGTGGCCGGACAACAACCGGAAACACACCGGCGTCCAAAAAAACTCACGGACAGTGAGATGGAAAATATGACCAAAACCCGACCAAAAGATCGGCAGCTCACAGCGGAGCGCAAAAAGCACGGCGGCGGCTCTAGCCAGCGCCTATGGGTTCCTAGCGGCCAACTAAACATAAGTCTAGTTGAGAACGGCCGCAAACGACGTCAAAATCGCACACCCACAGTTCAAAAACGGGATTGAAGGAGAAAAAAATCCCGAAAAAGGTTCGGTACCTCGTGTAGGAGCGAAGAGGCCGTGGCGGCGGTCATAGCCAGTGTCTATGGACTCGTGGCGGTGAGGCAAAGCAGATCAGGAAAAGAATCGCCGGAATCCGACGACGGAGGAGGGAGAACAGAGCGACCGGAATCTGGCTCGGGTTTCTCCCAAAAACCACTGGGCGTGAAAATGTTACTGACTTCGAAATTTTTAGAATGTCGGTTCTGGAATCCGACGGAAGATTTATATATAATCTTTTTAATTTTTACATTTATGTCCCTAATGCGCGTTAACTCACTGGTTACGCGTTATACCTCCAAAATTCGCGCCGTAAGCGCATAGCGAGGCCCGCGGCCTGTGACTAAGCCCCACACCCGACTCTACGGGTATAAATACGAGAGAAAAATATACAAATACGAATACGCCAAAGCGTCGTATTTTTCCTCCGAAAATGACTAGAAAAATAGCAGAAAAATCACAGAAAATCGTAGAAAAATCAGGGACATTACAATAGGTGACCTCTTCGACGTATCCAAAAGGTGAAGGATCCAAACATATAAACAAAATAATAGATTATTTTTTGTTGATCTTACTAACACACACGCCACCTCAAACACAAAAGATCCAACCAGCTCAACAACGCTGTGTTGGCCAAATTTATTCTCCTTTTCGTATCTCAGATAATTAACTCACAAATAAGTTTAATTTCTCTCTTATTCATTACTATTTTCTTCATTCAATCATATGACTAGTTCCCACGCATTCCACTCATAGCAAACATTATGGGACATAGAGCAAACTCAATATCTCTTCTTGTATGTCATAACGTTAATCCACTTGGAAACAAGCGTCAAATTTACTTATAATTTTAGTTTCTTCTTCAAAAATGAAAATTGACCATCAGCTGAAACAACTTCAAGTACTCTCCAGCCAGGCATGCACCGTGTACCCAATCTCTTCACCCTTCTGAATAAAACGTAGATCCTCCAATAGCAATAAGCAGGTGAATCAAACCCAAAGAAAGAAATAACTAGACATGCAATGACAAAATTGAGGAATGTAACTACCACCAACGCCCAATTATACTGTACCATTAAGCCTACTGCCCATGAGAAGGCTGCGCACATTGAGATAAAAGACAAGGCTGTCATCTTGAGTGCCCAAGGGACCAATGACCTGAGGCCCAAGGAGTCACTCCAATTAGCAACAATGACAAGAAGTGCAGCCACCAAGGAGCTGAACATTGCAAAAGCATCAAGTATGAGGAAGATATGGAACAAGGTCTTCTTTCTAAAATGAGCTAAGCCTTCCTCATTTCCTGAGCTCTCATACCCTCCTGGCAGTGTAAAGATGGCAGCAAAGGATACAGTTGCAATGAGGGCTGCTACCACTAGAAGTGTGTTGGCAGTGGCTATCCACAACTTTGTGGTGTCTGGATGTGAAGTGTCTGTTTTCCTAGCATAAAGGTCTGTCTTGCCAATAGAACGATAGTTACCCGTTTTCTTAATTGCCCACCAAATTGCTGCCTGCATTAATAAATGAAGTAATAAAAAAATGCTCTCTATCATCACAAGGGCATCAAATATGTGTCTCCTACTTCACTCCTATGTTTTTATCACTGCCTTAGCAGAACATGAGAATCATTTAATGGAGTATAGTTACCAAGAGAAAACAATATATTGGGTTTTAATTTGTTCAAAAGCATTTATTTTTATAGTGACAACTTAGACACCCTGCCACACACACACGCATGATGCCATAGGGATGTTCTAAAGTATATTATATTTAATTAAAAATTATAAATTCACAAGTTGGAAAAGATTAAAGCAATTAATACCTTTTGAGAGAAAGGAATGCCCCACTCAAGCTTTGAAGATATGATCTCAAATGCTGATTCTCCATAATTATCAATGGCCCTTACCATCAACCTATCGTCATCTAAAAGAAGGAAAACAATCCAAATGTGATCATTCAACACTGCCAAATGCAGTGGTGTGTGCCCGTCACTATCTCTGGCATTTAGCAGCTGATCAAATTCAGATGTCTTCAAGATGTACTCTACCAAGTCAAGTTGGTTAGCAAGAACAGCAGTGTGAAGAATATTTTCTTTTCTTTCATTAGTTATATTCCATGAATCTGGACAATACCGAATAATTTCTTTAAATACCATGAGGTGGCCACCATGAGCAGCCCCATGAAGGGGGTAGTTGCCACATTTGTCTGTTTGGTAGACAGCTGAAGGATGTAACTCTAGTAGCTTCAAGACCACCCTCAACATGCCTCGTTCTGCAGCAATTTGAAGAGGAGTTTCTCCCTTGTCACTAGTGCTATTTGCATATTCTGGCACTTGAGTGAGAAGCATCTCCACGACATCTAGAATTGATTTTGGAAATGAGAATGTCAAACTGAAAAGTGAGCTTTAATTTGCTGAAAATGAAGAGTTATGCTCAAGCTGATGCAACCTAACAGAATCTAGCAAAGTTTCTGGAAAGAGTTAAGGATAGAAACATGGTTCTCACTTTAGTTGTTACTTATCTCTTTAATCTTTATAAGTGACTTTTCAAATATCTTTACTAATTGAAAAGGGTTTTCAAATATCCATGCATTAGTGGCTTGCCTTGGAAAGAAGGAAAATGTTATTTTGACGGGATTTCATGATGAAAAATACGTGACCATCATACATAGGAGTTCTAAAATAGTATATAAATGCATGTTTTGCCTCTGTGTACTATGCTAGGATATGCCATGGTAACATATTTTGGTCATGGAACCTAGACGCATCCTGAAAAGAATTTACGTTCGGTTTCATACGGAATAAATCCACAGGTACTTGTAAAATCATTGATTTGTAGAGCCCACATTTTGCAAAGCACGGTAGTAATGAGTTTACCATTGGACACTATGCTATCTCATAGCTCACGCTATAGGCTTAGTAACTTGGAATCTTAATCTCTTTGAATGCTCACATAAATTTTGATTGTGAAATCCTTCACTTGGCCCCATAATGGTCCACAAAGGGAACTCAAATCTGCTGATAAAGCTTTATCAATACAATTGCTTTATCAGCAGAAATCAACAATGCACATGTTAGCGCACAGGCTATACATGCCATTGTGATTTTTGTGACATTGTGTACTAACACATGCACTATTAATTTCTCATGAACAATAGCCAGAGAACCGGCTCATTTGAGTTGCCACAAAGGTGAGACTTAAGGTGTCGTTTGGCAATACATTTGATAGTGAAGAAAATTAGTCATAGGCTCTACATGCTACTGTGATTTTCTGTGACACTGTGTACCAACACATGAAATATTAATTTCTCATGAACAATAACCAGAGAACCGGCTCATTTGAGTTGCCACAAAGGTGAGACTTAAGGTGTCTTTCGGCAACACATTTGAAGGTGAAAAATGACATTTTTTTCAAATGCCTTTGTAAATAAATGAGTCAGGGCCTCAAAATCTATGAAGGGTCATCACTAGGATTTATAAGTCAATTGTGTAGAAAGGTCATTCTCAAGAGCTTTTCCACAAATAAACTTCATGCCTGATTTTAACATAGGTTCATATTTCGAAGTCATTTATCTAGAATTTGTAGAGAAATGATAAATGTGGGTTGCCAAACAAGAATCATTTATCAATATTTGTTGGGAAAAGTAATTTGACATAAACTATGATATCAAAACAAGATTTAAGAAAAAATTGGCACAAATGGGCCACAAAAAAGGGGAAAGTAGTTGTCAACCGACACCTACATAAGGTCTAAAGTGGACCTCCAAGTAAATAACAAGCCTACATTCCCACATGCAGCCCTCAATCTGAGGAGGTAAAGTAAGATAAAAAATTATTGATTTAATAAATAAAAAATAATATTCCTACTCAACATTCTTTACACCAAAGCGTATTTTCAGTCTTTAATTGGATTGAGAAAAGTGGATTTCTCTATGTCTATCCAATCAAAATTTGAAATAAGATTTTGGTTTAAAAAAGTGTAGGGGCATCCTTCATAAAAATGCTACATATGTACTCGCAATTAGGAATGGTCACAACATGCTTCTAGCAATGTGGGGACCTCTTTTAAATATCTGTTTGGTCAGCTGCACCAACCTACACCATGCCTGCTCCCATATGGTTTTGGGATCATTTTCTTTATTGTATTATTCTTAATAAAAATTCAGTTATGAAAAATATTGTTATATTACTCTTACATGCCTTCATTAATATATTGCTAAGTCATCTCAATAAATATTCTATTTTATCATAGTTTTTAATTGGACATTGCAATATCTCATGTGATTTGATTATTTATAACAAATGATTTGATTAGAAGACTTATGCTTCATGTTATGTACACATGGAAGGCGGCAAGTATTGACCAATACGCATCTATTTCGATCATCACCCATATAACAGAGGGTGGCCGATATTGATACACATAATTTATCGATATATTTGGTACATATCATCCATATAATATCAATACGATCAATACATATCAATACTAACTTATATACACAAGCTAAAAATTGTAAATATGTAGGTTGTTTTATTCAACTTTGAACGTGGCACCTTCCTATATTTAAGTGGGGGATACACTTTAAAACACATAAGCTTAGTATTTAAAAAAAAAATGATTTTGGGTTCATTTTTAACATGTAAGAACCCTCATCTAAGAAACATATTCCATTGTCAATTAGCTTTGTATATCAAAGTTGGAACTATTACATTATAAGACTTTTTTAGTTTGATCTTCTAATGTGTGCTTATTTCTCTAATTATTTTAATGATTTTTTATTATTTAATAATAAGTGTAAATTTATTTATAACCTTTTTAATGTATTTTTGTGCTCTTTAGAAATGTTGTAATGATATTTTACTAGTATCAATAAATTCCAATATATATTAAAAATTCTATCGATGTTAATGCATATTAGCATATCATGGGCACGTATTAGTAGTCATTGATAGCCCATAGATAGTAATTGTACTTACATGCTTGTCAAAATTGCACAACCCACGCCTCCAAACAGTAAATAAATAAAAAATGAAACATAAGAAAAAAAAATTATACAAAGACTAGACATACTTATTTAGAGTTGAGGTAAACAAAGTCGAAGGGGGTGTTAGTGGGATGCAGGACCACGCCTTAGGAAGAGAACATATTGAATTCGAACCCCATTTTGTTGGCCAATCTGTAGGCTAGTTGTCCTACTCCTTCTAGTGATCTGTCCTAGGACTCATTGTCCTCTTTGAAAAAAATAAAGTCCTAAATTATAACTAACACAAACAGGATGTACGAGAAGGTGATTAATTGCTAGATGAGAATCAAAACCAAAACATACCAAGATTTCCCTCGCTGATAGCCACATGCAATGGGGATTCACCCAGAGGGCCCTTATGGAAGGATGCGGTTCTCTCCGCACTAAGGGACAAAATATGCTTAACGATTTTCAGCTGCCCTTTGGATGAAGCTGAGTAAAGTGGAGACCAGTCATGGTTGTCAGCCATGGACGCCATATTCGGATATGCCTGCGTTAGCACCTTCACCACGCCAAAATGGCCATTCCACACAGCCCAGTGCAAGGCAGTGTGACCCAACCAAGTCCTTGCCTCCAACATCTCCTCTGCCTTGGTCTTTCCTACTTCTTTGTCAATGGAGTCTACCTTCCTTGCAAGTTCAATGAGAAGTCCAGCAACTTGAGTGTGGCCATACCATGCAGCAGTGTGCAAGGGAGTATAGCCTGAAAGATCTTTCTCAGTGAAGAGGAACGAACACTGATGACAGATCTCTTTAACCATGTCCTGGTGGCCATGTTTGGCAGCAAGGTGAAGCACTGTCAGCTTCCTTGGTGTCATCTGGTAAAAGAGGCTGTAGTTGTTGACTGTCAGGCGCCTGAAGCCTTCAACATCGTTTGACGTTGCTGCTAAATACAGGGCTGGTTTCATGTGACTCAACTTCTCAGCCATGGTTGTATGTGGACAGAGGCTATGGCAGAAAGTAGATGAAATATATCTAGTTCCTGCCTAAGAAGAATATAGCCAGAAGCTGTTCTTCAATGATTTTGATATGTGAGTGGAATCAGGTACTTCGTGGCAATAATTTGGATGAACGTGGCTATTCAAACCCTACATTTTTCCGTGTGTTCCCCATTTCTTTTTTACCTCACCTTTTGTTTTTACTTCTCTTCCTTTCTACCCATCCTTCTCGTTTAACTCCGGCGCCCTTCTCCTTCAATTTCGGCGCCGGCCGGTCAGATTCGACCAAAAAAAAAAAGCCACGACTGCTGGACCGCTAGGCGTGGCCGCGCACAGTGGGCTGGCAGCCGCACCCAGTGGCCCAGGCCATTGGTGGCCGCGCCTGACCACACCCAGGCCGCTGGTGGCCACGCCCGATCACACCCAGGCCTCTGGTGGCCGCGCCCAGCGGCCCAACAGCTGCCGCGGCCGCACCTAGCTGCGCCGCTGGCCTTTTTTCCGTTCGTCGGATCTTGCCGGATACCGGAGTTAAAGGAGAAGGGATGGGGAGAAGGGGGAAAGAAAGTTTAAAAAAAGAAAAAAAATTGTTTGGGGGGTACAGGAAAAAAAAAGGGGTCTGAATACGCTTTCTCCTAAGGTCACTGCAATAATGATAGACCATTTCTGCACTTTTTCACTTTTGAAAACTTTCAATTTTCTCTTATGTTGCGGTCCCCGGTTCTCTCTTTATCTTTAGCGACACTTTTACTCTCTGCACTTTTTCACGTTTGAAAACTTTTGATTTTCTCTTTAGTTGCTGTCCTCGATTCTCTCTTTATCTTTGGCGACACTTTTACTCTCTACTCTTCAAATATTTGGTCCAAGCATACAAGGTGTTACATTTCAGGTACATTTTTCCCTCTTATGTTTCTCAAGCTGAAATTTTTTTTCTTTTGTTGCTTTGGCCATTTAAATATCTGAGATACGGCCGTGATAAGTAAGTTTGGATTAATATTTCATAGCTGTCCTACGTTCTTATTTCCGTATTCCATTACCAATGCCCTGAGGAGACACCTTTTTCTTACCATATAGAGATAAGAACATGATTCACATGATAAGCAATGCATTATGCATTAGACAATAGCACGGGCAACAAGGAGTATTAGGCATCGTTATTGAGAAACAAATAGCGATGTGCGACCTTACATTATAAATCACTTGGAAAGAACAACTTTTTACCTTCAATTATTATCGATTTTATCTTGATATCTTAGCAGTCAATATAGCCTTCCTTTTTTTTAACGTTGTAACTCACTAATGTGAACTCTTGAAATTTTAAATTTCGTAATTCGCACACATGGGACCGCAGGTTTTGTCCATTGGTCAACTTTTTCACCATTAATTGGGTAATTGGATCTTGCTCAGCGTGTTTACTTAGAAAAGTCATGTCTCCCTATAATCTCAACTCCATTTTTTTGCATTCTCCTTTCTAGCCATGTATGTTTCAATCTCTAATTCTAAGTGTAGCTCATATTATTTGTCTAATAATAAATAAAGATAAAAATTATTGGGTCGTCACACTTTCTGTCCTATTTTTTATACTTAAATTGATTAATTATTCTGTGTGTGACGAATGTGATGTGTATGATCACTACTTGAGTTTTTTTTTAATTAGAAATTATATTATTAAGCACCAAACAGAAGAATACAAAAAAGATAAGCAATTACAATCATCCTTCCTAACCCATACAATCACCACTACTTGAGTCTTTAGGTAGTAAATTTTTTGACACACTAACGACAACTCAACAATTAACCAAAAAAAAAACATCACTGAATTGACTTTATTTTGTCATAAAAATGGCCATCATATATAAGTTAGACTTGGAAGTTTATACTCTCCTACAATGTTAGTAGGATGAGGTTCTAGTTTATACTCTTTAGTAGGATGTGATTCCATTGAGGTAACTTAATTATACCTAACATACGCCTTCAAAATAGAAATTTTTTCCCCATTTCTCCTCCTCTGAATGGCCCCACAAATAACTAATATCTTTTCATATCCTAATCATCTATCCACAAAATAGGAAGGTAAGAAAAAAGGTACCACCCTGCTCTCCTCTAGGCCCCATGCCTCCCTCTTAAAACTCATTCTAATGAGGATCATGCTACATTGAATTGTGGGTCCCATATTTATGTAGTATAGTTGTGCTCATTTTGTGCTACCCACCTTCAAAAACTGAAAATTTCTGTCCAACTATTCCTTGTAACGTCTAACACTCGCATCCCTGTGAAGTCCCCTCTCCTTATCTATCTCCGGGCTCTCCTTCTATATCCCCGACTTGCCTCAACTCCCTCCTTTCCTCTCTCTTTTTCCTGACCTACATTTTTGAAATCCCCCAAAAAGCGGCGGCCCATACCGCTACCTCATTGTGCATCCTCTTCTCCTGTAACTTAAAGGAGCAACCCCCACCGTTTGGCAGCTACCATTGCAACTCCAAGGCATCGCCCCCAACATTCTCTTCCTTCTGCTAAACTAAACAGCGTGGTGGCCACAATTCTCTTTGTTACTATGCAAGACAAAGGCAATGCAGAAGTCCCAATAGGAACTAAAGCCACCAAACCAGTTGCTCCTCCTATTCAATATTTTGGATTCAATAATATTTTGTAAAATAGAAGAAGGTATGCTTGATAATTTTTCATTCCATCTTTTTCACAAGAGAACTGTATTTCATTATGACGGAAATTTTCATTTAATTTTGGTAATTTGCTACTTGACTTAGAGAATTTTGGTAGTTTAGTAATTGTGGTATTCTGTTGTTTAATTTTCTTAGTTTAATATTTTTTATTTTTTTATATTCTTGGTTTGGCAATTTTGGTTTTCTCTTGTACAATTTTATCAGTTTGGTAATTTTGGCATTCTCGCAACCACATATGGTATTCTGTTATATAAATTTGGTATTTTGTTGCTTAATCATATTAGTTGATTAAATATTAGAAGATTAAGTATTCACGCTTTTAACTTTGGTATTGTAATATGTAACTTTGGTGTTTTTGTGGTACCAAACTAGCATAATATCAAACTATTAGAATATAATATTGACATATACCAAACATCCATAATAGCAAACTGGCAAAATACCAACAACCAAAATGCAAGAATATTATATAGCCAGAATACCAATGTGGCATGATACTAAACCTCCATAATACACAAATGTTATAGTATTAAGCTTCTATAATACCAAATCTCCACAATATACAAACAACCAATGTGGATAAATAATAAGTGTGTTATTATTTGCAGAATAAGTAAATTGCGAAGGGAAAGGCTTCATCTTATAATACTCAATGCATCCAGACAAAGGCAACCTATCATTATCTAGAGGTAATGCCTGAACATTTTTATCATCATCCTGAACAAAAGAGTATGTTCTAGCTGAGCTGCTTTGATAAGCTCATTTAGGTAGAGTTCGGGCGGATGATGTTTCTTGCCCAAGCTTGAAAGCACATGATCCAGCGCCAAAGGAGACTAGTTGTTTCAAGTGTCAAAGACATATTCTATGAAGATATCACCAAGAGAATTTTGTTTGGTGATAGGCTTGAGTGTAGCTAACATTATACCTTTTATTCCTATTGTGCCCCCACCCTTGATAGGCACAATCTACTGTACAGGGTGCTCGAGGAGGGAGACGAGAAGATCACTAAGGATGCCCTCCTTGAAAAGCTTAGAGAGTGTGGGGAGGATGAGGATGTTGTTAAGCTAGCCCCTATAATGATTTTGATTTTATTTCTATATGCGACTTGCATGTATGTTTTCTATAATTTTGCATGCTTGATATGTGTTAATGTTATATTTAATATGAGGTCAACGATCTCACCTAATTTCATTTAAGTAATTTTGGTTTGCATCTTTCATATTTTGGTATGTAACTTATGCTTTCTAGAAAACTACCAGAATACTGAATTGTCACGTCATTGGTTACACAATAATAATATAATCAGTTTATTGAAATTGTAGATCTCTTTTAGAGTTTCTTCTTTGTTCCTTCATTTAAACATGTTACTAAAAAAATTATTTGTTTCAACTATTTTAGGAAGATATCTCTTTGCGTTTGAGACTTGGAATGGCTGCAAAGATCATGAGAGGCTGATCTATTGAATGAGTATGAGCCTTTAAGTGATGGTGAGAACCTTCATTGGTATATATATTCCTGATGAAAATATTATTGAGGTAGGCTAAGATACTCATATTCAAGATGGTATAAAATTCAAGATGACTATTTGGTTGAAAATCAGGAATTATTTTTGTTTCGTTCTATATTTGAGTGTGATGGTCCATTTTAGCATTTATTTTGATAGGTTTCATCTCTCTATAAAGTGATTTTTTTACTTGCTTGCTAGGTGGGGCCTGAGGATGAAGGAATAAAGTTGGTTACTTGATCCTTACAATATTTTTATTCCAAGCATATTGATGTTGAAGAAGTTGGACAAGTTATAGCTGTAGATAATAATGTAGGTAACTGTGTTTAGATAGTATGGCCTTGTATTGATTTTTTCAATGATGTAGGTTTGAGGTAATAATTAACACCTAGTCCATGCAATATATGTAGAAGTTTGCAAGAAGATTATAAAATGCAATGGCTCAGTAGCACCTTCTAAGCAGTTGTGTGGATTCAAAAATAGATTTCTCTTAGCGCATATTAATTGTTGGATTCGACCTTCATTAAAACTCATGAAGAAGAATATAAGCTTAGTTGTTTTGGTGAATGCTCTGTAAATTAAGAAATAGAAATCGATCTTTTTATGATGTCAAGTCGAGTAAGATCCTTACCTTGCCTCCACTTGCCTCACTTGATGAATCTAGTGAAAACATAAAAGTGTCACAGTATGAGTGTCATATCTTAAGACACAGTTGATTCATCTGATTGAGTTCTTTCTTACACTAAAGTCCAATACTCATTGCCTGACCCATTTTAGGATATCCTTGAATTCAGATGAAAATGGAACATGTTATGCCAGAGTATGCACCAATCAAGCCGACTGAATGGAGCTCAATTGTATCAGCACTCTCATTCGACAAGTTATCCCTGGTGGTCCATCATAATGCGATTCAGCCATTCTGCAAACTCGAGTTCTAGTGATACAAAATCATCTCCACAACTGCGGTCAAATCCAGGTTACGTTGCTGAACTTAGGTCACCATTTCAGCCTTCAGATGTATTTTTGGCTAGATTTGCTAAAGCAATTCGCTACTAGTGCCTACTAATTAATAAATTACTAGTGAAGTAAGAACAGAATACTCACTTTCTTGTACTATTGGAATGAATGTCTTCACTAGTTATAATTTGAATATTTTTCCTTGTTTCGTATTATGTGCCTTGCCCACTTGGGAGAGATGCTTGAAAGACTGCAAATTGTTATATTGTTATGTTTACTGAAGAAGAAAGCTCTCAAGTTTATAAGCAATTATTTTTATTTTTGTAATTATACCATCAAAGTTATATTTTATTCTTAAAAAGAGAGTTGTAGTGATTGATAGTTTGCATGGATTATACTCCGCACATCCCATATTAATTGCTCTAATATCATTCATTTTGAAAAACCAAATGGCCGTATTAATATAGGATGGAGGGAATATATAATTTTCTCAATGTGGGTACAGATATCAAAAAGCCTAATGTGGCCTAAGCTTAATGTCAAGTAATTGGTATTTTTTGTTCTCCATGAGCTCTACAATTTTTTTTTTTTGTGTGTTAATAGACTTTTTTACATCCCATGTAATGTAAAGGGTATTTAGTTATCTAGTTAAAATTTGTATAGCCTGTATCCATGTTATTACCTTTCTTTCCTCAAATTGAAGGATTTGGGTATCATGAAGATCTCCATAAGCCTATCCGAAGAAGTCAAACCTGAAAATAAATCAGTGGCAATCTTCATTATTTACAAGACACTTAATATTAACTTTTTATAGCAAATCTTCTATATTTCATATCTGTTGAGATTTTATTTATCTCTTTATAACATGTTTTTCTGGTACATAATTTCTGACCATTGTGTATTCTTGAAAGGACATATATGGGTGGTTATTCCCCTATCTCATTGTTACAACTCCCAAAATCAAGCAGTTTGATTGATGTTTGAACTCCAAAACCTTAAAATCAATTATCATCTCAAAGTGTCATTGGTATTTTGTCTTTTCTTTGTAGAAACTTCAAACAACACTTAAGTCAAAGACAAACACTACAACAAAATTGGGTATTAGCGACGCTTATATAAGCGTCGCAATAATATGCGTCGCTACAAAGTGATAATAACGACATATAAAAACACGTCGCAAAAAAAACTACTATTAGCGACGCATAATCTTAAGCGTCGCTACTAGTAGTCTATTAGCGACACATAAGTAAAAACGTCACTACTACCTATCCTTTTAGCGACGCTTACAAATATGCGTCGCTAATACTTAGGTTATTAGCGACGCTTATATAAGCATCCCTAAAAGGTATATCTATTAATTTTTTAAAAAAAATTTTAAAACCATTAACGACGTATTTTTTTAAACGTCGCTAATAGTTTAAACTATAGCGACATTTATAAACAAACGTCGTTAATAATTACCAATTTTAAATAAAAAAATAAAAATTAAGAGCTAATAGCGACGCATGTTTATGCGTCGCTAGTACTGGATAGTATTAACGACGTATTGAACTATGCGTCGCTATTAGACTTCTTAGTAGCGACGTATAGTTACATGCGTCGCTAATACCTATTTTTATTAAAATTTTAATTTTAATTTTTTAAAAAAATTAATTTTTTAAAATAAAAAAATAATTAAAATAAAGTAGTAATAGCGACGTATACATGTATACATCGCTATTAGTATATTTATTTAAATATTTTTCTTAATTTTAAAAATTAATTTTAAAGAATAAAAAATATTTAAAATTTGAAATTAGAGGAGAGATAGTGTGTAAGTAGATAGGAGAGACGGGAGGGAAGAGAGAGAGAGGAGAGGGGAGGGAAGAGAGACAGAGAGGAGAGGGGAGGGTAGAGAGAGAGAAGAGAGATGGGAGGGAAGAGAGAGGGTGGGAGAGAGGGAGAGATAGAAGGGAGAGAGAGGGAGAGAGGGGGGAGAGGGGAGGGAAGAAAGAGAGAGAGAGGAGAGGGAAGAGAGAGCGAGAGATAGAGGGGAGGGAAGAGAGAGAGAGAGGAGAGGGAAGAGAGAGGGGAGGGGAGAGGGAGGAGAGAGAGAGAGAGAGAGAGAGAGATAGAGGGGAGGGAAGAGAGAGAGAGATAGAGGGGAGAGAGAGAGAGGAGTGAATAGCAAAGGTTAATTATAAGCGTCGCGAATAGATTTATTAATTAATTTTAATTTAATAAATAATTTTTAAAAAATACAAAAAATATAATATATATTTTATTCAATATTCACTATTTGTATATATAATAAATAAATATTAAATTTTTAATAAAAAGTAGTGTTAATAATAAATTAAACTTTCATTATTTAGATATAATATATTTTATTTCTTAAATTTTCTTATTATTTTTAAAATATAATTTATAATAAAATAGAGAAAGAAGAGAGGGATCGATAAGAGAGAGAAAGGGAAGAGTGATATGGAGGACAGAGAGGGTGATGGGTGAGAGAGAAAATGAGGGAGGAGAGAGAAAGAGTGGAGAGAGAGAGATCAAGAGAGAGGAGAAAGAGGAGATCAAGAGAGAGGGAAAGAGAGGAGAGGGAGAAAGAGGAGAGAGAGAGAGAGGGAGGGAGGGAAAGAGAGAGGGAAAGAGAGGAGGGGGAGAGAGAGGGAAAGAGAGGAGAGGGAGAGAGAGAGAGGGGAGAGGGATAGAGAGAGGGAGAGGGGAGAGAGAGAGGAGATGGGAGAGAGAGAGGGGATAGGGGATGGTGGGAGAATTTTATTTTGATTTTTAAAAAAAATTTATTAATTTTTTTTATTTTTTAAAATAAAAAAATAAAAATAAAATACTAATAGCGACGTATAGGAATATAGGTCGCTAGTAGTACATGTATTAGCGACGTATATGCTTATACGTCGCTAATACTAGTACTAATAGCGACGTATATTTTAATACGTCGCTATTAGTATTTATTTAATTTTATTTTTTTATTTTAAAAATTAATTTTTAAAAATATAAAAAATTTAATTTAGAGTAGAGAGGAGAGGGGAGAGAGAGAGGGAGGGAAAGAGAGGAGAGAGAGGGAAAGAGAGGAGAGAGAGGGAAAGAGAGAGGGAAAGAGAGGAGAGGGAGAGAGAGAGTGGGAGAGAGGAGGGGAGAGAGAGGCGACGGAAAGAGAGGAGAGGGAGAGGGGAGAGAGAGGGGGGATAGGGGAGGGTGGGAGAATTTTATTTTAATTTTTTTAAAAAATTTATTATTTTTTTTTATTTTTTAAAATAAAAAATAATAAAAATAAAATACTAATAGTGACGTATAGGAATATACGTCGCTACTACTAGTACTAATAGCGACATATATTCCAATACGTCGCTATTAGTATTTATTTAATTTTATTTTTTTATTTTCAAAATTAATTTTTAAAAATATAAAAAATTTAAAAAATTTAAATTAGAGTAGAGAGGAGAGGGGAGAGAGAGAGAGGGAGGGAAAGAGAGGAGAGAGAGGGAAAGAGAGGAGGGGGAGAGAGAGGAGAGGGAGAGAGAGGAGAGGGGAGAGGGAGAGGGGAGGGAGGAGAGAGGAGAGGAGAGAGAAGAGGGTGGAGTGAGGGAGGGGGAATAGAGAGATGAGAGAGAGGAGGATTTAGAGAGAGAGGGAGAAGAGAGACGGAGGAGAGAGAGTGGGGAGAGAGAGGGAGATCATGAGAGAGGGGGAGGGAGGAGAGGGTAGAGAGAGAGGAAGAGAGGGAGAGAGAGAAGAGAGGGAAGAGAGAGAGGATAGGGGAGGGATCAAGAGAGAGAGAGGAGAGAGAAAGGGTGGAGAGAGAGGAGGGAGAGGGGAGGGAAGGGAGAGGAGAGGGGGAGAGAGAGAGGGAGAGGAGAGGGGAGAGAGAGAGGGAGAGGAGAGGGGAGAGAGAGAGGGAGAGGAGAGGGAAGAGAGAGAGGGAGGGGAGAGGGAGAGAGGAGGAGGGAAGGGAAGAGGAGAGAGGAGAGGAGAGAGAGAGGAGAGAGGGGAGGGAGAGAGAGAGAAGAGAGGAGAGGAAGAGAGAGAGAGAGAGAGAGGAGGGAAAGGGGAGGGAAGAAAGAGAGAGAGAGGAGAGGGGGAGAGAGGAGAGTGAGAGAGGAGAGAGGGGAGAGAGAGGACAGTGAAGAGAGAGAGGACACGGAAGATAGAGAGAGGTAGGAGAGAGAAGGGAGAGAGGGGAGAGAGGAAAGGGGGAGAGAGGAGAGAGAGAGAGAGAGGGAGGAGAGAGAGAAGAGAGAGAGGGGGGAGAGAGGAGAGGGGAGAGAGAGAGAGAGAGGACAAGGAAGATAGAGAGAGGGAGAGGTAGGAGAGAGAGAAGGGAGAGAGAGAGAGGAGAGGGGGAGAGAGGAGAGAGAGAGAGGGGAGAGAGAGAGAGGAGGGAGAGAGGGAGGAGAGAGAGAGAGGAGAAAGAGAGGAGGGTGGAGAGAGAAAAGGGAAAAATATAAAAAAATTTATTTATAGCGACGCTTATTCAGAAACGTCGCTAAAGATAGACTTATTAGCGATGCTTATGTATAAGCGTCGCTAGAGAGAGGGGCAATAGCGACGTTCGTAAAGAACGTCGCTAAAACTTTTTTTTTTTAAAAAAAAAATCGCCGCTGGCAAAATTTCGCCCGCGCTTTATATCTCCCCCCCCCCCCTGTATTTTCCCCCAACGCCAGGATGCTGACCGCCAAGCCGCCCCTCCTCCGTTGACCACCCGCCGTCCACCTCTCTGCACCGCCGCCGTTCCCCTATCCGCCGTCGTTCCCATGCCCTGTCTACTGCTCTGCACCACCGCCTTCCCCTCCCCTCCCCCTTTCCCTCCTGCCGCCCCCTTCTCCCCGGCTCCCCACTCCCCTCCACCTCCTCTCTCCCACTCCCGCCCTTTCTTAGCCGGAATCCGGCCCCCTCCCGCTACCCCCCTTTCCCGGCTCCCCACTCCATCCTGCTCCTGCCCATTTCTGAGCCGGATTCCAGCGGCCCCCCTCCGGCTCCCTTCTCTTTCCCCGGCTCCCCTCTCCCTCCTCCCCCCGGCTCACCCCTCCCTCCCAGTCCCCCTCCGGCTCCCTTCTCCCTCCCCGGCTCCTCCCTCCCTCCCAGTCCCCCCTCTCCCCGCTCCCCGCTCCCCCCCCGGCTCCACCTCCCTCTCCCCAGCTCCCCCTTCCTCTCCCCAACCGGCCCCCTCTCCGCAGCCGCCTCCCCCTCCCCTAGCATCCCCCCCCCCCCCCCCCCAACATCCCCTTCCCCCAGCCTCCCCCTCTCCCCCAGCTGAACCCCCTCCCCCAGCAGCCCCCTCTCCCCCAGCCGCCCCTCTCTCCCCAGCCAGCACCCCCTCCCCCACAGCGCACCCACCCTCCCCCTCCCCAGCCGGCCCCCTCTCCGCAGCTGCCTCCCCGGCCCCTCCCTCCCCTGGTGGGCCACTAGGCCCACCGGGGCTTTTTTTAAAATTAATTAATGTATTAGCGACGTTTATAAAGCGTCGCTAATACTAAATAGCAACGCTTTGTAAGTGTCGTTAATAATAATTTAATTATAAATTTGATTTAATTGTGATTTTTTAAATTTTATTAGCGACGTATAGAGAGCGTTGCTAATAAGTAATTATTAGCGACAGTTTCGCTATACGTCGCTAATAAATTTATTTATTTTTTAAAATTTTTGTTTATATTAGCGACGTATATATAAATGTCGCTAATAATCACTTATTAGCGACGCTTATGTATATACGTTGCTAATAACTTATTTTTTAAATTTTTTTTTAAAATTAATTTTCGTTTATCGACATAAGGAAAGCGTCGTTAGTAGATTATTATTAGCGACGCTAGATAATATACGTCACTAATAAGTAATTATTAGCGACATATAATAAACATTGTTAATACCGTTATTAGCGACGTTTTTTATATACGTCGCTAATATGTAATAGCGACGGCACTTTTTTTGACGCTTTTAGCGACGCTTAGGAGACTATTAGCGATGCATAATTGCGTCGCTAATAGTCCTTTTTGTTGTAGTGAAAGACGGAGGTATTGAAGCTACGACACTCTTCTAGAACACGTAATCATGTTGTTTCTTAACTTCTCCGACATGTTTATTACTTTTCTTCATCACAGACAGATAGGCATTAGTTCCATCTTAATTTCTACTTGTGAATTTGAGACAAGTTATTTATTATGTATGTGAGTGCAAAGGTGTATGCTTCACACTTTCATATACAGTGATTTTAGCATAATTGGTTGGTGGCAGTTTCTTAAATGTTGCCTCATTTTAGGAAAACCAAAATACAACCAATGTGCCCATAGTAAGATAGCCAATGAGCCAAAGAATGAGGTAGGTTCTCTTTAACCAAGAGCAAGACTTGTCTTCACCTATGGTGTTAGAATAACATACCTACATCTTCATCAAGATTTAAAGATAACGACAAGTTATGACCATCAAAATTCCCCATAAAATTCACATCTTTGGAAGAAAGCATCTATAAAAATAATGACAATTTGACCTGACTACATGTATAACACCAACTATTCAATAACTCTTTTCTAAGTGAATAAAAAAGAAGTAGCAAACAAATGCACCCAATTACTTTGACTAATGAAAATTACTGAAAAAATGCAAGACACACGAGACAGATAGATAGAGAGAGAGAGAAAAGAAAAAAAAAACCTCCTCAAAATTGTATAAGTTATGAGTGTTGAGTTCAACATCAACATCTGGGATAAATGCAACTTCCATGTCATAAATTTTGTCCCATTGAATACCTTTAAACCATGGGTGTGCCTATGTTAATATTAAAAAATGTTAGATTCCAATATGCAGCAATGCAAAATATACTTAAAATACAAAATGAATTATTTCATATTAGTAACCTTATTTCATGTGCTCATTTGGTTCCTAGCCTGTGCTCCACATTTCACAGTAATTTGCAAATGAAATCTTTAGATTCGACTAACAGCTTTTCCTCTTAAGAAAATTTCAAGTAAGCTCTCCAATTTACATTATGCTAGATTTGTCCAAACATATGACCGAAACATGATAACATAAAACAAGTTTTGCATATAGTCTAATAAATACCTTTTTGCACATTGACATTGGATCTTCTAAAAAAATGGTGGATACCCAACAAGCATCGCATATATGATTTCTCCTAAGGACTACTTCTAAGAAAACTCACTTTAGAGCCAATGAATAATTGCTTGAGCACCAAGCATTCCAAGGAAAACGCATAACCTTTCTTTAGAATAACTTATGAAGCAATATAATTAGGGGTGCCAACAATAGAGTAAGTTTGCAATAACAAGAAAATAAAAATGTAAAGTTGTAATAAGAATTACCCCTTTATCGCATAACTATCAATTATCACCGTAAAAAAGTTATTCACCAAGTCAAAATTCACAACACAAAAGTGCCCTCTCATAATACATTCTCAATCAGCCTTGTTTCTAAATACCTACCTCCAGAACTACACCATGTACTTATAGCAATCACATTCATTAAGCAAAAGTGTATATGCAAAAAGACCATTTTGTGATAAACCAAAAGATAAAATTTTCAAATGTGAATAGCCCCCTGTGATAAGATTAGCAATTCTAAATGGATTAGCAAACCCATTTTTAGCATGTTCTAACAAACAACCTCACCCTCCTAACTTACCCCATAAGTTAAAATTAAAAAATAGAAAAAGAAAATAGAATTTACACATATTTAATCAGGCTAAAGCAACTAGAAGATGGATAGGTAAGTGAGTTCATATATTTCAACAACAAGGAATGTGGGAGTATTGTGTCTCCATTCCCAAATAAAGTATTTTATGAGTAAAAAAGTAAAAGCATCCATAATGCCTACAATTAAAAAGATAGTACCAACTAAGAAATTTTCTTTGAGTAGAAAAGTAAAATCATCAACAATGCCTGTGACAAAAAAAATAGTGCTAACTAGGAAATAGAATATATTCATATGTAGCACTGGCATATTATGTTATTCTTCCAATTCTAAATTAAATAGGCAAATCATATTCCCATCAAAAAATTTAGTGGTCAATTTTTGCTACATTAATAATTTGTCATTGTGAATTCCAATGTGTTAAAATACCAATCCAGACAATAAAATGTAAGAGGCCTTGTTCGTGGTAATATAACAGACCAATAATTTTTAGGGATCACTTTTTGGTACGTTGAAAATATGTATAATTTTTTTTAAAGATGAATACAATAGACAAATAAACAAGGTAATAATAATGGTAAAAACACAATTCAATGCTAGCTCCACATAAGTACCTATGTTTAAAAAATAAATAGAAACTACACATGTTTTCAACTAGCATACGCAAAATTTTCTATTAGGCCATTAAGAAAAATAACATAAAAATAGACAATATGTAGATTTTTCTGCATTCCATTAATGCTAGTCACAATTATGAGCAGTAAACATAATTGAACCCTTAAACCAATATACAAGAAAAGAATTTGCATAAGTGCTATAAATATTATCGAGAGTTAACTCCTAGGAAGTTCTAAACAGTAATATAGAAATGAAAAGTAAGAGTAGCAATATCCAACTATTAATGTAGACCACCACTGAGTACTCCACAAAACACATAAAAATTTTAGTCCACATTGGACATGAGATGTGCATGATCTTTGTCTATGATATAGTTTATTCTGATGTTATGTGGCTTTACAAAGTGGTTTCTTCTTTTTACTCTATACATTTAGAATGGTATCATCACATTACAATCTCATTTTATAAAAATATTTGCTACATATTGTACATCCATCTTAGACATTTTCTTAAATGTAGTAACCAATACAGTTAACCATGTTGAACTAATTCCAAAATAGAAATTGAACACAATATTTGGGAGAATATCTACTAAAGTAAAAGTAAAATTCTATTAATCTGTATCACACAAAATATGTAACTATTTTTGCAACAAAAAATGACCAAGTTACTAGTTGCATATGTGCAGTGTTTACAAAAAAATTGACCAGTTGCAAAAATATGCACAATTAGTCGAAACGACAATGTATACAAATTGAGGATAGCAGTCTTGATAACTCCATCCCCTAACAAAAACAAACTTCGACCTACATGAACAAAAGTTTAATATACTCAAATCTCATGCATAAGTTTTGATAAGCCTAGAATATGCAGCTCTCAAATACAATAGCCAACCTAGCTAGGTTGTTGAGAGCTACTTCGGTCTAAGTAGTAATGCCTACTTCGGATGGTCTCTATATTGCTAGTGATCAAATCCTCATGCACAAGTATAAAAACATATTGCATATGTAAACATATTCATCTCTTAAGATTTGAATTTATGCAAACGTATGGTGATGATGACAACCAAAAGGAAATGACTGTGTTTTACAAATATTAAATTCATCATGTTGCAACTATGCTAGTCCCTTATCATCATGGGCAATTGGCTATGCAAAGAAGACTCGGGTTGGGAATTTAGTCGACTAAATTGATTTTGTATGCAATCACTTGGAAGTCCAGTGGTTGATTCCTACAACATAGAAAAGAACATTTAAAAAATGTACATTTGGCCAAGGTTAGCATAATAGTAAATTACTAATTAAAAAAACATAATACTTCAACTCAACAATTGTCCATATGTAATTTGGTGGCCTTCTTTTTGGGAAGTGTTTTTTTCTTTTTAGTCCTTTCAATACAACTTTTTATCCTAGGACTACTATGTTTTCCTCCTTAAAGCCCTTAATGAGTTGAGAAGTAGCACTATCATTAACACCGTCAACTTATTTTTTGCCATTTCTACTACAAGTTATGTCTACTACACTTGAAGTATGATGACTTTCACAAACCCTACCATATGAGACGACAACATCAATTTGTTGTGAAATGACATGATCATTACACTCTCGCACTTCCTTCAAAATTGTATTCACATAGTTTAGGGCAATTAAAGTTGCATCCCCAGTTAGTGTTGCTTCTGTTGTCAAGTTTCTAAAAACAAGACATAAATTATTATTCATCCTTATTAGAGTAACGTTTAGATCTGCATAAATTACAGAAGCACAATGATTAATAACACTTCTAGATTTTGCTTCCTTGGTCCATCTTTTTAGGACATATTGTGAAGGCAACTCAAGTCTCCTAAAGTGATTAAGTACCCTAAATGCATGGTGGCATAAGATACCCACAAAATTATACTTCTTACAACTACAATCAATTGCATTTGTCGATGGGTCATATTTGCCAATATGTTTGTGTTGTGTTTAATTCATTTCAATTGTGCATTTCTTCATCACACTATCATCAACAACCTCTATGACAACAAAATTTAGGCAATCTAAATATTCCTTCTTAATCATCTTGAATATTACTAGTATATAAACACTAGCTGCATATTTCATGATGTGATAATGAACAGTCACAGTTGTCATGTTATGTTTCATCTTAAATTCAGCTTTATTATGACATCTATTAGCCTCTCATAATGATAAAAATACCTACATAGATTATGCTTAGATTTCAAGTATCCTCTTAAAATACCATTCATGCTTTCACTCCTCTATGCTGATTTAATTTCACCTGTGAACATATGTCACCCATAAACCATTGTTCTTTTCTTTCTTTTGATGAATAACCCTTCCAGCCATTCATTCCATGAAGTTTAGACTTATCAAGCCTATTTTCCCATGCTATGTAGAATTCTTCATCATCCTCGCAATCATAAATGCATTTGTTGAAGTCATGGGCAAATGACTTCTTGTCATTAATACCTAAATTAATTGTGTGGTTAAGATGCTTACAAACATTCTGATACATATGGCACACACAAATAAGATAATGGATATTAGGTAAAACCGAAGCTATTGCACTAGCCATTGCCTTATCCTGATCAGTTAAAATTATCTTCGGATGACTACCCATGATATCTATGAAAGACTTGAACAACCACTCAAAACTTTGGATTGTTTCATTGTATAATAAAATTACTCTAATGATAATAGATATCTTATTATGATTTAAACCCACAACCAAACCATATGGGCAACAATATGTGTTAGTCCTCTATGTGGTATCAAAGCAAATAACATCTCCAAAATGATGGTAATCCATAATTGAAGCCAAATCTCCCCAAACGAAGTTTGTTATTTTATGATCCTCATCATATTGCATGTTATACTCAAATGATAAATTTTGAGTACACCTCTTTCTCAAATACTTGATTATGGCAAAAGCATCTCCCTGGTCAATTATTTTTTAGTACTTTGTATGTACATAATTATTGTAGCTGTCCTTAATAAAACCAAGGTTCATAAACCCCCCTACTTAGCCATAAATTCAACTACTTTTCTTGGCATATCCCTAAACCATCTGCTACATCTATAGAACAACTTGAATAGTATTCATTCTCCTTTGCAACCTTATCCTATTAACATAGATTTGGTTTGTGACCTCATAATTATGTTTTTCTTCAAAAGTCCAAATACGCCATGTACCATCCTTTTTCAAAATGATGACCAAATGGGCCTCGCATCCAACTCTTGTTTCTGGGCGAGGATTCTTTGGATTTTTCCGTCTCTTATCGAATAGTCATTGTCCTTCTTTGGAGCAACAAAATTTTCTATAACACCTTTGACCTTTCACATTGTACAAGAGCTGGCTTGATGAATGTTAAATCCTATGTTTCAGGCATAGTTATTGAAAATTCATATACCATTTCAAAATATATTACAGTGGCTGATATAATCATCAAGATTCTTTAATAGCTGCACAATGGTGTCAAAATACTAATTATAGCTTCATATATATATACTAATTGATTAACACAATTATAAAGGTCAATTAAGAAAGTTAATGGAGGAGCTTATAAGCCTTCTAATTATTATTTATAATATTAGTAGACTCAATAACATCAATTTATCATCAATAGTCAACATGAATATCAATCACAAATCTTGAATTAAACATCAACAACAATGAAAATTTCTCTTTTGATCCAATATATCACTTTTCATTTCAAATTTTGGGAAAGAATCCCTCAAATCTATAGAATCTATGGGAACTTTAAGTTTAAAGGCATCCTCATCAATTCAATCCGCATTCAACCATCAGAAATTTGTGAGTGCATTCTAATAATTGATCCTTGTATAGAACTATTTTAAGTTCATACAATCAATATTTTTTTATGATAACATAGCAAGTGGCTATATAATAAGAAAAATAAATCAATAAAACATACACAATAATATCAGCTCTTAATTCTCTATTTTTGGATAAATAGCAATGCAATTTTTTGTTGAACACTAAGTTTTACATTAGATTTGTATGTTGTCATTAACTGGGGTGATCATCATTAATGCTTCAAGGTAATCCACTTTGCAAAAATACAAATGCTTTGCACATCGTCCAGTTTTGTGGATGTCATGATTGGGGAGTCACATCTGGCATTTGAAACCTTGAAACTATTTGCCTTCTTCAAGCATGCCCCACATAACATAATTTTGAATATATGTGAGAATATCATGTTCAATGCTTCCATATTGCACCACTTACATTTGGATATTGGTTAAAAAGTCCCAAGTTCTCACCTCTTTGTTCACATGTGGACCGATTTGAGAATTACTCACCCGTGGTCTTGTACTGGCTATATATCAGCTAAAAGTAGATATTGTTTGGTGGTAAGGTCCAAGGCTTAAGATGCATTTAAAACTCTATCCTTCATTTTCTAATAATTATGTCAATATTACAAAATATTCAATGATAGTGAAATTTAAAGAATATACGTAATATTACTGGTTGGTTAATTCCTAATAGTGATATATATATGGGCAATATGAATTGCTACATTCTTATTAGATGAGAGTAGATACTGATATATAGCCAGCTGAAAGTAGATACTATTTGTTGTTACATTCTTATGTCGATAGCTCTCCTTGTTATTTGTTGTTACATTCTTATGTCGATAGCTCTCCTTGTGTACATTTATTAGGAACATAAATTCTCTTTAAACAATGGTTCTCCATTTGAATTTATTTATTGTCTTTTGTTTTTTGTGGTTTCAATTTTTTGGAAGTGTAATATCTACAATCTTATTAATTTTTACTTGATTTCATTGAAGTTGAAGATCGCACTAATATATTTCATTTGTGGCATTTTTTATCTAAATGTCTCTATAGTGTCATGAATCCCAATCAAGATTGATGGCGTGAAAGGCTTCAATTTGGAGAAGTGACACATGCTACAAACAATTTCAATGACTCTAGTCAAGTAGGTCAAAGAGGTTATTGAAATATGTATAAATGCATTTTAGAATGTTTGATTCTAAGTTTACCTCATATTCGTAAGAAGGATGAGAAGTGTCATATTATTACAATAATAATTATTATTTACTTCTAAAAATTAAATAGTGCTCAATGTGCTTTTTCACAATTTAATATTTAGAAGTAGTAATTAGCCGAGGCAAATCAAGTTCTGGCTAGTCCAAGCCAAGCATAGTTAAGTTCCAACTGGAAGCAACTGAGATCAAGCTCAACTTATAATATCCAAAAACAAAATTCAATTATAAATCAGTATTTAATATCCTTGGAATTTACTTAGTTTGGTTTTAGCTTATTTGTTGAACAATTATTAGGGTTGAGAATTTCTTTTCTTGAGATGGTGACTATTGCAAGATCCATGAACCTTATATTGTAATATTTTAAAACCAGAAAACAATTGTTCAACTTTAATCTTTTACATGTGAATTAACCATATGTTGAATATATTATGGCAAGCTTATATTAGTCAAACTAGAAGTTGCTTCACCCATTTGGCTGGACATCTAGTTTCTTCTCTAAATTTTGTACATATTTTTGCATCTTTTTTTAAGAGGAATCTAAAGTATATTGTATCATGTTATGAAAGGATTTCCAAAATAGTTTACTTTCAAATATTTCATGGCCTATTGATCCTCCAACAAATGTCACCATCATCTATGCTCCATTTTCCTTGTATGGATAAATTATTATCATATAGTACATTTCCACGAATTTCTTATTATTAATCCTTTTGTCATTCTGCTTCATGTTAACATAGCTTCTTTTTTTGCATTTTTTACTACACTATACCATTTAGTTGGTCTCTTGTAATATTTTATAAATATTGTATTTTTTTAATATCTAACTTTTTGAATGAGTCAATGACATGAGCAAAATCGAGAAAAAAATTAGCAGGGACATAATTGCAATAGACAAGAACAAAAAATTAATATCAAAATGATGTGAGGCAACTTGTATAAGACTGATGAAGAAAAATAAGAAATTAAAACACATATGGACAACTTCAATAGTCAACTTAGACATTAGATTCAAATATAAGTGACTAGATGACAAATAATCATATAACTTTCATGTATTCAATTTGCAATGACATACTCATATAAGATATCACCATTAAACACATAAAACAACATTAAAATACTAATTGAAATATCATAGTCATACATTTTCCAATCAAGAAGTTAATTATAAGGTCCTCAACTCTCTATCGATCTCTCCATGCTAACGAAGTTGTAGTGAAACCTCTTCACTAAGAAAGTAAATAAAAACAAAATAAATAAGGGAAGTTATATGAAAATTGTCTTTGGTAAAACCATCCCACACAAATTTTAAAAATTATCAAGAAATGCACAACCAATGCTGCATCAAAAGCAAGACTTTATCGGAGATGACATGAAAGCTAACAACTTAGGCAAGGAGATCAAGGGATAGTGGGGAAAAGAAGCGGGTTATATGTCATTCGGTCACTCATATGAAGTTGTGATTGAGTGTAAAGAACTCCAATTTCCTGGGCTTGTAGCCTTGTCTGTAATCGAATAGAGAAGTATAAAGATTTATCAAATTATAGAAAAAGATAAAAATAGTAAAAAATACATTTATTCTACAAACTAGATTGAGTAAAAAAAAATACCATTCAAATCATATAACAATTTATAGAACACAACAACAACGGCAACAAGTAAATGACTAAAAGGGTGAGACTAGCTAGGAGATTGTATGCAAGGCCTCGAGAATCTACACTTGAATTAACCACAAAAGAACCAAATAATGAGGAAGTAATGAGAACAATCAGGGGGAGGCCATTCAATTTTGTCTCTATGTTGGTTTCACCTAGAATGTAGAAGAACTAGAGGGGCAACGAAACACAATCACTAAAGAAACGTGGGATACACGAGAAAAGTTAATATTACATAGAGAGAGAGAGAGAGAGAGAACAAAAAAAAATTATTAAAAAGGAAAAAATATCTCTTGTAAGGAATTAATCATTTACACGCCACTTTGCAATTTTCTACTACTCACAAGGAATAAGGGAAACCAAAAACAAGAGTTATGTCAAACAAAAGCTTTTAAGCAAAAAATCACAAGTCCTCACTCCATTTTATATGCTACAAGGGCCAGTACATGCTTTAAACTCATGGACACCAACGATTCAGTTCAAAATCTTGGGGATGAAATAGAAACCAAGATAACATACTCCACAAAATGTAGAGCATATTCAAGTGATGAGATCTTCAGCATGTTATCTCATGCTGAAAACCTAAATTCTGCATTATCTCTCCCAATTTTTTTTATCATAGTGTGATGGGAAAAATATAAATCAAAATAAGCAACTAAAAATAATTTACCAAAAATGAGCAACCACTCACTCACTGGCTAGTAGGACCGCAAGTGTCACCATGTATGAGCAGCACCGGACTATCCAAACATATAGTGGTAATGAGCTTTGGATAAACTTTTCCATCTCTTTGAAGGTTGTGTCATGTATGGTTTTAAGTGGTGACCAATGGAAGGGAGGAAATCTCCCCAGCATATTTGCCTTTCTTTTGGTCTCATCTCCAAAGATAAATCTATCCTGAAGGACACAGAGAGGTGCCTACTCGAAAAAACCCAGAAATGTTGCCATAGCAAACAAGCAATAGAGGAAAAATATGAAAAATTAATCTTTATTTTTTTATATATAAAGATCATGATAATAAATCTCATATAATTAATACCAGCATAATGAAGTTATGAACACGCAATTAAGTACAAAAAGAAAAACACTTGAAAAGGAAAAAAATATTGGAACATATAAGTCATTGTGCAACCCTGTCCTAGAAGTTGAATGGACAATTCAAGAAATCTCACGTAATAAACACCAAGTACAACATAATTTTTAATCAGTATTTTAGTATTAAAAGAAAAAATTTAAAAATTGGAGCATGTGAGTCATTGTGTTACCCTGTCCAAAAAGACAAATAGACAATAGCATAACTCTTGTGTCGATAGCCCAAGGGCGTTCAAAGCCTGTTGCACAAACAATCCAAAAATTAACACTAAGTGTTCTAAAATGGGACATTTTGATCGACCCACTAAAGAATTTAGTTGAATAGCAGAATTGAAACAATTTATAAACCAATAACAAAGCAACATAGACATGTGGAGATCAAGTCTCCTCAATCTGATCCATAGTAACCATTCCACAAAAAGGGGTATAAACAATTATACTTTGACAAGCTCAAATTAACTAAATAAAGATACAAACTTTATCTTAAACAAAACACAATAAGCATAAGATTATAAAAATAGTACAGAGCATTTACCTTCAACGCCAACTGCAATTCAAAAGTTGTAGTCAATAATTTGCAAAAAATAGTGGAGTATGTCACAGAGTCCCTGAATCATCGTAGTCAACAATATAAAAAAAGCACCGCCAATCGGAGCAATTCTTATTCTAAGGGTGTCATCCTTCCTCTCCTCATTTAATCTATTCTCTAGTTCACTTTCTCCTTCTATGTACTGCTCCTAGCTGTGATGGTAGTAGGCCTCGCAGAGTCCCCGAATCATCATCCTCAACAACGTACAACAGAAAAGTACCACCAACCAAAGCAATTCTGAATTTGAGGGTGTCGTCCCTCCTCTCCTCTTTTCATCGATTCTCTATTTCCCTTTCTCCCTCTACTTGCTGCTCCTAGTTTTGATGGCAATAGGCCAGCCAGAGTAGCTCGTTCCCATAGCGCAGATGATCAGGAGGGAGAGGTAGGAAAAGAAGCGTCTTTTATTTGTTTCTCCTAGTCTCCTTTGACCATAACCATCGCTCTTTCTCCCATCTTCCTTTAACAAGGTTAACGGAGACCTCCATCTCTATGAATGCCAACTTTCTATCTCTGTCTTTGTGAATGATTCGTCTCAACTATAGACCAAGTATCCCATCTTTGAACTCTCCATGACATGTCCAATTTCAATGGGTGGCCAATAGGTGCTAAGGGAGGAAACTTACATAGAAATTTTGGGTAAAGGGGATAATTTTTCTTTTTAATTAATAGAGTCATTTTTACTTGGCGGGGTACAGTACCTAAGGTCCCTCCCTTTTGGGCCAATTGTGGGTGAGGAGGAATTTGAACCCCCAGCACCGTGGTTTGTAGCCATGTGCTCTAATCCTCTACACTACAAGCCTCACCCCATCTCCGCTAGATCTATCGCGGGGGGACTACAAATCATTTTTCCCCCATTCAAATCCGGGTGACGCCAAATCAACAAAAGATACATAATTTATCCAAAACTTGAGATTAAGGGTGTAGTTCAAAAAATAATTCATAAGTAGTTGTTAATGGAGTTGAAGTTACCAAATTTGATCTGAGGAGGCGACTCTTTGGTTAGGTAGGGAGAAACATTACCTATTAATAAATCGCTAACTTTAGGTCCTTTTCTAATTGATTTAACCTTGAAATAAAATACCACAACGTATGTATCTAGGGAATAGCCTAGTAAATTGAAGTGGAGAATAGCAATTGCCATCAACTATGGACCCACGTTAGGGAATGCTTTTGTTATCTCCTTCACCACGCCAAGTTGGTCATTCCACACAGCCCAGTTCAAGGCAGTTCAGCCCGACAAACTCCTAGCCTCTAACATCTCCTTTGTCTTAGTCTTTCCCGATTTACAGTCAATACTAGAGCCTACCTTGCTCGCAAACTCAATCAGAAGTGCAGCAACTTCAGTGTGGCCATGTTTTACAGCAGTCTGCAATAGAGTATACACAGAGAGATTTTCCTCAGTGAAGAGGACTAAAGATGACAGATCTCTTTAACCATGCACTGTCTGCTTCCATCCCATGGAGTCCTCTAGTTAAAGATGTGCTCATTCTTCGCCAGGCTCTTAAAATTTTCAACATCATTTGATGTTACTGCCAAATACAGGTCTGGGTCCATGCGACTCCGTTGTTAACCATGAGCTAGACTATGACAGAAACTGGACTAACTGGGTTACGGCCTAGAAACTAGATTGAGGGCTGGGAACCAGTCTAATATAGTTATAAATGTGATTGAGGCAATGGCAAAATCTTAGACAATTTTCATATACGACAAGGAGCAAGATAATGGTAGGGACTCCAATCCACACTTTCTCTAATCAGTGCTAAAAATTAATTTGGATATTTGATAATCAACACTATATTCTCTCCATGTGAAATTATTGGTCCAAGCACACAAACATATATATGTGAGTTTCTTTTTGCTCTTATCCAATTCTCAAGCTCTTGTGCTTTGGCAAATACAAATGGAAGTCATGATGTTATCACTAATTAAAGGTAGGACTCATCAAGAGGAACGGGATACAAGAGGTGAGTCGTAGAAGCACCCCCACCACCGCCACCTTTCCAAGCTGCCTGCGGCCACCCTAGCCTCTCTCCTCCCTTTTTTGACTCTTGTCATTCTGGGAGAGCACTGGACATTCACCAATCGCAGCAGCCTGGGAAGTTTCTATTTGCATATTGGACGAGTGGTGGAAATACTGGACAATTGCTTCAAGACGTGAAGGACGTAGAGGGGGCCTCCGAAGAGGACATGGGGGATAGGCCGTCTCAGCACATCCCCTATTCTTTCCTTCCCCCCTTCTTGCTGCTTCGTGCAATTTCTCACATGGCGGGTATTAGAACTCCATGAACGCCCTCATGGAATAATTTTTTCAAAAAATTCTCTACCAGAACATATTCAGCCTTGCCCAATTATCCTGAGTCTCATAACTCCCTTGAAATTTCAATTGATGAAGACAAAGTTGAAGCAAAGGGCCTGCATTGGAAGCATATATTTATTGGCTATTTTAGGAAGTAGACCTTCTACATGGGTTTGAAGGCGTCCGCTACAAGAATGTGGAAAATAAGAAAGAATTTTGATGTCATCTCTTTATTGGTTGGCTTTTGTCTATTTGTTTGATAATAAAGATTGTTGGAGATGATGAGTGAAAGCTGTAGCGCTCCAACTTTTTAAATTAGTTTAAAGGTCAAAGTGCCCCCAATTCGTAATAATAACAGATGGGATAAGATCAACTATCCACAAAAGAGTAACTATTCATTAATTTACGTAATTACAAAAAATTTACAAAACAAGGCCTATCAAGCCTTAACAAAATTAAAGTCGTGCAACCAAAATTAATACATAACAAAAGAATGTGTTAATGTAGATCTTTTGAAGTTCTACAGGCAATCTTCATTGGCATCATCTTCATCGTTCGGATCTATAGAGTCTAGTGGTGGCTAAGTATAATTATACTCAGTAGATAAAGTTAAATTCTATTAGCATACTAAAACATAAAGCATAAATAAATATATCATAATCATTTATATTCAAAAGATGACTCAAAATAATATTATTGACTAACCGAATCAAACACATTTCTTATATAAAAAGTCAAATAAAATAGTTCTTCATAAAATCTGGTAAACTTGAATAATTCATTCGTAGCCAGAATCCAATAAATAATTTAAAATTGGATAAAACATCATTCACAGAATGTCTCAAATACTGGAGTGACATACACATGTGCTTGTGGGGCAACAAGATCAGTATGAAGAGGATTTTCCCACGATATCTAACTTCATGGGCACGCCATATGCCATAATAGGCGGTACCTAGGAGTCATAACTCCGATATCTTTTGATCTTTATACCAAATAGCTACCATTCAAAACCGATTATAGTTTTTGGGCTTTATACCAAATAACTACCATTCAAATCCAATCAAACCATTCGTAAATGTATTTCAAATAATAATATCTTAAAGTTCATATCATGATAAAATCCAACTTAGAGGTGTACGATACGCTATTATCTTAGCATTCGCCCGACCTCTAATAAATATCATCCTTTTTGGACATAATATTTTATTAAAAAGATGAGTTAAATACGAAATATAATATCTAGTCGTACCACGGAATTAGAGCTTAAAACCACCTACTCTTGTGAGGCCTTTGCTCGTAGTCAGCTTAAATGCGGTGGGCGGCACCTCCCCTTGCCTTGATAAAGTCTCCTCATCCGGCTCGTGTGAGGAATGCAGAACATTTCCTAGCACTCGGACAATCTTTTCTTTCGGTCCAATAGTAGCAGACAAGGCTTCCTCTTGCCCTGGGTTTTTCTCACCTTTTAGAGAGGCTAACTTTAAAAATGGACCCTCTTGTGACATCGGGCACCCTTGAATTAGGTAGGATAGGTTTTTGAATGGGTAAGAAACAGGGAAAAACGTGAGTTTAAGCCTTAGAAACATATGTTACACAAAGGAAAGAAGAGGAGAACGGGATGGGACAAGTTGGACCTCCTCCATTCCTCTCCTTTTATAGGCCAAAAGGCATCCCGGATGCGCGACATGTGTTGTACATCCGGTGGCTGTAGGAGCCGGAATGGCTCCTACAGGCTAGCTTGCTGCGGTAGAAAATAAATGTCGCAATTGCTGCAATGTGACACTTTATCCTGCCACATGCATTTGCAGCACGATAAAGTGGCTGATGCAAATAAAGTTTTTTTAAAATTTCTTTTTTAATATAAAAATGAAATTAAAACTTAACTATTTTATATACAATTGTTCTTGGTACTGTTAGACTCATATCGACGAACCATTCAAAACAAGACCACGCAAAGGTATGTTTTCTTGCTAATTTAAAGTGGGTCTTGCACACAATATGCTTCTTGAGGCCATAACCTACTATCCTAGTATCCATTTAACATGTTATTGGGCTCGATACGTTTGTCTCTCCGAGCCCTATCAAATATCTTAAGGATCCTTCAAACGGATCATACTCAAAACAACATGTATGCTCAATTTTGATAAATCTCTTGCCTCTTCAATAGCGACCACACATGCTCAAATTTGGTCAGCATGCTTCTTAACACTTTTTGCACAATCTTCTTATCTGAAATACTATCTTCATAGCTTCTAATTTGATTAACAATGGTAGCAACTCTAAAATTAAAATCTTAAACATTCTCACTATCTTTCAATGGCAAATTATTAAAATCCCTCCATAAAGTTTGAAGCTTGATAGCAATTACCTTTTAGATTCCTTGAAATTTATTCATCAAAATTTCCGATACTTCTTTAGATCTTGTTGAAGCCATGATCTTGGAAATTTTGTTTTGCTCACCGTTTGTTGTATATAAAATAGAGCTTTTGTGTCTTGCTTCTTGTTCTCTTTTTATGTCTTCTTCTCTTCATCCCAAGTGGCTAGGGCTTCTCTATTTGTAGTTCTTCATAGCCTTCTTCAACATACTTTCATAGATCTTTAGATATAAAGAGAGTCCTCATTTGTGTGCTTCAAAAATTGTAGTTTTCCCCGTCAAATATACGCAACGGAAGCTTCTCCGATGAAGAACTTAAACATGAGGCGATAGTGTTTTTAGAAAACTCAATGGATTTGATATATGCCCTTAGTTACCAAATTTGTTGGAGGATGAGTGAAAGCGAAGTAAAAATATATAATTTTTAATGGAAACTATCAAAGGGGTTTATGGAGAAGATGGAGAATGCATAGGAAAAGAAGTCTATGTTTTTTTCTTACTGTTGCAAATGCATGGCGGCTTGAGATTTCTTCCTATTCAAAACCTTTACATGTGATGGTATTAACTAAGTTAAATACCCAAAAAGTCATAAAAATTACAAAATAGCCACAGGGCATTTTCACTCACTTTTAACAAAGATGACTACGCCAAAGTGCTTGCATCAATCTGGTATATTGTCGAATAACCTTTAATTCTCAAGAAATGTGCAACAAACACAAAACTAGTCACAAACTTGTTAAGTTCGATCCTGTTGTGGATTAGACTTCTTAATCTTCTTTTACAGTATTGGAGTTAAAAACCTTGGTCGTATTTCTAGTTCAATTGGAATCCCATTCTAACAAATAATGATTTTACTATATTTACATTTTTTTAAAGTCCATTCTAGCAAATAATTTTATTTAGTTGTATATTGAGGAGCCAAAGTGTGAAACCTGCAACTGAAATTGACAAAAGTAAAATTATTGTATTTAATTAAATATTAAAATTCAATTAACAATAAACAAACACACTTAATTTCTATCTATCGTATGCTTCAAATTACAAAAGTAAATCTCTACAATTGAATAACATTTAAGGCAAGTAATTCAATATTATACACTCCAATATTAATAGATCAAATAGTAACATATTTAATTTCAAAATTACATATGTTTCAAATTGAAAAAGTACAATACTACAATTAAATAACATTTAAGTTAATGAATTTAATATTATTCTTTCTAATTTAGCTAAATCAAAGAGCATTACATTTTAAACTTGGATATGCTTCAAATAACAAATAGAAAAATACATAGTTTAATAACAATTAAGGTAATACAATCTAAATTTAACACTCTAATCTACTTAAATCAAATAGTAACATATTTTATTTCAAATTGCATAGTTTTCAAATTAAAAAAGTATAACACGGCAAATGAATAATATTTAAATTAATGAATTCATTATTAAACACTCCATTCAAAATAAATCAAAAACTAATACACTACATTTTAAACTTGAAAAAATTTTAAATAATAAAAGTATAAATTTATAGTTTAATAACATTTAATGTAATGGAATTTAAAATTTAACATTTCAATCTATAAACCAAACAATAACATATTTTATTTCAAAATTGCATATGTGACAAATTAAAAAAGTATAACACTATAGTTAAATAATATTTAAGTTAACAAATTCATTAGTATACATTCTATTCTAGATGAATTAAAAATTAATATAATACTCTCTCTGTCCTAAATTAATAGTTTCATTTGGGAAAAAGGTTTATTCCATATTAATAGTTATATTTTGTCAAATTTAAGTAGTTGGCTGCTTAAACAAAAAGTATTAAAAACATATTTTTCTTTCTTTTGGATGTGGGTTTCACCATCTAATAAAAGACCATCATTTTTCTAAATATAGCTATTAACATAGAACGGGGGAATATATTTCAAACTTGTAAATGTTTTAAATAAAAATATATAATTTTATAGTCTAATAGCATTTAATGTAATTAAATCTAAATTTTAACATTTTAATCTATCTAAATCAAACAATAACACATTACATTTCAAAATAGCTTATGCTTCAAACTTCAAAAGTTAAACAATGCATTTAAATATCATTTAAGTTAATGAATTCAATATTGAACATTTCATTACATATAAATCAAACACTAATATATTACATTTCAAATTTGTGAAATCATTTGAAATTTAGGTGAGCCAAAAAATCAGGAGGAAGTAAGGAGATGAGACCTTCGATGATTTCAAGAAAACCCCAATTAGAGAAGTGAGGAAAGCAGAAATTAAGCAGAGAAAAAGAAAGATCTTCTTATCATGATAGAAGATAAAACATATGAGAAAAATCAGACACAGCAAATTTGATCTAGCATCTTCATTACCGAAAGAACCAGAAGAAGAAACCGGAAGAAAAGTAGTCCAGAGATGTGTACAGTAGATAGTTTACACCCTTGTTGGGGCTACGAGCTACTTCTCGTCCCTGACGCCAAAAGGAGTGACGAATGTTAGAGGAAACCATGATCGAACTTGGGAGCTTTAAGCTAACAGTATGTCTTTGTGTTCTTATGAAATCCATGCCTGAAATTGACGTCTGAATTCATTGCCTTCTTTGTCTAAGATGGATTTATTGACGAAAATCTCACCAAAGTAGAAATCAAAAGGGGCAAACTCGAGGATAAGCTTGTGCAATGGAGAATATTATGTGATTTAGGGCAATCGGTTTTGGGGATTAGAAAAGAACAAAAGAGTCTTTAGATAAGTTTTATGAAATAAATTTCTTATTTAGCGTTGTTTTATGTTCCGTGAAGAGCATGAGCCGAGTGTAAGGAACACCTTCGAGGCGTTGATTTCTAAGATCGACGGTGCACATAGTAACGCACATTAGCTTAAGTGCACCGTCAATCTTAGAAATTAACGCATAGCAGGTATTTCTTACACCAGGCTCACATTGAGTGTAGAGCATAAAAAGTACTTCCCCTTGAATTATAAACAAAGTGGTAGTTGAACTTAAATGTATTTTATTACATAACCATATAGTATATCCTTAAGTGATAAATTCCCTTCTAAAATTGACTTATGTACCCTTAACATAAAATGCAAAACCCACACCCACTGAAATTGCAATAAAACATACACATCAAATCCCGAATGATTAGTGTCGAATATTGAAATCTATAAAATATACTTCCTTTGTTTTATATTAAAAATTATATTTTAAAAAATAATAATTTTTTTTAAATAATAAAACTTTTTTTAAGTACTTAATTATTTAAATTAAACTAAATAAAATTATTAATATTTAATATGAAACAAGACTTTTTATTAAATAAAGCTATTAATTTAAGACGGAGTATTTGAGAATCCCCCTTGACTAATTCCTTAATACAAAAAAGGGTACGCGTTTGCAGCAGGTACCGTCCAACTTTGCTGCCAGTCGACCACGGATATTTCTAATTTCATGAGCATTGACACTTCACATTCGGCGATAATTCCAACTTTGCGCCGTCCAGTTGTAGCCATATGCGCGTAGATGTTTTAACTTAAAAGAAATGAGAGTGTGGAGGCAAACTATGTCAACGTTCTTTTTCGTTCTTTATACTGTTTGACGAAATGCCTCATAGAGCGTATAATCCATCTTTTTGGCTTTTGTGAAAATGGACACGTCTCTTCTTCTCTTTTTTATCATCTCTTGGCTTCTAAATGCTTTTATACTTGAAAATTCTTGATCAGTAGTAATATATAATCCTGGGAATGAATGGACCTTTTGGTTTTTGGCATGCGCCATGCAGTTGTAGCCATATGAGAATAGATGTTTGACTTAAAATAAATGTGTTGTGGATGCAAACTATGCCTTAGATGATGACTAGGAGCCACAAACATGCCGGCACCCACAACATTTGCTGTGTCCTGGTTTACTTCTTCTCCATTTCTCATTCTTCCTTTCCATAGAGGAATTAAGATATCATGGATTTCCTCTCACTGATGGTAGAACCTGCAAAGTGGTTGCTGAACACCCTTTTGCGTCATGGAGATTATCTGTTCCATTACAAGAAGCATCTTGAGAGCTTTGAGGATAAAGCTGAATATTTATTGAAGAAGAGGAATGATGTAGTGAGGATAGTAGAAGAGGGGCATAGGAGGTTGGAAGAGCCCACAGAAGAGGTCCAGTTGTGGCTTGGGAGGGCAGCTGATATTATAGCAGCTGCAGAGAAGATCAATGAAGATAAGGGGAAACATCAGTGTCTAGGCGGGCAATGCCTCAGCTGGAGCTGGCGATATAAGATAAGCAAAACTGCAGTGAAGAAGGAAGGTGATGTCAGTAATCTCTTGGAGAAAAGCAATTTCAGTAAGATCTTATATGAGGTGCATCCTCCATCAACTTCAGATATTAGTCCAATCAGGGATTTCGTCTTGTTCAAGTCCACTGAATACGCAATGACAGAGGTGTTGAGAATGTTGGAGGATCCTGAGAAGTGGATCATTGGGGTTTACGGAATGGGGGGTGTGGGAAAGACGTCCCTCATGAAGGAAGTGGCCAAAAAACTCAAAAAAGATTGCTTGTTTGACGAAGTAGTAATGGTTACTGTGTCCCAGAAGCCAGACTTGAAGAAGATTCAGTTGGATATGTCCGAGCAGTTAGGCCTCAGACTACATGAAGAAAATGTCACTGTGCGAGCAAGAAGATTGTCAGCTCGATTAAGAAATGAGAAGAAAGTTCTTGTGATACTGGATGATGTATGGGAGCATCTGGCTTTGGAAGAAGTTGGCATTCCCTACTGCGAGATCCACACAGGTTGCAAATTAGTGCTCACAACACGGAGTACCAATGTATGTTCTGTGATGGGATGTCAAGCCAAGATTGTCGTTGAAGTTCTATCCGAAGAAGAGTCCTGGAATTTATTTAGCAAGAATGCAGGTATTGTTCTCAACACCTCTACTTTTCTTGATGTAGCAAAGAATGTAGCCAAAGAATGTGGAGGCCTGCCTTTGGCGATAGTAACACTTGGAAGGGCCTTGAGAGATAAGGATCAATCTTTTTGGACAAATGCATTGCTAGAATTAAAAAGATCTATTGCATCAAACATCGAAGGTATTAATTCAAATGTCTTCTCACCACTAATCTTAAGTTATGAAGCCATTGAAAGTGAGGAAACCAAGATGTTTTTTCTTTGTTGTTGCCTCTTTCCAGAGGACCATAACATCAATGTTAATAGGTTGATGGAGTACATGATTGGGGAGGGGTACTTTGCTGATGTTGAAACATTGGAAGCGGCATCAGGTAGAGTATGTCTCATGCTGAACAAGCTTAAGTCTTCTTGCCTGTTGTTGGATGGTGACAGAGATGGTTATGTTAGAATGCACGATGTTGTTCGAGATGTGGCTATACATATTTCATCTCAGAATGCACATGGCTTTCTTGTAAAAGCCAGCCAAAGGCTCAGAGAGTGGCAAGCAAGGGAGAGATTGCAAATGTGTAAGAGGATTTCATTCATAAGCAATAAAATAAACCTGCTTCCTGATCAACCCCCATGCCCTCAACTTCAGACCTTGCTATTACAAAACAATTGGTCTTTAACAAAGATGCCTGAGACATTTTTCAATAGGATGGAATCCCTCAGAGTGCTTGATCTGAGTAACACACGAATTTCATCTCTTCCTCAATCACTATCAAATCTGAGAAATCTAAGAACGATTTCTTTGAAAAAATGTAGTGTTTTGAGGGATGTATCTATTCTTGGACATTTGGAAAAACTTGAAATTATTCATCTAAGTGGGTGTAACATCTATAGGCTGCCAGAGGAAATGGGAAACTTGAGTAATTTGAGGCTTTTAAATTTGTCAAATACTGGTAGTCTCGTTGAAATTCCACCTAAATTAATTTCCAAGCTATCCAGACTGGAAGAATTATACATGGGAAACAGTTTTAACAGATGGGAAGCAAGGGAAGGTGGAGATGGAAGTCAAGCCTCACTTTCTGAAGTATTATCATTACCTTTCTTGACCACCCTGAAAATTCATGTAAAAAATGGTAGATGTTTGTCTGAATCTATTCCCAGCTCCTGGATGGATTTGAAGAAATTTTGTATTAGTAGTGATACTCAATATGTGGACAGCACATCTACATGTGCAATGAATCTTAACATCTCAAACTCTGTTTCTGCCTGGGTTAATGTGTTGCTGGAGAAAACAAATGAACTTTGTTTATTTACCTGTGAAGGATTGGAAAATCTTGTTCAACTTCATGAAGGGGAATTTGGCAGCTTAAAATGTCTTCAGATCAAAGAATGTTTGCAATTGGAATATTTAATTCGTCCAGGTAAAGAAGCTCCAAAAAATGTGTTTAAGAAGTTAATGGAGTTGCATCTTGCTTGCTTACAGAACTTTATCGACTTCACTGACAGGATGCTTCCCAATGGATCATTTGTGAATTTGATGATAATGAGCATTTATAAATGTGGGAAATTAGTGCGTATCATGTCATGTGAAACATTGGAAAGGTTGCAAAACTTGGAAGACCTTGAGGTAAGTGAATGTGATGAGCTGCAGGAAGTATTCAATTTTGAGGGCATTTCAGAAGGACGTGCAGTTCTCACTAAATTGAAGAGCTTGAGACTGAGAACCTTACCAAAGTTGTTGAGCATATTCAAGGGGAAAATACCACAAGGAAGCCTCCAAAGCTTAGATGAGCTGCGTTTAAAAAAATGCACAAGCTTAAGAAGTGTAGCCTCTCTTTCCCAATCAAAACATTTTACTCAATTGGCACATCTTGATATCATAAACTTTGAGGAGTTGAAGGGATTGATCTCATGTGAGGAGATAAATGAAGCAAATAGAGGTTTAGTTTGTGGTTCAAAACCTTCTCTGGAAGGTCAATGCAAGGTCTCACTCACAAGCTTCCAAAACCTTCAGCAACTGAGCATAGAACGGTGCAAGGTCCTTCAGATTCTCCTCTCTATGAGGGTAGCCCAGTGTCTTCAGAAATTGGAACTGCTCAAAATTCGGAGTTGCATTGCTTTAGAAGAGATTATTTCAGATGAAGAAGTGGACAAAGGTGTGTTCCCTCGACTCAAAACTTTAATTCTTTACAGACTACCAAATCTAAGGAGCTTTTGCCGGGCTAATATAGCTCTTGATTTTCCTTCACTGGAACATCTTAAAATTTGGAGATGTTATGAGCTGAAAAAATTTCCACTGGAAGTAGAAAGTGCACCAATGCTGACAGTGATTGAAGGACTTGATGTAGACTGGTTTGAAGGGATGGAATGGAAAGATGAACTTACCAAATCAAGGCTTAGATCCTTATTCAGAATGTGATGCAAGCATTAAGGTACAAAATGACCTGTACGTTCTCTTCATATTTTGTCTCTTTTGTGTTCCCATCTGCTTATTATAAGCCTTCCTTTCCATGTTTGGCTTTGTTTTGGCGAGGAAAGGATTCCCTCCCTACCTTATTATAGTTAGTACATCCGGAATGTAATGATTCTACTCTGAAAGCTCAGTTGAACTGTAAAATCTGAACTATAACCAGTTGTATGTCCTTTTGGCTCTAGCTTTAGCTTTTACTTTTGCAGAAATATTTCCCAATGTACCCTTTATTCTTCAACACATTAAAAGTAATTTTTTATACAATGGTTCATTTATGTGACTCAACATTTTTTACTATTATGAGAAGCATATTCTTAGGAAAAAAAGGGGTGTTACAACTTAAAAGATGCTCTACGTGACAAGTTCAAGCAGATGGTTTTCCTTTTCTCACTTCTTAAGAGCAATGCCAATGCTTGTAACCAGTCCATATAGATACAGAGTAAAAAGTAAACTGAACTCTCAAAGACAAGTAAAGTTAACCAGTCCATATTGATTTAATTACACTCAAATACAAGTAGGGGAGACAGCACAAATAATAATTTTCCACATATAATTATCATCTACTAAAACCATGTAATTTCTACATAAATAGTAATTTTCCGCACCATATTAATTTTTTTTCTAAGAAACCATAATAGCTTACAAAAACATCTCAATTGTGAACAGTTTGGATATACACCTAGGGTTGGTGTGTACAAGGGTGATGGATTTGGACACAATAGAGGCGGATTAGGGAGGATGGAAGGGAGATTAGGGTTAGGTGAGACATTGTCAGTGATGAAGAAAGCGAAAGGAGGCAAATGGGCCTTCAGTCGAGCACCTGTTGTGCGAGGCAGAAGGCGGACGAAAGGGGAGAATCAAGGGATGATGGAGAGAAGGATGTAATTAGAATTAGGGAATTAATTTCTTTGTTAAAGTCAATCAATAAGCCAAAGGCCATTACATAATACTTGGAACCAAGGTGGGCCCACTAACTAAGAAAGTATTTAAATCATATTCATGCATCTAATCTAAGCTACTTAAACATAAGCAAAATAATCAATGGGCCATAAGGGCATCTAGAAAGCAAATAACCAGTGGCCCTAACAAGATACAAGGGAGACTAGGTGGACACAACAAATTCAGAGGTCTCGAACATAGTAAGGCAGGTTTATAGACCTTTAGCCTAATATCACAAAATAGTATGATCCAGGATCATGCTAACCTTTTCCTAATAATTTTTCACTTCATTTTAATTTGAGTCCCATTAGTATTTCACCCACCCCCCTCATATAACACAAGCCACCTTATTATGATCCAACAGCTCGCAATACGTCCGTCGCTTATTTTTCAGTATGCAACCAGGCGCATATTAGCTTTTCCTTTTAATTTTTTTCTGGAAGAACCATACAAGCTAACAATAGCATCTCAATCGTGAACAGTTCAAAGGCCTCATAATAAGGCAGAGGTTTATGGACCTGTAGTCCAATAGTACACACACACAAAAAACCATGAGATTGCAACACAAATAGTAATAATTTTCCACACCATATTATTTTTTTTCAAAAAAGTCATAAGAGCTAATAAAAACATCCCACATCCTAAACAGTTCGAACTTCGAAGGTCTCAAACATAGTAAAGCAGAGGTTTATGGACCTGTGGCCCAATATTACAGCAAGTGTCACTGAAAAGGAAGATAAAAAATCTGATAGACATAGGTAAGAGAGGTGCATCACAGCCTTTGCTAAAAAACAGTGAAAAAATGCTCAAATATTTGGAAATTTCCACTCCATGTTTGAAGGCTTAGATCTAATTACACGGGTTCCATGAACACTGATTGGTCTTTGGCAGGCATGTCAGCTATACCAAATGAGGTTGTTCTCATACCATGTTAGAGCATGGGTCTGAACACTAAAAGGTCTAGTATTGGGCCCATATTTGGATAAATACTCCCTCCGTCCCATATTGATAGCTCCATTTGGTTTTTCAAAATAAACTAAAATTAGTTTATTTTGAAAATCCAAATGGAGCTAATAATTTGGGACGAAGGGAGTATATGTCTTCAAGCTAGAGTCATCAATATACCTTTTGAGCTGTCATATTTCTAACCTAAGATTGAGCAATTAAGTGATTTAAGCTACCCATGAAAGTTGTAAGGCTTATGCTCAAGGAAGTACTTGTGTCACTACCATGATCAAATCTTTGGAGACCACTATAATTATCAAGTTAAGATTAGACTCACAATATGGTTCTAAGGGAATTTTTATTACTCAGTGATGGATTCCGCTTGTGGGAGAAGTATGATTACAACTTGCAAAAGCTAGTAAGAAAAATGACTTTTGAGTCAACAACTCCATTTCATAAAAGCCTTGCAAAGAATAAGCCAATTAGCCGAATGCAGAACAAGTTAGCTCTCCTAAATTTCTTCCAAGTGAAATCTCAAACAAAAGGAAACATTAATCTCTTGTGATCATCAGGATTGCTCTTGTCCTCCATCTTGTTCAACCGTCGCATCTTCAGTTGTGACAGGCACTGGCTTCTCCGGCTCCTCTGCTGGAACTTGCACTGAATTGCGCTTAATCGACGCCGTCTTGATGAGGTGGTTGTAGCTTCCCTTCTCCTTGAACAATTGAGAAAAGTGGTGCTTACAGTAAAGAATGCCATTCAGTGCAGCATAAGATGAGGGTGTGAGTGCACAACCTCCATGGGAGCACCGAAAACAGGTCTTGTGGTAGGATTCCCCTTCTACAGTCACCTGTTGCAAGAGAGGCTGATTCAATTTGATATTTCCCTAATCTGATACACAAGTTCGATCATATATAGAGTGCACCATGACTCAATCAGAAGGGACAAGCGACACATGTGTTTAGTCTTCCAATAATGCTAATCAATGATATTTCTCTTTTCACAAGAGAAAGCAAGGGTAATGTTCATTATCGAAGTTGGAGATGCCCAAATTGAGAGAGAGATATATACCTTCTCCAATGGGTAAGCTGTCTTATGGCAAGTGGCACATTTGTCTTGGGTGCCAGAGAACATGTGAGAAAGTTTGCTTGGGGTCCTATTCTGTTAGGAAGATTGCACAATCACTAATTGGCAGTTTGCATTGAAGAATCATTTAACTGCATTGAACAGAGAATCTGGCTTACCAGAAGTTCATTCTGCCTTTCAGGTGTTTTTCCAGCTGGCCAAGTCCAATAGAAGCCAAATTGAGCCAAATATAAAAGTTATTTTTTTGTAAATGCAAGTAAAAGGGAAACAAAATTTCTGAAGTATTGTCATTTAAAAAAAAAACTTACATGTCTGGAAATTCTTAGCGAAGCTGCCTGTTTCCTTGAAAAGCTGTTCAAAGTGAGGTTTGCAGTAAAGAACTCCATCCATGGAAGAGTAGTTGCTCATCTAAAGGGTAAAATTTCATCAGCACAGAAATTGCATCACAGAGTACTGCATTCCATAAGATGTATCACATTTTCAACATTATATCATCAAAAGACTTTCAAGTAGCAAAAGTCCATCTTTAAATCATCCATCTTGTTATCATGGGAGGTGTTTCCATCACTAATATTCCATTGACTTCTCAACATGCTGCTTGGCTGTTGACAATAAATTAGGATTGGCTGTGAGGACACCTACAGCCTATAGGGAGTGAGTGCCCAATCAGCTGTCACCAGCGGTAAAAACACGCGAAAAAACAGACCACAATTTGTCAATTTCACACATTTTCATAAATTTTCCCTACTGGTGGCGGCTAATTGGACATTCACTTCCCATTGGCTATTAGTGTCCTCACAACCAATCCGAACCTATTAATAATATAGATGGTGCACGGACATTAGTGAGCCTAAAAAAAATGATATTTTCACAACAAAAACACATAAAAGGTTTATATATGTGTCTTGATTGGTTTAGATAAATGAGCCCAAGTGAACTTTATACAAGACCTATTTATTAAATCCAATTAAAACTTTTGTGTGAGTTTTCATTGGCATTTTTGTTGTGGGAATATCATTATCTGCGAGTCTGCCTTGCCCTTATGTATTTTCGGCACACATGTTCCCAACATATATAACACCCTAGCAAGTTCCCTTGTTAATACAGTACAATTACGTGACCCTTTTAGAAAGAGTCACCCACTTAGTTTAGGGTGCAGGTGTGCCCCTGTTTTACAAATATATGTCTTCTCACATTGGGCCTCTTGAACTTATATATTTGCATTTCATTTGAGAAATGAAAATGCTAGGACTGCTCGTGCCTAGGAACGCTCGCTTCCTGTTTGCCGCGATGAAGGCATAGGGCCCGCATTTGGGCATGGACCGATGCTGGGGGGCTCACTCAAGTCATTTGTATAGTTTCTCATTTCATCTGTTTAGTTTGATGCACTTAGGCCTTTATCTCACCTAAATCTAAATCCATGGCCATTAGGCAATTTCAATACCTACGAAATTTGAGGCTAGCTCCTCTCTGCTGCCATTGGTGCTCCATTACAATCATCCACCAGGCATAAAATATTTGAATGCAAATCACATGGTAAGAATGCAAACCAAGCTAGACTTACCACCAGGGTTCCTCGGCAATGGCTGCATTTGAAGCAGGACTTGTGGTAGGACACGCCATCAGCAGACAGCAAATCCACAACATAAACGGTCTTGGCACATGCGTTGCACTTCTGGAGGGTCCCAGTGAAAGCCATTCTCAGTTCCTGAAGATAATCCACAGAAGGGAACGTCCAAGAAGAACAAGAAGATCCCCCCTCCCAGTGACCACCAACCTCAAGGCCCTGCTGCCTCCCCCCTTCGATCACCAGAACTCAAAAGAGAAGAGCAGGGACAAAGGGGGCACTTGTATTAGCCTAACAACGAATATATGGTTTTCCTGGAAGCAGATGACAGAGGGTAAAAAGTGTAAAACAAAGGGTGGGTGGGATGTGATTGAGGCTCAAGGCTGTGAGCCTTTTTAGGTGCCATGGTTCTGCAGATTGGTGATAAGAGATGATCAAGTGATTGTACTTCACAGGATGGCATTGAGACCGGGTCTGAGGGAAACGGTCGTAAAATTTGCTTTCTGTGGGTGGCAACGGACTTTTCTATTCTTGTGCTTACAGTTGGTTTAGAGTTTGGCCTTTCATTGTAATGTGATAGGGTGGTTACTAGTTAAGGCTCACACGTTATCTCTACCATCTTCATGCATGAGCATGATGTTATTGTTATGTTTTTTTAGAGTACCGTTACATTGACGTTAAGTTTTATATATCAAGAACCAACTTCATCCGTTGATCAGTAGGGTCCAAATGAGTCAGACCCTGCTTATCAACGGTGTTTGGTTGATAAAATAGGTTCTTGACATTCACTATAAAGCATTTTTTTATGATCCTGCCACAAATCCTCTTGGGTATGTACAAGGCTCACCTACTACAGGGGCCCCTTGAAGCATGTCTTGGCCATCCCATCAATACCTTGTTGGTTTTAAGTTATTTACAGAGTTTTTTGTTGTTTTTTTGTTCCTATATTTTTTATGAAATTGTCCAAATTTGCTAGTATGTTTTATCAAGGATTTAGTGAATATGCGTCAGGCTTGAAATATGCATCTAGTGCATGTGCACCATCAGATGGAGATCTGATACTGGTGGGCGGGTGGATAAAACCTGCATGTGCACCATCAGATGCATATTTCAACCTTCATCTCACGTTAACTGATAAACATGGGATGGAGGGGGTTGCACATGGGAGCCCTTGATATTAATAATCAACGGTGTATATGTTAGTACACGTTAATACCAATATTACTTACACTAACTTGGCTAGTGTGTACGTAGTTGATCTCATAGATAAAGGGTTCTCATGCACGGTTTACGCTAGGTTTATTTGTGAGTGAAGATCATGAAAAATGTTTCCTTAACATAAAGCTATTAATGTAGGCAAAGAGAGTAATAGATTTGTGATTATACTTAATGTTTATAGAACTGTAGGGTTCTGAATGAATTTCGTTCATTGGAGTGGCTGAAATTAAAGTGCATGAGTGCCCTAAAGTAGAGCTACACACTGCAGGCTCCACTTATACATATAGAATCAAATTCTAGGAGCAATCCTTAAAGGACTTTCTGTCCATCAATGTGAGTCACAATAGTAGGCCCTCTTGGTGGCAGGAAACTTGGAAGTATGCAATGGGGCCCATGGGGATGCAGGAAATTAAGGGGGATCGATCAAAGTCCAAAGATGGATTTTGGAATTGAGGGCACACAAATTTTGTTCACATTTGACTTAAGCACCAGGCCCGGGCATATCAATTGATGGGAAATGAGCTTTTTTAAACCGCTCATTTATCCTATATTAATAATTACATTTTATATTTGGTAAAACCCAGATGAAAAATAAGCTTTGATACTCTTTTTTATGTATTTAATTACTTAAATTAAATAAAATAAAGTTATTAATATAGAATAAATTTTTTTGTCAAATGAAACTATTAATTTGGGACGAAAGGAATATGGGATTTGATGAAGAAGATCCAAATGACATATAGATTGTACCTAACTGCTATGAATTAATGATTAAAAAATACACAAAACCCATGTGTCATGCAAACCTACCATAACTCCCATGACTTTATAACTTTTCATTCGCTAAACTAATTAAGGGAAATGGCGAGATAATTGACATTTTTTTTATATACAAGATAAATACATAACCACTAGGAAGAGACGAATTATTGGATCGGAGAAGTGTAGGTGGAAATTGCAGGTTGGAGGTGAAATGGGATATGTCCAGAGGAAAAGTTAGATCTTCATTAAGAAATTACACTAGAGGGGATGACAGGAAGACAATAAGAAGTCAGATCTTAATTTGATGGTTCAGCTCCCTTCACGTACACATCGTGGCTTGGGCAGCTACGCATACGTAGGCGGACTCTATAGCAAAAATCCAAATTGAACATAATTACATATTTCATAAACATTATATTAATAACGATCTAATATAAACTTTGAGACACAAACACTACTTTAAAGTTACATATAAGAATTAAGTATCAACATTGGAATATATATATAACGAGGAGTATATAAGTCGTTAAGGACCTGACTAGAAGGGGCAATGCAAGTAGCCTCTTAGAGTATTGTATCCTGGCAATTTCTTCAGGTACGTATAAGTACCACTCATATATGTACTTGATAAATTAGGATACGATATCCTGCTGGGTGGCTAAGAGAGTGGGGGTTCCAACTTAGAACCTCCGCTTCCTGAAGCTTGTCTTGACCATCCTAACAACACCCCATTGGTTCACAAATACGTTTTTGTTTGTGTATTTTTAATAATTGAATGGACACTGGACCGAATCCCACCAGCCTCATTCACATTGCAGGCCAATTCTAAATTAATTATCAATGAACAATCAAATTTTAATCTTGTAATTGATTGTATGCTGCCATATAATGGAATAAACAAAAGTATAAACCAAGGTGTATGTGGAAGTGATGATCTTGTCCTTCAGGGACAGTCAAATAACTTTGCATACTTTTTCTAATCAGATGACGTTCGTAGTGTACAACTGACTCCATCCAAAATTGGATGTGGAGCAGCTAGGGTTGATATCGCTTTCAAAAAAAAGATGCTAGGGTTGATATCCCATGAAAAATCAACCTATGAAACATCTAAAAAAAGCCAGTCAATTCAACTTTAATCCTAGGAATATTTTACCCTAGACCCAATATAGCTTGGGCTAATACTCCCTTTGTCCTTATATTAATAGCTCCATTTAGTTTTTCAAAATGAACTCAAATTATTTTAAAAAACTAATTAAATAGAGCTATTAATTAATGTGGGACAGTGGGAGTCTTAATTTACACCAGGATTCTGCAAATAATATTTTCCATTGGCATTTGAAATAAAATATGTGATGATATAGACAGCAAAAGTATTGCTTAAAAATATCTAACAATTGGGGTCAAGTAATCATTGCTTTGCGAACTAAAATATAAATAAACAAATCACCAAATATACATCAATAAATTGACATTTAGTTCTCTATGTGCTCTTATCTTAAATGGAAGTACTGTAGTTTTTTCATTCTTTATTAGTGGCCAGCTTCTCACAGATTCCATTTCAGCACAGGAGAAATTCATTAAGGTGGTCATTTATCAAAATAAATAAAACCAAATTTTATGAGAATCTGTCAACTTGTGTGTTACTGCAACAAAAAAAAACACCTGAGTGCTTTAGCACCTCTTGGTGGCTAGAAAACTTGGAAGGATGCATGGGGGGGATCAAAGAGGGATTTGGAATTGAGGGTACAATAATTTTATGCACATTTGACTTTAGGGCCCCTCCTAAACTTATAAGATATTGAATATGGGGAATGGAAGAAGATTCATATGGCATATTAGACCCTTTTTTATCATCCTGATGAATCCAATCAAAATTGTTAATAAGTGCCACTAAAAAAAAATTGAATGAGTTAATTTCATTCAAGCCATCTGACTAAAGAACTCCATTGTAAATAATTTCTCGTTCATAGAGTTTTCAGTTAGAAATCTAACAGGACTTTTTTAAAATAAAACTGTAAATAGTCTAATCTTTATGTATCAGGTTTGGAACTGTGATGGAGGTGTTTTTCGTTTCCGGTACTGCCGTACTGAACCAATTTACATTTTAAACTGTAAAGATATGATAATTTCAAAATTAGGTAAATGCGAAAAATCACGAAGTTAGATTAAGCTAAAAGTGCCAGCCATTGGAAGATGCTCAGTGCCAATTCGGTATCCATCATCTGGTAGGCATGGTCAAACACCAGGATAAATAACATGTGCTTGCGGTTGTTAGTGTATATTCTGGCACAACATTTGCGCTAATGTATGCACCGTTAATTCTGGTGATAGATGCTCTTATTCATGGACTATAACATTTTTTTCCCGTCCTTAATTTAATTGACAAAATAAAAAATGAACTAATTTTTTTTGTCTTAACATAAAATTCAAGGTAGAAATATTATTTTAAAGTTATCTATAGGATATAAGTATCAACATTGGAATATTTCCTACCAATTGTACACTAGACCAAATCCCACAGTCCCCATACACAGTTGAGGCATTTCTTAATTTTCCAAATTAATTGTCAATATGACCAGTCATAATTCTATATAGACAAATATAATAAACAAAAGTATATGCCAAAGCATATGTGGAAAGTAGTGATTTGCTACCTTTTTCTATTCAGATGGAGTTTGTACAGTTGACTTACAAGCAAATTTGGCACTGGGGGCAGCTAATGACTTGTTGCCGGCCCAAGCAGGCAATGCCGGCCTCACATGCCAACTAACAGCATTTCCCCACAACAACACTCTTCTTATTAGAAGATCAAATTCACCCCATTTCACTCTTAAACTTCAGTTTCAGATATCTCACTTCCCCTTGTGATCTTGGGTTGTTCAAATTGACAGGTGCAGTCTTCATCATGCGGCAGGCTGGTTCTTACTCGGGCATTCTCTCTGGCGGGGTCTCAGGGAGGACAGGCCCCCACTCTCTCCCACTGGCAAGGATCAAGAAGATCATGAAGAAGTCCGGCGACGACGTGAAAATGATCGCCGGCGAGGTGCCGATAGTGTTCTCTAAGGCATGTGAGCTCTTCATAACGGAGCTTACACTGAGGTCATGGCAGGAGACCCTCAAGGGGAAGAGACGGACTCTCCACCGGGAGGATGTGGCTGAAGCTGTAATTCAGACTGACATATTCGACTTTCTGGTCGATTTGGTGTCAAATTCCGGTGGTCTGCAGGGAGATCACCAGTGTGGGAGCAGCATGCAAGGCATTACAGCGGACCCATGATTTATTTTACTACTACTCACTCTATTTTGAATTCAATTGTTCATTGCAGTTCCTTAGGATGTGTTACATATTACTTTGAAATGCCCCTCCTTAGAAGGGAAACATTTTTAATGTTCTACTTTTACCCTGAACCCAGCCTAAAGAATGTATAGGAGCCCTTAATATCTAATTAATATTTAATTAAACTAGATGCACATGCTAATGCATGTTAGTGCCACTACCACTGGCGCTAATATGTGTTGGGTTTTTATGTATTCTTCCGGGTTCATTGTGAGAGTGGAGCAGTACCATTACAAATAGGTAATAGCAAGTCATCCTGTGGAAAGGGTGGAGGTTAACCAGTTATTACCGGTTTGCAATGCCGGGTGCCCCTCTGCAGTTGGGAGCTCATTTCAGGCTCACTGAAGGGGCAGCGCAGCTAAATATCTTCCCTTAAGTTATTCGATGTTCATCACTTCTTTGTATGGCCTCTTTCTCTCTCTAGTCCTAAGCAATCTAGTAATTCCTGCCTCGTTAAGTTGTAACTTCATAACCAAGGGATTGGAACTAAGTAAAGATATGTGCCTAAGAGACAGATTAATCAACGGAATATTTTTTTGAGAATTCTACAAACATGAGAATCATTACCATCCCTTTTGAGCATTTCTAAAATTCTAGTAGAAAAAAATTAGAAGATGATTAAATCCATGTGACATGGTTATTTTTTTTAACCAATATATTGAACTTTTTGTTGGACCATGGTATGGGCTCGAACCCGGTTTGGTTTAACGTTATCGCGGTTTGGGTGAACCGGTACGGGCCACGGGGTCCAAGGATGGTGGGGGTGGTCGCGCCGACCCCATATGTACCTTCGTTATACTAATTCGATTGGGACCCGCCGACGTCACAAACGCATACTAGGCATTCGACTAGGTCGTGTATTAACATGTTGTGGGCCCAGATGCATAAATTATGTATCGAGTGTGGGACCCGTGGTTAGCGAGGAGTCGACCCTGTCGTGGGCTTGGCCGTGTGTAGGGGGTCTAAGCCTTCGCGGGCCCTAAGAGATAGAGCCTACTTATGTTGTGTTTGAACCTCAAGTTAAACCGGAAGAAATAAAGAATGATAGCCCAATTAAGTTCAGCCCACTTTTAGGCCCGCTTAAGATAGGAATGTGGGAGGGTATTTAAGGAAGAGAAAGAGAGGAGACAACCCTAAGTGTGGCTCGCCCCCCTCTCTCTCCTTGGTGCGGCCTGCTCACAACTTGGGGAAAGCTGCTGGCTGCCCCTCTCTAAGACCTCTTAGGCGGGCTGAAAGAAAGAGGAGGCTCTCCTCCATTGTTGGGACATCTTGATGATTGATTGGGCTGAGTTCTTGCTGAGATTTCTTCAATCTAAGCATTGGTTTACGAGGGATCAACACATAAAGGTAACATTTTTTTCTCCCTTGCTTATTGTTTGTGATTGTAGTAGACGAATCAGTTAATTCAAGAGCGTGCAAGGGCTGGATAGCCCAGGTCAGTTCGCTATTGTTCCTCTTTGTATCTTATATTTGCATGATTCATTGATTGGATATGTATTATTGCTAATTGATTAGTGATTTATGCATGATTGTTGTAGATTTAATTAAAAGACTAATTTTTTATTAGTGCGCCACCCCCATCCCACCGTGCTTCCCCTAGTCTGACCACTCTTCACTTTTCACAAATTAGTTCATGATGAAATTGGCTAATAGAGTAACGCTAAAACATATTTTGGTTATTAGTCAAGTCCAGCTAATTGAAGGGCACATTAGTGAGTCCAGACTTCTTTTTTTTTTTCATTAACTTGGATACCCAAAATGTTAAGAGGCCAAAATCAAGAATTATATGAGAATACCATACGGGATTTTAGACAATTTGGTGCTCGATTGGATATGTCATTGAGCGGCGTGAGGTGGACTCCGTAACTTGTTGCATCATAGTTTTAAAACTTCAATGCGACTCTAAATACTCGTCGAGTTGACTTTACTCCTTAGTTGTCGGAGTTAAAATCTATAGCTACTCAAAAGTAGAAAGATTTTATAAGTCATTTTATTTTGTCAAGTTACTTCTTTAGTCAAACTCAATTAGTTCATGTGAGACTTCATCTTACTACCACTTTGATAATACATTTGCTTCAAAATGTATAAAAATTATTTATGAAATAATATTCAACTATGATTTTAACATTATTCCAAGTTCAATATATTGACTTTATGTCAACTAAATAATTTTCCTTGTGGAAAATAATGTAATATTTGCACATTTTTTACATCTAAAAAAATAAATTTATTTTTATAATCTTTAATTTAACCAAACCTTTTCAAATAAACTATTCAAATTTCTACATACAATTCCATTTTGACCATGTAAAATTCCAAGTCAATTCAACTTGAACAGTTTAGGAGCCAAGTTTCAATCATGAGTTTTCAAACATTTTGAAAAGAAAATGACAAGTTCTCCTCCATGTGATATCTCTTGATCGATCAGCTTTGTTGTAGGTAATTCCTTCTTGCTTTGTGGTGCAAACCCAATCCTTTCACTTCACTGAACTAGACCATTTGGTTTAGTACACAATTTAACATGTATGTCCAGTATCTCTCACTACTATATGCACCAAGTTATTTAATAACAAAGGATGATGAAATTAGCAATCAATAATAATTAATAACAATATTGAAACAATGATATTAACTTAAATACTAACACTTGCATCTTGCATTTAGATTGTCATCATTGTAAAATAACCATGGTTTCCCAATAGCTTAAGTTATTAGGTAATGGGTTATTAATATATTCCCTCCATCCCGCATTAATAGCTCCATTTGTCAAAAAGTTTATTCTATATTAATAGCTTCATTTTTTTTTCAATTTAAGTGGTTAGGTTTTAAAATTAATATCATAAGCTTATTTTTTCTTCTTTTAGATGTAAATTTTACCATTCAATAAAAACCTCTATTTTTTCAAATATAGCTATTAATATGGGACAAAGAAAATATTATTATATAATCCTACCATCCTAAATTAATAACTTCATTTAGCAAAAAAGTCAGTTTCATACTAATAGTTCCATCTTGTTTAATTTAAGTGGTTGAGTACTTAAAAAAAAGTATGGTAAGCTTATTTTCCTTTTTCTTAAATGTGGGTTTCACCATAAATTACTATTTTTTCAAATGCGACTATTAATATGGAACAGATGGAGTATTACAGAGGGAGTACTATTTAATATAATGCTACTCCCTCTGCAAGCATTCGTAAAAATTTAGCAGGTGGACATAATAAGAGGAGAGGGTATGATAATAACCAAAGGCCATGGAAAAATGTGCCCTAGATTATAAATAGGAGAAAAGTGCCAACCACGTAATTCAAACAGTTAGGAAAGAGTTATTGTACTATTTTTTATATAGCTTCACTTAACAATTATTCCTCTAATTTGAGTGACAACTAAGTATGCTAGAATATTCATTCTTGATTCGATCACATCTGAATCAATCTAACCAGTTTAGATATCCCACATTAATTTGCCTCGATCATGTTTTGTCTACAATTCAAACTAGAGTTGAAAAAAACAACCATTAATATTTTTCTAAAAATTTACACCTTCTCATCATTCCTCCTCTCCTTCCACCTATCATAGGGTGGCGAAACATATTATTTATGACATGTACTTAGGCACATGTACATATGTATGGGTGTATTGTATACAGTTATGCAACGTTGCATAGAATCATATACATGGCTGATTATGTTAGGACACTTGGTCAACTAGCTTATTATTTCGAGTATAAGGCCCCCCGTCTCAATATAGCATAAGAGAGTCTTGTTAAGCATTTCAAGGTAGTTTTCCAAAATTTGGATTGGTCATGCCCATATATTAGGGTTGCACCAAAAAACTGGAACCAAATCGAATTTAGCAGTTCAGTTTGGTTCCTTATTTAGTTTCAGTTTGGTTCTTAAAAAAAATCAAGTGAATTTCGGTTTGGTACAGTTTTAAGAAAAAATAAACCGGAACCGAACTGACATATCTACCCATATAAAACCACTCATTTTCACCCTTTCCCAACCCTAATTTTGCATTTGCCCAAACATTTTTTCCGATTCTCCCCCAACGGACGGCGGTGACGAGGTGGCTCCCTGCTCTCCCGGATTTCCCCTTCCATAGTGGTCCTCTCCGACCACTATGGAGAACACGACCCGTCGACACCCCCTCTCCCTCCTCTCCCGGATTTCCCCTTCAATGTAAGTCGAAGCTACACCTGCCATACCTCTAGAGAGCCAATGAGTTGCAAAAGCACGAACCCCTCGTCGCCTACTACTATAATATCATCTTTCACATTGTAGCCTGTGTAACAGTCATAATCTGATTTGGAATCGAATACACAGTACACACTGTAGCCTGGCTAGCCCCTAATAAAGGGTGGGAACCTTGGTTAGCCCCCAACGAAGGGCGAGAACCACTAAGAAGGCTACACGTGCTAGAGTAGATAGTATCATGGGATGAATCTCTACTCTTTTGATCTCGGCACCCCATGAGCACATGTGTCTCTTCTTTCAACAAGCACGAGGTATTTTTTCGATGATCTATGGAGAAGTAAGAGGTTGTTGCTTTATACCCGCAGCAAAGTTCATAAGATGGATTAGGTGTCTGGGACACTTGTAGCAAGTCATGGAGCTTGCAAACCCTGGGAGCATCTTCGATACATCAGAAGAAACTCTAGGGGTGATTTTGGGTGAAAAGCACACCTTGTTTTTACGAATAATATTATTTATATTATATATTTTTGAAACTGTCAAATGTTACTTTATGCCTAATAGTATAAATTCTCCTATTAAATATTTTAAAATACTCACCACCCCCCAAACATTGCAAGACCTGATAGAGCTTAGTGTGCGGGTAGAAGGGCTTCCTCGGGAGTTTTTGAGATGATTTCAAAGATTTTCAACTGTACTTAAATCACAGTAAGAAGTTTTAATATTTTTCAACTTGTGTGTTTGTACACATATGGTATATTCTTGGGTAAATATTATTTTATAACATGCTTTCAGTGAGTAGCTCCAGTCGCGGGCTTGGGGAAACTCTGATATTTTTAGTAAAATCTTTATATGTTCTTCCGTAAATCCCGGGGCGCGACAGCCCATGTGTCATGCCCCGGCACTGCCCGACCCAAGCCAAACCCGGTCCAGGGGCAAGTCAAGCGCATAGGGGCGACAAGGAGAATTGAAAGACGGTTTAGCGGAAGACTTATGCCCTAACCACGGGCGATTTAACAAAACTACAGAGTATGCACACCACTTTGAGCAAGAGTAAATAAGTAGAAAAGAAAAAGAGTTGTTTTAACTCAAGATAAACATAAGTCTCAAACCCACATGCTTAGTCAACCTTAGCCCACTCTAGGCTCCAACATAGGTCTTAAACAACACAAATGTATAACATAGCATAAATCAGAATGAGAACCATACACAAAGGTTCTAAACATAAAGCATAAACTAAGTAAAATAAGTCTCATAAGAGGACTCCACGATCACTCCCATGTCGTCTCCGATCTTTCCTCGAAGAGGAGATCCTATCCGTCTGTGTGTTGCGCCACGCAGCCCCAAAGCAAAACACAATAAAGAGGGGTGAGTTTAAACAAACTCAGCAATGGTTTTCTAATATACTATCATCATTGGAAACATGACGACATATCAACATAACTAGTCAAAGCAAAGATTGACAAGATGTAACATTTCCTGATCGTACATTTATAACACATAAACCTGCATATAGTGTCTAAATCACACTTTCTGATCATGCATTCATAATACATAAACCTGCATATAGTGTCTCAACCACACTTTTTGATCATGCATTCATAACACATACACCTACATATAGTGTCTCAATCACACTTTCTGATCATGCATTCATAACACATAAACCTGCATATAGTGTCTCAATTACACTTCTTCAAATCACGTATGCATAATATATCTCATCCATTCTTGTACGGCAAACATGTCAAATTACATGTTACACAAACATGCATAGCATACATCATATACTTGCATCAACATAAATCAAGAATGCCTCCATCAATGAGTAATCACAAATAGTGTCACGAAAACGGGAACCTAGACGAGGCCATGAAGGCATGGCATGGTCCAAATTCTACATAAGAATTTAAGAAGTTCAGGGTTGTCAATCCCTAAAGGCTGCTCACCCCAGACGATCCTGGCCAAGGATGTCACATTCTCATGAAGAGAACCTAGGGAAGAGGTGTTCGTTTTGGGACATCTCCTACGATAGGGAAAAGCCTGAGTTTCCACACAGGAAACCCTAGAACACATGGTAGCCAGTGCACAAAGCATACCATATTGGATTCTCAGGGTCCAAAAGACAATAATAATCTCAATTTGCAAGATAAATACACAACTCGCCCCCATATAATTTCCATTTAACTAGACTCAACCCGAGGAGTGCACATGTTCCACGAAGGAGCTCAAATCAAAACGTGTCCTTTCAGACCAATCAAGTTTCGATTAAGCCACGACCGATCAATTCGGCACGCAATTTTACCACATTGCATCCAATCAGTCAAACTCGATTAATCTCGATAAAGCATCAATTGAAATCCATTTTTACGATGCATGCAACATGGTACATACGTGGGCAAGGCATACATGAATCCTAACTCATGGTAAGTGCTCTCATCAGCCCCTCATGCATCATTCATAATCCTAATATTAATACTCATCATCATCATTAAATCCCACATGTGTGTGTACATAGTCGAAGCATTTCCCTCCATGCACATCAACATGCTTACAATTCACTAACCATCACACTACACATATGTATTAACATCTAATCATGAATTCCAGCGGAAATCATAGATGAAGAATCATTAAAATCATAACTCAAATCAAAGCTTAACCACAAGTTAAACACATATAAGATGAATGTGGTTTTTTTTATGAGTTTACATTCTATTTCAAAACCCTTACTGAGCTAAGTTCACCTCTCTTTTGTTTGTGGTTTCTGTTTTGAGGCTGTATGTTATGCCATGTAGGTGCTACAGAAGGGCTCTCTATGTTGAGCAGGAGGGTGGACACATTCATTGAGAGGGGCTAGTGTTATTTGGGTTTTGATTAGACTTGTCTTATGATATATTGAGCTTATACTTGACTTTACTTCACATTATAATTAGCTAGTGTTGGCGTTAGACTTGTGTAGCCCTTGACGTTTGATATTATGTTGTTATTTAGATGATGTGGGTATTGTGTGGACTAAGATGGTTAAGTAGTCTCTTTATTTTCTTCCTCTACTTCTTTTGTATAAAAGGTATGTGTGCGCACTCCATTGTTGTTAAGAACTAAGGATGGTTAAGTCTTCTGCATTTTTTCCAATTTACTTTGTCGCACTACGTTCCACTCTCTTAGACCAGGTTCAGGGAGCACAATGTTGCAGGCAATTTCCTTAACACATGCACACTAAGTATACAACACACCGCACATGTGTATGCCCGAGCATGTGTCACGTATAGTACGCTTCACTGCCCTGTGACACATCACCTCCATTGTTATCACCTCCTACTTTTTTCCCCTCCATCCTCTGTTGTCCCCCATCGTTTCCTTCCTCCCTCATCCACTTTTACCATTCTCTTACCTATCCTTTTTCACTGCACCTTCCACTCTCATCCCTTCCCCTCTTCTCACCTTCACCATGTCACAATCCCCTGTCTCCCTCTCTCCTCTTCCTCACTTCCCTTTGTAGTGTTAGTTTTGTTGGGTTGTACTCTTGGGTTTTCATCCCTATGCCCATGTGGCGGGGATTCTATTCCCTATCTACTTTTGGTCAAGTACAACTTGTAACATTGTTGAAGCCTTCTTTGTGCTCACAATCGGGAACTGGTATAGGCGTGCCTCCAATATCTCATCTTGAGAGGTGGAGTAGAGGTCCATGTTGGTGTGTTATGGGCATGCCTCATCATTTTCTGGAGTGGATAAGTAGAGGTCCCAATTGTTGGTGGTCACCTGCCTTCACTTCACAGGGCATGCACAACTAGTGTTGGTGTCCGTCTTTGCCTTCTATCCGTGTGGAGTTATTCAGTGGTTTTACCTTGCTGCATCAGTTTAGGCACAATTTTTTTTGTTGCTAGTAATGGCGTGGTACCAACCCTTGTGAAGTCCATTACCATTTCTAATGTGGTGATGGTGGTTTGTGTTAAGGGTCTATTTGGATTGGTGGAAAGCAGGAGAAAGAGAAAGTGAATCCATGTGAAAGAGAAACTAAGAGATTCCTAAAAAATTTCCACTATTTGGTTGCACAAATCATGTTAGAGAAAATTGACGGTAACGGTGGTGGTAGCGGTGATGGTAGCGGTGACAGTGACAGTGAAGATAGTGGTGGTTGCGGTGGTGGTGGTAGCGGTGGTGGTGGTGTCAGCGGTGGTGGTTGTGGTAGCGGCGGCGGTAGTGGTAGTGGCAGCAGTGGTGGCAGTGGCAGTGGTGAAAGCGGTGACAGTGATGGTGGTGGTAGTAGCAGAAAGACATAAGTCTTTAGTACAATGATTTTCTCCCAAAATCCATGGGTTGATGGGTGGAAAGCTTTTGGGCCAAATTTTCATCCATTTTCTCTCAGTTTTCACTCTAGTTTCTCTTTCTTTGTTGCACCAAACAGTGGAAACTGGGGGATTTTAAGAAGATTCATTTCCTTTCCCCCGCTTTCCACCAATCCAAACAAACCCTAAGAGTTTTCTTACTCCTTATTTATATTTTACTTTGACAATGTTTTTAACCTCAAAATGTATTACACCATGTGAATATGTTGTAGCCTTTGCTAGTTATATAGCCCACATGTGTGAGCAAGTGTTGCAACATTTGCCCGCAACATTGCGCACAATAATAGGTAAATGTTGCAACATTTGTCCATATAGGTAAGCGTTGCATGCTAACATTTTTAACCTTATAATGTATGTCATTGTGTGAATATGGTGTAGCCTTTGCTTACAATATTGCGCATACTATCACGGTGCACCAAGGCAAAATGCTCATGGCATATATTGGGTATACATATACTTGTGTATTGCATATTTGGTGTGTATGTGTTACAAGGACTACCCGCAAAGTTGTACATGTGTTGCAGGGAAGGCTTGCAACTTTGTGCAATATGTATACACAACATTGCATACATGCACGTAATATTGCATGTATATGGTTGGCCATGTTGGGACACTTGGCCAGTTAGCTTGTTGTTTAGAGTTTTAGCATGTCCCTTCCTCTTAAGAGAGTCAGAGAGTTGTATTTTGAGGTAGTTTGACAAACTTTGGTTCTAGCATACTCATACAACCACTTTGGTTGTCACTCTAGAAATATGTAAAAAATCTCTTATGATATGTAGGTGGGGACTAGTTGAGCTAAAATGTTAAATTATTAGTATGATGCCTAACTGCAAGCAAGTGTAAGGGAAAAATGATCGGTTGGTTAGCCATCATACTACGAGCCCTACTGGCTAGGAAATGAGCTCTCTGACCCAAAGGTCTGCCATCTGGCCTTGCGACCTTGTTGAAAAGAAAATCTTTGTATCTTTTGTGTGCATGGTGTTGAAATAAAATATTTTGCTACTCGAGTTAACTAAGTTGGATATGTGTATTATAAGGCCGCATTCTCCTCTAGCTAGCTCGTTTAGGAGATATACTAGTACGTTCACATATTTGCTTTGGGGCAATTATGTTGCTTAGGATCGCAGGCTAGACATGCAATTGCATGACACAAGGCCACAATCGTGATGATCAAGGCTGATTTACTTGGCTAATTTGCCTCCCAAGTATCGCATGACATTTCTATGACAATACGTGTAGGTAATCATTGTAAGATTTATTTGTACTCATAGGCAAGCATTACACTAGAAGAAAATTTATATGAGCATGAGCTCACGCACATTAACGTGATCCTAGGTCCGTGCATCTTGATCCAACAGCCCCTTAAACTAATATACTCACCGTCAGACCAAAATCCAACAACACAATATGCCCAAGCTCATATAAGCGAGTTTTTGGCTTGTTTATACTATTACGTACAGATATTGTATAAGTAAGCATTAAAACATTGTTTTGTATACAATATTGTACCCACATACATGGACAAGCGCTGTATCGTTTAATTACGCACATTTTAGACTTCTTATATTGTCGTGTCTTTACGCTTCTCTCTGCCGCCTGTTCGCCGTGTAGAAGGTTATTTTAGTAATGTCACTCATCTGTCCAGATATAAATATGGGGCCGAAGGCGGTCCGAGCCTTCCCCGCCCACACGACCGACTCGGAGAAGGGATTTTGGATCCGATCGAGGAAAGGCCAAAAATGTCGTCCTTCGACACCTACAGCAACGACGGCGACGACCTCCACCACCCGCCGGAGGAGGCGGCGGGGGCGCGGCCGTTCGACGACGACGGCTACATAGGCTACGACCCCCGCCTCCCCTCCCAGCGCTACGACGACGTCTCCTACGCCTCCGCTTTCCCCGTCGACGACGAGGTCCCCGTCCACCACGTCCCTGAATCCGGCAGCGGAGACTTCGGGAGCGTCCCGCCCTCACCGGATATGTACGGGTTCCAGGCCGCGCCGGAGGAGGACCCGGTGTCGCCACCACCCCCGCTGTTCTCCTCCGCGGACGCCAACGGAAACGGGCGAGTGGAGCTGGAAGAGGGGATCTTTGCCTCCGACGGCCCGATGCTACCGCCCCCTGGCGAGATGGAGGCTGAGGAAGGGTTTGCCCTCCGCGAGTGGCGTCGGTGAGAATTTTGAGTGATTATTGGTTCATTTTGCTGGAATTAGGTGGATCTGATTGGAAGTGGGAGAAATTGTGGTCTGTGTTTGCTTTCATTTTGTCTGATGTGCTGAATCATGCTTAGATCTGTCGGTATTCTGTGTTGTGTTTCATCTTGTGCTTCTTTTCGTTTAAATTATTGTTCAAAATTTACTTAGAATCGATTTGGGTGATATATTTTCGCTTGATGATAGTTTGTGTTGAATTTCGTGCACCCTTTTGTGATTGCACATTAAAAGGACGTGCTTTAATGATTGTTTGCGTTTGCTCTTTAAAGACTAAAGATAAGTATGCGGGTAATGATTTGGCGACTCTTTATGGATTGCAAAATTAAAATGGTAGCTCGGTTATGTTTAAGAGTTGTAGCTACCCTGTATATTGTAAGCTGGTTCATTCTTCATAGATTGCTAGCGATCGAGTCCATTATCCTTGCACATCTTTATTCTTACTTGCGATTTTTATTTGGATGTGTATTCAGTTTCTTCAGGGTTTTTGGATTTGGTCATGTGATCTTTTTAGCTGATATTTGGTCATCACTCATGCGTTGAACTATATATGGCATATATTTTCCCTTCGTTACTTCTTGTTAGAAAAATCAAACGTAACTTTCTGAATATGGTTTATTATTTCTTATGATTAGCAAAATCTTAGTACTGGGATCATGGTTTCTAGTTCTTCTTTTCATAAAATTCTTCATCAGTCTGGCTAGGTTCCTTCCTCTTTTTATAATACGGTACAGCTGCTGTTAACATGGTGTTATACTAATGAAAAAAATTAAGCTCAACGCTCAACTTTTTTCATTTTAAGGGAGCTTCATGCTACTTCCTTGTGCGATTTGTTATTAATCTGCCTTTTCTTGTGCTTGTGAAACATGATTTAGGTTTTGAACTTTTGGGGTCCTTATGAAGTTCATCACAGTTGGTGGTTGTACTATTTATTGCTTAACTTGATGCATGTGAGTCAAGTTAATTCCGGTAAATGTTGTGAGGTATTAGGTAATTACTAGCATAGCTGTCACATGCAATTAGGCAATTAGGGCAGTCAGGTGACCTGGTTCTTAATCCATGGCTTAGGCGCTTAGATAAGAGCTTAATGCATCAGAGAAGTAAAGGGTCTGAACCATATTGAATTAATTCCAAAATTATCTAGAAAAGGAGATTAGGAAAAGTATAAAATGAAAATATGTACCGCTATCTTGAATTATTTATACTTCATATTGGATGTTATAAATACCAGCAAAGGTAAAACATGATACAGGTTCTCTGTATGATTTCCGTTCAATGTGCGTGACCAAGCATTATATATCAAATTTAGATTCTGGGGCAGAGAAAGGAACATGCAGAGATTCAGACAGCCATGAATTTCATCTGAACAATGAGAAAGAATCCAAACTACAAACTGAGGCTTCTTGGTTTTTTCCCCTTGACTTTGATTTACCATGTTCATTTAACGGGGTGTAAGTGGATGCAGTAAGGTTAATGAGCCAATATTGATTACTTGTCTTTTTGATAAAGATGGTAGCAGTGAGCAAGGTGGTTGCAGTATGATTAACTAGCATTCATGTCCATACTCATGTTCTGACAATACACGGTGGGCAAGGCCATCACTCAAAATAAATGGAGAAGTTGCTTCCAGAAGCAAAACATAGCGTTTGCAGGAAACTACCAGCAAATATAGAGAACTTGTCAAAGGAAGAAGATTGAGACGATCTGTTGTGCAAGCCTAATACTTCAAAAGTATAGAGTTTCTTAAACAAACAAAAATTTAAATCAATTAATACTGGCCTAAGAGGTGCATTAAGTGTAGGCTATCCGTGCAAACAAACTACCACTTCCCTTTTCAAGTTCAGGTGGTCCAATCATAGTAAATGGCTAAGTGGTCACATAAGCGCTTAAACAACCACTTTTATTAACCATGGGTATTAGTTGTTTGTTGGTCTATTTTGCTTCTGTGTCTTTTATGGCAATGAAGTGATTTGATTAGCTATGAATGAGGAAATAGTACATTTGTTTGAATAGAAATTGTCAATTATCCAATTAAAGGAGTCAACTTAAAGTCAGAGTTCACTGAGTTGTGTATTTTAGTTTGGTGTTCAAACAACCATAGTTGGACATGTAGGAATATAGTGTTGACATGTCACCTACCGAGATGGGTGCTATTTCCCCGCTAACCTTGGGTGTTGTTAATCCAAGGGGGAGGCTGTTTCAAGGGGCCACCTACATATGTGGCTAAATATAATTAGCATTGTATAGAGTTTGAGGGCACTGGAGGCTGTGGTACAGCACTCTTGATCTGATGGCCTGTGAGCAGCAGTACTTAGTAAGGAGCACCATGATATGATGTAATTAATGTTGTACATTATGGCACAATGTGACGTAGTTCTCTGGGTGCACTGCAGTGAATCTACACTACCATATACCTAATTCTATGTTTTCTGTAAGAGTATTTGGAATGCATATGATATTAAAATGCAGCCATATGTGTATATATCAAAGAAGAAATAAGTTAGTGATCTATTGCTTGGAGCTGTTTTTTTTTTCTGTCTAAAATATAGTTTTTCTGTAAAAGCGGAGTTTCTGAACGAGTTCTAGTAATCTTTCTCCTTGTGTTTTTCAAAAAATTCTAGGTCGCTTCCTTCTGGTTTATCTGGATGCTGCTACGTTAGTAATTTTAATGTTGCTTGCATGAGTTTGTTATTTGCTTTGTCTAAAAGAGTGAAGACTTGAACAACTTTTGCAATCTTACATGCAGCCAAAATGCTATTTACCTTGAGGAGAAGGAGAAGAAGGAAAAGGAGATGAGGATTCAAATTATTGAGGAAGCTGAAGAGTACAAAAGAGCTTTTCATGAGAAAAGGAAAACAAACTGTGAAACTAACAAAGAACAAAACAGAGAAAGGGAAAAGGTAGTAATTGGTGTAGCCACCTTCTTGGATGTCCTGGTTACAAATTTTCTATTAGAATAATAGAATGTGGATCTTCTACCTGCTAGGCGCTATGATTTACTCATTGTTACTACTTGCTATCTCATATTTTGTATGCACAGCTGTTTTTGGCAAATCAGAAGAAGTTTCACGAGGAGGCAGACAAGCAGTATTGGAAAGCAATTGCGGAGCTGATACCTCACGAGGTTCCTGCCTTTGAAAAGAAGAGAGGAAAGAAAGAACAAGACAAGAAGCCATCAGTTGTTGTGGTTCAAGGACCAAAACCTGGCAAGCCAACTGATCTTTCCAGGATGCGCCAGTTATTAATAAAGCTGAAGCACACACCCCCACCTCACATGAAGCCGCCGCCGCCGCCACCTGCACCGGCCAAGGATAAAGATGGTAAAGCAGCCAAGGACAATGAAGGTGCAGCTACCAAGGGTAAAGATGCTCCAGCTGCCAAAGATGCAGCTACGGCTACATCTGCAGTAGCATCTAAAGGTGCAGCTCCTGCCAAGGCCAGTGAAGAAGCTGATCAGCCAACAGTTCCACCGGAGCCTGTTGCTGCTGCATAAGATATATCGAGAGAGTATTGATTTTTTTTCTCACTTTTTTAGTCTAACAGAACACGTTACGTTGTCCATTTTTCGGATACCATTATTTGTGGGAATAACGTTCTTTTACGAGGCTCACAATCGTTTTTTCCTCGATCTGATTTAAGATTTGATGATCTTACAATGTATGTTTGCTTTAGAAAATTGCTAACTACATTATGATTCTATCAAGACGGCTGATGCAGTTTTGGGTGGTGGATCATAAAATTTCGACGAGTTTTCCGCAGTTAGAGGAATTGGGTGACGTTCTCGGAGAAATAATGCAATGCCTGATTGAAAGGAATGCTGATACTTGGTCAAAGTAGAAGTTTCTTGCTACTTGGTTGCGTCCATCAGACAGGTTCGAAGCGTCAGGGTGAGCTTCAACAGTTCTATTTGTTGCTCTACTTATTTAGTCCCAAGGTTCCAAATTGAATGAGATTTGTCATATCATGTCCAAGTAGGGGAGAACGAACAAGTTGAATCGAGAGGGGCTCATTATATTCCTCTTACCATAAATCACAAGTCATTTAAGCTTATTGAGTATGCGCTAACTAGCGTGTGAATGTGAAGTGTTTAGTGTTGGTTTTGCGTCCACATGGTGAGTGGTGCGGAGATGAGCTGTGCTTTTATAGTAGACTAGAAAAAGTACCTTGATTAACCATTATTTCCAAAGTACACACAAGCTCTACACGTGATTCAGAAATATAAAATATGATGAGTTTTACGAAGAAAGGCATTATTGTATTAAAAATAATTTTTTTGTTCTAAATAAAGTGTTCCACTTATATAAATTTCGAGAAAGGTGAGATTTATATCATATCATAAAAAGGCAAAACTCTAAATAACTTGAATTCTTATAACTTTAACATGGATTCACATGCTCCTCTTTGGAGGATTAGAAGTTTTCTACTTTGCAGGAATATAGGAAAAGATAGTGATATTCTTACATTACTTTTTTTGTACTATAAACCTTACACTACTTATGATTAGATAAAAAATATGATTTTATATTGTAAGGTGTGACCCTACTTTTCGTATCAAATCAAAGGTGGTGTAAGGCCTATAATATAAAGAAAATGTAGATATGAATATCATTTTCTTATAAGAAATATGACATATAATGTGAGATTTTTTTTTTAAGTGAGACACCTATTATAGGATGGAAGGAATAATATTTGCCATCAAAATGATCGTAACCATAATTTCAAAAGTGGGCCACACAAATCAACTATTTACTGTGGATGGTTAAAAAAAATAGATGAAGTCACATGATCCATATTTGGGTGTTAATTATAGGAAGGCAACAAAAAATTTATTTACTACAAATGATAATTAATTTGAAAGAAGCAAATGGAACTATTAATGTGAAACAGCAAGAGTATATAATTCAAGATTCTTGCTTTATAAAATACTATCAAAGGCCATAAAAGCGCCCATTCAACCCAAATGCCATATTGAACTCACCCAACCCACAACCTTTATATGAAGGGAAGGGAAGAGTTTTCTGTACTCCTCACTGATAACGTAAGCCATATATGGGAGCCTTGGTTATTTAAGATTAATGGTGCATGTGCTAACTCACATTAGCGTCAATGATATTGATATACACAAGCATATACACCGTTGATTTTGTGGATGAAGGGCTTCTCATGCATAGCTTACGCTACTTCCAATAAAAAGGTAGGTTAAATGGGTCCTTTTTTAGGGCCTTTAGTTCCAAAAGTAAATGCCAGATTGTCTTAACACATAAGAAACTACCATTAAATGGAAAGGTGATGAGACTTTTAATTGCTAGGATCCTCCTTTTCCACAAAGAGGATAAATAACAAACTTCTTCCAATGGGAGTCCATTATTTGATTGCCTTAAGGTCATTGCTCTTTTCCACGTTATTGAAGTCTGAAGTGCAAATGCAGGAGTTACAACTACTTGAAACGGATGAATAAGTGATAGTGACTTCTATACGAAGATTTATAAAAAAAACATAGCCCTAAATTAATGTGTATTCCTTAAAATGTTACTAACTTTTGATTATGGATATGCCCTTTACACAAGTGATAAGAAATATCTAAATTACCCCTCTTTTTATTTTTACTTACCCATTGAACATAATCACTTTCCCAGTGTGGCATGGCTCTTGCTCCGCTACTTCCTCCTCCCTCTCCTCCTCCTTTCTCAAATCAGCTAGGACCTGACCATAAATTAGTTGGTACAACCATTTAAAATTTGAGTTTTTTTTTACAAGTCTCAATCATAAAAAATGAATTCATAAACACGCCCAACTACTCAAAACCAATAATGAGTTATATTTACTTGATCCTGAGTTATTTCTAAGTCATGAACCAATATCAAACTTTCATTAATTGCGACTCATGATATTTGTTCGACTACTAAATTTGTTGTAGTGGGAAAATGTAGTAAGACACCATGCTCAATAATTGTATCTCTTTTAATATATACATTGAACTATCTGAATAAACCAAATAGATAATGAGGAACATAAAATACGTTTAAAACATGTAATTGTTGATTGCTGACTATCAATTATTTGGTTGTCACCTATTAATAAAAGAGATAACTCATATGCAAAACTAGAAAGAAGGAGGCTACATGTGCCAGAGAAGAAAGAGTTTATTGGTACTAGACTCAATATTCTCCAATGTTGGTGGCCTCCTTCTCGAGAGCCGACAACCTTCTTCTTTTTTTATGTCGGCAACCTCTTTTTTCAATGTTGATGACTCATTTTATTAGTATGTGAAAATTGGTTGTCAACAACCAACAATTACATGTTTTAAATTTACTCTATTTTTTTATTTATCTCATCGGTAAATTACCTCATCTTAAGAGAGAAGAGGGTCCGGGGGAGCAAAAGTGCGGTACTAGTTTTTTCTGGTTGGCCGATGGCTGCTTGCTCTAGCCGTCCGGGATGTTGAGCCATGGCCCTTGGGTTTTGGTGGGCTGATTTTTCGCACAATGGTTCCTGGTCGAGCATGAACCTCCACTCCACCAACAACCCAACTCCCTCCATTTCGACAACGACCTTGCCCACCACTTGCATGCTAGCATATACGCCGTTGATCTCGTGGATGAAGGGCTCCCCATGCGTAGCTTAGCTAGGTTCATCGTATGAAGAATAAAAAAAGATCTTCCAATTGAAAGGTAGGTTAAATGGGTCCCTTTTAGGGCCCTTAGTTCCAAAACTAAATGCGAGATTGTCTTAACACATAAGAAACCACCATTAAACGCAAACGTGATGAGACTTTTGATTGCGAAGATTCTCCTTTTCCACAAAGAGGATAAATAACAAACTTCTTCCACTGGGAGTTCATTATATGATTGCCTTAAGTCATTGCTCTTTTCCACGTTGTTGAAATCTGAAATGCAGGAGGTACAACTGCTTGAAAGGGATGAATAAGTGATACTAACTTTATACGAGGATTTATAAAAAACATAGCCCTAAATTACTGTGTATTCCTAATTAAAATGTTACTAACTTTTGATTATGGAAATGGCCCTTTACACAAGTGACAAGAAATATCTAACTTATTCCTCTTTTTATTTTTTACTTCACCTACCCATTGAATATAATCACTTTCTGGTGTGCCACCGGCTCTACCTCTGCCACTTCCTCATTCTCTCCTTCCTCCCTAAAATCAGGTAGGACATGACCATGATCTAGTTGGTACAACCATTTAAAATTTTAGTTTTTTTTTTTACAAGTTCCAGTTATAAAAAATGAATTCATAAACATGCCTAACTACTCAAAATCAATAATGAGTTATATTTATTTGATTCTAATTTTTTTCCATGTCCCAACCAACATCAAACTTTCATTAATTGTGACTCACAATATTCGTAGTGGAAAAGAGTAGCAAGACACCATGCTTTATGATTGTATATCCCCTAATATATGCCACTGAACTATCTGAATAAACCAAATAGATAATAAGGAACATAAAGTACATTTAAAACACACAATTGACGATTGCTGACTATCGATTATCTGGTTGTCACCTATTAATAAAAGAGATCGCCGACATCCACCCAAGAAGAATGAAGTCACCGACCCTATATTCCATAATCTCCGATGTGAGTAGCCTCCTTCTTGAGAGTCTGTAACCCTTTTTTTTATTATGTTGTCTGCCTCTGTTTTTGGTGTCAATGATTTTTTATTAATATGTGAAAGAATATGGTTATTTAGACCCTATTATTTTCCTAGTATCCCCCAAAAAGAAAGTAGAAAAGAGGTTTTTTTTTACTTTATTCCCCCATATTTTCTCCTAATTTTGCTCATATTTCCCCCACTACATTAAACCCTATCTTTTTATTCTCCAGTGATTATAACTCTGGTGACTATTCCGACAGTGAGATTTGACTTGCGCACACACCCAGATCCGGCGTGCAAACTGTGGCATGTTCTGATTTGGCCCGTGTGGCCAATCCGGAGCGCAGGTTAGATCCCGCTAAGGGCTAGAAGGGCCACGCAGGCCAATCTAGTCTACGCGTTGGCCAGATCTAGCCGCGCGTGCCAGTCCTGTCGGCCATATCTTGCCCACCTGCATAGGCTAGTTCGGCCTACCCTCTAGCCGGGCGTGACTACCTGCATGGCCAGTCTGGTGCACAAGCCAAATCTGGCTAGCGCGCCGAGCGCAGCAGGCTCATTTGGCCACTGCTAGCATCGGCACCGACGCCGGTGCCCAAATTTTTAGCTAAAAAGAGGAGGGAAATGGGTAGATTTGAGTAAATTTATTTATTATTTTTAAATATAAAAGATATGTGAAAAATTTTAATAAGAAAGATTTAGGTAAAGAAACACCGGGATACAGTCGAATAGCCACGTCCTATGTGAAAATTGGTTCTCAACAACCAAGTTTTAAATTTACTTTAAATTTTTTTTATATCATCAATAATTTACCTCATCCTAATTCCTAAACGAGAAAAGGGTCCACGGGAGCAAAAACCTTAAGGTTTATGGGAGCGAATGTGCGGCACTAGTGTTTTTCTGGCCGGTGGCTGCTTGCCTTGGCCGGTCGGGAGGGCCGGGCCCCCCTTCCACCTCTCATATATACCTTGGTCGTCAGCTTTTAGGGGGCCTAGTTATATTTATTTTCCTGTTGTGTTTTCTTGGCGTTAGGCATATAATATTCAATCAGTCTATGCATCTGGGGCCGGGGCACATCTTCTATGACGAGGTTTTGGCGGCTGGCATTTCTCTTGGGTGTGCCCCATCTGCTCATCGAGCGAATGGGTCCAAGGATTCTGCAGCTGATGGCGTTTTGTGATGGTGGGCGTGCACTCCTTCCTACCTTCGTTGCGGTTGTCCATGTGGACATTACCTTCTCTGTTCATGTTGACAGTAGTTTGTTTCTCCAACGATGTTGTTTGGGAGATGGAGTATACGCTGGCATTTGGGCCCTCCCTTGTGTTTGTCCTCAGTTATCGAGCCACCACCTTACTTTTTTTGCTGGTTTTCTGGTTTGTTTTGTCTTCCTGTGTTGGAATGGTAGAAGGTGTTTATCCCTCAGCTGGATGGTTGGTAGGTTCATCCGATGATTTTGTGGATTCGAATCTGTTTCATCTTCTTTGCAGCATCGCCTTCCGGCGAGAGGCCAGGTGCTTTGGCACTTTCTTGGTTGTCTTGGTGGCTTAGAGCCATGGGTACTTCTTCTATGTGTGAAGATTGCATGGTTGGGTGGTGTTCTTTTCGGCAACGATGTGGGTGTGCAAAGGAGCTTAACTATGATATGGCCTATGGGTGGTCATTTTGGTTGCCCTGATTTCTATTACGTTGCATGTACCGTATTATGCTCATTGAGCATCAATTGTATTACAGTTCTTCATAAAAATAAAAAAAAGGAGAGGCAATTTAAATATTTCCTGCTACGTAGGTTGGGGTTCACTAATTTAGGTGACATTTTGCACCAACAAAGCCATTTGTGATAAAAAATTTATTTTGTATTGTAATAGGCAATCTTTTGTGGGCATGGCACTAAGTTAAATGACAAACCACCTCAATATCAGATTTTCTAACACACTAAATTCTTTTAAGTTAAACTACTTGACTGTGAGACAGAGCAGAGAGACACTGATTGGATAGAGAGTGAGAGAGAGAGAGAGAAAAAACAGAGCTCAGAGCTGTAGGTAATAATTCAGAATCAATGTACACGTTCGTCCCATTCAAGTAATTTCTACATCTGAGTAATAATATAAGTGGGTGTAGGTAACAAAGGGAGAGAGAAAGAGTGAGAGATCAATGGCATCTTTCAAAAAGGGATTAATAGGAAGAGTTCTTCTCTTCTCCAGTTGGCCCTGTAAAGATATGCTTAGTATTGCTGAAGCAAAAAAATTCCACCTACTGAGTAATGTGATAGTGTCGCCGGCATTGCAGGATAAACACACATTGCTTTACATAAGCATCATTAATGGCGTGCGGCACTGATTTTGTGACTTCACCTTGTAGTAGTCGAACTGGCGATGGAAGAAGGAGAAGCCACGAGACTTGTCTTTGGCAGCAGTTGTGGGGCTGAGCGACAATGGGGTGAAAGGGGACGGCGCTGGTCGCGGTAAGGCGTCCAGAAATCTGAGTTTCACCTCCAACTCAGTCTCACTGATCAACTCCTTCAAGCAGGGGCTCATTTCATGTGGGAGGAGGACCATCAGGGGCTGCAATGCAGTCTCCTTCTCCTTGACCTGGTTGTGGCGGACTATCTCATGTGGGAGGAGGACCATCTTCATGTGAGAGGCGGGCACCATCTTCACCATGTAACAGATGCCTGGAAAGCCGGTTGCCATGAAGTAGCTCAACAAGGGATGTCTTTTTCTACATGTTCATCATCATCCTTACGCGGTTATGGCCTCATTTCCTTTGATTGTATCAAGCATTTATGGCACAATTTACCAACCAATCTGAACTTTGGATGTCTTTTCCTAAATGATGGTAAAAGTATTAAACAAACAGCATGCTATTCCTGGACTCCAAAACTGCAGAAGCAACCGCCATGATCTCCATATGTAGAGGTAGATCATAATTAGTGGTCCATTAGGTGCTAAAAGCACAAATTAGTGCTGTAGTACTGTGAATATCATGTTATTCTGGGAAGTGTGTGATTGTAGGTGTTGAGAATATACTGTCATCTAGAATGCATTCTTAGTATATTAGTAAAAGAGCACGAAATAGGAAAATTGCGTGAATATAAAGCAGGAGAGCAGGAAACCGTGTTTAACCATATTGAGCTTCATGCCAAATGAACTGTTTCTATTGAAAAGGACGACTAGAGAGGATATGAATCAGAGTTCCTTTAGGCAATACCAAAATTTGTAACTCAGAATAATTTTTTTTTGGATAAAAGAGAAGGTAATTGTAACCCTCTACAACCCTTCCCTAAGGCATAATGGCCGCCTCAAGTTTGAAGGAGTTCACAACATTATCTAAGAACAACCAGACCTGGCTAGTTGAACTTGGTTGAATTGGCTAAAGATCTGAGTTGCAATTGTGGACCCATGATTTTCTTACATCCCTCATTAGTACTTATTACCCCATCTATTTTCTCTTAAACCCCAAATATTTTTAATTATTTTTTAAATCTCCTTAAAGATAAAAGATAAAAAACTCCTCCCCCATCCCTATCAACACCAGCGCTAACCCCTTCCCTTTTACTTTCCCAACACCACCTTCCTCACTCTTGGCCTTGCCCTGCCTATCCTTTATGGTCTTCTCCACAACCTTTCTCTACTTACCTGTCCTATTCCAAGTGTTGCCCACAACTCTACTAGGAGGCTGAGCTAGGGTGTTGTAACACCCTAGGATTTTTATAACCTTTTTCAAATACAACGAAGAAAAAGTGGTACCATTTTCTTTAAAAAGAAACCCAATAAAAAAACTTATGATACCATTATTTTTCATAAACCTTTACCATACTAGATAATATATAATCAATGTATGAGTTTTATATTTTTAAACCCTTATTGAGCTAAGCTCACACCATTTGTGTTGTTTTGTTTTAGGGCTGCATAGTTGTGTTGTGCAAGTGCTTAGGATGACTTATGTTACAAGCATGGAGGTGAATAGATGCATAGAGTCCGGGATAGATCATTTGTGATGAGATAGACTAATGTTTAATTTCCATGTGACTTTGATACCTTATATGTTTATGGAGAGCCTTGTTGATGGCTTAGAAATGTTGTTGCATTTTAAGGCTTAAGATTTATTATGTTATTTTGAAACTTATGTAGGTACATGAATGACTAAAAGACTTTAACTGATTTCTTTTATCTTTGGTTAATTACTTTTGCACAAAGGGAAATATTGTCTACTTTGATCTAACCCGGTTTGGGTTAGCTTTTCACTTAGTCGTACCATTGTCATCTTTCCTTGGGTTGGGTTCAGGTCAAAGGGGTGTGGCAGAGCGTGACACTGACCATGTCCATTAAGATGATATTACGCCTCTCAGCAACACCATTTTGTTGTGGGGTATAAGGTATGGGTATACTGGTGAACTATCCCATGGTTAGTAAAATAGTTCTTGAACTCATCTATTGTATATTCACCACCTCAGTCCATTGTACGAATAATAGTTCGACCTAGCTAAGTCTCAACTTTAGCCTTATACTCTTTGAATTTAATAAAGGCATCTAACTTTCTCTTCAAGAGATAAACATACCCAAACATAGAGAAATCATCAATGAACTTGATGGAATATGACATACCCCTGTGTGTTTGGACATTTAGAGGACCACATATGTTGAAATGAATTACTTCTAAGAGGTTAAAATATTTATGACCTTTAGGGAAGGGTTGTCTACTCATTTTGCCTGAGAGACAATCCTTGCATACACAAAGGTTCTTAGATATTTTAGAGAGTAATCATTGGGAGGATATCCTGTACATTTTGTTTAAGTTTACATGACACAGTCGCATATGTCCAATTAAAGCATCACCATCACAAACACACACAAGATACTCAAACCTACTCGTATCATTAATTAAAGTAGAGTTATCTAATCTAATTTGTAAAGTCCATCTAATAAACTAGCAAAAAATAAAATTTTGTTGTCGTTTCCTAGGGTGGCCTTGCTCCCCTTAAACTTTATTTCAAATCTCTTTGATGCTAGGAGAGTGACTGAAATCAGGTTCCTCTTAATAGAAAGAGTATAAAGGACATCAGTTAGCAACAAGGTATTCCCCTTGAGGAGAGGAATCATGTATGTCCCAGCAATAGCTACCTTGTAATAAGTGTTGTTCCCTATGAAAATCTTGTGCTATCTAAAAGAAAACTCAGTCAAGTTAGCACTCCTCGCCATAGCAACATGCCTAGCAGCTGTAGAGTCCAACCATCATGCCTTACCATGTATTAGCTATCAATGTCTATGTGATGATGCATACAATGTCCTTTCTCTTTTCGGATGCCTTGCTTCCACCTGACTGATCCTTATTGCCTTGACTTTTATTAGGGCAATTAGCTTTGAAATGACCCATCTGGCCACATTTGAATCAATCCCCCTTGGGTTTGGAGTTGTTTCTTTTTCCTTGAGGCTTCTTTCCCCTCTTGAAATTTTTTTTCTTAGAAGGTCTTGGACCACCCTTCTTTCAGTCATGTTGAACTAGGTTGGCTGGTGCATCTAAGCCCTTCAGGTGATTTATTCTCTCCTACTCTAAGCTAAGCTTAGCAGTAAGATCATTCAAAGTCAACCTTTTATTAGTCATGTTCAATGTTGTGACTACAGTTTCCCAATACCTAGGAAGATTATTCATAATAGTAGAGACTTGAATGCCTTTACTTAAAGGGTTATTAAGCATATCTAAGTCACTTGCAATGAGAGACATAGCAGCAGTGCACTCCAACACATTATCAAAGTCCTTCATCTTCATATTATGATACCACATTTGGAACATCCTGATATGGGCTTTAGTATACTCCTCATACCTTTTAGAACCCGCCTCAAAAATATCCTTGGCAATTGAGTGTTTCTCAAAAACTATCTCTATCAATGGCTCCATGAAAGTAAAAATCATGGTCTTTGCCCTGAGGTCATCCTCCTTAAACTTGTCATAAGCTCTTTTCATAGATGTAGAACAATTTTCAGAAGGAGAGACCTCTCCCTTGTCCAAGATGTGTGAGAGTCCCTCTAGCAACAAGATGTGGTGAATTCTTATCTTCAATGTGAGTTTTTTAGTTTTACTCAACTCAGTAGGTAGCCATTCTAGAAGCCATTATGCTTAAGAAGATGAAAATGCATATCTACAAACCAAAGAGCAATCTAATGAGGTAGTGAATTACTTAAGGTTAAGACAAGATTTGCTAGTAAATAAGATGAGACTCTTCAGCAACTAATAATCTAAACCCAAATATTATGTTGCAACATATGATAAAAAAGGTATCAACTAAGTGTGTTCAAAACTTGTTAAACTACCAAAAGTATGGTTGAAGGAGTTTAAAGTTAATCTCACTTGATATTGACTAAACCAGTATCAAATTAAATATGATGAAGGGAAAATCACACTTCAGTCAATATGAATGACTTCAGGTGTCTAGACAAATCCAAAAAAATAATTTAATCACAGTCGATGACTTGAGGTGTCTAGACAATGCCTAAATAATAATTTAATCACAGCTGAAGACCGATCGATCACACAGAGGGCCAGTCAATCGCTTGTTCCTGACAGATTACAATAAGATTTTTGATTGATCACCTAGGCAACTGATTGATCAATCAGACCTAAACCAAAAACTGGAAACTTTGCGATGATCGCCTAGGCAACCGAATGATTTATCAGACCTAAAACTGGAAACTTTGCTATGATCGCCTAGGCAACCGACTGATCTATCAGACCTAAAACTGGAAACTTTACTAGAAGTGATTGATCGTTCGCTCAAGGCCTCAGCCTAAATTTGGTCGAAACAAAAAATATACGGATCCGATTGATCACTGGTGCAATAGTAGATAAATTTTCAAGATATTTTCACATAAAAACATAGGTAAAAAAGTTAACAAAAATTTAAGACGGAGGGAGTATTAAACGTTTCCCAAAACATAGGGCGTCATACCATATAACCTATTAGTGATAAAAAAAACACTCGGTGGAGGAACTATATAAGCACTTTCTGAGATTTTGATATTTGCATTTCAACAGAAGTAAAAAATAATAAAAGTAAGGCATTCACGTCCATAACAACTTACAAGAAAATCAATAAACATGCTTCCTCATGTTGCATCATTATGAAAGAGATTCAATTACCTTGCTGCCTTTGCAATGGAGAGGGGAAAATACAAGAAAATTCGAAAAAAAAGTTTATCATAAAACATGTACATGTGACAGGTCCAATTCATGTTTTGTTTCATGAGTTTACTTCCTGCATGGGAAGTATCCTCAGTAGCTCATGACTCTCGTATACATACTCAAACCTTCTCAGGTTGTCTTCATTTTTCAAATCCCAAGTTCCCGATATGGTTAAAGAAAAGAAATGGTCCCTGCAAGTTTAGAAATCCATCCACTGGTTTCAAATCCCTATCAACGCCTTACCCTTGACAAATACATGTTTCTGAACAATGACTAGAACACTCCTCTGCACAGCTTTAAAGCTAGTAGCTCCACTACCTGCCCCTGTGAGATTGGAGCCTGCCTGCTAATGGTGAACGCTGCATTTCTTCCTTGAAAGGCTGGGTTGCTGCATCAGATACAGAAGGTAATCGCAAAACACTTCCTTTTCCCTTCTTCGCATTGGGACCCAATTCTTCAATCATGTATTTCCAACCATCGATTGGTCTCCTCCTGCTAAATATGTGCGATTTGATAAAACTAGCAATCTGCTCAGTACAAGGAAACAAGTACAGTCAATTTATAACATACAAAATCAATCTTCATGGCTTGAGGAAAAGAAAAAGCTGACAGTCAGTAAACCTGGAATTTGCTGAAAGCAATTCGTCGTTCAAATTCTTGAAGTAAGATATCTTCCTCCCTCTGCGACATCTCCCAAGGGTTCCCATCATGTCCTTTTGCAGTTGTTTCCCATCCATCAGGCTTAGTTTTAAACTCAGAAGTGTTTGGAACCTCCATATCATTTACTTCGGTAGTGCCAGAGTCAAAGAACCTGTTTCCTCCCGTAAGTTAATACATATATGTTTTGGTTCAACAAGAAATAAAAAACATTAATGAAGGCAAGCAAATTTACAAGTCACTTTGAGGGAAAAACAAATGAACAGCACATCCTTTCCGGGACAATGCATACCAAGGAAGTGATGCATAATGTTCCATCAGCTATGTGATGTGCTAGACTTTTGTTGATTTACAGGCCTTTACCTCCAAGGATTTAGCCTTGGTTTACATAAGTTTATAGGTGACTAGAGGATATTTGTAATTCATTAGTATTTGTGAGCTTAACTCGTGAACATGTTGCATTTAAGTGTTGATGGACTTCAATTCAAGTGGACATAGTTTAAATGAACCGGACCTTCACTATTAAACGGACCTATAACATTGTGGATTTAAAATTAACTTGAGTACAGCCGAGGTAATTAATGGGGTAGCATAATGAACAAAGCCAGGAATGGAGAAGTTTAGAAGGTTGAATAAAAGTGACCCACCTAATGAAGAATAGACTCAACAAAACAGCTAACGTACATAGTCTTCCAAAGTCAGGGGACATCTAATTTCCAAATAAGGATAAAAAAGAGTGATGGTAATTGGAGCAAGGAAGAAGAAGGCTAAAAAAGAACGAAGGTGATTGACGATTCATGTGATTGCTTAAAAAGAAAAAAAAAGAAGAAAATGGAAAGAAGAAGCCCAACACACGTTGTAATAGAAGCTGCCAAAAGCTGGCAGCTTTTGGGAAGAACTTCTCCTAATGGCTTCTGGATGAAGAGTGGTGATTCAGAGAGAATAAAAGGAAGTACTGATTGCTGGAAACATGGGAAGACAAAAAATCTGCTGCTGCCCAAGGAAAGAGACAGCTGGACATGTTTTTGCAAGCAAAGTTTCAAAAGGATGTTCAGATATTGAGTCTGATTAGAGGAATAGAGTCAAAAGTCAAAGCAACGAAAGGAAGAAAGGCAAATTGCAAAGCCAAAGAATAAGGGAAAACAAAGCTGAAAAAAGAAACTACCAACAAAAACGAGAACTGGCCGCCAGTAGCTTTTGTGAGGGACCACTATGAAACAAAAAACAAAGAGCCCTGTATGCTCCTTCATACTAGCAACTGTGATTGATGAGAGAAAATAAAAGGTTGCTCATACTTTTGGAAGGGCTCATCTTTTATTGGTTGGCTGAATGAAGAGGAGACTCTCATATGGGAAGAAATAACAGAGAGAGAGTGTGGTGATTGCTATAGAAGCTGGAAAGATTTTCAAATTTGAAAATGTCAATCAAGGATAAAGAGGAACATTTGACTGAAGCCTCCCTTTCCAAGCAACAATCAGTATCCTTTCCACCTCTACTTAAGAAAGCCAAGACATGGAGAGAAGGCATCACTCTCACCTTAGAAGTTCTTCTCTACTCTTATTTCCCCCTCTTCTTTAGTCTCTCATACTTTTTTGCGGGGGTGTTTTATTTCTACCAATATAACCGGCAAAGACTCCACCTGAGGTTAGAGGTGCTTTGTAGCATTTCAATGGTGTTTCTTTCAAGTTATATAGTTGGTTTTAATTCAGATATTTTTTTTTTCAGTGATGTTAATTTAATTCAACTTATCTTCTTTACTCTTTGTCATTTTAACACATAGAATGCTTGAAGGCTTTTATTTTTTATTCTTTTTGTCATTTTGGTGCATAGAGTTCTTGAAAGGCGTTAGGGACAGCCTTGACTCATTGTAAAAACCATACATCGAGTGCTTGGAAAACCATGCGATTTGAAAAGACAATTGCTTTCCATCCTTCAACTATCTAATCACCACTTAATTTTATTGTTTTTACTCTAAACATTCAAATCATATGATTGGAGATAATCTTCATTCAACTCTAACGGAGATAACTTATACATGAAAAGCATTAGAACACTATTAGGTGTTACAAAGATCCTTGACATCTGAGCATTATTATCTACTCCCTCCGTCCTAAATTAATAGCTCCATTTAGTAAAAAAGTTTGTTCCATATTAATAGCTCCATTTTGTTAAATTTAAGTGGTTGGGTACTTAAAAAAGGGTACCATAAGCATATTTTTCCTTCTCTTAGATGTGGGTTTCACCATTCAATAAAAACCACCGTTTTTCCAAATGTCGCTATTAATATAGGACAGAGGGAGTATTAGATTTTCTTTAGCATTCTACTCCTTATTACTTTAATATTTTACTTCTCATTACTAAAATCTTCTCACAATCTGCTTCATTTGTGAGTTTGAAATGGACGAAGCTGTCAGCAAGGGAGATAATATCAAGCACTTGCTTTGTCTTACATATGTGTCCATGTAAGAGGGCCTCTTCCCTACAGATACCCCATTCGGATATTTTTCTGTTGCTCACCTTCAAATTCAAGGAGGTCATCAAATAGCAGAATTGCATTCTGATTGCGGGCCTCAGGAAAGTCAGGAAGGGAGATGCTTTGTTTGAAAAAGTGGTGAGAAAAAGGGTCCTTCCAAGGAGGGAGAGAAGAGGATGACTCCGTAGAGGAGACATGAGGCAAGAGAGGATTCAAAATCCCTCCAGTGAAAGCAGCCTGAAAGGAGAACGGCAGGAGGCAGAAGGAAACCACTGCCTGCAGAGGGATGAGGCCAATAGAGATGCCCACTAGCGAGAGGAGGCTTCCCGTGGAAGGAGATGGATGGAAGAAGGAGAGCCGGACAGAATTAACTAGGTACTATTATCTCAACAACTTAAAACATACAAAACTTTATACCAGATAATGGATTACAAAAAAAAAAGGCTGAGCTTCACATACACATAGGCGTTCTGACAGTAGCTTGAGCTTCCCCTAACCACAAGATCCTAAGATAATTTATAAAAATATACTCCCTCTGTCCCACGTTAATAATTCCATATGGTTTTTCAAAATAAACTAAAATTAATCCAATTTGAAAAACCAAATAGAGCTATTAATGTGGGACATATAGAATTTGAAAAGCAAGCAACACAAACACCTACTAAAATCAATAGCCAACATTGATTAGACATTGAAATTTCCTATAACTCGACATTGATTAGTTCTAAATTTTATTTCTAGAAATGCTAAAGCAAATAAACTAACGCCAATATCAACATGAACAGACAAGAATGAATCCAGAACCATAAAATTCGAGTTAAAAGCTTACTGGGAGCAGCTATCCAGCAATTTCTCAATACCGTCCCCTCCACCGCCGCTACCACCCAAACTGTCGTCCAGTCGGGCCTCCTCCTCCTTCTCAATCTCCCTCATCCATAGAGCTGCGTGTATTCTCTGCTTCTTCAACCTATAGTCTCTCTTCATCCCCTCCAACCCCTCCTTCCTCGCCGCTGCTCCACCCTCGCCCTCCGCCTGTTCGACGGAACGCGCCAACGAACTCCTGCCCCTATTCGGGGCCCTCCTCCGCTCGTCCCAGTTCTCGTCCATCTCCTGGACGAAGGCCTTGGTCTCGGTGTCGACGTCGGAGGGGAGGACGACGGAGGGGGAGGAGAAGTTGACGTCGGCCTCCCATGGCGCGCGGTGCTTGGCCGCGGAGGAGAGGCTGTCAGGGAGCCAGGCCGACTCCCAGGCGTCGTTCCACTCGTCGCTCCCGTTCGCGCTGGAGGTTGTGGTGGCAAAGGGGTGGTTTCCGGCGGAGAGAAGGTGGCGGAGGAGTGGGGGCGGCGGAGGCAGGCGTTTGAGGAGGGCCCGCATGGCGGAAAGACCTGCTCTGACTGGTGCGTAAAACACACATTTTCACCTCACTTGCTTACAAAACTCATTTATCATTTAATTTGCGCTTATGCGCATGTAGATTTTTCCCGTTGGGTGCACGCCACGCCCATTTCACCAATTTGTCCGGTTTGGCGAGTAAACACCAAAGTGGCCAACAAAATTCCCAACCAGCCGGACACAAAACCCACTGTCACATGCATCTTCTGCCTAACCTAAACTTAAGTCCGGGGTTTTGTTGGGCAGAAATGTTGGCAACAAATGTTTTTGGTCATCCTCCCTGTATGTATCTGCCATTGATCATCACTTGTGCCAGGTTATGCTCCCATTTAGGGGTGGAAATCGGTCATTTGGTACGGTCAAATGCTGTCCGTAACCGTGACTGATTAACATGACCATTTAGTGTCGTGACCGTGACTATGACCGATTGTCCGTGGGATACGGTTATAGACATAGTCAGTCCATTTTTATTTATTTATTTTTATTTAATTTATACTGAAGTAAGTAATTATTGTTTGTTTGAATTGAGTTACAATTTTTTTACCATTATTTGTATTATATAATATCTCTTTCTTTTCCTTTTTAAATATTTTATTTTCCTTAGTCTGGAAGTGATTCCCCTTTTAATTATCTTCAATCCTTGTATATAAGCTTTGAGGCAAAATTTTGTTTAAATATGAGTATATAATAATTTTACCAGCCACCCAACTGACTGGTTCACGTCCAAACCTGTGGAACCACTCCAGCCTTTTTTTGAATCATTTTGGGACGGTGATATCTTTTGCAGTAAAATCTGCAGAGATAATTAATTTTTATTTATACAAAATAAATACTGTATAGGATAGAGGTAGCGCAAATGTCATTGGCACCCAAGAAAATATTTTTTTTTCTGATGATGTTAGGAAGGATAAACAAGTGTATATTTTCTCGTCTCTTACTGTGTGTTATTTAATTTATTTTAAAACCTAACTATTTTAAAAAATATCTTAATATGTAGATGATAATAGTAAGCTGGCATATTGAAATTCATATAAAATGGAGTTAACACAAACATAATTCATTTAAAGCGGTCCAGCAAGAAGAGGAAAACCAGGCTGCTTGAGAATTCATAGAAACAAATGAAATTGGCAGTAACAAATTAATAAGACACCCAGTATAATAGCTTTCTCTTAAGAAGGGTGTCAAAATACTACTGCAAAAAATAGCTAGAAAACAGTTATTCTCGCATATGCATCACTAACATCTCAAGGAAGACTAGCTTGAACAGAGTACCAGGGCGAGTTGCTATCCCGCGCCCATCTAAACCTAGTAGTTTTCAAGGAAGAATTGGGCAGTCAACAAGATAAATGCTCCAAATGGAAAATGCATTCCAGTGATTAGTCAATATTACAAATAGCATTAATTTCTGATACAACAATAACATACTAGAAGTAAGCCGAGCAAACACAAAATGATGCGAAGGGGAAGCAATGACTGATTTCCAACTTCCAACATGCATCTCGGCATTTCTTTTGACCTTCACGCTTTCATGCAGCAGTTGAAATAGCTAAAAATTTTCTTCCTTGTCTGACAACAAAGCAAGTGAAAAAAATTAATCCTCAAATTTGATGTCAGCTTCAACACCAGTTGAGCATTAATAATAAGCCAACTTCATTTATTTTCTTCTTCATATTAGTCCAGAGGACAGATGCCCAAGTTACAAATTAATTAAAGGGAATAATAAACATGTTAGGCTGACACACCTCTGAAAATTTTATTTTTAGGTGTTATAAAACTACTTATCATCTTCATATCATCAAGCAGTGGTTATTCTATTCCAGTGCTCTCAAACTCACAAATTACGACGTATCTTTCGCAAGCTTAGTAACAATTCAATAAGAAATGAAAGGATAAATGTTCCTTTTAGTGAGAAGAACCCACTTCCAGTTTCTTTTATTTAGAAGAAACACTAGACTATCACTTAGGAGCTTACATAAATTTGAATGAGTTTCCGCATGTTAATCAAAAGTCCTAAATTACTTCTTGGAAAACTCTAAGTTCTTAGTCACGTTCCAAATTGAACTGAAAGCCTAAAAGTAGTTTTATACCGTAGTGGATCTGAATGCAGTTCATCGAAATATCATGGCCTTTTTTTTGCTAGGTACAAATGTGTGTACTAGAATCTGAACCTAGCACCTTAAATAGCACCTTAAAACTTCAATGTCATAGCAAATCTACTAGCACACACGAAATAACTTGACTTTTAGATTTCAATTGCCCCCTTGAATTGGATTACAGAAGCCATTGCCATTGAAAGTCAGTCCACTTGCTTAAAAGCCACCAAGACCATATTGTCGCACATGACCAGAGCATTTAATTTAAACTAGAACATCACACAAACTCCACATCATGAATGTTCAAACTAAGAAGTCGGAGTTACCTGTTTACCACGCATATGCCCTGGTATTAAAAAAAATGCACACGGATCATAACAATATAAGTAATTCGTGTCATAAGAAAGCAATAGAATAAGTGCTGCAGGAGACATGGAACTAATCTGTATAAAGAGAACTTCTTAGCACTGCATAAAGAAAACACAAGCAACAATTATCAACAGCTCATACTACTGCAAATGCAAATCAGAACTAACCACTCTTGAGTAAACACTGTATAGTGCAATCTGATCCCAAAGAAGAAGAAAATTCAATTTAAACAAGGCCAGCTTCTGCAAACCCACGTGAAAATGGCGAATTCTAAAGACATTTGCTTCATCAAGCTAGCGACTATATCACCAACATCAAAGATAACAAAAAAATCTTCTGCTTAAAGTAAAAATAAGAGGTATATCACCACCATAGAATAGACATACAAATCAGAAGCTAGCAAAGAGAAAAACCTATCAATATAAAATGGATCAGGAAACCCACATATTCCCGTGTGAGACCGGGATTGAATAGATTTTTCTATCTAAACTTGATTAATTAGAGACAAACAAGGACCAACTCTTAACATCTCCTTGCAAAACCTACTTCCAACTCAAAGCAGTTTAAGTTATTCAAGAGATTTCATAACCAAACAGAAATTGATCATGAAAATATGAGAACGTAGATATTTTCATATAGCCAGATGAAAGGTTTGAACACAAATGAGTTACCACAGCTAAAAATCTGTACACATATAACTACACACTGGACAGTGTAATGAATATTCCCAACAGAAGCCTCAAAAGCAATCATAAGATTAGTGTATTTCATAAAATTTATGGAATTCAGACCATATCTCAGAGGCAGAACCTACAGCAAAGAAAAAAATACCGCACAACCCAATTTCAAGGACCGAGTAGGCAAAAGGGGGAAGCGAAAAAACTGAAAAAGAATGAAAACAAACCTGTGGGAACAGGAGAAGAAGGGCACATTGCCAATAGTTGTAAATCCAACAAACCTGTGGATGAGAGCAAATTTGGGGTTTAGTGCCTTGGTGAAATCAAACCCTGTAGATGACTGAATTACCAGACTACAATATGACGCCTGTTGGAAAAGTGAGCATACAAATTTATTAGTCAAGCTAACTTGGCATATTAGATGAACATGCTTCAACCAACATGAGCAACAGAAAAGAAATACATGTTAGCTTCTCTTCTCCCACCCTCAAATTTTAAAAACGATCATCTTCAAAAATTCAAAAAACGTTGATATCATTAGACATGCAACATAATGATTATTAGTGGATTTAGTATCACAAATCCAACATTTGAGAACAAGATCCCATTCTCTCGGAATAAACAGATGGCAAGAATGAGAAAGAAATGAAGGAAAAGAACAAAAACGTTTACAAAAACTAATCACAAGTTCAACACATAACACAAAACCAAACATGGAGCATGCGAATCCAAACCTAAATAATCTGCCAGACACTTGTGTATAAACTAATCGAGAAAAAGTAGAAAACAAGAGAAGCCAATTAAGAATTAGAGACGAACAGACAGGTTTGTAATTCAGCAAGTAAGAATTAGAGAAGAATAGGGTATTTTCAGAAACTGAAATCAAATCCACAAAAAAAGCTCTACAAAATATAACCATAGAAGATTCAAATTGAATAAATAAGCAAAAGAGATTCACATTACCTCTCAATTGTAGAGAAAAAGAGAAGAACAATCTCAACGAAAAAACCTTCATAAGATAGAAAAGGTAAACAATCTGAGCTTCTAAATCCAAGTCTCCGTCAGGGTCGATGGTCGCCGTCTCCTCTAGGGCTAGGGCTCGCCGGAGCTATGAGATGCCGACAGAGAAGAGGGCGGAGGGGACTTGAGAGAAGAAGGTAGTAGGAGAAAATTTTAGGGCAAAGGGGCTGAGACCGGTCATGCGATTTTACGGTCAACTGCTTATTTTGACCGTGACAGAGACCAAAATATTCAATCACTTCGGCCACGGCCATGCTCAATTGGGCTCAGACATCACGGACACAAACTCAAACACGGTCAACCCAAGACCATTTCCACCCTTACTCCCATTGATAGAAACCGTAAAGTTTTCCCGTTTCCAGCTGGAAAACATCTCACTCGACTGGTACCAACTCTCACACAAATGGCGATTTCATACATGGATTTCATACATGAAATCCATCCCTTCATCGCATAGATATAAGCCTTTTGCAGGCACCCTCACAAGAACTGAAAAGCCATTGGAACTTCTCAAGATAACTAAGATAAAAAGTGGAGCAAAGTAAACCAACAAAATTTTCGACCAATTTTTTTTTTTGGAACAATTTTCCGACTGAGTTGATGATAGACCCACATGCTCAGCCTATGGCGCACAAATTAAAGAGTCGTCGGCACTTGAAGCATGATGCACCTCCATAGGCTGAGCATGAGCATTGGGCATCCTGTTCTTCACATTTTGAACTTCCTGAACATTTGAAAGCTAAAACAGATGCCCAATGTGCTCAATTTTTAAGCTAAAACCCAACATCACCACATACTACAAAAAGTGCAGCTGGAAACACTGACTCTTGTTGAAGTTGAAATTACTCTTTACTCTCTGCAGTGCGCTATCAGAATACAATATTCACCCATAGAAGATAATCCGACATATTGAGACAGAATATTCACTCTTTGAACTCTTTAAGATAGTGATGCCCATCCGCTGCTATGCTGGAACTACAGCCTCTTTTCCTGAATTCATTGATTGGAACAATTCTAATACATCAGCATGGTTGCGAATATAACCGGGACACAACATTAACAAATCATGCGCCTCGTTGAGCCTTCCAGCTTTGGAGAAAGCTTTAAACATCTGGACAAACACGGACGTGGAGGGAAATCGCTTCACAGACAAGTTCTTCAAAAATGTAATGGCATCAGCGACAGTACCGGATTTTGAAATACGGCCAATAAAAGGACCACGAGAAGGTGGGAACCCTTGATTCTTCATCAAACCAATGAGGCTGATAGCTTCTTCAAGGTGCCCTTGACTTAACAAATTTTTAATCACTATTTCATATGTAGTGCGCCAAGGCCACACTTTTTTTTTTTCAACCATTTCAATCAGAAACCTGTAAGCATCTCGTGGCCTCTTCTTCAAACAAAATTTGCTCACCAATGCTTCGAGTGAGCGACCAGTATGATCAACATTATATTTGTTCACCATCTCTTGGAACCAATAAGATGCCTTATCTATTTCACCAGCTTTGCAGAGTCCATCAATGAAGGACACCCACAGCTTCGTGTTTGGGCTTCCAGATTTTTCCAAGTAAACCATAAGATCGGCAGCTTCATCAAAGTTTCCTGCTTTACAAAGCCCCAAAACGACTTGATTATGCACCGAAGTAGTTGCCATCAACCCGCCATCTTCCATAGCCTTCAAGAACTTACCGCACTGACCCAGATTGCCAGCACCTCTTAGAGATTTTATCACAGAATCAAAGATTGACCTTGTTAGCGAGTTCCCACCCGACGTAAAAATCCTCAAGACTCTAGCAAATAAATCCATATCACAGCAGTTAGAAGCAGCTATTTTTCGCATAAGAAGTACAGAATCCAGAGTTGACGGTTTCACTGAGCTTTGCATCTTAAACTCGTATAAATCAACAGCATCCTTCAGCATTTTCTTTTTGAGAAATTGCTCAAATACCTTAAGATATGTCTCCATTTCCATTTCATGCCCTGCATTGCTCATTTCGTCAACAACAGACCAGAACTCATCAATGCATTCATCACGGCCCAACAATCGGGCCATTACATTGTAAGTTTGAGCATCATTCTCAAATAAAGAGCTTCCCGAAACCCATTTTAAAAACATGAATGCCTTCTTTGGGTAAAACCTGAGTTGTTCTAGTATTAGAGCAACTGAATCACTAGAAAACTTCATATTCATGTCCTCTAATTTTTGCACAACTTCTTCGCTCCATTCCCCTTCTGTTATAACCTTGCAAACCCTTGGCGGCTTAGGCGCAATAGTAATTCTCAATTTATTTAAATCAGCTTCCAATCCTTCCTTCTCAAAAATTTCCGAAACCTTCATAAACGTGGTCTTCGACACTCCATACCCTTTCTTCTTCATAACTTCCACCAAATCCCAAAATTCTCCCACATGTTTACTCTTACCGATGATCCCAAGCATCATATTATACGACTTCGAACTCAACTTCTGATTGTTACTCTCCACAACCCAATGAAAGAAATTACGAGCCATCTCAGGCCTCCCATCGAGACTATCCAGCGCCTTCAAGATGGATTCATGGCTCAACAGTAGATTCAACGACTCCAATTCATCCTTAACATCAGATATGTTGCTAGCCTTCGACAGGAGCTCAACCAACGCAACATACGGATCTTCCGCTTCAAGTGCAGACTCAGACAAAAAACGACAACCAAACTTTCCTAAATCAGGACCAAATGCGAGACGGAAGCCCAACTCTCGGCCACCGCCACTTGAGGCCAGGGAGGGAAGGAGAGAATGAGAAATTTGGGAGTAAAACTTGGTTACCGGGCTCTGTATCCGGCTGCTGGCAATGTGTAGAGAGCGTGGAGTGAACCCTCGAAGCAGGTGCAAGCTCCAAATTTTCCTCATCATCTAGCTCAAAACTTGAAAGACCGTCGCTCTAGGCGTCAAGCACGAATGGTGGGACGGAACAGGTGCCCGGCGTCTTCTGTCAAAAGAGAAGGTAGTGTTAGTGTATCCATCCAACTGTACCAACAAAAAATTCAAAAAAGCAATCAACTTTTTCCATTACAATTCTACAAAAACCTAAAATCAATGTTTAATTTGCCTGCATAGACCTCAACACCCTCCATAAACCAGCCTAGACACCGTCCCTCTCAATCCTAAGCCCACCATCATCCACCGGACCACGACCTATAACCCCCCTCACAGCCTCGCCAAAGCAGCCGGAAACGGCCAGACAAAAAAAAAAGTCCCAGACACGACTAAACAAGTTTAAGCCCCATAAACTTATTCAGACCTAAATCTGAATAAGTTACTCACCAGACCAAATCACAGAGACTCGTTGCTCATTAGCATATTTTGGACCTACCCACTTAAACAAAAAAAAACTAAGCAAGTTTAAGCCCCCATAAACTTCCAGACAGTCCCACAACTGGCAACAGAGTGAAAATTTCTTACAAGCAGAAAAATCACATACCCGAATATCACAAATAGAAATAACCAACCTGGTTAAGCTTATTTATCTAACATGAGTGCAATTTTTCAATCATCGCCCAGATTGGCTCTACAACTTATAGACAATCGATTTCAAAACCAGGCATAGATGCCAAAGTGAAATTTTCTAATACAAAAAATTTTCCTAGAAAAAAGGGATAATTTTTGGTGCACACAACGTTCCATCCCTTTACAAAAGAACAAGCACTGATGAATGCAAAAGCCAAAAGAGAGACGGGATCCTTAGGAACAACACAACATACCAAAAATAATTCACACTTCACTGTTGTATACACTAGTGCAAATAAAAAGAAATTTCAAGAAAAAAAAACATACAGGTAAACAGAAAAGGCAAATTTAAACGCAAGTCCCCCGTTTCTCATGCTTCAACAAATTTTCGGAAGAGCAGTTACCACAGTTCCAAAAGTTAACGGAATATCAAAAAAACTATCACAGAAACTGCAAAGAAAAAACATGGTATTGCAGCCAAACTGCTCGGATCAGAACTCAGAAAACAAAACAATCACAACTTGAAGGCTAGACGAAACAAAACAATCACTTAAAAGCTGGCTTTTGAGTAACTTATTCAAATTTAGGTCTGAAATAGACCAAACAAATGGAACCCAGAGAGGCTCGGGCGATGGCGAAAGGCAGATCCAGACACGACTGAGTAAAAGAAGGCGAGAACGAGCTGATCATACCTTTGACTTCGGAGGATTGAAGCGGGGAAACTTGCTTCCGCCGTTGGCAAAGGCCGCTAGGAGCCGGCAATCACAGCCAGGCGCCGCCGGCGAGATGGAGCGGAGGGGTCCCTACGAGATCGCCTCTTGCTTGACTGGAGTATGGACTCTGGAGTCGACGAGCCGTGGAGGCGGACTGGCGGAGCGTATGGATCTGATGACTGATGTTTTAGGTATATACCGGGACTGATGTTTTAGGTATATACCGGGTCGGGTCAGGGCCTGACCCGACCTGAATAATTCGGGTCAAGATTTAAACCTGGTCCATTTCACCATTTAGTTTATTTTCTCTTTTAAGGGTTCTAAAAAAATGTGATCTTCTTTATTTTTATTCGAACCGGGTCAGATTGGGTCGAGTTTATCAAAATACCCGACCCGAGTGGTATCTTTAGGCAGGGTGTCTTCTTTTCAAAACCCTCACCAATGTCTTAAATCGGTTTATTTAGGGCCCGTTTGGTTGATTTGTTTACATTTAGAAATCGCTTTACGAGCCAAAAACCGTTTTAACGTTAAAATGATTTTCCGCCGAATGGACCTAAAATTTGATTTATTCAAAAACACTTAAAGAAAGTTATTTCTTTTTTTAAAAGGATGTGAAAAGACATTTTACCCATTATGTTGAAGATATTTTTATCATTTTTACATGAAAATAAAAAGTGAGCTAAAATCTAATTTCTTTTTTAAATTATCTAATAAAACCCTAACCAAACATCTTGTACTTTTACTTTTTTATCAAAAATTAATTCTCTTATAAAGTCATTTTCTTTCTACTTCGAATTGTTTGCCAAATGTCCCCTTAGACCATGTTACGTTCAAATATTTGAGATTACTAATCAACTTAACCAACCTGAAAGTCTGAAATGGGTGGCTTATTGTTAACCCATGGCCAAAAGGCGAAAAACTACTTAGCCATTATAAGCTGGCAGATAACTAAGAGAAACATGCTTTGGGGTGAGTATGTTGAGTTTATTGGTATATAAGTTTCCCTCTCTTGCCAAAACTCATGTCACAAGAAGGTGAGATCTTCAAAATACATGATCACTAACTTCAAATTCTATATCTCTCCACCTTTTATACACATCTCTCTTTTGCCGACTTTGTGTCATTTGCAACTGCTCCCGAATGAGTCAAATATTCTCTGCATATTATTGCGCAATCTCGAGCCGATAAGGAGATGCTCTCCGACCTCACTCCAACAAAGAGAAGATTGACAAGGACGCCCATACAATGCCTCAAAAAGTGCTATCTTGATACTCGCTTGATAATTGTTGTTGTAAGCAAACTCCACCAACGGTAAGTGTTTCTCCCAACTACATTTCCACTCAAAGATGCAAGCTTGAAGCATATCCTCTAAAGTCTTAATGGTCTTCTCGGATTGCCCATCGGTCTAAGGATGATAGGTTGAGCTAAGTGAGTCAACATACCCAAAGCCTTTTGGAAACTCTACCAAAACCTAAAGGTAAATTGAGGATCTTGGTCAGAAACTATGGATATGGGAACCCCATGCAACCAAATAATCTCCTTTACATATAGAGGTGCCAACATATCTAAGGAAGTGGTCATCCTTGTAGCGATGAAGTGTGTTGACTTACTAAGTCGATCAACAATGACCCACACCGCATCGTTACTACTAAGAGATCTAGGAAGCCCAAAAACGAAGTTCATAGCTACATTCACCCACTTCCACTCTGAAATTGGTAGAGGTTGTAGCATGCAGCTCAAGTGACGATGTTCCACCTTCACTTGTTGACATACTGTTGTTACGTCTGAAACAAGACTATGAAGAAGTCAAATTCAGATTTGTTTTACTTACCAACTGTAGTAGACAAGGTCGATCCACAGGGAAAGCCTTGTGCAACAAAGAAAACTATTACGAAAAAAAATAGAGAAAGGAAAACTAAGAATGAAAGAGTAGAAAAGTATTGAGGCAATATAGAGTTAAGAAATCAAGATGAGAAAACACTAAGGCATTAAGGATCATTGTAACATCTAATGATGTTCTTCATGTATCATGTTATCTCAGTTAGAATCGAATGAAAATTCTATCTAACCGGAAGATATAAACATTAAAATTGAAAATAAAAATAGAAATGTTTTGGATAGATGAAGGATAAAAATAATTGTCTCTTAAAGATTTCTATGTACCCAAATCACAAAAGATAAAAAAGGAGAACCTTTTAAGCATCTTAGGTATCCAAATCACAAAGAAACAAGAAGAAGAACAATATTAAATAAGCATCACTTCAAATAAACAATACTTACTTGAAACCATTGATGAAACATGAATTGAACTCCATTAAATTATTACAAATCACCTCTAGCCTTAGCTTGAGAGCTTAGAAAGCCATTACAATAAAACTAAAACAAAAATACAATATGAGAGAAGAAAATAGGAGAGGAGAGCTCCAAAGAGGAGGGGATCAGTCATCTATCACGTCTACCCCTCTATTTATAGGAATAGAAGAGGTTGCTTCAAAGAGGAAAGTGAAATCATATCTCTAGATTGCATCCTGATTGATTGCCTGATTGGTTGCTTCTTTGGCAATGATTAGATTTATTTAGCAAATAAGTATCTTTGAATCTTCCTTTACTTAACCAATCAGCCTCCTTGTCTTTTCTTATGTGTATCAATCATAATCAATGAAAATATTCTTCATGTGCTGGCCTCGGGTTAGTTTACTAGCTGTCTCTTTGCATGCCGAATTTGACCAATTAATCTTCAGAATTTGGAATTTCTTCCTGAAATAACACTTATAGCCACAGAAGTCTTATTTCCAATGCCACTGAAATCATATCAATCTGAAGTATACATAAAAAGATATGATCAAAATACTAAAGCTCTATCAATCTGTCCGAATCAGCTTCTTTCATAATTTAGTCATCTTCATACAAATATCAAATCAAATGGGTCCATAAGGTTATGTTCGACCATTCCATGCATGTTTAGACCATTAGGAGCCTATTCTTGACTTTCAAATAGCTTTGGGTAAATAGGCTTTACTTCCTCTTCTACTTAGATCTTGTTAAAGCCTGTTTAGACATATAAACTCAATTACTGTCTAACTAACTTATTCAAAACATAAATAGCCTAAATCAGCAATGAATTAACACAAAATAGGATTGCAATTTAAATTTTAAAAATATTTAATTAAAAATTATTTTAGTGCATCACATACTAAGCATTTGAACACAATGAAGTGATATCCCTCTTCATTCCACTCTACCAAAAAGTCATTTTCACATTATGATACATCTTGGTTCCTCTTGGATGGATGGAGAACCTAGAGTGATGTGTCTTCAAAAGAATGCACTCCTTCAACTCCAAAGAGTTTGGCACACATTATTGTCCCCGAAAAGTTAAGCTTTCATCAGCCTTTTCTTCAAAATCAATCACCTCTTTCCTTTTCATTTTGGCCTTCATGGCTTACATTTCCTCATCCACCTTTTGTGCTTCAACCACCTTATCCACCAAATTAAAGCTTATGGAAAGATTAGAAAACCACTTGCTTATATCTTCTAAAGCTAACTCTGGTCTAAGCTCAATGACCTCTTGATACAAAAGTCATTCTTACACATGAACACAAGCTACCAAAGTGGCTGATTTTCTACTTAAGGCATCTACCACCACATTAGCTTTTCCGGGATGATAGAAAATAGTGAAGCCATAATATTAAGAAATTTCAACTATCTTCTTTGCCTCATGTTCAAGTTTCTTTGAGTGAAGAGATACTTCAAACTCTTGTAGTCCATGCACACCTCAAACTTCTCACCATAGAGATAATGCCGCCAAATCTTCAATTCAAATGGCCCAAATAGCTCTCTCCTTTGGACACGACTATATTTTGAATATTTTTACTTTGATTTTTGTTCTCAATTTTTTTTATGGGAATATATTATCATGTCTAGATTATATTCCTAAATTTTAAGATTTTTTTCAGAATAGTATGTATATATTATATTTTTTGGAATGTGTTGTCCAGTAAAACAACTCTATGTTTCCGTGTTTAGAAGCATATTTAGGGATGAAAACATATGATTTTTGGTTCCTTATTTTTATGATGGATTGTATATGTGTTATGAGCATGCTGTAAAAATTTCAAGTTGTTTAAAGCACGATAAGTCAATGACATAGTCATAAATTTGAAGGTCAATGATTTCGGCAGAACCACATAGTCCTATTAATTTAATCACAAAAATAAATTTGCATTTATATTTTATATGATATTTATTCATATGTTAATTAAGCCTATGAGGTAGGTCTTTGGAAATTTCCACGTTGATTGGAGTTTATTTACTATTTTTCCTAAAATGTACAAGTTACATGTTGTGATTATGCTAAAACATCTACTTAATCTTGTACGGGATAAATGAGTATATGCAGAATTTTAAGTGTAATTTTGATGATTCTTCATATGTACTCCATGATTCTAGTAGATTATAATTATGATAAATTATTAATACTTGCACATGTCACATTAATTACATATGAACCATGTTCCACACGTATTAGCTCAAATATGAACACGAACATGTATGTATACTTTTACTCATACCTATATGATTTTATTTGTCACAAATTAACCATGTTTCATGCATATTATGAGTAATTAGAGTATGTATACCTATTCTTGCATTCACTAAATATTGCTTGCATATGTATCATGTCGCATACATCATGAAAATGACTTGTAAGAAAATATTATTCGTGTTTAACTGTGATTAATCGATTGGATGCCGTGGTTTTCCCGATTAGCCGCATCGTAGGTTTATCAAATCATCTTTACGTTCAATTGGAAGGGTTTTATGTCATTGGATGGGGTTTTACATTCCTTTGAGAATGAGTTTCCTCCCCAAGTAAGAAGAGTGGAATGCTATAATGAGTTAAATTGATGAGTCTTTCTAGACATGGGAATCTAGGCTAGTTTGTCTGTGTGCACTAGCTTACCAGGGGGTACTTCCTCATTAATGATTTACCCAAAATGCTTTAGTTTTTCTTTTTAGGAATTTAGACTTCCTTATTAGGATTTTCAGGGTGAGCAAGTATACTTGTGCTTCAGCCAGGATAAGGAATTGTAATTCCCTGGTGAAGCTTCACCAGGGACGTCTATGGTGAAATGATAACAACCAACCACATATTGTTTATCACATGGCCCCACAATAAAAAGATGCAAACATTAATTTTTCTAACGCCATCTTATATCTGATAAGCGGACGTGGTTAACTCTCAAGGTCTTCACCAGAGAGGTCCCTGGTGAAGCTTCACCAGGGGATTAGAATTCTAGGATAAGCAGGGTTGTTTTCTCTAAGTGAGACATTCACTGGATTGTTTATGCATGTGTATGGATTATAATGCTCATTGACAAAGTTTATATAGAGACAATGATGCTTATGTTACATATGATGCAAATGAAATAATTGCACTTGAACATGCAGGATGAAATGTGGTTTGATACACTTACTTATGCAGGGTGAATGTAATATTGATACTTACTTTATGCAGGATGTGAATGAACTATAAAACTTAAATGATTGCGCAGGGTGTGCATGTGTGTTATGAATTATGAATGAACCTATGATGCACATGTGGTGTGAATGTGTATAAAATGTGATTTATCTCATGATGCAATGCATATTTAAATTGAATATTAAAATGTGCATGGGTGTAGAGAATGGATATGTAATGCATATTTAAATTGACTTTTATGAGAAGAATACATGTGGTGTTATCATGAGCTTATGTTTCATTTTTAAATTCTTACTGAGCAAAGCTCACCCCTCATTTATTTGTGGTTTTGTTTTGGGGTTGTATGATGTGTCATGTAGGTGCTCTAGATGATTTTTATGTTAAGCTTGAGGATGTGCATATGCAATGAGGGGGATATATGTTTGGGTTGTTTTAGACTTGTCATGTGATATGATGATCTTAGACTTGATTTTATTTCATACTTTGGATAGCCTACGATGGCTTTAGATATGTTGCAGCCTTAGGGCTTGAGACTATGTTCATTATAGATTTTGTGGGTATTGTGTTGGACTAAGATGGTTAATTAATCTCTTTACATTTTGTTATTTGCTTTTGCACATAGGGCACGTTGTCAAGGACTGCATTCCGGGCACCCTACCAATTCCTCTTTTGTTTTACTTACATGTATTTTCTTTATTTCCTTGTATTTTCTTTATTTATGTTTTAAGGTGCAACCATGCCCGTACAACCACTTTAGCTGCCACTTGAGCCATATACAAAAAAATATCTTACGCTATATAGGGGGGAGTGAGTAGTTGTGTTGTTGGTTATAGTGTTGTTGCACCCAGTGCTTGTAAACATGTTGATAGTGAATGCATCGATCTTTCGTGTTTGTGTTCATTCGTTTCTTTGCAATGTGACTCACTTTTTCCTCCTACCTTTTTGCTTTGCATGAGCGTCCACAAGTGATTTGCGCAACGCATCCGTACAAGGCAAGCCATTCGTCCCAAACAAAGGCTTGCTTGGTGGGCCTCAAGCCTGCAAGCATTGCACGGTTGGCTGCCCAAGGGGCATGCCCGTGACAACATATTGTGTACTTCAATGAGAACCCAGGATGGGTTAGTCTGCCACTTTGTCGCACCATATACCATCTCATTAGACAGGGTTCCGGTCAAGGGGGGTGTCATGGGGCATGACAAAGTCAGTCCAAGAAAGTGGGAGAAAACATCCTAAGCGAAAAGGACAACTTGCCAAAATGATTCAAGAAACTCGCACTAGCCTTTAAAAGGGAAGATGGCCCCAAAGTTGTAGAAAAAATAGACATTTGAGGTAGAATGAATCTTCAAGGTGATGAGGATACTGGAAGATTAGAAAGTGTTTATAGCTACTTTCACCATGACATGAGAGAGCACTTTTTGGTGGCCTACCATTGAGAAGAACTTCTTCTTAGACAGTGATAACATCAAGTGGGAAGACTTCCTGGAAGTTCTGTGTAACAAGTATTTTCCTCCTCATGTCGAAGAGAAGAAGGAAAAAGGATTTCTCGTATTGTCCAAGGGGGACAATAAAGGAACAAGTTCGTTCTGCTTCAACGTTTTGCTCTTGACTCCTGTGCTATTGAGTTGAAAACAAAAATTAGTAAGGGAATTAAAAACCAGTCTGTGACGTAGAGTCATAGGCTTTCAGCCTGACACTTTTGCTAAAGTGGTGGAGTTGGCCTCTATTTTGGAACAAGACCATAAGGAGTATTTGGCAGAGCATAGAAATCAAAGCCAGAACAACAACACCAAGCTTGACAAGGGTAAATGGAAGTTTCCATTCAACAACAATAATGGTACTCGCAAGTTCAAAAAACTGATGGAATCACAACCTTAAGCTAAAGAGGAGAAAAAGTCGGAGAAGTGCGTTATGTGTAATCAATTTCACTGTAGCGGACCTTGCTACTCTGTAGAGGGACAATGTTTTTCATGTGGCGAGCAAGAACACAAGGCTTGGATTGCCCAAAAAGGAAAAGTCAAGAGGAGCTTAAGCTTGAGCAGAAACCCAAGGCCAAGAGTTGAGTTTTTGTAATCGCTGATAAGGGAGCTTAGCCGTATAATGTGATAATCAAGGTATTTTCTTTTAAAATTAACTTGTTAGTCCAAGTTTTACTCTTTTGTTTTCCATTCTGGCTAAGAAATTAAAGTATAATTTAAAGGAGTTTACCCCTTTTGACTCACTAGTTTTCTCCAAGAGATAATAGTGGATAAAATTCTAAGCTTTAACCTCCTTTTCGCTTTCTTAAGTATTATAGATATTAATGTAATTTTAAGAGTAAATTATTTTTAAAAATGTACAAATTTTGAGGAAGAAATTTTTGTAAGGGGAGTAGATTGTAACAACCTGCAAATTTTAAAATTTTTAAATAACATAACTTTTAGGCCCATGTCGAGTTTTAAGACCCAATAACCATTTTTCTTGAATTTTAATCATTTTGTGTTTGGTTCGTTAGAATGACCTCTAAGGTTTTTTGTTGGGCTCTAAGAGACAAATGTATCGAGTCTAAGAACACATAAATTGTATGTTAGGATAGTAGGTTATGAACTTGAGAAGTATGTCGTGGGTATGCATCACTTTAAAATTATGAGATAACATACCCTTACGAGGTCTTGTTGATATGAGTCCAACAGTACTAAGAATGTGTGAATCTAAGTTCAGGCTAGGGAGTTATGGCCTTTAAAATTTTTAAAAATATGTTTCATTTTACAAATTCAAAAAAAAGAAAAAGAAAATGCATAAACAGCTGATGTAAAAAATGGTGTCAGTCCCTGATGCCATTTTGATGCGAGTTAATGACTGACGCATGCATGGTTAGCCATGTTGCAAGCCATGCGTTGATACATGGCTAGCCATATTGGCTCCCCAATTGCACACCACATGGCACACATCTGGCAGCTCCATCCCTCTATAAATAGGGGCAAGTTTCTCTCATTTTTTTCACCCATCTCAATTTCCTCCTCTGCCCATCTCTGGAAACTTATCTTCCTCATTTGGAAGTCATTTCAAACCCGATTTAAGTTGTTCAAAAGGCAAACTTAGCTTAGTCAAAGGTACCCTACATTGTGGTAGGGTCTATTTCTTGAGATAACTTTTGTAGCTAAGGGGAACTCCATGGTAAGGGGAGATTCTCTATGCTGACTTTGGGCTTCAGAGAGAGAAAAATCTTGGGGTAAGGAGAGGTCTTCTCTGCACTCTTCTGGCCACAAAAAGAGATAGTCTTGGTGCAAGGGGAGGCTTTGCCTGCCAATTCTGAGCCAATAAGGAGATATCATTTTGGGGCAAGAGGAGGTTGCACTCACCACTTACGAGTCCAGAAGAAGAGATCGTCCCAGTATAAGGGGAGGCTTTGCCCACCACTTCTGATCCCAGAAGGATAGATCGTCTAGGGGCAAGGAGAGGCTTTGCCAGCTACTTCTGAGCCCAAAAAGAGAGAACATTGTGGGGGCAAAGGAAGGCTTCATCTACAGCTACTCCCTAAAGATCCAAAGGGCAAGGGTAGGTGGTCTTAACTTCTAATTTTGTACTACGACTAGGCCGTATATTTTTGTAATCCTTTCATATTGTGAATAAAATATTATTTTGAGAAAGGGTATCATTAGGGGTGGGACAAACGCAAAACATAATAGCGTTTTGTTACACTCTTAATGGGACTTTATCGTGATATAGACTTTTGAATATGATTATATTATTTAAATTGTATTTCGAATGATTTGAATGATCAAATTTGAAGGGTAATTATTTGGTATAGAACCCAAAAGTTATCAATTATGATTACCTGCCTATTGAGTCATATGGCTTGCTCATAAATCGGGATATCATGGGAAGATCTCTTTCATTTTGATCATGTTACCCCATGAGCACAAGTGTATGTTACTTTGGTATCAACGACATTTTGAGAATGATTAATTTATCTAATTTTGTAAATGATTTATCAAATCCTATTTATGAATAATTTATTCGATTTATCGGATCAATGAATGACTAATTTATTTGATTATGTGAATAATTTATCATATTTAGTTTATGAAATATTTATCCAATTTATCTGATTTAGTGAATGATTAATTTATTCAATTTTTTGCAAATGAATTACGTTTGGATTTTGTGTGAGTTAGCAATAATATTTTGATTTCTTTGAAGTTGACTTTCGAATATTAATTATATGAACTATTAGAAAAATATTTTATGCACCTTTAATTATAATTTATGTCATAGCTTGTTAGTAGAATTTAATTCTACCTACTGAATATAAATATATTCACCCACCCCTAAATGTTGCAGGTGTGAACGCAATAAATGATTTTAATGAAGATAGCTTGTAGAACTCCAAAGATATATGCTTGTGGATGTATTTTTGTCAAGTTTCTTTTTTTGCTATGCATATGCATATTGTGTTGATTTTTGTCGGGGCACGTTAAACCCTATTTTGTAATTATGTAAATTAATAAAAAAATTACTTGTATGTACATGGTTGATCTTGGCCCCCCTATTTGGAGTTAAAATTGATTTGATTTCAACTTTAAATTTTGGGTAAAAAGTCAGGTTGTCACACACCTAGTCTCCTACTTGCTTATTCTTTAGATGAACCTGCATCACAAGGATGCTTAATATACGAATTTACCCAAGTAGATAGCTAAAAAGGAACCATACGTAATAATAGTATAATAACAATTCAAGTATCACAAACAACGATCAATTATATGCGATGTGATAATCAATGATCACTTTAACATTGTGACAACACCCAGGTGCTCATCACCCTTGTTGAAGTGCATGACACACAAGGTGTCTACTACTTGGTAGCCACTCTAGGTGTACAACTACCCTCACTAAATCATGAACTACCACAAACTAGTCTTCAGCCTTTTCCTAAATCTAACGACCAACTCCATCTACACCATGAAACAAAGGCCCACAAGGGCTCATAGACTCAAATTGTCAAGATCTCGACTTTCATGATTATTGAAACCTCTCGTATTGCATTATGTTAGACTATTCATCTTTTAATTTTATATTTTATTTGAACTTAACTCCCAGGTAAGGGGAAGCAGCTCTACATACAAACTCCCACTTTTGGAGAGTCAGAAGAATGTGTTCCTGTTTCATACCATACCCTTCTAGTTATGTGGCTAAAACAACTCACTTTTGGAGCTCACTAACACTAGGATCCTTTGTCCTTGAGTGTCAAAATGCAATGGTCAAGGGTAAGTATCCATTACAATGATTCATACATGCATAGGGCTTCCTTACCCCCAATATATTACTTGCATAACAACATCCATTCATGCATCCAAGTGCAAAGAAACCATGCTATTAGCTTACTCATAATTGGCACATACATCATCATAAAACATGCTTGAAATTTCAAGTGTTGATGTAACATCGATAACTTTACTAATGTGTCGGGTAGGGTGCCAATGACCATTAAAATCCCATCGATGCACTAAACTCTTACCGACAATGGGTTGGCTGTGGGAGCCCACTTTGATGATGCCACACCACATGTTGGTCACACTACATGTGACCAGTTTAACTTTGACATGACTCAGCTTGTCAATGCCAATACTATACATCTTCTATCTTTCACTGACGCTGTCAATAACAAGTCGATGGTCATGCTAATGATTAGAAAGAAAGCAACAAAGACTGTTCTGGTTTACCCAATGCTCTCCAAAAAAATAAGGCGATACATCCTTCACTTGAACCACGATCCCGTCATGAAAAACTATGCTTTTAGTATCATATATTCAACATGAATTGAAAAACATGATCACATATCTTCACCATGGCATAATTTTTAGAAAATATCATAGGTCATCTAACATGCTTTTGAACTCATCAACTAGCTTATAATCAAATCAAACCATCTATCCAAAAACATTAAATAGTAACAAGGTTAGCAATCTAACCTTTTCTCTTCACTGAAACTGCATGGTCTCCATAATCTAGTCTTTTCTCCTCTTCCTCTAGAATTTGATGTGCCCTAATCACTCATTTTTTAATCAAAGTCAAAATTCCAGAAAGATTTGGGTCAAGGGGGGTCAAATGTATTTATAGGGGAGAAAATCAATTGAATTTTGGTGTATAACTGCATCAGAAACAACAAGCAACTGCATAGTATTACAATTTCACAACAGTCTGCATGCCTATTAGTTTTCATAGATGCATCCATTATTCTACTTATAAAATTTTGCAAAACCATTGATATTATCACACACATGTCATTTCTTACCGACAGTTGCAATTGGGTTATGCCGTATTGATGCCAACAATAACTTCCACACTTCATAAACTTAATACATTCTTAGAAATAAACTTTTATTTCCCAGTTTTAAACTTATCATTATTTCTACTTTCTTGAGTTTTATACTCATTAGTATTACCTTCATTGACATGTTTGCCAATATGTTAGAGTCGGCATCAATGGAGCCCAAAAGTGAAATAAAATAAATAAACACAAAATATTATTGTAAATTTAACACAAAAAATACCTCACAAAACCCAAGTGTCACACTCCTACTTGGCCAAATATATTAACTATATTGGAAATCTTAGCGTAGTATTCAAAGTGGTTTCATCTCACTCATCATTATGTTTTTAAACTCAAAAGTTAGCATATGTAGTCTAGAAACCTTCGCACCTTCTATTTCCTCATTGTAATTAATAATATGTCCCATTAGTTTTAATTGAAACACAATTTGAGATTAACCTATGTTAGTTCTATCCTACAATATTAAAGAGAGCCTTCAAAGCATTACTATTTTGATTAGCCATCTTCCACTCACTATTTTCCCATTTGGATTCTTGTTTTAAGATTTCTTGACCATCTTTATCCTTAATCAAAATATTAATAAATAATATCCTCAACTACCTCTTGTGAGTTTTATATCCTTCATCTTGAGGATCATCACAGTAGCCCTAGTCCACAAAGTCTATTGAGAACCACGAGATATGACCTCTCTAAACTATTAATTTGTAGAAAATTTAAATTATTGAATAATCAATGACTCAAAAATAAAGTAAGCAAGATATTTTTAATGTAGAACCCTACCATGGAAAAAACCCACGTGACCAACACTTAGTCAATTAAACAACGCACTAAAAAGATATTGTGTGACATCTGTAATTTCTGAAGAGAATTCTTGGACTTTTTAAGTTAAAATATTATAGAGCAAATTACTCAAGAAAGTAGTAATGATGATAAGTAAATAAGATACATAAATTATTATTTATTTTGCAGATCAGAGTTTTGTTGGTAAGTCATTGACACGTCGATGAAATTGCCACTGAAACAATATTTTTAATATCGGTGAGGTTTTACGTGTCAATGAACCTACCGATGAGATAATAATTCCTCTATCGGAGAGGTTAGATGTGTTAATGACTCACCGATGAAGTTGTATTTTCTCGCTGATGAAAGTTTTTAGAGTCGATTAAGCACCAAAATTTGGTTTTTAGACTTTCTAATAAATACATTTGACAAAATTTTGACCTAAATCAAGCGGACTCTCTGACTTTGGGGGAGAACAACGGGTTAGGGTAGGTCAAAGTTTTGGAGAAGGAAGCAAAAACTAAATTTATGGAGATCTCTTCATTGTTTGATCAGAGGTTGGATTGTTAACCTAATATTGTGATGCTAAAACAAGAAATTCATATTGATTAATGATGATAGAGAGGTATATGCTTTAAATTTAGATTTAACCATTAATGAATGATATTTTATGTTGTTTATGATATTTATTAATCATGTATGAATATTTCATATTATGTTGATGAATATCCCTTTAATCTCTCTATGTGATAGTTAAGGATTACATTAAAGTTGATAACATGATTATATATATTTGATTCCATAAAGTTATTTTTATGATGATATAGAATTTTGCATTTCCCCCCATCCACCATTGCATTTGTTGACCTGTAGATGATACTACCAATGTGGGAAAAAGAAGATTGAATAGTACCAGTGAATACATGGCACATGGGTGTCCTATCGATGGATTATAGGCAGTGATGTCGACAAGTCGATGTAGACGACGATGAGGACCATTCTCCTATTAATTCCACTATCAGTAGAGATTCGATGCATGAGTTACTGATGGTCATCAGTGACTTGATCGACACATCAATGAGTCCATCGACAACAAGTCGGATTTGGGTATTTTTGTAAGAATTGCTATGAATGTTAGGCTATTATTATGAGAAGTAATAACATGTTATTTGATGAATGAATTGTTATATGTGATGAATTATAATTGAGTGTATGTTCCCTTGTGTGTAAATATCTTTATAATGGATCACATCCCAAAGAATGATATCTTTTGGCATATGAGGTGGGAGGAACCCTCAGTTCTTTGGCTCCTCAAGTGAGTCGTTAGCCATATAGACGAAAAGAGTTTAGTATAAAATATGACAAAGGTCTTCCGGTTTGACTCCATGGCCCTTTAGTCGTGTTTGAATGGACTAAAACATTAATAGATGACTGACTCCACATAGCACGATACTGGAGGTTTCAGTGATAATAAAAGTTGAAACTTCAACTACTTAGGTCCATTAGTCCATGTGGGCCTTAGCTTCATGGCATAAATAGAGCGGGCAAACTTCAAAGTACCTGAGGTCTGAATATATGTAGTTCATAGTCTAGTGAAGTGAGGCCATACTCCTAGATGTGGCTACCGAGTCATAAAGACCATTTGACTTGCACTTAAGAAGTTGGAAATATATGAGTGAGAGTTACATGATATTTGGAAGAATGTTTAAGCATGAATATTTGTTATGTTTTTTGAGGATTGAAGTATAATATTCATTAAAATGGAATTCATGTTGTTTCCCATACTTATTATTTTACAATGTTGTTGTGAAATAATTCTTGAAGGTTTTATAGTTATTGTTTAGTTATCCCATTGGGTATATTCATATACTCACCATCCGTTTTGATGCAAGTTCTTTAGAAGAATAACTGGGTGGGGGACACTTGTGCTAAGAGGTGATGCGAAGCTCTTAGTTCCATGTAGGATTTTCTAATCTTGATATTAAACTTTAATTAGTATGTAATATTTAAAGTTAGGCATGAAAGTGCCAATTACTTATAGTTGTGTGTATTATGCAATTTAGTATGTACTTGGGCAAGACCTTCTGAGATTTGGTTGTGAATTTATCATGTCTTATACATATAAAGACACAATGATTTGATTATTCATATGTTCGAAAATGAATGAGTCACACCCTAGATTAATATATTTGTCAAAGGATTTGATAAATGAGTTCAATTTTTTTTGTTTTCATTAATTTTTAATTTGAAAATGAATTGAGAAAAATCCGGGGTATGACATATAGAAACCTAGCTCCATTTCTATTTTTTGCTATTTTTATCTATCGTGAGTCTTACGTAAGTATTCTCTGCGATCTCGGCTACCCCACCATCCCGCACCTCCCATCCCTAGAGACTATTGTAGAGAGATGGTCTTCTGGGGCTGAAGAGTCAATTTCCTGACCGAACTGGGGCGTGAGGAGTCACAGTCATTCGGGAGGAGTAAGTCGCTAGAGATGTAGCAGGAGGAGGTGGTGGAGTCATTGCAGCTTCCATTGGAATCTCAGGAGGCAGTCATGCTTGTGTAGGAGGAGGTGGTGGAGTAGTTGCAGCTTCCACTAGAATCTCAGGAGGAGGAGCTTGACAAGACCAAGAGATATTGGACCTTGTCGACGAGGGGGGGTGGGGGGATGTAGAGAGGCTGGAGCTGCTGATTATAAAAGAGCTCATCCCTATTCCCTAATAGCAGCAAAAAGAAATGTGCGTTCAAATATCTTGATAAATTGCAAAAAGAAATGTATAGAATGGTAGCCACAACCAAATTTCTATCAGTGAGCATAGCTCCAGAGACAAACTGAACTCTCAGCAGCTGCAAGCCGAGCTCTGTGGCTAGAAACTGGCTGCAAGCAGAGCTCTGTGGCCAAAAACTGGCCGCTAATGGAGCCCGATGCCAAAAACTAGCCACAATCTAAGCTCTGTGGCCAACAACTAGCTTGCGGCCAGTCGCAATCTACTCTGCGGCTAGAAACAGGCTGCGCGTAGAGCTCCGTGGCAACCGTGAGCAAAGCTTTGCAACCGCCGTGAGCAGAGCTCTGCAGCCAGTTTTTTGGCGATAGAGTAGTCGCTGCTCAAGGTTAGTGAGCAGAGCTTGGCGCCCAAGAACCTAGCAATGAAGCTCTAATTTGGCCGCGAGCAGAGAGCTCCGTGGCCAACTAGCAGCTAGGCTCCTCGCCGGCGACTTGGCCCGCGTCCTCGCCGGGGATAGCCCCCGCACCACCTCCTCTTTCAGCGCCGAGAAGAACCCCAGCTTCTTCTCCATTCTTTAAAATACGACCCCCAAACGAAAAAGCGGGAGATCAACGTGAAGCTACATAAAAGTGAGAACGGGAAGAGTGAGAAGATTTTAAGACGTGTTTTAAAGCATCTAACTATTTAGATTTAACCAAATGGAGCAATTAATATAGAACAAGAATTTTTTTTCTACTGGAGCTATTAAAACAAGATGGAGGGAGTATGTTTTAATATTTATATTTATAAACTTTAATTATTTTATTTAGTTATTTAATTAAATGATTTACTTTGTATTTAAGAAATAAAACTTATAGTAATTTATTACTCGTACTCTTTTTAAAAGGGTTTTTAAAAATTTAGGTCATGACATTAAAAAAGGCCTAAATATCCTTCTATAAAAAAATTTACTCAAGGAGGACATTCTGCACAAAAGGCTTTTGCATATTTTGCTGTGTAATAATGCTCTTTTCCGTACAAAGGCCATGCAGCCTAAGAGGGCATTTGGATGGATGAGGCAAGAGGCTTTTTAAGCCCATTAAAGCTTTTAGTAAGGGCTTGTTTGGGAGACCATTTGAAAAGAAAAGGAAATGCCCTTAAAGGGCCTCTCAAATAAGCCCTACGTATGTATGAGTCTTTTTTATCCAAAAAGTGTAGATCCTTTGGATAAAAAGGCAAATTGATATATTTTTGTAGAGAAAGAGAATAATTTCTTTGTAAAAGGTGCGCTTTTTTGCCGTCATGTGTATAAAAAGTGGAAAAAACCTTTCTTACATAATCCTCTTCTAAGAAATGTACCTTTTCTTTTATACTATCCCCAATGCTCCAAACAATGAAGCATTTTCATTCCATTTTTTGAAAGGAAAATAGTTTTTAAGGCATTTTTCGCCACCCATAAGGAACATTTATGACCCCTAAATGTTTAATTCTTACACCCACAAATGGGTTGCCTAAAGGCCCAATAACCCGTCAAGATAGGTCTGCAGGCATTTGTTCTATATAAGAAACCTCTACTCTGTCATTTTCTTTTTATTTGGGATCTCTGATAATCCTTATTTTCTAGGCAAGAAAAGTGCCTCCAAATTCTTTACTCCATGCCATTTGGCAACGCATTTTGGCATTAATGAAACAAACATTTTGCCATTTTTAACTTGGAGTGATTTTGAAGTGAAGCAAATGAGATAGGGATTCATGCCATTTATGAAAAATAATTAAATTTTGTATGACAAAGTGCATCCAAACAAGATTTTGGGCAAATCCTGTTGCCGGCCGGGCCGGGCCGGCCCTTTCTTTCGTCGATCCAACCGGTTTCCACTTGAGCCGAAACTCAGACCCCAATATATTCTCCGGTTTGGGTCAGCCCCCCAAATCCGAACTAGCCGGGAGGGAGCTTTTCCCGCCATTTCTTCCCACTACAAATCTCGCTCTATTTCCGCCGCCGCCACCGCCACCACTCCGGGGGACGGCCACAGCCGGCAATGGCTACAACCCCGAAGCGATCCAAGTCCAGATTCCCGCATAGCCCAAATCAGTCCCCCACCACCGTCCTCTCCTTCCCCGCCACCCCCGACTCCGCCGGTCCCCGCCGTTCTTCCCGCCGTCTGATCACCTCCTCCACCCAAGATGCGGCCAAAGGGGCTGACGATGCCGAAATGCCTAAATTCACCGAGGGGGTCGACAATTCAGCTCGGAGGCGGCGATCAGAGCGCCCCGAGGCTGCAAAATCTCAGCTTTCCGCTGCCTCTGCTGATGCTTCCGCCGAAGTGAAGAAGCGGAAGAGGGCCACCAAGCGGGAGTTGGTGTACGGTGGCAGTGACAGGAGGCGAAAGGATGGGAAGCTGAGGAAGAAGCCCGTGTATTACAAGAAAGTTGTTTATGATGGAGGGGAATTCGAGGTGGGAGATGATGTGTATGTGAAGAGGAGGGAGGATGCCAGTTCCGACGGTGAGGACCCGGAGGTAGAGGAGTGCCGGATGTGCTTCAAGACAGGAAGGGTACCGATGATTGAATGCGACGATTGCTTGGGTGGGTTTCATCTCAAATGCGTCAGGTCCCCTTTGCAGGACGTCCCTGAGGGGGACTGGATATGTGAGTTCTGCTCTGCTAGAAAATTGGGGAAAGAAGTGGAAATGCCAGCGCCTCCAGACGGGAAGAAGCGGCGCAGGACGAATAGGGAGAAACTTCTTTCTAGTGATTTATGGGCGGCAAGGATACTGAGGTGAATCATGTCATGTGAAATTCTTCCGTTTGTCAATTTTATGAATTGTTATTCAGTTCTTCCAGTCATAAATCCCTTGATTTCAATGAAATTGAGCAGCATTTGGAGAGAACCGGATGGGAACTACTGGTGCAAGGGTCGTTGGTATATTATCCCTGAGGAGACAAGAGCCGGAAGGCAGCCTCACAATCTACGGAGGGAGCTCTACCGGACTAATGATTTTGCCGATATTGAGGTGATCCTGTCTTTGTGTAGAAATCTTTAATACTTAATGTTATTTTGACTATATACTTTACAATTTGATTAATATGGAAAGCTATGTACTGCCCCGACTAAAATATCTTGTTTACTGATTGATGATTTAATTTCTTCACTAGTTTTACGTGATAATTTAAGGACAATGTAATTTGTTCAAATTTTGATGGAGAAAATTTCTCGAGGTTTATTGGTTCTACTAGAATACATTTCTTAAATGACCGTTTGTCTATTTATGGTTCTGTACAAATAATTTAAACAAATGAGACATTCACGCTCAAACATTAAATCTTCAGCTAAATATGTCTCTCAAGGTGTAAAATTCAATTAAGGATACCGCATCCTTATATTCATTAATGTTAAATCAGATGAGTAACATTAGAAGTTCGCCTGGAAAGTGTTGTGATAGATCTTTGTTATACCTTCCAGAATCCTCAAGAATATATCTATTTTCTTGTTTGTGGAAGATATACGGGCTTTACTTAAGTGGTTGTGTCACCTTATTTAGTTACTTTTGTATTCTTTTAATCTGACTATTATGTATGTGATACTTATATGCTAAATTGTGGGACTTTTCACATCGCCTACTTGTTTGACTCATTTTAACCTATCTAATATGTATGTAGTTCACAAAACTCATATATAATAGTGGTATGTTCTGCAATCCAGCCTTAACCGGGCTGGTTGGATCTCTCTTGGTTGTGGGAGAGGTCTCGGGTCGAATCCCACTGCCGTAAAGTGTATGAGGTGTGTGAATCTTTTCTATTAATAAAAGAATGGGATGTTCTCTCCATTTTTCCATGCTCATGTATTTTAACCGATTCATCTCATCATTAATGTACATGTATTTATAAAATAAACTTTGTTTGTACCACTTTAAACTGGCATTATGCTTTCTCTTTGATTTATGGTTCTTGTGATTATAGATTATTTTCTTATCCTTATTCACTTCTAATTTCCTTATGGTTTCTGATTCTCCTCTGTTGCATGGTAATTTAGAGAGACTGCAGCAATGTAGATTGTTTATTATCCTGTCATTATATTGATTTTTAAATTCACACTCGCAGATGGAATCTATTCTTAGACATTGCTATGTATTGAGCCCAAAAGAATATTCTGAGGCCAATAATGAGGGTGATGATGTCTTTCTCTGTGAGTACGAGTATGATGTTCATTGGCACAGTTTTAAGCGCATTGCAGAAATTGATAATGACGATGAGGTGTGTTTTTACAATATATAACCTTAATAAACTGTTCACTAAATTTTCTCTCTATAATATCATAATTGCACATTCTAATTAACTTGGGTCAGCCACATGGATCCTATCCTGCCATCTGACCCTGATTACAATGTGACATTGTTAGAAAAGATGTTCAAGTGTCATGTACATCACATTATGTTTTTCCATAAATTCTTTAAACTGATTATATAGCTTTGATCCTGATACAAGTTTCCTTTGTAAACTTACACTATTACTGCTAGAACTGTAAAGGAGCTGGTAGTGACGAAGATTGGAATTCTTCCAGAGATTCTGAATGTGATAGTGAAGAGGACTCAGGGTATGAAGATGAGAATCTGATGCATTTATCTGCTAGGATAACTTCAGTTCACAAGCATCACTATCAAGGATTTGCAGCGGTATTGTTAGTTTTGCTCAAATTTTATGACATCCTTCAAGCCCATATTATGATTGTTGGAATATTGAAAGCACGAAGTGATTTCTCCATGCAGAATACAAGGAAAGGGCACATATTTGGTCTCCAGAGATTAGGCTCAAAGAAAATACCCGAGCATGTCAGGTGCCACAAGCAAACAGAACTTGAAAGGGCAAAGGCATCACTGCTATTAGCAGCATTGCCTAAGTCACCTCCTTGCAGGAACAAGTGTGAACTATTACCGATGTTTTTCTATTTATCTTGTTTATGTTGTTACTATAATGGTTATGCATTTCGATTTAACAGAGAAATGGATGAGATAACATCATTTATCAAAAGTGCGGTCTGCGAAGACAAGTGCCTTGGGCGCTGCCTATATATTCATGGTGTTCCTGGAACTGGCAAGGTACTGTGTTTTTCTGAAAGCAACTCTCTTTGACTTTGAGATTCTTTGGATGGTAACAGGATATGTCTCTTCAAACTGCAGACCATGAGTGTACTAGCAGTGCTGAGGAAGCTACGCTCTGAAGTACATAATGGAAGTCTCAGGCCTTACTGTTTTGTTGAAATAAATGGTCTTAAGTTGGCTTCCCCTGAAACTATTTACAAGGTACAGAGTTTCTGAACACCCACTTCTCTTTCTTCTATAGTTTATTTACGTTAATTGGAGTATATCTCCAGGTCATATATGAAGCATTAAGTGGACATAGAGTTGGATGGAAAAAGGCTCTTCATCTGTTGAATGAAAGATTTTCAGAGAATGACTGCAACAGCAATGGTGACAACCAACCGTGTGTTCTTCTCATTGATGAGCTTGATCTTCTAGTAACTAGAAATCAATCGGTTAGTGTCATATGATAATTTCCAGCTAATGAAGCAAGTGTACAAATAACTTGGGCATTTTGATAATGTCAGAAGCCCTTCATTTCTCTTAGAATGTTTAACTGATACATTATGCATTTTTAAAATTTCAGGTTTTATACAATATTTTTGACTGGCCAACCAAACCGAACTCTAAATTGGTTGTAATAGGTGTGTATATGATTACAAATATCTTTTAATGGTTCTCTTAAGTCTTAACTGCCTCTTAGCATATAATAATTATGGATGATGAATAAATGTACTCTTCTATGTCCTTTACTTACTAGCTTAAGAGTTCAGTTATTCACCATTGTCCTCAATAATATCAAATCAAAACTAGTGTTCTGTTGACAACTTTTAACCAATTGGTTATATGGGTTCAATAATGACATGCAGGGATTGCAAACACCATGGACCTTCCAGAAAAATTTCTTCCACGAATATCAAGTAGGATGGGCATTCAGAGGGTATGCTTTGGACCCTATAACTATCAACAGCTTCAGGAAATCATTTCAAGTCGCCTTGAAGGCATAAATGCATTTGAGAAGCAAGCTATAGAATTTGCATCAAGGAAGGTACATGTTCTGAATGGGCTTTTACCTCAAGATATGATGATAATATACGCGACTCATCTGATAGTGAGGAAAAACACAGAGGACTTAGTACTTGGTCCTATTTAAACAAAAAAGTGATGTGCTAAATAATATTAAACAATTAGAAAAGCTCTTCTCTCAATTTGGTACGATGTCTGTAGGAGTAGCCTCTTGTGGTTAATTTTTACCAGATAGGGGATGAGCTAATTAGCTACAAGGGCATTGTACTATGTGCATTATACATAATCATTAAGTCCCATCAATATAGATTTCAGTCACAATTCATCAATGCATCATTTTTTTTCCTTAAAGGTATCATTTTAATTTTATTTAATACGGCCAGTATGCGTAGTTTCACTTGGTTACTAGTCTTGTACTTTTTCAGGTTGCTGCTATATCTGGTGATGCTCGTCGTGCACTTGAAATATGCAGACGTGCTGCAGAGCTGACTGATTATCGACTTAAGCAATCATCAAGGCAGTCCACAATTGCGTCCAATGATAGTAATGCAGGTGCCGGTGAATTAGTTTATGATTTTGAGGACATGTCATGGTTGCCAAGATAAAAAATGGATACGCTTTGGAAACACAGAAGCTTAATGTGAAATGCATCTTGAAAAACCCAAGGAACCATAGATACACTTTTTACTAAATTTGCATCAACACTAAACACCATAGTCATATTCTTGCAATAATCAAAGGGCAACACAACTGTGCAGGAGGATGAGCTTGACTTCCCCTGCACAGTTTATGTTTTAGGAGGATTTAAAATTGGATCAACCCATAGAACCTAAACCAGTACCATCTCCAACTGAATTGAACTGACTAGCATGAATTTGACATTTCCTATCTTGCAAAGATCATGGAAAGGTCTCACATCTGGCCACAGTAGTGAAATAAAATTTCACGGAGAGGATCTTGTTGGAAAGTAAAGAAGACGAGTGCTAGTATCTTACCGTTCACCAGAGGAGGAGCATCAAAATTAAGAACCTGACTCTTGACTTCTTCTTAGTTTGTCTTTTTGCAGGTTCTAATAGTCAACCTCACATGGGACCCACACTAAGCACAAAACCCACAAATCTACGCCACACAATTTTTCATTGTTAACAACTTTCCTTTAAATCTCAAGGATCCCGAGATCTTATCCAATTCTCTCTTATGTCAACTTTTTTTTTAATAAACTTTCCTTGAAATCTCAAGTCTCATCTAATAATCTTCTTCCTTAAAATCTCAAGTCATCTAATAATCTTCTTATGCCTACTTTTTATTTAAAAAAAAGAGTTCCTTAACTTTTCCTTCAGTCAAATTCATCTTACTAAATTTTTTGTTAATTTCCATAAAATTCCTTACAAAAAACTTTTGTGATCTTACGGAGATCTCAGCAAGATTTCATCGGTAGATCTTAGGATATTTTGGCCAACTAAAATGGAGGCTGATACCCAGACAACAATCTATGACGTTTTTATGGGTGTTTTCAAGAGCGTCTCCAAAATGTTTTCATGAAACAATTATGGTTTCCAGTATTGAAATGTGAAAACTGTGAACACAATTCTCTCTTGTAGTCCATTTCCAACTTAGAAGCTTAAGCTGTTGAGGAAAGGGTCTAATTATTTATTTTATGAGCATGGGCGCTGCCCCCTCACAACAGCACACCACGGGGCACATGCAACACCACTTCACCTAAAAGCTTAAGTTGTGAGGGAAGGGAATGGTTATTTATATTCATTACACTAATAGCTGATCTCATATACCCACATCTAAAAAAAAGAAAAATAAGCTTATGATACTTTTTTTTAAGTACCCAACTACTTACATTTAACAAAAATAGAGCTATTAATATGGAACAAACTTTTTTCCCAAATGGAGCTATAAAGAGGGAGTATAAACAAGAACCAAGATGCAAAAAATTGATCTTTTCTTTTTGTGCTAGGCTTCATAGGGTCACCTTCCAGAAATATACATTGTAGTAAACCTCTCTTTCATATCAAATATATCTTTTGTGCTAGGCTTCATAGGGTCACCTTCCAGAAATATACATTGTAGTAAACCTCTCTTTCACTTGTTTGTTTATGTTATTCTTCAATTTTTGTCAAGTAGCCTATTCATTTGATTGCTATCACCTTAAAATATACTTTCTTGAGCGTTTTGTTTATTTATAATTGTTGGCTTCATGCGTCAATTGTAATCATCATTATTGTTGTTGACTTGTTGAATGTGATCATCAACATCACCATTCTTGTTGTTATTATAAATATTGTTATTGTCATATCACTGTTATTGTCATCACATCATCATTAGAATCTGATAAGAGAAATCTTTTCATTCCTCAGGGAATCATCTTGTTGGCATGAGAGATATTGAAGCATCCATACAGGAGATGTTCCAGGCACCTCATATTCTGGTTAATTGTTTCATTCATCTATCATACATCATGTTATGCTCCTCCTCCCCCCTCTACACCCTCCCCCCCCCCAAACCCCCAATTCTCACATGCAAAGAGGCCCCGGTGGCATCGGCTCACATCCATAAATGCACATATAAAACTTTGGCACAAATCTGAGCTTTAGAAATGGACATTAGCTGATTCAGTTCAAACTGCAAGAGATTTTCTTCAGTATCACAAAATAAACATCTTTCTACTTTAGTTCGTGGATCAGTGGATGTATTACAAAGCATTCATTGCCATATGTGAATTTTCTTATAGGTGATGAAAAATTGTTCACGTTTGAGTAAAATAATGTTGGTGGCCATGGTGCACGAACTCTACAAAAGTGGGATGGCTGAAATTACATTTGGGAAGGTCACTTTCTTTTCATTTTTCATTTAAATGGCAGTTCATCTTAATTTGTTTTCTTTACAGGTTTTCTTCATACTATGTTTTATCAACCTATTTCTAGCAAAACAAGCTCAAAGACATCGGATTCGATATTTTATCACATAATATTTTGGTTGAAGCAATGGGTTATTTCATTTTAGTTGCTCAATAACTTGACTTAAATGTGCAACCTCTTTACATAGTTCGGCAAATAAATTTGAAAGGCATTCTCATGTAGGCTATGACAAGTGTAATTCTGCTAGTTAAATCTGACTTCAAATTATATACCAAAGTGTGCAAAGTAGATTTCTTTTCCATGTATTAAGTCCATTGTACAAAAACTGAGCATCATACAATTAGAAAATAATTAGAGCCTGTCAATTGTCAGGATTTTTCGTGTTGCGTGTCATTTCACTTATACCTTCCTCTACTTCAAATGACTTGATTAAGCCATACAATTATCATGCCTTCCGTAAACATTGGGCCTTAACAAAACTAGGTACTTAAAGTGATCTTCTCTGGAGTATGAAAGACCAATTTAGAGAGTATACTGATAGTTCAGCCCTTTCTTTTCCTTTTAACTTGTTTATGGCTATGAGTTGCAGTTGGCAGCAGCTGTTTCTTGTCTCTGCAAAAGCAATAGGGAGACATGCCCTGGATGGGATACACTTTTGACAGTAGGGTAAATTATCTTTCTTTTCTGTGATGTTTCCCTAAACATTTGTAAAGTTTGTAATCTCAGTGTTCTTATTGAGTTTCTAAAAGTGAAAAATCATACAATTTATAAATACAAGACTGATTTCTCTTAACTACTTTTTATTGAGCAACCAACTTGATGAAGACTAACCCATGACTTTTCTTTTCTGGAATTTCAGCTGTAAGCTTGGTGAATGCAGAATAGTACTTTGTGAAGAAGGTGCAAAGCACAAAATGCAGAAATTGCAGTTAAACCTTCCAAGGTTGGTTTCTCGTATTGGAAAAAAATCATCCTTTTGGATTTAGCTTGTTTGATAAATTCATTATATTGTGATTGCAGTGATGATGTTGCTTTCGCACTGAAGGATTGCCCAGACATTCCTTGGTTGGCCAAGTACCTCTGATTTATTGTGTGATTACATTTTACAAACAATTTGTTCAGTTCATTGTTCCCAGAAAAAGACTATTCCCTGTACCAGTGAACATTGGTGGGTGGAAGCAAATTTCACTATACAGGTTCAGGAGTTACTACAATATGGCTGCAGCCACTGAACTATTCCTATCATTTTTTTAATTTATGCTTATTTTGTCAAAGTGATCCGAGATAGATCATTTACCTTGCATTTGAGTTCTTTCATAATTTTGTTAGATGAGGGAGCCAATTTGAACTGAGATATTGTAGTTGTTCGAGTTAAATTTTTGACAAAACTTTGGGAAAACAAACTCTTGATCGCTAAACAGGATTTGGCTGACCGGTTTGTTTATTTTTTTTATTGCAAAAGCAAATGTTATTTTCTTCAACTATCAGTCAAGTTGTTATTGATAATTGGAGGTAGTATTAAATATGGTGTTTTTAGCAATTATTTGTTCTTTGCTTACTCTGAATGCATGCAAGTATTGTCCCTTGAAAGAATGGCCGCTGGATGAGAATTTCAGAATTTTGATTATTGACTATCCAGTAGCTTGTAAATGAAGACATATAAATGACAATTGTATCATGACTTTCTTGCTTTTTGGTTAAGTTACCTTGTGCGTGAACTTATTTTATCTTCTAAAACTGATGAATAATCAATGCATCTAAATATTCTTGGAATTCATGTAAATATGTGTTTTGCATATTGAGAGGATAGAGGACTTTGTTTTAAATTTAGGGAAAATTTTGCTTATTTATCTTTAATAAGGGATTAAATGACCATATGGGACTCTTGCATATGCTCCCTCTCTCCAAAAATAAGTGTCCTATTTGGTTTTCTAAAATATACTAAAATTAATTCATTTTGGAAAACCAAATAGGACACTTATTTTAAGACGTAGGGATTATAACATTAGGTTAAAGTAAATTTTAAAACATAAGAGAAGTTAAAGTATATATGATAGACAACTTTAATCTTCTCAATTGAGCGGAAGCTTTGTGGTGTTGCTCGTTTGGTGGAGGTGCCAAGGGATGATTTTTCACTTTCAAGCCATTAGATTTCAAATTTCCTTCCCTCTCACGTTTCTCTCAAACCAGACTCTCCTTTGGCTCCGATTTACGTGGATACATCGCCCACAGACCCAACAGGTCATGATGGTGGCCGGCAAGCATTACTACGGGGAAGAGATCACTGTGGGCAAGGCTAAAGCCGGGAAGTACAAAGAGGCTATTGTGCAGTGGGCCTACCTCTCGGTAATTATTGTTCCTTCTGATACGATTACAATCTTGGAATGGCTTGATCTTGAAGGGTACATTAGGGTGATGAAGAGGACAGAGAGGGAACTGGACTTTGCTTGCTTCTGGCTGGATCATGGAGCATTGCGAGAGGCAGTCCGGCGAGTCTAGGATCCACTGCGACATAATCAACGTGATGTTGTCTATGATCGAGTCATTCCCTATGCCGGATTGTGACCCTGACAACACCTTCAAAGGAATTGCACTGGTATGTACTTCCACCATCCCACACATTAATAAGTCCTCTTTAATTTTTAGAAGTGAATTAATCTATGTTTATTTTGGAAAACCATATTATACTATTAATGTGGGACAAAAAAATTATTTATGAAATATGGTCGCTGCTTCCTTTTTTTTTTCAAAGTAGAAATGACATTTTTTCGTTAGTTATTTTCATATTCAAGTATTTTTATCTCTTTCTTACTATGCATTTACATAATGAAACCCTTGCTTAGAGAAAGAGATTTAGACCAGGCAGAATATTCAATTAAAAAATACATTTATTACCAAATGCACATGTGGAAGACGAAAGTTTGGGAAGTGTTAGATCAGGTTTCCAAGTTTCTCTCACTCTCTCACCAATATCTTTGCAATGTCCTCCTATTGCTGTTATCAAGCTTTGTGATGAAAATTGGGCTAGACAGCAATGTTTTCCTAACCCACCATTAGTCCATGACCACAACGAAACATGGAGAAGGGGGACCCTGTCCGTTTGCTATACGCCAAAAGTCATTTAAAATTTTAAATCAAAGACTTTCCCAATATCTAATTACCCGAGAGGCAATGACAGACAAATAGAGGGACGAGCATTCGAGACGGATGAATGCCATTAATGAAAAGAAAGTCGAGCTAATTGAAAAGTCTGTATTTTCATCGTCGACTGCAGCGGAACCTCCCACTACAATCAACAATTTTGTAAATTTTAATTTATTTAAAAAAATTAAATATAGTTATTAATTTAAGAGAGAAGGAGTATTGATTAGTACGGTTTAACTTACTAATAAGAATTTTAATTTATTTTAAAAAGGAAAATTATTTAAATAATAATTACTAAACTAACTCGCTTTGGGAAATATTTTCCAAAGTGGTGTTGGTTTTTGCTATGTAGGCGCTAGCCAAATGCTGGCGCCTGTGTGGTTTCTTTTTTAATTTTAATTGATTTTGTCGTTTGGAACTTCGTCGTTCCAAACGATGAAATTTAAAGAAAATTAAGTGATTCCGTCATTTAGAATAACGAAATCAGCTAAGGGCAAATCAACCCCACCTATAGAAAATTTGCCGAACTTTTCACAGTTAAACTCTCTGGTTTCTTCCCACGCATCACACAGTAATGAGCTACAAGCCCAGGCACGACTGCCAGATCCTGACGCCGCCCATCGTCCGGCTCTGCGAGGGAACCCTGCCCTCCTCCCTTGTTTGTGCCTTGTCCGACCTTTGCATCGTGGTCTCCGCCTGCTGCCTCCCCGCTTCCCACCGCTGCGCATCTGGCGAGTCGCAGGTCCGAATCCTCCTCCTCCTAGACTAGCTCTGCTAGTGGCCTGAGTGCTTGCGCGCATCTGCCCTCCTCTGCTTCTTCGAGCTCTATGTCACCCTCTGCAAGCTATGGTGCTTCCTTGAGGACTGCGCCATGGAGGGCGCCCAGGTCTGGGTCCTTGTCAACTCAGGCTGGGTCATTGGAGAGTTCTGGGACCTTGCTCGATCCGTTGCTACCGAGCTGGACGTCCTACCCTTGGACTCCCTAGATTTGGAGGTGGAGGTCAGGGAGCTAGTCGAGCTGCTGAGGAGGCATGCTTGGATTTGGACGTGACAAATGCGCCAAGAGGGAGGTTCTCGCCATGGTAAACTAGTTTCAGACTGGTGTCGTCCCGGATCCCAATCGGCTCAGGCGAGTCGTCGCCAATCTAGATATCTACAGGAGTGCCCGCAACAAGGAGGTCAAGTTCCTAGAGCAAGAGTTGGAGCTGGAGTCGAACGAATCCAATGCCTAGCTGCTGGGCAGCCTGTTGGGTCTTATGAACTACTGCAGGGGAGTGATCTTCGATACCATAGATGGGCTCAACTGTGAAAAATCAAATCGTAGATTGGACACGATGGCGATTCATTGCATCAATCTTGAAGATTTCAGGTGCCCAATTTCTTCGAGCTCATGGCAGAACCAGTGACGGTAGTGTAATGCCCGAGATTTTCATACATTTTCCATAAAATTCACGAAAAATTTTTATTTTTAAATCGGAGTAAAACTGACGAAATCAAAACCCGTATAAACAGTTTATAATTTAAAACATCATACAGTTAAACATCGTACCACTAAATCAAATATCCTCAGGCGTCACTCGAAAACAAACGTACGACTAAATCACTATGATCATGGATTTTCAAATACAAATAACTCCCAGGCATCCCTGAGTACAAGTCCCATAAACAGTCTACTATCTGATCCAAATTAAAAGTCCAGAATATACAAACACTTAAATCTCACCAAATACATCAGATCGTGTCATCAATTATACTCTCATTGAGTCAAATAAACTTGAGTCGAGGGGGAAACAATCCACCGCAGAAATGAGCATCCATCTCCAGGAGCTCTCCAACACAACCTACAAAAGCCTCTCGAACCATGGAGCTAAAAAAAAATAGTAGGGTGAGTATTTTCATACTCAGTAGAAAAATACCCAATAGGAGAAATCCCATAAATGGTGAACTCAATAAGTTCATAAAAATATGCGTCATGCAACACACACATGAAGCAGTCAACATATATCAATCGTACATCTGCAAATAATAATGCATAGCACACCAATGAAAGCAAACTTACACAAACACCCTGAATTAGGGTCTTACAACTTTCTTGTACTATTATACACGTACTCAAATCCTTACGTATACTTGTATGACCTTATTCGTACAATCTTACACTTACAGTCCTTATCATAACATATACTTACAATTGTGCTCAGAATCGTACACTTACGGTCTTACTCAGAAACTTACACTTACATTCTTACTCAGAATCATCATCTTACAATCATACTCATACTCACACAACCTACACGTACTTGTATGACCTTAATCGTACAATCATATGCTTACACATAAACGTATTCTTACGTCTTCCTTAGGAGCTTACACTTACACCTACTTTAGATCTTACACGTACAACTTACTCAGAATCTGAAGCATACAACATACTCTCACTGTCGAACACATACTACCGACAACTGAAGCTCATTACAATTAACAAGCTCCAACGTCAGAAAAGAAGGGAATGCCACAAGGGCGTCACCTTAACCTTCCGAGAGCAACTAGATGCCATGGACTTTTCCGAAGGTAAGGCACACCTATGCTCATAGGGCACAGGATCAAACAGGTAAGAACAGGTCCATGATACTGCTTACCTGAGCGTGCAAATGCCCACTCTTTGGGGCCATACATTGCCAACAAAGGCCATACAGTGCCAACTAAGGGTAGAAAACATACAGTGCCACTCTTGGGCAAGAATCTTACAGTGCCACTCTTGGGCAGAACATACAGAGCCATCTAGGCAGAAGCATACAAAGCCCACGAAGGGTAGAAACTTACAGCGCTCTCAACAGAGCATCAAACGTCTGGGCTTAATACAGCACACAGACTAAGCCAAAGCATTCATCGCTCTCAATAGAGCATCAGACATCTGGTGCACTAAAGTACACAGACAACATCCCGCAGGAATAACCACCATGGCAAGACACAATAAATGCTCAGCCGATTCATTATCGGCTAGCTCAAACACGGAACTTAATCCGTCAAACCCTCAGGTCTCAAACTCACAACGCTATTATTAGTTTTCTCATAATTCAAGTTTGAATTAAGTATATTATGCGGTACAATTATGCCCCACAAACTCACCATCCTCGACTGATCAAACCAAAGCTGAGCGCGATCGAAACCCTAGTTCGTTGGGGCAGCAGACTTCACTTACCCGTCCAAGTCACAACATGGCTCACCACACATAGATCCTTACGTAATCATACATCCTCTAACATCCACCTTACGATCAAACAACTTACTTACATCATCAAACTGAGCTCCTCAAAGTAGATCCTCGTTACCCCCTTACTTACACCTCACTGATTATGCTTACTTTTCACTTTATAATTTGTACGTTATGCTTGTACAATTATGCACACTCTTATAGTCTAATAAACCCTCATAAGGCTCTAAGCCTGGGTCCTCTTACTTACCGAACTCCTAATGTATACTCCAAACCAAACTGATCCATCTCAAATTCTTGCTCCTCAAACTTACCTTCTCTGTCTTCTGTCATACGCTTACACGTCCAAATCTGCCTCCAACTTCGTACCAAACCCTTACCACTTCTTACCGTCCATTGCACCTACCTCTGCCCACACGCTTAACTTACTCACAATCGCTAGCCATCACTAGCGCATACATCATACACATACATAAAGCATACGTACAACTCATACATAACAATCATATTTACAGCTCATATGCATGCCATATGTATCTAAACATACCATATAATCATGCTTATATGCACATCATGTAATTCCTAGCATGCTACTACTCATTCAAGCATGCTATCATGAAATTACGAGTTCAAAACTCCCCTACCTCGTAATCATGACGTTTGATGGCGAGCACACGACGGTGGCGGAGTTGGCGGCCAAAAGCTTTTCCCAGCCAAGAGAGCTGCTGTCCCGAGGGTTTAGGAAATGCCGGAAGCACTCACGGCCAAAAGGGGTGACACATGTCAATGCGGACAATCCGCGATCCACGGCGGCACACTACAGGTAGCCGAGAGGAAGGTCGTGCCAACAAGTGGCAGGTGCGACCGAAGGTCCAAGCGTACACACTAAAATTCGACCGGTGGTTGAACCATACTCAATCGGTTACAAGACATCGAAATCGGCCGTGGACAGCACCCAACGGCGTCGATTTCGTGTTTAACAGGGCCCACATAAGGGCGGAGGGCGTGGGCGACACTCAAGGATGGAGGAAAGGTGGTGGAGGACTCTGATGTCAACTCCAGATGATGGCAGAGCCGTCTGACGGTCGGGCGGCGCCAAAGCGGCACCAATACCCTAACCCGCACGCGTGGCTACTTGCACACGCGGCCAAAGGGAGGGGGAGAGGCTAGACGGTGTTAGCCCAAGACTCGGAAGAGCGGTAGGGCCATGCCCAAGGGTGTGAGCAAAAAAGACGGCCTTTGCCGTTGCCGTGCCGAGGCAGGCCGACTAGAGGCCAATCGGCGTCTGGTGAGGGTAGAACAGTGGCTCTCTGAATGGCGCGGTCAAACGCATATCATCGGCAGAGGGGGAACCTGCCTCTTGCCGAAGAAGAGGGGCGGTGCCGTACTAGGACGGCCAGCCATCTCTAGGCTGAGACCCGCCAAACTACAAGGTCCAGAGGAGACGCCACGATGGCCCAAAACGGGTGGAAACCCTAGGGGCACAAGGACGAGCAGGGGTTAAACGAGGTCAAACCGGCCCAGGTGGGGCCAACCCTAGCCGTCGCTAGGCAAGGGCGGAATCCATGGTGGCCATTCGGCCACTGCCAACCTACGTTGGCGGGGTCAAGGTTCACAACAAAAGGGGCTGACCAGAGGGACAAGTAGGGCCAGGGAGGGAAGGTGGCTGGAGTAGGGTGGAGCTGGGTGGAGGTGACTACACCAGTGCCGCTGGGCCGAGGCTGGCCGACCATAAGCTCACCAAAGGCTTGCCTCCACCGGCGCGACCACAATTCCCGTCAAACCAAAAACAGGGAAGAGGGACTGACCCGGGGAAACCAGCCCAGGCATAGCGGCTCTGGGGGCGGTAGACTTGGCTGGGGGTGATCTTGCGGTCACTGGACCGCGGCTGGCCGGACGGAGGCCGAGCGGAGCGGTCTTCAGCCAAAGGCAGCAATTCCCGGCGCCGGTAGTCCCAAACACACAGACCAAAAGAAACAAGGGCTCAGAAGGTCTGGTCGGAGGGAAGATGGAGGACGGAGGCAAAATCGGCCAGGGAGGGGTGGCTCAATCACTTCGCCGGACCAAGGTGAGGCCGGATAGGGTTCGATCGGGCGTAGCTCGCCGCCGGCGGCTACTGTTGAACAAAAACAGTTCGTCGGCGAAAATAGGGCAGAGGGGGAAAAGCATGGGGTGGCGGAACGGAGGCCCTCCGGGCCGGGAGGGGTGGCCTCCCGCCGTCGCCGGACCATGGTGAAGCTGGAGGAGATCCGGCCGGCGGTGGCTCGCCGCCGGCAGCCACCGTTTCACCAAAACACAACTCAGGTGAAAAACAGGGCAGAGGCGGAAATGGGGATGGGGCGGCGGAGCGGAGGCCCACCAGGCCAGGAGGAGTGGCCTTCTGTCGTCGCCGGCCCAAGGCGGGACCATAGCCGGCCGGCCAGGCCTTGCCGGCTCGTGGCGGCGGCGGAACAACATAAAATAGAGAGGGAGAGGACTCACCGGGGGAGGAGGCGGTGCAGCCGTAGGCGGCCGGGGCGGTGGCCCCTTGGCGTCGCACCGTCGGGGCGGAACTGATGGTGGTGGCCCGACGGCCCATTGGCGGCCGCCGGTCGCCGTAGAGAAGAGTGCAGAATTGGGGGGGGGGGGGGTGGTTCTCGCTGCTTCCAGAACGGGATCGGGCGAGCCCGAGCCCGATCCTATTTATTATTGTTTTTTTTCCACTTATCCTTATCTCTTATGCACTCCGAATCTCTCTCAAAATTTCGCATCGGAACGCGTGCGTCAAGGCCCGTGGCCCACGATTGACCCGAGACCCGACTCTATGGGTACGAATACCGAGGCCACATACGCCAAAGCATCATATTTTTCTGACGAAAAGATCAGAAAATAGCAGAAAAATTACAAGAAATCGTAGGGAAAATCAGGGGCGTTACAGGTAGCTACTTGAGTACCTGGACGCCGTAATTCTAATAACAAGATTCCGTCATTTAGAAGGACGAAATCAACTTAACATGATCTTAATTTTCTATAAAACGATTTCCTCGTTTGGAATGACGAAATTAATTAATTTTTTTTTTAAAAAAAAATCACGCAGGTGCTAGCGCTTGCTTGACACCTACATGGCAAAAACCAACACTACTTTTGGGAAAAATTTCCCAAAGCGTGTTAGTTTGGTAATTATTATTTAAATAATTTTTCCTTTTAAAAAATTAAATATAGCAATTGGCCACGTCTTTTAATTAGTTACTTGAAATGTTGACCACACCCTACAATTCTATATTACTCATCTAAATGGGAAGCTTTGGTTTCGATTTTCTATGCAGCCCCAGTTTGGTCTCCCCCCTTCTCAAGCAATGGATGCCCATCTTCTTCAAGCTGCACTTGGCCTTCTAGCCTTCACCTTCTTCTGCAAACTCTTTTTTACATGGCACATGGGACACAAACTGAAGAAAACAAGCCTCCAGGAAGCACCTGAACCCTCAGGCAAATGGCCTGTCATAGGCCACCTACACCAGCTAGGAAGCAAGCTGCCACTTCCCCGGATCCTAGGTGCCATCGCTGACAAGTATGGTCCTCTCTTCACCCTCTGGCTCGGCCAGCGGCGGGTTCTAGTGGTCAGCAACTGGGAGGTGGCCAGAGAGTGCCTCACCGTCCATGACAAGGTCCTGGCCACAAGGCCCCTCCTAGCAGCCTGTAAGTACATGAGCTTCAACAATTATCTGTTTGGGTTCGCCCCCTACGGCCCATACTGGCGTGAAGCGCGGAAACTGGCCACACTCCACCTCCTGTCTGCCCGCCAGGTTGAGCTGACGAAGCATATCAGGGCCTCGGAGGTGAACCTGAGCATTAACCAGCTGTACAACCAGTGGGTGAAGAACCGGGGGCAGCCTATTAGGGTGGAGTTCAACAAGTGGTTGGGTGACCTCACCTTCAACAACATGCTCATGATGGTGGCCGGCAAGCGTTACTACGGGGAAGAGGCCTCTGTGGGCGAGGCTGAGGCGGGGAAGTACAAAGAGGCTATTGTGCAGTGGGCCTACCTCTCGGGAATGCTTGTTCCTTCTGATGCAATTCCAGTCTTGGAATGGCTTGATCTCGGAGGGTATATTCGGGCGATGAAGAGAACAGAGAGGGAACTGGACTTGCTCGCCTCCGGCTGGATCAGGGAGCATCGCGAGAGCCAGTCCGACGAGTCGAGGACCCACCGCGACGTAATCGACGTGATGTTGACTATGATCGAGTCATTCCCTGTGCCGGATTGTGATCCCGGTAGCACCATCAAAGGAATTGCACTGGTATGTACTTCTTCCATTCCACACATTAATAAATCCTATTTAATTTTTGGAAATGAATTAATTTTTGTTTATTAATGTGGGACAAAAAAAAATACTTACGAAATATGGTCGCTGCTTCCTTTTGTTTTCAAAGTAGAAATGATATTTTTTCGTTAGTTCTTTTCATATTCAAGTATTGTTATCTCTTTCTTACTATGCATTTACATAATGAAACCCTTAGCTTAGAAAAAGAGATTTACACCAGGCACAATGAGAAGAAAGTCGAGCATTTGAGACGGATGAGCGCCATTAATGAAAAGAAAGTCGAGCTAATCGTCAGCTACGCCCGACAAAGAAAAGTCTGCATTTTTGTTGTCGACAGCATCGGGACCTCCCGCTACCATCCGCCATCATCCTCTTCTGGCCCTTTCCCGGAAACATATAGGCCCCCCCCCGTTCCACGTCTCAACGACGGCCACTAATCCCCGCCCCCAACTTTTGACTTCTCCCCACCACCTAAACCGTGACTTCAGATTAAAACCCAATTCTCCTAACTTGTAAGTAACCCCCCAAACAATTTTCCTTTCTTATCACAAACATAAGGTCATGGCTTACAAGATGGCAACATTTTGTTGTTGGTGACAAAGACTTGATAGGGAGCCTAATCAGGCTATACGCGTCCATGAAGGCTACACCTTTTTCTAATGGCGTGCAATACAACTTTAGTAACCACACATCGCTAAAGAAAGAGGAACATGGTATGGTATGGGGTGGGGTAGATAAACAAAACAAAACTTGTTGGGGATAATGTCTTCTTGGGATCTAAGTGCAAATTCCTTGGTAAGAATACAAATATTCATTTTTAAATTCTTTGAGTTGGTTTAAATGTGCAGGCTCTCATCATTGCCGGAAGTGACACCACATATGTCACAATGACATGGGCCATCTCTCTATTGCTAAACAACCGGAGAGTCCTAACGAAGGTGCAGGAAGAGCTAGATAATCTCATTGGAAAGGAAAGAATTGTGGATGAATCAGATATACAAAATTTACCTTATCTTCGAGCTATTGTCAAAGAAACAATGCGCTTGTACCCTGCTGGACCACTTTCAGTGCCACATGAGGCAACTCAAGACTGCCTCATAGGAGGCTTCCATGTCCCTGCAGGTACAGAAGTGATTTTCAACTTGTGGAAGATCCACCGAGATCCAACCATTTGGCAAGACCCGTCTGTGTTTAGGCCAGAACGATTTCTAACCACCCACAAGGATGTAGATATAAGTGGCCAGAATTTCCAGCTTATCCCATTTGGCTCAGGGAGGAGGATGTGCCCAGGGGTCATGCTTGCACTCCAAGTGATGCATTTAACACTGGCACGCCTACTTCATGGGTTTGACATCCAAACGGTTGGTGATGAACCTGTAGATATGAGTGAGGGATTAGGCCTGGCCCTGCCCAGAGAGACCGCTCTTGATGTCATCGTAACTCCTCGGTTACCATCCGACCTTTATAAGTTGCAGTAGTTGTAGAACGTTATCATATTGTTGTAGTTACTTGTTAAATAGTTCTCGTTGAGGCTTAATGAAGAAGTTCTTGTGGAAGAATATGTTCAGCGGGTCTATGTTTTTGTGAAACGGTATAAAAAAGCAAACAAACAGAAACTGTTGGGGTGGTTTCTCTCTTATCACACACCTTCATTAGATCCTCTGGCGAAGCTTCATCAATTGTTGATGATCTCAATTAGATGGTGCACATGAAAGCATTGTTGGGGTGTTTTTTTCTCCCAGCAGACACCTCAATCCTCAATGAATATAAATATGTTAGGGAAGCTTTACCATGACCTCAAATAGAGAGTGCACACGAAAGCAGGACTAGTTATATAAAACCATAGTCCATATGTGTATATAATGCACTTTCAAATACACCATCAGTTTGAAGCCAATTAACGGTTGGTGAAGCGTCACTAGCATATTTAATTATATAAAAGATAAAAATAAGGAAGTTTATTTAAATAATATTAAAAAAATAATTACTGAAATGGTGAACTTTGAAAAATATTTTACAAAGTGGTGTTGCTTTTGTCCATGTAGGTACCTGCATGAATTTTTTTTCTTTCAATTTTAAGTTGATTTCATCTTTTCAAATGACGAAATCGGTTTACAAATAGTTAAACTGATTTCTTCCCGACGAAATCAGCTTAGGGCACGAAATCGCCATACTTGACATTTCGGCCTTCAGTCTGCTTACTCCAAACATGATTTCGTCCTTTTAAAAGATGAAATTATCTTCGTTTTTAACCCGACTCTGCTTCTCCTTTTAGCCCATGCTCGTTTTTATGCTTTATGCTTATTCCCCTTTCTGCCCCGCCGCCATGCTTCCCATCCTCCGGTGTCAAGTTCCTGTCCTTCGTTGCCAAGTTCCCGTCCTCAGACGTCCTTTGCCCTCCCATCCTCCGTTGTATTTTAGGTTCGTTTTCTCTAATTTTGTTGGTATCTTTTGCCCTAATTTCATTTTCAGGCATTGATTGATTTCTTGTCCTCTGGCTTTGTTTGACTCGTAAGCAACTTGGGTGTTGCCCATGATTGCGGTGCGACCTAGTTGATAAGATGCAGACATGAAAAAATTTAGACGTGATTGCGGCTAAATTTTTCCTTCATTATATTTGGTTGTGATGGCTTATACTATCATGTATGATTCTTTATAATAGTATCTTCATTATTTTTCCTTTGCCAACCTAATGTGTGAGTAGTAAGCATATGGTAGTGTTGAAGATTAATTTTTCGTCCATAAAGTCAAGCTATTTACTACCAAGTTTCTCAGATTAGTAAGAACAGTAAGTCAAGCTATTTACTACCAGTAAGCATATGGCAGTGTTGAACACACTACACGACATTTAGGTAATTAGAAAAACTTGTCATGGTCTGATGAATGGATGTAATAGTGAGTGGGTGAGATTCAGCCGGATTCAAAAGATGCCTTTATCAATCATCTAGGCCAGCAGTAGAAAAGGCAAAAGGTTAAAGATGAGGTTTCAGCGACAACACAGAGCCATGCATTTTATTGTTTGGTATTGCATATGTTTGTTAGTTGATATTTATAACTGCTGAGTTGATAATCACATGTTTTGTTAAGTAAAGTAGTTATTTTGAGACAATTACTGAATTCAACATTAATGTAATTTATTGTTTATGAATTAAGTGAATAGAGATGACAGAAAAAATGGTTAGATTTTTACTTAACTATGACGAACGCACAGAAGGATTATTAATTAAGAAACCGTCTACATATGATGAATTTGAGAAGCAAGTAGCTAGTAAAGCTGGGTGGGATTGAAGAAGATGGAAAATCACTATAAAATGTGTTATTCCAACATATGGATCGAGTTCGAGACAAATATGTATAAATGATGATGCATCAATGAGTTTTATGTTTCACCTCTCGCGTCACATAATTTGTTTCAACTTATTCCTCAACAAAGAGGCTCAAGTGCCTAGTGAAAGGTGAAGTAGTTCACACAGGAGCTCACATAGGAGCTCTCATAGAAGCTCACACAGAAGCTCTGGAAGAAATGTGAACATTTAAAGGCATAAGGTTATCAATGGAACAAGCATAACGTTCAACAATATTTTCTCATGATTTCAAACATCATAATATTCCCTTGCTCTATAAGTGTAAGCCATAAGGTTCTCTATGACACAGTAGCCACGTCTAGGAGCACAACCTCGCCTTACTAGACTATGAACTACTCCTTACCAACCTCAAGTAATATGAGGCATGCCCGCTCTATCCATGTCATGAAGCTAAGGCCCACAGAGGCACATAGACCCAATTGGTTGAAGCCCTAACTTCCATAATCATCAAAACCTCCTATATTGCATTGTGCTGGACTAGTCATCTTTTAATGCTCTAGTCCATTCGAATATATCTTCCGAGTTAGGGAAACGGTTCTTCATAAATCTCATCCTTAGAAAGCTGAAAGACTCTGGTCTTATTTCATACTAAACCCTTTCTTTAAGTTGCAAAAGACTCACTTCAGGAGTCATTCAAAAACAAGGATCCTCTTGTACTTAAGTGCATTTATCCCATCACTACAAAAAAATTGGGCTACACCGACGGCCATAAGCCACAATGATGTTAGTCAAGCTGTCGCTAAAGCTAATAGCAACAGTTGCTAGTTGTAGCTGTTGTGTGTGTCACTGAAACTATCACCAATGGACAGAATAGCCTTCAGCGACGGCTATAGCCGTTGCTAAAAAAATAACATCACCATCGTCTAAGCACTTTCAGCGATGGCTATAGGACTTTTAGCGACGGCTATAGCCTTCACTAAAACTAAACTACTTTTAGTGACCGCTCCTATGATCGTCGCTGAAAACATACTTTTAGGAACAATTGAAACCGTTGAAAAAAAATTGATATAGCAACGATCGTCATGATTGTAGCTGAAAGTCTATTCTTAGCAACAATGAGTTGTCACTAAAAATTGGATATAGTGATGACCATCATGACTGTCACTGAAAGTATGTTTTCAGCGATGGTCATGTGACTTACATCAACAGTCATGATTGCCGCTAAACATTTTAAAATTTTAAAAAATAAATAATCCAAAATTTCTAATTGGTTATCAATGGATGATTTTGGATCATCATCAACGCCTTATGCAATCTGTAAAAATGGTCATGATAAGAAGACTATGAAATTCATAATAATATTCCTTGGAAATTGCAAAAAATACAGCATTTTACCAACATAAAAACACTAGTCCACGCATCTATAGTATACATCTAGAAAACTCCGTTGCAAACCCCTCTTTTCAAATTATACAATGCAATGTGCAACATGATGACTACTTTAAAACAAAATAATGTTTACGTGTGTATCTAACAAAGTCTGAAATGAAATCCTCTTTATTATTTTCTGCCTTTTTATGTAACTTGTCTCATTCTTTGTAGATGATATGATACTTTAAGTATTATGTAAACAAAAACTAATGATCTCCTACTATCAAGAAAAAGAACTTGTAGCAAAACCAGTTAACATTTACCTACCAAATGATAGAACGATGATGATATCCATCTGCCATCACATATTCTGCATAAATAAAATCCCAGCTGCAAAACATAAAGAGAAAGTGATGTATTCAATCAGCACATTTCAATAGAAAACAGTAAGGACTTCATAATTCTAACTGCACACTTGAAGTTTGTGACACAAATTGACCGAATGCCAACATTTGCTGCAGCTCGACATGCAACAGGGACATCTTAAACCTATTACATGAAATAACAGTGCTATAAATCAGCAAGAATCAAAACCCCATATGAAGCATTAGCAAAAGACTCAAGGAAATCAAAAAAACATAGAAGATCAGTGGTATAGGTTGTTGCTGCAACTTACAAATCTAGAAAAGGTAAGTTTTAAAATGACATGCTTGCCATAAGAGAAACAATGTTATTAACAATACACATATCACTATCTTTTAAAAACAATTATATAATAAATGTAAGAGTACATGCAATTTTATGTCAAGTAAACTCAGAGATAAAAACACTATACCACTAAGTCAGCCTTGATAGACTTCAGCCACTCTACTTCTGTAGTTGGTGGTGGTGCAGTTGAGCCCTGAGAAGAAGAGACTGATCCGTAAGTATTATTAGACTCGGACATGTAGGTGGATCCCTTCGAAAATAGTAATTAGGCAGGAGGTGTGGAGCATGCTCAAGCTGTGTAGTCACACATATAATAGCTAGCATTCATAGTGGTGGTGATGGTTGAAGTCATGGTTAAAATGGAGATTATCATATGATAACTACAAAATGAGGATATAATAGAAGAAGTTGATAGTAAAAAAGAATCAGCTTCACTACAACAAAAAGCACTATTAGCAACACTTTTAAGCATCGCTAATAGTCACAAAAGTGTAGCTAATGTCTATTAGTGATGCTTAAAAATCATCGCTAAATGCGTTGATAAAATATTAGTCGCTAATGTGAATTAGCGATGCATATCCACAAGCATAGCTAATAGTTTAGTATGAGAGACACTAACATTTTCGTTGCTAATATCAATTTTTTTTTCGATGCTTTACCTTACGTCACAAATACTACATTACTATAGACGCTAATATTTGCGTCACTATTATCATTTTTTTGTGATGCCCAATTATATGTCGCAAATAGTAGATTAATAATGACACTTATTTACATGAGTTGCTAATAATTAGTTATTAGAGACGCTAAGCATCGCCAATATGAAAAAATTATTGATAAATTTTTTTAAACAATATTAGCAACACTTATGTATGTGTTGCTAAAAATAAAAAATAAAAAAAATTAATAGTCACTTTTAAAAGCGTCCCTAATAACAAAAAATACGAAATAAATTACAAGTGATGCTTTTAAAAGTTTCACTAAAAAATAATAAATATAATTTTTTTATTAGTGACGCTTCCAAAATAGTTGCTAATAAAATAATAATAATAATTTAAAAAAATATTAGAGATGCTTTTAAAAGCGTCGTTAATAGATTTTTTTTAAAAAAAACACAAAATCGTGGGATTTGGGAGAAGGGGGGGGGGGTGCTCCTGTCACGACCCGGATTTTTTAAAAGCATTTTTAAATAGCACGAACGGTAAGTAACAAGATTTTTTTCTTCTTCTTAAATGCAAAACAAACCCTTCGATTAAATATTCAGGTCATGATAACTGGTGTTCACAAATACGAATATCAAATCATATGATATTATTTAACGTTTGAAAATTCATAAAGACCAGCTCATCTATCTAAGTACAAGTCCGTCATCCATATGAAAATAGACAACTAAGTTGACTCTCACGCTAGAGAAACACTTACATACCGGAGTTGGAGACACAAAGAAACTTCATTCCACACGCATCAATCTTGGTCTCACTTGATGTCGCCTGGAAAACCTGCCACCAAGCAAACCAAACAACAACCATAATAGCAATGGAGCATCTCCGCCTTCAGGAGAAAGAGCTTCCAAAGGACAAAAGGTTTAATTAATATTTTTTGGATAGGGCCAACATCACCCGATGTTAGTTGCCTACGTACTCATCAGACAACATCTCCAATGTTTCCAACAAGATCGGATCCAGATGTAGTTCTGCCTAATACTACACTATACTAAGAAGCATAGCATCACAAATGCAATGCTTAAGTATTTTCAAGTATCCTACATTTTATGCAAGTTCTTTAATCATTCCACTTATTCTAATTAAACAAGCAATATTAATCAATATTATTAATTATCTCTCAAACCATTGTTCGATAATTAATATCCCTGTCTAATCTAAATGACAGACAAACTCATCAGATGTCAACCTAAGTGACAAATGATAACGAAACACCCTAGAATCCACCAAGCCCCTGGAATCCACCAGGAAGTACCATTACCCCTCCTAGCCCATGAAGGACTTGATCGGAGTGGAAGGGCATGACCCACAACTGCATCTGAACAGAAGTGGCTGGAAAAGCCAACTAAGTAGGAATGTCAGCTAATCCAAATGCGTGTACACTAAAAGATCCTCAATAGATCTGTCGTGAGCCCGGCTCACATAGAGCGCCCTCCAATGGGGAGATGCAACTATACGATCAAATCAGTAGCTCCTCAATAGAGCTAAACTTAGGAAACCATTTTAAACCCTATCTTGCTCATCTATAAGCCAGGATTTTGAATGACTATCCCAAACCCTATTAGTCTCTTCTAGACTAGGGTTTAAAACTTGAGACTGCTATCGGTTCATCAACCAAGGCAAATCGTCAGGTCAAAGGCTTTGTTCACTCTATGAACTAGTCCCAGACCCCTCAGAGGTATATTAGTCTTTATCTTGATTAGGTGTTCTCGCCCAATCCAAAGTTATCAAACCCCATAAATTAATCTTTCAATAATATTAAGATATTGATAAGTTACTATTACAACATCACTAGCAAATATCGAAACAATGAAAAGCATAAACAATCAGAACCACACAGGTCCAAGCAGATCATAATATCAATAATAAAATTCATTAATGATACTAGAATTATTTGAGCTATCATGCCCTAACCCTCATTGGGTTATCTTAATAAATCTTTATAAAAATAGTTCATATTGCACATAAGGGCATTAAATTAATTATCCAACATTGGATAAGGTCCTCTCTGCTCCTAGGCAAGTCGTTAACCTCTCAAAAGGTTTTAGTATCACATTGGCCCACTAATAACATCCACGCGAATGGGGGCCAGTCCACTCATAAGGGTATTTCTGTCTTTTTGTTGAGGACTTCCTTGAACCTCAATGGGTCCATAACTAATCTCAGGGTTATACCTGGACGTTATGAACCCAAGGTAATTTTTTTCTTGTCGTTTATCGTGGTCGTAAACCCCTTGAACCAACCCCAGTTCAAATAACTGTCTTACCTTAACCCTAGGGGTAAAATAATCAATTATCTATTTATTGAGATTTTTCCCTAACTTGAGGCTTGGTCCAAATTTATGATACACATTAAAATCTCACTGAGATTTTTCTCCATTTTCAAATCCACTCATAAGCCCCTGAACCGGAGCCCTGAAGTCTGGTCACTAATCATTATTAGTCTACATATCAATTCACAAGGGTAAATTGATCATTTTACATACTTGGAGATTTTCCCCAGACCTGAAACTTGGCCAAAACACTCGTCATACGCTCATAGTCATTTATAATTTTTTCCACATCTATAAACTACTGAACTAGACCCGGTTCAGTGAGGTTTTACTTTTGTGTGTGTGTGTGTGTGTGTTTTTTTTAAGAGAGCCGAACCGAACCGGATTGGGTTAGCCAACCCGGTCCGGGGTGCATAGACGACCCGCATCGCGGGCCGTCTTCCCCGCGACCGGCAAGAGGCCTTTCGGCCTCTGGCGGCACCGCCCCCCAACGCGGCGGAGGGGTGGGCGGCTTAATGCCTTCGGACCATCGAAAAACAGCAAAACTGACAGGGTCGGTCCTGCTGCCGTCCAGTGGCCGGCCGGCTCTTTTGGTTTTAGTTTCTCCTTTTTTTTTAAACTAAAACCAAAACGGCCCTTTTGGTTTTAGTTTCTCCTTTTTTTTTAAACTGTGCGGCACAACCGCCTCTGCGGCCAGGGCCAGCATGGCCCAGTTCGGTGTAGCCGAAGCCGTCACGATGTGGATAGGCACGGTCGGGGCCGACGTTGCCACAACCTCGGCCAGAGCCTGTCTCTCTTCTTTTTCTTTTTTTTTGTGCACTCGCCAGCGGTCTATCCGGTGGCGACTGTGAAATATGAGAAATAAAACTTACAGTGTTTAACGTAAGTTCAGAATAGTGATTACTATTATGAAAATTACACCGGACAAATAACTTATTTTATTCAATTTAATTAATAAAACTTTTATTAATCTCTAAGTGAAGACAATGGTCATGATCCTACCTCAATCATCGATTTGTTGTCAATCCACCACCGTCAGAACATTGCCGGAGCCTCGCCGAAGCGTCGCTGATCACCCCATTCTCTCCTCCCATCAGGCAAAAGACCCCCAAATTGTGCCATAAGAATGCCTTTTATAAACATGGGGATTAGGGTTCCTAATCCCCCTAGAATTTTGGTCAATTCTCCTTACTTAGATACCCTAATTAGGCCTCTAAAAACTAATTTCGGAACTCTAATTAACCGGGCCCGCAAGACGACTTAAACGGGCCCTATACGATATGTTCAACTTCAAACAGTCGTATCTCCCTCATCCGAACTCCGATTCATGCGTTCTTTGTGGCATTTCAAAGCTCTGTCTATCTACTTTCTAATTGAATTTGTTTCAGCCACAAATTCTATCTAGAGAGGAGTTTGTTCTCCTAAGAAGGTTAAAGGGTCAAACACCCTCTTTTCCATGTATTTAATTTTCGAAAGCTAGGAAAATTCGGGATATTACAGTTCCAGCTGAAGTGGAACATAATGGGGGAGGCTGGGGGGCTCCAGGCAGAGTGGAGTAGTAGGGGCGGGAGGGAGAAGAAGAGAGAGGGGGTGAGCCTTGGGCCGAGCGAAGCGAAGGGAGGGGGGAGGCATTGCTGCGGCCGAGAGAGGATTAGGAGTAGGTGGGGCTCCAACCTGAGCATAGCAGAAGGAGGTTGCGTCTCTAGCCGGAGCGGAGCAGAAAGGGGGAGATGGGAGAAGAGGAGGGGGGAGGAGATTAGTAGGAGGATGGGGCGTAGGTGGCGGCACCAAAACGAGGCAACGACGGAGGCAAGAAACGTGCAATGGTGACACGAGGGGGCTGCGGCCAGAGGGGAGAGGGGCCGGGTGGGGGTATATATAACGTGTAGGCAAAACTTTTGCCCACACATTTGAAATTTTACCCACGCAGGGCGAACAAATATTGTCATCAACGACGCTTTGTTAAAAGCGCCGCAAATGGTAGTGTTGACATAAAAAAAAATCAAATCAAAATTCAATTGCAAAGATCTCGGAGCATGATTAGCTCCGGATAAGTTTAAATTTTTAAAATGGACAAAGTCTCCAAATTCGACAAAGTCCAAAGAAAAAAAAATATGAAACATATTCTAATGTTACGCATGTAGTAATGTGTAAAAAAAAAAATTAAAATTCAAAAGTAAGAGTTTGGAGTTTAACTAGCTCTGGATGATACTTAATTTTCAAAATGGACAAAGTCTCAAAATCGGATAAAGTCCAAAAGAAAAAATCATCATCAAAATCTAATGGCCAAGATTTCGGAGCTTGACTAGCTCTGAGTGAGACCAAAATTTTAAATGGACAAAGTCTTTGAAGTGGACAAAGTAAAAAAAAAATAAAAAAATTTAGGAAGCAAAATCTAATCCTATACACGTAGGAATGGATTAAAGCTTCCAATAAAAAAAAATATTATGAGAGGACCTCATAAGGCCTCTTCACACTTAAAATTAAACGGCTAAGAAAGGTTTTATAAGCCTCACATGGCCACATAAAAAAAAAAAAAATCCAAATTGCAAAGGGCTATGTGGACCCCATAAGTCTTACACCGAAATAACCATAAAACCAAAAGGTTAAGTGACATTTGTGGACCCCACGATAAGTTTTGTTAAAAAAAAAAGAAAGATGAAATGAATAATGATGTGTAAAGAGAGTGATTAAGTGGAAGGGACCAAGTCAAAGGTATAATACCCGATCTTCTCTCACACTTCCTATTAACCCACACTTCACACTTCCCACTTCCTCCACTAATCAAGCCGGTTCCTACCAACCCTCCCACTAACCCATTTTCCATCTCCCACTAATTCACTCTCCACTTCCCACGAACTACCTTTCCAACTCACCCCACTACTTTACTTAACCGTACAACCCTCATCCTATAAATACCCCTTCAATTCCTTTTGGCTTTCAAGTCTACGGAACCCCCAAAAGAAATCCAGAAGTCCATCACACACCAAAAGACACACAAAATTCCTGAAAAGCCTTGACCTTTTGAAAATTGAAGAAGTTCAAGGAGTCAGAAGACAAGCAGAAGCATTCAAGAAGGAAGAGGAATTCGTACAAGGGAGCTCTCATTCTTCCAGAAGAAGTTTCTTTGTTTCTTCTTTTCTCTTTTCTAAACTTGAAAATTGTAGCCACTTCTCCTGGCAATGCTCTTTTTCTTATTTTAATAAAATTCTAGTTGCTTCTTCCATTTTGCCAATTAATCGAAGGGTTTCGAGAATTGGTTAATCACTACTACTCACTTTAAAGTGTAAAGAGTAGTCCTGATTAATCAAGAGAAGGTCGTCCCACATTAAAAAAAAAAGGTTCTTCTCTATCTCTTGCAAGAGAGGATCATTCGATCTTTTCTCTTGTCTTGTGCTTAGAGAACTATCGAAATCCCCCAACAGATTTCTGGCACACCTAGTGGGACCTTCTCCTCCTTTCATCTTTTTGGCAAAAATGGAAGCTACTGGAAACTTCAAACTCGTCATTAATTTTGACAAGGCTAAGTTTCAAGCTTTCTTGGCAAAGCATAAACAAGAAAAAAAATGGTGATTCCGGTGGACACCAACATGGATGGTACATGCAGTTCTAAGAAGACTAAAATGAGTGTTTCAACGCCTAAGACCACTCACTCCCCTCACTCTGCCTATGGCAAAGGTCTGAGCGGTGACAGTTGTTTTCAAGGTTAAAATGCAATACTCATGAGGATTTTGTGAGCCAAGCTAATCTAAAGCCTAAGACCACTCACTCCCCTCACTTTGCCTATGGTGAAGCTTTGAGTGGTGACAGTGTGTTTTCAAGGCTAAGGCACAATACTCCTGAAAAGTTTGGGAATCAAGATCATATAGAGTCTAAGACCACTTACTCCCCTCATTTTGTTGATGGCAAAGTTTTGAGCGGTGACAGTGTATTTTCAAGGCTAAGTTACAATACTCATGGAGGCCTATTGAACCAAGTTCATCCGAAGCTTATGACCATTCACTCCCCTCACTTTGCTTTTGGCAAAAGATCAAGTAGTGAAAGTGTGTTCTCAAGGCTAGGGAACAAAGTTCTAAGTGGAAAGTCAAAAAAGGCTCTGAATGTTTCAAGACGTATGAAGAAGGCAAAAGCCATAGTTCAAGGGGCTAAAAGAAGTGTGAACGATAGCCTCATTGATGTTTGTATATGGGATCCATCATGTCGTTTTCCAACCTCCTTCAAAGAGCTACGACAAAAGAATCGATTTAAGCCATTGGAGGATGCAAATGGGGAAATGACAACAAGTTTGTTCTTGTGACCTCAAAAACCCAAAAATAAAAATGGACTCATGATTGTGACATTCCCCAAGAATGGAGAATTCTTTCAACCGGGAAAGAAGAAAATACCATCTGCTTTTAAGGCAAAGTCAAAGAAAATTTCTTGCATGATGGTAGAAATTCCTGGCAATGAGAAGATTGGGCAAAAAGAAAAGTACATGTCGAAAAGGCATATTATTGAACATGATTCACTTGCAATGAAGAATGAAGTTTCACAAAATGGTTATCCTACTTTGGGTAATAATTCAAATCCCAAGGGGTGGAATCCTATGAAAAAAAGAGGACAAAAAAATATGAGATGGGGAAACTCTTCCCCGAAAAGGGAAGGTGATGATTTCACCCACCATGAATATTTTTTCAAAAATGACTTAACAAAGTGTGTTACTTCCATGCCCTACTTGTGGCAATGGTAAAATGGTACCTATCTTCTAAGAAAAAAAGGATTGTCGAGAGACTGACTATGGAAAACCATACTTACGAGGAAGGAGGTCATCCAAGTTCACTCCCGTTCCTACCGTTGACAGATCAAAGTTCTGTTGGAAGAGAGAAAATTTCAAGAATAATAGCATTGACGACTCTTCACAACATGAAGAAAGGGGACACCCGACTCTTGGGAAAGCTACTATACAAGATAGCCCTAAGATGCTATCTTCTCCTAGCGAGTCTAATTCTTCAATGGAATTTGCCCCAAGAAGGAGAAAGAATTTTAGAAAATCAAGTCCAATGACTAGTAGTACTTGGAAAAAATTGTCCTTGAGTGACGAAGTTGAGAATTTAAACTCTAGTTCTCCTAAAATCTTGAAAACAACCCAAAGGTGGAGGCCTAAGGAGAAGGAGCCTCATGTTGCAATTGTAAATATGGTTGGCTCAAAAAATGAAGAAGAGCAAACTATGAAAGCAACACAATACTACACAAGGAGTAAAAAGAAATTTTCTTTGAAAGATGGGGGTATTGGGACTTCTTCAGGGTCTCCTAAATTCACTTTTGCAACAAGTGAATACCCTTCAATCACTCCTTATGGAGAAGAGGATGATGATGAAGATGAGGTTCAAGTAGAGGATAGTTCTACATCTTCCAACACTATTCCTGTAACTTTATCTTCTATAGAATCTAGAAAAGTGGGAGTGCATATGGCAACAGGAGAAAAAGACGACACAGAGATAGGGCAAGTCCCTAATCGTTTCATTAAATTTATGGCAGATCAAGAGAAGCAAATTGAAGAATTAAAAGCCATGATTGGAGCATTAACTACAAGAACTCAAAGTCAACAACAAATCAATTATAATCATCAAGGTGACTTCCATGAAGTTAATTCTCATGAAAATGAAGGAATGGATGAGGAAAGTCCACAAGGACTTGTATCAAGAAAAGAGATGCAAGAAGCTCTTCAAAACATCCAAGAAGAGTCTAAGTTGAGAAAAGCGGGAGTAAATTCCCCTTACCCAGCCTGGATGGATAAAATACCTTTCCCACCCACATTCAAGCAGTCAAACTTACAAACCTATAATGGTCAAGCTTCTCCTAAATAACATCTTTGCCACTTCAAGGCTTTAACTGGAAACCTTGTTGGTAACGATGATGTACTCATTAGACTATTTGTCAGCACTTTGAAGGGAACTGTATTTGACTGGTATATGACTTTGCCAGAAGGATTGGTGCAAACATGGAGGCTAAATTCTTGAGTCACTTCTTTCATGAAGAGGCAACTACTTCCATGACCCAACTTTATTCAACAAAGCAAGGGCCAAAGGAGACAGTATGCGACTTCATAAAGAGATAGAGGGCTCTTGCACTAAAGTGCCCAAATGGAACAACTCAGAAAAATCTTATGGAAATATGTTGTTTGAATCTTCGAGTAAAGATTCAATCGAAGATGGGATCCATAAAGCCAGAAACTTTTAACAATCTTATGAAAAGTGCTATTGAGGCAGAGCGTCTAGTGTTTGAACGTGAAGCTAAAAAATGTGGTGAAAAGAAGGAGTATGCTAAACCCACTAAGAAGAAAGAGGCATTCCGTGCAAACTTCTGAAGCAACATCTCAAGAAAAAAAAGACAAGATGACTGAGATGAAGAAGAGAACATTAAAAGAAAGAATGAATAGAGAATATTCTTTTGATGTAAATGAAATTGAAAACCTCTTTCATGAGTTGATGAAGAAAGAGAAGATCAAGCTTCCAGAGTGTAAGCGACCTAATGAAGAAAAACAAACAAATGATCCTTCATTTTGTTTGTTCCATCGGATCCTGGGCCATAATATCAAACAATGTTATGTCTTTAAGGATCAAGTGCAGGCTCTAATTGATGAGGGAGTCATTAGGTTGACTCGAGAAGAAAAAAAAGTTTTTGCAAATTTAATTTCAGTCCAATTTAGAGCTTTTGAGCCGATCCAAGTAAGAGGTCCTCATGAAGAAGATGATGTGGAATTTAAATATGCAGAAGTTTTCCTAGAAGATTACAAGTCACTTGTCCCTTTTCAAATATCAGATGACACCTTCATGTGGGTGCATCCAGATCTTTTGAAAGATGAAAGTTGGGAGATCATTTAGAAGAAGTCTCGCACTCCCAAAGTATATGATATTACTAGAATGGAGGCATTCCTTCCCCTATCCAAGTTACGTGGAGTGACTAAGTCAAAAAACAAAAACAAAAAGAAAAAGAAAGCTAAATGGAAGAGTGAAGTCTTGCCGGTAGAATTACTTGAGCAAGAGCCAAGGATTCCATGCACTTTGGCGGAATTTATGCCACCAGAACCGTGGGAAAAGGAGGAGAGGCTAAATGACATTGTGGCCCCAATTTTGGGAATGCAATAATGTCATTATTATCTCAGACTCAGAAAGTGAAGATAACCATTCAGAAGTTGAAGATAATCTTGTTATTGTGTTGGATTATGAGTCGGATGACTCAATTGAAATTCAACAAAATGTTTTAAGTCAAGAGTTGGACATTGAAGTAAACAACAATGAACCATGGTCAACTTTTGAATATGGGGAACACTTCCTTCCAAATGGATGGAGGGCTTGGCTAGAAGATGAAGTGAGAACCATCCTTTGGGAGAACACAGATACATAAATTAAAATAGATAAACCTTGGCTGGTGTTTGAAAATCAAAATGAGAAACTCTTACCTAATGGATGGAGATCATGGCCAGAAGATGAAGAAAGAGCTATCCTTTGGGAAAACAAAGACACAAAAACCAAAATAGATAAGGCTTGGGAAGAAAAAGAAAAAGAGGATGACCCAAAAAGAAAAAAGATTAAGCGAGAAGTAGAAAGCATTGAGGGGTTGCCACGATCAAAAGAAGGCAACCCTCTAACTCAATCTCTCATAAATCAAGAGAATGACGAGATGATCGTACAAATTGAAGAAGATGAAGAAACAACTCATGAATGCCATATGGTTTCAGTCAAAGAATGAAAGCTAGAAGTGGACTTAGTTGAGTCATCTAACCAAATAGAGTCTATGACAAGAGACTTTCAAGAAATGAAAATAAGTCTTCGCCCTTCTTGGATTGAGTTATCTTCAAAAAAGGATTTAGAAGTCTCACCAAAAGAAGAAAAAAAGTGCTTGAAAGCCAAAACTCTAGACGTGGTAACAAAAATACCCTCTCGATTGCCTCAGCCTCCCAGGGTGACTTCTTTTACGGGAAAAGATTCGTTATCAAGAAGAAATACTAGATTGAAATCTAGAAGGGCTAAGTCTCACATTAAATTTTCTAGAGACTAAGTTATGACCTCCAAAACTCAAATCAAGATACCAAATGTTCAACCTCAAATTTCAAAAGATTACGAGAACATTGGGTTGAGCATATGGGATGAAAGAGGTACAAGATAAGACTCCCCAAAGTCTCTCCATGGGCAAGTGATGAAAAAATTATCCTTAGTGGATGGGGAAGTGATGATGAATCAATATTTGCTCATTTGAAAGAAAAAGATAAGGACAATGAGAAAACATTCATGTGTAACATGATTTCTCTCAATCATAAGTTTGCTCCAACAATCAAAGAGGAATACTTGGTTAAAGACTTTTGCAGCATGACTAAGTTAACGAAGGAAGAAGTTGTTGGTGAAACTTATGAAGATTCTGCATCCGATTCTGAGGGAAGCATGGAGCAAATCCACAACACTAAAGAATCAAATCCTAGAACAAGATCAGAGCGAGATTATCACAAAGATTATTCTGACTATTGGAAGGAAAAAGAAAAAACAAAACAAAAAGATGTCCAGTTTCAAGAGCCAGTTAAAAGAAGTTCACCTCTTATTGATATAAGTGAGCCTTTGAATTATGACTTGATTGCTCAACTAGCAAATGTGCCTGCCAGGTTGACTATGTATGATTTGCTTGGATTGTCTCCAGAGATTAGGAAGACGGTTGTCAATATGCTAATGGAAACTGAAAAATATGCACCTCATGTCAACCGTGTTGAAATCAAAGGGGAGAAAGAAATATGTGAAAAGTGTCATGAAGTTAAGCTTGAAAATCTTCAAACGGCAATCACATTCTTAAAGGATGACATGCTACTTGGAGACATAAAACATACAAGGTCATTGTATCATACGGGGTATATTGGTCATGTAGAACTACGTCAAATTCAAATAGACCTAGGCTCTGGAATCAATATTCTCCCAGTTCATACCTTGGAATACTTAGGGATCCCTATGAAGAAGCTTACTCCTACAATGACAAGTATTCAAGGATACAATGCAAATTCACAAAAAGCTAAGGGAAAGATCCGCCTAAAATGTCGAATTGGAAGTTTGAAGTCTGAAGTGACGTGTTATGTGATAAGCAATCAAACTTCCTACAACCTTTTGTTAGGCTGAACTTGGATACATGAAAACTTAGTGATCCCCTCAACACTTCACCAGTGCTTCAAGTATATTGGAGATGATGGACAAATTCATCGAGTCTTTGCCAACAAGAAACCATTCAAAGGTGTTGAAGCATACTTTGCTGACTCTGCAATGTATGAAGATGGTGATATTGAGGAATTTGAAGACTCAAAAGCAATTGATCCGCAAGGAACCAATGCAAGGTTTGCGAATGCTAAAGGAAAGTACATTGTATATGTAAATGACAAGCCGTATTGCAAATATGTTATAAATGATGTAAAGAAAACGGCTTCTAAAGATGATGTATCTCGTGTATGCATGAATAAAAATTTATTTTTGAGGTATATTGCATCTTCTTCTGAAACAAAAATGTTTGCAGATCAATCGAAAAATGATGATTTTTTGGAATTGACCACTTATTTTGAGTTGCCTTTGACTTGTTTGCATGCATTTTCGTATATAGAAAATCCTGAGGGATCTACTTTCCTTATACCAAAAAATGATAGTTTTAAGGAAATTATATTTCACCAAACTTCCACTCTTGATCAACTTTCAAGAGAGGAATTAGACTTAGAAAAAGATGAAGTTGAATTAGAAAACTATAGTTCAATTTCAAAAAATATTATGAAAAATATGGGCTACAACTTTGATTCTCCATGTGGTCTTAACAATGGTGTGGGGAGAAAAACCCCATTACAACAATTTCTAATGTCAAAACGAAAAAATCCTTCTTTGCATGGCTTGGGGTTCAAACCAAACTTTATCGACTTTTCTCCGTAGAACGAAAGTGACAATGAATCATGCAAAACTTCAAGTTGGGACTCAGATGTGGATACTTTTGATTTCTTTGAATCACTGGAAATGTTTAATCTTGACACAAAGTCAGTAAATATGGTCTAAATAGAATATTATGAAAACAATGAGACTAATAACAATGAAAATAACGAAGCTAGTGATGTTGAAGAAGTGCAAGAATATGAAATTGAGGAAGAAGTGAAAATTATTCCTCCTACTGAAGATGAAGTAAGAGAAGTAAATTTGGGTACAGAGGAGCACCCACTGCCCATCTTCCTCAGCACCAGTCTTACTACAGAGGAGGCAGAATCCTTGATAAGTCTACTTAAGGAATTCAAAGATGTATTTGCTTAGAATTATACTGAAATGCCAGGATTAAGTCTGGAAATTGCCGTTCATCATTTGAACATCAGGTCTAAGGTAAAACCTGTAAAACAAGCACAAAGAAGGTTTAAGCCTTCAATAATGCAAGAAATTGAAAAAGAAGTTCAAAAGCTAAAGGAAGCTGGTTTCATTAGGGAAGAACAACACCCTGATTGGCTTGCCAATGTTGTACCAGTTATGAAAAAAATGGAAAAATTCGTGTGTGTATTGATTTTCGAGACCTAAATGATGCATGTCCAAAAGATGAATTCCCATTACCAATCACAGAAATTTTAGTTGATAACACAACTGGTTATGACCGTATGTCATTTATGGATGGATATTCTGGGTATAATCAAATAAAAATGAACCTTGAAGATGAAAAACATACAGCATTCAGGACTCCTTTTGGTATTTATTGTTACACAGTTATGCCATTTGGCTTAAAGAATGCATGAGCAACATATCAAAGAGCTATGACAAAAATATTTAAAGAACATTTACATAAAAGAGTGGAGTGTTATGTTGATGATCTTGCTGTCAAAAGCAAACATGCAAGTGATCACATCACAGACCTTCGTATGATCTTTGAAATTTTAAGAAAACACCAAATGAGGATGAATCCTCTCAAATGCTTTCTAGGAGTGTCTTCTGGCAAATTTTTAGGATTCATTGTAACAAAAGACGGAATCATGGTGGATCCTGCAAAAATAAAAGCAATAATAGAAATGAGGCCACCAAGAAACTTGCAAGAGTTAAAGGGGCTTCAAGGGAGATTAGCCTATATAAGAAGATTTATTTCAAACTTATCTGGAAGGTGTCAACCATTCTCTCGATTGATGAAGAAAGGAGCAAACTTTGTTTGGGACAAAGCATGTGATAATGCCTTTAACGAGATCAAATGTTATCTCACTCAACCACCGGTCTTAGTAGCATCCATCCAAGGTCGACCATTCATCCTATATACAAAAGCCCTTGATCATTCACTTGGTGCAATGCTTGCACAGAAAAATGATGAAGGTCGAGAACAAGCACTGTATTACTTGAGTCGAATGATGGTTGGGGCTGAACATAGATACCCCCCCATTGAAAAAGAATGTTTAGCACTCATGTTTGCAGTTGAGAAGTTAAGACACTATTTGTTGGGCCAGATGACATTCGTTGTATCTCGAATCAATCCGCTCAAAATTTTGATGACGAAGGCTGGGTCTCTTAATTCTCATTTGGCTAAATGGTCACTCTTGTTGTCAACGTATGATCTAGTTTATATTCCACAAAAAGCAGTAAAAAGTCAAGCATTAGCAGATTTTCTTGCCGAGCACCCTTTGAAAGAAAGTTCAAGGTTACAAGAAGATTTACCTGATGAAACTGTCTTTTGTGCGAACTCCATAAAATTTCAAGAAAGCATATGGCATATGTACTTTGATGGTGTGTCAAGAACAAATGATCAAGGATAAAATGTATTTGGAGTGGGCATTGTCTTTATCACGCCAAAAAAATACATGATACCACATGCTTTTGTGCTAACACAACCATGCTCCAACAACATGGCTGAATATATGGCTCTAATTATTGGAATGCAGTTGGCACATGAATTATAAATAAAATCTCTCTCAACCTTTGGTGATTCCCAATTAGTCGTCAATCAGATGAAAGGGGTTTTTGAAGTAAGAAAACCTAAACTTTTACCTTATCATTCAATGGCTAAAAAATTAGCATAATCATTTGATGATTTTGACATACAACACATAGTAAAGTCAAAGAATGCTAAAGCAGATGCTCTTGCAGCACTAGCCACCTCTATGACAATATTAGAAGGACAAAATATTGGGGTTTCCATATGTGAGAAAAGATTGCTACCCAATGAATTTGAATTACTAAGTGAATGCAACAATATAGAGCAAATTTCATTTGACTTTGAGTCTGATGATTGGCGTTCCCCTTTGATTGATTTTGCCTTACATAACATTTTACCTCAAAACCCATCGAAGGCAGCAAGCATAAGAAGTCAAGCCCCAAAGTTTTATTATGATGCAAAAATGAAAATGTTGTATCGAAAGTCTTACGATGGGATTTTACGAAGGTGTTTGTCACAAAAAGAAGCTGAAAAAGTGATTCAGGAAACTCATGATGGCGTTTGTGGAGCTCACCAACCTAGTCCAAAATTGCAATAAAGGATAAAAAGGTTGGGATATTACTGGCCTACCATGATAAAAGATTGTACGGAATATGCTAAGAAATGTCAAGCATGCCAATACCATGCAAACTTTATACATCAAGCACCTAAATTCTTGCACCCTACAATTGCTTCTTGGCCTTTTGAAATGTGGGGAATGGATATCGTAGGTCCAATTACCCCTAGCTCATCTAAAGGTCATAGGTTTATAATCACGGTCACTGACTATTTCTCAAAATGGGCAGAGGCTACAGCACTTCATGAAACAAAAATGAAAGATGTATTAAAATTCTTGAAGACTCATATTATTTATAGGTTTGGAGTCCCAAGAAGGTTTGTGCATGACAACGGAACTCAATTTGCAAACTATAAATTTTACCAATTCTGTGCAAAGTATGGCATTGAGAGTGTAGCCTTAACTGCATACAATCATGCTGCTAATGGGCTTGTTGAAGCTTTCAACAAGACTATATGTAAACTCCTAAAGAAAGTTATTTCAAAGAACAAAAGGGATTGACACGAAAAGTTGCTAGAAGTATTGTGGGCTTATCGCACCACAGTTCAAAATGCAACTTAAGCGACACCTTTCTCCCTTGTTTATGGATGTGAAGTGGTCTTACCTTTAGAAATTCAGATTCCATCATTAAGAGTGGCTTTGGCAAATAAATTAACAAATGATGAGAATATCAAGCTACGTGTACAAGAACTAGAAATTCTTGACGAAAAAAGGTTACAAGCCTAGCAAACTAAAGAATTGTATCAGGCAAAGATGATTGGGGCTTTCAATAAAAAAGTTAAACAAAGATCTTTCAAGAAGGGCGATTTGGTGCTTGCCGTTAAACGACCTATGGTTTTCACGCATAAGTCAAAAGGCAAGTTTGAACCTAAATGGGAAGGGCCGTACGTTGTTGAAACGGTTTATTCAAATGGAGCTTATTGACTCTTGACACAAGAAGGTGATCGGTGTTTACTACTGATCAATGGAAAGGAGGGTGGTCACGGGGAATTAGAAGAGCAAATTTACATGCAACAGTCAGAGGGATTTGAAGAACCAGGGAAGGAGGACTTGGTATGCATGTTGAAAAAGTCTTTATATGGTTTGAAGCAATCACCAAGACAATGAAATAAGAGGTTTGACTCTTTTATGCTGAATAGTGAATACACTCGTTGTGAGTATAATCACTATCTTTATTTTCATGTTCTTCCTCATAGTTCTTATATCTATTTGTTGTTGATGATATGTTAATTGCTGCTAAGAATATGTCAGATATTAACTTGTTGAAATCTAAGTTGGGAAATAAGTTTTATATGAAGATCTTGGAGCGCAAAAAAGATCCTTGGTATGGAGATTCAGAGAGACAAAAAACTTAGGAAGCTATGGCTCTCTCAAGGGAAGTATATTGAGAAGGTGTTGGACAAGTTTAGCATGAACAATGCAAAACCAATTAGTCCACCTTTTGCTGCACATTTCAAGTTGAGTGCAAAGTTATGTCCCATCATAGAGTATGATATTTTAGGTTTGAAGCTAGTTCTTATTCAAGTGCAGTTGGTTGTCTAATATATGCTATGGTGTGCACCAGGTCAGATATTGCCCAAGCAGTGAATGTTGTTAGCAAGTACATGGTTAATCCAGGGAGGAAGCATTGCAATGTTATAAAGTGGATTCTGAGATATCTAAATGGGACAAAGAATGTTGGCATTTTGTTTGAGAATGATGGAACATCGGTGCATATAGTTGGATATGTGGATGCAGACTTTGCAGTTGATCTAGATAAGCATAAGTCTACCACAGGATATGTGTTCACTTTTGCAGGTGGTGCCATCAGTTGGAGGTCTATTCTCGAGGCAGTGATTTCTTTATCAACAACAGAGGCTGAATACATGGCAGTTGTAGAAGCAGCTAAAGAGGCTATATGGTTTAAGGGCTTGGTCAATGAACTTGGATTGAAGCAAGAGAATATCAGAGTACTTTGTGATAGTCAAAGTATTATACATTTAACAAAAAATCAAGTTTATCATATCAGGACAAAGCACATTGCAATGAAATATCATAAGATAAGGGAATATTTGTCAGATGGGGAGATTAATCTTCAAAAGGTGGACACGAAAGAGAATGATGCAGATATGTTAACAAAGCCGGTGACCACATAAATTTCAAGCATTGCTTGAGCTTGCTTAATCTCACAGGATGTAGAGGATCACATTGCACACAGTTGGGGTGTGGAAGGAACTGCATTACACTTTAGGACGCAGGGATACAGGTAGGTGTAGATGATTCTCCTAGCTGACTTGTCAAACTCAAGTTAAGGTGGAGATTGTTGTTACGTGACTTGAGTTTGAAGAGACTAGTAGAAGTCGGACTCCAGTAGTTAGTTATGACGTGATAAGGGTGAATTGGGATTCCATCTATTTAAACCAAAGCTCTGATACCACTTTGTAGAATTTCACAATGGCACAATCCAAATATAAAACAAAAAAATAATAAAAAGTAAATAGAGCAAGACACGAAGTTTATGTGGTTCGGCAAGATGCCTATGTCCACGACTGGAGAGAGCCTTTTCCACTATTACTTGAGAAATATCCGGACGAATTATAAGCCTCTCAAACAGCCCATTGAGAGAACCCCTTTGTACACCCTGTATCTCACATCTTTCTCTCTCTCTCAAATAATACGACCCAAAGAAAATATACTTCTCTGTGTGTTTTTTTTCAGTTGGGCAGAGAGAGTTTTCTTCTCTAGGTTTTATTATTTGAGAGAGAGAGAAAGGTGAGAAACAAGGTGTACAGATGGGTTCTCTCAAGGGGCTATTTGAGAGGCTTGTAATTCATCCAGATATTTCTCAAGTAAGAGTGGAAAAACTCTCTCCGGTCGTAGACGTAGGCATCTTGCCGAACCACGTAAATTTCATGTCTTGCTCTATTTAATTTTTATTATTTTCCTGCTTTATATTTGGATTGTGCTATTGCGAAATTCTACAAAGTTGTATCGGAGCTTTGGTTTAAAGTGTTTTTTTTATAATGACATCTAAGGGGTTTAGCAAATTTAAAGTTAAAAAATTTGATGGGAAAAGTAACTTCAGCTTCTGGTAGAAAAGGGTTAAGGATTTGCTAGTACAGCAAGGCCTATTAAAAGCGTTGTATGGAAAATTAAAGAAGCCAAAAAGCATGAGTGAAGACGATTGGGAGGAGTTATAGATGAAAACGGTAAGCACTATTCATCTTTGTCTTGCTGATGAGGTGTTATACAATGTTATTGATGAGGAGTCAGCTCCAGAACTCTAGACAAAATTAGAGAGTTTGTATATGACAAAATCTCCAAGAAACAAGTTATTCCTCAAGCAACAATTGTATGCTATCAAGATGACTGAAGGGGCAAATTTGTTGGAACACTTCAACAGGTTCAACAAATTGACCTTTTAGTTGCTTAGTATTGGTGTTAAGGTTGAAGATGAGGACAATGCACTGTTGATGGTGAAATCTAAATACGGGATTCATTAAGTGTAGTTTTGTCTTTGTGGCCTTAAGACCTAAGTTATAAATAGAAATCATTAAGGCTGACGGGATATGTGTGGAGAACAGTCCAACGTCAAGAGGATTTTTGAGAGAGAAGATTTCAGAGCCACCACAACCCGGAACTGGAGAGGCCAACGCAGAGCAACATAGAGACGAGGAAAACAATAATTTCTGGGAGGAGAAAGTTGGAGTTTTCTTCTTGTGTCTTATGTGAGGAATGTTGCTGAGAGATTTTTGTAATTCTCTTGTAACTATTTCTCTATCTAGTGGAATTGTGTGATCCCCTGGACGTAGGCAACAAGGCCGAACCACGTAATTCCCTGTGTTCTTGTTTTGCTTTCTTGTTGGCGTTTCTAGATCTATTATTCTGCATTATGGGTAGAGAACAGTAAAATTATACTTCGTTCGCCCAGAACTAGAGAACAATATATTTATACTTAGTTTGGCCAGAACCAGAGTATAGTAAATATATACTCTGTTTGGCGAGGGCCTGCAGTTTTATTCCCCACAATTGGTATTAAAGCTTCAGGAGGAGATGGCCGACGATAACAAGTTCAAGATAGAGAAGTTCAATGGCCAAAATTATAAATTTTGGCACATGTAGATTGAAGATTACTTGTACTAAAAGGATCTTTATCAACCGTTGTTTACAACCAAGCCTATTGGTGAAGACAAGGTGGAAGAGATTGCAAGGTGGGAGTTGCTTAATCGCAAGGCTTTAGGAGTGGTCAAGTTGTTTATTTCTTCATCGGTGGCTTCGAGAATCACGAAGGTCAAGACCACGAAGGAATGTTTTGATTTTCTTGAGTAGTTATATGTGAGTCATTCTTCTTCAAACAAGGTACATCTTGTGACAAGTTTCTTTGATTTGAAAATGTCTGATGATGAGACTATAGCCAATCACTTGAATTTGTTTCATGCTTGGTTAATCACCTTGAGGCAGTAGATGTTAATTTTACTAAAGATATATAGTCTATTACTTTGCTTAAGTCTTTTCCATCTAATTGAGAATCATTTAAAGTTGTTGTTCATAGTTCCCATAATACAGATAAATTTAAGTTGAATGATGTGTGTTGAATGATATTGGCTGAAGAAACACGTCGTAAGGGTGGTTCTTCTTTATTGGGTTCAGCTCTAACTATGGAGGAAAGAGGGCGGCGACCTCAAAGAGGCAAACCAGGACGAAGAGGGAAGTCTAGGAGGGGGCGGTCGAAGTCTAAATACCGAAAGGGTGATGGGGCTTGTTGGCAGTGTGGGCAGAAAGGCCACTTGAAGAAAGATTGCCCAAATCCCCCTCATGATGGCGCACAAAATCATACTAAAAACAATGTTAATGTTGATGAAGCTGATTGTATGTTATTGTCTATGGAAAGTAAATGTGATGCTTGGATTATTGATAGTGGTGCCTCATTTCATGCTACTTCTAGAAAAGACATGATACAGAATTTTGTGGCTAGTGATTTGGGTCATGTTTGTGAAATCATAAGCAAGGGTGACATTTGTTTGTTGCTTGATGATAATGTTGTGCTTGTATTAAAAATGTTCGTCTTGTGCCTCGTTTGACAAAGAACATTATTTTTTTTGGTTAATTGGCTGCTTGTGGTGTTACTACTCACTTTATGAGTGATAGTTGGAAGATGAGCAAATGTATCATGGTAGTGGCTAAGGGGAAGAAAATTGGAACATTGTATATGACATCTAGTTGTTCTAAGCAATCTATTGGAGTGGCATCTAATGCAGTTGAAGTCAGTATGTGGTATTTCTGCCTTGGACACATGTTAGAGAAGGGAGTGAAAGTGTTACAGGCTAAGGGGAAGTTACTTAGTTTGAGGTGTCCAAATTTGGAATTTTGTGAGCATTGTGTCATGGGCAAGTAGCACAAAGTTTCATTCTCGAGAGCTACCCCGGAGCGCAGGTTTGAGCATCTTGAGCTTGTACACTCAGATGTTTGGGGACCAGCACAGGTTCCATCTCTTGGAGGTGCGTCTTACTTTATTACTTTTATTGATGATGCTTCTCGCAAGTTATGAGTTTACTTTGCTAAGAATAAATCATATGTATTTTCTATCTTTGTGTAATGGAAAACACTTGTTGAGAATAAGACAGGGTTAAAATTGAAGTGTTTGAAGTTAAACAATGGAGGTGAGTATTGCAGTAGGGAATTTCAGTCCTACTGTTATAAGCATGGCATTCGAAGGTTGCTTACTACTCCTTGATAGCCCAAACAGAATGGTGTTGCAGAGCTGATGAACATGACCATTATGGAGAAGGCATGCAGCATGCGGCTACACTGTGGCCTTCCACTCTTATTATGGAGTTATGTTGTTGACACTGTAGCATATTTGATTAATAGGTCTCTATGCTACCCCCTAGATGGAGGCATTTCTAAAGAGGCATAGTCAAAGAAGGAGGTAAAGATTGATCACTTAAGAGTTTTCGGTTGTGATGCTTATGTGCATGTTGATGCAGAGCACAGAGGGAAGTTGGATTCCAAATCCAACAAGTGTTACTTTGTTGGCATTGGTGGAGATGCTTATAGTTATAGGCTGTGGGATCCAGTCCATAAGAAGGTGACCCAGAGTATAGATGTTGTGTTTAATGAGACAGAGTTGTATAAGCACCATCAAGATCTACAAAAGGGGAAGATGAAACATGTTGAATTTGAGTTTGTAGAACTTGAGGCTGAAACACACAGTGAGACCAGTTCATCTAGTCATGAACAAGTAGTTGATACTTCTTCACAGACTGTAATGTCCCTGAATTTTCTACGATTTTTTGTTATTTTTCTAGTCATTTTCGGCAGGAAAATGTGACACTTCGACGTATTTGGCCTTAGTATTTGTACTTATAGAGTCGGGTGTGAGGTTCAGTCGTAGGCCACGTGCCTAGACGCGCGTTTGTGGCTCAAAAAAGAGAGATGGAAAAGGAAACAACAAGATATATGATAAGTCGGAAAAAAAAAGAAAAAATAATAATAAAAGAAAAGGGCTCGGGCTTAGCCGAGCCCGGTCTAGTAGCTCTTGGAAGAGAACTTTTCCCCCTGGCTTCGATCTCCTCTCTGGCGACTGGAGGCCACCACCGCCGGTTCTGCCTTGGCGGTGCGATGCCAAGGGGCCACCACCCCATGCCCCCATGACCGCGCTGCCCTCCTCCCCGGTTTGCCCTCTCTTGTCTGTGTGTTGTGAGTTTCGCTGCCGCCATGAGCCGGAAAGGGCCAGCCGGCCGCCTTTGGCTCCACCTTGGGCCAGCGAGGGCAGGGGGACACTTCTCCCGGCCCCAAAGGGCCTCTCCTCCTCCGCCCTACTCTTCTTTCCCCTCTGCCCCTATTTTTTTCCCCTTTGATCGAGCTCGCCAGCCGGCTTCGGCCACCATTGGACGCCCCGGCCGGACTCAGTTCGAACCTCCTTGGTCCTGCGAAGACTATGGACCACCCCTCCCTGCCCTGTTTCACCTCCGCCCTTCCTTTCTCCTCCGGCCAGATGCTTCCACCCTCCCCTGTTCCGCTAGTGCTTTATTTTGGTGAAACGGAGGTTGGAGGTGGCGAGCCATGGCTGACAGACCTCTGTCTGGCTCCGCCCCGGCCTGGCGACGACTGAACCACCGACCCAGCTTAGGTTTGCTAGCCCTAGCACACTCCCACCTCCTCTGCCTCTGCCTCATCCTCACGGCACAGTAAAAACTGCTCCTTTGTAATATGTTTGTTAGTCTTTCGCCGCTTGCAGCCAATCAATCACCGATTTGCTTTCATTAGCCCCGCGGTTGACTAGTGACAGTATGGAACCGCCCCGGCTCTACTATGGCCTGGCAACAATGAGGGGAGACCGTTGTTCCTGGCCCCTCTTTGATCGTCCATCCCGTTTGTACGATTAACCCTTATTTTACCTATTTTGTGTCATTGGTCGTAGAACGACCTCCGACCATATTTGTATTGGTTTGCCTCAACCTGGCAATAGTGGAGGTTATCTTCACCAACCTTGGCACAACGTTGTCCCCGTGGCCTTTGCTCTGCCTTGACTCAATTACGAGAAATCCCTTAGCCCTTTGTCGTGCTAGATGCATCGCTGCCTGCACTAATTGTTTTGGTTGTGAGTGGTGATCGGCGATGTCACCGCTTTGATTGGCCACCACTAGGGCCTTACCCCTGTCGGCCTTTTATGGGCATTGGGCCACCTTCGTTCAGCCCTCTCCCCCATCCCTTTGGACCACATGTGCATGTGGCCACGCGTGCATTTTAGGGCTTAGGCGCTGCTTTTGTGCGGCTTGACCATTAGATGGCTTTTCCACCGTATGGAGTTGACCACCAGAGCCCTCCTCCACCTCTCCTCGTCCTTGAGTATCGCCCCACACCCTCCGCCCTCATGTGGGCCCTTGTTGGGTGTTGTCTACGGTCGATTTTGACGTCTTGTGGCTGGCTAAGTACTTCTTAGTCATCGGCTGACCTTCAGTGAGTACACCATCGTCTTTTGGTCGCACCGCGACTTATGTTGGCACGATCTTTCTCCCAGCTGCCCCTAGTGTGCCACCGTGTATCGCGGATTTTGAAGCATTGATTTGTGTCACCCTATATGGCAGTGAGTAGTTTTGGCGCTTCCTAAACCCTTGGGACAACAGCTCTCTCTAATTGGGAATGCTTTTGGCCGCCAACTCCGCCGCCACCATCGTGTGCCCGCCATCAAACGTCATGATTACGAGGTACGGGAGATTTGAACTCGTAATTTCATGATAGCATGCTTTGAATGAGTAGCATCATGCTAGGATTGTATGATTCAATGCTTTGGATGTTAAATCATGATCCATTTGCATGATGTAAGAGGATAAATTATGCCATGTTTGAAATGCATATGACATGCATATGAGTTGTAAGTATGTGTGATGTATGTGGATTGTGTGTGCTAGTAATGGCTAGCGTGTATGTTGGTAAGCTTCATGTGTGGATTGAGTATGTGCTAGTAATGGCTAGCATGTTTGTTGGTAAGTTTCAGATGTGGATTGAGTATGTGCTAGTGATGGCTAGCGAGTATGGATGTGTATGTTTGTGCTAATGACGGCTAGCAAGTATGTTGCTAAGCTCCGTGTATGAATGTGTATGTATGTGCTAGTGATGACTAGCAAGTATGTTGGTAAGCTATGTGTATGGATGTATATGTATGTGCTAGTGATGGCTAGCGAGTATGTTTTTACATATGTGGATTATGTATGTGCTAGTAATGGCTAGCGAGTATGTTAGTAAGCTATGTATGGAAGTACGTGTATATTAAACATATGTGTGATAGACATACGTATGTATGATGGCTATTTGCCTATGCATGGATATGTGTATGTGTATGTAGGTAGAGGTATGGGCGATGGACGGTAAGATGTGGTAGTGTTTGGTATGGATTTGGATGTGGATGTGGATGTGTAAGCGTATGACAGAGGATATGAGTATGACGGGCGAGGATTGGTTTGGATCAGAGCGTATGTTGGGGGATTGTTAGACAGTAAGAGTGTGAATAATTGTACAAGTATAACGTATATATTATGAAGTGAAAATTAAGTATAATAAGTGAGGTATAAGTAAGAGGGTGATAACTGAGATTGGCTCTAAGGAGCTCAGTTTGAGGACTTCCGAGTAAGATGTTTTGGCCATAAGGTAGATGGCAGAGATTATATGAATATGTAAGTTTTGGTTGTATGGTGAGTTATGTTGTAAGATGGATGGGTTAAGTGAAGTATGTTGCCCCTATGAACTAGGGTTTTGGATCGGGCTCAGCTTCGGTTTGATCAGTGGAGCATGGTATGTTTAAGTGTTTGTGTGGCATAATTGTACTGCATAACCTACTTAATTTAAACCTGAATTATAAGAAAAGCTAATGATAGCATTGTGAGTTTGAGACCTGAGGGTTCGACGTATTAAGTTCTGTGTTTGAGCTAGCCGATAAGGAGTGGGCTAAGCATTTCTCATGTCTTGCCATGGTGTTTATCCTGCGGGATGTTGTCTATGTGCTGTATAGAACACCAGATGTCTGATGCTCTGTTGAGAGCGATGTATGTTTTCGAGTTGGTCTGTGTGCTGTATTAAGCCAAGACGTTTGTTGCTCTATTGAGAGCATTGTATGATTTTGCCCATGAGTGGCACTGTATGATTCTGCCCAAGAGTGACATTATATGATTTTTGCTTAAGAGTGGCACTGGCACTATAAGACCCATTATGGTGGGCAACTGTATGACCCCTTATGTGTGGGTGTTTATGTTTGCGCGCTCAGGTAAGTAGTATCATGGACCTTCTCTTACCTGTTTGATCATGTGCCCCATGAGCATTGGTGTGCCTTACCTTCGGAAAAGTCCATGGTATCTAGTCAGTCCCTGGAGGTTAAGATGATGCCCTAGTGGCATTCTTTGCCATTACGACGCTGGAGCTTATTAGTTGTATTGAGCTTCAGTGGTCGATAGTATGTGTATGATTGTAAAAGTATGAGTATGAGTACAAATGTAAGAGTATGAATATGAGCACGACTGTAAAAGTATAATTTTGAGTAAGATTGAAAGCGTATGATTCTGAGTAAGACTGTAAGTGTAAGACTATATGAGTAAGGTCATACAAGTAAGTATATGATTGTACAAGTAAGGTCGTACAAGTATGTGTAAGTTATATGAGTAAGCGTACGATGGTACAAGTAAGTTTGTATGACTCTGATTATGAGTGTATGTGTAAGATTAGTTTGATGGTATGTATTGGCATGATGGTATGCATGATTGTATGTGTATGAGCATGATTATGATATGCTTGTTTGCTTCATGTTTGAGTTGCATGAACACATCTATGTATGGAGTTACTGAGTTCACTGTTTAGAACTCCCCTACTGGGTATTTTTCTACTGAGTACGAAAATACTCATTACCCTTTTTTTTAGCCCCGTTGTTCGGGAGTCTTTTACAGGTTTGTGTCGGAGAGCTCCTGGAGATGGATGCTCGTTTCCACTGTGATTTGATTCCCTTGGACTCAAGTATATCCTTGACTCTCTTTGAGTATTATTTGTGTCATGATCTAATGTATTGGGTGAGATGAGAATTAAGATGTTTATGTATTCTGGACTTTCAGTTTGGATTAGACTGTAGACTATTATGGGACTTGAACTCAGGGATGCCTGGGAGATATTTGTATTTAAAGTCTATGATCATAGCAATTTATTCATACATTTGTTTTCGAGTAGAGCATGAGGATGTTTGGTTTAGCCGTATGATGTTTGATCGAATGAGCAAAAATTTGTATGAGAAAAACTGATGTGTGATGTTTTAAATTATAAAATTGCTTTCACATGTTTTGTAATCGTCATTTTTCCCGATTTACAGTCATTATATTGCAAAAAAATTTCGTGAATTTTAAGGAAAATGTATGAAAAATCTAGGGCGTTACACAGACAATTCTAGAGGATCCATCTATTCCCTTACAGACACCACTTGGTTGGACTAGTTCCAGGCAGATTAAGACGAAGAAGATATTTGATCCCTATGACCCTGAGAGCACATTTGGTATGCATTTCATATTTGATCATAGTCTGAATTATTTGCTCTTGACTGACAATGGTGAACCAGAAAGCTTTGAGGAAGCTTGTAGGATAGACACTTCAGTTCAGTGGGAGCGTGCTATGGAGGATGAGATGGATTCATTGACATCTAATCAGACTTGGGAGTTAGTTCATCTACCTTCAGGTAAAAAGGCATTACATAGTAAGTGGGTTTACAGGCTAAAATATAAAGTTGATCGAAGCAAGAGGTATAAAGCTAGACTGGTTGTCAAAGGCCTTCAACAAAAGTATGGAGTATATTATACAAAGATATTTACTCCTGTTGTCAGAATTGCTACTATCAGAATGGTGTTGTCCATTGTTGCAGTTGAAGATCTTCACTTAGAGTAGTTAGATGTTAAAATAGCTTTCTTACATGGCAACTTGGAAGAGGAGATCTATATACATCAACCCCAAGGTTATGTGGTAAGAGGAATGGAAAATTTGGTGTGCAGGCTGTCTAAGAGCTTGTATGGTGTCAAACAAGCTCCAAGACAATGGTACAGGAAATTTGATGGGTTTATGTTATCCATTGGATTTTATCGTTGCTATTCTGATCATTGTTGTTATTATAAAAGATTGAGAACCTCCTACTTGTCTTTTCTGTTATATGTGGATGACATGTTAATTGCATGAGCAGATTTTTGTGAGATTGAGATGCTCAAGAGACAGTTATCTTCTAATTTCGCAATGAATGATCTTGGACCAGCCAAGTAGATCCTTCGTATGCGAATTACAAGATATAGAAAGCAAAAAATGCTGAAATTATCCCAAGAAGAATATGTTGAAAAGGTCTTGATGAAGTTCAACATGTTGGGTGCCAAACCAGTTGGTACTCCCTTGGTGACTCACTTTAGACTTTCAAGTGAGCAGTCTCCTAGCACACTGGAGGAAATAACTCACATGAACAAGGTTCCTTATGCATTTGTTGTAGGTTCATTAATGTATGCAGACACATGCACTAGACCAGATATTTCTCATGTTGTGAGTCAAGTTGCAAGGTTTATGACAAATCCAGGCAAAGAGCATTGGAATGCAATGAAATGGATTCTTAAATATCTGAAAGGTTCCTCAGGTATGTCTTTGAATTTTTGTGGGAATTCCAAGATTAACCTAGTTGGTTTTGTTGATTCAGATTATGGAGGTAATCTAGATAACAGGAGAAGTACCACAGGTTTTGTCTTCACATTGGGCAGTGGTACAGTTGCTTGGAAGTCACAATTGCAGAAATCTGTGACTAATTCATTTGTTGAGGCAGAGTATATTGCAGTCACTGAAGCTTGCAAGATGATGATGTGGTTAAAAGCATTCTTGAAGGAGTTGGACAAACCTTAAGAAAGGTGTGTACTCTATTGTGATAACATGAGTGCAATTGGTATGGCAAAGAATAATATGGTTCATGCTAGAACAAAACATATTGAGATTAAGTATCATTTTGTGAGGGAACTTGTTGAAGAGAAGGAGGTCTTCTTGGAGAAGATACATACTAAGGAGAATCCAGCGAATATGTTTACAAAAGTGGTGACACTGGAGAAATTGAGCGTTTGCTCAACCACCATTGGTCTTCTATACTAGAAGGATGATGGTGATCACACAGTTACATTGGGTAAGAGTGGAGAAATTGTCTTGCTTGCAATTAGCTCTATATCTAAAATTGATTCGACAGAGATCAGTTTGAGTGGGAGAATTATTGCTGAAGATTTTGAGTAATTAGGGTTCAAGTGGGAGATTGTTGATGGTGAAATCTAATTGTGGGATTCATTAAGGGCAGTTTTGTCTTTGTGGCCTTAAGACCTAAGTTATAAATAGAAATCATTAAGGCCGATAGGATTTGTGTGAAGAACAGTCCAACGTTAAGAGGATTGCTGAGAGAGAAGATTTCAGAGCCGCCATAGCCCGGAACGGGAGAGGCCAACGCAGAGCAACACAGAGAGAAGGAAAACATGAATTTCTAGGAGGAAAAAGTTGGAGTTTTCTTTTTGTATCTTGTGTGAGGAGTGTTGCTAAGAGATTTTTGTAATTCTCTTGTAACTATTTCTCTGTCTAGTGGAATTGTGTGATCCCGTGGATGTAGGCAACAAGGCCGAACTATGTAATTCTCTGTCTTCTTGTTTTGCTTTCTTGTTAGCATTTCTAGATCCATTATTCCGCAGTACATGCAAAGAACAGTAAAATTATACTCTGTTTGCCTAGAACTAAAAAATAATATATTTATACTCTGTTCAGCCAGAACCAGAGTATAGTAAATATATACTCTGTTTGGCGAGGGCCTGTAGTTTTATTCCCCATAGGCATTACTACTTTTGGCATTTGTTCCACCTTCATATGAACATATAGTAACAACACAAATATTAAGATTATATTGCTAAGAATAATCGATGACCTGGTTTGAATCACTTACAGGACTTAGGTTTTGTGCTTCTTCTAAGTATTACAATCAGATTTTCATCCAAGTGCACATGGCTATTGTGTCACGGGGGTTGGGGGATCTGTGGGCAGGGCAAACATATTAAAGGATAGCTGCTTGGATGAAAATTACCAGCTGTATTGGTTATTGCATACGATGCCTAACGTAAGTAGCTGTGCAAGGTGGGTGGCCTCAAAGGATAATAATTTATTAAATAGTTTACAATATATCATGAAATTCTTTACATAAAAAAGAAAAGCTAAATTACATCTGAGTATTACAGACTTATTGCTATGGCTCCTTTGGGCTTTTTGTTCCCGAGATCTGGGCCCAAACAACTGTCCGAGCACTCAGCTAGTTTCGACCCGCATTCGCTCCCGCAGGAACTGCACCACATCACATGCCATTACCACTCTAGAATGATGATAAAGCAGTGAACTTCACAAACACAGATTTATATATCTAATGCCATTACCACTCTAGAATGAAAAATACTTTCTAAGAGGTTTTTCCAAGTACTCAGCCATTTAAATTGACACAAATGGAGGTAATAATATGGGACAAATTAATTTTCCAAATGGAGCATATTAATATATAAAAGCGAGAGTATAATGTTTATATCTTTATACTATACAGCAATTGGAATCAGCCAAGCTTTCGTTCGGCATTGAGAACTTTTTGTAGAGGACCTTGGTTTTTCCAACAATAAGGGTGCTTCATGGCAACAACTTAACTGCCTTTTGTTTTTCTTGAAATAAAATGGAAAGCCATCTTGTCTTATAAAAAATAAGAGAAGAAGAAAAAGACAATCAGAGCGAGTTACTCACAATATTTGCACTTGAACATGCAGTCTTTATAGCACGTAGATAGTATATCCGCTGAATCACACAAGAGAGGCAAATTAACCCTTTGTAATCATGACACAATATAAACGAAATTTTCAAACATGTAATTGCAAATTAATGCCCTGGCCAAGGTCGTGTACATGGATTATCTGCCCCAGTGAAATGAAACGGCCTATAGGATTTTAGAAGCCATGTTGCTTGGATATATTGGGTGCACTTATATACTATATGAGACATGCCCATTGTATGTGGAGTCCGGCGTGATGAGATCGTTACAGCCAGACACGAACCAGGGATCCGCTTGGAACAAGAGATAGACCAAGGACAGATTTAAATAGCGCATGCTAATTAAATACAACAAAGGAAGGAGATAACATACGGTCATGCCTGTAGTTAATGAAACATTCAATTTGGCATTCATCGAAGCAGTCTTGGGCTTCTGGGCCGTCGCCGAGAAGCAGAAAAGAAATAGCATGAAAACTAGCACAGCGCCACTCTTCTTCATCTTTTTTCTCCCAGCTTGCTATACCATCTTGTTTGGTCTGGGTTGTTCTTTATATATACTGTGAGATCTTCAAATTTAGTATATATAATGCCCGTCCGATGACTAACTTTAACGTGCACGGTCGACATCCAAAGTTGACTGATAGTTTGAAGCAGGACCGCAACTACTCAGAAGCAGCCGCCGGGATGTCCGCCTCCAAGCGGCAGTGCGCCACCGCCCAACTATTCCGGAAGATAATGGTGGGGGCAGATTTCCGGCTGAGGAAGCGCATATCTCGTGTAGTGAGCGTGGGCCAGCCAATCATTAGGAGCATAACTCTTCGGTTCGACAAAAAAAAGTTGGGACAAGCGTTTCAAATTGTTTTGGAGTTCAGAGGGTGCATAAATTGAGATAAATTCCAGTTTCGAAGCCACTCAGCTCCCACTCAACCAACCCAATACATGAAAGTAGTCCAAAGCACCTCAACCAGACGATACACTAATCCACAATCACAAGAGCATTGGTAATACGTGGATCTTAAATGAGCACTAGATCATTGTGTAAGTTGTTAATTTTTTTTTAAAGTGCATAATCACAGTCTTATAATCCATCATTTTGAAGTTTTAAGAATTTACCTACAACAAATTTCTTTGTACCAACATCTTCTATTTTGTACTTTTTATCAAAGAATTCTCACAGTGTTTTAACACTCTTTATCAAACTATACATGTTATACAGTATGTTGTCTAGCCCAATGAGAATATAATTTCGGCATAAAAAGTAGTAGAAATCATCACCGAATTCATATTGGTACCCTCTTCAGCCATTTCTGTTCTAATGAGTAGAAGATAATCTCAATTTTGAAATATTAAAAATATAATTTTAAATACTAATCACTATAATAAAGTACGAAAAAATAAAATTTTGTCTTTAAGATTGTTAATTGCGTACCTTAGTAATTGTTGTGATGAAGGAAACTTATAAAAATTCGATCAAATCAAGCATATATGCTTTGTCTTTAAGACAGAATTTGCCCTCCCTACTGGTGCTTAGGAATTACTTGAGTGTTTGTCTTCCAGGATAAGATTACCCACCACACGCTATAGAAGCACCTTTACACAACATATACAACGAACCAGCGTTATGGAATTGCTCTCATAGAATATGGTAATGAAATCAAGTCAAGGATTATTTAGAAAAAAATACTTTTAGTGTTTTATAAGAAATCTCATTGAAGATAACCTATCCCCTTCAAACAGATGTGTTCGCCCATTAATGTACATATTTTGGTTAAGAGAAAACCGGACCCATTTTGGGTTAAAAAAATCAAATAAATCTTTCCTAAAAATAATTATATTATTGACCCAACCCAACCTGAAACAGCCAGTAATGTGAACCAAACCTAGCCGGCTGGCCAGACAGTAGTGGCATGCATGTGAGTTAGCCCATCTAGGTGTATGTGTTTAACATGTATCTCCCCATAAAAGTGGAGTGTCTTAAGGGCCTAAATTGAAAGACCAAACTTATGCCTTATATACCAACACCATTATTATTTTCTAAGCGATGTGGGACTATTCATAACCTTCAACCATTTCACATGTATGTTCTCTTTCACATGAAAGTAGGGAACCCACTTTCCAACAAAGCCAACTAGAGCTGGAGATAGCCACTTAATTCCTACAGTGAGCCAGTAGCAAGGGCCAAGGTCATGCAAAGGCCATCAATGTTGGCCAGTGAGCAGAAGCGTGGGTGGAAAATTGGTGGATTGTGAATGTTGATCACTAGGGTTAGAATCGCTTCCACTGCTTGGAGGTGCTGGAATGTCATCTCGATCTCCCTATCGCAAAGAAGCAAGTTAGCATTTGGAGAACAAATTCTTTTCCTCTACATCGGTCAATGGGCGGAAGAGAGGTCATCTACAGTGTTGCCATCGATGGCAGAGTCTTGGTGAGGGTGGCGGCCTAATGCAGACTATGGCAGTCTAAGAGTTGCTCTGAGTCATTCTAAGACTAAGAATCGTATTCGGTGGTAGGGTTGTAGTCTCTTTGTCTAGGCAGAAGAGAAGTAAATGGAAGTTGCAACATCTTGCCCTTCTAGAACTTCTTCCTCATTACCATCTGCTTCTTCTTCAGATGTAGAGGAGGTTGATGGGTTGACCTGTGGAGAGAAAAAGGAAGGGTCTTTGTTGCTCATCGCTGATTCCACCTTGAGGAGAGAGGAGCAGATACCCTGAGTTGCCGTAGGAAGATGGTTGAGTTGGGCAGAGTATCAAGTGCAGCGAAAAATGATTGGGGAGTGACCAAGGATGGAAGCATCATAGTGACCAAAGATGCAGGTGTGAGGTCTTGCTAGAACAAAGTAGTGGCATAGTTGGGGGCAGTAGGGTTGGTGAACCAGACATGGGCAATTGGTAAAGGACAAAACAACCTCTCGAAGGGACCCAGTTGGAGCAAGGCCTCCATGCTCTAGTCGAAAAGCAGGGTTAGGGCAACTAGTTGGCTTTGACCAGAACTACACTAATCTCAAGCTTATACCCCATAGGCAGCCACAGTCTAGACAAGAGATGCTGCAAGGTAGTTGGCCACAGCTGTCTTCCATCAGGTTGGTCTAGAAAATCTTGATTGCCCTCAGTTGGAGTGAACACCCTTGGCCAGACTAGAACAAAGGTCTTATGATTGGTTGGATCAGACAACAGAGGAGGGGATCCAGTGGATGTACATGCGGCACTCATAACGAGGCTCTTATACCATTGTTATATTCCAGTGGGGAATACAACAGTGTGGCATCCGGAAAGGGGGGAGAGGGCAGCATGGCTGTCGAAAAGGAGGGAGAGACAAGGAGGAAGGAGGAGGGAGAGACAAGGAGGAAGGAGGAGAGATTAGATAAAACACTAATTCATTCATTCACTACCTGATTAGGGCATGTCCCTTACATTTAAATAGTGAATCCTAACGGGCCTGCCAAAAAAAGCCTAAAAGCCCACTAATAAACTAATAATAAAAATAACAATTAACTCCTTAATAATTAAGAAACAACTAATAAACCCCTAAGTAACCTCATAGTCCAAGCCCCCTTCGGCAGATCATTTTTGGTACACAACATCTGTTTACTTAATGAACCCCCAACATACACTCTAATCTAAATAAACCCTAACCGTCACTTCTACACCCTCTCACATCCATCATAATAATTCAAATCCATCCATGCAAAACCCTCTGCCACCACTAATCTTCCAACCCACACACATACACATTTCTATTGCACATGCGTATAGCCATCATACATACGTATCACACACACATAATTCATCATACTTACACATCGCATACCCTTAATTCAACACATAGCTTCCTATTAGACCCCTAGCTGATGAATAAGCTAAGGGGCATATGAGTTTCAGCTTGGTGAGTAGACAACCAAGGGAAAGCTGAGAAATGGCAGTGTTGGAGCATTGGTGAACTCGTATACAAGTCCTACTTGGAGTAGGATTCAATGGCGGGCTGAGCGCCATCACCTAGGATAGTTCCTAGGAAGGCCGAGACTCTCACGAATAACTCCTACTTAAAGTAGGAGAGATGCTAGATATGGTTGCAAATTTATTCTTATGTTTCCTAGTATGACTAGGAGTCACTTCAGATGCCTTATGCAAGTAGAAAGCTTGAATAAGGAGTTGTGTGCAAGTTGGATTACTCAAGGCAGTCAAATCCTAATGGGAAAATGACTCTTCGCAAGAAGTAGATGCAACCAGGACTCTTCCTAGGTGAATGATATGCAGGCTGAGGACTTCTAGACAGAGTAGGAGTCCCGATGAATGCTAGATAAGGTGGGACACTTGAAGGAGGGTTCAGCTGAACTTCTAGTTGGGTTAGGACTCTTTAGAGATGGTTTTGGGAATGTGTATGACTGGTTTCCTATTTGTGTATGGGTAGGGAAGTGGGATTCCAAATTTGTATCTAAAGGGGCGGGCAAGTCATAGTAGGACTCACCTTCTTGACCCTTTCTATATAATGGGCGTCATGGCTACTTGAGAAGGGGATTCAAGCATTTAAAGAACTCAAATTTTAGCAAGGGCGAATTGAGAGCTCTAGGAACAAATCTGGAGGACTCTTGGGCAGCGAATACTTCGTTGGCAACTTGGAGTAGTTTCTGGGAGCGCACTAAGCTATGGGGCAGACCATACTTGACATCTCAGCAAGGCTTGGGACGTATCTTAGCCAAGGGGCAGATTGGTTTGCAAGATAGTTGAGAGAGCATTGGGTTTGGGAGCAAGGTCGGTGCCTTGTTATTGTAAACTACTGTGGTGAATAAAGGTTTTGGAGGCGGTCCTCCTTTTTCCTTATCTTTTCCTTGTGTTTTACTTTGTTTCGGACGTGCATATACTTGGGTGAAAGAGAAGATAAGCTATTGGTTGTGCGGTGCAGCTAGGCCATCAAGTGTGTGAACATTAGGCTCAGCTTCGCGCTTGTTACACTTACTAACATGCTCTCTAACCATTACTAGTATACACATATTCTACATACATCAAACTTACTTGTAGCTCACATGCATGCCATATGCATAATCAAATATAGCATAATTCATTATTTTTTTCTCTTACATCATGCAATCAGATCATCATTTAATATCCAAAGCATTAAATCACATAATCCTAGCATACTGCTAAACATTTAAAATATTTTATCATGAAATTACATGTTGAAAGTCCCCTACCTCGTAATTTATACGAGTTCGATGGAGAGTACACAATGGTGCCGACGTCGGCGTCCAAAGGCATCGCTTGATCAAGAGAGTTGTTGTCCCAAGGATTTAAGAAATGCCGGAAGTAATAATGGCAAAATAGGGGGTTAACTTCGCTCTATGCATAGAATTTTAGGTCCATGGTGTCGCACTAGGGTGGCTAGGAGTAAGGTTGTGCGAAATTGAAGTGGTAGGTGTGACTGAATATCAAGGTGGAATAAATGGAGATTGGCCTTGGTCAACCACAAGACGTCGAATTCTAACACAGACAACACCTAACAGTAGCAATTTCACGTCGTCGATGGCCCACAGACAGAGGTCATGAGTATAAGTTTGAGGGTGGAGGAGAGGTGGAGGAGGGCTCTAGTGGTCAAATCTAGTCGGTGGTGGAGCCCATTGACAGTCAGGTGGTGCAAAAATATACCTAAACCCTAAACTGCACGCACAACAACATGTACGCTCAGCTAAATAATAAAAAAGGGCAATCTCGGTGGCATCCCAAGCCCTAAAATAGGCAACATAGCTAGAGTTAAAATATGGTGGCCAACTGAGGCTAGAGCATCGCCAATTGCCACCCCCAACCACAAACACATAGCTAGAGTTAAGATATGGTGTAGGCGGTTGTGTATCTAGCATGACTTAGGGCAGAGGCAGAGAATCAGGCCATAGATGAAACAAGGATGACCCCAAGACCGGATAGAGACCAGCAGCCGATGTTGGGCATCAAACAGAAGGAACAAGAGGGAAAGGGGGTTCGCATTGCAAAACGTGGGTAGGTGGCCTTTTGGACTGAATGGCCCTCGGCTTGCTTGTGGCAGCTGTTAGAGACGATGGTGGCACTTCGGAAAGGGAAAATAGAGAATGGTGAAAGGCAGCTCTATTTTGCGGTCAAGGTAGAACAATATGGATGAGAAGGTGGAACCAGACTGGGTACAGTTGCTCCCCACTGTTGCCAGACTGAGGTGGGCTTGACAGAAAAAAATAGTGGACCGGGTGGTAAAATTAAGGAGAAGAGATTGGGGAAGGGGAGGGGAGGGGCATCGGCAATCTTCCGTTGTAGGGTTGAGGCGGAGCCAAAGGCTATAGCTAGGAGCCCGATCGCCACAGCGCTGACGTGGAACCCATGCCATCGCCGGCCCTAGGTAGTCAGACATAGACAAGCCGAAAGCCACTGGTTGGCGCTGGTACCACTTTAGCCCAAGAAAGAGATAAGAGAGAGGGGAGAGGGTTCTAACAGGTTCTGGATTGGGCGTAGAATGCACCCTGTCCTTATCTTTTTTTTCTCTTTCTTTTCTCTCTCTCTCTCTCTCTCTCTCTCTCTCTCCTTTCCTCAATTCATTTTTCTCATTCATTTTCTTTCTTTTTTGCGCTAAAGACCTATGTGGTACACTGAGGCCCAATGCCCATGACTAAGCCCTAGACCCTACTCGGCGAGTAAGAATATCAAGGTAAAATACTAAAACTTAATAAACAGAAGTGTCAAATTTTCCCATAAAAAAATGAGCAGAAAAATAGCAAAAGGTCACAAAGAATTACAGAAAATTCAAGGACATTATATTTTAACAAAATGTTAAATCATTTAAATAGTTATAATACCTAAATTGACAATGATGTTAAAATGTTTGAACATATTTGTCAAATCTTTTTGCTACTAATGTCTTATAACAAAGTTATAAGTGTGTCTACTGACTGCCCAAAATGTTTTAATAGTTGTGTTAAAATGATATGATATAAGTGTTAAAATGGCTTAACAAAATGTTAAATCAATTAAACAGTCTGAACCCCTAAATTAACCACGGTATTAAAGCATTTGGACATAGTGGGTCAAATGATTTGAACAAAAGTTCAAAACTTTTTAATAAGAACATACAAATCGAACATTTCGAAAATATTAATGCAATATGTCAAAACATTTTATCCATAAGGTTGAAACGAATTGAGAAAAGGTGCAAAAATATGAGATAATCTGCCTAAGATGATGGTCATTTCCTATGGCCTTTTCCTCAACAAATTTGTCAATAAATCTGCCATTTTTGCTTGTCATCCAAACCCCAAAACCCATTGTCCAAGTGCGGGCTGCTCCCTTCAAACCAGGAGCTCTTCAATGGAGGCTCTAATGACTACTTGGTGATGGCATACAACCAAAAATTGAGGCTCTTCACCAATGGTTTTACAATGGCTGCCCTTACTAGAAGAAGAGGTGAGATGAGGTGAAACTGCAAGATGAGGAAGAGCATCTAAGTCTTCTTTATCTAAGTCTCATATAAAGAAGAGACTAGAGCATCTAGTCTCTTTGTTGTTAGGCCTGGCCAAGGATGTCCATTTTGATTTAGCTTATATAAATGTAATCTGTGTTTGTTGCTCAAACACAAGCCGGGTCCCCATAAGCAATGGCCTTATATAGTGATCGCTGATGTGGGAAAATGAGTGGTAAGTGGTCATGGGGATATCCTCAGTGACGGCTAAAAATCGCAGATAAGTGATAATAGTGACGACTACCAGAGCGAGTTGCATATAAACACTATTAGTGACAGCTCATTCAAGCCGTCGCTATTGTTGCATTTGTATTTGATAGTTTTTTTTGTAGTGCTAGTAAACACATGAATGCAACTGGAATCAAGCCAAACAAATACTACATGCATGAATCCACTAATGCCACATTGAAGAACACATGCTAAATATTTGTGGTAGTCACCTACTACATAGGAAACCACTTATTAAATTATCTGTTCAATATTTTCAAATGTCTTTCCTATTTAATAAGTGAATTAGGATAGACAAATAAGATTATATTGCAAAGAATAAACTATGTCCTGGTTTATATCTCTTACAGGACTTGGGTTTTGTACTTCTTCTAGGTTAATATCAAAGTAACCTTTCACAACTAGGGTTGAAACAATCAGATTTTCATCCAAGCACGCATGGCTATGTTGGTTTTTGACGTGATATAAAGTCGGCTGGTGTTGAGCCGATCGAACGCCCTGACGCCCAATCGATCGCCCTGTTCGAACGGGTGTTGCCCCGTTCGAACGGCCTAACGGATTTCTGAAAAAAATATCAGTCGCGATGATTAATGCGACGGTTAATTAAAAGTGAGCGTCTTGGTTTCGTTTTGTGCATAATGATCAAAGACCGACAGGGAAAAAAAAACAGAGACAAAAGCAGAGAGAAAACAAGAGGCGCTCCTTTCTTTTCATCGATCTATTCTTTGATTTATTGAGAGGAAAAATCCTGAAAATTACTCCCTCTATTCACTCTGTTTTTCTGAGTTCTTCACTGAGCAGTAGAGTATACCCTGATTGAGATCCTGCCTGTTTGAATGGAAGTGCACCTTCAAACGGGTTTTGTGGTTTGTTGTATCTCAGGAATGGAATGCTCTGGAACGCCTGTGCACGGAGGGCGGCGTATCTGTTTCAAGGTTAGCAAGTATCGCGCCTCGAACCTGGTTCATAAATTTTTCTTCTTTCTCTGGTATTTAATTTATAGGCATATATATATTTGAGAATATATTTATGTGTGATGATTTGCATGTTAATTGTGATTTGTATTCAATCTGCACTATATTTTGTAGTAACCCCAACAATCTTGAAACATATATCGTTTGATTGTGTTGATTGAATACTGTAATGGGTGTTGACAAATCATTAAAACCTGAGAAGTTTGATGGAAAAAATTTCGTCAGATGGCAGACCAAAATGAAGTTTTGGCTGACGCAATTAAACATATTTTACGTAGTTTCTGATGCTTTTGCTGATAAGACTGTTTCTTTTGAATCTGACAAGACGGCTAGCTCGTCTGAAATTGGAGTTGATAAGACTCAGAAAAGTGAGAAATTCAAACAAGATGATGAACTATGCCATGGTCAAATTCTTAGTGTTTTGAGCAATGAACTGTATGATTTGCATGTGAACACTAAAACTGCCAAAGAATTATGGGAGACCCTAGATAAAAAATTTGGAAAAGAGTATGAAGGGGAAGAAAAGTATGTTGTGGGAGAATATTTTGACTATAAGATGGTTGATAACAAATCTGTTAGAGACCAGGTAGTTGAAATACAGAATTTGGTAGTTAAGATCATTGGGAAAGGAATTCCCGTTGACGAGAGGCTCCAAGTTCCTGCTCTCATTGACAAACTACCACCCTCATGGCAGGATTTCCAAATTACCTTAAAGCACAAGAGGGACGCCATGTCTGTTGATGACTTGATAGTGGCCATTCAAATTAAAGAGAAACACAGGGGTAAGATGAAAGTCTTACAAGGTAATTCTTCTGTGGCCAATGAGAGTGCTCAAGCTAATGTTGTAGAAGGGAAACCCAAGTTTTTTGGTAACAAAAAGAAGAACAAGAAGTCTAAAAATCAGCCTCTCAAACCTGGTTCAAATATCCAAAAGGACAAGAAGTTGAGAGTTTGCTGGGTTTGTGGGAAATCTGGACATTTTGCAAACAAGTGCAAGGAGAAGAAAGGCCAGGACTAGAGTCATGGTGGGGCTGCATCTTCTGCTCAGGCTAATGTGGTTATTTCAGATGACAGGTTAGTAGTAACTAATTCTAAAATTAACTTGGCATGTGAACCTACTGATTGGTGGGTTGATACAGGAGCAACTATTCACATCGGTGTTGATGTTTCTTCTTTTTCTTTCTATCAGGAAGTAAAGGATAGGACAGTGACGATGGGGAACTCCTCTGTGGCTAGAGTTCATGGAGTTGGAAGTGTGGACATCCGGTTTACATCGAGGAACACATTAACTCTCCATAATGTGTTGCATGTGCCAAGTGTAAGGAAGAACCTTGTTAGTGGAGTGCTTCTCAGTAGTGAAGGATATAAATTAGTGTTTAAGTCAAATAAAGTTGTAATAACTAGACATGACACTTTTGTTGGTAAAGGCTAAGTGTGTGATGGTCTCTTTAAATTAAATTTGGTTTCTTGTAATAACTCTTTATTTCAAGTAGATGACTCTTTAATTTGTCATGTTGATTCTTTTGATATGTGGCATATGAGGCTAGGACATGTGAATTTTCAAATCATTAAGAGAATGATGAATCTTGATTTGATTCCTAAATTGCATGTTGAATCTCTTGATAAATGTGAAGTTCGTGTTCAAGCAAAACAACCTAGGAAACCATATAAATTTATTGATAGATCTACATGCTTGCTTAATTTAATTCACTCTAATATTTGTGAGTTGAATGGATTATTGACTAGGGGTGGTATGAGATATTTCATTACTTTTATTGATGATTACTCAAAATATTGTCATGTATATTTGCTTAAGTCTAAAGATGAGGCTTTTGAGAAGTTTAAGGTTTATAAGATGGAGGTTGAGAATCAAACTGAGAGGCGGATCAAGAGACTAAGGTCTGATCGTGGTGGGGAGTATTGTTCTCTTGAATTTTACAAATTTTGTGAAGATCAAGAAATAATACATGAAACCACAGCCCCTTACTCTCCTCAATATAATGGTGTGGCTGAAAGAAAGAATAGAAATTTTATAGATATGATAAATTCTATGTTTTCCTCTTCGGGTTTACCTAAAAATCTATGGAGAGAAGCAATTCTTTTAGCATGTATAATCTTAAATCATGTGCCTCATAAAGGACAAATTGTAACCCCTTATGAATTAATGAAATGAAGAAAACCAACTTTAAAGTTCATTAAGGTTTGGGGATGTCTTGCTAAAGTTAAAATCCCAAATGTGAAGATGGACAAGCTAGGTTCTAAAACTTATGATGCAGTGTTCATTGGTTATGCACAAAATAGCAGAGCTTATCGTTTTTTAGTAATTGGGTCTGATCGGCAGGATTATGCTCCCAATACTATTAAAGAGTCCGATGATACAACATTCTTTGATAATGTATTTCCTTTGAAGGAAAAGAATAAGGTTGTAATGCATAAAGAAGATGTTACATCCTCTTCAACTCCTAGAATGGAAGATTCGAGAACTAATGTGGATGTTAAGAGATCTAAGAGAACTAGGATAGAGAAGAACTTTGGGGATGACTTCTATACTTTCATGATGGGGAATGAGGATCCTTTGACTTTTAATGAAGCTATGTTGTCTAGTGAAGCTCCTTTGTGGAAGGAAGCAGTACAGAGTGAGATGGATTCAATACTTGCAAATGGGACGTGGGTTTTAATGAATCTACTTCCAGGGTTTAAACCAATTGGATGCAAGTGGATATTCAAAAGAAAATATTATCCTGATGGATCCATTGAAAAGTACAAAGCTAGACTAGTGGCTAAAGGATATAGTCAAAAGGAAGGTCAAGATTTCTTTGACACATATTCTCCTGTGTCCATGATAACTACAATTCGAGTGCTTCTTGCATTGGCAGCTCATTATAACCTTGAAATTCATCAAATGGATGTCAAAATAACATTTTTAAATGGTGAATTAGAGGAGGAAATTTATATGGAGCAGCCTGAAGGTTTTGTAGTTCCTAGTCAAGAAAGAAAAGTATGTAAGTTAGTAAAATCTCTCTATGGTTTAAAACAGGCTCCTAAACAATGGCATCAAAAGTTTGATGATGTTCTTCTTTCTTATAACTTTGTTTGTACTTCTGATAAATGCTTGTATTAGAAGTCTTTTGATCACTCTTATGTAATGTTATGCTTGTATGTGGATGATATATTACTGTTTGGTGATAATGTGGATCATATCAATAAGGTTAAGGGCTTCCTTAATGAGAATTTTGATATGAAAGATTTAGGTCTTGCAAAGGTTATATTGGGCTTGAAGATTGATAGGACTTCTCAAGGAATAGTTGTGAGTCAATCACACTATGTGGAGAAAATTCTAAAAAAGTATGGATACTTCGATAGAAAACCTGTTAATATGCCATATGATGCAAGTGTAAGACTTAAGAAAAATTGTGGGGAAAGTGTATCACAACTTAGATATTCATAGCTAATAGGAAGTTTGAGTTATCTGACTAACTGCAGTAGACCAGATATATCCTATGCTGTGGGAAGACTGAGTAGATATACTAAGAGCCCTAATGAATCTCATTGGACTGCCATTGTGAGAGTTTTCAGATATCTGAAGGGAAGTGTAAACCATGGTTTACATTATTCCGGGTTCCCTGCTGTATTAGAAGGATACAGTGATGCAAATTGGATATCAGATTTTGATGAAACCAAGGCTACTAGTGGTTATGTGTTTACACTATGTGGTAAGGCAGTTGCATGGAAATCTTCTAAATAAACAGTGATAACTAGGTCTACCATGGATGCAGAGTTGGTAGCTCTTGATAAAACTGGTGGAATGGGGGAATGGCTTAGGGATCTTTTGATAGATATACCCTGGTTGAATAAGCCAATTCCTGGAATATTGATTTACTGTGATAGCCAATCAGCTCTTGATAAGGTTAAGAGTAAGAATCATAATAAGAGGTCCTCCAGGCACATTGAACTAAGGTATAAAATATTGTGCAAGTTGACTACCTCAGGAGTCATTACCTTAAGTTTTATACGATCAGCGGAGAATTTGGCTGATTCGTTTACAAAAGGGTTGTCGGCAGGGCAAATCCTTAACTCATCTAGGGGAATGGGGCTGAAAGCCTATGATTAAGTCATCGTTAGTAGCAATCCAATCTCTCTGTGTGGAGATCCCACTATGAAGATTCAATGGGCAAAAACAAGCTGATGAGTGACTTGGAGAGAGCACTATTAAAATTAGTATGCCCATTCCTGTGTTATGATGAGAGTGCTCTTAATGCATATGGAACAGGTTGACGAAAGTCTTAATGTAGTCAAGGCATATATAGCAGGGTATTGTTATGCATATTACCCTTGGAGACTGTCACCTATATGAGTGCCACTGAGGTCGCAGTTAAAGAGAACGAGGGCTTGTTCTCTAACGTGCAACTCATGAAAAGATACAAGGCGCATGGCCGTAAAGCGCTACCCCGAATGATCTCGAAAAGGGAGTTATTCTAAGTGTTAGGTTTGTCAAAGCTCTTGCTTTAAGGTTCAAGTTCAAGACTTAGTTCACTTCGAACTTGTGAGAGTGGCGGCTTACCAAACTAGGTGTAGGTTCAAGCCCGCAAGGTACCTATCACCGAAAACTTGGAGTACTATTGCTCAGTGTCTCATTTTGTGTCTTTTAAATATTTTTTGTGTTAATGGACGTGTTTTATATCAAGTCATGGTGGGGTTGTTGGTTTTTGACGTGATATAAAGTTGGATGGTGTTGAGCCGATCGAACTCCCTGACGCCCGATCAATCGCCCTGTTCGAATGGGTGTTGCCCCGTTCGAACGACCTAACGGATTTCTGAAAAAAATATTAGTCGTGATGATTAACGTGACGGTTAATTAAAAGCGAGCGTCTCGGTTTCGTTTTGTGCATAATGATCAAAGACCGACAGGGAAAAAAAAACAGAGACAAAAGCAGAGAGAAAACAAGAGGCGCTCCTTTCTTTTCATCGATCTGTTCTTTGATTTATTGAGAGGAAAAATCCTGAAAATTACTCCCTCTATTCACTCTATTTTTCTGAGTTCTTCACTGAGCAGTAGAGTCTACCCTAATTGAGATCCTGCCTATTTGAGTGGAAGTGCAGCTTCAAACGGGCTATGTGGTTAGTTGTATCTCAGGAACGGAACGCTCTAGAACGCCTGTGCACGGAGGGCAGTGTATCTGTTTCAAGGTCAGCGAGTATCGCGCCTCAAACCTGGTTCATAAATTTTTCTTCTTTCTCTGGTATTTAATTTTTAGGCATATATAATATATTTGAGAATATATTTATGTGTGATGATTTGCATGTTAATTGTGATTTGTATTCAATCTGCACTATATTTTGTAGTAACCCCAACAAGCTACTGTGTCACGGGGGTCGGGGGATCTGAGGACAGGGCAAACATATTAAAGGATGGCTGCTTAGATGAAAATGATCAGCTGTATTAGTTACTGCATACGATGATTAGTATAAGTAGCTGTGCAGGCTGGGTAGCCTCAAAGGATGATAATTTATTAAATAGTTTACAATATATCATGAAATTCTTTACATACAAAAGAAAAGCTAAATTACATCTGAGTGTTACAGACTTATTGCTATGGCTTCTTTGGGCTTTATGTTCCCGAGATCTGGGCCCAAACAACTGCCCGAGCAATTATCTAGTTTCGACCCGCATTCGCTACCCCAGGACTGCACCACATCACATCCATTACCACTCTAGAATGATGATAAAGCAATGAACTTCACCAACACAAATTTATCTAATGCTCCCTCTGTCATATCTTAATAGTTTTATTTTAAAAAATAGTCATTTTATTGAATGGTGGGAATCACAATTAATAAAATGAAAAATACTTTCTAAGTACCCAGCCATTTAAATTGACACAAATGAAGGTATTAGTATGGGACAATTTTTTTTCCAAATGGAGCTTATTAATATACAAAGGAGAGAGTATATGGAAACTGTAAAGATATAATGTTTGTATCTTTATGCTATATAGCAATTGGAATCAGCCAAGCTTTCGTTCTGCATTAAGAACTTTTTGTAGAGGACCTTGGTTTTTCCAACAATAAGGGTGCTTCATGGCAACAACTTAGCTGCTTTTTGTTTTTCTTGAAATAAAATGGAAAGCCATCTTGTCTTATAAAAAATAAGAGTAGAAGAAAAAGAGAATCATAGCAAGTTACTCACAAAGATTGCACTTGTCCCTGCAGTCATCATAGCACCTAGATAGTTTAAACACACAAGCAAGGATGTGTTGGAGTATGTTCACATAGATATTTGTGGGCCAGCTTCAACTCCATCAAAAGGTAAGGCTTAATACTTTGTGACTTTTATTTATGACTACTCAAGGAAGGTGTGGGTGTATTTTATGAAACAGAAATTAGAGGTGTTCATAAAGTTCAAGTAGTGGAAGGCCCTTGTTGAAAAGCAGATAGGAAAACAGTTAAAATGTCTTAGGTCAAACAATGAGACTGAACACAAATCAATAGAATTTATTGATTACTGCAAGAATTAAGGGATTGCATGCCACTTCACTAATCCTAGAACCCCACAACAAAATAAAGTAGCAGAAAGGATGAACAGGACACTGAGGCTGAATTGCAAATCTTTCGACTGAGTTTTGGGTTGAAGCAGTTAATATGACGTGTCACATCATAAATAGGTCACCATCTCCCGCTATTGACTTGAAGGTGCCTGAGGAGGTACGGATTGAAAATCCTGTAGATTACTTCACTCTTAAGATATTTGGGTATCTTGTATATGTCTATATTCATAACATGCAAAGGAGTAAGCTTGATTCTAAGTCTAAAAAATACATTTTTCTTGGGTATGAGAAAGGAGTGAAGTAATATAAACTTTGGGTTCAAGAGGCACAAAAAATAGTATTTAGCATGGATGTGGTACTTGATGAGTCTCAAATGTTAAGCAAACAGGATGGTGACTTAGTGAAATAGAAAAGTCAGCAACAAATGGAAATTCAAGTGGAAATAGATAATGAAGATGTCCAAGGGGATAGTATAGACAAGGAGCAATATCCTCATGTGGGTGATGTTCAGCATCAGGAGCCTTATAGCACTGTTAAAGGAAGAGCAAATAGAAACACTAAAGCAACAGTCTGGTATGACTTTGAAGATATGATTTCTTTTACTTTATTCACTGGTAGTGTAGATCCATCTTATTTTTAGGATGCTATAAAATCTAAAGACAATGACAAGTGGATGACAACCATGATGGAGGAGATAGAATCTCTACACATAAACAAAACTTGGGAGTTGGTTGAACTACCTAAAAGGAAAAAGGCTATGAGATGCAAATGGGTGCTAAAAAAAAAAAGGAGGCTTCATCAGATAAGGAACCTGAACGGTTTAAGGCTAGGTTTGTGGCCAAAGCATATGCACAAAAGGAAGGTGTGGATTTTAATGAAATTTTCTCTCCAGTAGTAAAACACACTTCTATTCAGATTTTGTTAGCTATGGTTGCTTGCTATTATATAGAACTTGAACAACTTGATGTGTAGACAACATTTCTTCATGGGGAATTAGAAGAGCAAATTTACATGCAGCAGCCAGAGGGATTTGAAGAACCAAGGAAGGAGGACTTGCTATGCATGTTGAAAAAGTCTTTATATGGTTTGAAAGCAATCACCAAGACAATGAAATAAGAGGTTTGACACCTTTATGCTGAACAGTGGATACACTCGTTGTTAGTATGATCACTGTGTTTATTTTCATGTTCTTTGTGATGGTTTTATATCTATTTGCTCTTGTATGTTGATGATATGTTAATTACTATTATGAATATGTCAGATATTAACTTGTTGAAATCTAAGTTTGGAAATGAGTTTGATATGAAGATCTTGGAGCTGCAAAAAGGATCCTTGGTATGGAGATTCAGAGAGATAGAAAACTTAGGAAGCTATGGCTCTCTCAAGGGAAGTATATTGAGAAGGTGTTTGACAACTTTGGCATGAACAATACAAAACCAATTAGTACACCTCTTGTTGCACATTTCAAGTTGAGTGCAAAGTTATGTCCCATCACAAAGTATGATATTTTAGGTTTGAAGTTAGTACCTTATTCAAGTGCAGTTGGTTGTCTAATGTATGCTATGGTGTGCATCGGGTCAGATATTGCCCAAGCAGTGAGTGTTGTTAGCAAGAACATGACTAATCTAGGGAAGAAGCATTGGGATGCTGTAAAGTGGATTTTGAGATATCTAAATGGGACAAAGAATGTTGGCATTTTTTTTAGAATGATGGAGCATCGGTGCATATAGCTGGATATGTGGATGCAGATTTTGCAGGTGATCTAGATAGGCGTAAGTCTACCACATGATATGTGTTCACTTTTGCAGGTGGTGTAGTCAGTTGGAGGTCTATTCTCTAGGCAGTGATTGCTTTATCAACAACAGAGGTAGACTACATGGCAGTTGTAGAAGTAGCTAAAGAGGCTATATGGTTGAAGGGCTTGGTCAATAAACTTGGATTGAAGCAAGAAATATCAGAGTACTTTGTGATAGTCAAAGTATTATACATTTAGCAAAAAATTAAGTTTATCATGTTAGGACAAAGCACATTGCAGTGAAATACCATAAGATAAGGGAATATTTGTCAAATAGGGAGATTAATCTTCTAAAGGTGGACACGAAAGAGAATATTGCAAATATGTTAACAAAGCCGGTGACCACATAAAAGTTCAAGCATTGCTTGAGCTTCCTTAATCTCACAGGATGTTGAGGATCACATTGCACGCAGTTGGGGTGTGGAAGGAACTGCATTCAAGGTGGAGGATGCAGGGACACAGGTAGGTGTAGATGATTCTCCTAGGTGACTTGTTAAACTCAAGTCAAGGTGGAGATTGTTGTCACGTGACTTGAGTTTGAAGAGACCAGCAGAAGTCGGACTCCAGTAGTTAGTTACGACGTGATAAGGGTGAATCGAGATTCCGGCTATTTAAACCAAAGCTTTGATACCACTTTGTAGAATTTCACAATGGCATAATCTAAATATAAAGTAAAAAATAATAAAAAGTAAATAAAGCAAGGCACGAAGATTACATTGTTCGGCAAGATGCCTACGTCCATGATCGGAGAGAGCCTTTCCACTATTACTTGAGAAATATCTGGATGAATTACAAGCCTCTCAACTAGCCCCTTGAGAGAACCCCTTTGTACACCCTGTTTCTCACCTCTCTCTCTCTCTCTCTCAAATAATACAACCTAGAGAAAATATTGATGGAGCACAAAATCATGATAAAAACAATGTTAATGCTGCTGAAGCTGATTGCATGTTATTGTCTATGGAAAGTAAATGTGATGTTTGGATTATTGATAGCGGTACCTCATTTCATGCTACTTTTAGAAAAGACTTGATGCAAAATTTTGTGGATAGTGATTTGGGTCATGTCTATTTGGGTAATGACTATGCTTGTGAAATCATAAGCAAGGGTGATATTCGTTTGTTGCTTGAGGATAATGTTGTGCTTGTATTAAAAGATATTCGTCTTGTGCCTTGTTTGACAAAGAACATTATTTCTGTTGGTCAATTGGCTGCTTGTGGTGTTACTACTCACTTTATGGGGTAACTAGGAAATAAGGGGCAGAGATTTGGATGTTTAATTGAATCAGTTTTATATAGGCCCTTTCGTGGCCCTAATCTTAGGCAGGCTTCCAAAAATACGTGGCCCTAATCTTAGGCAGGCTTCCAAAAATACAGCCTTATATTGGAGTGAGGTCTTACTAATTGACCCCACCCAACCATAACTTTCAAGTTTAGAATATTTCAAGTATCCTTAAAATACACAATCTCTTCCTTACTAACTTCCTTTATAACCAATGTGAGGCTATTCAAATAGGAAAAAACTATCTATATGGGACCATTTAAATAGAAGAAAATAATATTTTTTTACTTAACAGGTGGGCCCAATGGTTTCAAGATTTTTACCCCTTAACTTAGCCTTGCCTTATTTAAAGCTGGCTGGAATATTTAAAGGCCCTAACCCGGCATTGTCACTCATTGGGTAGGTTGGAGTCAATCCTTAAAAGTAGTGTTTTAAAAACCGGATAAGACTGGCCGGTTTGACCGGGTTCAACTAGGCAGGTTCAAGTGGATTTCCAGGTTCGTTTAACTCGGCCGGGCCACGCTCACCCAGCCAGTTAACTGTGAACCCAATGTTCCAGTCCGGTCCGGTTTTTTGAAAAGAAAAAAAAGCGAGACGCAAATTGCTGGGGCGACTGCGATGCCGCCGCCGCAACTATGGTATGTGAGAGATGATATGGAGTCTGGACTAGAGGAGCTCGAAGGTGGGCTGAGAGATTTGGGGCAATCCCGCCATAGTGAACTATGATCTCCAGTGATTCCCTCTACGTTCCAATGATCTCCTCCTGCGATTCTCACTCCACATGTAGTCGTCATCCATGGCCTGAAAGAGAGGAGCTTTGGACGATTTGGACCAGTGGCTGCCTTTTCGTTGAAAATCTCTCTCCGATGAAAAGTGATTTGGGGCAATGAGGAGATTTGGGAGTGGGGTGTATGGCGATTTGGGGGCGGGGTGTGTGGGGATTTGGGGGCTGGCCGACTGAAGACGGAAAAAGGGGGAAGAGGGGAGGTAAGGGTTGGGGCCGGGCTACTGGGGAGGAGAGGGAGGGGAAGTCGAGGCGTGGGGAATGCTGTTTGGTTCGGGCTGCCAGGAGGAGAGGGAGAGGAATGGGGAAGAGGGTGGATGTAAGTGGACAAGAGGAGCTCGGCCACCGGGGTGGAGAGGGAGGGGATGTGAAGTATGTTAGGGTTTGGGGGGTGGGGATGTGAAGATTTATATTAACTGGGTCAACCTGGGGGTTGACCCCAGGTTGAACTGGCCCGACACCAATGGAGGTCAGTGTCCGAGCAGGTTCTTAAAACATTGTTTAAAAATTTCCTTAGTAATGAAGGCTATTAGGTGCCTCTAAAAGACATAACTGGAAAATAGTTATGCTGTCGATAGGTCACTGTGGATGTGCATCCAATAAGACACACGTATGATCAACAGTAGCATATGTTAACTGGCATTTTTTAATCACTTAGTACCCCCCACACCCCCTATAATTTTACTCATGCCACCCCAACACCCCAAAACTTCTGGAGATTTTTTGGTGGGTGGTACTCTCCACCAAATAAAATTGATTTGGACAGAGGCCTTAAGTCCTTGTCAAATTTTACATATTGTGGCGGTGACCACCCCCGCCAGAAGTTTCCTATAAGTTTAAAAAACTTTGGAAAGTTTTGTTGCAGGGGGTACCCCCAGTAAAATAAAACTGCATTATACAAGAAATAAAGGTCTCCGTCAATGTCTGTATATTGTGGTGGTGACCTCTCCCCCCCCCCCCCCCAAAAATCATCGGAGTTTTCTTGGCCCGGGATATCATCCGCCAAATAAAATTTATATGGATGGAAATTTTAGTTCCCCATCAAATTTTACATATTTTGGTGGTGCCCCCCCCCCCCCCCCAAAAAAGAAATCATCCATAAGTTTTTTACAGGGGGTTAGTCAATCAAGATTTGAAAATAAAATGCTACTATTTCAAAATTTCCGATTAGTCATTTAGAATTGTCTATGCCATATTTACAATCCAGCATTATTACATTAAGATTTAAAATACAATATTTTAAATATTGCGTTAGTGGTTAAACAATTGATTCTTGTATTTGAAATACAGCATTAGTTAAAAATCTTAGGATTGTGATTTGAGAGGATTTTGCTGGAAACTTATAACATAAAAGTGAGATTTTACAACACCACCTCTAGAGGTGGTATTGTAAAATGACAGAAGCACTAGAAAAGGGAGGCCGGCATGCAGTAGAAAATGAAGGCCGGCACGCACTAGAGGTCGATACCAATACGGTACAGGGGGCGATATGCCCCCACACGTATCATCGATACATATTGGCCATATCGGGCATACGATATCAATATGGTCGATATGTATCGATACTCTAATATTTTAATATATATATATATATATATATATATATATATTTTTAAAAAAATAAAAAAAAATTTCTTAAAAACAAAAATATAATTCCAATCCAACCTCTTCTAATGACTATGTTTTTATTATATTAAAAATATTTAAAAAAAAATTATATGATATCAATATAAGTGGGTCTATATAGTTTACATAATTTTTTAAAAAATATAGTGCTCCACAATTATGCATTTACTTAAACATCTACCGTATGAGTTTCTCAATAATATTCATATGACTCATTAAATATCTTATTTGATTTTAAAATAAATTAATTTTATAACACTTAATATGGGGCGGAGGGAATAATAGTTTCTAGAGGATAGAGGGAGTAAAGTGTATAGTTCTAAAATGAAATAATTTTAGAGCACTCGTATCAGTTTATACGACCTTCTAAAATGAAGTATTATAATGATATATTATTAGTTATAATATTTTTTTATGTATATCAAAGGGTTTACGACCGTTTTGGCGCATACCAAGCGTATCATCGACGTGTACCCGTATATGTGATTGTCAATACTATCATCCATATCGATACCATGGAAGGCTGTATCGATACAGATGAGAGTATCGATGACTATAAAAAAATTAATTTTTTTAATTAAAAAAAATTAAATAATTTTTTTTAAAATACGATATCAATACATATCGGCCGTATCGATACGGTATGACCGATACAACCATTACATATCGATAATTACAGTGGGGGGCATATCGCCCCCCGTACTGTACCGGTACCAAATTTTAAAATTGTAGATAAAAAAATTTTAGGAGTTAATTATTTTGAAATCAACAATGCAAATCCCGGGATTCTAGTAATACAAGATTTGGGTATCCAAATATTTTAAAATTTGGCAATTCAAATCTTAGAATTTGGATTATATTCTAAAATCTCATATTTTAAATCCAGTATTTGAAATTCTGATTGACTAACCCCTTGTTAGAGGAGCAGCAAGGCGAGGGGAAGATGAAAAATGATCATGAAAGAGAGGTCACAAGCGAGGGGGAAGAAAGAAAATGGTCGAAGAAGAGGAGTCACAAGTGATGGAGGAAATGAAAGAGCTTACGTCAAGGAGGAAAATTGTGAATAGGGCCATAAAAGAGCAAAAATAGAGTTAAAAAGAATTGTGGGATGCGGGGGGTATTTAGTAATTTATTAAATTTTGTTGGAGTTTTGGGGTGTGTAAAGTATGGGGGGGCTTGAGTAAATTTTGGGGGGAAAATAGTTGCATTCTTATTAAAATGATGAGCCCCGTTAATATCACATCAGCCATGTGATAGGGGGCAGAAAATCCATCTATGTCCCCGGAGCCACTAGATTATGATCCCGCGGCTCAGAAGCACCCGTGCGCTTGTCAAATGATAAGGTATTTGCCTCATAGCGCTTTATGAATTAGAAATTCATTCTCAATGCCCTGTTAGTGTTCCTTGCAGCTGGACTTTGGGCCCATTCGATCATGTCTCTTGCCTTAGACCATCGGTATGGAAACATCTAAACAATAAAAACGGGGCAATCAAACATTGGTTTCTTTTGGTTGTTTGTTAAAAGCAATAACAACATGAGACGGAGAGACATTTCAAGATGATGAGCTGTATGGTACATGCTTTTCTCATGGTTGGTTAATGATCAGCTTTTGCTTTGCAAGCTGCAACCGCCCACCATCATGCTCATTAGACCTAATTATCAACCACTTCCATTTTCACCTTGTGGTTAAATCCTAGATCATGCCATAACAATTGCCCACAACATGAATAGAATGGAAGCGCCCCCATAGTTTCATTTTCACTTATTGCATATCGTCTCTATGTCTTTCCAAGATTTTTAATGACTAATCTTTTTTGTTCAATGTTGAAGTTGTGTTTCATGCTTCCGCTGTATCTAAAGCAAATTTCAAGGTTGAGCTATTGGAAGAAACTTAACTTTTTTGTCTCTATCCCGATCCCAATTCGGCTGCTTGTTACATAGACAAATAACTGGTTATAATCTTGAAGACAATTAACCAGTTATAAACTTTAATCCACCATCTTCATTCCATTGTTCATTGCCCAAGTAAAGTGAGAGACAAGTTGTTCCTCTAATTTTACCAAAGCATTCCAATGAATCAATTGATTCAACTCCTATGTGTGTTATTCCTCCACCAGAATTTGATCTTTGGCACAATTCTTGCTATTGTTGATACATGACACAACTTCTTCAATTTCTCCAACTCGTGATCTTCAAATAGCATTGGCCCACGCATGTGCCCTTGAGTTGCTACCACTATGTTGTTGTCAAGTACTAAAAGCATGTCGTCACCAAGATGACTCACTTATCCTCTAGCACATCTTTCAACAACCCAATTAGAAATTCTTTGGGTTTCATGCTAGATAGAGTTCTTAGTTCGTATTAAAGGATACAACTTTTGTGGACACAAAAGAAGTTGACTGAGTTTATTGCCATGTAGATTCGAAGGAGACACTCAGATCGTGTTTGTTTGTTTATTGCAGGAGGTCAAAGTATTACACTTATAGAAAGACAAATCATGTGCTGTGGTGGATTAGAAGCACATCAATTTGAGGGGAATTGTGGAGTAGCCATAGGGTCCATTAAAAGGGTTGTGCGATTAGTTGGTTAAATTATTTTTTTTTAACTAATTAGGTTTTCCACGTTAAAAAGTGTGGTCTCTATGTGTGGTTGATTGATGTTTTATTTAGATTTATTTTCATTTCGATGTGTAGTTAGAATGGTTAAAATCTATGTACAAATTGAATTGCTTTTGCTAATTGAAAATCCCATGCACATAATGTTTCGCACATCTTATAGTCCTTTTTGTGACAAGTGTGGGAGGAGATGACTTAATTACCCCTATCTCTTCTTCTGCTCAACTATGTCTCGTTTCCCTTTGAACTATCCACCCTCCAGCTCTAATTTTGTTTGCCTCTGCAGTCTCCTCCACCTACTCCTTCTCATCCCCTTATCCTCCTCCCCTCCCATTCTCTCCTCCTATTCTACCTGTAAGGATTCTCATTTCTAAACCAGTTTTCATTTTATTTTTAATCGTCGGTTATTGCTTGGTTAATTCATTTCTTATTAATTCGGTGGTTTCGTGAATAAATGGTATTTCTTATGGTTTTAATCAAAATCAACTTTACAATTATTGGTTTTAATTGATTTTAAGTCAAATTTGAATTTTTGAGATTTTTCTGAATTTTTACTAATTTTCCAAAAATTAGGGTTTGGCGGGACACCCTGTGGGCCCCACCGTCAAAATTTGAGTTTTTGGACAAAATTACCCCAGACATAAACTTAAGGTTTCACAAAAATTTTCATAATTTTCTCAGGTTTATTTAGTGCTCAAATAGCCAAATTACCCATTTTTAGCCTATTATTCTATTCATACCCCACACTTTACATACACACACCCCAAACCCTACTATAAATAGGATGACCTGAGCCATTTCCATTTTAGGAATAGGCTAGGAAAGGGAGGTTAGGCCTAATTCCCCAATTAGGCCCGAATTAGAAGGTGTTTAAGGTAAGCTTCTTCTAATTAAGCCTTAAACCTTAGCTTTCTTCTTAATCCCTTCTAGATCTACCATTTTCCATTTGTTTTGATTCATTTTTAAACATCAAAACTACTGATTTGCATCTCTTCTACAAACCCTAGATTTTAAAATCCGATTTTTATGTTCAACAAACCCTAGATCTATGTTTTTCATTAGGGTTTTCTACGTTAAATCGGTTTTAATGGAGTTTAATGTAAACTCTATCTATTTGCAAGGTTTTCAAAAAGGGTGACCATCAAATCCAAGCCTAATCAAGGGATAAGGTAATGGACTTTCGAAATTTCAGTTTTCCTATGGTAAAGCTCTTGATTTCATGGTTTATTTTGAGTGGATTTACTTGATTAGAGCTTTAATGGCATGATTAGTAAATGGTAATTTTTAATCCCGATTTTATAGGGTTTTATCTTGTTATGATATAAATTAGCTTTCTGGAGGTTTTAGTGAGATTTTATTTGCATTTGGGTTGTTAGATGATGATTTTAAGTTTTATCCATGGAGTTTCGGTTTGAATATTTGAATTAGAGAAGAAGGTCGATCTACCTTGTTGGCATTCGAACGGCCCTGCTGGGCATTCGAATGGCAACACTGTAATTTTGACCAATTTCCCGTTTAGCCGATCAAACGACCTGGCTAGGCGTTCGAACGTAAACACGGCATTTCCATAAATTTCACGTTTAGTCGATTGAATGGCCCTACGGGGCGTTCGAACGGCTACACAGCAGATTTTGTATAATTTGCATGATGTCTATTTCAGTAATCCTACTTTGATATATCATTTCCATGTGTATTTGGAGTATTTTGAGCTATAGTATGCTACTGGAAGGGTATACCATTGAGATTATGGAGTTATGGTATGTCTTAGTGTTATGTAGAATGGCTTGAGATTTATTATATGATGTGGGAATTACTATCTTGAAGTTACGAATGGTTGATTCAATATGGTTATGTATATTTTCAGTAGTACTACAACATACTAGTGGGTTGATATGTCATGTTGGGATATGGCTAATTGATGTGTGAATGTTAGTGAATGTCATGGCTCAAGAATGAAGTGAATGATCTTATATGTGTAGCTTGTGGATAAGCTTTGAATTGAGTTATGATTTTAATGAGTCTTCATCTATGATTTTCCGTTGGAATTCACGTTTAAATGTTAATACACATGTAGGGTGATGGTGAGTGAAGTTCAAGCATGTTGATATGCATTGAGGGAAATGCTTCTATTATGAACACACACACACATGTGAGATTTAATGTTGATGATAAGCATTGATATTATGATTATGAATGATGCATGAGGGGCTGATGAGAGCACTTAGCATGAATTAGGATTCATGTATGCCTTGCCCACGTATGTACCATGTTACATGCATCATGAAAATGAATTTCAATTGATGTTTTATCGAGATTAATCGAGTTTGACCGATTGGATGCAATGTGGTAAAAATGTGTGCCGGATTAATCGGTCGTGGCTTAATCGAAACTTGATTGGTCCGAAAGGACATGTTTTGATTTGAGTTCCTTCGTGGAACATGTGCACTCCCCGGGTTGAGTCTAATTAAGTGGAATTATATGGGGGGATAAGTTACGTACTTGTCTTGCGATTTGAGATTACTATTGTCATCTAGACCCTGAGAATCCAGTATGGTATGTTCTTTGCACCGGCTACCATGTATTCGAGGGTTTCCTTCGTGGGAACTCGGGCTCTTCCCTATCACAGAAGATGTCCCGAATCGAACACCCCTGCTCTAGGTTCTCTTCGTGAGAATGTGACATCCTTGGCCAGGATCGTCTGGCGTGAGCAGCCTTTAGGGATTGACAACCCCGAATTTCTTAAATTCTTTCGTAAAATTTGGACCATGACACGTCTTCGTGACACTATGTGTGATTACTCCTTGATGGAGGCATTCTTGATTTATGTTGATGCAAGTAAATAATGTATGATATACATATTTGTGTAACATGTAATTTGACACGTTTATCGTTCAAGAATGGATGAGATATATTATGCATATGTGATTTGAAAAAGTATGATTGAGACACTATATGCAAGATTATATGATTGAATGCATGATCAGAAAGTGTGATTGAGACACTATATGCAGGATTATGTGTTATGAATGCATGATCAGAAAGTGTGATTGAGACACTATATGCAGGATTATGTGTTATGAATGCATGATCAGAAAGTGTGATTGAGACACTATATGCAGGTTTATGTGTTATGAATGCATAATCAGAAAGTGAGATTGAGACACTATATGCAGGTTTATGTGTTATGAATGCATGATCAGAAAGTGTGATTGAGACACTATATGCATGCTTATGTGTTATGAATACATGATCAGAAAGTGTGATTGAGAAACTATATGCAGGTTTATGTGTTATAAATGCATGATCAGAAAATGTGATTGAGACACTATATGCAGGTTTATGTGTTATGAATACATGATCAGGAAATGATACATCTTGTAAATCTTGGATTTGAATGATTATGTTGCTATACTGTCGTGTTTCCGATGATAATAGTATATTAGAAAACCATTGCTGAGTTTATTTAAACTCACCCCTATTTATTGTGTTTTGCTTTGGGGTTGCGTGGTGCGACACACAGACGGATAGGATCTCCTCTTCAAGGAAAGATCGGAGACGACATGGATGTGATCGTGGAGTCCTCTGATGAGACTTATTATCTTTGGTTTATGTTTTATGTTTAAACCTTTGTGTATGGTTCTCATGTTGATTTATACTATGTTATATACTTGTGTTGTTTAAGACCTATTTTGGAGCCTAAAGTGGGCTAAGGTTAAACTAAGCATGTGGGTTTGAGACTTATGTTTATCTTGAGTTAAAGCAACTCTATTTTTTTTCTACTTATTTACTCTTGCTCAAAGTGGTGTGCATACTCCATAATTGTGTTAAATCGCCCGTGGTTAGGGCATAAGTCTTCCACTAAACCGATTTGAATTTTCCTTGTCGCCCCTGTGCGCTTGACCGGCCCCTGGACCAGGTTCGGCTCAGGTCGAGCGGTGCCGGGGCGTGACACTACCTCATTCTCCTCCCCCTCTTCCGCTTCCTATACCACTACCTCTTCCTTTTCTTCCTAAAACCTAGTAGGATTGGTTGCACTTATTTTTTTTTTATAAGTTCTTAAAAAATAAACTCATAAACAACTCAAAGTTCATAAAAAGAAAATGCTTTATTTTTACATGATTCCGAGCTCTCAGAAATCAAATTATCAAACTATCAACTTTTAGAGCAGCTTTAAAGCAATCAACTATCAAACTAACAACCATTAACTATTAAACTATCAAAGGGTGATTTATATCCCATTGACCGGCACTGGTCATGTGTTGAACTATAGTATCTTTCTACCAAAACCTATATAGTTATATATATAGTTTGTTGTCTCGTATCTCGGTCTCGTCACGATGAGCTAAAGAGGCAAGATCTCGTAAAACAATGTCGATCGTCTAGGTAATCAAAAGAAATTTGTCGACACATATTTGACAATCTTATTTATATTATCGGTTACAAACATAATTGTTAATATTAATAATTATAAATTTATTATATAGTATAAATTACATAAAATAAGTAGAATATATGATATTTAATAATGATGTAAAATGAAAGTGAACACCATCATTGTTTATCTAGAAAACTTACATATAAAATGTAGTGCATTGGTAAACCTAATAAAATAAAATAAAATTTTGATTAAATAAAAAAAATCTTATGATATATTAATGTCTCATATGTCCCATCTCATTATGATCATCACAATCTCTATTATATTGTCATGATCTTGACAATCCAGATCTCACTGAGACAATGTAAAATTATTTTTACACCGACTCAAGTTAGTCCAGGAAAAGACCCAAGACTAAAAACTCACCGAGACGGGGAACCATGGTTATATGCCGGGGAAGTGGTTTATTAGCAATGTTGAGCTCTGGAAAACTAACAGTTATGTACTTCCATTTCAACTTACATCTAGGTTAAATGCATATTGGATAAATCAAGGACGAAAACAAGACCAATGCAGTGCCAGGCTTAGCCTCTACATCGTGACATCCAGCTCAACTGTTGAACTAGACTTACAAGGCCATCATTTTCATCACTTGCTTCTTAAGGCCTCTCTCCCTCCTCACTAGCCCCTGATGTAGGGCAAATTAAAGCGTATGTCATCCACGAGTTCGGCTACATGTTTGATTGCCTTCCTCACAAACACGCTATCTTTCTTGAACCAGAAAATGATGAATTCAAAGGTAATAGATACAGAATAAACTCTATTTTCAATTGCATTGAGCAAACCCAAAATAACCAAGAAAACAACTGCTACGGCACCCATGAATGGTGCCATTTAAAGAACACGCCTTAATGGTAGTATATAATCCCAAGAAATAAGATAAATAAACTCCCTAGATACTACACAAATAACTGCTTGATAAGGAAGAAAATAAAATTAGAGCTCTTACTAATAAGCCCCGTAATTATGGGCTGCGAGCGTTATTATATATCCATAAGCTAACATTTATTTGGACCAAATTAATCTTTTGTTCATTACAAATTTTCAAGGCCTGGCATATCATTCACCCAAGTCGCCCCAACCCCCACAAGCACAACCTCTATTGCATCGCCGGACCATGGAAAGACATTGGCTACAAGCCTACAATGTTGTGGCCAACCACCAATGGTGACCTCTTGGGCGGCAGCGACGACCATGGCTTGGCCGCCATTGCCAGCAGCCATGCCGGCGGCGGCTGGGTTAAGGACAATTTTGACGGTTCATCACAGAATAAGTCCACACTACATAAGAAACCAGGCCACTCAGGCCCAGCATAGGAGCCATTCAAAAGGTATCTATCTATGCCATACGCATTCCTCAGCTTCTCTTCCCTTTTCCTCTGAGCTGGATCTTCCCTTTTCCTCAGAGCTGGCCCATCCTTGCGGTGGTCATGGAAGGCCCACAAACTGAGGATGCATTGAGGACGAAGTTGATGATGACCATGGCTGATGTTTAGAAGAATTTAAATTAATACATTATGGAATTCTGTTTAATTTCATAATGAAGCATGCATTGCAAATCAGTGCTTCTTGATGTACCATAATAGGAATACCGTGTGGGTTGGCTCATGGAAACCAGTTAGGCTACACGTATTCATTGCACAAGAGAAAAATATTTTCCTAACCAATTTCGACGGTCAACTTCGTGGCCAACCCACATAAGGCTCCGAATATAGTATATAAGGGGGCACTCATTCCTATAAATCCATGGCTCCATATACATTTACATTATAGGACTTGTATAGCCGGACCAATTTTTATGACCAAAAGCTAGATAACCAATAATGAGAGACTTACATTACCCAAAGAATAGTGAGAGAAAAAATAAGAAATTAGATCAAGCAGTTCCATGTTCCCCCTCTTTACATGTCCTCTAGTAGGAAAAATAATTTTCTATACTATATTAAGAGTCCCATGTGAGTAGGTCACTGGGCTCTCGTTATGAAAATCGGTCAGGCAAAAATGTGTGTTTTCGTAAGACTCAAATCGGTCATTCCATTTTTCTCCACGCAAATGAAGGATATTTGCCTACAACTTAGAAATTCATTCTCAATGCCTTGTAGTGATCGTTACTCATTCAAAGTGAGTGATCCAAGAAGCTGGGCTTGGGCCTATTTGATTAATATGAGACGGAGAGACATTTTAAGATGATGTTCTATATGATACATGTCATTCGCATGGTTGGTGAACAGACTATACTGCCCTTTAGACCTAATTCTTAACCACTACTATTTCACCGTTTAGTTAAATGATAGATCATGCCATAACCGTTGCACACGACATGAATTCGATGGAAGCTTCCCATAGTTTCATTTTAAGTGTTTCCATCTCGTCTCTATATCTTTTGAACTCTTCTCACTACAAAATCCTTTTTATTGAATGTTTGAAGTTGTGTTTCATGCTCCGGTTGTATCTAAAGTAAATTTCGAGGTTGAGGTATTGGAGGAAATTTGAATCTGATCATCCTAATTCAAATGTTTGTTGCCCATTGCATAGGTATATTAAGGGGCAGTTTGGGTGTTGAATTTTTTGAAAACGGAAGTAGAATTTTTTAGAATTAATTTTAAAAATTTATTATCGAATTTAAATTACGTTTGGTAATGGAACATTTTAGAGTAAATTTGGATGTCATGTCAAACCCAATTTTAAAACTTTAAACTAATATAACTCTCTTTCTCGAACTCAGATATGCACGTTCTTGGTATTATTACGTTCTTAAATTCGAGCTCTATCAAATAAGATCCCACAAGGGTACGTAATTTTGAACTTTTAAAGTAGGCCCCACCTATATGGTACATTTTTTGAGGTTCAAATTGATATGAGAGGTAGCTGTTGAAAAATAATAGAATTTATAATTTTTGAAAAGGGAACTAGGAGGCGGAATTGACAGAATCACCTCATGAGGTGATTTCGGACGATTCTGTGCAAACTGTTTATTTTTGTCCAATAATTCGAGCCAGAATTGAGTTGGAATCAACGAATTCAATTATGCTTATTTGGTTTATTTTTTAGGAATGTTATATTTGAGAAATATTTTGCATGCTCCTTTTTATGTTTTGGTGTGTATTTTTTCTAGATAGTTTTCATCAGATTTGAAAGCTAGTTATTTGGCATAAAGTCCAATAACTATCGAAGTATAGCTCCTTGATACTCATTGAGGAAAATAATTGGTATAACACATGCAAGGGTATGGAGCATCATAGGAAAGCTCCAGCTTTTTGAGCCTCTTGATACCCCATGAGTGTCGGGGGGAACGTCATTGGGTATCACAGCCTCTAGATTGATCATCATCGGATGAACTGACCTTTTCTGAATATGTTTTTGAATATTTATCTGAAATATGTTTTTAGGTAAAGATAAAGTTTTAAATTATTTTGTAAATTTTTGGCTTAGCATTACTTTAGATATTAACATGACCTATTGAGTATAAATATGCTCTCTCACCCCATGGAAAGCCATATCGACCGATACGTACCCGTATTGGTCGATACTGATATGATACGCCCCCACATAAATCCATGATATGTATCGTTTGTATCTTATCGATACTTAATTATTTTATTATTTTTTTAAAAAATTAAAAATAATAATTTTTTTTTCTTTAAAACAAAAGCACGATGCGAATTCAACCTCTTCAAAGTTTAAAGATGACAATGTTCTTATTGTATTAAAAATATTTTTTATAAAATTATATAAGATCAATACAGGTGGGTCCATACAATTTACATAATTATTTGTTTAAATATAGTATTCTACAATTATGCATTTACTTAAACATCTAACATATAAATTTCTCCATAATATTTATGCGACTCATATTAAATATTTTATTTGGTTTCAAAATAAATTAATTTCATATAACTTAATATGGGACAAAGGGAATAATAATTTGTACAGGATAGAAGAAGTAATAGTGCATGGTTCTAAAATGAATTAATTTTGGAGCACTCATATCAGTTAATTAGGCCTTTCATGATCTTATTATGCTTTAAATGAAGTATTCTAATGATATATTATTAGTTATAATATTTTTTTATGTATATCAAAGGGTTTATGACCATTTTGGTGCGTACCAAGCATATAATTAGCGTGTACCCATATTCATAGTCATCGATACTGTCTTCCATGCCCGCAGCCAGATTATGCAGGAATTACAACTAGAACGGAGGTAGAAAATGAAGAGTTATCCAAAGGATTTATCTGGTTCCTGCTGTAGAGATAATCTTTGTAATTATTTTGTGACCAGTATATAAAGGCATGATATGCCTCACTTTTCTATAACTATTTGCTCTATGCACAATGATTGTAGGCATGTAATTAAATTTTATTATGCTATGTGAATTTGATATTTATAATATTTTGGCTCTACTATTATTTTGATGTTTTTTTTAATTTCTTTTTTCATTGTCAAGTTTAAATTTTGTGTGTTATATGCACCAAAGGCCATCACGTTCAATCACATGAGCATATTTATACGTATCGGACGAAATTATGATATTTATTATATCATTATAAAATGACGGTCATCACAAGAATATCTCGTGCAATCTTCGTCACATACAAGAGCAAGATTGTCTATGACATCCGATATATTTTTGACAATAGGCAGTACATGTCTCAATTGAAGATCTCCCTCTAAAAGTTCTCCAAACCTATATTTATCCTCTTCTAATTTTATGGATGGTTTTCCAAGGAAGAATGCCTTCATAAGGTTCTAACATCGGGTTTTAAATAGTTGAAACTATTGTTTCTTTGAAACCCTCAAACTACTCATGATTCTACTCTGCATCAATAAATTGTCCTTGCTCGTTGACACGTTGATATGCCAGTGAGTCACTTATGGTTAATTGGCATGTAGCCAACACATTGACAACATGTTGATAGATAGTCACTCCAAAAATGTTTTATTTTTAATTCAAAATTATTCTATATATTAAACTTGTGGGTGTTACAATAGACAACTACTATCGATGGTCAACTATTAGCTATGTGTTATCGTGAACCACCAATAATAAAAGTTTGTGGTTTCTTTGGTGCTGGAGAAAGATTGAAATCAAGTAAAAATAATGCATATTGTTGATATTTATGCAATTGAATATGTTTATGAGTTCATTTTTAAAGATTAGAATTTATAAAATCAAAAGAAATAAATGGCTCCTCATTTGGTTTGCGGCTAGTCCAGCTGAATTCGGGAAGGTGGTGGTGGAGGATGAGGAGAAGAAGTATAGGGAGGAGGAGAAGGAGTTGGCAACAAAAGGCTAGGAGGAAGCAGAGGAGGAGGATGCAGAGGCTAAGGAGGAGGAGGTAGATATGGAGCTGGACACAAAGCAGGGATGGGAGGTGGGGTAGGGCTGGTTTAGTAGGTTAGGGGAGATAAAGTGGAGGAAGAAGGGATGGGGTACTTGGGTCATTTTTTACTGCATGCATGGCTTTAACATATGCACATGGTTGTTTTAAGGAATACCCATATATCACATTTTTTGGAATTGGAAGGATTAATATATATATATATATATATATATATATATATATATATATATATATATATATATGTAACGCCCGAGATTTTTCCTCACATTTTCTTTAAAATTCACATAAAAATTTTGCAATATAACGGTTGTAAATCGGGAAAAATAACAAATACAAAACCTGTGAAAACAGTTTTATAATTTAAAATATAACATATCAATTTTTCCCATACAAATTTTTGCTCATTCGATCAAACATCATATGACCAAACTAAACATCCCCAGGCGCTACTCGAAAACAAATGTATGAATATATTGTTATGATCATAGACTTTAAATATAAATCTCTCCCAGGCATCCCTGAGTGCAAGTCCCATAACAATCTACAGTCTAATCCAAATTACAAGTCTAGAAAGCATAAACACTTTAATTTATCATCTCACCCAATACATCAGATTGTCATACAAAATAATACTCGTAGTGAGTCAAGGATATACCTGAGTTAAAGGGAATTAATCTACCATGGAAATGAGCATCCATCTCTAGGAGCTCTCCATCACAAACCTGCAAAAGCCTCCCGAACAATGGGGCTAAAAAAATAGGGTAATGAGTATTTTCATACTCAGTTGGAAAATACCCAGTAGGGGAGTTCTAAATAATGAACTCAGTAAGTCCATACATAGATGCGTTCATGCAACTTAAACATAAAGCAGACAAACATATAATAATCATGCACATACGCATAAAATCATGCCAAAATCATATCATCACATCAATCTTACACATACACTCTTAATAAGAGTCTCACAAACTTACTTGTACAATTATAGCTTACTCATACAACTTACACATACTTGTATGACCTTATTCGTACAATCATACTCTTACTCATAAACATACGCTTATAGTCTTGCTCAGAAACATATGCTTACAGTCTTGCTCAGAAACATACTCAAACTCTTACAGTCGTGCTCATACTCTTATAGTTGTGCTCATACTATTACAGTCGTGCTCATACTCATACTCTTACAGTCGTACACATACTATCGACCACTAAAGCTCATTACAACTAATAACCTCTAGCGTTGAAATGGAAAAGAATGTCACTGGAGCATCACCTTAACCTCCGGGGAGTGACTAGATGACATAAACTTTTCCGAAGGCAAGGCACATCAATGCTCATGGGGCACAGGATCAAACAGGTAAGAGCAGGTCCATGATACTACTTACTTGAGCACGCAAACATAAACAACCACACATAAGGGGTTATACAATTGTTCACACTTTAGGGGTCTTATAGTGTCATACAATTGCCCACCATTATAGGTCTTATAGTGTCAGTGACACTCTTGGGTAGAATTCATACAATGCCACTCTTGGGTGGAATCATACAATGTCACTCTTGGGCAGAAATCATACAGTGTCACTCTTGGGCAGAAATCATACAGTGTCACTCTTGGGCAGAATCATACAATGCCACTCTTGGGCAGAAATCATATAGTGCCACTCTTAGGCAGAATCATACAACACTCTCAATAGAGCATCAAATGTTTGGCTTAATGCAGCACACAGACCAAAACGAAAACATACATCACTCTCAATAAAGCATCAGACATCTATGTGCTTAATACAGCACATAGACAACATCCCGCAGGCTAAACACCATGACAAGACATGAGAAATGCTCAACAGACTCATTATTGGCTAGCTCAAACACAGAATTTAATCCGTTGAACCCTCAGGTCTCAAACTCACAAGGCTATCATTAGTTTTTCTTATAATTCAAGTTTGAATTAAGTAAGTTATGCAGTACAATTATACCATAAAAACTCTCAAGCATACAGTGCTCCACTGATCACACCTAAGCTAAACTCGATCCAAAACCCTAGTTCATCAGGGCAGCAAACTTCACTTAACCCGTCCATCTTACAACATAACTCACCATACACCCAAAACTTACATATTCATATAATCTCTACTATCCACCTTATAACCAAAACATCTTACTCGAAAGTCCTAGAATTGATCTCCTTAGAGTCAACCCAGTTATCACCCTCTTACTAATACCTCACTTATTGAGCTTACTTTTCACTTCATAATATATATGTTATGCTTGTACAATTATGCACACTCTTACTATTTGACAATCCCCAACATACGCTCTAATCCCAACCAAACAAACCGCTCCAATCCTCGCCCATCAAACTTACCTCCTCTATCTTCCGTCATACACTTACACATCCACAATAAATCCAGACGAAACCCTCTGTCACCTCTTACTATCTATTGACCATACTTTTGCCCCCACACGCATACACATATCCATCAGATAGGCATATAGCCATCATATATACGTATGCCTATCACACATACGTATAACATATACATATTTCTATACATAGCTTACCAACATACTCGTTAGCCATCACTAGCACATACATAATCCACATACGTAGAAACATATTTGCTAGCCATCACTAGCACATACATACACATCTATACATACTTCAAACATACGTATGACCCACATGCATGTCTTATGCATTTCAACATGGCATAATTTATCCTCTTACATCATGCAAACGGATCATGATTTAACATCCAAAGCATTGAATCATACAATCCTAGCATGCTGCTACTCATTCAAAGCATGTTATCATGAAATTACGAATTCAAAGCTCCCCTACCTTGTAATCATGACGTTTGATGGCGAGCACACGACAGTGGCGGTGGCGGTAGCAGAGTTGGTGGCCAAAGGCATTGCCAAGATGAGAGAGTTGTCATCTCGAGGTTTAGGAAGTGTCGAAAACAATAACTGCCAAATGGGTGTTAGATATCAATGCGGCAAAATTCGCAATCCACGGTGGCACCCTAGGGGCGGCCAGGAGAAAGGTTGTGCCAACATAAGTGGCGGGGCGACTAGAAGTCGGGGGTGTACTCACTGAAGGTCGGCCGGCGGCTGAGAAGTACTCGGCCGGCCGTGAGACATCAAAATTGGTCGTCGACAAACCCAACAACGTCAATTTTGCATCAACAAGGACCCACATAAGGGCGGAGGGCATGAGGCAATGCTCGAGGATGGAGGATATGTGAAGGAGGACTTTGGTGTCAAATGCACTCGGTGGCAGAACCATCGGACCGTCAGGCGGCACAAATATGACACCTATACCCAAAAAAACATGTGTGGCCACATGCACACGCGGCCAATAAGGGCCACTCTAGGGAGAGACGGGTCGGACGGTGGCAGCCCAAGGTCCAAGAGGGTGACAGGGCTAAGGCCCTAGTGGTGGTCGGTAGAGACGACAACACTACTAATCGCCACCCACAACCAAAATCATGGTGCAAGCGGCTGTGCATCTAGCACTGTCAAGGGTAGAGGGGTAGAAGCATGGCGGCCAATGCCGACAAGGCCAATAGAGATGAAATTGGGCTAGATAGGGCTAGCCCTCGCTATGCCAAGGTAGGCCGAGCAAAAGCCAACAAAAAATGACTCACGGAGACGATGGAACTATCGTTTGACAAAACGCACAGAGACAAACCATTGACAAAAAGATCAACGGGCACATAGAGAAGCCCACGATGGCTCTGGCCAGCGACTCTGGGGTCCTAGTGGTGGCATGGAACCAAGTCTGGTGGAGGGAGGCGGCATGCAACGACAAACAACCTCCGACAACTACAAAAAGTGCTCCAGATAGTGAGATGAAAATATGAACAAAAATCGACCAAAGAACTAGTAGCTCACAGAGGAGTGAAGAAAGCATGGTGGTGGCTCTAGCCAGTACCTATGGGTTTGTAGCGGCCAAGCAAAGATAAGTCTAGTTGAGGGTGGCCGCAAATAGCATCAACATCGCACCCCTACAACCCAAAAACGAATTTTGAAGGAGAGAAAGACTGAAGAAAAGTCTTGTACCTCGTGGAGGAGTGAAGAGGACATAGTGGCGGTCATAGCCGGTGCCTATGGACTCGTCGCGGTAAGGCGAAGTTGATCCCGGCAAGAACCGACAAAATCTGACGATGGAGGAGGGATAACAGAGCGACCAGAAATGCACTCGGGTTTCTCACAAAACTATTGGATGTCAAATTTTTTTCTGGACGTCGAATGTTCTGGAATCTGATCTTCGGGTCCATTACGTATATTCTTTTTTATTTTTCCATTTATGTCCCCAACATGCGTTAATTTATTGTTTACACATTATACCTCTAAAATTCGCTCAGACAGCGCATTGCGAGGCTCACGACCTGTGATTAAGCCCCACACCCGACTTTATGGGTATAAATACTAGAAAAATACACAAATATGAATATACCAAAGTGTTATATTTTCCTACAAAAAATAACTAAAAAATAGCAAAAAAATCACAGAAAAATTGTAGAAAAATCAAGGACATTATATATATATAATCCGACCATAAAATATATATATATATATATATATATATATATATATATATATATATTTCATGGTCGGATCATACTACCATCAAATTGCCAAAGTGCAAAAATATATTTTCACTTATATCGTGGCAAAAGAAAGTAAAATAAAAAAATGGTTTCAATTTTTTGTTAAAATATCCATTGGTCCATAGGAACTATATTTTTTCATTTTTTCACTAATCATGGTAAGTAGATTAATTTTTGCACATTTCATTAATTACACCAATATAATTTAGGATCCAACAAGGTTTCGTATGTTTTTTGTATAATGCAATTATAAATATCTAGTTTAGGAATAAGACAGTAATTGACGCATTGACAAGTCAAAGTCAGCTCTCTTCTCCCTTTGGTTCCTTCCGTTTCCCACGAGCATATTTTCTTCGGCTTTCTTAGGTTGATTATCAATTCGTTTACTTTCGTCCCTGTACAATTATGAAAATAAGAACTGAAAACTTCAGTACACGCAAGGTGTGATGTGAGGAGAATGTCATTGCAGGTCTGATCGCGGCTTCCGTCCTGTGACGTGTAAGCATCAAATTCAATTAACTAACGAAACTGTTAGTTCGGAATTCTATTAATACCCAAATAAAGCTCAACATGGCTTAAACAGAACTTAATCAAATGATGCACACTAAGAACTAATTTTATAAAACTAAAAATAAATAATGCCAACTTGAAGCCAAAACAAAAGAGTAAGACCTAGCAAAGCATGTTTCTCAAGAAAGAAAATGAGGAGATAGCAAATGTAAGAAGAATCGAGATCCATTTGTGCGTTGACGAATAGGTGAACTTGACATTATTGGTTTACCTAATGACCAGCATGACTACTAGGGCAAAGAGGTACATGAGCTGAGTTTTTCAGATAAATCCAGCTGAGAACATTGCTTCAGCTGATTATATACAGTCCGCTACAAATACTTTGAAAGCCCAGGTAAATGAGTATTTTCATACTCAGTAGGAAAATACCCAGTATAGAAATTCTAAACATTGAACTTTGTAAGTCTATACATAAATGTGTTCATGCAACTCAAACATGAAGTAGACAGTATATAATAATTATGTACATACGCATATAATTATGCCAAATACATACCATCAAACCAATGTTACACTTACACTCTTAATCAGAGTCTTATCAACTTACTCATACAACTTATACATACTCATACAATCTTACGCATAGAATATTACATAGAAATATATGTTTACAGTCTTGCTAAGAAACTTACACTTACTCAGAAATATACATACTTATACAATTATATACATACTATCGTCCACTGAAGCTCATTATAGTACCACTCTTAGGCAAAATCATACAATTCTCTCACTAGAGTATCAAATATCTGGGCTTAATATATAACACAATCAAAATTAAAAATAATCACTCTCAATAGAGCATCAGACGTTTGGGCTTAAACACAATACACAGACAACATCCTGCAGAATAAACATCATGGCAAGATATAAGAAATGCCCAACCGACTTATTATTGGCTAGCTCAAACACAATTTAATTCGTTGAAACCCTCAAGTCTCAAACTCACAATGATAACATATTAGTTTTTCTAATAATTCAAGTTTGAATTAAGTAATTTAGGCAGGTACAATTATGTCATACAATTCTTCTATCTTATACTCTTTCATAAACTAATCTGAAGTTGAACCCTTTTTGAAACCCTAGTTTGTTAGGGCAACAAACTTCACTTAACACATCCATTTCATAATCATAACTCACCACCAAACATATTCATACTATCTTCACTATCCACCTTATGACCAAATTATCTTACTCAAATGTAATTAAACTAAGCTCCTCAGAGTCAACCCCAGTTATCACCCTCTTACTTATACCTTACTTATTATGTTTACTTTTTACTTCATAATTTGTAAGTTATGTTTGTATAATTATGCAACACTTACTATTTGACAATCCCCCAACATACGTTCCAATCCAAACCGATCCATTCAAATCCTCGCCCGTCAAACTTACATCCTCCATCTTTTGTTATAAGCTTACACATCCACAACAAATCCATACAAAACCCTATGTTACCTCTTACCATCCATTACCCATACTTCTGCCTATATACACATATCTATCGCATATGCGTATAGCCATCATGCATACATATATCTATCACACATATGGATAACATATACATACTTCTATACGTGGCTTACCAACATACTTATTAATCATCACTAGGATACACATAATCCACATATATTAGCTTACTAACATACTCGCTAGCCATCACTAGCACACATATTCCACAAACATTAAACATACTTTTAACTCATGCATGTCATATGCATTTCAATGTAGCATAATTTATCCTCTTACATCATACAAACGGATCATGATTTAACATTCAATCATCAAATCTCAATCATCCTATTATGTTTCTACATATTCAAAGCATATTATCATGAAACTACAAGTTCAAAGTTTCCCTATCTCGTAATCCATGAAGTTTCATTGCGAGCACATGATGCTTTTTAAAGCCTCGCAAAAAGTAAGTTTTAGCGATACTTTTTAGCATCACAAATAGTCTTTTTTATTGTAGTGACCACGGTTTATTATGATCCACTTCTATCATGTACAGCCACAATTCAGTAGCTGTAAAGCCCACGGGTTAACATTTAGTAGCCTTAATTTTTCGTTTTATTTTATCTGCTAGAGCCGTACTGCATGACCAATTTCAAGTAGAGAACTGCAAGCCTAGAATTATGCTTGGAATTGAGCGGAAAAACTTGAAGCTTCAATACTAAAAAAAGACTTCTTGCCAAGTCAAAGTAATCTTTTTAACAATCTCTCACCCTTGTCCTCCCTTCAAAATGCTTATAAATCCCACAAAGAAAGGCGTTAGAAAGCATCCCTTGAGCGCCTTTTCTTGTGCTTCACATCTGTCATCTCGCGCCTTGTGTAACCTCTGCAGGTACACCAAAACCTCAATGGCTTGTGAAGCAGTCGTTGGTGATAACTTCTCCTCAACTGAGAGTCAGACTCTAATCATGAAAAAGAGTATAAACCCTTTCACAGACATCCAGTTCCGAGTTTCAGGTACTAATAGTGAGAATCTTATGTTTAAAGTAAACGATAACAACAGCTTATTACACACAAAAAGGACGCTGGTCGACGCCAATGATCGTGTCATCTTGACTATGCGCCAGAAGGTATATCAATCATCCTTTCTCTACCGATCACTTTCTGGATAATGAATATTAGAAACTTCTTGTACTTATGAACAATTATCATCGTTGCCTTTAAGCTTTCATCTTAACAGCATCTAGTATTGTGTGATTGTGTGTCTGTGTGTGATGCCAGAACATGACAATGCACAAACGATGGACGGTTCACAGAGGTGACAGCTCCGAAGAGACAGACATCATTTTTCCAGTACGAACTTCTCACGTTCTCGAATGGAAGGCCAAGCTTGATGTGTACTTAGCTAATAATACAGCGGAAGAAGTTCCCGACTTCCGCTTAAAATGCAAATTCATGTCCTCTAAATACAAAGTCTACAAAGCTGGAAATGTAATTGCAGAGGTAAGCCATTGGCAATGATTTTTAAGAACATGTTCAAGCATATACATGCACATACCCATATACACACGACAGGAACTATGCCCTGTTATTTTCTTTTGCTTTTCCATTTGAACTTCTCTAATAACCTAGACTTTTGTGTTTGAAGGTAGCAAACAAGTTTACATGGCGTGGACTTTTTTTAGCAAGGGATGTGATCGAGATATCCGTTCGTTCATCCGTAGATCAAGCATTCATAGTAACATTGGTTACAATTCTATATGAGATTATACATTCGTCCAGTGCTACTTCTAGTGTAGTTCAAGGACTTCTTGGAGTTCCTCTTCCAGTTTCTTAAAGGATTACTCACCCCTACTTACGCAGATATCCACTGTGTTAAGAGGTGTAGGCTGCCTAAATTTGGGGGTGGGACACTTCTCACCTTTCTTAAATCCGAAAGTGCTCTTTATCAATAAGATTTGCATCCTCAAGTCAAAAATGTTATTTTTCATCTTTAATGGTATAAGTTTCTGAGTAGTGATAATGTTATTCTTCATCTTCTATGGTTTAATGCTCTGAGTTGTAATAATGATGTTCTTCAATACCTTTTATGGTTTAAGGTTCTGAGTTGTAATAATGATGTTCTTCAATATCTTTTATGGTTTAAGGTTCTGAGTTGTAATAATGTTATTCTTCATCTATTGTGTTCTAAAGTTCTGAGTTGTTATAGCATGGTGCATATTTCTCCAATGACTTGTCAATTGTCATAATAACGACGGCTAATCTCTTTGGGTAAGAAAAAGAGAGCACGAATTTCATCGATTGCACGTCATCTTTGAGGAGTGACATTGTACATATTGTCTGAATCTTTCCAATTTCATCGGCTTTTAGCCATTTATATATGAACGGTCTTTCAGAGTTACCAGTGCAGTTTCTTTATAGAAAATCTTTAAATTGATAAAATCCCTGTGATTCCTGCAACATCTCTTCCTGCTACACATGAAGATTCTTCAAATGTTACAAGTTGAGACCCGGGAACCAATAACGTCATAGTTGATACGTGGACTCTTCAGTACAACACGTTGAAGACCCAACAACCAACCGGTAACAATGTTACGTATATGCTGGCTCTTAACATGTTTCAGAGGCCAGCACGAAAGCTATGCACCATGTTAGGCTGTGATAGCCTCTATATACCACGTTGAAAGCCCCATTTAGCATGCCTCACGTGTCTTTGATCATCCAGTGATCAGGAAAATATTTTCCTAATATTAACCCAAATATCTCAAGCTCTCACTAGTCACCATGTACGAATAACGATAAGGTACATAGCTCGCTACTTTGGTTCCTCCTGTAAAAGTGCCAAATAGTTAAGATATTCAGTTAATTATGTCAAGAGAACTATCTCTTGAAAAAAAGCAATCTTTTTCTTGAATCCAATATAGAGCTGCAGTTTTAAGTTGGGTGAATTAGATGCAAGATAGAGATAGGTGAGCTTTGTAGAAGTCAAATAACTATTCTTTTGGGGGAGAATAAGTGATAAAGGGATTAATTTTGCTTAATTAAAGACAAGTACAGAAGTTCTTCAGGCCATGTTCTTGATCCGACAAGGAAAAATATTTTAATGGATGAAAATGTCCTTATCTCCATTCCCTCCTTACGCCCACTTTTTGCCACCAGCCGCCGGGATCGATCACGGCTGAACAAGCGTTGGACCACTGCCTGAGATGCCGCGTGACTACTTCACGTCAACCATTGGAAAGCCATTGACCCACTATCGAAACATCACTAGGATCACCAGCGGAGCTGCCCATATATATTTATTCTTTGGCCGCGGCTCCGGTGAAGGCTGACGGTAAATATTTACTCTACAACTAATTTCTCCTTTGCCAGATAGTTACTGCCTGGCCATTTCTTCTTTACGGCAGCCAAAACTAACCTGGATAGAGAGTGGAAGAAGGTTTCTCCAGGGAAGGGACGGAGTAGGGATAGGAGGCGACGGCTATGATTAGGGCTGAGTTGAAAACTCAAACCCGAACCGATCTGATCTGGATAGAATTGACTCGAGATTGACCTAGGTCAGGTTGGGTTAAGTTCTATCTTGGGTTGGGTCGGGTCTAAGAAAAAAATATCTGGGTAAATCTCTGGTCAGGTTGGGGTCAACATGTGAAAACCCAAGAACCGATCTGAATTGACCCAAGTTCCTAATTAATTTATAAAATTATATTTAACCTTATTTATATAAATTTTTATAAATAAAATTAATTTAATATAATTTAAATTGATTTGAATTATTGAAACCGACCCAACCCGACCCGACCCGACCCGACCCAAGATAGAATCTCGATTCTGTTTTCGATTCTTAAGTTTTTCGGGTCTTAGTTTTTGTCAAGTCGAGTTCATAAATTTCGGTTCTTATCTTGGGTCGGGTTGGGTCTAATGAACTTGGTTCTTATTTAGGGTAAGATCGGGTCTTACAAAACCCAACCTAACCCGATCAACCCGAGATGCAGCCCTAGCTATAACTCTCTTAAGAAGAGGCTTTAATAGTAGAGCTTGCCATGCTAGGGATTGGGGGAGGGGAGGGGAGGGGAGGGAAACGTGAACAAACAAAGATTGCGGGGCAAGATTTGTCTCAGCCACTGCCAAATATGGCTGGCGACTGAGAGTGGCACATGTGGTCAGGGGGCAGCAACCACAGTCGTGTGGTGATGGAAGAGATAAAGGTGGGATGGAAGAATAAGAAAGAGAGGGAGATGAAGAGATGAGGGTAGTTTTATCATTAATAAAAAACCGCTGGAGTATTGCTAAGTGAGTTGTCCTATTTCCAATATTTGAAAAACTTGGACTCCATGATCTAAGGAAAATAACATGTCTTTATTATCCGGTAGGCACCCATGAAAGGACCGTTCCTCGATTTTTCTTTTTCCTTTTTTCTTTTTCAAGAAATAGGATAAAGGCAAGTACGATTTTTTTTAATGGAGCAAGTATGATATTTCTTCTTCTAGGTTAAGGGGCGGGCATTAATGGATACTTGTTAATAAATTACCTCTCTTTTCTAACTTTGCTATGTTTTGCACTTCTTCATGCAAGAACCACCTCCTACTCATAAACACTCTAATTCGGCCATCTCCTCCTTTGTGGCATCTATACAAACATAACCTGATGGACCTGACATCGCCTGCCCTTCTTGACTGTTCCTTCTCTTCCATCAACAAGCAACCCAGCTAAAATGTCTCTTACCAACATCGCGCCTACCATTCCCCACCCACCATTAGTGAAGAAGTAGCAAAGTTCGTACATTGTGTGCTTAAACCACCCCTCCAGTAATACGCATAAATTTATTTCAAGGAATAAATGAATAAAAATAGATGAAATTTTAGGGAATATTATACAATCGATATGCCATCGACACGTCAACAAAGTGTTGATGGGTACGTACTTACGTGAAGTGCTCGATGAGCCACCAATGTGTCGATGACATTAGCTCTATTTATTAACAGAGACCAAAACATGAGCAGTTTAGCGACTTTAAGAGAGGTTCAGTCATGGCTAAATCTAGCCACGCCGGCAGGGGTGCTCATAGATATCTATTTTTCAAATGTTTATCAGTGTTTGCGTCTGTTGTTTATATCAAATAGGCAATTTTTCATGTACGGGGCATACATTGACATGGATCAAAATTTTTGTCTACCCTAATTAATGGGTGGCTATGGATAAGGATATACAGTCTACGGGCATCAATGTTTGCCACCATTACTCAATACTCTCTTAAATATTAGTGTATTACCCAACAAGTAAGTCAATAACCCACTAACCCTTATCTAAGATCACAACTATTAGGGGAAAAGACAAGGATTAGGAGAAAAAACAGGGATGTAGTACCTATGTAGCATGTTAGTAACAAGTACTCAACATTTTAAAGAGGTATCAATTAAATACCTATAAAGCATGTTAGGATTGCATTTAAAATTTAAATAGAGATATAATTTAGGTTTTATAATGTTTATTATGTTTGTTTGTGTCCATTCGTGTCCATGGCAGACAAACCTAGATAAAGCATGATACAAATTAGGGTGTACACATACAAACACAAATAAGGGCTATATAAATGGCAAACAAACACAAATAACCCTATGTTCGAGTCTATTTTTGTAACGCCCGAGATTTTTCACACATTTTCCTCAAAATTCACGGAAAATTTTTGCAATATAACGTCTGTAAATCGGAGTAAAAATGACGAAATCAAAACCTGATAAAACAGTTTATACTTTAAAACACTAAACATCCATTTTCCATCTAAATATTTTCATCACACGGTCAAACATCGTACGGCCAAAGCAAATATCATCAGGCGCTACTCGAAAACACACGTACGACTAAATTCGCTATGATCATAGACTTTAAATACAAAACACTCCTAGGCATCCCTGAGTGCAAGTCCCATAACAGTCCACAGTCTAATCCAAATGAAAGTCCAGAATATAAACATCTTAACGTCTCGTCTCACCCAATACATGTGATCGTGGCACAAATAAACTCGCAGTGAGTCAAGCATATAACTGAGTCAACGAGAATCAATCCTCCGTTGAAATGAGCGTCCATCACCAGGAGCTCTCCAACACAACCTGCAAAAGCCTCCCGAACCACGGGGCTAAAAATGGTAGGGTGAGTATTTTCATACTCAGTAGGAAAATACCCAGTAGGGGAAATCCCAAACGGTGAACTCAAAAGTTCATAAAAACATGCGTTCATGCAACTCAAATATGAAGCAGATAGGCATACAAACATCATGCTCATACGCATACAAACATACCGAATGCACCATCGTGCTAAAGTCATACCAAATGCACCATCGTGCCAACAACATACTAAAAGCACCATCGTGCCAAAAACATACCAAAGGCACCATCGTGCCAAAATCGTACCATCAAACAAAACTTACACAAACACCCTTATCCAGGGTCTTACAAACTTACTCGTACCATCGCACGCATACTCATACAACATACGCATACTTGTACGACCTTACTCGTACAATCATATGCTCACTCAAACAGCTTACACATACTTGTACGACCTTACTCGTACAGCTTACACTTACTCGTGCGACCTTACTCGCACATCTTACACTTACAGTCTTACTCATAAACTTACACTTACAGTCTTGCTCGGATTCATATGCTTACAGTCTTACTCTTACAATCGTACTCATACTCATACAGTCGTGCTCATACTCATACGGTCGTACTCATACACATACTCTTACAGTCGTGCTCATAGTCATACTCTTACAGTCGTGCTCATACTCATACGCTTACAGTCGTACTCATACTCATATACTTACAGTCGTTCTCATACACAAATGCTTACAGTCGTGCTCACACACATAATCGTACACATACGCATACTATCGACCGCTGAAGCTTATTACAACTAATCAGCTCTAGCGTCGAGATGGAAAAGAATGCCACTAGGGCAACACCTTAACCTCCGGGGAGTGACTAGACGCCATGGACTTTTCCGAAGGTAAGGCACACCAATGCTCATGGGGCACAGGATCAAACAGGTAAGAGTAGGTCCATGATACTACTTACCTGAGCGTGCAAACATACACCCACACATAAGGGGTCATACAATTGCCCACACATAAGGGGTCTTATAGTGCCATAGAATCGCCCACCATAATGGGTCTTATAGTGCCATTGCCACTCTTGGGCAGAAAACATACAGTGCCACTTGGGCAGAAACATACAGTGCCACTCTTGGGCGGAATCATACAACGCTCTCAACAGAGCATCAAACGTCTGGGCTTATACAGCACACAGACCAAATCGGAAACATACGTCGCTCTCAACAGAGCAAAAGACATCCAGTGCTCTACACAGCACACAGACAACAACCCGCAGGATAACCACCATGGCAAGACATGATAAATGCTTAGCCGACTCATTATCGACTAGCTCAAACACGGAACTTAATCCGTCGAACTCTCAAGTCTCAAACTCACAATGCTATCATTAGCTGTGCTTATAATTCAAGTTTGAATTAAGTACATTATGCGGTACAATTATGCCACACAAACTCATAGTCCTCGACTGATCAAATCGAAGCTCAGCCCGATCGAAACCCTAGTTCGTCAGGGCAGCAGACTTCGTTTAACCCGTCCATATCATGATCAAACTCATCGTACACCAAAATCTTACAGTCTTACGTACTCCGCCATCCACTTATGGCCAAATCATCTTACACTGACATCAACAAACTGAGCTCCTCAGAGCCAACCCCAGTTATCGCCCTCTTACTTAATACCTCACTGATTATGCTTACTTTTCGCTTCATAATGTGTACGTTATGCTTGTACAATTATGAACACTCTTACTATCTGACAATCGCCCAACATACAATCCAACCCAAACCGATCCATTCTAATCCTTGCCCGTCATACTCTTATCCCCTGTCATCTGACATACGCTTACACAACCGTATCCAAATTCAGACAAAGCCTCTGCAACCTCTTACTGTCTATCGCTTATACCTCTGCCCACATACACTTACACATATCCATACCATAGGCAAAAAGCCATCATACATACGTATGTCTCCCACATACGTAAAACATACACATACGGTCATACATACGTAACTTACGAACATGCATGCTAGCCATCACTAGCACATGCATACATCAAACATACACGCTAGTCATCACTAGCACATGCACACACATTCATACATACTTCAACATACACGCTAGCCATCACTAGCACATACTCAAACAACGTACGAAACTTACCAACAAACACGCTAGCCATCACTAGCACATACATACATCCAACGTACTTACAGCCAACATGCATGTCATATGCATTTCAACATACCATACAATTGTGCTTACATGTACATCATGCAATCAGATCGTTACATAACATCCAAAGCATGGCATCACACAATCCTAGCATGCTACTACTCATTCAAAGCATGCTATCATGAATTTACGAGTTCAAAGCTCCCCTACCTCGTAATCATGACGTTCGATGGCGAGCACACGACGGTGGCGGCGTCGATGGCGGAGTTGGCGGCCAAAAGCTTTGCCAAGTGAAGAGAGCTGCTGTCCCGAGGATTTTAAGAAGTGCCGGAAACAATCACGGCCAAACAAGGTGTCAGAAGTCAATGCGGCAAAATCCGCGATCCATGGCGGCACACTAGGGGCGGCCGGGAGAAATGTCGTGCCAACATAAGTGGCAGTGCGACTAGAAATTGAGGGTGTACTCACTAAAGATCGGCCGGTGGCTAAGACGTGCTCAGCCGGCCACAAGACGTCGAAATCGGCCGTGGACAGCACCCAACGGCGACGATTTCGGTCAACAAAGGCCCACATAAGGGCGGAGGGCATGGGGCGACGCTCAAGGATAGTGGAGAGGTGGAGGAGGACTCTAGTGGTCAACTCCACTCGGTGGCAAAGCCATCCGATGGTCAGGCGGCACAAATACGGCGCCTAAACCCAAAAATGCACGCGTAGCCACATGCACACGCGGCCAAAAAGTGCCACTCTAGGGGGAGATGGGTCGGACGGTGGCAACCCAAAGCCCTCAAAGGGGCAACGGAGCTAGGGTCAGGAAGTGGTGGCCGATCGAAACGGCAACATCACCGATCGCCACCCACAACCAACACCATGGTGCGGGCGGTTGTGCATCACGCACGGTATAGTGCAGGGCAAGCGTCCCATTCCGAGCGGAGTGTAGACTTGGGCCAATCGGGGCTGACCCTCACTGTCGCCGAGCCGGGGAAGAGCCCACGATGGCCAAATGGCCCACGGCTCACCGATGCTAACGACCCGAGACGCACCCAAAGCGTCTAATCGGGCGGAGCAAAATAATAGAGGCGGGGCGGGGTCGGAAACGGAAAACCCCTGCCGACACAGGGTTGAGGTAGGCTGGACGGGTCAAACCGGAGTCCGTCCGATGGCCGGACGACGACCGGAAATCCCAGTGTCTCAAAAAAATCTCACGGACAGTGACATGAAGAATGTGAATAAAAACCCGACCAAAAGTTCGGCAGCTCACAGCGGAGCGCAGAAAGCACGGCGGCGGCTCTAGCTAGTGCCTATGGGTTCCTAGCGGCCAACTAAACATAAGTCTAGTTGAGAGCGGCCACAAACGACATCAAAATCGTACACCCACAGTTCAAAAACGGGATTGAAGGAGAGAAAAATCCCGAAAAAGATTCGGTACCTCGTGTAGGAGCGAAGAGGCCGTGGCGGCGGTCATAGCCGGTGTCTACGGACTCGTAGCGGTGAGGCAAAGCGAATCAGGACAAGAACCGCTGAAATCCGACGACGGAGGAGGGAGAACGGAGCGACCGGAATCAAGCTCGGGTTTTCTAAAAACTCACTGGACGTGAAAAAACTTCTGGGCGTCGAAAAGTGACTAGAATCCAATCTTCGGATTGATATATATAAAATCTTTTTAATTTTTACCTTTACATCCCTAACACGCATTCACCTCCCGGTTACGCGTTGTGAGTCTAAAATTTGTGCCGAAAGCGCGTAGCAAGGCCCGTGGCCCGCGACTAAGCCCCACACCCGACTCTACGGGTATAAATACAGGGGAAAAATATAAATACAAATACGCCGAAGCGTAACATTTTCCCGCCGAAAGTTACCAGAAAAATAGCAGGAAAATCACAGAAAATCGTAGAAAATTCAGGGACATTACAATTTTTGTCTATGAGCAACCCTACAAGCCAGGTTGGTCGTGGCCAAATCTAGTCATGCTAGGTCAAATGTGGCTAAATCTAGCCAACTCAAGTCAATTGTGGTTGAATCTGGTCAGGTCAGGTTAGACATGGCTAAATCTAGCTAACTTATTGTAACACCCCGCTTTTCTAATCTCGTTTAGCCTACGAGGTTAGAGGTAATTAGATAACTATTCGAGGAGTTTTAGAGGGTTTTAGAAGTTGAAACCTCCGTACTTGAGTAGAACTCAAAGAAACGAGCGTAATAATTCGAAGAACGTGCAAAATGGAGGTCGGGACCGAAAATTATGACCTCGATGAGCGTAAAAAATAGGGGAGACCTACTTGGAAATAGTGTGATTTGCTGCTTTAAGTGGGTTTGTATCAAAGGGCTCGTCGATACGAGTCCAACGGTACCTAGAACGCACGAATCCGAATCCAGGGTAGGAAGTTACACGTGTTTGAAGTCTTAAGAATAAAAAATAATAATAATAATAAAAGAAATGGTGGCGTGCGGCCGGCGCGCCGCAGCGCGGGCTGTTGCGCCGCGGCGCGGACCGGCGCGAGGAGCGCGCCGTGTAACCACGGGCGCCGCGGTTACGCAAGCGCGACCCGCACCGCGCGTAGGCGCTAACCGCGCAGCGCACGGCTCCGGTGGGCGCTGCCGCCCGAAACCAGCGGCACCGCTGGTTTTGGCGGCGCGGCTCGGGGCCTATATATACCCCATTTCGTTCCTTTTTTTTATACAGATTTTCTCTCCCCCCGTTTCTGACCGTTCTAAAGCCGATTAAGACTATTCAAGACCCATTTCCTACTAAATCGAGCGTGCTCTATGTGATGGAGATGTCTTTTCTCTGATTCGGCGACCGTATAAGGAGGAAATGCCCCGAGACAAGGAGAGGTTCTGCCCGTTGTCCTCGAGCGCCGACAAACTTCTTTCTCCCCGTTCTTAAGCATCCTAACTCCGATTTAGTCCATCCAAGAAGCGTTCTTGACTAAATCGAGTATGTTCTACGCGATGGAGAGGTCCGTTCTTTGAGTCTGCAACTGTATAAGGAGGAAATGTCCCGAGACAAGGAGAACATTTATACGTAGTCCTTCAGCACAAAACGATGAACGTATGGAGGCTAGAGGAAGCTCCGTCTATATCTTCGGATTTGAAGGGGAGAATGCTCATACGAGCAACTCCGAATACCGCTACTTTATGAGACATGAGGGCAGTAAGCTTTTCTGATCTCCCGTTTTAATTATAGAACGACATGTGTGCTATGCTTTGATCCATATGCTTGATGTGTGCTTATATGCCATAATGTGTACTTATATGTCATGATGTGCTGTCTCACTCTAGGGTAGAGCGAGACGTGTGTGTGTGTGTCCGGTCTTGACTCAGTTATAGAGCGAGCCGGTTGATGTGCTCAGTCTCGATTCAGTAATGGAGCAAGATATGTGCATGTGATTTCGATCCCGCTCTGTGGTAGAGCGAGATGTACGATTCCGTTAATTTATTAACTTCCGCTTGACTCCGATATATGATGAGTTTTTATATACTTCCGATTAAATATTTGGAGATACGTATTTTATATGTATAAATTTGTGATGCTTGTTGTATGTAGTTAGGCAGAACTACGTTCGGATCAGATCGTATTGGAATAATGTCCAATACGTACGTAGGCAACCAATGATAAGGCAACGTTGGCCCAATCCAAATAAATTATATTAATAAGTTTTGTTCTGATTTACACACGACGAACTATGAAGCTTCATGGTGTGTGAACGATCGTTACAACCTAAGTCTACGTATGAGGAAGCCTTAAAGCTCTGTAGTGCGTAGACAAACGTTGTACCTCTCGCACACAGACGATGATTCCTGGCTTAAGAAGAAAAAAATTTTCTATTAGCAATTTTGTGGGCCCGGCTCGGGTCAGGTCGTTACACTTATCATGGCCAAATATGGCAAGGCCTGACAATGTCATGGGTAGTCATGGTTGACCTTAGTTGGCCTGACATGCCATGGCCATGGACAACCATGGATGCCCGTTACTATAAACATGTTATTTTTGTAACAACATGATTTTATAATTTGTGGTTCCATAGAAAGATCACAAAATGTGCCAGTGATTTGTGTTTCATAGTGGTTACACTCATATAGAAACACAACGACAAGATGCAACATAACTTCGACAAGAACATAAAAATAATGCAATATTGGAATGACATATTGACCTTGTTTCTAGGTGGCAATGAATGTGCTCTTTGTGGGTGGTGGCTGCATCAGAGGTTTCTAGTGGTGGAGGTAGTAGAGGCAGAGTTTGAGTAGAGACATCCCCAATACTTCCTCCGTCCCAAATTAATAGCTCCATTTGGTAAAATAAAATAAAATATTTCATATTAATAGCTCCATTTTGTTCAATTCAAGTGATTGGGTACTTAAAAAGAGTATCATAAGTTTATTTTTCCTTCTCATAGATGTGGGTTGCACCATTCAATAAAAACTACTATTAATATAGGACAGAGGAGCTGGAGCTTCTCCTACATTTCTATGACATTGGCGGTACTCTAGTAGTTGGTGATAGTGCTCTATTAAGTAGTGCATATTTGGCAAGCAATGGTTGTTGCAAAGCTACGGGGGTAGCATAGTCTTTTACATTTTATTTTTATTATCTTATTAATTTTTTGTAAGGAATACTGATTTATAGACACTAGCGAAAATGCGCATGCATTCTGCATATATATACAAATTAAATAAGATAAAATAGAATAAATTAGAAATAAAATGTAAATTGAACAAAAGCCTCTCTTGCATGTTATAATTATTATATATTGTTTTGAATATCATAATGATAATTAGTAATACACACAATTAAGCTCTATATTCACTCATACACTCGTAGTAGGCAATTGTAAATCCAAATCTTATAGGTTATATAGTATGTAATAGGTCGGCGAAGGCAATAGTGTCAAAGGACTTTGTGTCTTAGAGCATATTATTCATATTTAAGACTAGTTTAGCAGTATGTCTCATTTAATAGAGCTCTCAGGGTTTCCAAGGGTGCCAAAAATACATAAATCTGAATATGTATAATATATAAAAAATATTATTAAGAAATATGTTATCTATGTGGGACCTATAAAAAAGTTCAAAAAAATATAGTTAAGCAAGATCTCATTTGATGGAACTCATTGAGAGCTTTCTAACGATACCAAGAATGCCGGAATTTGATTTGAAGAGAGAAATTTATAATATTATAAAGTTAAAATTAACATAACCTTGTGCTAGGTCGTAGATTAAATGAAACTATCGTAGGAATAACAAATTCATCATAACGATACTATGGGCAGGAGTAGATCAGCTGGTAAGTTCTCTGTTTACTTGGAACACTAATAGTGTTTAGGCATTAAAATATCCAATGGCAGTAGTTGTTGTACAACTGGCTATCCCTAACAGGCTTCTAACTCTTTGACGACATTCACAAACATGAAGTTAAAGGCTCATTTTGTTTCAGGTTGGAGATTTTTATGTGAATTCTAAAGAGAAGTGCGGATATGTGTGCTCGATAAATGCAACACAAGGAGAAGCAGTTCTTCTAAGTATTCTACATGTAGTAGCTTAGATCATCCATTTTGCAAAAGTTATCTTACGGAGACAATCAAGTGCTATATATGCATGGAAGGAACCCCTTGATGTTTGGTAGGCTCACATGGGCCCCGAAGTATAATAGTCGTAAATGATAAGGTGTTTGCCTCTGAGCATTATGAAATGATTCACTCTTAATGACCTTTCTTGAGATCCTTATATACATATTCAAGTGTTTGATCCACTTAAATGGAGGACAAATTAAAACAATGAAATATTTGAGCACGCGATTCTCTTGATTTTCTCGACATGGAGAAGGTCAAAACAGCAAAAAAAAAAGCACCAGTTTCTTGGAAGGAACAACTCTTTGTTTCTTTTGCTTAATTTGTTATAAGCAATGAACAACATGCAATAGAGTGCATGAATGTCTGTTAGAAGATGGGCATGCAATTCCTGCGGAGTTCATCTATCGAAATAAAACAGGCGTTCTGCTTAATCCGAGTTGGATGAGTAGAGTGTGCCTGATTAAATGAGTCGACAATGGAGGCGCCTGGACAGCGTGATGGTGCTCACTGTACTCAGTGCATGATCCTCACAGTTGCTCTTCATTTGCAAAGTGTTATGGCGACCATCATGTCCTTTAGCCCTTCAGATACTCCACCCCTTGATTTTCGCCATGTAGTTCAATCCTAGACGGTCTCATATACACTCTCTACATCTTATAAACCTTTTAACGGCACGAATAAAATGGAAGGTTCCCATACTTTAATTTTCTGCATCTCTCCAAAATTCAATTTTTTTTAAAAAATCTACGTTTCATACTTCCAAACAAACTTATTGCGATATTGGAGGAAACTTGAAAGATCGCTTAGACAATCCCAGTGCTGAACCAGTAACTAATGATACAGTTAGTTTTCCTCACGAATTTTCTTCTCTTGGGCAGCTACTTTTTTTTATACATTATCTTCTTCAACTATTTGAAATTGCAAAAACATGTTAATCTTACATAAAAATAAAATCCCACCCTTAAAATTCACAAAATAGGTTTCAGTTTCAGTTTGCGTAGGAATTCAATATTGCATGACACTTTTGTTATCACTATTAGGCAATTCAATAGCACCAACTAAATAAACTGAAAATAAGATACTACTCAATTTTTAGTGTATCCATCCCTTTTACTCTCCAGCTAACATGTAAGACTCCAACTATTTGAAAACTGAAGTATCTACCAATATCATATTTCTTGTACAGCATTTTCCAAAGTTCCTTGGCAAACATACTCTAAAGTTGTACATGCTTACTGTTGAAGCGAACGAATGCTCAACAGTGAAAATAAGACTGAACAGCGTGGAAGCCAGAGTGGGACCCAAGAGAATCAAGTCAGACGAAAAGCGGAGAATAAGAAGAATTATAGAAGGGATAGTGGGGTGGCAAACGGCCGGGTCTGCCAATAGTGGCCCGGCCCTTTACTAACAAGCCGGGCTCAAGGACCATCCGGGTTATGTTAGGCCTTATTTGAGGCCAATGGGCCATATCAGGCCCAGCCCAAGACCCATAAGGCCTTATCGGCCATGCCCACCAGCCTAAAAGGCCATATGGGCTTATAGACTCAATTTTTTTAAAATTTCTTTTTAAGTGGCTTGGAGGGCAGTCTATGGGCTGGTCCGGTTCATGGGGCCCATGGCCCGTGTCGGGCCTCTTTTTTTAAGCCCAGCCTGGCCTAACCCTTTGCATCATAGGTGTATACCAGTGTTTTAAAAACCGGCCTGGCCATCGACCCGGATTGGCCGCCGGGCAGGTTCAAATGGGTTCAACTGCGGGTCAACCTGGGTTACCCGTTTCTCAATATATTATATTAAATATAAATTTAGTAACTTATTCGTATGTAAAATCAACATAGCCCAGTGGGTAGAGCGAGTGTATGCTTTCTCTGCGCCCATTATACAGTTAAAATATGTTTAAATAAAATAGAAATAACCATTTACTCAACTAAAAACCGTGGCCTAGTGTGTGAGGTTTGGCGTTGGGCTTTGTTTGCGTGAGTGGGTGTAAACGGTGTCCGTTTGTTTGGTGTCTGTCTGCGTCCGCGTCCGTCCGCACTAAAATAGACAATATTGACTTTTGTCCGTCCCAAATACGGACGACATGGATAAGGGTTAGCCGTGTCTGCAGCCGTCCGTGTCCGCTAACTATATATTTTTTTTATTATTATTATTATTATTACTTTATACTAAATTACTAACCTATGTCACATAGTTAATCTTTACAACAAGATTGTAAAAAATACATATTATACTCTTATATATACTCTCATATGTCTTTTATAACATCATTATTTATTTATTTTTTAGATTAGACTATTTTATTATTATTATAGCTTATTTTTTAATTAACTTTTTACTAACCACCCTTAATTTAAGAACAAAAGAGTATATGTTAAACTTTCACCTTCATTCCATCCGTGTCCGTCCGTTTTTGTCTGTATCCGTCATGAACAAATATGGACGCACAAGCACTTGGTCCGTGTAAAAACGGACAGCTACGGACATACCTTATCCGCGTCCGCATCCATCCATTTACACCCCTATTCGAATCCCCTTGTAACAAAATTTTTAGTTCATATTGTGAACCGGTCCGACCTGGCTGGCCGGTTGGCAGTTCAATCGGCCGGGTCAATATGACCCGGTAAAAAAGGTAACCCGGCCCGTTTTATAACCCGGGTCCGGTTAAACCCAATCCGACCGGCCGGGCCTGGCCGGATTTTAAAACAGTGGTGTATACCGAGGAGACTATAACTATCAAGTTAATATAAAAGGAGGAAATAATTGTAGAGGTTAAAAGTAAAATGACAAAGTCTCACTATGAGAATATATGATTCCCTGCTTGCTCAAGTTTCATAATTGACTTCATGATTCCCTGCTTGCTCACGTTCTTTGGATGTACAAGTTTCAACTAATTTGGAACTAGCAAAAGCTCGTAAGTTGTTGCCCCCCTTCGCGTAGGACATGTTTGGTTGTGTTCACATTGCTTAGACGCTATTTGTTTCGCTAAGCATATCGCAATTCGCAATTCGTAATCTTGATCGTTTACCAATGAGCTAATTTAATTTATAATTGTCGTGGATGTTTTACACGTCCATCTATTAGCCATTTTACGCTAGATATAGCAGAGATACTTGAGTTTTAGTGTCTTTCATTTGCCCAATTACGACAAAACTTGTCTAGGATATTTTATTTTTTGTATTATTAATTTAGTCATAATGACTTTAATATTCGCGTCCTTGGACTAGACATGAATATATTGACTTTAATTTTTGTGTCATTCTTATTGCCAATTTAGACTATACATAATTAAAATAACTTTAAATTGTGTTATCTTTTTTTTAGCTAATTTAGATAAGATATTACTAATGTGAATTTTAATTTGAATGCCAATTTAGACTATGCATGCAATTGACTTGCATGTAGTGAAGCTTATCCAAAATACTACTTCTAATCGGTTCTAGGGTATAATTTGGTGTTTGGTAGTGGAAACCCCTAATTGTGTACATTTTTAGGTGGTGAAAGATGAGAAGATGAGAGTTTATGTTCGACCATGGTATGGGCTCGGGCCCATTTGGTCCACTTTGTTCACAGTTAGGGTGAGCCGGTATGGGCCACGGAGTCCGAGGATAGTGGAGGCGATTGTGCCTAGCCCACATGAACCATTGTGACACGAATTCAATTGGGGACCATATTTATCACATACGCACACTAGGTATGTGAATGGGGTGCGCATATTCACATTGTGGGGCTTGACTCTAGAATTAGTATTGTTGTGCAGACTTATGGTTAGTGAGGTTGACCCTGTCGTGGGCTTGGCCGTGTGTAGAGGGTGCATGCCTCCGTGGGCTCTAAGAAACAGAGCTTACTCCCGTTGTGTTAGACCCTCTAAGGATAGTCCAGTGAAATTTAGATTGGAGACCCGCTCAAAAAAGCCCATGTAGGGTAATTAAAAGGGAGTATAAATAATGCTTAAGTGAAGAGAGAAGCCCTAAGCATTAAGGCAGTCCCCTCTCATCTCCTCTCTCTTTCAATCATGCCCCCCTCTCCCTTGGTGGCGTGTTGCTCCAAAACCAAAGGGAAAAAGGGGTTGGACGCCCCCTTCTCTCCCTCTCTTCTCCCTCTTGCGCGGTGCACAAAGGAGGATCAAGATTCTTGGAGTTGTATGGCTTCAAGGTAAGGACTAGGGCACTCCTCAAGTTGATTCCACATTCCAAGAAGGAATTTAGAGGGCTCTATACAAACACAAAGGTATTCTTCTCTCTATTTTGATTGAATCGATATTCAAGTGTTAATCGGTCATTAGAGTAAAGGGATAAAGGGTCCAGGGGCTGATCTGCCCCATAAGTCAGTTCGTATCACTCTTAAACTTCATTCTAATTGATTATTAGCCTCTTACATATGTTTATTGCTTATGTATATTATTATTCATGTAATTGTGTAGAGAAATTGGTTTAAAGTTGTATTTTTTATACAAGGCGCCACCCCTAGGGCAGGCCCCACCATGTGCTTCTGCTTTGACACCACTCAACAGTGGTCTTGGAGCCCGGATAAGGGTATTGGTTGCTGATTTGATAAAAAGTTGATTACTTTACCTCATATAGGGTTTGTGAGCAAAATTAGGGAAAACCCTTAATTACTTCTCTATGCTTTAATCCATGATAGAGCTTTTATGATTAGAGTGAAATTTAAGTAGTTAATGTACTGATTCATGTCATTACCTTGCTATAATTTTGTGATTTGATAATTAATTTAGGCATTGGCTCATCCTAGGGGTAAATCAATAAATTTGCCTCTTGTGGTTTTTGTGCCTAAATAAAATTCTAATTCACCCTATATGCATATACTTATTTTCTTATCTATATTGTATAATTAATTATATTTGTAGATTAATTAATTATTTGGGTTAGAAATTGACCAAACCAATCATAAGGGCATTTTGGTCAATTCATAAAGGTATTTTCTTGTGCATGTTTTCTTGCTGTCCAAAGCATAAATAATAGTCTTTCATGAATTTTTTAGGTGTTGTTTGATTGATTATTAAGTGATTGAATTTGGTGTAATTATAAGGGTGGAAAGACGGAACTAACCCTAGGGCTAATTTTCTAACATTTCGAGTCAATATGATTTATATGCATGTACATCTTACTTAGTATTATTAATATGCTAATTAAGATATATAATTTACTATGATATGATATATGCTATGATATATGATGATATGTTCCAATTTGATCTGCTTTGATAAACTATGTTGTGATCCGATCTGCTCTGAAATGCTCTGTGGTGATCTGATATGCTCTGCTCTGATATGACTGGTATGGTCTGATAAAATCTGATATGATCCAATATGCTCTATTATGTATTCTGCTATGCTTTGTAATAGAGCGGTACATATGATTTTGCTAGTGTTTTGTTCACCTTTGTGATAGTTGTGATTTCACTGATTTATTAGCTTTTGTTCGACTCAATGAGTTATTAGATTTCTGTATGATTTATTCGGTCATAAGGATATACATAATTTAAAGTATATAATTTTGTGAGGCTTGATGCATATCATAGCCATTAGGCAAAACTACGTTCGGATCCGATTGTATTAGAAAAATATTAGAGATGGTATCCAATGCGTACAATAACGTTGGCCCGATCCAAATTACTTATAAAATTAGGTTTGTTCTGATCAACGCGTAACAAAGCGTTAAGGCTCCATAGTGCGTAAGGGGATGTTATGACTCTTGCACATAGAGTCTAAAACTCATGGTTGGTCTCATTTTAATTTTTTTGTTTACTTTTAATCAATCAAATTTTGTTTTCCGAATAACCCCCCGGTCTGGGTTGGGTTTCTGAGTCTGGGTGTTACAAATGTCCCCAGAAAAGGGGAGGTTCCATCCGAAGGTTACATGCACAAAAAAAGGAAAGAGTCTCCGGATAAGGGGAAGATATGTCTATCACCTACATGCACATAGATGGAGAAGTGTCTCTGGCTACGGGAGGTTCTTTTTGTCGCCTACGGGTGCAGGAAGTGTAAAGTATCCCAGGTTAAAGGGAAATTATGTCTGCTGCCTTCAAACCACAAAGAGAAAACATCATGGGTCAAAGAGAGGTGATCTCTGTCGTCTTCGGATGCAATGAGAAGAATGTTTCAAAGATAGAGGAGGTTCTGCCCACCATCTCTTAACCTAATAAGGAGGACACTCTGAAGAAATGGTCAACTTTGAATGCCGCTACTTCTAGAACTATAGGGGAGTAAGTATTTTTGACTTTTTGATTTAATATGACTTGTAGCCATACACATTTTAATTAGTAATATTAATATACTAATTAAGATATATGATTTGCTATGATCTGATGGATTCTGATATGTTCTGATTCGATCTGCTTTGATATGCTTAATTTTGATCCGATCTGCTATGAACTGCTCTGTTTTGATCTTATATGCGTCGATTTGATCTATTATGGTCATATGAAAGTTGATATGATATGATGGGATCTGATATGATCTAATTTAATTTGTTGTGTGTTCTGCTCCACTCTGTGATAGAGTGGGATGTGTGATTTACTCTGATTATTTATGAGATTTTCATCTGATTCTTAATGATTTATTCGGATATAAGGATATACATATTTTAAAGTATACGATTTTGTGATACCTGATGCATGTAATAGTCGTTAGTTAAAACTATGTTCGGATCCGATTGTATTGGAATATCGTAGATATTATCCAATATGTACATATGCAAGTAACGATAAGACAACTCCAACTCGATGCAAATTAGTTATAATTTAGGTTGGTTTTGCCTACACGCAACGGAGCGCTAAAGCTCTAGAGTGAGTAGAGGAACGTTCTGACTCTCGCACACAGAGTCCGCCCTCCTGATTGGTATGCTTTAGTTTAAATTTTAAATTAGTTTACTTTAATTTTATTTTTCGGACCCCGATCCAGGTCAAATCTTGAGTGGGTTGGTTACATTTTCAAACAATGCTCAAAACTCACTTTTTTTGGCTTGTTGATAGAGGAAGAATAGGTAGCAAGAAGCGTACATTAGAAGTTTGTACGAAGATTTCCTGCTAGAAAGAAATGCCATTATTTGTTTGTTGATAGACGAAGAAATGGTAGGCAAGGAAATTCAATTTTTTTTGCCTTATATCACATAGTTGGGGGAGGGTAAGAGAACATGCTTAAAAGCCGAATAGTTTGCATGCATTGAGAGGGTATAAGCCATAGGCAAAAAATTAAGGAAAAAATTAGCGAATTATACAAACCCAATTTGCCTCTACTAGGGCGTATCTCTTCCCAATAAGGATAAATAGTTTAATTAATTTATCAATAAAATTATATTAGGTATAATAATATAACTTTATTATGATCCGCTTACAATGAATTTTATTGTGAAGCCAATAATCATGACCACTAATACAGCCCAAGGACATTCTATTACCCAAGACCAATCATAAAATAATTTTTTTTAAAATATAAACAAATAAATATATACTCTAATATTTACTATAAAAAGTTTAAGTTATAATAAATAAGAAGTTATACAATGTAATCTCTTTTTAAAATTTATTAGTTATTTATATCTTATTATAATAATAAATAATAATAATAATTTTATTATTAACATATTGGTAAATATAAATGGCTCCCAAGTCTGACAAGGAATTATTCCATCCAACTTTTACTCTCTGTCACTAAATGCCGGTCACACTGGCTGGTCAGGCTAGACGGCTTCTATCGGGAACAAGCAAGCAAGCAAACGGTCTAAAACGCATTCCAGTGCAGGAGTAACACCGATGTCATCTACAGTGAGGACATGATCGTCATAAGTTTACGTGTTAATGGCTTTTCTCGTCTCAAAACCAAACTTTAATCCTGTAACCCTAGTCTTCTTCCGCGCCTATATATCGCCAGTCCTCCGCAGCGGAAGCTTCCCCTTCTCGCTCCGGCCATCGAGTTTCTTGCGAAAATGGTTCGATTCCGTTCATGTTCATCTGTTGGAACATCGTTTCGTTTGTTGCTTTCGTTTTCAGATTTAGATTTCTTGCTGCATTTCTGATTTGGTGTTACGTTTGTTTGATTTGCAGTCTCTGGTCGCGAACGAAGATTTTCAGCACATTCTTCGTGTGTTGAACACGAATGTGGATGGGAAGCAGAAGATTATGTTTGCCTTGACCTCCATCAAGGGTATTGGCCGGCGCTTGGCGAATATAGTCTGCAAGAAGGCAGACGTTGATATGAACAAGAGGTTTACTTTCAATTTTCATAATTCGTCGTTATGGGTTTATCTTGCGGTTTTTATGGTCTGTTGGTGAAAATTTTCTAGCTTTAACTGATATAGGTCAATGATAGATTTGTTGATGATAGAACGTTTATTGTTTAATTTTTTTGGTGTTTTTCAATTGTGCTTGGTTGTATGCTTTTATGATTTGCATATTGACGACGAGTTCAATTATTTTTTTGAATATCTTTAGTCAGACTAAACGGAAAAAATCATAGGTTGGATCCTTGTATTAAGCTTGTTGTTAATTTTGCAAATAGATTCTGTCCAGATCCATTTTTTCTGCTTAAAAAATATGTATTTTGTGGCATGAGTGGTGGACTAGTCTTTTGCTATGATCCTCCCTTTTTCCAACTCGTAGTGGGTATATTATATTCTTGAGTGCTTTACATTTGTTGGTTACTCTTGCGATTTAGTGTGGTCCGTATGTTTCTTCACTTGCTGAAAATTTTCTAGTTTTAGTTGATCTAGGTCAATGAGGATGTTGTTGATGATGGAGCGGTTAGGCTTTTATGAATTGTCAATTGGCATGCTTAATTATTTTTTTCCAAATGTCTTTACTCAAGTTAAATGAAAAAATTATCGGTTTGGGTCATTGTATAAGCTTGTTGTCAATTTTCCAAGTAGCTGCTGTCAGGGTCCTCTTATTTTCGAAATTGTATTTTTTGGAATGTCATGGACTAGTCTTTGCTGTGTTTCTCCTTTTTTCCTACTCCTAGAGGATATAAAGTATTCTTGTGTACTTCTAATAAGTTTGAGAACTTCTATGTCCATATTTTAAATATATACTACATTTGTATGCAGATTTGGTTTTTGTAAATTAGTTGTACTTGTTTTAAATTGATTATGTTTGTACTTGTATCATCTTCCAATTTTACATGGGGGATGATAGCTGATGAGCCATATGACACTCATGTTGCTATGATACTCACCATATGTTTAATTATTTTAAGTAATATTTATTGGTTTTATAGGGCGGGTGAATTGTCTGCAGCTGAGTTGGAGTCTCTCATGGTGATTGTTGCGAACCCCCGCCAGTTCAAGATCCCTGATTGGTTTTTGAACAGGCAGAAGGATTATAAAGATGGTAGGTACTCTCAGGTGGTTTCTAATGCATTGGACATGAAGCTGAGAGATGACCTTGAGCGTCTAAAAAAGATCAGGTATATTCCATATCTTATTGAACTTTATGTTTCTAATTATATATAGTTCTGTATCTCGTTGAACTTATGTTTCTAATTATTTAAAATAAGGTGCCAGAAACTCAGGACTGAAATTTTACTAAAGACTCTCTCACATAATTGCTGATTTTAAGTATGGAAAAATAAACTGGGGTTTCCGTTGTGAATGCCAAATGACAATTTTGTGAGCAACATTAGGAAAGTCATGAGTTACTTTGCATACGATTTTTTCCAGATGCATGTTCTGCCACCATCAATGTCATAGGCAACAGAAATGTATTACAGGCATACAAGGTCTGTAATTCCTTAATAGGACGAAGTAGATGTTTGTATTTATAGTGGGACACTGCATTGATTGACAAACTTAGTGTTAGGATTGCCATTCGTTTGCTTCAATAATATGCCCACAAGCATAGTTTTCTTTCTCCTTGAATATCAAAGGGAAGGTTGGCAAAGAGAAAATTGACAAATCACTAAACTGACTTCTGTGAATCAGATCTGTTGACCATTGAATGGTTGCAAGCATGGTAATTTCTGCTTGACAGACTTCAGTTGTTAATTTACATTTTTAATGATTCTGAAGCTATAATCTTATTTGGTAGGCTTAAAATGTACATTTCAATATGGGGTTAAGTTGTTCCATTAATTGTTCTATTTTGTAATGTTCTTAACATATGTACTCCATCTATATGTTAGTGTTGGTTGTGTTTTTTTTCTTATAATAGGGCAGTGATCTCTGTTATCACTTCCAGCTGTTAATTGTTGTACCTCAGGTTTTTGACTTTTGCTCTATCTGAGTTAGTACTTTTTCCTACTGTTAGGTAATTGAGCCTACTTCTGCCAGAACAATCCTTTAAGTATTTATTTTTATTTCTCTTGACTTTTAATCCGATCTATTGACAAAAACTTGGGAGGGACAGATGTTTTCTTGTTTGAATGAAATTTTGCTCCATTTATATCAAAGGAAAATGCCATGGGGTCCACCTGTCCTCCATTGTTCCCTTTCCTATGTGTGGATGTGACATGGTCTGAGGTGAGTGGCATTCTTCCTGCGAAAAACTATAGTACGAGTGTCTAGTTCTTGGGGGGACACAGAGGAGAGGACTTAATGTAACCAATGGAAAATTTTTACTCAATTTTTCTTGAGACTTGTATTTGTTTTGACTAATGAGACCATTTGATAAAAAATAACTCTCTTGCAGAAATCATCGTGGTCTGAGGCATTACTGGGGTCTCCGTGTTCGTGGTCAGCATACCAAGACCACTGGGCGTAGGGGGAAGACTGTTGGTGTCTCAAAAAAGCGTTGAACAGTTTCCGGTGTCTGTTTTTTGGATCTTTTGTTTGGATTGTTAATATTCTGCATCATGTTCCTGAGAGCATTAGCGTCGCCATTGTTAACGAGCTTGATGTAATTTTTGCTGAATGATATTTTCTAGATATTGTGAACTAGTATCCAAAATGCATTTGGTAGGGAATATTATTTAAACCTGTGCTGTACTGATCATATGATTTAGCGGACCCCTGTCGATTGGTCTGATTCCTATTATGTGGGAAAGTTGCGTGGCCTTGGATGTTCTCTTGAAACGCCGTAGTGATATTGGATCTATCTTTTATGTTTTGTTGTTAAAAATTTATGGGCATGCATTTGATGTCTCGCTATGATTTAATCAGAATTTTTAGAGAAATACTCAGTTCCCTGTGGTCAATGCCCGCTCTGAGCATAGGGGCATAGGATTGATAATCGGGTTAAATATGGTGGGGTCGTGACTTGATTTCATTTGTCAATTGGGTAAAAAAATCAAACCTTAACCATATTTTAGTTGGTTCGGGTATGTGGGTAATCTATTTTTTTTAATTAGTTTTTGTTTTATCTTAATATTTTATATATTATTTTTACATAGGCCAAATATAAAAGTTTTTAGATACAAAATAACATTATAACTAAATGTCAAATATTTTTTATATTGTTTGAAAGAGTGAGTTAAAGAGAGAGAGCATTGTAACAATATTATATATACATTCAAAACTATAAAAATTTTATAGAAAAATAATAATTAATTATTAAATAAAAGAAATAAAAAAATATAATTATAAGAATTTTTTTCTTCTAATGTCTCCATTTTAGGTCATTATATTATTAAATAATAAGGTTGAGGTTAAATAATGCGGGTAAAGCCTGACCCAAAACGGGTAAAATTTTTAAAACCCTAACCTTGACCCTAATTCTATTTAGGTTTGGTGCAAGGTTAGATGGATCGGGTTTAAGTCGAGTAAATAGGTTGGATTGAATTTTCTCAGACCTAGGTGGCCACAAGTACAACTAGGGGTATAAATTGGTTGATGTAGACAAGGGTTGTCCGTGTCTGTATGTTTTTGCATGAATATAATGGTAGTGTACTTGCCATGACGACATGAAAATTGATTGTGTGTATATATCTAAGGATGTTAGTTGGTCGGGTTTAGTTTTTCAATTTCAACCTGAATAGTTATTTGGGTTGGGTTTTAGTTTTAAATAATCCAACTCGACCCGACCTGAATATAATTATAAATATAAAATTTTAATTTTTTATATATTTTTAATATTTTTAAAAAAAAATTATTCTGAATAGGTCAAGTTCGGGCCACAATTTTAAGTGGTATCAGGTTCGGATTTGGCAAAACCCGACTTGAATCCCACCCGATATCAACACTATATGTATTTGCATACATACAAATAGACACGAACAAGTCCAATTGTGGACTATTACTCTCTTAAAAGGAAGAAGAAAATCAAAGGAACAGAGACCCACTCAACGGGAATTGAAAAAAAGTTGAGATACAAAATGAGTTTAAAAAATGGCATTCATATTCAACAAATCAATTAATTTAATGAGACCATTTGCTAAAAAAATTATATCAAATATTCAAAGAACAATCCAAAATTAAAAAGAAAGAAAGGAAATGATATCTACTTGATAACATGTGAAAAACATAGAAGAATATTCAAACTTGATAGAGTCTATTGATCAAATGAACTCGAAAAAACTTTATAGTTTATGATATTAATCTATATCACAAATTCAAAAAAATGATCAATAAAAGAAAAATAAATATGAATTTCGATCGATTAAATAAAACCAATTTGTTGTAAAACTGATGTCACTGATTCGATGAACAATCGTTCCAAACAAGCAAGAAACCAAAACGAAAGTTTTACAACAAATTACTTGACAATAGTTGGAAGTAGGATATCACTTGGGTTGGGTTTATGGTAAAATGCAACCTGACTCTAATGGGTCAAGTTTGGGTTTTCAAATTTAACCCGAAGAGCTATTTGGGTTGGGTTTGGGTTTTAGTTGATCCAACTGACGACCTAGTTAAGGTTATAAGTATAAATTTTTTATAATTTTCTTTATCATTGGATAAAACTCAACTTGGCTCGACCCTAAAAGGTTGAGTTTGTGTTTCAAAATTTAACTTGAATGACTATTCGGGTTAGATTTAGGTTTATCATATCTTAAATGATATTGGGTTCGGATTTGACAAAACTCAACCCGAACTTAGCCCTGTGGCATCCCAAGAAAAAAAAGGTGAGATAAAAGTACTTCTTCTAGACTTTGGAGGGGTTAAGGAGGAGGGTGCAGGAGAGGATCTCGGAGCGGCTGACGAATTAGGGACACAATTAGGAGCCAAAGAAAGCTGATGGGAATCGGTGGATGCTGATGGGAGCTAAGATGGGTAATTGCAGGGAGGACAATGGCTAGTAGACACAGCCATAGGTGATTAGGGCAAAGCCAGGGTGAAATGGTGATGGGGATGGGTAGGGTAACAGTAGGGTTGCACAAAAAACCCGAACCCGACCCGAAATTAACCCGGTTCGGGTCGGGTACTTACTCGGGTCGGGTCGGGTTTAACACAAAAAAAACCTGTATGAGTTTCGGGTCGGGTCGGGTTTAACACAAAAAAACCCGAAACCCGACCCGACCTGGATGCTTTAATTCCTTACCCAAACCCTAAATCCCTAATACCCTTTCGGCTTTCTCCCATTCGGCTACTGCTCGTCTACACAACAGCGACATTCCCACTTCCCAGTTCCCACCCTTGCCGGCCTCCCCCCGTCCCCCGGTCGCCCTTCATCCCCCTGGTCTGCAGGTTGCCGGCATCCCCCCTTTGTCGTCATCGGCTCAATCATCTGCAGCTTGCCGGACTCCCCCCTTCATCCTCATCTGTGGCATTCCGGCCTCCATCTTCTTCCTCCACGTCTACGGCCTACCAGACTCCAGTCGCCGGCCGGCCTCCATCTTCTTCCTCGAGTCGTCTTCGTTGGCCGGCTTCCCCATCAGTTGCTTGCTGGCCTACCCAGTCCCCATTCAAATTTCACCGGCCAACCTCCCGAGTCCCCCTTTGTGTCATCCCTGTCTACTGCGTACCAAAAAAAAACTCCCTTTCCTCACCCTCTTCATCCCCCAAATCAGTTGCAGCGTTGCTTGCCCCCAAGTGAACAAGGTTGGTACACATCTTTCTCAAGTCTTTATTAATTGTTACAATTACGTTTCGGTTTTTTATCTTAGCTCGTTGAATTTAATTTCTTCAAGAATCCCACTTTTGATCTTCTTCACAAATACAAAAGCATTGATGTGAGTTATGACAAAGTAGAGGTAAAACCCACTTTTGATCTTTCCCATCAGCAGCAGCAGCATTGCAGCAGTCGTGGAAATCGCCAGCCCACACAGAATCATATTTTGGTTTCTTTATCCAAGCACTTAAGTTTGGAACAAGAGCATTTAAGTGGGTTTTTTTCTTGTATTTTTTTTTTCTTCTTCATCTGTTTGAAGAATGATAGCAGGTGGCTCAAGTTTTTATTGGCCATTGTTTGATAGTTTGCATGGCTTGTTTAGTTTTTAAAATAGGATGGAACTGTTTTTCGTGCTTAGATTTCTCATAAATGATGTTAAAACGACAGGCCTCTTAAAAGAACAGGCTGGCGTAAGCTTCCTATTTATTTTCATGAGCTAATTTTCATGAGCTTCCTGTTTATTGTAGTTAGTAACATTTGGGTATGGTTGTTTTTTAGTTAATGGCTAGAACTTATGTTTTCTATACTTGTTATTGAAGTACTGTTTAATTGGGCAGAAACTATTGTTATTGAGTTTTTGCTTGTGGGTTTAGGTATTTAATTGACATCATATTTGAGTGATTAGATTTGAAGATGTTGGAGTTTTTTTTTTATTTTTTTATAAGCAGGTGAAATTTTACTATTACAGTGTGAATTTTGGGTATATGCAGCTATTTGATTGTTTCATTCTAGGTTTAATATGGGTATATGCAAGCTGAAGGTGAAATTTTGCTATTACAGGGTGGATTTTGTGTATGTGTAGCTATATTTGATTTTTTCATTCCAGGTTTAATAGTAAGAGTTTGAGTATAAGCAGGTTGTATATTGTTTCATTCCGGTTTTATAGTAAGAGATTGGGTATAGGAAGGCTGAATTTATTTGATTGTTTCATTACAGGTTTATTAGTAAGAGTTTTTTTATATTTAGATGTCAAAGTAAGATTTCAGGTGTAAATACTTATTTTTGTTAAAGAATTATACTTGATTATATCATATTTTAGTATTTATTCTCACTTTGAAAAATCAACGTATATGTATTTTTGTTTTGATTGAAATTATCAGGGGTTTAATGTATTTTGGGTTTTAATTCGGGTTTTCGGGTCGGGTTGTATTTCGGGTTGGGTCGGGTTTTAATATTTCGGGTTGTATCTCGGGTAGGGGTGAGTACTGTAATCTCGGGTTCTATCTCGGGTAGGGTCGGGTACTGCAATACCCGACCCCACCCTACCCGAGATGCAGCCCTAGGTAACAGGGTAAGGGATATGTTTAAAATTTTATATAGTCATGGATGCATACAAAGACGGCCTATGTCTGCAGCTGCGTCCAGTAGAGGCCTGAACCAAAACATACATCTGCAGTGTCCGTATCCTCGCAGACAAGATAAAACTGACCATTTTAGTTGCGGATGGACACGGCTTTAGACAGATGCCGGAAAATGGTGTCCGTTTACACCCCTTAGGCACAACGGTGTGGCCAGACAAACAGATGAGAAATCATCTTGCCCGTAGTCTGAGATTCCCCCTAATTGTGATTTGGGACTGGAAAGGCATATCCAGGCCGAATTTGGAGTGTTAATTGTTGACTCCCTATAGCATATCCTAGTCACTGGTGTGTCGGTTATGCGTGGCTATTTCATATGCAACTTGTTTGAGCTATTTGTCTTGGGAACAAATTGTGCTTAATGGAGAAGCTGGTGTACGATAACTCCATGTTACTTCATCTCATATCATATTAATAGCTTTATTTAGATATTAATAGCTTCATCCGGAGAGGAAAAATGTTTAGAAAAAAAAATTGCTTAGTAATGGGAAATTGTTTTTTATTTTCTTAATTGTGGGTCATACCATATAATGAAAATTATAATTTTTTAAATAAAAATTTTATATGATACTACGACTTCCCTTTTCTGTCTCACTTGTCATTTGTAGCCATGTACTCTACGACCTAATCTATTAAAGTTAGATCAACTAAAATATAATGCCACGTCCTCAAAGCAAAGGCTGGAGGACTCCTAACACAGAGGTGAGTTGTTTGTTTTAGATGCAACTAGTAAACATGCACGTGCATTTTGCACGTGCAACGGAATGAATTTTTTTACATTATACATTAAATTATTATGTTAAACATGTGTTAAAAATTTAAAATTGTAAAAAAATAATGCATTTAAGTCTTAATGAATAAAGTTATGATATGCTAAAAATAGATAATTATATTATATTATTTGTGAATAATTTATATAAGTTACAAAACTTAGTGTTTTCTCATTGATCTAGACCCTGATTATATAGTTCTTGATCAGAAATAAATAAATAGGTACTAATGTAATCTTTTGATCTTTTGGAAGAGTTTGACTATCATTGTCAGCTACTTCTGTTCCATTTCTTGCATTCATATTGAATAAAAAAATGTCAACAAAAATTGGTAGGAAAAGAGAATGATTGATTGGTTTTTATTGTGCTTTACCTTGGTAAATCTTGTATATTGATGGATACCTAGTTGAGTAGAAAGTTTTTTACCCAATTCATTTTTCTTATGTTTTGACAATAAAAATGAAAGGCTTCCAATAGAACTCCATGTTTGCATTTGTTTAAATGTAATTTTTTAAATATGTAAATTCAATGAAGCAAATAAAAGATTTTTTTTTAAAAATGTACTTTTAAATTTATTTTTGTACCTTTATTTTGTGCAATTCCTTTGTTGTAAATCCGTATTTTTTGTCCTTCTCTATTGAAGATTGACATCCATATTTGATTGCTACTACTCTCACCGATGTTCGATCATATTTGATCGGCATCTCATCTATTGCACTGTCATAGCTAAAATATATTACTTCTCCTCCAATGCATGAGGAAACAATTTCTTCATTTAGATCATCTACAAATTTATTTATTGTTACTAATATACATCTATTTGCTAGGTATAAGAGACCTAGATAGCGAGAATGTTGATAAGGAAAAATTGTTGCTATTAATTTTCATTTTCCACCTTCAAAATCTTCATGTTCAATAAATTTTTTTTTGGAATTTCAACATAAATGTCTTCTATCTTTTTTTTACTCCATTACCTATTTGCAATAGATAGTTGTAAATTCTAAATTTGTTCTTGATCTCATATTCTTAAGAAGGGGTACCTTTTTAATTTTTTTTCCCATAGGGGAGATCGTACCATACTTGATTCTATAGTTTCTTCTTTACTTCCATGTGGTATTACTAGTAGAACTTGTCTAAAGTCACCATAAAACACCATCACTTTTCACCAAATAGTTTAGAGGAATTTAAAACATCCTTTAATGTGCGATCGAGTGCCTCAAATGTATTTTTTTTGTCATTGGAGCCTCATCCCATATTACGATTGATGCTTGTCTTAGCAACTATGCTAATATACTTTGCTTTGAAATGTTGCACATCCTATTTTGTCCGACATCTATGGGTATTTTGAACCTTGAATGAGTTATACATCCTCCAGGTAATATTGAAGCAATGGGTGATAGGTTAGAATGGAGTCCACCAAACAGAAGTATAGGACGACCCTAATTAGTACATACAACTGCTAAAATATTAATCATTGTTTGCTAGCTAAATGATTGCTAGGTTATGGGCATCTATTAAAAAAAAAAATTGGTTCTAATTTTATTCAGCATCCATTAACAGTCAGAAGGTGTGAGTTTTATTAACAAGGTGCCAATGCGCTATGCTCTAGTCAAACCAAACCATTTGAATAAATAATGTAGTTGGTATGAGTAGTTTAGTTAAGGAAGAAGGCAGAAGAAAATGGTCAAACCATGAAAAGCAATGATATAAACACATTAGCTGAAACAACATCAGAGAAAATAATAGTAAGACCCATATATTTCCGGGAAGCAAAACTGAAAGATTGAGTCATCCATGACACTTCTATGGCTTCATCGAAAGATGTAAGGCCTAATTTTATAGAGTGGGAAGGATTGAGTTGCCACAATAATTACAAGATAAAAAAGAGGCAAAACAACATGAGCCGTTATTTGAACATATATGGTATAGAAAGCTTACTTGGTGCAAAAATAGTCCAAAATCGATGATATGAGACGACCAAAGAACCCAAAAGAAGAAGGCATATTTATATGCTAGAAGTTTTTTATATTTTAGATCAATATGCTTCATACCCTTCGCTGTGGGGACCTTAAAATTTCCCACCTAAACCATATTTATGCTGCATAAGAACATATAATCAGTCTCTTTTAAAGTGATATTAATAATCTAAAGCAACCAATAGGGGGCATATGAACATTTAGAAAAAAAAATTAGTATAGTTGCTAGTCTTAACATTTACTTTAAACACAGAAAAGAGGAAGGAAATGGAGCATTTGAGCAAGGCAATTCCGTAGCTAAATGGCCAGAACTGTTTGATGCTTTGTTTAGGAGCGCAATAAATGAATTACATATTCCTCTCCACTTACTTGGAAAAAATTGATAGCACCTAACAGTTAACATCACAATCGAAGATAAACATAACAAAAACAAAAGCATTAGAGCCATGCATGTCCATGTTATAGAAAGACCCAACTCTGAAAAGGATTTTAGTTAACAAAAATCAGTAAAGTTTTCAAGATAGATGTCGTAAAGAAATTAAACAATTGTCTGTAAACCAATAATCAACAAATTCTAGGATATGAAATAGTAGTTTTGTTACTATTCACTAATATAAAAGGCCAAAGTGTTAACCGCCCTCAGCATTCCATATCAATGCTGATGGGGCTTGCCACATGGCCTTGATACTCAATGAGGTCTCTTGGCAGCTTGGATTGTTAATTGGCAAGAGTTTTGGCAAGGATGCACTTGCAAGCTTGTAAGTTAAGCTAACTGAGAATGAGTGAAATAAACCAAGTACTAAATTAGCAAGCCCTCATTGCACAATGCATGGACAACTGAGCTATCCTACTGAGCATAATCTACACATCCACAATCCATCATAATGTACCTCGCTAAACAAGAATCTAACTGTCTTTTCTCCTTTAAAGGAGTATGGAGGAAAAATGAAAGATGGATAGATGACTGGTCTCTAGATAGAGGAAACTAAAGGTATCTCAGTGGGACCACGTCCCAAGTCCCTACTTGTTTTGTTACACTTATTAATTGAAATTAACATTATAGCTAATTAGCCGATCAAAATTAGATTTTTTTTGCATCTCAAAAGCCAAAAACATCAAACACGGATCATAAGGTCGTCAGTGTAAAACTCCCAAGCACATAGACCACTACCTCCAGATGACGAAAAGCAGAAAAAAAAGAGGCAAGTTAATGTAAAGCACTTCTTGACATCAAGTAGATATGATTCGCACAAAAAAGGCAAGCTCAAGTTAACAGAAATTAGGGACTTCGGTTCAATCCAAATAACAAATTTTTTTCATAGAAAACAAGTCATGATTCACGTCAAATACAGAAAAGAAGTCGAAACAGGGAAAGGAGCCAAATTTTATCGAAATAATAGTATAGACAACAGAGGATGAAAACATAGCATAGGGGAAAATTTGGCTTGCCAGGAACTTGAAAAAAAAACACAAAAGTCGAGTTTGAAAGTTTCAGGCTTCAAAATAGAAATATGTTAATTTTAGACATAAGGTTACAAGAAAGGTTATCAGCAAGTATGTACATATAAATATCTCTTTTCTTCTGATCATACAATTATTGATAACACAAACGAAATCAGTAGTTCACTTGAGAGGATAGAGAAGTGCTACTTGAACCAGAAGATGGAGCTACCAGGAGAGCAACAGGGAAGATAGAGAAGAGATAGACGAGCCTCTGAAAAAAACAAAGAGTTCTGAATGAAGAAGTCTAACATGGTATGGCTATGAGATCTTCTGATCATACAATTATTGATAACAAAAACAAAATCAGTAGCACTTGAGAGGATAGAGAAGTGCTACCTGAACCAGAAGATGGAGCTGTCAGGAGAGCAACAAGGAAGATAGAGAAGAGATCTATAGAAGAGCCTATGAAAAAAATAGAGTTCTGAATGAAGGAGTCCAACAAGGAAGATAGAGGATAGAGAAGTGTTCTGATCATACAATTATTAATAAAACGTGGCTATTTACACCCCGTTTTCTTCCTCTATCCCCTTTTACTTAGGCACCCTGCACTTAAAAAAATTGGAAGTTTTTTCCAACTCGTGTCTACCCCCCTTCAACCCCCTCACGGCCTCACCTTACTACTTTATCCAGTCGTCGCTGTTACAAATCTCCAGCGACTTTGTCGGCGACATTAGCACAGCCGGTGCCAGCCGCTGCATCACCTCCACAAGGCAATTCCATGGCAGCAGGCCTGAGCCTCCCTCCAGACCCTCTTCCTCCTCCTCCTCCTCCTCCTCCCCCGCCCCACCACTAGTGGCCCACAAAACCATCCTCTGGCCCCCTTCTTCCCTCTCCTCCACCTCCTCGCTTTCCTCGCAGAAGGAGAGCGCCCGGCGTAGGACACTGTGGTGGTTGGGTGGGTCCCACAGCAGGGTCCTGTGCGTGTATGGCGCCCCCAACGACGACGGATCAAGACAATAGCTCTGTACAAAGAAATGGCGGTCATGGTGGACTTGCTGGTGGTGACTTCGCCGAAATTGCAAGCTTCCCGTCTATTTGAAGGGGCCGGAGGAAGTGAAGCCCATGGAGAAGCAAAGATGGGGGTTCAGGAAATCGTCAGGGAGAGACAAGGGGAAGACCACAGAGGATGAGGTGGTGGAGATTCAGCAAATGGGGACCTGATTAGGCGGGCAATGGCGATGGAGGCTAAGCAGAGGTGCAAAGGGCAGCTGGACTTTCTCGACGTCTTGCTGCCACCCTAGTCCAATGATGTTGTGATGGCAGCAAATTCCAGTTGGGCAAGGCAACATCAGTGACAAAGAAGAAAAATATAAGGCCTATCTCGAGGGAAAAACACAAGGAGAACGGTGCAAAGGATCATAAACTTGTAAGTTTGATGAGTCTTTTCATATAAATTTTAAAATCTAATGTGGGTTGGTTTGATTATTTTAAAAAAATTGAGTTGAGTTTGTTTGAAGCATTTCATGTCGATTTGTTTAGCACGGAAAAACCAGACTTGAAGTTGTTTACTACCAATTTGATTTAGCAAGATTATAAGCTCTGTACATAGTTGATATTTATGTATGAGGCTTGGCCTCTACAATCAGGAGATGGCACATACTCTTATGCAAACTATTGCAAATCCTAAGTGCATAAAGTGCACTTCCATACTTTCTGTGTATGCAATTCTTCACCATGTCGAGTTCTATATATCCTTAGTTTATATAGCTCGTAATTTTTCATAGTTGCTTTTTAAATCATGAATCTTTTGGAACTTATGAGATCACTTCACATATATGATAGTCACTATTTTATTGTGATTTTTATGGCCACAGGTTCATGCTGTATTAGACATTGGATGTGGATTTGGTAGTTTTGGAGCTCATTTATTGCCACTAAATCTGATGTCAGTCTGTATTGTGGCATATGAGATATTCACAGTTGGCTCTTGAGAGGGGTCTTCCAGCATTAATTGGCAATTTCATTTCAATGCAACTTCCATATCTGGCATTATCATTTGATATGGTTCATTGCGCACAGTGTGGAATCACATGGGACAGCAAAGGTACGACTTACTTTTGAAAAATAGGCATTTTGCTTAAGATATGGCCAAATGAAAATTTAAGCTTTTGGTTTGGTTACTTGTTAAGCAGTATGTACATTTATCTTCCAGTTTGTATTCTAATATGACTTTGCTCTCATGGTTACTGCTGGACAACACAGTTTCCCTTGAGAGGTTGTGAGTTTGACCCCCCCCCCCCCCCCCCCCCCTAGGCTTTGATAGTTTCTACGTATTTTCTTATTTCCCTTGTCACCAATTTCCAGAAAAAGAAAAAGAGAAGCTTGATCCTTATTAAGCTATTACAGATGATAGAAGTATGCTAAAAGGTTGATATTAATGATAGACAGTTCACATTATGGTTTTAAGAGCTAATATAAATATTTCCATCTAGCAATATGATGTTTATATTCGGAATAAATGTAAATCGTTTTCAAGTGCTCCTCTAGCACTACATTGCAGTTAGATTATTAGGACAAGTTTTAGTCAAATTCTCGTTTTTGTTCATATACTGTGATTATCTTCATATGAGATTTCTGGTGCCATAGGTTAGTTGCTTGTTTCTTGACTTACCAGTAGTCTGTAGTGTAAAGAATCTTTCACTATCTAAAGCTCTGTGCTCTAATTTTACATTATTTTAGATTATCTGAGAGCTTAATTTTGCTCCAAAAGCATCCTTCTTCTTATTGGCATAGATTTAGCTGGTTAATTTCTTATTTGTGTGGCTTGTGCTGCACTACTATCTATATCTTAAGACATTGTGCTATTGTAGTTTGATATTGTTTCATATTTGTATTGGCAGTGTATGCTCTGAAAATTTTGATCAGATTTCCTCTGCCTACAGGTTGAGCAATTAATTGCACAAAATATTTAAGTTTTGTGGTTCACCACTGGAGGAGTACTGGAAAAAGTCCAAGCTGCCTCATGCCACTATTTTCAAACCCCAACAGCCATATGAAAGTTGCCTTCGAGAAACACTTAATGGTCTCCCACCTTATGCGTTGACTTTGATTGGGCCCCTTCTTTTAGTCGAACCATATAAACGTGGTGCAACTTCTTATTCCCTTAAATCCTAGTGTTCTTGTTAAATGTGATCCTGGATCACATAAGTATTTGCACCTTTCACTAGTTAGCAAAAGAAGGGCAACTCGAGTTCAAACTGGTCCAAGTATTTGAAGAGCTCCTTTACGATGAACCTAGTCCAAGTATCAATGACACCGGAAAAAGAAGGGAAACTCAAGCTAAAATGAAAGTAGTGAAAGGAAAGGGAAAGTGGGTTTCTAAATAGCCTCAAAATTAGAGTTTGTATATTTTGAGACATTTATATTTTGAAGAGTTTCTAAATAGCCTCAAAATATACAAACTCAAGTTGAGACATTTATATTTTGAAGAGTTTTGTGTATTTTGAAGAGTTTGTATATTTTGAAGAGTTTGTATATTTTTTGCTACCAGGAACATAATTGTCAAAATGCAGAAACCATGTTGGAGTCTTGGACAGGAAAATTATTGTCAAAACGCAGAATAACTTGTGCTTTAATGTGTGGATATGTATTTGGTTTATGTGACCAGATTTTATGTGATCAAGATTTATGTAGGGGGCTTAGTAGGCGGTACTTTAAGCTACCTCTTTTGTGTTGTTTTTATGTTAATTTGGATATGCATTGTTTCACAACAAAATGAATGTTTATAAGTGCCATATGATGCCCCCCGCCCAATTGTACATGAAGTGGAGGGGGGGGGGGGGGGGTGGGGTGTCTTCGACCCCGTCTAGTTCTTCAAAAAATGGTGGGGGGTCCCCCCCACCACGAAACGGACAGTAACTTTAAGAAGTTACTGTAAGATCTCTGATCTTAAACCAGTTTTCGTTTTAGTTTAATGATCGGTTATCGTGTGGTTAACACGTTTGCAAATTTATTCGGTGGTTTCAAATATAGATGGTGTTTCTCATGGTTTTAATCAAAATCAACTTTACATATATTGATTTTAAGTGATTTTGAGTCAAATCTGATTTTTTGGGTTTTTTTGAATTTTCACTAAATTTCCAAAAATTAGGGTTTGGCGGGACTCCTTGTGGGCCCCACCGTCGAAATTTGGGTTTTTGGACAAAATTAACCCAGACATCAACACCAAAAGTTTTCATAATTTTTCCAGGTTTAATTAGAGCTCAAATAGCTAAATTACCCATTTTTAGCCTAATTTTTTATTCATACCCCACAATTTACCTATACACACCCCAAACCCTACTATAAATAGAATGACCTGAGCCATTTCCATTTTGGGAATAGGTTGGGAAAGGGAGGTTAGGCCTAATTCCCCAATTAGGCCCAGATTAGAAGGAATTTAAGGTTTTCAAGAAGGGTGACCATCAAATCCAAGCCTAATTAAGGGATAAGGTAATGGACTTTCGAAATTTCAGTTTTCCTATGGTAAAACTCTTGATTTGTGGTTTATTTTAAGTGGATTTACTTGATTTAGTGCTTTAATGGCATGATTAGTAACTGATAATCTTTTATCCCGATTTTGTAGGGTTTTATCTTGTTATGATGTAGATTAGCTTTCTGAAAGGTATTGTAAAGTTTTAATGTTATTTGAGTTGTTAGATGGAGATTTTAAGATTTATCAATGGAGTTTCGGTTTGTAAATTGAAATGAAGAAGATGACCAAAACTGCTTTGTTGGCGTTAGAACGGCTTTGCATGGCGTTCGAACGGAAACACTACAGTTTTGGCATTTTTCTTGTGTAGCCGATCGAACGTCCCTGCAGGGCGTTCGAACGGAAACACTACAATTTTGACATTTTTCTTGTTTAGCCGATCGAACGGCCCTGCAAGGCGTTCAAACGGCTACATTGCAGAAATTGACAATTTTATGTATGTTGCTTATTTCGACATATTTACTCCAAAATATCATTTTTATGTTTATGTGGAGTTTTTTTAGTTATAGTATGCTACTGGAAGGGTATACCAATGAGGTCATGAAGTTGTGGTATATATTTAGTGTTATGTAGAATGGATTGTGGTTGGATATATGATGTTGGAATTGCCATCTTGAAGTTATGAATGGTTGATTCTCTATAGTTATGTATATTTTCAGTAGAGCTATAGCATACTAACGGATTGATATGTTATGTTAGGATGTGGTTAATTGATGTGTAAATGTTAGTGAATATCATGGCTCAAGGATGAAGTGAATGATCTTATATGTGTTTAGCTTGTGGTTAAGCTTTGATTTGAGTTATAATTTTAATGATTCTTCACCTATGATTTCCACTGGAATTCATGATTAGATGTTAAGGCCCATGTGTAGTGTGATGGTGAGTGAATTACAAGCATGTTGATATGCATTGAGTGAAGTGCTTCTACTATGTACACACACACATGTGGGGGTTAATGATGATGATGAGCATTGATATTATGATTATGACCGATGCATGAAGGGCTGATGAGAGCACTTACCATGAATTAGGTTTCATGTAGGACTTGCCCACGTAAGTACCATGTTGCATGCATCATGAAAATGGATTTCCAATTGAGGCTTTATTGAGATTAATCGAATGTGATCGATTGGATGCAATGTGGTGAAATTGCGTGCCGGATTAATCGGTCGTGGCTTAATCGAAACTTGATTGGTCCGAAAGGACATGTTTTGATTTGAATTCCTTCGTGGAACATGTGCACTCCCCGGGTTGAGTCTAGTTGAATGGAATTATGTGGTGACGAGTGATGTACTTGTCTTGCGAATTGAGATTTACTTATTGAGATTATCTGGACCCTGAGAATCCAGCTGGTTTGTTCGAGTGCACCGGCTTACCAGGTATTGTTGCTTGGGACTTTAGTCTTGACAAGGAGGAGTTGCCTGGGAATTTAGGCTTGATGGGCAAGAGTTGTTCGAAGGCGTTGGCCTTGAGGAACATGTCTATTTGATAAGTGTTTGCTCGAGGGCTTCGGCCTTGAAGAGCAGGTTTATTCTCTATGTGTATGGACTTGCATGTTAGACTAGTGTGTGTTGAGACAGTTATACATGCTTGATGAATGAGAATGTTGATGCATGATTTGATATGTATGTTAGAGATACATTTCATGTAGGTTGATATGATGTGAATGGCACTATGTGGTTATACACTATGATGCAGGTTTAGGTGATATGTATGTGTGATCAGAAAATGATACATCTTGTCAATCTTTAATCTGAATGATTATGTTGCTATGCCGTCGTGTTTCCGATGATGTTAGTTATATTAAAAACCATTGCTGAGTTTATTAAACTCACCCTTCTTTCTTGTGTTTTTGCTTTGGGGGTGCGTGGCGTGACACGCAAATTGACAGGATCTCCTCCATGAAGAAAGGTCGGAGATGACTTAGGAGTGAACGCGGAGACCCCCTTATGTGATCTGTTTCCTTGTTTCTGCTTTTATGATTAGAACCTTTGTGTGTGGTTCTTATTTTGGGTTACGCTACATTATACATTTGTGTTGCTTAAGACCTATTTTGGAGCCTAGAGTGGGCTATGGTTTTACTAAGCATGTGGGTTTGAGACTTTTGTTGATCTTAGAGTTAAAGTAACTCTTTCATTTCTACTTATTTACTCTTGCTCAAAGTGGTGTGCATACTCCGTAATTTTGTTAGATCGCCCGTAGATAGGGCTAAGTCTTCCGTTAAACCGATTTTTAATTCCCCTTGTCGCCCCCGTGCGCTTGACCGGCCTCTAGACTGGGTTCGGCTCGGGTCGGGCAGTGCCGGGGCATGACAATTACTGTCTTGGATTTGGCGGGGGGTGCCCCCTACCCAATTGTGCATGAAGTGCCGAGAAGTCTTCGACCCCGTCTAGTTCTTCAAAAAATGGCGGGCGGTGCCCCCCGCCACGAAACAGACAGTTACTTTAAGAAGTTATTGTCTTGGATTTGGCGGGGGGTGCCCCCCACCCAATTGTGTATGAAGCGGCGGGGTGTCTTCGACCCCGTCTGGTTCTTCAAAAATAGGTAGGGGGTACCCCCCCACCTAGTTAATATGTGGTAGTGGGTCGTCCCCGTGAAGTGAAGAACAATGTGGTAGGGGCTACCCCCCACTAAAAAATTAACAGAAGTTTTCTTGCCTCTGATAACGTTCTGGCGGAAAATGTCTCTGGAAGTGTAAAGGCACCATTGATGAACAAATAATACTATAAGATTCAATTTTTTGGCCGTTAGAGCTTTTTTAGCCACCACCGAGGCTTTTTAATTGTCGTCGGATCTATAGTGTACGCCGGAGCTATAGTACTCGCCGGCGGCTATAGTACTTGCCGGCGGCTACAGTACTCAGCCCGGAGGAGGAGAAGAAAGTGAAAAAAAAATCATGTTCTTTAGGCTAACTCATGGGGGGAAAAAAGAAAAAGGTAAATAGGGGACTAAAGAGCAAGTTAGTGGGGGAAAAGTGGGGTATAAAAGTAAAGAGAAAATCTAACCTTTTGCTTTTGTTTGGGGGATACAAGGAAGAAATAGGGGTTTAAATAGCCACGTTCTTATTGATAACACAAACAAAATTAGTATAGAAGTTCTCCCTAAGCCAGAAGATGGAGTAGCCAGAGAGGAACAAGGAAGATAGAGAAGAGATAGACAAGCCTATGAAAATACTGAGAGTTCTTAATGAAGGAATCTAACATGATATGGCTCTGAGATTTTTTTTTTTGGCATATCTAAAAGAAAACCAAAGTTGTTCTTTCAGTCACATTCTCTATGGGCTGTGGGCATACTCTCTTGATAGATGTGTACATGAAACAACCAACGTGAAGCAACCAACCAATGTGAAGGAGAGATAAGTATGAAGGAACAATAAGGATTTAATGGTATAAAACATGGGTAAAATAGAGATTAGAAGTATAAATTAAGGGTAAAATAGTCAAATTTAAAAGTTCTATAGTACACCAATTTGCTTTATATACTAGTATGATATGTTGGCTAATGGATGATGAGTATGCTACCCCCTTTTTCAGTCCAGCCTAATTCCTTTAAAACATTTAGCCAGCTCAGCTCCTTTAAAATAGTCCATCTATGGATTGTATATAATGCTGTCACATAGTGCATTCCTGTGTAATTATGCTATCATCTACCGATTGTATATATTTTATTTTGCTTCAATTATTTGTATTTTACTTAATTTATATTTGAAGTTGAAACTACATTTGTACATCCACTTTGGCTGCCACTCCAACCACATGCAATAATTTTTTTGTGCTATATAAGGGGAGTTGATGTAATAGTACTATTGTTGGTTGGAGTGTTGTTGCACCAATTGCTTTGTAAACACGGTAGTGAATATAACCTTATTTCATGCTTGAATTCATTCATTTTCTTGCAATGGATGACTCCCGTCCCTCCTACCTTTCGCTTTGCACAAGCGCTTGCAACTGATTTGTGCAATGCATCCATACAAGGTAAGTTGATTGTCCCACTCAAAGGCTTGCTTATTTGACATCAAGCTTGCAATTGTTGCATGATCAGCTGTCTCAGGAGCATGTTTCACTACAAGAAAAAAGACTATTAGCAAATCTTTTAAGCATCGTAATAATTATAAAAGCGTCGCTAAATGTACCGCAAAAAGTTCCGTCGCAATTGCTTATTTTCAACACATATGAAAAAGTGTCTAATAGTAAATTATTAACAAAAAAACATCACTAAATGCATCTCAAAAAGTCTTGGTTTTTGCGGCACTTTATAAAGCGTCGCTAATAGTAAATTATTAGAGACGCTTGTTAACAAGTGTCGCTAATAATATATTATTAGCGATGTTTTCACTACAACAAAATGCACTATTAGCGACACAAACAATATCGCTACAAACCACTACTTGAGATGCATAAAAAATCGTCGTAAAAACATGTTAGTAGCAACACATAATACTATACGTCACTAATAGTTATCTTTTAGCGACGCTCAATTTAAAGCATTGCTAATGCTAAACATATTAGCGACGCTTTCTAATAAACGTCGCTAATTGGTTACGTTATTAGCAAAACTTTCAACAAGCGTCGCTAAAAGATATTTGTTTAAAAGAAAAAAGAAAAAAATCATAACTATTAGCGACGCTTTTTCTTAAACATTGCTAATAGTTTTAACGATAGCGACACTTGTTAGAAAGCGTCGTTAAAAATGTCATTAATAGTAATGAATTTAAAATAAAAAATAAAAATTTAGAACTATTAGCTATGCTTTTAATTAAGTGTTGCAAATAGCATTGATAATAGCAACACTTGTTTACAAGCGTCACTATTAGCTTTATTAAATAATTTTATTTATTAAATAATTATATAATAAATAAATATTTAAAAAATTAAAATAAACTTCTTAAATATAATATATTTTATTCAATATTTACTATTTGTATATATATAATAAATAAATATTAAATTTTCAATAAAAGGTAGTGCCAATAATAGATTAAACTTTCACTATTTATATAAAATATATTTTATTTTTAATTTTTTTTATTAATTTAAAATATAATTTATAATAAAAGAGAGAGAGTGATCAGAAGAGAGATAGATAAGGAGAGAGAGAAGAGAGAGGGTGAGGAGAGAGAGTGGAGAGGGAGTGTAGAGAGAGGAGGAGGAGGAGAGAGAGAAAAGAGGAGAGAGAGGCTTGAGAGAGAGGACGAGATAGAGGGTAGAGAGAGAGGGAGGAGAGAGAGGGGAGAGAGAGAGGAAGAGAGAGGGGAGAGAATTAAAATTGTTATTATAAATTATTTAATTTTTTTTTAAAAAAATTCTTATTAGCAACACATATACGTATGCGTCGCTACTATCCTTGTGTAGCAGTGATGCATACACGTATGCGTCGCTAATAATTTTTTATTTTAATAAAATTTAAATTAAAAGAGATAGAGAGGGAGTGAGAGAGGAGGGAGAGAGAGAGTGAGGAGAGATGAGGGAGAGAGAGAGTGAGGAGAGATGAGGGAGAGTGTGAGGAGAGAGGAGGGAGAGAGAGAGTGAGGAGAGAGGAGGGAGAGAGATAGAGTGAGGAGAGAGGAGGGAGAGAGAGAGAGAGTGAGGAGAGAGGAGGGAGAGAGAGAAGAGAGAGAGAGAGAGAAGAGAGAGAGAGAGGAAGAGAGGAGAGAGAGAATAGATGGAGAGGAAAGAGAGAGAGGGAGGGATGAGAGAAGAGCACTACAACAAAAAGGAGTATTAGTGACATATTTATCGATGCAAACAAAACCGTCGCTAAAACCACTATTTGCGACGCATAGAAAATCATCGTAAAAAATGAACTATTAGCGATGCATAATAATATATGTCGCTAATAGTCATCTTTTTAAAACACCTAATACTAACCATATTAGCGACGCTTTCTAATAAACGTCGCTAATTAGTTACACTATTAGCGACGCTTTCAACAAGCGTTGCTAAAAGATATTTGTTTTAAAAAAAAAATCATAACTATTAGCGACGCTTTTTATTAAGCATCGCTAATAGTTTCAACAATAGTGATACTTGTTAGAAAGTGTTACTAATAGTTATGCTATTAGCAACGCTAATAGTAATGAATTTAAAATAAAAAATAAAAATTTAGAACTATTAGCGACGCTCGCAAATAGCATTAATAATAGCAACACTTGTTTACAATTGTCGCTATTAGCTTTATTAATTAATTTTATTTAATAAATAATTATATAATAAATAAATGTTTAATAAATTAAAATTAACTTCTTAAATATAATATATTTTATTTAATATTTAGTATTTGTATATAATAAATAAATATTATATTTTAAATAAAATATAGTGTCAATAATAGATTAAACTCTCACTATTTATATATAATATATATTATTTCTTAAATTTTTTTATTAATTTTAAAATATAATTTATAATAAAAGAGAGAGCAAGAGAGAGAGAGAGAGAGTGATCAAGAGAGAGGGAGGGAAGACAAAGATAGATAAGGAAAGAGAGGAGAGGAGAGACAAAGAGTGAGAAGAGAGAGAATAAGGAGAGAGAGAAGAGAGAGAAAGAGGGAAGAGAGGATAGAGAGAGAGAGGATGAGGAGAATGAGAAGAGAGGGGGTGAGGAGAGAGAGAAGAGAGAGAGGGTACAGAGAGAAAGGGTAGAGAGAGATGATGAGAAGAGAGAGGGTGAGGAGAGAGAGAAGAGAGGAAAGAGAGAGAATTAAAATTGTTCTTATAAATTATTTTAATTTTTTTTTAAAAATCCTATTAGCGACGCATATACGTATACATAGCTACTAACTTAGGGTAATGTGCGTCGCTACTAGCCTAGTGTAGTAGCGACGCATATACGTATGCATCGCGACTAACTAGTGTAGTAACGACAAATATGTTATGCGTCACCAATAGTTTTTTTATTTTAAAAAAAAATTAAATTAAAAGATATAGAGAGAAAGTGAGGAGAGAGGAGGGAGAGAGAGAAGAGATAGAGAGGAAAGAGGGAGAGAGGGAGGGAGGGAGGAGGGGAGAGGGGAGAGAGAGAGGAAGAGAGAGGAGAGAGTGAGGAGAGAGAGAAGAGATAGAGAGGAAAGAGAGAGAGAGAGAGAGGGAGGGAGGAGAGAGGAGGGAGAGAGGAAGAGCAGAAGAGAGAGAGAGGAGAGGAGAGGAGAGGAAAGAATTAAGATTGTTATTATAAATTATTTCAATTTTTTTTTAAAAAAAAATTCTTATTAGCGACGCATATATGTATGCGTCATAACTAACTTAAGGTAGTAGCGACGCATATGTGTATGTGTCACTACAAGCCTAGTGTAGTAGTGATGCAAATACTTACGAGTGTAGTAGCGATGCATACATTATGCGTCGCTAATATTTTTTTATTTTAAAAAAAATTAAATTAAAAGAGATAGAGAGAGAAGAGAGAGAGAGAGGAAAGAGAGAGAGAGAGGGAGGGAGGGAGGAGAGAGGAGGGAGAGAGAAGGGAGAGAGAAGGGAAGAGTGAGGTAGAGGAGAGAGAGAGAAAGAGGAAGAGAGAGAGGAGATGATAGAATTAAAATTGTTGATTGAGACATCATTACATAAGAGAATTAGTGGAGAAAGTGAAGTTGAATTGAAGTTTATCAAGACCAATGATTAATTAGCTGATGTGTTTACCAAAGCGGTAATAATTGAGAAGTTTATATATTTTAGAAACCGTATGAAAATTAAGAAGAGGTGTTAAAAGCAGGTCAATAGTAAGGGTATTTTGTAATTTTTATCAACTCTTTGGGTAGTTTATTTATGTAATGACCATGCTTAAGGGTTTTGATATTGTAACCGTGAAAGCATTCCGGAGTGAAGAGAGCCGCCATTATGCAAACAGTAAAAACAGAGACTTTCACAGTTCGTTGTTCATCTTCTCATCTACACCTCTCTCTTTGATCACTTCATTTTAATACCATATGTTTTCTATTTATTTGTCTTTCTCTCATCCTCTTCGACAAGTTGCCCTCCTAACATAGAGGAGGAGACTAAGTGTAGCTCGTAGTTGTGGCCTAGTGGAGCATGGAAATCAGGTTCCTCTCACAATCTTCAAATTATTGCCCCAGTTTGTGCTCATGGAGGTGGCCAATGCCTACCTGGAAGTGGCGAAGATAGAGTTCTTCTACAACCAAGCTCCGGAGGGGATGAAGAGCCTGGGCACCTCTTACGCCATGACCACACCCTGGAAGTAGGGAACTTCATCAGCAGCTTCCTTTTCTTGACTATGTCTAAAGTAACCAAGAGGCATGGGCATAAAAGATGGGCACTGAACAATCTAAATGCCTCCCATCTATAAATGCATGGAATTTTAGTTTCCTCCCAAGTTCAAACTGGTAACACATCCAGCCTGACTGGGTTCCACGATCATGTCCCTGAGAGCTTCGAGCATGGTATATAGAAGACAACACGCCATCTATGTAATATGTTCGATCTAACATTATACATGAATGGTGTGTTGACTTATATGTACTATGTTCGGAGCCCATAGTCACTAAGTTGGTAAAAACATATTTTCTTTTTATATAAGACTGGAGGGAACATTTGAAGTAGGGAAGAGTCGATGATTTAATTACTTTAAGTATGGAAAAATTTTGTGCTCACCACTAACCAATAAATGACACGAATCCAATTTATGGGCCCTAATAAAAAATAATGGGTTCTTGTCATGCACCGGTTGGTTGTGGGTGCAAAATTCGTGTCAACTTGCCATCTACAGATGAAAACTTAAAAGAAAAGTTGGAAAAGGGATTGCCTAATGCTTGTATTACCTAGTCACAGTTGTAAATAGGATAATATAATTAATATTGACCCTTTACTTTCTTTGTAATATATTTTAAGGTAATTAATGTCTGAATGTCTAAAGAAATAGACAATCAATATTCATTCCATGTGACATGAAAAAAGGATAAACAGGTAACACATTCCATTTTACAGTTTGCATTATTCTTTTTGATGACCTGAAAATTGTTCTAATATATGCCACAAAAGATTGGTAAGACATGATCTTGAGTTTGAATGTGTGTTGCGTTCTTAAAAGTGACTGGTGCACACAATGAGCAATATTAATTAAATTAAGGTTGCACCCCAGGACACTAGAAATTGAACGCATCATTGATCATTCTTCTGCCAGACCAAGAAGTCTTCTACGTTAGCATTTGATATTTGTAGGTCTTTGATAAGCCCCTTGTTAAAAGGTTTTAACAACAATCAATAACAAATTCCTACATGATATAAGGTAATCACACAACCTAATTGAATTACGCAACAAAAAATTTAAACACAATTAAACTTAATGGTAAAAAAATTTCTATAAAAATAAAATAAAAAACACACATATATATTTTCCATGTGAAAACCCCAATCAGGTAAAAACACATGCAACTAGTAAACTACTCTAGGTAAATTAATTAATGTACTAGAAAAATAAAATTTAGAGACTTAAGTTACCAGTCCAATTGCTTTTTTGACCTAACCCAGTAGCTACATGTAGTACTCATCAAATTCAATTGCTCCTACTCCACCACTCGATACAACTTTTATCTTTGAATAAATACAATGATCACCCAACAAATCTAACGAATTTTTTTGGCACCAAAGGTGCAATGTTTGTGTAGTGTACGAACTATGCTCCCATGCCACACTACAAGAAAAAAAGACTATTTTCACACTTTTAAGTGTTGCTAATAGTCATAAAAGCATTGCTAATGACTATTAGCGACGCTTAAAAAGTGTTGCTAGATGTGGCGCTAATAGTCCCATCTCAATTGCTTATTACAATATACCAAAGCATATGAAAAAGTGTAACTAATCGTAGTACTATTATTGACACTTTTTTTTGTGTCGCTAATAATACTACTATTAGCGACGTTTTTCTTTCTGTCACTAATATCAACTTTTTTGCTACGCTTTATAAAGCGTTGCCAAAAGTAAATTATTAGCGACGCTTATTCACATGTGTCGCTAATAGTAAATTAAGTCATGCTTCGCTAATAAAAAATATTTAAAAAATTAAAAAAACATATCAGCAACTCTTATTTGTTCGTCGCTAAAAAAATAAAAAAAAAACTATTAGTGACACTTTAAAGTGTAGCTAATATAAAGAAAAATTAAAATCCCAACCTGGGCGGGATTTCGGGGAGGGCCACCGGAATCCAACACCCCTACTCCAGCATGAGAAGGGGAGGGTGGGAAAGGGGCTCTAGACTTCGGCTAGAGGAGCCGGAACGCCTCCTCTAACAACTGGACGAAGCAGAGGAGGAAAAGAGGGGGCAGGAGGAGCCGGAGCCCCTCCTCCACTTACATAAAGAAGAAGGGAGGGGGAGAGGGGAGTACCGTGTTAGCGGGCCGGAGGCAGGGGAGAGGGTAGCCTGTGGAAAACTAGATGGCAAGAGGTGGGGGAAGATAGAGCAACTAGGCGATGGGGGTAGACGTGGCAGCCAGCAGAAAACGGGGATGATGGCGGCCAAAGGAATGTTGAGTTGGAGGCAGGGAGAGGGAGTGGGAAAATACCGCGCGTGCAAATTGTCTCTCATGCCGACGAAAGTTGTAGATAATATGATTTTAAAAATAAAAATAAAATCCACTCCCTTCTCTCTTCTCTCATCTATCTCCTCTCTTTCTCCTCTCTCACCCTCTCCTCTCTCTATGCTCTCTCTTCTCCCTTCTCTCCTCTCTCCTCTCTCACCCTCTCTCTCTATTTTCTCTCTCTCTTCTCCCCTCTCTCACTCTCTCTCCCCCCTCTCTCTCACTCTCTTCTCCTCCCTCTCTCTCTCCCTCTTTCTCTACACTATCTCTCTTCTCTCCTCTCTTTCACACCATGTCAACGTGAGCCCCGGCTATGAGGAGGAGAAGTGAGAGACTAGGGGAATTTAATTTTAATTTTTTGGGATTGTTTATTTATATTATATCTTATAAATAATAAATAAATTTCTATAAAAAATAAAAATCACACATAAAAATTTTGCATGTAAAAACCCGCTATCAGGTAAAACACATGCAAGTAGTCAACTACTCTAGGTCAATTAATTAATGTACTAGAAAAATAAAATTTAGAGACTTAAGTTACCAGTCCAATTGCTTTTTTGACCTAACCCCATAGCTACATGTAGTACTCATCAAATTTAATTGCTCCTACTCCACCATTCGATACAGCTTTATCTTTGAATAAAGACAATCATCACCCAAAAATTCTAACGAATTTTTTTCTGCACCAAAGGTGCGATGTTTGTGCACTGTATGAACTATGCTCCCATGCCACACTACAAAAAAAAAAAATATTGTCGCACTTTTAAGCACTGCTAATAGTGATAAAAGCATTGTTAATGACTATTAGTGACACTTGAAAAGTATCACTAAATGTGGAGTTAATAGTCCCGTCATAACTAGTTATTACTGATGCATATGAAAAAGCATTGCTAATAGTACTACTATTAGCGACACTTTCCTTTGCGTTGCTAATATCAACTTTTTTACGATGTTTTATAAAGCGTTGCTAAAAGTAAATTATTTGTGACACTTATTCACATATATCGCTAATACTAAATTATTATAGGCACTTTCTAAAGTGTCGCTAATATAAAAATATTTGAAAAACATAAAAAAGCATTAGCAACGCTTATTTCTGTGTCGCTAAAAAATTAAAAAAATTAATAGATTAAAAAAAAAACCAAAGTCCCACCTCGGGCGGGATTTCAGGGAGGGGCGCCGGAATCCAACACCCCTAAATTGGCATGGGAAGGGGATGGTGGAAGAGTCGGAACCCCCCTCCGATGACTGAAGGAAGTGGAGGAGTAAAAGGGGGGGAGAGGGGTGGTGGAGCCCCTCCTCCAGTTACACAGAGAAGAAGGGAGGGGGAGGGGGCGGGCGACAAGCTGAGCAGGGGTGGAGGGGGAACCATGTCAGAAGGCCAAAGGCAAGGGAGAGGGTGGCCGGTGGAAAACTGGATGGCAAGCTCTAGGGGAAGACGGGGCAACTGGGTTGTGGGGTAGGCGTGGCAGCCGGAGGAAAACGGGGCTGATGGTGGCCAGAGGATGTGGAGTTGGAGGCAGGGAGAGGGAGGCGGTAAATACTGTGCATGCAAAATTTTCTCATGTTGACATGATAATCCGGCATGCGCACAAAATTTTGCACTCACACCAGTTTTATTAGCGTTGTTTCATTAGAAGAATCGCAAATAGTATATATTTGCCATGCTTCTGACTAAGCGTCGCTAAAAAATCTACTTTTCCTACACTTATAAGGAAGCATTGAAAATAGTCTTATATTTGTGACACTTCCTTGCAAGCGTCGCAAATAAGCATATATTTGACCGCAACTAATGCCCATATATGTGACGCTTAACAATACATGTCGCAGATAATATGATTTAAAAAAAATAAAATCCACTCTCTTCACTCTCCTCTCTCTCTCTCTCTCCCTCTACCTCTCCTCTCTCCCTCTATCTCTACCCTCTCTCTCTCTTCTCTCCTCTCTTCTCTCCTCTCTCTCTCACGTGTATCAGCGTGAGCCCCAGCTATGAAGAGGAGAGGTGAGAGACTAGGGGAATTTAAGTTTATTGTTTTGTAAATTTTTTATTTATATTATATCTTAAATATAATAAAAATAAATTAAATGAAAGGAATTAGCAACACATAACAATATGCATCTCTAATAACCTATATATTTGCGACGCTAGTACTTTTTGTTTTATTTTATTTTTATTATAATTATAGTATACCATATAATAAAAAAATCCAAATAAATAAAATTAAATTCTTATGCTCTCTCCCCTCTCCCCCTCCCATCAAAGTCAAGCGACACTCACGCTCGCCCTATTTTGGTCATTATCAAATTTCTTAGATTCGTGTATACTTTGTCTCTCTCCCTATTTCTCTCTCTCACTCTCTCTTCTCTAATCTCTCTCCTCCCTCTCTCTCCCTTTCTTTCTCCTCCTCTCTCACACGCGTCAACGTGAGCCCTAGCTCTAAGGAAGAGAGGTGAGAGAGTAGGGAAATTTAATTTTAATTGTTTTGTATATTTTATTATTTATTATATTTTAAAAATAATTAAGTTAAAAAACAATAAAAAGTATTAGCGATGCATAGGATTATGCATCGCTAGTATCCTATATATTTGCAACTCATATTCTTATGCATCACATATACAAAAGGTATTAGTGACACATATTCCTATGTGTTACTACTACCTTTTATTTTATTTTATTATTATACTTAAAATATAATATATAAGAAAATTTTAAATTTTATAATAAAATTTCCATACTCTCTCCCCTCTCCTCCTTAGAGTTGGGGCTCATGTTAACATGTGAGAGAGAGAGAGAGAGAGAGAGAGAGAAGAGAGAGAGAGAGAGAGAGAGAGAGAGAAAGAGAGAGAGTGGGTAGAGAGAGGGGAGAGGAGGGAGGAGGCTAGAGAGAGAGATAAGAACAGGGAGGAGAGAGGAGAGAGAGCATAGAGAGAGAACGTAGATAGAGAAGAGAGAGGGTAGAGAGAGTACAGAGGGAGAGAGAAAAACTAAAACAAAAAGGTTTATAAATTTTTTTGAACTATTGGCGACGTTCACAAGAAGCATCACTAATAGTTATCACACTTGTGATGCTATGTGTCGCAAGTATTAGTACTATTGGCAATGCTACATAGAAGCATTACCAATAGTATATATGAAATATTTAAAAAAAAAAATTAACACTATTTCAAAGTGTCACAGATAGATTAACAATTGTGACGTTTACACAGAAATGTCACAAGTGTTATACCTATTTGCGACGTTCACAATATAATTTTTTTTTTTAAATATTCCGAAGTATTAACAAACCAAATGAGGGGAACTTATTCGTAGGGAGGATATCAACAAAGATGAGAAGATAGACTCACAAAACACTTCAACAAGTAGGAAAAGGTTCTCTATAAAGGATCATTCAGGGCTATATGACTGGAATGTCTCGAAAATTCATGTTTGTCATCCCTATTTCTTGACATTATCCTTCGCCTTTATCATCGCATTGATGATAGAATGGTGGATCTGGACTTCGCTAGTACATAAATGGCATGCACCATGCTAGGAACCCCATGTAGCATTGTCACAGGCATTGGTCATGTAGTCCGGTTAGGCTATACACGTATTTTTACAAATAGTCCCTTGTTTATGTTGTTTAGTACAACCCAACAAGGCAATTGTTACTTGCTCCCAAATCAAAGGGCAACAAAATAAACACTATGCGATGACCCAAATTTTATTTCTAGTTATAGACTTGTGTACAAGAATCTTATGCTAGATGTACCAACTAAGTGCCAAGGTTGGGCCAGGCTGCAAGAGACCCAAGCCAATCTTCCGTGTGGATCAAGTTCCTAAGCCTTTCAATATGATTATGCAGTCATGTGAACCACTAGAAAAAGGACATGTCCAGCTTGATCAAACTCTATGACCAGCACCCATGACCATGCTACATGGGGCTCCTAACAAGGTAAATTTACATATTGGCCTCTATGAACTATGTTAGAAGCTCCATGTAGCATGGTCATGGAGTGGGACAAGAAAATATGCTTGTCTAACCTGACCATAGGTGAATTATTTTGCATTATGATAGCAACTATCCTGGTACTCATAAGAACTCAGATTACCGTACACATGATAATGCAGTATTGAAGTCTAATGCGTCTCAACCTGGGGATGTGCTGCCTAAACATAGCACTAATCAAATCACCCAGTCTGGTGTATTGTTATTTGGTTTACTAAATTGTTGTTGAGAGGAATATGATCCCCATGAAAATAGTGCTAAGAATGGTTAGACAACAAGTTGTTCCTCAGTTTCTTTTTCACTATCGGGGTGCTTCAGATCTATTGGTTATTCATACAAAAACTTATATAAGGGAGTTTGACAAAACAAATTCTTTGTACATTGTCTACACAATACTGGGGGAATTCAGTTATCCATGACATTTAGGAATCATGTGAATCTCTTCCTTTATTCTTATCAAAAGAAACACCAAGAAGTTCGTTGTAGGTAAGTTGTTACCTTACAACTTTCAAGGTATCTCATGCCCATCAATTTACGGGAAAGGAAACAGCAGCTGGCATATGAGCTGGCATGAATCAGAGATAGAAAAGGGGAAGTTAGGAACCCAAATTCCCAAGTACACTAGGGTACCAAATCAATAGGCAGAGGGCAAACCTTTGTGTGGATCACCAAATACTTGGAGATTTCCGGGACGAGAGAATACAATCTGCACAAGACACACAATGTGTATATGTTGTGTTACTTACAAAGAAAAATCTGAAGGAAATAATCACCCTTGAAACCTCATGGTAATTTTTATAGGGCGGATACCTGATAATCTCCAAGTGTACGTGACTTGAAGCCGGCTGCACAATAGACGAAGTAATATTCCCATGTGCGGATGAACTTTTGGTCGAACCCCAGAGCTATAATTTTACTGAAATAAAAGTATTGAAGCCTTTTTTATGCTCTTCATTCACAATGAGCCTAATGTAAGCCGTGCATGGGAGCCAAGTTTATTTAAGATCAATGGCTCACATTGCGCTTGCGCACGTTAGCATCAAACACTCACGGATGTTATCATAATAAAAACTAAACTAACATTTCTTAACCAACCTAAATTTCTCTCCACAAATACCACAAGCTCATATTATTTCTTCCTAAGAACATGTGCATACACCCTTACCTTTGTTTAGCCATGAAATTGTCACGCCAATAGATCAGCGTCTGGTAGTAGTGAATACCAATATTCTCTAGGTGCTCCACGCTATAGTATCCAAACAGTTATTTTGGTGACAAGAAGTAGAAAGCCATTGTAATAGAGAAATGCATGGCAAAAGAGTAAAGCAAAAGGGAAAGTGAAGAGTATTTCACAACAAAGTTCAACCAGAGTTTGGAAGCAGATGCCATGGCTGATGTTACTCGACTCAGAGATGGAAGACATCCACCGGGAAATATATATTCTTTCATGAAGCCCGAACTTCTCCTATGCTCTTCATACTGTTCATCAGGTATCGATATAAACTGCTTAACAAAAATGAGGAAGAAAACCAAAAAATTTTAGAAGACTGATAATTTTGCCATAAATTCATGAAAAAATGAGCTTGATGACAAGCATAACAATGATGTTATGTCAAAAGCTTTTATAATCGATAACCTGTAGGACAAATAGACCATCTTCAGCTAAAACGGACTCACAACAGCCAAAGAATTCTTCCATGTATTCATGTCCAACTTCTTCCAACATTTCACTGAAAGAGAGTAAAGTTACAGCTATGGCCAAAGTGTCAATACATGTTAGAAATTGATAACATATTAAGAAAGGAAAATAATATTCCTACTCCACTTCTGATTTGATTGAGAAAGTGATGAATTACACCTGAAAACATGAAGATTCGTTTTCCCTTATCCAATTAGAGGCAGAGTAAGGCTTCTAGTGTAAAGAAAGTGGAGTAGGAATTTCAATTTCCATTAAAAATGATTCTGATAATAATATACCAAGATATAATCCTGTCAAATTTTTTAGAACTCGCCACTTGGCGGTAGTCGCATAACAAGAACTTTATTTTGTCCTACAAGAAAATTTTACTTGATCAGTATGAACCAGAAGAGGCAGAAATGACAGATTTAATAGTTATCTAAAAGAGAGAAGGCACCTGCAGACCAGCTTCTTTCACTTTCTTCTCAGCATATTTTAGTTGCTCATCAGAGAGGGTGATTCCTGTGTAGTTGCATCCGGTTTGTTTAACAACTTCAATGGCTAGGCTTCCCCACCCGCACCCAATTTCAAGAATTTCATGCTTGCTCTGAATTCTTGCCTAAAATATTCTCTTGAAATAGTGTAAGAAAGGAAAAATAAAGCAAGTGACTTTATTAAAAAACCTTCAAAAGTGCAGTTGAAGAAAGACTCACTTTCTCAATGAGAATAGAAATTTTGCGCAGCTGTGCCACTTTCAAAGTCTTCAGTTTGATTCTGTGGAAGACATCATCACTTGGATAATCAAATTCTATGGCAGCAGCAATATGATACAGTTGCAAGTTTAGTGAAATCAAACTAGATTAGGTTAACCTGATGCAAACCTTAAATATTGCACATGAATACGTCATTGTTTCATCCAAAAACAAAGAGAAAAGATCGTTGCTCTGGAGTAAAAGCATAGGAAAACCACCAAATCACATTGCAGTGAGAATGTGCGATATGATGAAAATAATGGATAGAAATGATCTTTGTACATATGATTATGATTTACGAATCCAATTCTGATGTCTAAGACATTTATGAAGCTAACCAGATCATAGTGGCGTGAAATGTTTCGGCGTGCTTGCGTTAGAGTATTTTTCCTTAACATGTGTCGATAGTAATATGTGGCAGATGCTATCCCAGCAGTAAACAACATTGGGGTCCACCAACCCCTGAAGTTCATCAGATACAAATAGATATTTCAGTAATAATAATTTTGGTCAAGAAGTAATTGTGAGGTTACTGAGGTTAGTTGGGATCATTTTTTATACTACGCACTGACGATGAGTCTAGTGATATAAGTCATGTATATATAGGAGAAGTTGATATTTAAGATCCACTAGGTGAGTGCTAGAGCATGTTAGCGTCATTGCTATTACTTATGCTAGGCTTATTGTAAGTGGGGAGCATGAAAAACACTTCCCTAAAAATGCCTTTGAATGATGATCATAATTAAACCTTTTATTTTTATGAACGGGACCAGGGTATTTGAGATCCCTGTTGGCAAGGAAAATCTGCAAAAAATATAATCATTCAGAATAAGTTGCAAATAGAGTGATATTTTATTACTTGTTATATTTGTAAAAAAGTATTAGCAGCAAAGATGATTATTGTTACACTCACCAGGAACAAATTAAGAAGGTCTTCCTTTTCATCAATGAAAGAAAAATCACCATTGATGTATGCGTCTGCAAGGCCTAAATCTGCCTGGCTTGCAACCTGTGAGTCAAATTTAATTGTATTTACAATAAGATAAATGTTTGTCAAAATTTTGAAACTCTATCATCTACAGGAAACTTTGCTGAAATGGAGCGAGGAATTCATGCCTCCCAATAAAAGGCAGGATAGTGGATTCTCAAAACAGACTTGAAGCTATATTTTGTGTTGGTTCCTTCAAAAGTAAATATAGTGCCGCCATCTTCCAACAATCTGTGAATGTAGATCATGCTATATAAGTGAAGTGCCATACTAGTAAACCACTATAAGTGAAAACATTCATCTTCCCAGTATAGAAATGATGTTTGCATACTTTAATAGGTAGTTTTATCAAGTAAAACTCAAAATTTACGTAAATAGAAGGAGAAAAGAGTTGCAGCTTAACAATACAAAAAGAAAAGAGTTGCAGCTAATTAACAATACAAAAAGAAAAGAGTTGCAATTCCTGCATGTGCTTGCCAAAAGAGGATGCACATGCTAGCCAATTTACTCAACATTAATGGATTTTAAGGCCATTAACAAATTATTGTGAGGCTAGGGAGAACTTGAATCATCTGTTTTATCATGAAAACATGCTTAAAATTAATGTTTATAAAGAATACAAATGTCAACATTCCTGAATCTTTTAATAAACTAAACAAAACTAAATGATGATAGTTCTATGTTTTGAATAATATAGACCAATATTTTAAATTGAAGGAAAAATTCATCAAACTCTTTAAAAACACCGAATTGCTTACTTACGTTATACAACCAATTGAAATATAATTGTGAAGGAATCTAGTCACAATAAGCCTAGCCCCAGTTTCAACCCATAAAGGTACCATATGTTGTTTATTTCTGAGAAGATTGCTGGGCTTCCCAAGAACATTATTTGCTGCAACGATGCCAGCCTACAACATGTAGACAATATTCTCTATTTGTAATAATCCTCTTTGTACAAGTTTCAACAATAGTCATCATCACAAGTTGAAAAGCCATATAATCGATTAAATTTATTTTTTTACAATTCATAATAAGAAGCAACATAAGTTTAAGTATACTGGTGCACACATTAAAGAATTCTGCTCGCTCCATCTTATATTAATAGTTGCATTTAGAAAAATAGTATTTTTTATTGAATAGTGTGAAACCCACATCTATGAGAAAGGAAAATAAGCTTATGATTATCTTTTTTACGTACCCAATCACTTAGATTGAACAAAATAGACCTATTAATATGAAATACATTTTTTTGTCAAATGAGCTATTAATTGTTCATCATTGTCGATTCTTGTTGATTTTTGGTTGGATTAATGGGTTATATTCTTTCTTCTTGGGAACCGTGATATTTCTTATTTTTTGGTTAGCTTTTGGTATGTTCTTCTAGAGGGGTTTGGTCGTACAATTTGATTTAGTTGTTCTTATAAAATAACCAAGTTTCCTAAAAGCTCAAGCAATTAGGAAGAGGAAATCTTTAATATTAATTTTATATTTTAACAGTTCCCTCTTTCCAATGCTTGATAAAATTTTCAATAAAAAAATAAGAGAGAGGGAGTACTTGAAAATGATGTTCTTACACCCTATTTTTCTACACTATAAGCCTTATACCACATTTGATTAGACAGGGAATGTGGGTCCCACGTAACAACATGAGAATGATTTTTGTCCTATCCAATCATAAGTGGTGTAAGGCCTATGGTGTAGAGAAATAGGGTCTAGAAATTTCACTATCCATAAAGAAACTAATCTTTGGACAATCCAACATATGGTTCACTAGTTGGATATCTCCCTGTTTAGGGAAATGTCCCGGGTTGAACATCGGCTTAGTGGCATCAAGCATGTCACTACAACAAAATGTAGTATTAGCGACGCTAAAAAATAACTATTTGCGACGTATATAAAAGCATCGCAAAAAAATGAACTATTAGCGACATATTTTCATATACGTCGCTAATAGTCATATATTAGCGACGCTTAGTTTAAAGCGTCGCTAAAAAATGAACTATTAGCGACACTTTACTATAAGCGTCACCAATAGTTTCTCTATTTGCGACGCTTTATAAAACTATCTTTAAAAGATATATATTTTAAATTAAAAAAAGAAAAAAATATAACTATTAGCGACGCTTATATAAAAGCATCGCTAATAATACTGCTATTAACGACACTTAAAAAAGCGTCACTAATTGTTATCAATTAAAAAAATTAAATTATTAGCGACGCTTTTAAATAAGTGTCGCAAATACCATTTCTAATAGCGACGTTTATTATTAAGCATCGCTAATAGCTTTATTAATTAATTTAATTTAATAAATAAATAATAATAAATTATAATAAACTTCCTAAATATAATATATTTTATTCAATATTTACTATTTGTATATACAATAAATAAATATTAAATTTTCATTAAAAACTAGTGTTAATAATATAATAGATTAAACTTTCACTATTTATATATAATATATTTTATTTGTTAAATTTTATTATTAATTTTAAAATATAATTTATAATAAAAGAGAGAGAGTGAAGTGAGAGAGAGAGAGAGGGAGGGAGGAGAGAAAGTGACGAGAGAGAGGGATTGAAGAGAGAGAGAGAGAGGGAGGAGAGAGAGAGACCGATTGAGAAAGTGACGAGAGAGAGGGATCGAAGAGAGAGAGAGGAGAGAAAGGGGGAGGTGAGAGAGGGAGGAGAGAGAGGGAGGAGAGAGAAGAGAGAGAGGAAGAGGAGAGAGATAGAGAGAGGAGAGGGAAGAGAGAGATGAATTTTATTTTGATTTTTTTAAAATTTTATTAATTTTGTTTATTTTTAAAATACTATTAGCGATGCTCGTAAATCAGTGTCGCTAATAGAACCATTAAGAGCGATGGTTATGACTACATGTCGCAAATAAGAAATCTATTAACGACGTTTACTAGAGAGCGTTGGTAATAGTTTTTTTAAAATAAAAATATCGAAGATAATAGCGATGCTCCTAATAGAGTGTCACTAATATTATCCTTATTAGCGATGCGAATACTACAGCGTCGCTAATTTATAATCTTTTTGCGATTCTCCAAAAAGAATGTTATACGCGGGCGGAAATTCACCCGGGCATGAAATTTCCCACTCGGGTGAATTTTCGCCCTGCCTTTATAACATGCCGCCTCGTTGTCCCTCCGTCTGCAACTTCCCTTCACCTTCTGAAACTTCCCCTCACCCGTGCCTTTCAACCTCCGGTGGCCGTCCTCTCCTTGCCTGCAACTTCCCCAACCTTGGCTCTCTCTTCTCCTCGCCCTCTCTCCGCTCGATTCCCTCACCCTCAAGCTGCCTCCCTTAGGGCGATCTCCTACGAACCGGACGGAGGAAGCGGCTACGGGAGGCTGGGAGCTGGAGGGCGTCTGCATGCTTGCCGGTGGGCAGAAGCTCTTTTGGAGTCTGGGAGTCGGCAAGCCTCGCAGGATGGAGGAAGGCGACATTTTTTGCCTCCAGATTCACCTTCAACCTCTCTGTCGAGAGGTTGAAGATGACCCGCTTCTGCGGGTCGTCACTGACCCGACCCTCGCTCCCCGCGCCCCGCTCCTGCTCCCCGTTCCTGCCCGCTCAAGTCCGCAGTGACCCGCGACGCGGGTCAGCAGCAATTCCAAACCGGGTCACCCGGTTTGGTCTATTTTAATTTTTTTTAAGCGACGCACCTCAAGATCATCGCTAATGTTTAAATATATTTTTTAATTTTTTATTTAAATATTTTAAAAAAAAATTTAGCGACACACTTCAAGTGCATCGCTAATAGTGGTAAATAATTTTTTAAAATTTTTTAATCTATATTAATGATATTTTATATATGTCCCTAATATTATACTATTAGCGACGTATGACTATAAACGTCGCTAATAATTATTTTACATTTATAAATTTTTTTAAAATAAATTATATATAAAAAAGATATTTAATTTTTTAATGTTTTATTATTAACGACATATGCCCTAAACGTCGATAATACTAGATTATTAGCGATGCATTTTATTAATTAGAGACGTAGCAATAAATGTCGCTAATAATGATAATTAACGACGTTTAAGCATAAATGTCGCTAATGAGCAACACCAACACCATTTTTATCGACGCATGTAGCGAAGCTTTTAGGACTATTAACAACACTTAAAAGCGTCACTAATAGTCGTTTTTGTTGTAGTGTGTGTTTAGCAAGGTGTTTAAGTTGTGAGTATCAAAGAAAAAAAAGGTTGTTCTCTAGTCTCAGCTTTGGTATAATAATTATTACCTTTAGCCCATCTTCATGGAAACCATAGCCTGCATGGTACAAATACGAACAAATATAAGTAGGATACTTGAAGATTAACAAAACATCCATGTAGTCTCAAGGAACAAAGACACAGTTCATGATGAGATAGTCATCTTCACATTAAAAACTGCCACAGTGAAGAAGCTGAAATTCACCTTGGTATGCCCCACAAAACCATATTCCTCTCTTTCCTTGTATTCTAGTAAGCTCGAGTGAAGCTTTAGTGGCAGCAACGGATGGAACCGGATGGCTTGTTGACCATTTATACAAAGTGTTTTCTGGTGTATGATGTGGATTGAGAGTCACAAGAAACGGAAGTTCAGCTCCAATATTCTGCAAGTTTACAAACATATCATCCTTTTACTAATGCTACTACAGTAATATGAGCTCGGAATGTTCAATATTGCCGCTGAAAAGGAATCAATTTGGCTATACAAGTTGTTACTATGTAGTTTGAATCTACAACTTTAACACCAGCTATTCACATCTTAAAGTCAAAGTAGGTCCCCGTTAAAAAGTATTCATGCATTAGAAGGGCTTCTGGAATAGAAAGAAAATATTTCCGACCTGAATAACATTAAGCCAGTATGTTACACACACTTTCTTGTCAACAGTTCCCAGAAAATTCCATGCGCTCCATGCTGATGGATTTTGGGGCATGAAGTTTTTGTCATGATGGAGATATATATCACTGCAATAGATAGAAGCATGAAATTGATAAAATGAACTTACGGAGCAGTACAGAACGAAATAAAGCTAAGCTTGAGTTACAAAATTTTCATATTTAGTGGATTAAAAAGGAATATAAATTGAATGGACAGACAAGGAAAATTACCTGTACACATATTGGAAGGCACCGAGAACTCTTCTTTCTTCATTGTTAGCTTCACTACTTAATGTTCTTAATGCATCTGGGGCATGAGTAGCCATAATACATCCGTCGTACATTTCTTGTGAACCATTTATGTCAAACACACAACATGCTAACAAATAAAAAAAATGGATAAGATTAAGAACATGTTTTTCACAGAAAAGTAAAAATAACCTGCATTTTGTGATTAATAAAATAAATTAGAGGCCTGTTTAGAAAAGTCTGGGCTCATGCAATTGCACAGAATAACAAATATAATCAGCATTATGTGATTAATAAAATAAATTAGAGGCCCGTTTCGAAGAGCCTGGCTTACTCATGACTACGTGAACCCAGGCATCTTCAGCCAATTTAAATTTGACAGCACATGTTATTCATGGGGCATTTAAGCCCAGAGTAACATGAGCCTGATTTAGATTCGACAGCTCACACAGCTTGGGCTTATAGAGTTGCGCGAGAACCTAGTCTCTTCTAAACTATTGCCAATATATTAGTATGTAAAAAAAACACATAATATAGAGATAATGAATATAACATGCATTTCTACATGTAATAATTAAGATCAAACCCTACCATAAGGTAGTACAATGCATCGACATAACACAAATAAGCCTTCAGTTCTTAGAATCTTACCCCCCTCCGCTGTTGAAACAAACTGTACCTCACAGCCCAATTTGATGTGGCAATTTTTTTTCTCCAACTCCTCTTTGATCTGTTATAGAAAATTAAATTTATTATATTCCAGTATTACAAGGTAATCTAACTATTTCCAAATTGATAAGCTATGTAATTATGCTCATACAAATTGGACAGCCTTTGTACAATTTCTGTCATACTTGAGAACTTCTCTAATAGGCTGACACACCAGTACAGAGAAATGTTACCTTGGTTGTGTAAGTACGAGATCTCCCTCTAATGGTAAGCCATTGTGGTCCACCAAACAGCTGCAAATAACATAATTATTGGTGATTAATATAGTATGAAGTTGTTTTAATTTTAAATTTACATAAGACGCAGAAACAAAGAATTGCTAGCACAGAACCGGTGCATGACATCCAACACTTAAAATTGCCAATACATGAGAAGTATACCAACCTGAAGAAGGTGATGATTTCGGCAAAATGAAAGAACCGAAAAGGCAGAGAATCTCAAAACTCCTTCAGCAGAACATGACCAGATACAGCTGCAAATTGGAACCTGTGGCATATTTTATTTTCCAAAAATAGAGCTTGTGAGACACTTTGTAGAGAGGGAAGATGATACAAAACATATGCACAAATTACAGTGAAGAACCTCACAAGATAAGCTTCATGAAACAACTGGGAGTATCCATGAGAGATAATGAAATCTCCCAGTGATTCGTTTTGGTCCAAGTCAGGATTATTCTCAAACTTTTCAAGGTACCTATCAATGAAATCAGTTTAGAATATTACTAATGGATGAATCATGATTTGTGAATGACTATAGATAAGGAAACAGTAGTAAGAACGGTATAATTGATGTAGACTGATGTCTAAACATGCCAAACTAGAGAGAAAGGGAAGGGAAGAGAAGAGAAGAGTGAAATTAACAAACTAATTGGACTAATTCTTGAATTTCCTTGATTGATCAAAATATGGCTGAGCATTACAATTTATAGGAGAATTATATATTAATCCTACTAACATAAGGAAGCTAATCTTAATGTAATTATAATTTAAGAAAAATACACAATCCTACTTAATCTAGGAAAGGAGACTAATCTAAGAAAATTGAAACTAATTAGGGTGGGACATAACAAAAATTTGGTTTGTAAAGCTAAACAAAATAATGTGTTGTATTTATAGTTAATGCAGTTTTATTCCTTTGACTTGGAGAGGATTTAATATATTGAAAGATGTGCATTAGGAAATCGATCTCAAATCAATTGAGTCCTGCTTATAGGAGCCCTAACTTACTTAGGCTTGTGTGAGCACTATTATTACATGTCATCATATTTTGATCCGATCCGATTATACAAATAACTCAAGGGGTAGATTGGTTTTAGTCTCCTTAAGTTGTCGAATCTTAGTCCAACAGCTCATGATGCCCAGGCTCCTGCATAAGCGTGTAAGCCTGTGCTCATATAAACTTTTTCTAAATCAATATAAAAATAAGGATGAACACCACGCAAAACGCTAAAATGGCTTGTTTAGACATCAATTAGCTTCATTGAGGTGGGCTCATCTTATTTGAATGAGGTGGTCCTGGCCAAAAAGGTATTTTTATGCTTTGTATTGATAATAACTATGCATGAGAATTGTTGATATTTAAAGTTAATGACATAAGGTAGTGTACATTAATGTCAACGTTACTTGAACTTGAGTGTATTTCAATGGGCGGAAGGCTATTGTGCACGGCTTAAGCAAAGGTCAATATCAGTGAAAAGCATGACAAACGCTTCTACGAGTGAAGTGTACGTAGAACCGTACTAGCACATAAGGACTTACGCGAGGGCATCGTGTTTGAACTTGACAATTTCCCGGAGCATCTGCCAGAAGTAAGGGCTGCATGCATTGCTTTTCTGGGCGAACAAGCTGGAGAGCCCGTTCCTTGTCCCCCATTCGCAGCCCTTGCCCCGGTCCAGACTGACTGAAAAGGACATGTCTGTCCTCTCCATCTCCACGCCCATCTTCTCAAACCACTCCATCATATTTGGGTACGTCACCTGCATGCATAATTTAGTTTATTTGGTTTAATTTAGTTTATTTTAAAAAAGAAATATATTATTTTGTACTTTGAAAAAAACTAAGTATACGTCAAAAAACAAACAGAAGTTTCTTTTTTTTTTTAACTACAAAGGTGAATAAGAAGAAAAAGAAAAAAACAAAAAGAGTCGAACTTACTCGGTTGAAAACCATGAAGCCCAAGTCCAATTCTATGTCATCGACATTAACAGTCTTGGAATGGCCGCCCAAGTAGTTTTCCTTCTCGTAGAGCACCACTTCCACCCCCGCCTCCACCAGGACTTGGGCCGCAACCAGCCCACTGATCCCAGCTCCAACCACAGCGATCCTCATTCTCCCGGATTTGAGTAGGCGGGTAGTGATTCTTTGCCTTTGTTGTCCTCCCTCAAGACTTTCACACCCTCTTCTTCTAATTGCCAGATGCTTTCCCTATTTGGTTGAACCAAGTTTTAAGGCATACCATGCATTTTGGATCTTCTTTACTCTTTCTTATATGAATTCCAATGTGGTTTCATTTATTGAAAGTCTTGAGACACGGCAACTAGTTGTTAACCTTTTCGCAAGGATTCATGTAGGTGATGATAATGGAAAACATTTTTTATGCTTCCCATTGACAATGAGCCTAGCATAAGTTACACGTAGGAGTCTTTCATCCATGAGATCGATGGTGCACACTAGCGCATGTTTATATTAGTATGCATTGTTAATATTAAATATCAAAGGCTCCTATGGATTGCTTACTCTAGGGTCATTGTCAATGGAGAACATGAAAAATGCTTGTCGGTGCTTTTCAGGCTATTGTATTAAAAAAATGGTGGTTGGCCCCAAGAGGCATTGTTGGATTGTTACCAAATTGAACAGTTGGTGAATTAACTTAATCATGAATGGTGCCTTTTGTAATACTGGATGGATTATAGATTTATGGGAAGGGGGTGTAGTGTGACGCTTCTTCCATATGTGTCTAATCATAGTCCATTACTTGTTGATATTAATCTCCTTCTATTTCAAGAAAGAAACCTTTCTTGTTGGATGAGTCTCGATGATTTTAGAGATTTGGTTTCTTTTTCTTGGAGTACAGAAGTTATTAGCAATCCATTGTTCATTATGCAAGGTTATGAAACTTAAGATCCTCAAGCAAAACATCAAAGCTTGCATCAAAGAAAAGTTTGGGAAAATTCAAAACATGGTTTATGAAGCAAATATTTCTCTTCAGCATTGGCAATTTTTTTATTAGGGATGACCCTTTTAAGGATGTTTATATTATGGAGGAAGCTAAAGCTTTAGCTATTTATAATTAGGAACTTTCAAGAGAAAAATCTTTTTCAAGCATAGAATTAAGTGGTTATTGGAAGGAGATAGTTATACAAAGTTTTTCCATATTGTAGCATCCAAAAATACTTCTCATAACTCTATTCATGGCAATTTTTTATTAGGGATGACCCTTTTAACGATGTTTATATTATGGAGGAAGCTAAAGCTTTAGCTATTTATAGGAACTTTCAAGAGAAAAATCTTTTTCAAGCATAGAATTAAGTGGTTATTGGAAGGAGATAGTTGTACAAAGTTTTTTCATATTGTAGCATCCAAAAATACTTCTCATAACTCTATTCATTCAGTTGTGGTTCTGTTGGCAATAATTTGGACTCAGCTAATGCCATTGGTAAGGAGGCTTCAAATTTTTACGAGGCATTATTTACTCCTACATCTCCTATTGGCACTTCTTTTAAAAGGGTAGCCTCAGCATTGACTAGGCAAATTCTTTGATTACTCCGGTTAGTCATGATGAAGTTGACCAGACTTTCCTCTCCAGTCTAGCGAATAAAGCTCCTGGTCCGTATGGTTACTCTATGTAGTTCTTTATTAGATAATGGGACAGTATTGGTGAGGATTTATGTAAAGTTGTTTCATTTTTTTTTTCTGTGGTTGAATGTAAAGAGGCTTAAATTGCACTTTCTTAACCTTTATTCCCAACGAAAAATGCGTTAACTCTTTTGAGAAATTTTAACCTATATCTTTGTGTAAAAAATCATTACTAAAATAATGGAGAACACATTCTCTAGAGTTCTTCCTTCCATTCCTTCCATCATTAGTGAAAATCAAGTTATTTTTTTAAGGCAAGCTTATTGCGAATAATATCCTCCTTGCTCATGAACTACTTCACAATTACCACAACAAGAGACATTCTAAAAAGAATTGTATAAAAGTGGAACTCAAAAAACTTTTGACAAGATGCATTGACACTTTGTTCTTCAAGCCCTCTTGGATATTAGTTGTCCTATTTGGATTTCTTAGATAGAAGAGTGTATTTCAACAACCTCTTTTTGTGTTCTTATTAATGGATCCAGGGCCGGCTTGAACCCTAGGCAACTTAGACAGTTGCCTAGGGCCCCACCAAATACGAGGGCCCCCAACATATAATACAAAAAATCCTAGGCCCCATTAAACATCACAAAAAAAAATCTATAATGCATAATTCATTAAATGCAATTTTTTAGAAAACCAAATAAACATATACCAATATTATTACATGCTATGTGAGCTTGTTCTATACAATAGATATAGATTATCACTTACCATATGAATTATTTTCTTTTAAATTAAAATACCCACTTAATGTTATTTTAGCCTTGAAATTTACAAAACCCAAGCCCCAACTCTTTTACACATTTTTATAGATCTTACTATTTCACCGAGACACCAAATTCCTTACAACAAACACTAATATCTCTCTCACTTTTCAAATATAGTAGAGTTTTCTCACCTTTACATTAATAGGATGAACTTTTTAGGAGTAGGAAAGGCAATTTTGGGAATTCGGATCTCCATTTTGTTCAATTTAAAAAGTTTGGTACTTAAAAAACAAAATTATAAGCTTATTTTTCCTTTTCTAATATGTGGGTTTTACCATTGAATAAAAAATATTATTTTTTAAATATAACTATTAATATAGGAAGGAGAGAATATAATAAAGGAAACGAACAATTTCTAATATATGTAAGAAAGGAAAACAAGTCACTCATTAATTGGCATGCCAAGTGAAGCTAGCATATGGAGGTTTCTAAGAATTGGGGATGCGGTGGGGGGGCTGGGGAAGGCCTTCGTCATTTTTTTAAAACAGCTTATGTGTACAATTTAAGATGTGCTTAGTTGAATAAATATATTATTTTTATAAAAAAATAAATTCTTGATAAATTTATTAAAGTAATAAAGAAGATATTTGAGAAACTTAAGTTAAGGTTAGTAATTGAACAACTAATTTTAATAATTATTTTATTACATTAATCTCTCAAATTAAATGTAAAAAGACTCATCTAAGATTTTGCCTTAGGCCTCAAATTTTATTGAGCCGGCCCTGAATGGATCTAACTATAGCTTCTTTCCAAGTAAATGTGGTTTGTATCAGGGTGCCCTCTTTCTCCTATTTTGTTGGCCCTGGTTATGCAATTTTTAATAGATATTCTCACACTTTCAATATGAAGGTTGCGGCACCATTCATTTCCACTAGAACGCTCTTGTAGTATCTCGCTTACTTTTTTGCAAATGATATCTTGCTATTCTCTCAGGAGTCATATGATTCTGCTCTTGGTCTGAAAGTGGCTATTGATTTATTCAACCAAATCAGTGGCCTTATGGCAAATGAGTATAAAACTAGCATCTTCTTCTCTGCCAGTTTTACTAAAAAACCACTCTTATTCAATTGTTTGGTTTCAAAGAAGGAACTTTGCGTCTTCATTACTTTGGCCTTCCTCTCTTTTCTGGAATACTTCAGGCCTCTATTTATTCAAAAATTCTTGACCATTTCCACGCAGCCTTGGCAGGGTGGAAGAAATCTTACTTTTTTTATGCAGGGAGACTAAAGCTTCTGAAATCTATACTTTCTAGAATGCATATTTATTGGTTCCTCCACTTCATGCTTCCCTCTAGTATCATAAAGAAATTAGAATCTCTCATGTCTAATTTTCTTTGGAGCAATTTTGATGAAAGTTGTACATTTCAACCTATAAGTTGGAAAAAACGTTTGCCTTCCTAAGGATGACGGTGGTCTTGGAATCATATCAGTGAAAGATTGGTGTTCTATTGGCTTATCTATATATTTCTAGAGATTTTTAAAAGATATGAATCCTTTGTGCATCAAATGGATACATGGATATTATATTTCATATAATCTATATGACACTGCAAGGCTCTGCCTCTTGGGAAATATTCTCTCTATTTGAAGTAAGATGATTGATTTTATTTCTTATAAAATTAATGACGCACTACAAGAAAAAAAAAGACTATTAGCAATACTTTTAAGCAGCACCAATAGTCATAAAAGTGTTTCAATGACTATTAGTGATGCTTAAAAAATATCACTAAATGCGTAAAAAATAATCCCATTGTAACTGCTAATTAGCTATGCGTATAAAAAAGCGTCGCTAATAAAATTGCTATTATCAATGTTTTTTTGCATCACTGATATTAAAAAAATAAAAAGCCTTACTAGCAACGCTTATTTGTGTGTTTCTAATAAGAAAAAAAATTAGCAATGATTTTAAAAGCGACGCTAATAAGAAAAAAAAATTAAAAAATAATAAAAACCATTATTAGAGACGCGTTGCTAATAAGAAAAAATTAAAAAATAATAAAATGGTTATTAGTGACACTTTTAAATGCGTCACTAATAAAAACAAAATCATGTCAAGGGCGGGATAAGGGGATGGGCACCGGAGTCCAATGCCCATCCGCCGGTAGGAGAAGGGGAGGGGAGAAGGACTCCAGACTCTGGCTGGAGGAGCCGAAGCCCCTCCTCCTCCCCATCCCTGATTCCTTTGCCCATTTTCTCTCTTGCATTTACCACACCGACTCTTCCCATAAGTTCCCCATCTGCCACCAGTGCAACAGCCTTCTCTCCATGCTCACCCAAGCCCACACCAACCACCTATCCCCCTTCTTCCTCAATATAGTCTAGAGCATCCTCCACCGCCATTGTGAACCCAACTCCACCATCCTCTATGCCTACACTGATGCTGTCTACACCGTTGGCTCCTCTGCTTTCCTCAAGCCGCTCTCCAACACAATTTTCCTCGAGCGTGGCTTCCACATCCAGATTGGCAAGACCCTTTGCCTCACCACTGCTATTGACACAGCCCCATCGAACCCACCTAGCTTTAGCGCATCCTTCTATGCTTCTTAAAGCTACTTCGGTCTAATGCTTTCAAGGCCAAGCCCACGCTCATCACCGACATTGGAAGCATAGTCCGCGTAGGTGGGGTGGCATGGGCAGCGCTTATAAAAAAGAGTCGCAAATGCTATTTTTTAAATAAATCTAACTATTTATCTCCCTTCTCTTCTCTTTCTCTCCTCTTCTTTTCCTCTCTCTTTCCTCTTTCTCTCTCCTCTGTCTCTTCTCTCTGCCTCTCTCTCTATCTCGCTTCTCTTTTCACTCTCTCTCCTCTCTCTCTCTCTCTCTTTCTCTTCTCTCACCTCTCTCTTCACTCTCTCTCTCCTCTCTCTCCCTCTCTCCTGCCCTCTCTATCTCTCTTTCCTCTCTCTCTCTTCTCTCTCTCTCATCTCTCTGTTCTCTATCTCTTTTTCTTTCTCTCTCCTCAGTCTCGCTCTTCTCTTTCTTTCTCTGCCTCTCTCCCTCCCCCTCTCTCTCCCTGTCTCTCTCTCTTCTCCTTCTCTCACACGCATCAGGATGAATGCCTGCTCTCAAGAGGAGAGAGGAGAAAGTAGGAGAACTTAATTTAAATATTTTCTTATTATATGTTAAAATAATAAATATTAAATATAATATAATATGTTTACAATATTTTAATTTAATTTTTTTGCATTTATTTATTATATATTATATATTTAATTAATAATTAAAATTAATTAGTACAAAAAAATTTAGAACTATTTGCTATGTTTTTTTAAAGCATAGCAAATAGTACCCTATTTGCGACGCTTTCAAAAAAGTGTGCAAATAGTCTTAAACAAATTAAGGTCGCAAAAAGTAGTTTTTAGCATTTTTTATTGCGTGGCTAATAGTTTTTGTTGTTGTAATGATGGTAGAAATACTCTATTTTGGTTGGGTCCTCGGGTACAAAATTTTACCCTTCTTCATAACTATGGTAAGCGCCTAGTGCACCAAATGGAGAGTCATCATCTTGTTTATGTCTCAGATTGTTTGATTAATGGTCAATGAAAGTGGACTCAACATATAGACTTGAGATATGAACATTTGCTTCATGTTATTGGTGATCATATTCCTATTCTTAACTTGGATGTTGATATGATCAAATGAAAACCAAGTTCATCAGATATTTTCTCAACAAAATCTACTTACAAGGTTCTTGCCAAGCATGCTACTAAGTTAAAATGGATCTCCCTTGTTTGGTTTAAATATAATATTCCTCGTTATTCATTTATAGATTGGTTGATGCTTTACGGATGCCTTCTTACCCTAGATAAATTTCAAGCTAGAGGCATTCAAGTCGTTAATAGATGTATTCTTTGTAAGGTAGATTGAGACAGGTGATCATATTTTCTTCAAATGTGGTTATTCAAAATGGATCATGAGTAATATTTTCATATATTTTAGAGTAGATATCTCTTGCAACCAATCTCAATAGGCTCTACATCATATTCATTTCTTCAGTCACTCTATTCCTGGCTTGGAATTTTTATTGAAATTGTTTATGAATTGTGTAGTCTATTTCTTATGGAGGGATGTGAAAGTCAAGTTAGAACTTATGTTAGTGCTAATTTTCATCTTTCAATGATTGTTAGTGAATTCTCTTTCATTGCTGAAAGATGACTTTTGTAATTTGCTCCTAGTCTGCAGCTTGCAGGTAAATTATGTCTTGGATAAACAATGCATTTACTAGCATTTTTATTAATGAGTAAAAGAGTTAAGCATCAAGCACCGGCAGAATTTTCTTCACATGCCAAAACAGCATGCCCAAGTGCTATTTGCTAAAAGAAGAAAATTGAGCAAAAGCTGATGCTAAAGTCACTTGTATTATGAGAAGGGCCTTTGTCACCCAAAGCAGATCAAAACTTGTCCTCAATTAGTGGGTGCTTTTTTTTTTTATAATTGAAATTTCATTAAACAAAAACAGGGGCGAAGCCCGGAAAAAAACTTGCAACCCTATTACCCACAAGCTAGGAGCAAGGGGCGAACTACAAAATCCAAGCTTGCATCTTACAAACCAAGAGCTAGGAGGAAGCCATGTCGGAAATGAAAACTAAACCAAGCAAACCACCCCCCCAAACACTAAAACAACCAAGATATAGGAGAGAGGGGAGAGAGAGAGAGGATAGGAGAGAGAATTAAAATTGTTATTATAAATTATTTTTAAAATTTTTACAAAATAAATTCCTATTAGCGACTCATATATGTATGCATTACAACTAACTTAGGGTAGTAGTGACGCATACGTGTAAGCGTCGCTACGATCCTCGTGTAGTAGCGACACATACATTATGTGTCGCTAATAGTTTTTTATTTTAAAAAATTAAATTAAAAGAGATAGAGAGTGAGAGTGAGGAGAGATAGAAGAGATGGAGAGGAAAAAGAGAGAAGGGGGAGGGAGGAGAGAGGGGAGAGAGAGGAAGAGAGAGAGGGACGGAGAGAGGGGAGGGAGAGAGGAAGAGAGAGATAGAGTGGAGAGGGAGATGAGTTTTTTATTTAATTTATATTATTAGCGATGTGAGCGTCGCAAATAGCATACCTATTTGCGACGCTTACTAAGAAGCGTCACTATTAATAAGTATATTAGTGATGCTTACCTAGAAGCGTTGCAAATAGTATAACGATTTGCGACGCTCTAGGCTAAGCGTCGCTAATACAAATTTTTTTCGCCCTCATGGGCAAAATTTCAACCGTGCCTGCAAAATTTTTGCCCGCGCGGTTATTTAACCCCCGCCCCTCTCCCCTGCGGCGCTTCCCCCCTCCGCCAGCTGTGCCCACTCCTTCCGCAATCCGCTGCCCTCCTCCGCCAGTCACCGCCCCCCTCTTCTAACTTTTTTGAAAATATTTTAATATTAGCGACGCATTAAAAGCTTCTCTAATAATAAATTATTAGCGACATATGTTATTATGCGTCACTAATAATCTCTTATTTGTAACGCTCGTTTATGCATCGCAAAAATGTTGATATTAGAGGCACAAATTTATGCATCACTAATATTGCACTATTAGCGATATTTTTGTATAAGCATAGATAATTAGTTGCTTATTAGCAATATTTTTGTATAAGCATAGATAATTAGTATTAGCAATTGGACTTGTATCGACATTTATGGGGACATTTTTTATGCATTGCTAATAGTCATTAGTGACGCTTATGGGACTATTAGTGATGCTTAAAAGCGTCGCTAATAGTCCTTTTTGTTGTAGTATTTATAAAGTGGTTTTAATATAAAATAATATTAAAAAAATAAAATAAATCCTTATTAGCGATGTTTTTTAAACGTTGCTAGAAGTTTTTTACCTATGCTTTAGAAAAAAAACATTGCTAATAATTGTGAATCACAAACCATAAATAAGTGTCGTTAATAATATATTATTAGTGATGCTTGTTAACAAATGGCACTTTATAAACCATCGCTAACGCAAAAAATTTATTTTAAACAATAAAAAACTCTTATTAGCAGAGTTTTTTTTGTCGCTAATAAGAAAAAATTAAAAACGTCTCTAATAAGATTTTTTTAAATAATAAATCCCACCTCTGGAAAGGGGGAGGGAGGGACGCCAGCGGCGGAAAGGGGGGGAGCGGCAGAGAAAGGGGGAGCCGGGAGGAAAAGAAGGGGAGGACACCAAAGTGTCATAGGACGAACCCCAGACACCGGCGCATGAGTCACTCTCGTCCTCTGGCATCCACAGGGGGGAGGAGGGGAGCCGAGGGGATAATTAAAAACACTAATAAAATTTCGCTCGTGTTTATTATTTGTGATGCATTCTCAAAAGCATTGTAAATAACATATTTTGTCTAAGCGTCGCAAATAATGCATCTATTTGTTATTTGTGATGCTTAGCCATAAGTGCCACAAATACCCTCTCTTCACTCTCTCTCTTTCTCTCTCTCTCTCCCTCCCTCTATTTATCTTCTCTTTCTCTGTCTATCACTCTCTTTCTCTCCCTCCCTCCCTCCCCCTCTCCCTCTCTCTTCTCTCTCTCCCCCTCTCTCTCTCTCTTATCTCTCACTCTCTTATCTCTCTCTTGTTTCTCTCTTTCTCTCCTCTCCCACTCCTCTCCCTTCTCTTTTTCTCCCTCCCTCTTCTCTCTCTCACCTCTCTCTTCTCTCTCCCTTATCTTTCTCTCTCCTCCCCTCTCTCTTCTCTCTCTCACGCGTCAGCATGAGCCCCATCTTTGAGGGGAAATGATCCTACTGGTAGGTCTTCCGAAGCTGTTCCAAGAAGGAAAAAATGGGCAGAGAGAGGTTAAAATGATCAGACTCCTCGAGTTAGTGGGATAAGGCATCTGCGACAGTGTTGTTCATCTCTTCCTTGTAGACAACCTCATAATCATACCCCAATGATTTGTTGACCCATCTCTTCTATGTTGGGGTGGAAGCATGGAGCTTAATGAAAATTTTCAATGGCTTATGTTCCACCTGAAGTAACACCACCCAAATGTTGCTGCATGAGGCATCAATTTCCACAGTGAATGGCTGTGAGAAGTCCAGAAAGGCAAGGGCCGGAGCAGCAATATAGCGGTCTTAAAGGTATCAAATGCTTGTTGGGCAGTAGGAGACCAAGTGAAAGAGTCGACCTTTAACAAAGCCGTTAGCAGAGCAACCAATGATCCATAGTGCTCTATGAAATGTATGTAGTACCCAGTGAGGCCAAATAAGACCCACAAGGTCCGTGGTGTTGTGGGCACAAGCCAAGAGAGCATAACATGCACCTTTGAAGGGTCCATGGACACCACATGACCGATGATCAGGTGTCCATAGTACTCAACTTGTTCACTACCAAAGGTATATTTCAAACATTTAAGAAATAGATGATGATGGTGAAGGACTTCAAAAATGGACCCAAGGTGGAGTGCATATTCTTCTTGAGTGGCATTGTACACCAAAATGTCATCAAAGAAGGCAAACACAAACCAAGGCGAATAGGGATGGAACAGATCATTCATAAGGAACAAGAAGGTAGATGGAGCATTTGTCAGGTCAAACAACATTACAAGGAACTCATAGTGGACGTCATTGGTCTGAAATCCATTTTGTGGACATCGGTGGGGTGCATCCGATTCGAATGGTAGCCGGAATGAGATCCAACTTAGAAAAAAACTGGTGCCACACAACTAATCCAACAGTTATTTGATGACGGGGATAGGATACTTATCCTTGTGTGTGATGGTGTACAAAGCTCAGAAGTCCGCACAAAAATGCCACATCCCTTCCTCCTAGACTAAGAGCACGGGTGACAAATACGAACTATTGCTAAGCACGATAATCTGTGAAGTGAGCATATCTTGAACAAGTTGTTCTATTTCAACCTTCTGAATCTAAGGGTTGCGGTAGGGCCAAACATTGGCAGGAGCGATGAGATGGGAATATGGTGGTCATGGGTGCGTGCAAGTAGCAGGCATGACGGCTCAACAAAGAGATTTGTGTTGTCTGACAGAAGAGCTGGCAAAGCCTCCAATAGGGAGGCAAGCGTGCGACACTTGTGATTTTTTGTATTGTATTATTGTGCATTTTATAATTATTAAGATATTAGTAGATATATAGTGATTCTTGAGTTTTGTTAGTGTTTCTTTCGAAGAATCGACAAACTCCTTTAGTAATGTTAGTATTATTGAGTAATAAACACAATAAAGTAGCAACAATGATAAATGCAATTTTCTTTCAACATTTTATAAACAAAGAGTTTCTATCGGTATGCATCAACACATCAGTGTTTCCACCGGTAAAATTCTAATTCATTGTCGATAAGGTTCGACACGTCGGTGTGGCACCCAGTATTCTGATTACGCTTAACCTAAGAGGGTTTAGAGGTAATTATGTAATTTCAGTTAAGTCTTAATGGGTTTTAGGAATAAAATTCTTGTATTTGGTTAGAGCTCAAAGTAATGATCGTAACGAACCAAAGAACACGTGAAACGGAGGCTGGGAATGAAAGTTATGACCTCGGGAAATGTGCCACATGGGCAGGACCGACTTTCAAAGTGCCAGAAAACCTACCCATGTGTGGTCTAGTTTGGACTCATTGATACGAGTCCATCGGTGCCACGATCGTACAATTCCGACTTCGGGATAAGAAGTTATTACGTTTTGAAGTTGGAATTGTATTTGAATGAAATAATAATAACATATTCAAGAAAGGACGGAATAGCTTACATCATCAGAGCCAAGCCGAGCCGCGCCACGCCGCAGAGCAGCGGGACACGCGATTACGGCCGTCCGTATGACGCACGTGGGATGCTCAGCGAACGTGCGGCGCTGCCGCATGCGTGTCAGGCGCGTCGACTAGTGCAGCGATCTAATCATTTTGCGCCACATGGCACGTGCACGTGCGTGCGCATTCCGGCTTCCCATGTACGCTCGCACACCAGTTTTCTATAAATTCTCATTCCGATCATTTTTCCGGAGGAGTTTCTGAAGTCATTCTGAGTCTGTTTTCTTCCGTTGAAAAAGCGTTCTTAGCTAATTCGAGGGTGTTCTACGCAATGGAAGCATCCATTCTTTGAGTTAGCAACCCTATATAGGGGAAATATCCCAGGGGAAGGGGAGGTTTTGTCTGCCGCCTACGGGCGCAGAAAGGGTAAAGTATCTCCGAGTGAGGGGAGATTCTATATGCCGCCTACGGGCGCAAAAAGGGTAAAGTGTCTCCGGGTAAGGGGAGGTTCTATCTACCGCCTACGGGCGCAAAAAGGGTAAAGTGTCTCTGGGTAAGGGGAGGTTTTGTCCGCCGCCTACAGGCGCGAAAAGGGTAAAGTGTCTCCTGGTAAGGGGAGGTTCTGTCCGCCGCCTACGGGCGCGGAAAGGGTAAAGTGTCTCCGGGTAAGGGGAGGTTCTGTTCATCACCTACGAGCGCATAAAGGGTAAAGTGTCTTCGGGAAAGGGGAGGTTCTTTTCGCCGCCTACAGGTGCGGGAAGGGTAAAGTGTTCCGAAGTTAGAAGAGGTTTTGGCTGCCGTCTCCGGATCAGAAAGGGAGGACACCTTGAGCAAACGAACAACTCCGAACGTTGCCACTTTAGGAATTGCAGGGGAGTACGCTTTTCTGACCTTCTAGTATAATATGATTTATATGAATGCACATTATAATTAGTAATATACTAATTAAGATATATAATTTGCTGATCTGATATATGTTGATATGTTCTTATTTAATCTACTTTGATTTATTCTGTTGTGATCTGAATTACTCTGAAATGCTCTATTGTGATTTGACTTACTCCGATCTAATGTGACGGGTATGGTCGGATGAAATCTGATATGATCTGATGGGATCTGATATGATCCAACATGCTCTGTAGTGTGTTCTGCTCTGCTCTATTGTAGAGTGGGACATGTGTTTTTGTTAGTATTCTGCTCACCTATGTGAGATGTGTATTTTACTGAACTATTGGCTTTCGTTTGACTCCAACGATTTATAAGATTTCCATTTGATTCCGAATGATTATTCAGATATAAAGATATACGTATTTTAACGTATATGATTTTGTGATGCCTAATGAATGTATTAGCCGTTAGGCAGAACTACGTTCGGATCCAATTGTATTAGAACATCAGAGATGGTATCCAATACATACGTAGGCAACCAACGATAAAATAACGTTGGTCTGATCCAAATTAGTTATAAAATTAGGTTTGTTCTGATCTATGCGCAATAGAATATTATAGCTTCGTAGCGCGTAGAAGTATGTTATGACTCTCGCACTCAGAGTCTACAACTCCTAGTCAGTTGAGTTTTAATTTTTTTGCTTATTTTATACACTCTGATTCTGTTTTCCGAACTAACCCCCGGTCTGAGGTCAGGTTTTGCGGGTCGGGGCATTACAGTCGGTCACTTCATCAATGAGGCACCAGATTCACTATCGGCAGGTCAACGACGCGTTAGTGTTTTGGGTGAATCTTACCGATGGGTTTGAAACTGCATATAGAAGCATATTTGTACAATTTTTGAGATAGTTGTGTGCAAGAATTCAGTTATTTTCCCTTAATATAAATACCTTTGACAATCCTTGACCCAAATTCCTCGAATTCCCTGACTTTGGGAGAAAGGTGAAGGATTAAGGCACGTCAAAGTCTAGAGGAAAAGGGAAGATGACAAAGTTTGTGGAGACCACTACTAACTTTGTTACTATGATTTGGTTTTGAAGTGATTGTATGAGTTGAATTGTGATTATTTCATGGTATGAAAGCATGTTAGAGAATGATTTCGGATACTAATGTCTTGAATATACTCAAAATCATGTTTTCCCACTTTATATTGATTATGAAACAGATTAATCATCATTAGTTACTATAGAAAGCCATGCATGGAAAGAATAGTGATATGGCATGTTTTGGAGTGAATTTGGAAACCGGGTATTGTCTTAGTTGTCTCTTGCAGATCATCAGCACAACCACCTACATGTCAATAACAACATCGGTGAAAGGAGAGAGATAATAGTACTAGCATTGACATGCATCAATGCATCGGTATAAAACTAGTCAATCATCTGCAGTGTGATTAACACATTGGTGGAGCGCTGAAGAATTAGGTTTTTCCATGTCAACCCGCTGTCGTTGAGGGTTCGACATGTTGATAGGCATTATTGGTGACAGATCTGACATGTCGGTGAGTTTATTGACAATAAGTCGGTATTCTATAATTTTTGAACATGAGTTATGATATGTTATTATTAAATATAATAATGACATGCGTTTATGTGCAGAAAAATATATTTTTAGTGTTCTACCAAAGATGGTAGGGCTGCTGCTACACCTGCATAACGCACACTTATGGCACATGCCTCATGCTTATAGATGAGGGCCCGAACATGCGTTTAGATGCTGTTGACTTTGAGCAACCCTAGAGCTACAAATATGAAATAGAACGTGTCTATATATACCCGGAAAATCCCCTTAATACCCCAATAACCCAATAAACTCCCTAAATGAATTTTTGAGGAAAATGAGGTATTGAGATCCTTACTGATCAGTGATTGATCAATAAGGATTCAAGTGGCTTGGGGCTTTTAAGGGGGATGAATTAATATATTTGAGCAAGTTTAGACTCGTAGTGAAATATTTGAGCATGTGAGACGCTTGCTTTGAACTATCTATATAGAAAGAAATCTAAATAACAAGGGCCAGTTTTCAGGTAGAAGCAGTCTTCAACACTAATGTCCTTTGCTTTGTTTGTTAAAAGCAATTAACAACAAGCAAGGGAGTGGTCTAGACACGCACATTGTCTCAGTTTTCACACGGTATTGTGCATAGGGTTTCTTTGTTGTGCAAGCTAGCTAGCACCACCCACCGTCATGCCCTTTACACCTGATCACAAACCAATTTAATTTTCACACCATGTGGTACAATCGTAGACTATCTCATAATGGTTGTTCACGAATAAAATGTAAGCTCCTGCATGCTTTTATTTTCACAAATTGCATCTCGTCTCTATGTCTTTCCATGATTTTTTTTTTACGTAGCTCCTTTTTACTTACTGCTCAAGTCAGTTTCATACTTCCGCCAACCTAAAAATTAAGATATTGGAGAAAACTTCGAAATTAGATGATCAAGTATTATTTATAACCCATCTACTTGCACCAATGTCCACTAGTCATTGCATCACGTGAAAACTTTATCAAAACGGACCCACATTGTAAACATTGGGGTCAGCTAGGGGTGGAAATGATCTTCCGTCGATAGTGTCCAAGTCCTCGTCTGCACTATTCAAGACCGATTAACCGTGACCGAATAGACCAACTATTTTAGTCACTTTCACAGTCAAAATACACTACTTCTTAGAGAAGAAGATTATTACAGCTAGGGACGGACCGACACTGTAAACATTGGGGTCAGCTAGGGGTGGAAATGGTCTTCCGTTGACAGTGTCCAAGTCCTCGTCTACACTGTTCGAGACCGATTAACCATGACCAAATGGACCAACTATTCGGTCACTTTCACAGTCAATATAAGCGGTCGACCGCTTGACCATGGTGTAACTGATTGTTGCAAACATTTGTATTCAACAATTCAATAATTCTTACACAAAGGTTTTTACTCTCTTTTTCCCCTTTTGTAATATGCATAAGGCTATCAATTACTTATCCATTACCCTAGCGGCTGAATATCCAATACCATGTTACCTCATTTCAAGGGACTTACATGTGGTACCCCTACCTAATAACTATATCAGCAGCCATAATTTTCAAGATACATACTATATAGAGTATAAAAAGAAAAAATGATAATTTAGTCAAGCAAAAATGTGACTAGGATGTCTTTATGACATGCAGTATTAAAATTCTTCAGCTTGAAGGTATTATTAAGATTTACAACCACGCCCAATGTATTCAAAGTTGAAACATAGTCTATTAAGGAGATAAAATCAAATAATGAATTTCAAAACAAAAGGACGTGAGACAAAAACATCAAGCAATATCACCTCCTAAGTAGGCGACAAGGAGGAAAATCATATACAGAACAAGAACATTACATTAGACAAGGTCTTCAAGCAATTTTACTTCCTGAAGACAATGAAAAGGGGATCACTTCATGACTCAGGAGAACAAAATGTTCAAAGAAGAAAAGAAAGACATACCATACAATACAAATACTGGTTAAGCAAATTGCAACTCAAACCAAACATATAACAATTACTTTAGTATAAATTAGGTAAAAGTAGAAAAAACAAAAACAAAAATGGACAGACTGTGTCTGTGACCGTGTCCGCCGGAGAGTCGATCACAGTCATGGTCATGACACTAAATGGTCACGGTCAGTTTGACCGTGACCAGATGCCCAATTTCCACCCCTAACCAGTCAGCTGACCCCAATAACATTCGACTTAGTTATGAACCTCATTAATATGGTTCATGGGGTTGAACTTGAAAAAAGATGGGGTAATTCATCCCCTTTACCTTTCCATGTTAGTTTTTTAGAGGAAACAGGTGCAAAGCTTGTGGTATTTCCTATTCACCCATTAAAATATGGGGTGGAGGTGGGCGACACAACACGCAGTGGTTTATTAACAAGCAGGGCTACCATATGCGCCTATTGCTTTTCTCATCCTTTAATATCTGCTAGTGGATTTTTTTTTCTATTATGATTAAAAGAGATGAGGAAATTAGTACAGTGTATTTTTGTTTATCTGGAAACCAAGTTTCTCGATTGTTAGTTTGATTTGTATCTAAACTCATTCTAAGTATGAACAAACATTTTCTTATTTAAATAAACTTCCTATTTAATTGTTGTCAAGCCATAGATTTTCATGCTCCTCAACATAATACATAGATACCAAATCTAATGCTTGCCTTGCTATGAATTCAAGTAGCTATTGAAAAAAATTCAACCATTAAGATGCAAATTGCAATGGGAATATTGCATTAAGCATCTTTGGTCCGAAAAAGGGTCAAGAAACTTCCCCGATGTTATAACATACTCTCTCTGTTTTAAATTAATAGCTACATTGATTTTTCAAAAAAATACCAAAATTTATTCATATTAAAAAAAAATAGACCTATTAATATCAGAAGAGAGGGTAATTTCATTAGCACTTTGTTTCACGAAGGTAACTACTGTAAGCACTACGTTCTTTGATTAGTTTTTAGTACAATTTCAACTGAGTGTAGTTAATAAATGTGCTATCTTTACTAGTTTCAATAAAGGATTTGACTTCTGAAGTATATATACTGCAGGTTTGGATGATGAGACAAGCATTTTTATTATTGTAAATGGCATCTGAAAATAGACTATTAGTAACACTTTTAAGCATCAATAATAGTCATACATGCATTGCTAATGCATATTAGCGATGCTTTGTCGTCGATAATAGTCTTGTCGCTTGCATTAGCGATACTTTGTCGTCGATAATAGTCCAGTCGCAATTGCTCATTAGCTACACATACGAAAAAGCGTCGCTACTAATATAGTATTAAAGATATTTTTTCTTACATCGCTAATATAAGATTTTTTACGACGCTATAAAAAAGCGTAGCTAATAGTATATTATTAGCGATGCTTCAATGCAAGCGTCCCTAATAATAAACTGTTAGAGACACTTTATATGGCGTTGCTAAAATTTTAAAAATTTAAAATAAAAAAATATTAATAAGGTGTTTTTAGCGATGCTTTTAAAAGCGGCACTAATAAAAGAAAAAAAATTAAAAATAATAACCCTTATTAGCGACATTTTGAAAAGCATCACAAACATGAAAAATGTTTGGAAAATAATAAAAAACTAATTAGCGATGCATGTATAAGCGTCGCAATAAGAATAAAAAATTAAAAAAATACCTTTATTAGTGACACTTATATAAAAAATTTAGAAAAAAAATAAAACCGAGGAAGAGCGCTGGATTCTTGCGGCCATCCTCCGGCAGGGGCAGGGGCAGGGGAGGGGAGAGTAGGAGGGAGACTAGGGATGGGAAGGGGCTCTGGCTAGAAGAGCCGGAGCCCCCCCGCCGCCGGCTAGATGATGGGGCCAGTGGAACGGGGAGGGGGGAGGGGGAGAAACAGGGGAGAAGAGAGGGGGGGGAGCATAGAGGGGCAGATTGGGTGGGGGGGAGGGGGTATGCAAAGGGGAAAGTGCTTGGGGGAGCTTCGGGAGATGGAGTGGGAGCTTCTGTGTCAGCTCTTTTGGAGATAAGTGGTTGCTTACGGGAGATCCAACGCAGAGCGGTCGCCATCGAGGAGGGAGAGCTTGGAGACGAAGAAGATGAGCCCTGTCCTCAAGAAGCCCAAGTTGGAGGAGAGGATTGAACTCAAATCGGATGCCAAGGCCCAATCCAAAGCAGAAATGGAGGAAGAAACAGCTAGCGGACGAGCAGGAAGAGGCCATCATGGCGCTAATGGAGCATCGGGTCGGAGAGGTTGACCACCTTAAGAAGAAGCTAGCCTATTAGCAAACCCAGATGGAGGAGGCCCAGGTGCGCCTCCGTGATTCCAAGGCCTAGTTGGTCCACCTCCTTTCCCGCCTGAAGAAGCCACCGCCAAAATCCTCCGTCCAGCCCGCCTCCAAGCCCGAACTTGTCATCCCCCCTGCGTCCACCCCAGGGTCTCCATTTTGGCAGCACGACCCAAAAAAGACCCACCTTGGTGGGTGGCACTGGGTCACTAGCCGCGCTCCACCTCAAGGAGAGGCCGGCTGCAGAGGGTGGAAGTTGAGGAGACTGGCACTAAGCCTGGGGAGGAGGAAACGGGACGAGAGCGCCGGGTTAATAAGCGTGGGCGAAATTCGCCAGTGCACAAAAATTTCACACGCAGGAGAAAATAGCCTGCGCAATCGAATTTGCCTGTGCACAAAAGTTTGCGCATGGGCGAAAATGTAGGTTTTTGCGACGCTCCACCAGAAGCATCACAAAAAAAGTAGAAGCGTCGCTATCTTGCGGTAATTTTTTGTGACATCCGACAAATGCGTCGCTGATAATGCATTATTTGCAATGCACTTCTAAGTGCATCGCAAATAATACATATTTAATTTTATATTTAAATGTCCTCCCTTTTACTTCACTCTCTCTCCTTTCTCTCTCCCTCCCTCTTTCTTCTCTCTCTTCTCTTCTCTCTCTTCTCTTCTCTCTCCTCTCCCTCTGTCTTCTCTCTCTTCCCTCTCCCTCTCTCTTCTCTCTCTCCTCTCCCTCTCTCTTCTCTCTCTCTTCCTCTCCTTTTCTCCCTCTCTCCCTCTCTCTTCTTTCTACCCTCTCTCTCTTCTCTCTACCCTCTCACTCTCTTCACCATATTTCTCTTCTATCTATTATCACTCCTCTCTCTATCTCTCTCTTCTCCTTTATCCCTCTACCCTCTTTCCTCTCTCCCCCACATGCGTCAACTTGAGCCACTGCACTGAGGATGAGAGGGTAAAGAGTGGGGGAATTTTTTTAGATTTTTTAATTATATATTATATTTTAATAATATATATATATAATGATGACGCTTAATAATAAACGTTGCTAATAACCTAATTTATTAGCGACGCAAAGGCTTAAGCGTCTCTAATAACCTAACTTATTAGCGATGAATAAGCTTAAGCGTCGCTGATAATAGTATATTAGCGATGCAATTTACTATAAGTCGCTAGTAACATTTATTTTTTTATTTTTAAAATAAGATGTTTAATAAAAAATTTAAAAATCAAAATTAAAATTAGAGAGAGAGGAAAGATGAGAGAGAAAGGAACGTCTCTCTTTCCCCCTCTCTCCTCTCTCTACACTCTCTCCTCTAATTTTAATTTTTTATAATTTTTATTTTTAAAAATAATAAAATAAAAATTATTAGCGACGCATAGAAATATGCGTCACTACTACCTAGTATATTGTCAACACATATTTCTATACGTCGCAAATAATTTTTATTTTATTTCTTGTTTATTAGTTTCAAAATAAGATATTTAATGAAAAATTAAAATTAGAGAGGCGGAAGAGGAGAAAGGGGAAAGAGGGGAAAGAATAGAGAGAGGGAGAGGAGAGAGAGAGATGGATGTCTCTCTCTTCACTCTCTCTCTCCCCCTCTCTCCTCTCTATCTATTGTCTCTTTCCTCTCCCTCTCAACACTCTCTCTCCTCTAATTTAAATTTTGTATGATTTTTATAAAAATATTTTAAAAATAATAAAATAAAATAAAATAAAATTTATTAGCGACACATAGAAATATGCATAGCGACATATAGAAGTATGTGTCACTACTACCTAATGTATTAGTGACACATATTTCTATGCATCGCGAATAATCTTTATTTTATTTTATTTTTATTAGTTTTAAAATATAATATTTTATAATAAAAAATCTTAAAAAATAAAAATTAAATCCATCTCTCTTTTCTCTCTCTATACAGTCTCTCTCTCTCTCTTCTCTCCCTCTCTCTCTCTTTTCACACTTCACTCTCGCTCTTTCCCCCTCTCTCCTCTCTCTACCCACTCTCTCTATGACTCTCTCTCTTCATTCTCTCTTTCCCCCTCTCTCCTTCTCTCTCGCTCTATGCGCACTCTCTGTCTCCTCTCTCTCTTCACTCTCTCTACACACTATCTCTCCTCTAATTTTAATGTTTTAGGATTTTAAAATTTTATATTATATTTTAAAAATAATAAATTAAATATTATTAGTGACACATAGATATGAACATCGCTAATACACTAGGTATTAGCAACATATTCTTATGCGTAGCAAATATTTTTTTATTTTTTTATTTTTGTAATTTTTAAAATATAATATTTTATAAAAAAATTAAAATTAAAATGAAATTCATCTCTCTTCACATTCTCTCTAGCCCCTCTCTCTTCCTCTATCTCTCCACTCTCTCTACACACTCTCTCTACCCTCTCTTCTCTCTCAACCGTCTCCCTCCTCTCCCTCTCTTCTCTCTCTACCATCTCCCTCCTCTCTCTAGATCTCTCTTCACTCTCTCTTTCCCATCTCTCTCTACCAACTCTCTCCTCTCTCTCTACACACTCTCTCTTTCTCTCTCTTCACTCTTTCTCTTGCATCTCTCTCTACACACACTCTATCTACCAGCTCCCTCCTCTCTCTACCATATTTCTCTCTCTACCCTATTAGATATTTAAATAATAAATATTAAATAAAATAAAATAAAAAACTATTAGAGACGCTTGATTAAATGTGTCACTAATAGTAAAAATATTGGCATCGCTTTTAATACAGCATCACTAATCATCTTATTTTTGTTAAAAAATAAATTTATTTTATTTGCAACGTATTTATTGAAATGTCACTATTAGCACAATTATTAAAAGTGTTGTTATTATTAATACTATTAGCAACACTTTTAAAATAGTGTCGCTAATAGTTCTATTTTTTTTAAATATATAATTGTTAGTGATGTTTTTATAAAGCGTTGCTAATAGTACATTTTTTATAGGGCACGTGGAATCCCATGTGAATCAGCAAGGACCACCTTGCAAGGCTAAATACTCCTGGGTGACCAATAGCGAAGTAGTACCGTGAGGGAAAGGTGAAAAGAACCCCTATCAGGGAGTGAAATAGAACAATTCACTTTCGTTTTTGTCAATTTTGTTATATTTTTAGTAGTTTAGGTAGTGAAATGCAACATTGGCCCTCTTGATATATAAACTTTTACAAATTTGGGCATTAAATTCAAGAGAAATGCTAAAAACCCTCATGCATTGGCCGGTAGTTGACGTGAGCTGTCTATTTAATATTGGGACTTCAACACAAGTACGCGTCGGCTGGCAATTGGCAAGCAAGCTGATGCACAGGCAGTCCTAGCATTTCTCTAATTGAATTTAATAAATTACTTTAATTCATTTTTTAAAAACCAATTAATACTATTAATGTAGAATAGAGAGAATATTTAAACTCTAATAAAATATATTACTTGAATGGCTAAGAGGGTTATGAGCAATAGTTTTAAAACCAAACTGGTCATTGTGAAAAGGTAGAATTGGTTAAAACAAAAAAAATGATGATTAAAACAAGAAGGAAAATGATATTTTCACAACAAATACTCACAATAGAAACTCACACATGAGTTTTGATTGGTCTTGATACGTGAGCAAATGTAAACTTTGTATAGGGCCTATTTGTTAAGTCCAATTAAAACTTATGTATGAGTTTTTGTAGGTATTTTTGTTGTGGGATTATCACTACCCGTAGAATCTACATGATGATTTATCTAAATTTCTCTTTATTTTTGATTACTCAAAACATTGTCTACATGTTGGAGTCGAACTAAAAAAATATATTTTTCTGACAAGTTTTCTATCTAGCTCCATGACCAACTACATAGGGCTCCAAACATGGTACATAAGGGTTATAAATTAGTGCCTTCTTATGTATCATGTTCAAAGACCCATGAGGGCTTATGTCACGGGCGCAAAGCTTTGCCTAGCGTCCGCACTGATGATGGCCTGGCTGCGCCGTGCAACCAGCAGCCACTTTCTTCTCTTCCCACTCGTATGTGCAAGGGAAAACAAAACAAAACAACAACACAGTCCGACCTGGTGCAAGGGTCTCCGCCCAAGCTATATTTCTGTCCGTTGAAATACAATGTAGAGAGAGGGCAAGGCTGACCAACCAGGCTGAGAACTCTCTTCTCTTGCTCCCTGGTTTGCTGTGCTGGAAGAAATCAGATCATTCACCAGCCATGGCCGCCCCAACCTATCCCTTATAAGACTCAGCCTTAGGCTGGCCGTCCTAGTGCCACTAGAAGTACAAAACCCACCCAATACAAGAGTCCTCACCCTGTCCAACTCTCAGCACAAAGCCATTCCGAGCCAGCATAGTTTAGGAGGTCTTCAAGAGTTCGTCCTCTACTAGAAGTCCATCACCATGCTACCACCAAGAGTCAGCCCATCCAAGAGAACCAGCCAATCCAACTCCCATCCACCATACGAGTGTGACCAGCCTGCCTGTGTGAGTCCTGTCCATCCTAGGAACCTGCTGCCCGGACTCCTACTCCAACTAGCTGTGCAGCCAACCAGCATAAGTGAATCCCATCCGCCTTAGGAGTCCTCCCCTAAGTCCAAGCAGTGCCCAGCTTCGCTGCTAGAGTCCCGCCCATGCAAGGACTCCTACCCAGCCTACTCTGCAAGGCAAGTAGCTCGTCTGGAACACCTCTCGCGCTGTCCCAGCATCCGTCCGTGCCCAAGGGGCTACCTAGGTTGTTCGTCGCCTAGCAAAACTTGGTTGTCCACTGCCAAGTATGCGGGTAGCCGCCCCCTTTCCGCATCCGACAAGTTAAGGAGCTAACAGGCCTCACATCCTTGATTCTTCGACGCCCTCGTCGAAGCCCCAACTTCCCAGGTTCCCCGATTGAAGCTCTTCAGCCATCCGCCTCGCTGAACCCCCCAGCAAGAAGCCAACACTTCACATCACACCACGGCCAAGTCAAGTTCTGCCCAGCCTAAGTCATCCTTTGGCCAGGTTTGAGCAACTCCCGCTGCCCACCATCTTGCGAACCTCTGCATCAGTCCGCCCCTTGATTACTTCGATCAGCCAAGGCTTGGGGAGTCTGCTCCCCTCCATCCTTCGCATCCTCAATGACCCGAAGCTACCCCCTCAACTGAGGACTCCATCATCCAAACTCATCCTATTCGCTGCAAGGGACTCATCCGGGTTACCTCTTCATGCTCAGATTCGTCCTTCTCCGCTTCAGCGACCAAGGCATTCATCCTTTCCCGTTTTGGACACTCCTTGGCACGGTGTGGCCCATTGCATATGAAACAGCCACCACCCTTGTTAGGCTAGACAGGCTGCTCGCTACCCTTCGCTTTGCCACCTTTGCTGCCTTCCCTGTTGGATGACTTAGCTTCTCCAATCTTCTTCGCTGGCTCGGTGGGAGTTTGCTTGAAATCTGCCAAGCTATCAGCCGCTGCAATCGCTGCGGGAAGGTCCTCCACTTCCCTCCATCTCAACTAGTTCTGAGCCCAAGTCTGCAAGCCCACCATGAAGTAGAACAGCTTATCATCCTCCGTCATGTTTGTCACACCTAAGATCAGTGATTGGAACTCCTTAACATAGTCCCGGATTGCCCCCGTATGTCTCAGGTTCCTCAATGCCTCTCGAGCCTTCCAGGACATGTTTTTGGGAAGGAACTGTGCCTGCAACTCCCTCTTGAATGTATCCCACGTCCCTATCTTTGGCCAACCCACTGCTGCATCATCCTGCAACCGCGTCTGCCACCACAACTTTGCATCCCCCTCTAGGTACATCGTTGCCATAGTAACCTTCTCCTCCCCTTGAGTATGGACCAGCGTGAAGTAGCTTTCCATATCTCAAAGGAAGTTCCTTATCTCCTTGGCACCTCGCGTCCTAGCATACACCTTCGGTTCAGGGACCTTTGTCTTCTTTGCAACCTGCTGAGATAAGGACTCGCCCCCATTTCGTGATGAAGTGTTGAGGACTTCTCACTTCATCAACAACACTTTATCCCCCAATTCGCTAACCTTTGTTGCCGCTGCCTCCTCTACCTCTTGCAAACGCTGCCTGAGATAGTCCGTCATCGCAGCCACATCAGCCGCTAATGTGGTGAGATGGGCTACCCCTTCAGCCATGCTGCCATCATCCTGAGACTCGTCAAGGTGTGGTGTGACTTCAAGCAGGGACACTCGCTGGTCGAAGAGAGCCAAACGCTTGTTGATGTTGTGCAACGAGTTCTGGACTTCAGCCAACGCCCCATGCCTTGTGGTCATCGCATCCACCTTCGCCTCAAGCTCGGCCATGCGAGTCAGCATCGAACCTACTATCAAGGCTCTCTGTTTTCCAGCAACTCGTCAAGGAAAGGTCTGCACGCAGCAAGGATTTCTAATCCGTCCAGCAACAACCAGCAAGGATTTCGCCTCTCCCGGGTATCCCAGTGATTCAGCCACCTTCAGCCAACTCCTTGGCAGATACCGTACAGAGCTTTTACCTCCTTCAATATCCCAGCAATAGAACCAACTGTCACGGGCGCGAAGCTTTGCCTAGCGTCCGCACTCGTGATGGCTTGGTTGCACCGTGCAACCTGCAGCCACTCTCTTCCCTTTCCACTCGTATGCGCAAGGGAAAACAAAACAAAACAGCAACACAGTCCGACCTGGTGCAAGGGTGTAATGTCCCTGATTTTTCTACAATTTTCTGTGATTTTTCTGCTATTTTTCTGGCCATTTTCGGCAGGAAAAGACGGTGCTTTAGCGTATTCGTATTTGTGTATTTTTCTCCGTATTTATACCCGTAGAGTCGGGTGTGGGGCTTAGTCGTAGGCCGCGGGCCTCGCTGTGCGCTTACGGCGCGAATTTTGGAGCTATAACGCGTAACCAGTGAGTTAACGCGCATTAGGGACGTGGATAGAAAAATTAAAAAGGTGAATAGTGAAAAATCGACTTTTAAGTCGATCACAGTGAGTTTCGTTCCAGAAACTTACAGTAAGAAGTTTTCACGTCTAGAGAGAATGGAGAGAAACCCGAGCCCATTTCCGGTCGCTCCGTTCTCCCTCCTCCGTCGTCGGATTCCGGCGGTTCTTGTCCTGATCTGCTTTGCCTCACCGCCACGAGTCCATAGACACCGGCTATGACCGCCGCCACGGCCTCTTCGCTCCTACACGAGGTACCGAACCATTTTCGGGATTTTTCTCTCCTTTAATCCCGTTTTTGAGCTATGGGTGTACGATTTTGACGTCGTTTGCGGCCGCTCTCAACTAGACTTATGTTTAGTTGGCCGCTAGGAACCCATAGGCGCTGGCTAGAGCCGCCGCCATGCTTTCTGCGCTCCGCTGTGAGCTGCTGATCTTTTGGTCGGGTTTTGGTCATATTTTTCATCTCACTGTCCGTGAGATATTTTGGACGCCGGTGTGTTTCCGGTCGTTGTCCGGCCACCGGATAGACTCCGTCCAGCCTACCTCGACCCAGTGTTGGTAGGGGGTTATCGTTTCCGACCCCGCCCCGCCCCTATTGCCTTGCTCCGCCCGATTATACGCTTTGGGTGCGTCTCGGGTCGCTAGCATCGGCGAGTCGTGGGCCTTTTGGCCATCATGGGCTCCGCCCCGGCTCGGCGACAGTGAGGGCCAGCCCCACTTGGCCAATTACACCTCCGCTCGGAGTGGGCCGCTTGCCTTTGCCCTATACCGTGCGAGATGCACAGCCACCGCACTACGTGTGTTAGTTGTGGGTGGCGATCGGCGATGTCGCCGTTTCAATCGGCCACCACTTCCTGGCCCTAGCCTTGTTGGCCTGATGTGGGCCTTGGGTCGCCACCGTCCGACCCATCTCCCCCTATAGTGGCACTATTTGGCCGCGTGCGCATGTGGCCACGCGTGCATTTTTGGGTTTAGGCGCCGTATTTGTGCCGCCTGACCATCGGATGGCTTTGCCACCGAGTGGAGTTGACCACTAGAGTCCTCCTCCACCTCTCCACTATCCTTGAGTGTCGCCCCATGCCCTCCGCCCTTATGTGGGCCTTTGTTGACCGAAATCGTCGCCGTTGGGTGCTGTCCACGGCCGATTTCGACGTCTTGTGGCCGGCTAAGCACGTCTTAGCCACCGGCCGATCTTCAGTGAGTACACACTCGACTTCTGGTCACACCGCCACATGTGTTGGCATGACATTTCTCCCAGCCGCCCCTAGTGTGCCGCCGTGGATCGCGGGTTTTGCCGCATTGATTCTGACACCCCGTTTGGCCGTGACTAGTTCCGGCGCTTCCTAAAATCCTCGGGACAGCAGCTCTCTTAGCTAGGCAAAGCTTTTGGCCGCCAACTCCGCCGCCGACGCCGCCACCGTCGTGTGCTCGCCATCGAATGTCATGATTACGAGGTAGGGGAGCTTTGAACTCGTAAATTCATGATAGCATGCTTTGAATGAGTAGTAGCATGCTAGGATTGTGTGATGCCATGCTTTGGATTTTATGTAACGATCTGATTGCATGATGTACGTGTAAGCACGATTGTATGGTATGTTGAAATGCATATAACATGCATGTTGGTTGTAAGTACGTTGGATGTATGTATGTGCTAGTGATGGCTAGCGTGTTTGTTGGTAAGTTTCGTACGTTGATTGAGTATGTGCTAGTGATGGCTAGCGTGCATGTTGAAGTATGTATGAATGTGTGTGCATGTGCTAGTGATGACTAGCGTGTATGTTTGATGTATGCATGTGCTAGTGATGGCTAGCATGCATGTTCGTAAGTTACGTATGTATGACCGTATGTGTATGTTATACGTATGTGGGAGACATACTTATGTATTATGGCTTTTTGCCTATGGTATGGATATGTGTAAGTGTATGTGGGCAAATGTATGAGCGATGGACAGTAAGAGGTTGCAGAGGCTTTGTCTGAATTTGGATACGGTTGTGTAAGCGTATGGCAGATGACAGAGGATAAGAGTATGACGGGCAAGGATTAGAATGGATCGGTTTGGGTTGAATGGTATGTTGGGCGATTGTCAGATTGTAAGAGTGTTCATAATTGTACAAGCATAACGTACACATTATGAAGCGAAAAGTAAGCATAATCAGTGAGGTATTAAGTAAGAGGGCGACAACTGGGTTTGGCTCTGAGGAGCTTAGTGTGATGACATTTGTGTACGCTGTTCTGGCCATAAGGTAGATGGCTGAGTATGTAAGACTGTAAGGGTTCATTGTACGGTGAGGTTTGATCCTGATATGGATGGGTTAAGCGAAGTCTGCTGCCCTGACGAACTAGGGTTTCGATCGGGCTCAGCTTCGGTTTGATCAGTCGAGGACTGTGAGTTTGTGTGGCATAATTATACCGCATAATGTACTTAATTCAAACTTGAATTATAAGCACAACTAATGATAGCGTTGTGAGTTGAGACATGAGGGTTCGACGGATTAAGTTCCGTGTTTGAGCTAGCCGATAATGAGTCAGCTAAGCTTTTATCATGTCTTGCCATGGTGGTTATCCTACGGGATGTTGTCTGTGTGCTGTGTAGAGCATCGGACGTCTTTTGCTCTGTTGAGAGCGACGTATGTTTCCGATTTGGTCTGTGTGCTGTATAAGCCCAGACGTTTGATGCTCTGTTGAGAGCGTTGTATGATTCCGCCCAAGAGTGGCACTGTATGTTTCTGCCCATGTGGCACTGTATGTTTTTCTGCCCAAGAGTGGCACTGGCACTATAAGACCCATTATAGTGGGCAATTGTATGGCACTATAAGACCCCTTATGTGTGGGCAAGTGTATGACCCCTTATGTGTGGGTGTATGTTTGCGCGCTTAGGTAAGTAGTATCATGGACCTACTCTTACCTGTTTGATCCTGTGCCCCATGAGCACTGGTGTGCCTTACCTTCGGAAAAGTCCATGGCGTCTAGTCACTCCCCGGAGGTTAAGGTGATGCCCCTGTGGCATTCTTTTCCATTTCGACGCTAAAGCTTATTAGTTGTAATGAGCTTCAGTGGTCGTTGATATGTGTACGATTATGTGTATGAGAACGACTGTAAGAGTATGAGTACGACTGTAAGCGTATGAGGATGAGAACGACTGTAAGCGTTTGTGTATGAGTACGACTATAAGCGTATGAGTATGAGCACGACTGTAAGCGTATGAGTTTGAGCACGACTGTAAGAGTATGTGTATGAGTACGACCGTATGAGTACGAGCACGACTGTAAGAGTATGAGTACGACTGTAAGTGTAGGAGTTTGAGCACGACTGTAAGCGTATGAGTATGAGCACGACTGTAAGAGTATGACTATGAGCACGACTGTAAGATTATGATTATGAGCAAGACTGTAAGCGTAAGTTTCTGAGTAAGACTGTAAGTGTAAGATGTGCGAGTAAGGTCGCACGAGTAAGTGTAAGCTGTACGAGTAAGGTCGTACAGGTATGTGTAAGCTATATGAGTGAGCATATGATTGTACGAGTAAGGTCGTACAAGTATGCGTATGTTGTATGAGTATGCGTACGATGGTACGAGTAAGTTTGTAAGACCCTGGATAAGGGTGTTTGTGTAAGTTTTGTTTGATGGTGCTTTTAGTATGTTTTTGGCACGATGGTGCATTTGGTATGACTTTGGCACGATGGTGCATTTGGTATGTTAGTATGCGTATGAGCATGATGTTTGTATGCCTATCTGCTTCGTGTTTGAGTTGCATGAACGCATGTTTTTATGAACTTTTGAGTTCACCGTTTGGGATTTCCCCTACTGGGTATTTTCCTACTGAGTATGAAAATACTCACCCTACCATTTTTAGCCCCGTGGTTCGGGAGGCTTTTGCAGGTGTGTGTTGGAGAGCTCCTGGAGATGGATGCTCATTTCAGCGGAGGATTGATTCCCGTTGACTCAGGTATATGCTTGACTCACTGCGAGTTTGTTTGTGCCACGATCCGATGTATTGGGTGAGACGAGACGTTAAGATGTTTATATTCTGGACTTTCATTTGGATTAGTCTGTGGACTGTTATGGGACTTGCACTCAGGGATGCCTGGGAGTGTTTTGTATTTAAAAGTTTATGATCATAGCGAATTTAGTCGTACGTGTGTTTTCGAGTAGCGCCTGATGATATTTGCTTTGGCCGTACGATGTTTGACCGTGTGATGAAAATATTTAGATGGAAAATGGATGTTTAGTGTTTTAAAGTATAAACTGTTTTATCAGGTTTTGATTTCGTCATTTTTACTCCGATTTACAGACATTATATTGCAAAAATTTTCCGTGAATTTTGAGGAAAATGTGTGAAAAATCTCGGGCGTTACAAAGGGTCTCCGCCTAAGCTATATTTCTGTCCACTGAAATACAATGTAGGGAGAGGGCAAGGCTGACCAACAAGGCTGAGAACTCTCTTCTCTTTCTCCATGGTTCGCTGTGCAGGAAGAAATCAGATCATTCACCAACCATGGCCGCCCCAACCTATCCCTTATAAGACTCAGCCTTAGGCTGGCCGTCCTAGTGCCACTAGAAGTACAAAACCCATCGCTAGAAGTCCATCGCCATGCTGTCACCAAGAGTCAGCCCATCCGAGGGAACTAACCAATCCAACTCTCATCCACCCTAGGAGTGTGACTAGCCTGCCTATGTGAGTCCTGTCCGTCCTAGGAACTTGCTGCCCGGACTCCACTCCAACTAGGTGTGCAGCCAACCAGCATAAGTGAATCTCATCCGCTTTAGGAGTCTTCCCCTAAGTCTAAGCAGCGCCCAGCTTCGCTGCTAGAGTCCCGCTCGCGCAAGGACTCTTACCCAACCTGCTCCGCAAGGCGAGTAACTCGTCCGGAATACCTCTCACGCTGTCTCAGTATCCATCCGTACCCAAGGGGCTGCATAGGCTGTCTGTCGCCTAGCAAAACTTGGCTGACCGCTGCCAAGTATGGGGGTAGCCGCCCCCTTTCCGCATCCAACAAGTTAAGGGGCTAACAGCTTGTAACAGGGATTTAGTCACAAAAACCGGTCAAGCAGATCCCATGCTTGATTTATGAGGGGCCTAACTGCCTAAGCTATTAGTGCAGCGTCAACCGTCATGTGGTCGTTTGCTGGAGCAGCCCTAGTGCAAATGATAAGGTATTTGCCTCGTAGCTTTAGGAAGAGATTCATTTTCAATGCCCTGTGGTCTTTACTCAAGTGATTGATCCGTAACAGTTATAATGTCATGTGATCCATAACCATTCAAGTGGCTTGGACTCAAATGGAGGACGAATTGGAATATTTGATCATGTTTAGACTCCCAGTGAAATATTTGAGCATGTGAGACTCTTGCTTAATTTGGACTACCTAAATGGAAAAGATCTAAACAACAAAAAAGGGCCAGTTTTCCAGCAGGAGCATTCTTCAACACTTCTGTTCTTTGCTTTGCATGCAAAAAGCAATTAACAACAAGTGAGTGAGTGACCCATAAGGCACTTACAGTTATAACAATTAATGGGTCGTATGTTGTATAGAAAATACACGGACAATATGCATGGGTTTGTTTTGCTGTGCAAGCTGGCACCACCCACAATCATCCTTTCCACCTGATCATCCACCAATTTCATTTTCACACCTTATGGTGCAATCGTAGATCCTCTCATAACATATTAATGGGTTTGTTTTGTTGTTCACGAATAAAATGTAAGCTTCCGCATATATACTCTTTGAAAAATTGCATATTGTCTCTCTGCCTTTCCATGATTTCTACTTTCTAGTTACAGAACTCTTTTTTCCATAAATGTTCAAGCTAGTTTCATACTTCCATTGCATCTAGAAATAAACTTCAAAATTGAGATATTGGAGGAAACTTGAAAAGTAGTTTAAAATTCTCTTTTCAGGGGCTAGCCCACCTCCTCAGGAAGAATACTTATTAACATCTAGCAGCGCTGGTGTCCGCTTGGTGCATCTATCATTACACATGTAATCTTTAGAATCTTATTACATAGGCCTTGTATAAATCTCCATGAACAAAGGGGGGTTTAGTTTTTTTTGTACCCTTCATTTCATGTGAATGGGTGATGTCGTAGGTGATATCCCATGATGTTCATCTAATTCTTTGTTTAGGAGGCTCGAGGAATTGACATGAAGTGAACTTTTTGAGCTACTGATTACCAAAACACAAAGGAATTGCTACATGAGCCTCCGACGTTCGAATGCTCCAACCACGGTTTGCATCATATGTTTGAGCCTTTATTATGTAATTTTGGTGAGGTGTATGAAGGCATATAAAGAATGCAGTTAATATATTTTTGAATGTATACCTTTATTCATGAGTTTCAAATTGCACACTTAGCAGCCCCTAATTTGTTGAAGAAAAGAACTGAACTTCTATATGGTTTTTCATATATAGTATGAAGTAGTGAACCTTCCATACTCTCTCATGGGTATATGCAAAATCTTCTCATATTGTTTGTATTTGGGCAAAATTCTAACATTTGATGGACATTACATAGTCCAGGCTAATCTTAATTGGAAAAAATTAATATGAGCTGGAGCTCACGTGCATGAGCCCTAGCATTGCAAGCCGATCATAATCCAACAGTACACATTAAAAAAAGGGACGTATAGACGATTTAAATGTACCTTCTCTTAAGTTATATATGCGCCATCAGATTGAAATTTGACAGCACAAGATGCTCAGGCTCATGCAATCCAACTCAAAAGTTGTCAGTTTCTTTTTGGTCACATGTTAGGCCCACACCAGACATGGTGGGTTAGGTTCAGCTGTAATGAAAGATGACGAATGGTGGATCATCCCAAACTGGGCCCATGTTCATGTGTTAAGAATACACTTTCTTGGTAGGCCCGTTCAAAAGGGCTTGAACATCATACTTTGTAGTTGGGCCCATGTACTAAATATAGTAAAGGCATTATGGGCCTTAACCCAAATGCACAAATTGAGAGTGCAGTGAGGACCACTGAAGCTGGAGAGGACCACGGCGGATGTTGAGGAGAAGATGGATATTATGTGGGAGGTTTCGGATAAGACAAGCATTAATTTAATTTAATTTAATTGACCTCTGCCATTTGTACACCCTCACCACCACTATTACTTCGAATGTCACTTTCACTTTTATCAATTTTAATTATCGTGTTATCAAAACATTAATTAATTTTAACTTTTACTTAATTTTATTAGTGTAAGTACTCAAAAGACAACAATACCCCTCTTTCATGCCAATTTAAACTTTTGTTTTTGGCAAAGTATGCCTATTAAACTTGAAAAGGTAAGGGGTTGGGACAAGTGCAATAAAAAATCAAAACCAACCCGGCTTGATGTACCTGAAAACATCGAATTGGTTCAATGTGTAACTAAAACAAATTAAAAAATTTATAGAATAAAGCACCAACAAAGAACTACCTGAGAAGCTTGTGCAGCGGAGTGGTTCATATTGATGTATCCTCTCTTTGTATTATATTAATAGTTTTATTTTTTATTTTTTAAATAAATTAATTTTCACTCGTTTTATTAAAAACCAAGTGTAGCAAAGGGACAAATAGCTATTATATAGGACGAATGGAACTCCTTACTATTGTAGTGTGGTGTTATTATTGACATTAGTGGCTATTTGAGGGCAAAAAATTTTAGAAACGAAAGTTAAATTTTTTAGAATTAATTTTAATTATTCACCGTCAAATGAGAATTATGGTTAGTAATAAAAAAAATTAGAATAAATTTGGATGCTGCGTCACTCATTTTTTAAATTTTAAATTAATATAACTCTCTTCCAAACTCGGATATATATGTTCTTAATATTATTGCACTTTTAAATTTAAGCCCTATTAAATAAGATCTCACATAGGTAAGTAATTTTGAACTTTTAAAATAAGCCCTACTTATATAGCATATTCCTCGATGCTTAAATTGATATGAGGGATAATAATTAAAAAATATAAAATCTTTTATTCCAAAATATTGGGTTGGAAGCTTAAATCCACATAATTACCACACTCATTTTGTTCGGATAGCCGAAATCGTGGTTGGGTGTGCTAAAAAGTTAATTTTAGGGCGTTTCTAGCCCTTAGATTGCAATTGGATCAAAATAAAAAGGGGGAAATTAACATGCATCAAGTCAATACATATTAGTGTGCACCATGTGTATCACACCATCGGATCGAGATTCGAAGACATGCATGTATCAAGGAGCAAACATGCATATTAAAACCCTCCTTCCCTACGAATAATACAGGCCACTCGTTCTAAAATGTGCATCCTAAATGTCATATACATGCCAAGCTTATATAAATGGGACTAAATATATATATATATATATATATATATATATATATATATATATATATATATATATATACATATATATTATAATTAAATATATAAATATAAGTATAAATATTAATGAGCTAAGCTGGCTTGTCGAGCAGAGCTAGTTCGGCTCAATTGGTTCAACTCAAACTAAGATCAATTCAAGCTCGAATTATGCTAAGTCAAGTCCGCACATAACTCTGCTCTACTCAATCTTATTCGAAGTGAATTAAACTCTATTTGAGTTCAAATGGAACTTATAAATTATAATATATAATATATACTAAATAGATTTTGTTCTTATAAAACATTATTTTCAATTGGATTTGAAGCCTTAGACCTGAATATTATGTATATAAAATTTGAGCTGACTCAAATCGAGCCTTAGAGTTTAAGCTGAAAAATTCGAACTTATTTTTGTTGGACCTCGAGCTTGTGAAGCCAAGCTTAATTGTCTAATTCGGCTCGTTAAAACCACTATGGCCCGTTAAAGCGCCGGTCCTATCTTGCTGTTCCCTAATCAACAGCTCAGGGTACTTAAGTCATTTCCACCGCTGGGGACAATCCACCGGAAATTTCTGGGAATTCTATTTCCGGAATATCATCCCCGACAGATAGCCACAACCAGTTTCTATAAATTCTCAGCACACTCGCCGTGTTCGGAGCTCTGATTTCCGCAGATTCGGAATTCCGAGGAATTCACACGGAGGAGGAGAAGAAGAATGGGAGAAGAGGACAAGAAGGTCGAGGTGGAGGCGCCGGCGGCAGCGCCGGAAGCAGCTCCCGAAGCCCCGCCTGTGGACGTGGCGGAGGAGAAGGCAGTCGTCCCCTCGCCCCCGGAGGAGAAGGCCGATGACTCCAAAGCTCTGGCCGTCGTTGAAAGTAAGACAAAAAAGAGTGTTTTTGCAGTTTTTTTTTCTTGTGGGTTCTGTTTATTTTCTGCTGTTTTTGCTCAAAGTAGATGTCCGGGAAGCTCAATGTTCAGAAATTTTCTCATTTTCGGATCAAAATGGGAAAAGATGATCTTGGTCCCGATTATTTGATGTATATGTAGACTCCATGGAAGTGGTTACTCCTACATCCGAAAAACTTAATGTGGGGTTTGAGTGATTTTTGTTGTTTTTCTTTGCTAATGGAAAAAATGGTCTTGAATTTAATTGAATTTGGATTATTCCCTGTCTTTCGCATATGATAATTGTTGATCTTTAGATTTATTCAAAAAAAAAATTCATATTTATTTGAGTTCAATTTTTTGCTTGTTTCCTGGAAAAGTTGCAAATTTTAATGGACTTTCCAGTTTCCACTGCTTTTGGACCATAAAAATGGTCAATTTTTCAATTTTATGCGTTCCTATTCTCTGTCGTTTTCTTCTGTTTCTATAGTTCGTGGCGTAGATGTAGATATTAAGATATAAAAAAACCAATCAATCTTTAATTATTTCTCTAGGGAAAAAAATCTTCAACGGCCATGAATTGATCGGTTTGTCTTTTCTCAATTTCCTATAGCGAGGAACTTCATCCATATATCCGTTGGAGGATACAAGGATGAAGTTCATTTACGAATCACTTCTGATTTTGGAAGATTTGATCTTTTCGAAGAAACAGTTTTATCTTTATGTTGGGTCTGGGCATGTTACTTTGTCGGCTGGGTTTTGTCTTTGAGCTGGCAAGGTGGACCCAGTTTCATTTATTGCCACTTGCCAGATACTGGTTCATGTATGCTACTTGCAAATGGCGTTATCATCTGAAATACGTCTGTTTATGGGCAATCTTGTTTACTAGAGGATTCCAATGCGGTGTGTGCTGTCTACACTCTACAGTGTGCTTGCGTTTGTTCTGGGCCCTGTATGTTGTGTTGTTAGTAAGAAAAAAGCCTGGAAATGCCTTTGTCACATGATGGTAGCTGGCTGGCAGTAGGACCCATCTTCTTTAACAACCTTCTTTAATAAGCATGTGGATTCATGACAGTAACCCATGCCTACTATGCCTTTGTGGCTTACCGACATTGTTTTCTCTACTTCTATGTGAGATGTCAGGGCAAAATAACCCGGACTGAGACAGTAAAAACTGGAAACTACCCAGAAATCTTTGATACCATATTTAGAGGCTAACAAATAACCGAACCTCTAAATTTTGAGGCCATGTTTAGATTTAATACTATCTATGTTTTGTGTTTTTTTATTGTGCATCGATTCTGCAACAGACTGGGACGATCTGTTTTGGAGTGTGAGCATTCTTTATGATCAGAAGTATGCTGTTGTCAAGTGGCTTTATGGATCCTATTACGTAAAAATATTGGAGAAAAATAATGAAGAAAAATAATCTATTTCAAGATCGGTTTCCTTTTCATTATCAATGTTCAGTGTGTGAAAAATAGTAAAAAATGGATCCTCCTTTTTAGACCTTACTTCTGACGAGGGAGGGAAGGCAAATAAACGGTTTCTGTTCTCTCTTTTTTTTTTCATTTGAAAACATGATATGATTTTGTTTTCTTCTCTATGATATCATTGAATTTTGAAGCCTTACTGAATTCTTATATGTAGATTGTTATAACTATTTGGGATGTTGCATTCACATAAAGGTTCAAAAATATATGTATACCAAGTCCATACACCCGTGTGGTGGCGTGTTTTTATTGGTCAGTGAAAGTGGGCATCACGTAGCCCACTTTTTCATTGTCCAGCCAAAACCCGCCGCCTCAGGGATGTATGGGTTTCTTGTACAGATTCGGTGTATCATTATCATTTTCCATATGTGTAAAAGATAATGTTACTAGCGTATTTTATTACTTTTGTCTTTGACAACTACGTTAAAATTTTAATTTGCTGACAGAGCCTTTGGAGCCAGTGAAAAGTTCTGGTGGTTCACTTGATAGAGGTAAAAAATTGAGAACCAATTCGTCAATCTTCTTTTCTCTCGGGTTATAATTTTTTAACTCTAAAAATTTGTTCTTTGTCGCTCCTTAGATGTTGCCCTTGCACGTGTTGAAACTGAGAAGAGAATGTCTTTAATTAAGGCATGGGAGGAGAATGAAAAGACTAAAGCAGAGAACAAGTAAATTTAGATTTTTTTTCCAATGATTATAACATATTTCTTGATTCTTTATTCCAGTGTGTAATACCTCAGTTGAAAGGCTTTTTTTTTATCAATCAAATTGAATAGTATTACTTGATTGATCATATACCTGTTTCCACAGGAACGTTTGAATTAATATATTTCTTATTTTGACCAATAAAATATTGACAGAGCAAGCAAAAATCTATCAGCTATAGTTTCGTGGGAGAACACAAAGAAAGCCTCCACTGAAGCTAAACTGAGAGAAATTGAGGTAATCTTGTACTATATATTTGGAATTATATATATATATATATATATATATTGGAAAAAGTAAAAAACTAAAAGGGAGGATGCACGCCACCTCACCACAGGGACTCTCCCTTTTGTTGGGTAGCCAAAAGATAAAATTTACTGGGGCACTGCATCCAAAAAAATGGAGAACTATATAATAATGAGTTTACACTCTACGGTGAATTTAGAATTTGTTAAGTTCTAATTTTCCCCGTTGTAAGCACCCTTCTATTCTTAACTCTGCAGTTATTAATCCTTGTTTTTACGTGTATCTACAGTCCTTTTCATTCATTCCAATAAAAAGTTAATGTGCTTGTCTACATTGTTTACAAGATTTACAGAAAGCCCCTGCCATGTAACGACATAGAATGTTAATCACATTGTGTGACCAAAAAGTTCAGTTGTATGAGACTTTAAAAGTCCATCGTAGTTAAAGACTATGCTGTTGCTGGATCATCACGTTGTTTGTGGCCTCTTTCGAGAAAAGAAAGCTCCCTAGACTGCCACTTTCTTTGTGCACTTGTTTAATTTGGTCAATTTCTACAAGCAGGAAAAACTTGAAAAGAAGAAGGCCGAATATGCGGAGAAAATGAAGAATAAGATAGCCATTATACATAAGCAGGCAGAAGAAAAAAGAGCCATGGTGGAGGCTAGAAAAGGGGAAGATTTCCTCAAGGCAGAAGAGATGGCTGCAAAATACCGTGCTACTGGTCAGGCTCCAAAAAAGCTCCTTGGCTGCTTCGGTGGTTAGTCCCTGTTCCCATTAACGCATAAAAATGCAGGAAGAGGTGACATATGGTGGAGTTGTCTTTCTGTAATTCACATACCTTCTTGTTGTTCTAGGTGTTGTCATTGCTTTCATGTGTGATAGATAGATGTCTGCTTTATGTTTGTATCAGTGTGTAAAATGCAATGTGCTGTGTCTGTATGTAAATGCATATCTATATATACGTTGATTTGTGAGAACAAAGTCATGAAAATAATTTTTAATTACATCTTTGGTTTGTAATATTCTTTTACCGCGTCTGTCTTTTTTGCCACTCCTCTGACCCAAATCTATTTTCAAGTTATATCATTATCCTGTTAGAGGATGCGAAAAGACTATAATTAAGATATTCAAAAGTATAGTGGCAAATAATAATCCTCCTTCCGCCCATATTAATTGTACACATTTAAGAAAACGTAAAATTTAACTGTGAAAAGGATAACAAAAAAGGGGATTACATATAAGGACAATAAATGGACTTAAATATTATAAATCTCCTGACACCATAAACTTTATTGGGACTAGAGAAAGAGTTATTATGAAAGGGTAAAGAGTTTCGAAAAAGATTGAAGCGCCTTCTCCCTTCCATATAATTTTTGAAAAAGTAATGCTACGGCGATGTGAATTTTCACACGTAAAAAAGTCACTTCATCATTTTCAAACTGTTGATATTCAAACCGTTAATGAATGGGATCCATGTAAAAATTTACGTCATTAAATTATTTTTCTTTTTAAACATATACAGTCTTTATCTTCTTTTTTCCCCTCTTAATTTCCTTGTTGCCGCTCCTTGGGCAGCCCGTATTAGCAGACTTGGCTTAACCTACGACAGTGCTGGTCGGGAATTACAGGCCGTGGGCCACAAGGGTGGCCGGCCCTCACTAAGAGCTGTTGGGGCTCTAACAATCAGTTGGGGTTAGCCCCCATTTTTATTTTTATTTTTTAAAATAAATTTGAAAAATAATTCTACCTACAATTTTATAAAATTATCACCCCCTCATACGAAGATAATTTTAACCCTAATAATAATTAAATAATAGTTATTTTTAAAAATAAAAGAGGTAACTGTCTCATTTAAAAATATATAAATATAAAAAAATTTAACCTTCTTTTTACCCTTTCCTCTACTGTCCAACCTTTCTCTTCTCTTCCCATATTCTCAAGTTTGAAGCTCTTAATCACTTTAATTTATGTTTTTAATTAAAATTTAAAATTAAACTCTCACACTCTTAAGCTTCAAGATTCAAAAAAAATTCTTAATTCTCAAGTTTTCTCCTCCTCCATCAAATGGGCAACCGACAACTCAAATCTCAACTCTCAAGCATCAAGGTAAGTAAATTTGATTTAATAATTTATTTTTAGTTTAATTTGCTTTTTTTCTCTTAGTATTTTTTTTATTTTAAAGAATATGGCATTTCAATTAACCTACAATGCCTCCTTCTCCTCAGTCGCACCCTTAAGTCCAATCACCAATTCCTAAAAGAGGAATTCCCGACATAAACAAAGTCAATTACAAAGGAATTCTACAAATGCCTTCAACGGTCGGGGAGAAAAAGAAGCGGCAACCTTCCATGGTGTTGAACCATATGAAGAAAATTAAGGTGGATTACCCTAACAACCATGGTAAGTTCCTCCTAAAAGCCAAATATAACTATTATAAAAGTATTATAAGAGCAGGAACTAGGGGAGGAGGAGATATCATACATCTTCTCAGACATGTTAGATCATGCTTAGTCAAGCATGGATCGAAGGACCCCAAACAAACACATTAAATGTCATGAAGGCCTCTTCTACCTCTATTAGTAGGTTTTCTTTAAATCAATATACAAAACAGAGGGAGCTCATGAAGTACGTTGTGCATATTGAGAAACCCTTCTCTTTCGCTAGTGACTCCAAGTTCGAGGTGTACGTGACAGAAGCTCTCAACCCGGTCTTCAACAAAATCTTGCACACCACTTTGAGGAGAGATATTTTCAAGCTATACAAGTAATACAAGGTATATCACATAAAAACCCTACAAACAATTCCAGGTAAGTTGCTTTAACTCCTGATGTTTGGACTAGCATCTAAGATATTAGTTATGCATGCGTTACCACTTATATTATGGATGAAGCATGTGTATTAAATAAGAAAATAATATATTTTAACATTCTAGAATATCTTCATTCCACTTTATTTATTAAAAATCATAGATGTATGCTTTAAATAAATACTCAATTAAAGATAAATTTATGTCTGTTATTTTAGATAATACCTCTAATAATAATTTAGCGGTAGAAGTTTTAGAATCTCATTGTGATCATATTGGTCCAATAGAATCAAATATATTTCATATTAGATGTGCATGTCACATAATTAATTTATTTGTTCCAGATGGTTTAAATATAGTAAAACCTCATCTTAAATTAATTAAAAATATTTTGTTAATATCACCTCTTCACCCTCTAGAATACAATAATTTAAGACTTGTGTAGATTGCATGGTAAGAAATATAAACAAATTTAATTAGATGTTCATCATAGGTGGAATAGCACATATTTAATGTTACAATCTTGTAAAAGATTAGACAGTTTAATTATATGTTAGGTTGCAGAAAAGTTGCCTCATGTAGGACTTAATGAAGGTCATTTTGTCATATTTATTTGTTTGATGCATTATTTATTTATTTATTATAATATTACTAAAGATTTATTCAGAGCTTACTATCTTACTTCTTGTTAAATTCTAAACCACTTACATGACATAACTGATGCATTTGTACAATATAGAGAATGAAACATTTGCATATATTGTAAAGGAAATAGAAAAAAATTTAATAAATATTGGTCTCCTATCCATTTAATTTATTGTTTAGGGGTTGTAATGGATCCTAGGGTTATATTAGAAGGTGTAAAATTTTTATTAGATGGTATATGGGAGAAAATGAGACCCTATGTCGATCAAAATGATACTCTATATAGAACCATAGAAACTAATTTGCATTCATAATATAATACATATGAAATAAGCTACGGATCAAGATAAAATCAATTAACTTCTTCTTCTTATATTCCTATGTTTCTTCTATGTAAAACTAAGTCTTGGATGTTACTTCAAAAATTTAGTACTAGTAGTAATGAATTAACTAACTATTTACAAGTTGATTTGAGCTTCATTTTGTCCTACAAACAACTTAGTAATATAGATGTTTTAACTTGGTGGTAGACATATGGAAGTAACTATCTTATATTGTCTGCCTTAGTTCATGATTTACTAACCCCCACAATGTCCATAGTAGCATCGGAATATGCTTTTAATGCAAGAGGTAGCGTGTTGGACGAAAGACAAAGTCGACTAACACATGATGCTGTGGAGACGTGCATCTATTTGAAGGATTGGTTGGATGCAGAAGAAATGACACAAGCTCCCAATTTTAAAGAAAAAATATGAGAAGATATAGAAAACTAGATAATTAATAATATATTTTTTATTTATTTTTATATTTGAGGTTTTATATTATAATTACAAATGATATATAGGTGAGTGAGTGTCAACTTAGTTGGGATACACTCATTCTATAGTGATGCAATTCTATCATTCACTTTGTAACTTACAATTCTATTATGTAATTTTATAAAAAAATTTGAATTTTTATGCATTTTAAAAAGTTAAAAAATATATAGAGAGAGACGGTAGTGGCCTGGAGGGCCGAGCCGGACCCCCCTCCTTTCCCTTTGGGATGGGCCAGCCTGGCCCGCTCCATGAGGGGGCCCTGGCCCGTGTCCACCCCTAAGCGGTCACGATGATAACTTCAACAACCACTTCGGTCAACTCTATTTCAAATCCAACCACAACTAGATCTGAAATGGTGCAACCATTTTTGGTCACACAACTCTGACAAAGCACAACCATAAAGTAAGTCACGAGCTACTATGAAGGTGTTTCTGGTTAGATATGTGGTTAGGGCATCGTTGGATGTGTGTTAAACTACTACAAAGGTGCATTAAACTTCTGTCATATGGTCGTTGTACCGATGTCCTCTCTGTTAAAGTACCATCGGAGTTTAGCGGAGGTTTGTCAAAGGCCCGCTTGAGCTCTCCCAGAGTATTATCAAACATTCACCCAATTATTGTCAGAGTTTAACAAAGACAACAAAACACAAAACAATATGTCATTACGAAACTATAAAATTCTATTGTTTAAATAACAGTAAAATATTAATATTTATATAAAAAAATAAAATTTAACTCTTTGGAGTTGTTGAATCTAGAAAGAAATGTGAGATTAGTACAAGATGAGGAACAACAACATCAACAGTGGAAAAAACAATGGGAAAGGGAGTTTTTTAATTCTAAAGAAACAATTTTCACATTGACAAGAAATAGTAAAATTTTACTATTCCATTGCCACAACTAGACCATAGTCATGGTGGCCAAGAGGAAAATGGGGAAAACGGCAAAGAAAATGCCTTTATGCGTGCCATCACAATGCCCATCCTTGGCCATGCTAGGGCATGGTAGTCATGAATGCATCTAGGCCAGATTTGGTCGTAATGGCCGCAATGGGGGTTGGGGAGGAGAGAGAAAAGGGGAAAGGAAAGAGGGGTGGATAAGGAGGTTGCTGCATGGGGGAGTGGAAAGTGGGGAAGAGAGGGGGAGGAAAGTGGGGAGGAGCAAACAGGGGAGACATCAATAGTGGCTGCCACGGGCAAGCTATATATGTTTGCGGTAGCTACATTGAGGTTAGGTTGTGGTAGGGAGAGGCAAGGGGGAAGAGAGGGAGAGACAGTAGCATCTAAGTGGCAGTGGTGGCATCCTAGTGATGATAGCAACATCAAGCTGCAGTGAGCATCCAACCAATGGTTACTGTGTTTGAATATGTGGCAATATTCAATCTGGTGGCCATGTGGTAGTAAAGGAAAGAAGAAAAAGAATATGATGATGAAGATGAGGGTTAAGGGGGGATAGTTATGTTATTTTAAGAAAAGCGGTGGTAAATTTATAATTACATTAAAAATTACAAGAGTTGCTTATTAATATTATAGCCTTCTTTCATCATATGATATAATTAGGGTGATTAGAGGAGCTAATGTAAGAGAATATATCAAATGTCAAATATTTAGAAAAAAAACTAAGACTAAAATTTTTAAATGATAAGAAATTAATTTTCATTTGGTACTACATATATTTTTGTTCAATGGCTTGCAATGTTATTTAATTAGTAAATGTTACACTTGCTCACAACGGACGAGAACCCTCCCATTGATGTGAGTGCCTAAAAATGGGATCCGCACATGGGGCAGTGTGAGCATTCCAATTTGTGAGCTGGTTTAGCATTTTCATATCTTAATATACTCCTTCAACCTACATTAATGGTTGCAAATAGTTTTTTAAAATTAAATAGTTTTAATTTATTTTAAAAAGCTAAATAGAGCTATTACTATAAAACAATGGAGCATTAGAAAACATGCTTGCCCTGCGCTCTAATACAACTCCAAGGAAGCATTTTTAATGCTCCTATTTGACAATAAGCCCAATGTAAGGAATGTACAGGGACCCTTAATCAATGAGATTAGTGGCGTACATGCTAACTCACATTAGTGCTAGTGATATTGGAGCAAATGTGTATTAACATTTGCACCGTCAAACTCAAATATCAAAGGCTCTCATGCATTCTCTACATTGGGCTCATTGTCAAAGAAGAATATGAAAAACTCTTCCTAACTACAATTAAGCATGGGGCCGCCCACCCCCGGTCTCTTTTCACATATTGGGGTGAGTATGTAGTGAGCGACCTGTGTGGCTCAAACGGAACCAAAACGGAGAAGGTGGTTCACTCTTTACATCCAGCTATCTAGTGGAGTAATGCTTACCCAATGTTGGCTGCAATGTAGCTCCCAGGCCAGCATGCAGGCCCCATGGCTACGTTTAGGCACATACTTGACATGGAGTCCTTTTATCCGATGTTAATTGTCTAAATAGGTAATCAGAAATGAGGCCCTCCTTGATCAACGTTGTAAAGCTGCCCGTGGGGCTCATCTCTTGAATGCATTGTAGTAGTAGCCTTACTCAAGGTAAAGTATCCTTCCACTGGCCCGGAGGGGTGGAAGGACACTACATTAGAGAGGAGAAACATGCAAGAAGCCAGGCAGCCCGCTACAAACACACACAGGCTGTGGGAAGCCACATACAAAGAGATTTGTACACACAAATAGAAAAGACATTATATAATTAAGAATCACACAAAATAACGTATACATCGAACAAACTAATCACAACCAAGATAAACCTTAACAATGGAAGAAAATTAGAATTGCAAACCACCACCACATTCCTAATGGACCTCAAACTCTAGTGCCCAAAGGCTCTCTCCAAGGGGTCGAACTAGTGCCGATCAAATAGCAAAATCATGCACCAAACACCACCCGAAGGCGAAGAGAAACTACCAAAAGGCACCAATGCAATGTGATGCATAGGAATTCTCAAATACTCCATCCGTTCTATATTAATAGTTTATTTAATTTTTTTTAGAATGAACTAACTTAGTTTATTTTGAAAAATCTAGCTTTTAACGTGAGACAAAAGAAGTATAACAATAAAGATATGGGGTATTTGTCCTTCCCAAAGTCACTTCCCTAAACCATTTAGAAGTGTTGGAACACTTGGACTCCTTCTCCTCCACTAAGCCGTTCAAAACAAAGGGCTTATGTTGTGGAAATAGAGTCCTAACATCTAAACCATAACTAGTAATTTGTCAGCCCTCTTTTGCCTTGGCATGTCTGCCGTTGCCTTCATTGGCAGTGGCGTCAAAGTCATAGAGCCTACTATGAGCTTATGTTGAAAGTAGATTTTTCCTTACTCTCAATATTATTAGGGTCCCGTTTATATGCGCTTAGCGCATATGTGCCCAGCTCAACAGTGCCGTGGGCCTATTCTATCTCAATGCGGAAAAATTCATCTAAAAATGATTGAAAATGATAAGATTACTTGCCACACGTACGTATGCTCGCCACATCCACAACCATGAACATATACCTCAATGTTGCCATGTAACACCCACGCCACAACGAAGGCATAGGGCCCGCCTTTAGGAATAAGCTCAAAGACTTGGTCCACTGTCTTGGCAAGATCTCTATTTTGGGGCCTTTACCGAGACTTAGATAATGTAAAAATAGTTTTGCATTGTCTTAGTGAGAACTAAGATCTCGCCAAAATCTGTGTAAGATTCTCGAGATCTATGTAAGATACCCAAGTTCACGAAGTGAAGACAAAGTTGAGATCGTAATGAATATGATGAGATGAGAGACATATAAGATATTAATATATTATTTTATTTTTTAATTAAATTTTAATTTAATTTTATTAGGTTTATACCAATACCTAAATCTTATATCTCAGTAGGTTTTATGCATAAATAATAATTATATTAACTCTTATTCTACATCATCATCAAATATCATTTACTCTACTTATTTAATTATATAATAAATTTATAATTATATAATATTAATATTTATTTTTTATAGATAAAACAATATTAAGACGATGCTTGCTGGTAGCCTACATATCAAAGTGTGGCCAAATTTAAATGATCACAAAACCCTATCATTTTGCACAAATCCACCCCAACCTTGAACTTTGAAAATTCTTGGAAAAAGCACCCAACCTATTCAACCATAGAAATCAAATTTATAAATTAGATAATATATAAAATTTACCTTGTAACGTTCAAATATATAGAGCAAAGCTTATATACCTTCAATATTTACTAGTGGTTTGAAATAATCCGTCCAACTTTTATAGCGCTCAGCTTGTTTATCTCCCCTGGTTTGGCCGTTTGGGGCCCATTTACTTGTCTTTCAACTTTGTAATTATCTTATGATCAAACATTTTCTGGGGAAAAAACCACTTCACTATTATATATGATTATATGCGATATTACTCTCACTCATTTTTTAATTTAACAAAAAAAGCTTATTTGCCTTTTTCTCACTCCTGCTTTTTTCCACCCTAAAATGATGCCATTTTTTGCTTTTTGAGTGGCTTTAATCTACTAGATGATATGATGCATTCACTTTAAACTGGAAATGGCATGCTCCTAATTTCACTTTGTTGAATACATGTACACGTTTCATCCTCTCTCAAAGTTGTCAATCTCCACTCCTGCAACTGTCCCACTGGTTGAATGCTTGTAGCTAATGACAATTGAGCTGGCGGCAGATCACACTTGATTTTCAAAACAATGTTTATGTTCATATTTTTATATGGGTCCAATCATGCCTCCCCAACTGCAATGAACATGGAGGCATGATGAGGCCAATTCATTCAGCTCAGGGCATGCTTCCCCACCATGAACAATCACAACTTGTCCTTTTCTTGTTTTTTATGTTAACAACAATCACAACTTGTCACAAACAAGAAGCTTGAACCTGATTAATATTCTAATTGCCGTTTGCCAACTTCTTTAAGCAATAAGATTACAAGTGTGCTTACAAGTCATTGGAAAGGACCCAGAAAAAAAAACCAAATGAAGGTTTGATGACATTCATTGGTTTCTAAGTTCGACTCCGTTGTGACTTGTGACCGTTCATAGCCCATATATGCATACCAACTCCTGGGGATGTTCAGTGCCTGTTCAACTTTGCACGCCTGGCACAGTGTCACCAACTACAAGAAGAAGGAAAAGAAATAAAGCAGAAGGGAGGAATCAGCTTTTTTAATCTTCTGTAATTAAAAAAGGGTTCTTTTACCCAAAGCCACTTATAAGCTCTAGCAAATCAGCTTTCTCCCTGCAAATTCAAAAGATAAAGTGTACGTTACTGCACTGAGGCTGGTTTCTGCTATTTTAAAATATAAGAAAAAATACAGGTAAAGTAGGGCGGTCATGTTCTAGACACTTTGAGACAGGCTGCATTATTTTTGGAGCTAGTGGTTATTTCTTCATTTGAGAGGTAATATGAGTACGAAGTTGTCTTGGTTCTTGACGGAGCCTCAGCCTCAGGAGGCAAAGAAAGGTTAGACGCGAATCTTTATACCCTCTGAACTTCGTTCTTAGTTGCATCTTCTGTTTGAAATTTTTTGCAGTCTGAAAGTTTCTTGTTTTGTGCAACTCAGATCCTGCTCCTGGGCTAGTGGAAACTGAGAAGAAAATGACTGTAGTTAAGGCTTGGGAGGAATATGAAAAAGCTAGAGCTGAGAGCAAGTGGGTTTTAATTTTTTTTAGATTTTTGTTCAGTATGAGCTCTTTTGTCTCAGGTTGCTCTTTGACTTAGAGGCTGGGATCTGTTTTGGTTTTTTCCATTTGGTGTGTGTTTTTGGCTAGTTGTAGCTGAGAAGAATATGACTTTATTTTAGTCTTGGGAGGAATATGAAAAAGCTAGAGCTGAGAGCAAGTAGGGTTTTTTTTTTCTCGTTTCTATTCAGTATTCACTTTTTTGTTTTAGATTACTCTGTCTTAGAGGCGTTCTGGTTTGTTTTTTTTTGGGTGTGCGTATTTTTATTCTAAAGAGAGGATTTTTCGACAAAAGGATTCACAATTTTTCCTTGGTTAATCATAGCTTTTAGAGCATTTACTAGTGGAATGACTGCCCTTTCAGTTTGAAGCTGATCCGGACTGGTCAACCTGTTGTGCAGGGCAAGCCAAAGGCTTTCTGATCTTGTTTCATGGGAAAACCAGAAAAAGGCATCTCTGGAAGCTAAAATGAAATCATTGGAGGTAATTTCTTCCTCAAGCCCTGTTATTTTTAAGCTTTTTTTTTTTTTTTTAGAGAAGTTCACTTTTAGAGAACAAGGAGAACAAAGTTAATGAAGGTACTTAGCGCAGAACATCACAAATATGTATGTGAAATACGGGACCATGTATAACTGACTATTTTTTCTTGAAGTTGGAAATTATTTCTGGAGCCTAATATATCCATTGTTCTTGTTACCTTTCATTCTTTTTTCTCACTTAAAAAAGAAAAATACGTTAACACGGTTAGAAAGAGAAGGAAAAATGAAAGACCAGCATAAGCAGATTTACCTCCTGAAAGCAAGAGATTTAGAAACTGGAGATACTTTCTATTGTGGACTACTCTATTTTTTTCCCTTCAATAGTTTAGATATCTGCAAATGTTCTAATTCATCATAACATATGAACTATTACTGATCATTGTACAGAAAAATTTGGAGAAGAAGTTAGCCCAGCGTGCTGAGAAACTTAAAAATGAGATACCCATGATCCAAAAGAAAGCAAAAGACAAGAGAGCCACAATTGAAGCAAGAAAGGGCAAGGACCTCCACAAGGTGGAGAAAACGGCTGAAAAGTACCGTTCTAATGGGCTTGCTCCAAAGAAACCGTTTGGCTTTTAAGGAAGCTAGTGGCACTTCCATTGACAAGTATCTTCCTGTTTCTGTGTGATTATTGTTTCATTGTAACAATTACTTTCATATTTGTTTCATGATATATATATGTGATCAATCCTAGATTTAGGTGCACTGAATGTATTCTCCAACAAGCAATTGTTTGTAAACTTACTCTTTCAGGTTTTGGGTGAAACAATTAGTATTGGGTGGGCTAATGACAATGTCATGAAACAAACTTGTGACTTCAGACCGGATACTGGCGTTCATGGTGTGAATGAATTAAGCCTAACATCTCTTGGATTTCTATTGATGTTGTATCTGATGTATTGTATAGACAAAAATTCGTTCTCGTTTTCTCATATGTCTAAGTTGCTTTTAAAGTGACACCTCCCCCATCCCTAATGTGCACCGTTGGAGGGTGATCCAACATTACAGCATGCGTTTGCATGCAGAATGGCAGTCCCTGCGCAGACATGTTAACTTTCTTTCCCTTATTTTATGCTTCTAAATTTTTTGAAGTCCTAATGTGAAGTCCATGCATCTACTCTGTTTTTATTGTCCAAAACGTCATTGAGTGATCCAATCCTTTGCTTATTTCAATTGATCTGTATTTGGCTTTTGTTATTTTTTTTAGATGCTAGAAGTTATATATGTCTGTGAAAAGTTTGTAATCCCCTTCAACCGGTGTACCTATGTCTTCTATCTGTTATCCTTTTTCAGTTTACATAATTTCACACGATTTGTGCCATATCGAAAGAATCATGTAAGCGATTTATTGATCATTTAAACACTAGTTTCAAGTTGTTTCTTTTCTATTCTTATACTCCATAGCTTAATAATCTCATTATTCTTCGCAGTTCTGGATAGACTACATGATTGCATATTCTCTTATTAAGTCTTGGTTGATTTAGAACCTAATGGCCAATGTGCGGTCTGCTCATGCAATAAATGCTTTTTGCCTTCAAATTGATTTGGCAACTAGTGTTTAGAATGTACCTCAACTCAACCAGCAATCTGAACTCTTAATTTCCTTATTTGTTTACAGAATAACCCATTTAAATGCGATCAAATTGTTGTATCGTTAGATTTATTTCCCTGGCCAATAGGTATAATAAAGTGCTCACTAAGGATGTCATTTCAGTCTTCACGCCCAAGAAACTGTTTTATCGTGATTTATGTTTATTTCTGTTTTGTGTATTTTCATGCTTGAGCTGTTACAATATCAAGTTCAAATTGCCAAGCTAGCCTGGTTGAGCTGGTTGAATCTCTTCCAGTCCAGGGCTTGGTTTCAGGGGGCCCGAGTCCCCGTAGCATGTAGCTTGTCGGGGTGGGGGTATTACAAGGTAACAGCTTACAAGTTTCTCAGTTTTGTTTGTATTACTTGTGGAAAATGGATACTAACATTCTAACAGCTTACAAAACATGTCATTTTCATGCTTGATGTGTTGTGGCGTTAAGTATCAAATTGGAAAATGATATTCCTATACCCTATAAGACTTACACTTGTACAGGGAAAGTGGGTCCTATATGACAATATAAGAATCACTTTTCTCTATCTAATTATAAGTGATGTAAGGCTTATGGTGTAAAGAAATAGGGTGCAGAAGTATCACTATCCTATAAAATTTTCAAAGAGAATCCAACATCTTACACAAATGGAGATGTCATGAAGAACAAGGGCCCACAACAAAGAATCCAACATCTTACACAAATGGAGATGTCATGAAGAACAAGGGCCCCACAACAAAGTTAGGCTTTGAATAAGATCGGACTGAGTACAGCCAGTATGGTCAACTGGGAAGTTTTCAAAGAAAGTAGGTACTCAGATTCTAACAGCTGAAAAAATAGGAGATGTCATGAAGGACAAGGGCCCCAAGACAAAGATAGGGTTTTATCAAGATCAGACTGAGTAGAGTACAAACAGTATGGTCTGTTCTAATTTTTAGAACACCGTGCGTTGGACAATCAAAATTAGCTCCCTTCTGGCAGACCGCTATTCCAGGACGGCGATAGGCCAACTTGACAGATGATTTTAAATTGCTCACAACCATTAATAAGATTCCACGTTGGTTTTTAATAGAAAAATGTTATCCATATTTCATTTTGTTTTATACCATAGGCCTTATATTACCTTTGATTTATACGTAAAGTGGGTTAACATGAGATTCAATTTTTGTATGGCCTAAGTGTAGAGAAAGTGGTTTTAAAATATCACTATCTTTTTTAATAATACTCTTTGAATTAGGCAACAAGGGAGGGTTGGATCAACTTGGACAAAATTTATTTTTCTTTGTAGCTGCTAATAAATTGGCTCTCCAATGTTGTGTGAGGAATAGCTAGAGGCTTATATTGGGGGAAGAGTTTTTCATATTCCTTGCTCACCGTAAGCCTAGTGTAAGAAACGCTTAAAGAGAGTTGATATCTAAAATAGACAAAATACACACTAGTGTGTGTGCCATATAGATCCCAAGCATTTCTTATGTTGAGCATGGAAAATACTTCCTACCACCCTAATCAATTGGGTCCAATTAATGTTACAAATGGGGGTCCAATAAATTAGTGTTGGTCCTAGTATCATTCGCCTATTTCAATAGTTGGGCTTGAAAGTCGAAAGCAATTTCTTGGGCAGAGGAAGGCAACTTTGCATTGCCCAGGCAGAAAGAGGCATTTTTTTTCAACATCTAATGCACGTTCATGGAACCGGGGTGTGTCTGGCACACTGTGTTGGCAGTATATTGCACCACTCATGACGACTCATCAGCTTGGTGCCCTAGTGTCCTACAATTATGCCGATGAGTCGTTTCATATAAGAGGTGAAATACATGGCCAGCATGGTATGTAACACACTGAAAAATTTCTCCCTCATTGGGAGAGGGAGAAGGAGCAGGGCTGCACAACAAAATGTACATGCCCCGGGAGGGAAAGCTACCACGCTCACCACCAACAAAATCTCCATGCCACCGAGACAAGAAAAATGGCCCCGCCAGGCGTGGCCAGGCCGGTGGCGGCCTGCCGGTGTGCCACACAGTGAGGCTGCCACTGCTATGTGGAAACCCCTAGCAGAGTGAAGAAGTGCAACAGCAAAGCACACTTCCTAATCATGTAATAGATGTTGTGTTTTGAACTTTAGTCAGTCCCCTCAATCCAGTGAGGAGCAGGCATTAGAGATGCCCATATCTCTACTCCCCTCCCCTCTCCTCCACCATCATCTCCCTCTTCGGCTAGGCTCTCTAGTCGGTGTTCTATGTTGTGGTGGGCATGTGCTCCCTCAACTAGTATTGGTTAGTGGTGCTTGTCAAAGTTGGCAGTGATTACTTCAGCTTTTGACCATTTCCTGGAGCTTGTTCTTGGAGATGGCTACATTAGAGCGGTCCTTGAGCCTGACTATTTATCAGTATTGGGTTGCAGGCTTGCATCATATGCCAACCCTTTGGAGATTAACCACGAGGCTAGAGTTTGAGGTCCTTTGTAGTGGAGATGGGTCTATCGTGTTTGCCATTAGCAGAAATGAGCTTTCCAGTTCTCGTTACGGGTTTATGCTTTGGTTGTTGTTTGGTTTTTCCTTGGCTATACATCGAATTCCACAGGTAGATAAACATATTCCAATACTTGAGACTTTTTTTTTTGGCAATTGAAAATTTCATTAGCTGAAAAAAAAGGGGATACAAGATAACAAACAAAATAGTCAACCCAACAAGAAAAGGAAACCACCCCTACAAAGCATAAAAGGCATTCCATGATTTAACATCAATACTCCCACAAAAACATTTAGGAAAGGGCAATTGTCAGCGATGGAGTTTTTGAGGTTGAATGCATCGATAGTGCTTTTGATTTGCTTGATAATATTCCCAGCGAGATGGGTCGGTTAAATTTATTTGATGAATATATGCCTATTTTTCTCCCTCCAAATTGTTAGAAGTGGGTATTATGAAATATGTTAAGCCCATATAAATTAGATGGGCATCATAATAGTTATGTGGGTCAAGCCCATATTACTCAAGTTGGTCAAGCCCATTTGGTAGAGAGAGCTCAAGCCCACTTCATATTGAATGAGAATAATACATGGGAATTAGTTGAAGGAGTAAATAGTCCCACATTGCCTAGGTGAAGTTGATGGTGTTGGTATATAAGGCATTAGTTTGGCTTTACATGTTAGGCCCTTGGGCCAACCCACTTTTGTGGGGGAGAGAGATGTTGGACCAATGCACCTAGGTGGGCTAACCCATACGCGCGCCGCCGCCACTGTCCGTCTGGCCGGTTCGGTTCGCACGCGCAGTCGGGTTGATATTATTATTTTGGGACAAATTCATTTGGTCTATTTAATTGGTTTGAGTCCGGTTTTGTTTTCACTAAAGATTGTGTCCTTCACGGATGGACGCATCCGTTTGGACAGGATTGGATGTCTTCAACGGGCTTTCCTATAAAATCATTGAAACAGATTTTTGCATTAATCCGATTTGAGATTTCTTGGAGATTTTCATTCTCTGTGTCTGTGTTAGCATACTCACTGTAGTTCGCTGTATATACCGTGTTGGAGGTGCTCCTATGGTGTATAGTTGACCGTCTTATCCTGGGAGGCAGACGCCCACGAGGTCCTAAGCACTTATAAGGGAGGGCGAATTCTGTCTTAAGGAAATAGTGGATTACTTGATTCGGTCATAAACATTCCACGAAGAATCTCATCATAATCAAGGCAAAGGTACAAAGATATATAACACAAATGTATGTGATGTATGCAGTGAAAATTGGTTTCTTGAGCTGTGTTTCTTGAGGATTGGTCTTCTCAAAGTTGAGGATCCAATATAGTTCTCCATGAAAATCCAAAATGATTTTGAAAATGTGAAATTTTCTCAATGTAAGTATCCAAACAATCTTGGAGAAGGGACATTGAAAAAATATGTGATTTCTTGTCTCCTTATATTTGCGGCAAGGGATACACATATTAGCCATGCAGAAACCTCTCTTGCACGAGTTGTCAATGGTGACCTCTTTTATTTAGAGCTAACGATGCAAAGAGATTGTGGATTCACTCTATGTTTGAACTAAACTAGTTCAAACCAATTATTGGAGATGTTTTAAGTCTAATAGAGTCCCAAGCTCTTTTGAAAGAGAACCAGTACTTGTGACATTGATTTTGCCAAAACTAGGCATCACAAGTGAAAGTGTCTTTTACCTCCCCAACAAAATCAATGTTTCTTGTATTGGATTATGTTTACCTACTTTTAAAATTTTTCATTGAGATATGTAATAATCTACAAATTTTCATTCAATGCCTCAATTGCAATTCCATAAAAACAACATGATGTGTATTATTAGTATATTCATAATTAATTGAGCATGGGCTTGAGATGCTTAATGTAATGTTGATATTCATTATAATCTTGTTATGCTAAGTTAAACACAACATGTGTAGGGTAGGTCCTAGGTTAGGGTTGCATAAAACTTGAATAAATGACAAGTGGAAATCGATGGCAGATGTAGCAAAATAATTATAAGATGTTGTGAGGAGATAACACAAGTTTTATGTCACGGTCAGTGCACCTAGTATCATCTAGGCAATAAGAAGATTTATAAGCATGTTTAGTGCATTTTATGGGTCAGATGGGAGATACTTATTCATAATACATGCAACTTAGGTAATAAGTAATAATTAATTGTGAACTAGCCAATAGTAATTCCACTTAAACATAAAAGGTGTTCCATGACACACACAAGTTTGGCATAACCTTTTGAATGCACCACCACACTTCTAGTAGCTTGGGAATTAGATGTCATTCCCTATGAGGTTGAGGATGCCCTCTAATATCCCCTCCTAGTTTATTTAGCAAGTGACTTCAATTTCAAGATGCAATTGATTATTGTCAAAGGGGACTAGTAATTAAGTTGCATAGAGCTAATCTTACTCTGTCCATCTTACATCCACATACTAGTAATTAAGTGAGAAAATAATTTAACAGTTTCAAATACTTTATGATTATGGTATGACATATCTATCTTAAAGCATGTCCTAGGACCACAATTATTTATTAGCAAGAGTCCATAAACAATATTTTAGAGACAACATAAAGATTTTAGCTATAAAAGTCTAGGAAGAGGTTTTTCAGTGAGTTCACATAGAAATAAACTAATGTACTAATAACAAGTGGAACTATTAAAAGAATAGGAGATTTTGTAAAGCTAGAAGAGAAGCTTAGAAAGAGAATGCAATATATAGTATTGAGAACTCTAGAAAGAGAAATTTGTCTAAGTACAATCTAAAAGTTACAATTACATTAATGCATGTAGTGTGATATTTCTGTTATGATTGTTGTGTTATAACTTGTAACATCTAAGAATTTTTAGATGATTTCTTTTTGTGAATTTCATTGAATTCTATAAACAAAAAACTGAAATGTCGATGGATTGTAGAAAAGGCTTCAATGCGAGCCTCAACTTGTTGAAGTTTGGGCCTTAGTTTGTCGACGCCTAGAATAAAGGTTTCTAAATCGAGTTTTTCATTCAATTTTGAATTGGGCAAACTCCTATCTGACTTACATGGGCTCTATATGCATTTAGGGACTTGTTTGGGTGTGTCACACTAAGGTAGAAGTCCCGAATTGGACCTCTCACCTTCTCCGAATAGAAATCCACCTTTATATAAATACAAGCTTTGAGTCCAGCCCTTGGAGAGAACACTTTTCTAAACAAACTAGAGCATTCAAAGAAAATTCATAGATAGTTTTGGACATAAGAATAGGAGGGGAAATTCATTGGAGGAGAAGGTTAAGTGGAGGATTGCGAGCAAGAAGAATCGAGTGTTTGCAAGGTAGGATTTGCTAAAATATAAATCTCTACAATTTGATTGTCTTAATGCATCATGGAAATGAGTAGTGCGTGTGTACTGCAAGTTGGATAACTGTCAGTGAAGCAAAATTGCCATTGAGTGGCCAAATTGGGCTGCAATTTCTCTAATCATTGAGAGGAATGATAAGAAAACTCCTAAGATGCCAATGAAGGCAATAGAGGTGGTTAGTTACAACCAACAACAAAGAAAGAAGGGAGGAGGTTGTCATGGCTCTTTTAAATAATTGTCTTTGCTGCTAGGGAAGGAAGAGAAAGAGAGGATGTATTAGAACACATTAGGAGATGTCTTATAATTGACTTTATTTCAATGATCAAAACTATGTTCAGAAGTGTATTTATAAGTCTTTAGAATCTAATTAGAGATTAGTGATGTGATCAAATATTGCTTTAAATTCTTGCTTATATAGGCCATAACTTATAGTTATTTGTTTTTGATTAAGTATTTGGGCTATGGGCAATGCGGTGATTGTCATGCCCTACCACACTCTTTTGACTTGAACTCAGTCCAAAGAGAGGTGACGAAGGCACGATGAAACGGAAAAGCTAACCTAAAATTGAGCTAGATCGATATACACAATACTTCTCTTTGTTCAACAGTAATTAGTAGAGGGGGAAAAAATTAATTAAAGTCTATTAGTTCATCACATACCCACATAATCTCATAAACATAAGTCTCAAGCCTAAAAGGCCACACACATGTTTAAGCCATTAAACAAAGCTGTCTATAAATATGTAAAGTAACAATGTTCTAATATAAGTCATAAACATAAGTCTATTTTATCACAATGAACTAGCCCACACTCCACATGTATCTATTCGCCTTTATGCTCAAAATAACTCATCTTGAGTACTTGCATGGCACAAGCATAAAACCCAAAAATAACATAATATAATAATGGGTAAGCTTAGCTTAGTAAGAGTTTAAATAAAACATAAAAATTACATTATAACACCAAAACATAATCCTGAAGGAACATGACATAGACCTCATGCAAACCAATGTTAACAACACAAGAGCACATCAAACCCCTCACACATACAACCTGCGGGAAATATCTCATTCATGCATCACATATCCATAACCAAAACCTGTGCATTATGCCTCATTTATATATCATAATCATATACACAACCTGTGCATTCATTCAAATCTCATAATTGATTCACAAAGTATCACAATCCACATACAACCTGCATGATCAAGTATCATAATCCATATACATCTTGCATGATCGAGCATCATAATCCCTCACACATACAACTTGTGAAAAATATCTTATTCATGCAACACATATCCATAAGAAAACTTTGTGCATCATGTCTTATTTATATCTCATAATCACATACACAACTTGTGCATTCATTCAAATCTTATAATTCAGTCACAAAGTATCACAATCCACATACGACATGAATGATCAAGTATCATAATCTACATACATCTTGCATGATCAAGCATCATAATCTATACACAACCTGTGTAAATATAAACATCATTATTCCTCACATCTTGTGTTAATAAGCATTATAGTCCATACACAACATGTGTCAATAACACGATGAATGTCTCTAGATAGAGAAAATTACATGCTCACCCTGGTTGAAACCTAAGCAGATCTGCTTACCCTAGAAATCCTTAAAAATGAAGACCTAAGCAGTTTAGCAAATCTTGACTAGGTGCCCCTAATAAGCCGTTTCTCATTATAGCATTATGTTCTTCTCCCTTGGGGAGGAAACCTGCCCTTTTGGAACAGAAAATCCTGCCCATAGGACAGAAAAACCCACTCATTGGATTGTAAATCGGCAATTAATCTTCGATACAACTAATTAACTTGATATAGTTAATCAGGTTAGACATAATTAATAATGAGTTAATAAATAATTTTCATGATGTATGCAACATGATACAAATGTGTGCACTGCTAGGCACATGCAAGCCCAAGTAATCATACCCTAATCAATCTTATTATGCATGAGGCATAGTCTATACGTGGAAAATGAGGTTATGCAAGCATAAGTCAACATAAACATACATGGTCATGTTCATAACTAAACTAAAACATGTGGAACATGATTCATACATAATTAATATGGCACATATACGCATTAATACTTCATCATGGTCATAATCTACTAGTGTCTTGAGATAAACATGAAAAAATAATCAAAATTCAGCTTAAAGACAAGCATGACATCATACTAAGCATAAACATATATGGTCATATTCATAAATAAGCTAAAACATATGGAACATGGTTCATGCATAATTAATTTAGCATATGTATAAGCATTCATACTTCAACATGATCATATTCTACTGATAACATGAAATAGACATGAAGAAACTATCAATTCGGGCCAATCGATTAGGAACAAAGGATGCCTAGAATCCCTTTTAGCCAGGGTGATTGAATGATCAGCCTAGAACTTTCTCAAAATAGTCCTTTTTCAAGTTCAAAACCGAATCAAATTCATTCCAAAAATTCATAAAACATCATGAAACTTCACATAAGCATTATCTAAGCCTAAAACATGATAAATCTACTATTTTTTATGCATATTTATGTTAAAATAATATTAAATTATCTATTTAAGAAGATTCAAATTCACCCATCCATAAACTTCAAGAGTATGAATTAACCAAAAAATATGGTGTTAATGCAAGTAAAACCTCGTCAAACAAAACATTCTCTTACCTCTAACAAGACTGTAGACTCTTGATTCTTCTCCAAAGCTCAAGGAATCCCTACCCAATAAATTTAAATTTTATTAGCCTTAAGCAAAAATCTAACATTTCCACCAAAAATAGATTCAAAACCACTAATAAATGATAGACCTAAAACCCTTTTGTGTCAAAAATAAAAATCACAAGAGTAGAAGTAATAAATCCAAATATAGGGTTTCAAAACATGGGTAAACTAATAAACTTTGACAAGAATAAATGTAGAATCCCATTTGAGAAGAGAAAAATATGGGATTCCAAGGCAAAAATTTAAAGAAACATAGAAGGATTAGAGAGGTTTACTTTGAGATTAAGATTTTACTCTTTGAGATGAGGGTAGAGCTCTTAAAAGCCTTCCAATCTCAGCCCACCCTAAATGGGGAAATAGGTTAAAGTTCCTTTTTATAGCTAGGGTGAGTTATTGGGTCTAGAATGAGCCTAATAAGGGAATAAGTGAACCCATATGTACAATGAGCCTAAAAATAAATTTCACCATGCCCAAGGCAATTTAAAAAGTTAAGTAAGGGTTGGCAGCCCAAGAAGTTGGCGTGTCACCTGAGATGGACGTGGGTCCTAGGGTGGGGCTCACTTCCTTAATTACAAGGAAATTTGTGAAAAATCACAATAATTAGTGTGACTCTTGGTGAAATAAGCGAGGCAGTAATGTTTCCTACTAAAAATTAAAATAAACCCAAGAAAATTCATAATTAAACCAAACCATCACACAAGAATCAAAACAAACTCAAAGTATACACTAATCAGAAAATGATAAAACTTAGATTAAGATAGGCACTACTGATTCTAAATAATAATCAAAATAAACCCAAGAAAATTCATAATTAAACCAAACCATTACACAAAAATTAAACAAACCGAAAAAGTAAAACTTTACACTAATAAGAAAACAATAAAACTTACAGATCTTATAGTGATATGCTCGATCTTGTGACATTTTGTGTTATCAAATTGCATGCTATCTTGCTGATTAATCCAAAAAGTGTTTATTTCTTGATCGTGTGTGTTTGCTAGAATTTGTTTCTACTTGTGCTTAATTGATTCATCACACTTGTGATTTATTCTAGTGATAATGAGGATTTAAATCTTAAAATTCTCATTAGTAAAGCAATTGATTGGGGTAAAAAGACTAAGAAACTTGAGAAAATTGTCAAATCTAATGAGAAGACAATTGAATCAATTTCTAAGGCAAAATTTCAATTGAAAGAGGTTCATATTTTGAAAAATGAACATGAGAAAAAAAAAGAAATATAAATCTTTAGAGGATAAACTTAAGCTACGAATGAAGAAGTTGATAAACTCAAATCTATAAAGACATTTTGTTGAGAAGATAAGATTTATAGAGAATTAAGGTTTTTGAGAAATTAGAGACAAATAAGTTAAATTTGAAGAAAAAGTAAAGATCTAGGGAGTGAATTTAAAATTTCTCAAGAAAAAGTGAAATCCTACAACTTAGGGCAAGAGAAGTTGAACAATATTTTGTACATGGGAACCTAAACATTATGATGACATATGTATTAGAAAGAAAATTTTGAAAGTTTGGATAAGAAAGGACTTAGATAACTTTAGATCCCAATTTGGTAGTAAAACAAGAAACTCTTATATTGCCTTAGGATTGGTTAGCTAGTTAAGGCTAAGGGAGAAAAAATTTATACATGGAGATGATGTATCAAATCTCCATGACTTAATTCTTTCTATATTTTGGACATGCACAAGTTTTTGTTAGTTTTGTTTTCATTCTACTTTGTCCTTTCATGGTTGTTTTTTTTCATAGGTTTTACATAAAAGGCACACAAAAATAGATTTTTTTAAAAAAAAGTTGATGATTTTGTTTCATAGTTTGCTTTAGTTGTTTTTTAATGTTGATCTCAAGTATTAAAGGTTGTTAATTTTCAATTAAGCTGAAAATACTATGATGTGTGGCCAATATATTTTAACTAAGAGAGGAATGCACAAAAGGGATTGAAGATTATTTTATTTTATATTATTTTTGCTTGATGTTGCAATTCTCTATTTTCAAAAACTTGCACACAACATGATTAATTCAAGTCAAATTCAATATTTAAATTCAAGAGAGAATTTTTAAACACTTGTTAACTTAAGAGTTTAGATTCTAGTAGAGTCTTAGTAATTTAGTTAGAGAAAATTGCTAGATTTTAATCTAGGAAATCAAAAGCTTAAAAATTTCTTGTAATAAGTCAAGAACTTGTAAAAGATGTATCTTATTTTATTTTTACAAAGGAATTGTTCTCATAGAGATAATAGAGAAGTGTTACCTACTTAGCTCTGCCTAAGCTAATGTGAAGCTCTTATCCACTTGACATCAAAGAAAAATAATATATAAAATAAAAAGTTAAATGATACAATTTGAGATGATTTAAAAAAAACCAGAGCCCTAAAAAACATGAATTGAAAAGAAAAAAACTAATAATAAGAAAAATGCATGGGTTAAGATTTGTTCTTCCCGTTTTATTTTTTCTTTTTATAAGAAATGATGCACATAGAATCTAGCTAAGTTAGTCGAAAATAAAAGTTTTTTCTTTACTAGAGTGTAGAGGATTTTGTCTCTTTTGACTAAGGGCCTTACGAAATTTATTATTAGAAGAGACAACAAGAGTTAAAATTGATAAGTTCTTAAAAAATTAATAAAAAAAATTAAAATATTAAAATAAAGAATTGATAATTGAAATTCATAGTATAATGGAGCAGACTTATATAGGGAAAGGTATAACTGACCATTAATATGTGCATGTCTATGGTTTGAATGTCCAATTAACAAAATTCAATCAAAGAGCTCAACATTCGCTGTTTTTGCTTGTTTGATTTTTATTTTGAGTTATATAAATCAGAATGAGGTATTTTCAATGGATAATGATTGTTTTTTAATATTGTATTTTTTATTTTTTAAAAAATATTTTAAAATATTATTGGCTAATTTCTTTGTCAAAATTATGTCTAAAAATCTTGTGTATGTATTGAGTCTTATAATCTAATTTAAGGTTGTGGTTGAGTTAGATTTGGAATTGACAAACTTGAAAAATAGGAGATTACATGTTCTTATGGCTTAAAATAAAATACTAAATAATGTTAAAGAATTTTTGAAGCTTATTTAGATCACATTCGCATACAAAAATCATTTAGACAAGTTTCAGAAGTGATTTCAAAGATTTTAGAAGATTTTATGGTAAAAAAGGTAAAATAGTAAAATTATAAGAAAAAATGAGTGATCACTATACAATAAGAAGGATGAAATGATAGATCGGGTATTTATTCAACCCAATGTAAAATGAAGCTGAGAGTTATCTATTGACTGCTCTCGTGAATTGATCAATTGCTTAAAGTATCATGCACAAAAAATAGTGAACGATCGACCGCTTTAAGGGCAAGTTACTCTAAAAGCTATTCCGATTTCAATTTCTTTCATTATTCAAGTACTAGACCTAAACTGACTTAAAAAGCTATATAAGGGTTAAAAAATCACAAAATTTTAGAGAGGAAAACCTAGAGGTGATTAGAGAAAAAAAGTTTATACCTTTTGCACATTATTTTCAAAGGAAGATTCACGTAAAGCTTTGACTTGAAGATTAATGGTAAATTTATGATACTAATCCACAACCAAAGGAGATTGTACACAAATATTTCAAAGGAGTTGTAGCACCCCAACTTTTTAAATTACTTTAAAAGTTGGAGTGCCGCGAATTCGTAATTAAAAGCGGGCCAAGATCAACCTTGCACACAAGAGTAATTATTCATTGATTAAGGTAATTACAAAAAACTTTACAAATTTAGGCTTGTCATGCCTTAGCAAAATCAAAGTCGCGCATATCCAAAATTAATACATAGCAAAAGAACGTAGTAAAGCAAATTAACAACATAGATCTTTCAAAGTTATATAGGCAACCTTCATTGACATCAACATCTTCGTTCAGACCTGCAGCGTCTAGGGGTAGGTGAGTATAAATATACTCAGTAGATAGAGTTAATTCTATTAGAGAGGCTAACTTGGATAAAATAGTTAACGCAAGTTTAACGCACTTCTTATAAACAATTTATTTAAGTTTAACGCACTTCTTATACTGATAAAATAGTTCATCACAGAATCCGGTAAACTTGGATAAATCGCTTGTAACTAGAATTCGATAAATAAATCAAAATCAGATAATTCATTGTTCACATAATCCGGTAAATAATTCAAAACCAGATAACTCATCATTTACAAAATGTTACAGATACTATAGCGACATACACCCATGCTCGTGGGGGAACGGGATCAAAATGAAGAGGATCTTCCCACAATATCTAACTTCATGGGCACGTCATATGCCATAATAGGAGGTACATAGGAGTCATAACTCCGATAACTTTTAGGCTTTATACCAAATAGCTATCCTATAAAACCGGTCATAGTTTTTGGACTTTATACAAAATAACTACCCTTCAAATCTAGTCATAATTATTCATAAAAGTAATTCGAATAATAATAATATCATAAAGTACATATCACGATAAAATCTATATTAGAGGTGTACGATATGCTATTATCTTAGCATTCGCCCAACCTCTAATAAATATCATCCTTTTTCAAATTAATACTTTATTTAAGAGATGAATAAATTATGAAATATAACGCCTAGTCGTAGCACGGAATTAGAAGTTAAAGCCACCTACACTTCATTCTTGAAATTGACCAGAATAACAGTTGACGGTTAGATCCTTGTCACGTTCGTGGGCTTAGGTATAACGTCCGGGAATTTTCTAAATTCCCGAAGTCGTACACGGGGAAATTAGAGTGTAAGACCCCTTGATCTTCCCGTGAGAATAACTTACTCATCAGTAAGAATTGGTAGCTGAATCATATATGGATATAAAATAGACAGAAAGATCTTCTAAACGCCACTAAGAACGCGCGATTTGGAGTCCGAATGAGGGAGTTATGATCGTTCGAAGTTGACTATAATGTACAGGACCCGTTTGCCCGAATCGGACGCATAAATTGTCCGTTTAAGTTGCGATACGGGCCCGATTATTTAGCATTATGAAATTGAGTTGTTGGGTTCCAATTTCTCATGGGATTAGGAGCCTTAATCCCATGCTTATAAATAGAATTAATTAGGGCTTTTTTGGGGGGTCTTTGGCCAGAAAGAGGAATTTTTGGGGGCAAAGGAAAAGAGGAATTTTCTGGCGAAATTCCGGTGAGATTCCGGCGAAGCGTTGACGATGGTGGATTGACGACAACTCGGCCTTCAAGGTAGGATTTTGAATTGGGATTGGAAATATTTATTATTAATATATAAATCATTTTTTTTGTTAATTATGTGAATAGTGATTTCTGCAATCACTATTCACATAATTTAATTGAATCTACAGTTTATTTCTTACTGTCGGCCAGTCACCGGCCGATGGCTGGTGGCTGGACCAAGTGCGGAAGGGGCATACCGGCCCTGGTCGTGGCGGACTTGGCTCCGGTGACAGAGGCGGCGGCGGATCGCCGCTGCACAGGCCGCCGGATCTCACCTTAAAAACAAAAAAGAAAAGAAGGGATTTTACGGCTCCGGCCGGCCACCGGGCGGCAGCGGAGCCTGGCCCAATAGGATCGCCGTTTGGCGGCGATCCGGTGAGGCTAGCCCCCCCCCCCCCCCGCCCCGCCGTGGCCGCCAGGAGCGGCGCCGTCAGAGGCTTAGCCTCTGGTGGGCCGCGTCTATTGTTTTTATTTTTGAGGCTCCGGCCGACCGTCGGGTGGCAGCGGGCTAGACCGGAAAGGATCGCCGCCAGGCGGCGATCCTATCGGTCCTGGCTGTCGCCCACCGTGGCAGCCCGGGAGCCGCTGCCTGGGAGCCTCACCAGACTCGGGGAAGACGACCCGCTGTGGGTCGTCTGCTCGGGTTCGGGTCGGTTGACCCGAACCAGGTGGTTCAAGAACCGGGTCGGGTCGATCTATATAAAAAAAAGGATAAATGAGGAGGGTAGTGAACTGGGTCCGGTTCACGGGGATAAAAGTGTCAGATAAATTCTAGAAAAATGCTCTTGGGATTATTTTGACTGAGTTTCAGCTTAGGGAAAAATCCCAGAGAGGGTAAAATAACTCTTTTACCTTTGTAGTTAAATTATCATGTGAAAACTATTTACCCAATTTCGGGGCCCTGGTTCAGGGGCCTAGGAGTTGATTTAAAAATTGGGAAAATTCTCAATGATATTTTATTGGGTAAAATATTTATAGTATAAATCTCATAGTGAGTAAAAATCCCAGTGAGTGGTTAATTGACCCTTTTGCCCTTAGGGTTTATAGTAAATCGTTAGTCAAAACCTGGGTCGGTTCAAGGGGTTCACGACCCCGTCACATGCCAGGAAAATTACACAGAGTCCATGAAGGATAGTAGTACCCTTGACCCTAATTTTGGACCCATTGGATGTCATTAAGGCCTTAAACCAAATGACAGAAATACCCCTTAGAGTGGACTCGCCCACATTCGTGTGAATGGAAGCATGAGTCGGTCTAAGTGTGGAGCTTTGTGAGAGGTCAATGACTGAAATTAATAGAGGGGCACTAAAATAACTAGAATGATCAAGGGAGGGTGTCATACCCTAGGTGGTAAAATTACCCTAACGCCCTTAGGGTCAATATATTCTGTTTATGTCAAAACGGATGACCTAGTGAATCAGGCGTTAAGGTGCCCTAGAATGATATTAAATGACTTCAAAAGGAAGGGTTGTGACTAGTAAAAGACACGAAGACCTTGATAGGTCACAGTGTCACGAGAAATAAGGGGAAGAACCTTAATTATAAGGGTATAAGGCAGTGATTTACACGTGTCTGCAATCGTATAGATTGATCAGCTAGAGTATTATATACGTAATTCACGTGTTGAGTGAGATTTGTTTACACTCTTGGGTTTGAATATATTAAGCCCTAGCCCTGCACATGAGTGCAAGGGGCCTTCGTTTGTTATTTATGCATTTGTATGATTGGATGTTATTTATGTTGATGCATGTTTTTGATATTGATGCATAGATTCATATCAGTAACTTAAGATTAATGAAGATTAATCAAGAGATTTTGGGTTGCTGTTGATTTAGAGGGAGAACATCTAATCAAGATAAAGACTAAAATACCCTCAATAGGGTTTAAGACCGGTTTATGGACTGAACGGGGCCTTGACATAGAATTTTACCTTGCTTAATGAACCGAGGATGGTTACGGGATGTTCTTTGAGTCATAGCTCAGTGGATGAGTTATTTATTGGGTCGATTCACAAGGTGAAAATGACCCAAATCGTTGAGTGAATACTTTGACTGGATGGAAATAATCTAGTCTAAGTTCAGATGTTTGGCTGAGTCAATGGTCATAAAGACCTGAGGCTTCTATGGATAATACTGGAGATTGCGATATGCTTCTTCATCGCCACGACGGTTTAGGTATTGACTAGAGGGTCTTTACCGCGGGTCTCCCTCAGGTCTTCCCAGGACTATTTAGTACGTATGAAAAGTGGAGTTGTATGAGCGTCATGGAAGGCTTGTGCTTCTCGCCAATCTGTGTCCATGAGCACAGTTGGGATCCTTTTCCCCAGATTCGTGGCAGGCTATTGAGAGCCCTGGGGATTTGGGTCAAGTTGCTGTTAAGCAGTCTACTCCAAGGTTGGAGTACTTTGTTTGGGGATTTCTCGAGGGGCGAGACATCTCCGAGTTATAGATTTTATAGTATTAATTGTCGAACAAGAGTTGTGAGATAATTAATAACATTGTTTGATATTGCTTGTTAATTAGACAAGTGGAACGATTAAATGACTTACTAAAATGTAGGTTAAATATACTTAAGCATTGCATGTGTGGTGCTATGCTTATTAGGATAGAGTAGTTTCTAGGCAGAACTACGTCTGGATCTGATCTTGTTGGAAACATTGGAGATGTTGTCTGATGAGTATGTAGGCAACTAACATCAGGTAATGTTGGCCCGATCCGAATAATATTAATAAAACCTTTTGTTCTTTGGAAGCTCATCTATTGAAGGGCAGAGAGATTCCATTGTTGTGTTGTTGTTTAGTTTCCTTGATTACAGATTCTCTAAGCGACAACAAGTGAGATCAAGACAGGCGAGCACAAGAAGAAGTTGTTACGTTTCTGCAACTCCGGTACGTATGTGTACCTTTAGCGTGAGAGTCAACTTGTTATTTATTTTCAGACGGACGATGGACTTGTACTTAGATGGATGAGCTATTCTTTATGAATTTTTAGACGTTAAATAATATTATATGATTTGATATTCGTATTTGTGAACCCCAGTTATCATGACTCGGATATTTAATCGAATGGTTTATTTTGTATTTAAAGAAGAAAAAAAATTCTCGTTGCTTACCGTTCGTGCTATTTAAAAATGGTTTTAAAAATCCGGGTCGTGACATTAGGAGCAATGGCGGAACCTCCCATCGTGCTGAGATAGTCTCCTCGTCCGGCTCGAGTGAGGCGGGCAAAACTTCCTCTAGCACTAGGATAGTCTCCTTGTCTAACTCGAGTGAGGCGAGTAAAAGCTCCCCTAGCGCTAGGATAGTCTCCTCGTCTGGCTCGAGTGAGGCTGAAAAAACCTTCTCTAGCGTTGGGACAGTTTTTACTTCTGACCCGAAAGTGCCGAACATGACCTCTTCTTACCCCGGGTCATTCCCACATTTTAGAGAGGCTAACTCGAAAAACATACCTTCTCATGACATCGGGGACCCTCGAATCAGGTAGGATAGGTTTTGAACGGGTAGAAATGGGCGAAAAATGATGAAGAAACGCGTGTTTAAACCTTAAAAATGCATGTTATACAAAGGAAATGAGGGTCCTGCAGTGAAAAGTCAAGCTAGCCATAGGCTAGCCTATGGCAGCAATAAATTACTACCCATTGCAGCAGTTCACAACTGCCGCAATGCAATGGGCATTTTTACCCTGCTGTAATGGTTGACGCTATGCATCAGCCATTGCGTCAGCTCTGGCTGACGTCAGGGTTGATGCAAAAGGTATTTTTTTTATTTTTTTAAATTTCGTTTTTAAATAAAAACAAAATTCAAAACTTAAAATGGGTGTATCCCTTTACCCTAAACTCAGAATCGCACGTTCTTGGTACCGTTGGACTTATATCGATGAGCCCTTCAAAACAAAACTACACAAGGGTATGTTTTCTTGTAAAATTAAAGTGGGTCTCGCCTATGGTATGTTTCCCTATGCCATAGCTTATTATCCCGGTGTCCATTTGACACGTTCTTGTGCTTGATAGGTTCATCTCTCCAAGCCCTATTAAATACCTTAAGGCTTCTTTGAAAGAATCACACTCAAAATGATGTAATTTTAAGAAAAATCGTTATTGGGCCCTTAAACTCGCTAATGGGCCTGAATGTTTAAATTTCAAAACTGTGAAATTCTGGGGCGTTACATATCTTCAATGGGAGATTGAAGATTCTATAAGGCTAAATTCGATACAATAAGAAGTGCTTGTTGAAGGCTAGAAGAAAATAGAGACAAGGCAAGGAGGAAGAAAAAGTTTCAAGTGCTTGAGGGAGAGGACTTGAAGGCTAACAATAACAATCTAAACAAGAGAAACTTGTGTTAGAGTTTAAACAAAGTTAATGGTTTACTTGTGTCAATGTAATGTCTTTCTTACTAATGTATTGATTTGGTTACTTTGGAATTGTCGTAGTTTTTTACATATGTTAGGGTTTTCTATGTTAAATTGTTGTGTGCATGTGTGGATTGAATGATTAATACAACGCAAGTGAAGTTTGAGAAAATATTTTTTTTATTTCACTATGTATACAAAATTTGTGCAAAGTGGCCATATCTCATAATCTTTATTTTTAATAGATAATCAAACTAGGGGTAATGTGGTGATCCGCTAGGTTAAGTAGGCAAATATTAAACTCACAGGGACTGATTAGATCGCTATTGTAAGGAAACTCTACCCAACCCTGACTCTAGTGGCAGCCCGCCGGGAATTCTCTTGCACCCACCTGATCTGGAAGTGTTTTCGGTGACACCGCTCCTTTCCACCATGATGAGGTTAGGGATAGGCCAATCTAGATCACCTTCAAGAGGCGATTTAGATAGGCCAAGTCCCATCCCTAGCCTAGCCTATGGTAGGCTAGGCTTCACTAAGGCTCACCAGTTCACTGTTGTTGTCCTCTTTCACATAAAATATTGTCACAACATGCACTGGCACAACCGGTGTGGCTAGGGCTAGGTCAGCGCACCCAAGGTGAACTCAACTTGAGCCTACGTGGGAAGGCCCAATGGAAGTCCAACTCTAGTGCCGCCTTCTCTCTACTTCACCTATGGCGGCTAAGCGTATGGCTAGTTGGAACTTGCCCCATAGATCCATCGGTAGGACCAAACTGAAGGTGACGTAATTGGCCATCGGTGTGGTCGGCTGCCAACCACCAAAAAATCTCACTTTTAATATTAAATATAATAAACATGATTTTCTCATATACAATTACACATCACTAGGTATATAATTAACATGCGATTAATCTAGAGACAAAGCATCCTACCTCTCTAAAACATTGGTCTTCGTTCTCGCTCCTCCCCACCTCCGTCGCTGGTCATGCCGAAAAAATCCTTGGTGATAGTTCTCTTTCCCACCAATAGCTCCTCCCTAAAGAAACCTTAAATAATTTCTTATAATCATAGGGATTAGGGTTCTTAATCCCTTAAGAAATTTGGCCAAAAATGGCCCTATTAGGCTGCCTAATTGGGCCCTTCAAATTTATTTTTGTCGCCTTATCTAATAGGGCTCACAGAGCGAAGTAAATGAACCAATTGCACATCTAATTTGGGTAAAAGGCACTGCATGTTGTGTTCAACTTTGAACGGTTATATTACCCTTATCTAAAACTTCGATTTGTAGATTCTTCGTAGCATTTCGAAGTTCTTTATGCTTACTTTCTAATCATACCAATATTGTCCCTCTATTTATATATGAAATTATTTGATTGAGAAATTTAAAGGGTCAAATTTACTAGTTTCCACATGGCCTAGTTTGGAAATTTTAAAAATTCCCATATGTCATAGTGTTGAATAGAAATTGATTAAATAAGTATAAATAATTTAACAGAAAATTTGAAGGTTGAATTGTCTGTTAAATTATTTAGGTGAGTCTTGTACAATAACTCTTAAGAGTTTACTCTTAAGAGTTTGAGTCTTGTACAATAACTCCTAAAATATCAATTTACCAATACATTGTTTGACCAAGAACAATGGCCCGACATGATTTCAGCCTTTAGTAGTCAGGAGCCGACTAGGATAAGTTTACATTTAAGTCTTGTATGGTAACTCTTGTAATATCAATTTACCTGTTTGCTGTTTGACTGGTTGATCACATAGTTTTTTATCTGATTTGGGTTTTCTACGATTCTCTTGATTACATGTGCACGTTCTAGTAAAATTACACCTCATCGTCTCTTTTTGTAGTTGTGTTTGCGGGCGACGTGCTTACATGCCGTTGTTGGAGAACTTCCAGGCATACATGTGATGGGCAGGCTAAAAAATCTACCCATGTTGAGAGCCACCTATACGATGAAGAAAAAACCTAAAATTTAGCTTTCTAAGTTTTAGGCAACAATATTTGAAGGCCTAAGTGAACTACAAAGCATAGAGAATTTTTTTCTAAGTTTCACTCTTTTTCAGCTTATGCTCATTGACTTATAGTTCTTTTTGGATCAGTCTTGACTTTTGGTTTTAGCTTCTTGTTGGATTTGAGTGGGGCTAACAGGACTCTCTGCACAATGCAAAAAAAGAAAAAGAAAATAAGGAACCAGGGAAATCCAAACAGCAAATAAGATGATTGTTACCATTTCTTTGTGGAGAAATTATTGGGTACCTTGGGCACATGGGATTTACTCCCAATTTACACAAGCCATCAATCTCGAGAATTTCCGGAAGCATTCAATAATTTCTCTGTTTTGTAGCCGTCAGATCATTGGCAGAGTAATTTTGCAGCGATGTGCATGCCCAATGTGTGGATCCGTGCTTGGGCCCACATGGGCCTGCAAATCACTGCAATCCTTCGCCAGCATTCAACTCTGTGGGCGGGAGCAGAGTTTCTGTTTAGATAAATAAGATTCTTTTAGGACAAATAAATAAGGGTTTTTGTAGCCTCAAGAGTCAGTACTTGCCATTGCATAATTGACAGATTAGCAATTTAGCATTGAGACAAGCTGTCCTTGTGATTCATGTTGGCAGCAAGCAGACCCAAGTAAAATCTGTTTCTGTGAACAAAAATAAACCTAGGTGTTCCCTCAGTAAACCGATGAGTAAAAGAATATTTCATCTGAAATGTGTACAAAAAGTTCAATAATGATCCCAAGAAGCAGCTACAGCTTCGTCTCCAGCAAAACTTTTCTATATTTTAGGAGGGATACAAATACTTTACAAACACCAGTTCGTGTCGATAATTTTCTGAACCTGTTTTACACATCAGAATATTTTTTATTGTATATGAAGAAAAAATCTTAATATACCTGCAATTTTTGCATCAAGTCAAAGCATCCTGTTCCCGTTTTAACAGGCAAACCAAGACAAATTCTAGACGAGGGAGATTCTAACCTTTCTACTTCTCCTAAAAGAGCCGCTGTTTTCACAAATTGTGTAGCTGTCTCAAAAGTCATCTTGCTGAAAGGTGATGTGCTAGATTCAATGCCATACCTGCTCATTGGCCGATATCCACCGCCAACAGTCATGTAATCAGCAATAAGGGTCAAATGTCGTGTGTTGACAGATATTCCATACAAACCAAAGACCCCCTTAACCTCATTTATGATGGTTGTTCTAGCAGCTTCCACTCCGTAAGTCTTGAGCACAGAATGTATGTCATTTGTAGTTATATTATTCACATCTATATCTTCCTGCATGTCCCAAATTGCTTGGAAATCCACACCAGCAGTTTGAATTGCAGGCTTGCTCGAATCCCCATTGAGCTCAATCACTGAACATCGGTCAATTCTTCCCGATGACTTTACATAAACCTTGCTCGCAGCCTGCTGAGCAATCTACATTAATGTTTCACAGAGAGGAGAATCATCAGCCAATAAGATCCTTTAAAAAGAATCAACATTCAACAAAATTAAATAATCTGAATATCAAGCAGAAAGCTGAACTGATCCTTATTTTGTTAGGAAAAGGCTCCCTAGTGGGGGCACTGGGAAAAAGTTATACCACTAATAAGGAGGGAGGTACATGGTGTCTGCTACACAAAAGTAGGCCCTGGGGGGGTGGAGTGGAGGGAAGGGGAATGATGTACACAGAAGAACCACATCACGAGATACATAACACAAACAAACGCTAATAAATTCTACTGCAAGGTACATGGACATTACAAAAGAAGTGCCACTTCACAATGCATATCAAACGGGGAGACATGATGATGGAAGCAGGGGAGCACAACATCCACCACTGCAGCAGGCTAACCCTAACACCAGCAACGTTCTCCATGACATCAATCAAATATCAATAGATGCAGAGATATCGCCATCAGCTGCTGGCGGGCCAAAGTTGACCATTTTAAGCAACAACATTAGGAGACAAGATGTGTGCTGGATAGTGGCCTGATCTTTCTATAACGTAAAATTTCAATTCCCAAAATCAAAACATAAAGCAAGCACACGAGATTTTTATACTCAAACTATACATTCAAAGTTTTTTCCCCTTTTTAGTGAATTTGACTGGGTCATCATAGTATGGCTACATTTTTTTCCCTATGCAACTACTTATAGACAGTGAGCTTCACCTAAAATCTTTTTTTACTTCAATCAATATATCGTGCTCAAGAACATCGACTCTAATTTGGAGCATAATCTCCAAACTATAATAATAGTACAAGTAGTCACATACATACAAGTATACAACTTTCATATATATAACTACTGTCTTTGCTATTGATGGTGTCTGTTACTTGCTTCAATTAAACTTCGACTTCAAACTGGTGTAAACTATCTCAAAAACTATATTTGGCAATATTGATGACCAAGTTCAATATTGCGCCAGATATTTCACAAAATATTTGTCCTTCAAAAATAAGAATAGATGCAAAAGTACCTCTACTTTCTATCTATAACTAACCCCAGTTTTCTCAGGATATTGTGTCAATTGATGATTCAATAGTATTTGAAATTTGGTATTTTGTCAATCTGCAAAGCACCTTTTGGCAGTGTCAATAGTCAAAATATTTCACACTAATAGGATGCCAGCTCTATACAAACTGTTTAGAACTGAATGGTTTGAAATGTTGAAGACTAAATCTCTTGCTATTCTGATGCTTGGGATATGCTGCAGGTTTAGACATATAATTTCGGTTGTTTCTCACCCCTGAAGTTGTAATCATTCAACATTCATGCATGTCAGTTTTGAACTTTATGCCATACAAACGCCTACTAGTTGTATCAAATGACTATCATTAACAGAAGCCTATAAAAATATATTTTGTCAAAGTAAAAAACAATTCTGTAAATCTGAACTGTCACTGGGAGAGAGATGTCATGGGAATCATACTACTATAAAAAGCGCCGAGGTGTAGATAAATTTTCTTATTCGTCCCTATATTACCCACAAAGTTCTACATATATTCCTACATTGTGTAGATAATTTTTTTGATTCGTCCCTATATTATCCACAAAGTTTTACATATATTCCTACATTATCCACAAGGCACGACGTATGGCAGTATAGGCCTATCTTACCTTAATCAGATCCTTTTAAATGGCTGCCATGAATTTATATAGCACCAAGGTGAACCATAATTTTTTTTATTTATCCCTATATTACCACAATCTTTTACATTTATTCTTATATTACCCACAAGGGAAACATATATAGCTATCCAACCCGTTTTACATAGCTGCCACGTGTCAGCCGGAAACTGGCCGCTAACGCAACATGGCCTCACTTTGTACATGTTGTTTCCAACTTTGGATTCGCGTGTTCATGGTACCATTGAAAAGTTATCGACAAGCTTTATCAAATAAGACCTCACATGGGCATGTTTTCCCAAAAAATTTTAGTAAATCCTGCGCATATGACACATAAATTTTTGCGATCCCCCCCACCTCAAATATTAGCCATGCTTTTTTTACTTTTATTCAAATAATTACCCTTAACAAAAAATGGAAAACATATACGACTATCCTACCTTCATCAGACCTTTTGACATCTATCTATTGAGGTATCTTTAAGAAATTTGTACTTATCTCAACAAATCTCTTCATTCATGTTATGATTTCAAATTATGATTTAATTAGGACTTTCTTTATATAAGTAAATCACAACAATTCATTAGCAAATCACAATCTTAGAAGTAAAGAAGATTTGCTCCTGCAATCAGCTCTTCAATCTTTGCCAATTTTATCTAAAAGATCAACTTCGACAATTTGATAAGGATAAGAACTAGTAGATGGTCTACATGGAATGAATTTGATAAGAACTAGATCTTTTTTATATCTGTAGTTCAATTTCCTCCTAGATAATCTCATGACTGAAGACAAAGAAAGACTACCTACGGGGAATTTTGTTACATTATTTTGCTTACTAAAAATGCCTTTGTTAGAGAAAGTTCTTACTTCAATAAGTCCTAATAAAGTTCTCGCTTCAACAAAGTCATACTACAAGTGCCTTTGCCCTATAACTAGCTTTTGATTTTTATCTAATACTACTAACCATAACAAACAGCAATACATGATGAGGTATATATCTATGCATTGAAACTTATAGAGATTCTCTTGCTAGGGTTGAACTTATTTGACAAAGAATGTATAGTGGCGCACGCCGAATTATTGTAGTCTTTAAGTCTAATCTAACAATTTGTTCTTTACTTGGCTGGTTGTACATATACTATATACTTATGGAAATTTTTTCCCTGATTACGCATTATGTGCATGCTACTTGGAAGAAAAGGAACGTGTATGCTGCCAAACTGGTCCCTTGCACCATCATCCTCTCCAAGTTGCAGCCTAATATTAAGCACATGAGATTTGGATTGGACTCACAATTACATACTACAAGTGTATTTGGGCTGGCATAGTGCTTATAATAATATATGTATAATTTATGTTCATTATGATGTTGAAAGCATGTATGGTAACTGTAGCACACACGGGAGACTTCTGTTTGATACACATTTTATCTCTATTTTATCTTTTTCATAATTAATCTGTATTTAAAAGCGTATGCATTCCTGCTCATATAAGTAATGCCAGTATCTTAAGAGGCAGTTTTAAGGGCATTTTCAGGCAGTCAGCTCAATGTAACAGGCAGGGGAAGCATTTTTTGCTTGCAAATTCAGCTGAAATGATGAAGCACCAATTGACACCCCCCTAACCCCTTGTCTTCACCACCACAACAACAAACACAGACATTTCCGTTTTTTCACTTTATGCACACGCATACAAAACCCTCCACACACACCCCACCTTGTCTGACCATGTTTACTACTCATAAGTTGTGGTCCCCTTTCCTCTCCAAATATATTTTGTTGTTTTCATCTTGTTCTTTAATTTATAGAAACAAAGTCATCCCAAAAGCTTGAACTGTTAAGGAACAGCCCATCAACGTACATCAAACCCCAACAGCCCAAACATACAGATGCAAACAGAGAAATTATTTAGCACAGAACATGAGAAATGTGGCATAATTATATATAGGCACATGTTCATGCCTTTCCCCTCAAGGCTTTTAGATAGAACTGAACCCAGCAGTAAATAAATCGAGACCAAGCTTGCAAATTTAACTCTATTTTCCGACAAAATAAAATGATAGGCATAAGCAGAAAATATGAAAATCAGATAATGCAAAGAAAAATAGCGCCAATTCATTCTCTAAAGATTACAAATTAATGCCTTAGCCACAGCAAGTAACAAGAAGAGCCTATTTTAGGATTGAATAATACCTTAGCCATAAGAATTCGAGGTTCATTTTTTGAGTGGAAGCAAGCCCTGAAATCCAACCCTTTCATGTTGCAACCTAACAGCCTGTCATTTTTCTTTATAATTCCTGCTCTGGTATTCTTTAAGTTAGTTTTTGATTTACTTCCTTTTTGTTTTGATCTGGCAATGGATGAAAGCTCCAATTCAGATTGATTTTCATGAGCTTCATTCTCAGCATAAAAAATCTCATTTTTGGCATCCTTGGTTTCACTTGCTCCTCCAAGAGTGAAATCACTCTCCACTTCATCAATATTACTTTCTAATACAGTTGACAGATCCCCATTTCGCTCGGAATCAATCACGGACACCTCTTTTTCAAAATCATCATCATAATCAATCTCATCAGTGGCCTGACTTTTCCTTTTTCGGGCATCTACACCATCCTCATCGTTATCATCCGCAATGTAATCGTCATCAAGCCTTGCACTATCATCACCACCCTCTTCTGCTTGGAATTCTTCTCTTAATTCATCTTTCTTACCCTTTTCAGCAGAACTAAGATCCATATTATTTGAAACATCACTGATCCCACCAAATTTTTTCATATGTATCTTAATTAATTCCTCCAATTCTCTAATGAACTTAGAGCTAAGGGTGTTATGGCAGTCTTGTAGTGTAATATTTGCATGGGGAAAATGACTCTCAGGTTCATAGAGTTTAATTTTTAGTACATATACGGTGCAAAGTTCATTGCCGTGAAGAGCAAATGGCAATACATCAACCTCCAATGTGTCCACAATATCTGCAAGAGTGACTTTCTTCAACTTTGCAGCAAGACGGTCAGCATCACCCCTAAAAAAGCAACATATGTGAAGACATTAAAACGTTAACGCCAGGTATCCAATATAAGACAATCCTACAATCAAGCCAAAACTCCACAAGATGAATTCGTGAACTTTCCCAATATATGTCATGACTAACATAATAAATTTAACCCAAATTCAATGTGCATCAAAAACACAATAGACAGTTATTTTAAATGCATATCAATTTTAGAGGGTTGAATTTTCAGTAAGATGTATTAGCAAGCCAGTGTAAGTTACGGGAAGCTCTACTGACTTTAGCACACATAGGGGTCCACACTACAATTAGCTAGCTACTTAGACCAATGAATTGTGTTCACATTTTTGGGGTTTTATATGAACAGATGAACAAAACCCCACTCGCTCTAAATGTAAGGCGCAAAATGGATGCAGAAATTGATAGAAGACTTGTTTTACAACAATTTCAATGGAAAAAATACTCGGCAACCACTATTGCTATAGTTGTTAGACTCGGCCTGTGTCCTCAAATGTGCAATCAGACATGTACTTTTCAGTTGATTAATAATGTTGGATTCAAATCTAGGTCCCAATAAGAAAAATAGGAGAAATTTGGAGGAAAAGAGTTCCTTATATGCAAAAGCATTATAAACATGAGTAATATCATAAAACTGAGACTAGATTTGCTCAATCAAGACAGTCTAGGGCACTAGTTAAGGTTCTTGTTGTATTAGAACAGCAGATTAAAAACCTCAAGTGACAGATTGACACCAAATCTCAGTCTATGTGAGGACTTCACTAAGTCCTTTCTGGACACTGTCCTTTGTAAAACGGCTCCTAGTCAGTTCATTTCAGGCATTGACAGAAGCCAAGATTAAATTAAAAATTCATAAAACATATGACAGAGATGTAAAAGAAATCATAAAAAAGTAACTTAATTTAAGTGCGCTACAATATCCAGCTTGTGCAAAAAAAAATCACTCCTATAGAAGAAAAGAAAAGCTCTCTCCAGGAATACCAACAGGATCTCGGCACCATCTCATACAGACAGAGAAAAGATATCACAGGCAGGTCACTACATCGGGAATGGAGATCAATTTCATGCATTACACACCTAGGTAGTCACTGACATGATCGACCCATTGTTATCCAAGAATCTTTTTGGTAAATACCTAACTTTTCTTGTTTTTTTTTTGGCTAAAGACACGGGTACATCACCTTGACACAACTAAACCAGGCTGTTTGGTCATTTATGCTTGTTAGTCTCCACTTCTATGTCTTTTGAATAGCAAATTACTTGTATGCTAGGATCAACAGTTGATACCGTCTTTGCTAACAGAAAAAACACACCATTTTAGGTTTAAATATTGTAATTATTTTTCACCAAAGAAAATCACTGTTTTATTGAAGGGGCCATGCAAGCTTCCCTTGCCCCCACCCTCCTCCACTCCAGCAAACAAGAACAGTCAACTCAACACTCGTAATTTGTTGCTAGATCCAGTCTAGACATAAAAAATCCACCTCAAAGCCACAGCCTTTCCACCTTAAAGCCATAGTATTTCCGCCATCTTCCACTAATTCCCCACACACTAACACCCCAATTCACCTGAACATGACAAAATCATAGACAAACCAGTAGTAGAGGAAGAGAGAAATCCCACATAAGAGGGGAGAGAAAACCCCATGGGGGACAGAGACCAATAATATCCTCCAGAAATAAATAATACCATTCAACGAGTATGTCCCCCCTCCCCCCCCTTAGGACAGGAAATTTGGTTATTGACAAATCAACCAGATTAAAATATCTCAATAAAACAAGTCCAACCACAATCAAGAAATTTCATAATTGCTACCTTTAATGCTACATCATTCAATTACCCTGTCACCGCAAGTAAGAGATTTGTCAAAAAACTAAATAAATTTAGCTTGCTACTCAATGGATGCTGATAACCCTACACTTTCTGTCCAACAAAATTATACACCAAGGTTTGATTGGACAGAAAAAAGTGGGTCTTAAATAAAATTAGGAAGACCCACTTTTCTCTGTCCAATCAAAACCTGGTGTAAGATTTTACTGGACAGAATGCGGTGTAGGAAAATCATTTTCCCCACTGAAAATCTACATGACCTTGAACATCATTTAGAGCAGCAAACCAAGCATACATAACCGTGAACCATGTTATTCACATTCACAACATCCGGATGCATAATATTTGCACGTTCCAACTAGAGAGGAACTTGCCATGTATACTATCAAATAAATGAAATCGATAGAAAAAATACAAAACAGACAATTAGTGCACAATAAACAGACACATCATTACATGATATATGCAAATACTGATACAAAATTAAAGTGCAGAAGAAGCTTCATGTAAGGGATCCAATTTTTTTATATAATAAGCATAAGCAGCTCTATCATTACAAAATAACTGCAAAAAAGACATAATCAGCTGTAATTATATAAACAGCTATGACATACAGGAAAATCAATGAACAAATAAATGGAACTAATACTCTACTTGCCTTGTTCTTCCTTTTAGTAGAGGGCAAGTCATAACTGGTGTCTGAATTATTTCTGAAGCCCTCATCAAAATTTCTTGCAGACGTGGAATTCCCAGTGTCACATTCATTTCTCCACGGCCAGCTAAATGAAATGTGTTGAGGCTGCGCATGGGATAGTTAAACTTTATTAGTTTAAGATGAAGACATAACATTCTTGAACCATTGAACTGGAGTGAGGATTGGTATGGAACCACAATTAAACAAATACAAGGCACACAATTCATCAAGTTACTTTTTATTCAATTATAGATAGAGTTTGTGCTTTGAATATCTCTTCAATCATCAGATTTTGCATTTCTGTCATTACTTTTGAAGACATAGGGAAGAAGCTGTAACATTTTGTGCTGGGAGTTTCAGCAAAAGATTACCCCTTAATGGCAGCAACAAGCCCCTCGCTTTGATTGTTTTATAGGCTAAAGAGTGGAAGATGACACCCTTTATATTCTCTGGTGAGTTATATGTGGAGTCATGGGGGTTGAGGTATCAGCCCCTACTTGGGCTTAAGCTCAAGCAATGTGTCCCCACCTTTGACTGGAAGGTGAGCAATCTCCTTTTTGTGGTAAAGTGAAGGTGTGGGAGTTAAGACAACCAGCTCATAACGTGTCCTATTACTATTGGAGCTTCTTTAAATACTTAGTTGGACCGCTTGGAATGAAGCCAATCAGTTTCGTCCCATTTGTCTCATTCCTTTCAAACAAGAGCTGGAGTTGTTCTTGAATTAGACAAGGCTCCAACACTTTTCAAACTCTCATCACTCACATGAAGTACAGGGAAAAGAGTAATAGCTGGTTACTCAAAAGTTCATGATATTCCAAATTCTAGCAACCTTATCTTTGCTTAAAAAACTAATCTCCATCTCTTGTTTTCAGGGTATTTTAAAATTGAACCAAAATTTAGTTACGTAATTTAGATTAGTTTTTTTATCGGTTTTGTTAACTTGAGTGCAGACCAATTCAACCTTCTTTTGGGCATTTTTTTGAGAACCAAAACAGTATTCATACAGGATTTAAGAATGTGCTTTCACCTAATCACGAAGTTAGAGTCCAATGGCACCATATGAGGTCTGGTTCAAGACGTTGGTGGGCCCAAAGATGGCCACTAATATCAGTTTTGGCATTGAAAGAGAATATCTTTTGGCACTAAACTAAGCCCACTTACATTTTTTCCTGACCCAAGAATAAAAGAACAAATTTGGCCTAGTTTTAGCCCAAACTCATATGGTTTTGGGGCTGAACTCAGCACCAACTTGAGACTTGTACTCTAAAATAAACAGTCAGCACATGTTTGTTGTTGACAATCAATACTTTATGCGAGAACTCCATAGCAATCAGTGTCATGGTATAAATAGTTGCTACTTGATCAAAATCCTAATGAGCATACCTCATGTATTTAGAAGCAAAATTGATCTGAAGAAGAAAAGCAAGTCAGGATACTTCATAAATATTCTCATATAAATAACTATCCCTCATATATACCCTTCCCTATAAAATTTGGTTGGGGGAATCAAGCTTGTCCCATTCTATTGCTCATATTTTCTAGCCAACTTGAAAATCTTACAGCTGTCCTCTCATCCTTTCAAAAAGGTTAAGTTCTTTGTGTTAGAAACCAAGTTGTGTCAAAAGCTCAAGCTATAAAGGAATGGCCCAACAATGTATATCAACCCCAGACTAGCACAAGCAGACAGATATCCAACACGCCCCTTGCATGGGCAAGAACGATTTAACATATGCAGGTGCATGCTTGTGCATAGAATATGCAAAGGCAAGGGGTGGGGATTGAAACCGGGACCTCCTAGCTCCAATACAGCATACACAACATATAATCAAGAAGGGAAATGACAATCACCCAATAAACCTGTCCAACAAAACCTTCCAACTGGGTTTTGATCGGATAGAATATGTAGGCCCAAGTGACTTGTGGGAGGCTCACATGATCTGTCCAACCAAAACCAAGTTAACTGGTTTTGTTGGACAGGTTAGTTGACATCACGATCCAATCAAGAATAATAAGAAATATGTTATAATTTCCAGTATTACAAATGCCTAGTTATTATATCGAGGGAATGAAATTGCAACTCACGTCATTTGTGTTGATGGTTCTCCCACAGACTGCGCAGCAATTACACCAACAGCTTCTCCAGGCTGTGCAAGACTTGAAAGATACTTAAGCTTCACCAGATTCAAGAAGGTACGCTTTTTTAGTTTATAGTGACCTCGCTTCTTCTTTGTTAAAGTACCAATAAATCCCCTAGCCTTTTCTTCTAAGGCCTGAGGCAATGCCCAGATATAACTATCAGATCTGAGCAAGTGAGCATTATCAAGCTCTCCACCAAGCTTTGCTTGTACAACTTCCTGATTCTGTACGATGAGGTGATAAATAATACTTCAGACTATCTTAAATTTAAGTATTACTCGGAGATAAAAAAGTTCAGCATTAATTATCTTACAGATGCAATCATTTTGAATTCTGACAAATAACTTGTCATTTGGACATCAACACCATCATCTCCATAACAGAATTGGATAACAGTTCCGTCAGCATCACGCACAGTTCGATCGTAACAAACTTTTAGAGATTCAAGATTTTTAATGAGACATCTTTGCAAATACCCACTACGTGATGTTTTAATTGCTGTGTCAACTAATCTGCACAAAAGAAAAGGCCAATTTTCAAATTTCAGCAACGGTAAACAAAAAGCTTACAGGCAATGGAAAAAATCCATAAGTAAGAAGTGTGTTACCCTTCACGACCAGCCATACAATGGAAGTAATATTCCTGGGGCCGAAGACCAGTTAAAAATCGGTCACTAATAAAACCCCCTGCTCGAGCTGCACTATCCCAAGGGGGAAAAGAAGGTAAAGATTTTCCTGAAACCATACGTGGGACCCGTTTGCCTTCCAGTTCTTGCTGCCCCAGCAGAGAAGAAATCTGTGTTAAATTAACCTATTCAAAGGAGAAACAATCAGTTAGTGGCAATAACTTTTATCAAATAGTACGTATGTATACAATTAAAAGCTGAAATCGTAATATTATATGGAAATTATTAACAGTACCCAGAAATAACAAAAATAAAATAAAACAAAATGATATAGCATTATATCTGCCAACTAAGAGCAGGTCCTTTTTTCTTCAAAGATTACCAGAGACTATAGTCAAGTTCTATTTCTGCTCAGTAAGAATTTATAAGCATTTAAAATATGAAGGAAAATTTTATGATCTGATTGTTTTTTACAAATGGAGAGTCAATGTATAAATCAAAAAGAGGCCTGAGAAGAAGGATCATGAAGGCAACTAGGAGCATCTAGCATGAAACAAGTTGTGCATTCACAATATGGCTGTGCCTCCAAGTTTTTAGGAGCATCTTGCATTGTTCCAAAAGAAAAAGATTCCTGGTACCATCATAGACAGTAATAAACAATTTGATAAATGCATGGATGAAATTAAATAACCAGTTTTTGGCACTAATAGAAAATAACATAAACAAAGCATTTTACTATAGCATATTTCTGATTTTGCATCCATAACACACATTATCTTAAGTAAAAAATCTCTCATCGCACCTACTCCATTATCATACAGATGCTTCTTTTAAAATGCACTCTGGCATGACTTTATGCCCCTTAATTAGTATTTTGTTATGGTGTAAGATCCATAGAAATTGGCAAAGTGTTTATAGACAGCTGTTAACCTGATGCAACCCTCCTTTACCCTGGCTTGGGACCAGCAGTGTGAGACAAAAAGGCAGAGTGTATTGAAAGAGAGAAACTCTAGTTTGAAAGAGTTCGCACATGATGCTAGAATGGAGGTTAAGATCCACATTGGTGACCTCAAATTTTTAGGGAAAGATGCTTCTTCTTTATGATTTATTAAGCTTACAATCTCTTTTACTACATCAATTGAATCCTTCTGCTATTTTCAGTTGCCACTACGACCCTGTGAAACATCTTTCTTTTTACACATTGTGAAACGCCCTCGAACAGGCATTCCACATATTGGCATTACCCACATTTACCCTCTCTCAAGAAGCTCAACTCATTTCAACTCTTTTAATCCTTTCTGCTATCTCATCACAGAAGTTAAATACAAATAATGTGATTGTATCTCATTCCAGCATTATCATGTCAGCTAGTTTTACTTTATTGGTCAATTTTCTCAGTTACAAATATGGGACTGCTGAAGTTTTTCTTATTCTTTTTTCTTTCATTGTAAAAGTGCTGACAGTAAATTTCAAACAGACTTCAATAGAGAAGGAAATTTGGAAAGTTGATAAAGAAAAAAGTAGTTTCCGAAGGAAAAACACACAATCCTCTCTAACATGGTAACATTATAAACAAGCATTTTATAGTCTTAGGTCTTAAGAATTATTGAAATAAACTGAGACGAAAAAGAAGAGTGTGAAGAGGTGAATGAGAAAGTCGACTTAAGTCTTGAATATAATATTAGTAAGATTTTACCTCAGGATATACAACAAGATAAGGAAACCCTAAAACCAACTTAAAGTGCTAAACACAAAAACATTAAGTGACTGCAAAGTCTCTAATTCACACAGCAACATGTTAAATTAGAGATGTGTTATTATTTTAAAAACAAAAACTCTTCTCCATGTTAAAAATAATATTGTAAAATTGACAGCAGCAATTGCTCACCAAACTTCCTTTAGCTCCAGTTGTGGTCATCAGAGAGAGACAATTCCTGGGAAATGGTTTTAACAGACCTCTTGGGAATAGTTCATTGTTAACTTCAGAGGTCAAACGATTGAGAGCACTTGACATCATTCGGTCTAAAGCTGCTGTAGCAGCCTCGCCATTACTACGAATAACTCTCTCAATTTCTGACTGCAACTTCACTGGATCTACAACCGTAGATAATAGTTATTAGAAATGCAAAACTCTGAAGCAAATATCTATCAAAGCAGAAAACTTATAAAAACCTGAACTCATAATATCACTAAATTCAATCAACATAATTCATGAGTAAAAAACAAAGCAAAGAAGCAAAATGCATTACTACAACAAATACTTTGGTTCTTCCACACTAGCATGTCAAGGGAGTTCACCTATTTCATTCCCACAAAAGCAATGTTTAATCATAATAGCGCCTTTTCCCAGCAATTTGGGGTCAGCAACATGGATCTTATGCCTCCATTACAGCTTGTTTTGTGCCAGCTCTTTTGTAAAAGATAGCATAATCATATCTTCTCCTATTAACTTCATCCAAGTTCTCTTAGGTTTCCCTCTCCTTTTGGCATCAATTACATAAATCCCTTCCAACCTTCTTCTTAGGGCATTCATTGGTCTTCTTTGTAGATGCCCATAACAACGTAACCTGGACTCCCTGATTTTTCCTTAAAGGTGCTACCCCTGAGTTCTCACGTATATACTCATTTTTAATCTAATTTTTTATAGTTATTTCACACATCCATCTTAGCATCCTCAATTCAACTACATTCAATTCATCTATATGACTCTTCTTTTGTCCCCAACATTATGCTCCTAGAGTATTGCATGCCCTATAGGACTTACCCTTAAGCCTATTTAGGACATACCTATCAAGAACGTACCTATCACACAATACTTGCAATGCCACCCTCCATTTTACCCACCCCGAGTTAATTCTATGTACCATATCTACTTATATTATCCTCTTTATGGATAATGGAGCCCAAATATGGGAATTGCTCACATCTTGGCACTTCTTGCCCATCTATTTCAACTAAAATTCTACCTATAATTCTACTTTCCTTAAAATTCAATTCCTTATACTTTGTCTTAGTCATGCTTATTTTAAAACTTTTTTATTCTAGAGCTTCCCTATACCGTTCTAGTTTAGTATTTAACCTACTATAGTCTCATCCACTAAAACTACATCTATAAAAAGCAAGCTGCCAAGCACCAAGTTATCCTATCTTGTATATCTTGTATATGTACAATTAGTTCATCTATAACTAGAGAAAAAAGATAAGAACATAAGGCTGACCATTGGTGTAGACTTACTTTGATTGGAAACTCCTCAGTTTCTCCCCAATTATTTGTACACTAGTCACTACCCCATTATCTTTACTTATATCAATGTAACCTCTTATAACTCCCATCTTCTTTAAGACACTCCAAATGAGCTCACGGGGCACTCCATCATAAGTGTTTTATAAATCAATAAAGGTCATACAGGGTTGTCTCCTATCCTTGTACTTCTCAACTAATTGTTTTAACAAGAAGATCAATAAGAATTCCATCGGATCCCAAAGCCTTCCCTTTCTTCATCTTCTTTAAGGCAACTCTTACCTCATCTATTCTAAATCTCCTAAAATAAATTATATCCTTAACAAGACTAGACTCAATATCATGACCACCACCATATTCTTCATTAAATAGATGATGGAAATACCCTTTCCGTCTCTCCTTAATTTCCTCATCCTTAACTAAAACCCTTTGATCATCACTCTTAATGCACCTAACTTGATCTAAGTCTCTACTTCTCTTCTCTCTTAACTTAGATATTTTATATATGTCGCTCTCCCCCTCCTTCAATCCTAGCCTATTATACAAGTCATCGAACATTTAAAATCTAGCATCGCTCACTACTTTTTTTGCCTCTTTTTTAATCTTAATATAACTCTCCCAACACTCCCTACTTTTACATTTTTGTCACTCCTTGGAGGAACATTTCTTCTCCTTGAGAACTCTTTACACTTTCTCACACCACCACCATGTTTCCTTTTTAAGTCCTTTCTCCTCCTCACTTCCCAAAGCACTTCTTTTCCCAACTTTTTAATGTAATAAACTATGTTACCCTACATTGTTGTTGGTTCTTCGTCCAACTTCTAGTTGCCTTCCACTCTCAATTTATCCACAAAGGTATTAAGTAACTCACCTTTCAAGTTCCACTACTTTATCTTAGGCACAACTTTATCAATTCTTTGCTTTCTCCATTCCTTTATGTGGACATCTAAATCAACTAATCTAGGTTGTAGTGTTAAAGCTTCACCAGGAACAGCTTTTCATTCCTTACAACTCCCTCTATCCACACTTCTAACTAAAAGAACGACTATTTGGCTCTTATTAGGTCCACTCTTGAAGGTTACTAAATGCTCCTCCCTCCTTTTAAAGTAAATATTTGCAATGCCTAGGCAATTTTCTATTGAAAACTCAAGGATAACTTCTCCCATCTCATTTCTCCCCAAAATCATACCCTTTATATGCCCCCTCATATCCTATGCTCTTCTCACCTACATGCCCATTTAAATCCCCCCTATAATAACCTTTTCCCCATTGGGTATCCCTTGCATTACTTGGTCCATTTCCTCCCAAAATTACTTCTTAAGATTCTCTCCTAATCTTATTTGTGGCGCATAAGCACTAATAACATTAACCACATATTCCCCTAACACTAGTTTCACCAAAATAAACCTATCATTAAATCTTTTGACACCTAGCTCCCTAGCCAATTCTCCTACAAACTTTATTTCCTGCCAGCAGGCTATATTAACACTTCTACGCCCAAGTATCTCCACTAACTCTAAACCCTTACCCTTTAAGGTCCCAATGTTCCAAGTTACTACTCTAATCCTACACTGCTGAACTAGTTTCTTTACGGGCGTCTGTCCAGTCCAACGCAAAAACCTTTGCTCACTACACATTGCAACCAGGTGTTGTTGCAATGTGCTGCTTCTGGGGACATCCCAGCCAACCCTTGCCCACTTATCATTGCACCCGGGTTTTGGCACAACACGTTGCTTCCGGGGTACACCCTAGCTCCAACTAGAATATTTTGTGTAAGATCCATGGATATTGACAAGAGTTTTATAGCCAGCTATTGACCCGATTCGCAACCCTCCTTTATCCGGGCTTGGGACCGACATTGCGAGAGACAAAAACAAGATTACATAACATTCAAAGCTGAAACGGACAGTGATGCTAAAAGATGCTGGCCCCGTGAAAGATGTCAAATATCTAAAGTACATATATAAAATTATGGAGTTTCTGTTAACAAGTAACATTAACAGGTAAGTTACCTGTTAAAGTTCTCAAAAATGAGCCCCACAATGCTGTCTAGGGGGTGGGACCAAGGTAATTTAATGGGAAATCATGGGGTGTGAGACAAAATAGATGTGCCCCTGATTGCAGCGTGTGAAATTCAGACAACATTTAACATCTGAAATTTCATGTGCATTAATGGAAGAAGTTTACATGTCAGAATGGGCCCATATTTGGTGCCTCATCATCTTAGCCAATCTCTTTCAAACCACCTTGGTCCCCCCATGTGGGCCAACAGATAAAAACTTACGCACTATTAATTTTAACACAATAATGTACATTTGATTGATTATATAGACACAGCTCTAAGCATGTTCAGGAAGGCCTCACGCAGACCTTACGTACACACCCTGGCACTGTTGTCTCTTACCATAGCCAAGGTCAACTACCCAAGCAAGGATTGTCTATGAAAGGTAATAGTACTTACATGCATCTAGGAGTCACACAGAGAATGAAGGCTCAGAAATGAAATACAACAAACCTAAATCACCAACATTTCGGCCAACAAACTGAGAATGGACCATTTCTCCAATTTTTTCACTTTTTTCCAATTTCCTTATCCTTTCCTTGTCTGCCTCCCGTACAACAAGAAGGTCATCCACTCCACATGTAAACCCGTGCATCTGACAGAGGAAGACATCATTTATGAGCATATTATACTTGAAGATTTTCAACTAACCAAGCTGCAAAATAAATAAGATACAACAAGCAAATAACCTGCAAAAACACAGTGAATAGTCGGCTAAACATAGAAAGTAGAAGTCCGGCAGCATTTGAACCATAAAGCTCCTGAACAGAATGAATCAAGCCATACTTCCCAAACTGAGCCTTGTCAATCACTCCATGCAGAAATTCATTTTTTTGAATTAGCAACTTCACCTCCCCACTATTGGGACCAAAATAATCTCTTGGAATCCTCCCAACTTTTTTAACTGTGAAAGGTTGTCGACCTCTAGTAATATGGTTTAGAATTGCAGTTATCACCTAAAAAAGACGGGAAAATATATTTGGTTAAAAAATATGTAGTTGTCTGCATCATGATACACTGCATTTGATAACACATTAATAAGGTGAAAGAAGGTGCATAAACTGTACGTGAGTCTATAGATGCTCACCTGTTTCCCAGTCCATAAGGGTCTAGGTTTCCATATAGCAGGAGGAATGGGTTGTACTTCATCATCCAACGTTATTGAACAAATTTTTTTGTGCAGCTTACTATACATAGAACATGAAGCAGCTGTGGGGACAAAAGAAGCATATAATAGCTGCTGGTACTCATCACGTGTCAAGAAGGTATCCCTCTTAGTAAGAAGTACACCACTCACGATGTGGTCCTGAACAATTAGAAAATTTTGTTGAGACAGTTGGGAGAAAACGAATTCACATCTATGAACAACATAGGGACTAGGCTGTCATACTAGTTTTCAACTATTATGCAAATAACCTGAATCAAACCCCTGATGGGATCACCACTTGTTGGAACCGTGAACTGCTCATTCGCATTAACGATGTTGATAGCTTCAGCACGGGATATTTCATCTTGTGGAAAATGGACATTCATTTCATCACCATCAAAATCAGCATTGTAAGTACTGCCAGGCAAAATCAACAAATTGTTAATATAGAAAGATGCCGGAAGAACTCCAAGTACTGCAGTATATTAAACGGTGAAAACTGATGCTGAAACTGAAAACCTGCAATTTGCATAATGCATGCGAAGAGTTTTTTCCCCTTTAAGAACACGAACCACATGAGCCATCATACTTGGTTTGTGCAGTGTAGGCTACCAAAAAGAAGAGGCCACCAATTAATTTTTAGTCTAAAAGGAAAGAAGCAAGCATCATTATTTTTAGAGGGAAAAAAAAAAGACCACAAAACTTTTACAACCTCTCTTATGGAAAATTTGGATCCACTTATAGAAATGAATTCTGATTCATGAAAATAGACTTCCAAAATCCTTCAGAAAGTGATAGTGCTAAAAACAATTATTTGGACAATTGGATTTGGTATCTATAACAAGACATTAGCAATTTAGAATTGAACCAAAATTACCTGGCGATTGACAAGCACAATATCTCCATCTTGGAGATGTCGATACACAACCTTTCCTTCAAACTCCAATTCTGGACTCTTCTCAGCATGAGTAATTACTCCTCTTGAGGAAGGCAACTTCCTTGAAATTGCCACACGCTTATTTCTATTTGGTGGAAGTTTCATAGTGGAAGATTTATCCACATAGTGAGTTGCCCCAGGATGCACTTCACTACCATTAATAATAAATTGCCTCAGTTTGCTAGCATTCCAAGATGTCACTCTCTGCAAGATCCCAATTGATTTGGAACAATTAAGTGAGACATATAACATCTTCTTGCTCTACAGCTCAAGAGTTCTAGATAAAAAGAGTTCAATGGAGAAGAACCCTGCTATCAAAATTAGTCCACATGCAAGCTCATAACTAGCAAGAAGTGCTGCTCTGCAATGTCTGCTCCTGAAATGCTCTTCTCACTGTCTTTTCCAATTTCAAAGACATGAAAAATGTCTCAAGCAGGAAAAAGAAACATGACATTATGAGATGGGCATTGCCTACATTGGGGTAGCCCAATATAGCAAACACATGTATACTATTACTAGTTCAAATATCAAATATTTCCCACAGCAAGAAGCCAAGTGGCACACAAATGACTGCCTCCACGCATCTAATACCACTAACTATACTAAGTGTCTATAAAGTTTCCGCACAAGCAAGGATACATACAATACACAGAAAGCAAGAAAATTTCTATACTTGAATATCCTGAGGCTAAGATATGTCCCTGATGTATATAGCAGAAAAGATATTCCACGGAACTACAAGAGCGGTCAACATCGACCAGAGTTGACCGGAGCTAGATGTTTACAGAGGCATGAGAGACAGCGATTCCTGTCTCAAAATGATTTTAAAAAAATTGGCTAAAGCACAATTTTACTTGAAGTTTTTAGTCTTCTCCAATGAAAATGTTTCTAGGTAGTTCAGTAGATTTATTATGGTTGGTTATTAAATCGTACTAGAATCCAAGAAATCCAATGATAGAGCTCCTTACAATTGAAGTAGGTATTATATTTGTAGAATAGTCGCACTTAAGAGTAGGGAGTTAACATATACCTCCAAGGCTATAAAAATGCACTAGCTTCAAAGCGAGAATGATAAACGATGTTAAATTCTAGCATTTATGTTTATAAATTGGGAAAAAATTGTAGGAGACATGTAGAGATCTTATCTGTAATGTCTGCAAAATTTCTAAATTTATGAAGTGGGCCACATGAAGAATAGTGTGTTTGATCCTTTGACCTTCTCGAAAGAATAACCTTTGAAGTGGGCCACACGGATAAAAAGTAGATAGACAGAGCATTAAAAAGCCACCAAGAACGCGCAAATCGGAGTTCTCATCAGGAAAATATGACCCTTCAAAGTTGAACATGTCGGGCAAGGTCCCATTTACTCGGATTAGATGTGCATTTAGGTTGTTTGTCGGTATAAGAGCCCAGTTAATTAAGGTAACGGACATTAATTTTTAGGGGCCCAATTAGGCTGCCCAAGAAGCGATTTTTTGCCAAAGTCCCCATTGTTATAAAAACTTAATCAGGGTAAGGTGGACTTAGGCTTCGGGAGATTTTGAGGGCGAAGGAAGAGAAGCTACCAATAGATTTTCGGGTGAGTATGTAATATCCCGGATTTTCCTAGGCTTCAAGAATTAAACAAGTGGAAAATAGGGTGTTTGACCTGTTGACCTTCTTAGAAGAATAACTTCCTCAATCGAGAGAATTTGTGGCTGAAACCTATGTGGGTGGAAAGTATATAGATGGAGGTTCGAAATGCCACCCAAAATGCGCAAATCGGAGTTTGGATGGAGTTATGACCGTTCAAAGATGAACATATAGTACAAGACCCCTTTACCCGATTTAGACGTGTATTTGGGCTGTTTAAGTTGTTTTGCAGGCCCCATTATTTAGAGTAACGGGAATGATTAAAATATAGCCCAATTAGTCCGCCTTGGCCCAACTTCTAAGGGGATTAGGGTTCCTAATCCCATGATTATAAAAGGGCTTCATAGGGCATAATTGAGGGAGCTTTTTGTTTGAGAGGAAAAGAGGAGGAGCTAGCGAGCCCACTGACGATGGGGTGAGGAGCATGCATGAAGGCCGGAGGACAAAAAGGTATGATCGTCGTCTTAATTTTTGAATCACGATAATCTGAGATGTTGTAGATTAATGTGAACATAATTTTTATGAACAGTGATAGCAGAAATCACTGTTTCTCCATAATTTTATAAATTTCAAAGAGGGAGACTTGGTGCTGACGGTTGCTGCCATACGGCTGCTGGACAGCCACCAGCCAGCTGGCTATCAGGTTGCCGGTTTCAGCATTCTGTCTTCTATTCCCTATGTCTGGTGAGGTCCGGTAGTCACGGCTGCAGGAGACCGTCGGCTTGCACTACGCTGATCGGGCAAAAATAGAAGATTTTTCAATCAGAAACAACCACCGCCGAACAGACATGACCTGGGCTCTCGGACTTGCCATGCGACGACGGTCTGATTGAGCCAGCATGTCGCCGGGCGGCGGCGAAAGGCCGGCGGCTATCTTGGACATATCGCACAAAACCGAAAAAAAGAGGGCGCTTTGGCTCCTGGTGGGCCGCGGATGATGGCGGGGCAAACACTGTCGGTTCTGCCATGTGTGGCAGTCTAAAAACACCGCCACGACCTTGGGCACCACCGCCAGAGGCTAGGAGATCTCTAGCCAGCCGCAAAAGACGACCTGCGAAGCGGGTTGTCGGGTCAGGCTCAGGCTCAGGTTGTGACCGGTTTAAAAAATAAAGAAAAAAATGAAGATGGGGCTGAACCGGGTCTGGTTGAGGAGGTTTTAAAAACGGAATAAAATTACCAATGGACCTTGAAAGGTGTTTAAGTATCTTGACCAAGTTTCAAGCCGGAGAAAAATCCTACATGCTATAAAATAACCATTTTACTTTTATAGCTAAGTCGCGGTTCACTTACCCAATTTTGGGTCTCCGATTCAAAGGCTTACAAGTAGGTTTAAAAATTAAGAAAAATCTCAATGATAGGTGTGTGTACACTTTTTATAGACCAATGCACCAGTAGGAGAAAATTCCCAATAAATTGTTTTACCTCTAAGGTTAAGGTAAAACTATTAATTGAACCGGGGTCGGTTCACGAGGTTTACAACCCCGTTAAATGGAAAGAAAATTATCCCATGTCCACAACATCAGAGAGTACCTCTAAGATTAATTTCAGACCCATTAGTGACCTATAAGCGGACCGGCCCGCATTCACGTAAATAGAATTAACGGGCCAATTTGACATTAAAACCTCTTGACATATCAAAAACTTACCGAGAATGGAAAGGACCATGTCCAATAGGAAATTATTACTTTAATACCCTTAGGTGCATTATGACCCATTTTTATTAAAGCTTAATTACCTAACCCAAGGAAGGTTAGGGCACGAGAGCGTTAACATTTCTAATATCAATATTGAGTTTGGTTCTAGATATTCCGATCTGTTTGGACTTGTGTAGGTCTATATTGTTTATGTTGTTTATTGTTTTAATATTTGTTATTGATGTGATAGTAATTTATCACAATATTAAGATTAATAAAAGATTAATAAAGGGGTTAGATAGCTTTAGATTGGGCGAGAACATCTAACTAAAATAAAGACTAAAATACCCTCAGGGGTTTAGGACTAGTTCATAGAGTGAAAAAAGACTTAAATCTGACGATTTGCCTTACTTAATGAACCAATAGCAGTTTTGAGTTTTAACCCTAATCTAGATAGGACTGATAGGGTTTGGGATAGTTATTCGGAATCATTGCTTGTTGACGACCAAGATAGGGTTCAAAATGATTTTTTTTTAGTCTTCGCTCTATTGAGGAGCTGCTAATTTAGCTATAAAGTTGCACGTCCCCGTTTGAGAGAGCTCTTCCTGAGTCAAGCTCACCACCGATTTATTGAGGATCATTTAATATATACGCATTTAAATTAGCTGACTTCCTACTTAGTTGACTTTGTCTGCCACTTCTGTTTAGGTAGAGTGGGTCATGCCCTTCTACTCCGGTCAGGTCCTTATAGGCTAGATTAGATTACGATACTTCCTGATAGATTCTATGACCGCACTATGGATAGTTCCTTTTGGAGGAAGGTTCATAGTGCCTGTATCATTTGTCACTTAGATTGACATTTGATTAGTCTGTCTATCTTTGGGATTAGACAAAGATATTAATTATCGAATAATAGTTCAAAAGATAATTAATAATATTATTTGATACTGCTTGTTTAATTCAAACAAGTGGATCAATTAAAAGACTTCCATAAAATGTATGTTGGTAAAAAATACGTAAGCCAGGGATATATCTAAGGCCGGGAGAGCATGTCGAGTATCTTGACCAGTCATGAAATGACCATTTTATCCTTGTACATAAACCATAAGTATAATATTTAATTACTCAACTTGGGCTTCGATTCAAGGGCCTATGAGGGGAGGTAAAAATTGAGAAAAATCTCAGCGAGAAGTTAATTTGTACCCTAAATATAAACCAATTTACAGGGTGGGAAAAAATCCTAATAAGTGGATAATTGACCATTTGGTCCTTAGGGTTAAAGATAAATCATTAAGTGAACCAAAGTTTGTCCAAGGGGTTCATAACCCATGAAATGCAAGGAGAACTACCTCAGGTCCTTTGACATCAAGAAGTACCCTTCATCTTAATTGTGGACAAATTAGAGTTCAGGAAAGCTTTAAATAAAATAATATAAATACCCCTATGAGCGGACCACCGCATTTACGTAAACAGAAACGCGAATCAATTCTAAGGTAGAATATCTTGAGAAGAAAATGACTCAAAACCAAAGGAGTAAGATGACCAAAATGAAAATGAGAGGACTATACCCCATTTTTGCGGAAATAGATACCCTAATCGGAGGGGAGTGAGAACACCCTATAATAGTAAAGGCCGTCGAATGGAAGAGGTGTGATCGGTAGGTGACATGAAGACCTTTACAAGTCACAGTATCACAAGAACTAAAGGGAAAAACCCTCATTCTAGGGGTTTAAAACAACGTAATACTTGTGTATGCAACACTGTACGTCAAATTGCTAAGGTAGTATATATGTAACTTGCATTATATGTATGAGTTATTTACATTCCCGGCAACTTGCATGATACGTAAGAGTTATTTACATTCCTAAACTTAAATTGTCTAGCCCTAACATTGAAAATGAGTGAAATGGGTATCTACTGGGACTTGAGTGAGCCCCTGTTAATTATGTTTACTTACTCTAATGCATGTTTTTTATGTTGATGTTTTAGTAATATAATGGTAACTTGATGTAAACAAAGATTAATATACCTTCAATGGTGTTTTGGCTCGGTTCATGGACTGAAGAGGGCACTGATATAAAAACTTACCTTAGTTAATGAAACGATAGTAATTATAAGAGTTTACACTAATATCATAGACTAATAGGATTTGAGATGATTTCTAAGTCACAACTCATTGAATGAGTTGTTAATTAGGCCAATTCATAGCGTGAAAGACCCAACAGTTTGGATAAATACTTGATTGGATAAAATTGATTGAGTTTAAGTTTCAAGCATTAGGGAGTCGATGGTCATACAAACCTTAGGCTTGTATGGCTTACATTATTTATTGTCATTGATGACCTTTCTCCAAGAGTTGGGGAGGGTAGAGATTGTGATACTTAGTACATTTTCTTCACAGCCACGACCATTTGAGTATTAGCATAAAGAGGCCTTTACCATAGGTTTCCCACAAGTCTTCACATGACCATAATATATACGAAAAGCGTAGTATGAGCATCATAAAATGCTTATGTTTCTCCCAATCTATCATGTCTCCTAATTCATAGCAAGCTCATGAGGGATCTAGGGATTTGGGTCAAGTTGTGGTTTACACAGTCTTACTCCAATGTTAGAGTTGGGTATTTATAGATTTCTTCGAGAGTCGAGTCATCTTTGTGTTGGTATATATTTATATTATATTTTTACTTTCTTACACTACAATTATAGTGTATTGACCTTCAGCGAGAGTTATATTATGTAAAACCTAGAGTTGAACAAAATAATGAAAGGTGGTAAATATCATGTGTCATTTTACTTGACATATGATATATGTCTCTCTAAGGAATTAGACGAAGTTATTAATTATTGAACATGGGTTGTAAGATAACTAATAGCATTGTTTGCTATTGATTTAGGGATTTGGGTTTGGTTTACGCAGTCTTACTCCAATGTTGGAGTTGGGTATTTATGAATTTCTTTGAGTCAGGTCATCTCTGTGTTATTACATATTTATATTATATTTTTATTTTCTTACATTGCAATTGTAGTAGATTGACCTTTAGCGAGAGTTATATTTTGTTAAAACTAGAGTTGGGTTAGAAAAATAAAGAGTGGTTAGTATCATGTGTCATTTTAGTTGACATATGATGTATATGTCTCTCCAAGGGATTAAAAGAAGTTATTAATTATTGAACATGGGTTGTAAGATAATTAATAACATTGTTTGCTATTGATTTAGGGATTTGGGTTTGGTTTAAGCAGTCTTACTCTAATGTTGGAGTTGGGTATTTATGAATTTCTTTGAGTGGAGTTATTTGTGTTAGAACATATTTATATTATAATTTTATTTCCTTACACTTCAATTGTAGTGTATTAACCTTCAACGAGAGTCATATTCTGTTAAAACTAGAGTTGGGTTAGAAAAATAAAGAGTGGTTAGTAACATGTGTCATTTTAGTTGACATATGATGTATGTCTGTCTATGGAATTAGACAGGGTTATTAATATTAAATAAGGTTTGTCAGATAATTAATAACATTATTTGTTATTTATTCTTAATTAAAACAAGTAGAACAATTAAAGAACTTATATTACATACAAGTTGGTTGAAAATATTTAAACATTGCTTATATGATGATATGCTTTATGAGATGGTGTTATTTGCTAGGCAGAACTAAGTCTGGATTCAGTTTTGTTAAAAGTAACATTGGATATGTTGTCTAATGAGTATGTAAGCAATTAATATTCCATGATGTTAGCCCGATCCAAAAAAATATTAGTTAATTATTTTGTTCTTTTGAAAACTCTTCTCATGAGGGTGGAGAGGTTTCGTTGGTTGGTTTGGTTCAATTAGTTGTAGCCATGACAGGCGAGCGTGGGATGTAGTTTCTTATACAATTATAGTAAGTAATTGTATCTATCGCATAAGAGACAACTTCGTTTTTTATTTTTATATTAATGATAGACTTGTACTTGGATGGCCAACTCTTTATAGGTTTTAGAAACATAATAATATTATATATTTTGATATACGTATTTCTAAACCCCAGGATATTTAATCAAATGGTTTGTTTTGCATTTAAGATAAATAATTCCTTGTAATTTATAGTTCGTGTTTTTAAAAAGGGTTTTAAACATCCAGGTTCTAATAAAAGCAGGGTTTTACAATGTTCATGTTAGATGACGAATTAGAAAAACAGAACCACAAGAAAGAGGCTACTCAACTAGATGAAGAAATACCTAGGCAAGCATAATTTAGATATCTTGGTTAATCAATTGTTGCAAAAGGAGAAATAGATGAAGATGGTGCTCATAGAATTATGGCTAGGAGGTTGAAGTGGAGAGCTTCAAAATAACATGCGATGAACACATGCTTAATATATCAAATTTATTATAGGATAGCACGGTACCTTTAATATTATATGGTGCACAATGTTGGGCAAAAAAGGAAAGTAACAAGAAAAGATGAGTGTCACAAAGAAAAATGTTAAGATGGATGAGTGAGGAAACATTTGTAGATCAGATTAGACATCACATAACCTAGGGTAAACCTAATAAGTGATAAATTAAAAGAAAGCCAATTAAGATGGTTCAAATATGTTCAACTAAGACCACAAACAACTCACATAACAAGACGTGATCAAAGGCACATAGAGGTCCGTAAAAGATGGGGAAGGCAATCTAAGATGATCTAGAAGGAACTAGAACCAAACAATTTGGCAATACATGACTTCGATGTGGAACATGATTCTGATGGGGTCAAATGGTAGAGCAGAATCCCTGTTCACAACCCAATACAAATAGGATAAGGTGATGATGATGGTGGTTATGGTGATGATGACAACAATTACCACAATACACGAGTGATTTCTCTAACATCACCAAAAAGTGGAAAGTGTGGGCTCCACCAAGTTTTCCTTTTCTAACTTCCACTCGCCTCACAGTCAAAGAATAACTTAACCATCATGTAACAGAGCATATGACATATATTTGACCAAAATTCAGTATAAGCCCAAACTTAAATAGAAAGAATAAATGAAAAAATAATGAGCTTCTTGTGGATCAATGTCACTACAGCTCCCTGAAATTGGATCTTAAACTTTGTTAGGTAAACCTAATGTTTGTTATTCAGATGGAATCCGATCAATAACTCTTAAAACAAAGTTGAATGTTCAATTTCAAACATTATCAGCCCACCAACCCTCCTTTCACATATTTTATCATTTTTTTTTAGCAAGCCTGACCTTGAGACCACCATAGCAACCACCTTATTATGTTTGACTACCCCCAAATTCAATTCCAGCCCAGAGGCACTTTTTTTGGCTCGTGGGCTAGCATCACACCATATTTTATTGTGCTATAGCAAGATGCAACTGTAGAGATACTTATAGAACTTATCAAGAAAAATTAAAAAATCTATAAAGCACACACCTCTGGATAGGTTAATCGCAATGCGAAGTAAGGAGGGATTCCAATTTCATTGACAGCTAAGTAAGGATCTGGAGAGATGACTGACCGACATGCAAAATTAACCCTCTTCCCCATCATTTTTTGCCGGAAGACACCTTCTTTCTTTTCCAAAAGCTCAGAAATACCCATATTGGCATTATCTTTCTTGCCTGTCCACACACATATAATAATTATAGACAGATCTTAATGAATACAAAAGGAGCATAAAATGTAAATGAAGAAAATGACATAGTATGCATAAGCAAAGTGTCCACGAACTGAGATGGCCAACATTCCTCTTGTGAGTTGAGTGTCTTACAACTTCAGATCTCTAAATTTTCACTGAATTTTCCATTTGGTTTCCTTTTCTCTTTATAAAAAAAGGGTTTTAGGTGCTAACTACAAATTTTTTTATTAATATGACATTAACTCTAAAACTTGTATTCATGACAGAAATGCCCTCCACTAGAAACCTAATTGGGGAAGAGTGAATTCAATATGATCATCCGTAGGCATGGGGAACATGGAGAAGCTAATGAACCAGATCATGGAGCTGAAACTATAAATATTTACTCACTTTGTTATATACAAAGAGAGTAATTTACTCTCTTTGTTATATAAAAAGAGAGTAAATATTTAATCTTTTTGTTAAATACAAGAGTAAAATTTACTATGTTTATTTAGAGAGGTCCTTGGTGGTGCTGGTGATAGCGGGGTCGTCATTGGGGAGGAGGCCCTTGTCGAGGATGACGGAGGTGGCGATGAGGGGCTTGTAGTTAAGGGAGGAGGGCGCGGTGGAGTAGGCACCGGAGCTGCTACAAACAAAGAGGGAGATGGAGGAGGCAGGGTGGTGCGGATGCCGGTGCAAGTGGCTGCACATCGAAGCTCTAGATTTGGCTGAAGTCGAGGCAGACAGGGAGGGGGCAGAAGCTGGCTCTGGTAGGGGCAGTGCAGCTGATGTTGATGATATCATTGGTGGCGACAATGATGGCTAGGTTGTCGGGCAAGAGGCACTTGTCGAGGATGGAGCGACAAAGGTGGTACTGAGGGGCTTATGTTCAAGGAAGGGCACTGTGGAGGAAGCATCGAAGAGGCCGTGGACGGAGAGGGAGACAGAGGAGAAAGAGGCTTAGAGCATGTAGGAGCGATATGAACTTAGGAAGAAAAGGAGAAGCGACAGAGTCTAAGGATGAAGGTGGAAGGAAGAAGGAAAGAATAGGATGAGGGTAAATTTGTCCAAAAATTTAAATCACGTGGACTTTAAAAGTATTTCACAAACATTTTAGACCTCACGTCAGAAGAGGCTTACTCATCAGAGCAGACGGCAGTTTTTTCATATAAAAAAAAACTACTGCATTTCATACCATCATATATAGTTTTATGGTGAGACTTGTGCCTCACACATAAAGGCCTACACCATGCCTCTTAAGGATGTGAAAATCCTCAAAGCCTGTGTCATGCCTTTTCCAACATTGGTGTAAGTTATTATTGGCAACACACCAGAAAACATAACAGAAAGCAACAAGTCTACCACTTAAATTTAGATGAAAAACTAACTCACGCGTAGCTTTCTTGCTATCAAATAATACACTAACAGCTTCTTGCAAGTCCATCCACCCACGAACAGTTCTAGCTTTTTCAGAACCATTTCTGTAAAAATTTGCTACACTGATATTTGACTGTAGCACTTTACCGAGCTGAGCACTTTGTGGATGTTCTACAACCTGGAATTCAAACAAATTAACAACAAATTACTCTTTTCAATCGTAAGGAACACAGCCACAGTCGTCTTGATACAGTCACATGTTTATAACAGAGAACCTGAATAATATGGGATTGGCTCAAGACTCATAATGTGGAAACTATTAATTAATGTGACATTCTAAAATTCACATATGAAAAAAATGAAGCTCCATTACATCAAATAACCATTCAAATTACAGGCATTGTTGAAAGATGCAGATGTGAAGCACCACAACAACAGGTAATAGGGCACTACTATGAGGTGCTTCGTACATAAAATGTACACCTCATTCAGCCCCTGCAATTCCATCCTGCAAGACCTCACCACGATCTCTGTATGACCAAGATACCCAAATAGGAACTAGGGTATTTAATACTTAGTAAGATTAAAAGTAAACACCAGATATGCATCTGGCCAATGGGCAATTCGTAGAGCTGTTTTGTAATTGGAAAAACAATGGATGTTTTCACCCTTGACATGCAGCATTTACTACCATTTGTTATTAGTTGGTTAATCATTAATTCTGTCATTCCCCACATTGTAATCATCCTTTTTTCCAGCTCAAACGAGAGTTTGATGGCCCTAACTGCTTAATTGAACCCAATTTAATTAAATTTTCAACCAAAAAAGACTCTACACGCAAACCTAAATATGGTATCTACAGTAGCAGCAATGGAGAAGAACTAACATAAGTGCTCACACTCACCATTTCCTCATTCCCATGCCCTTTTTCAAAGCAATGGGATTCTTAATATTTCATTCCCACGACAAAAGGTTATATGAAAAGCAGTTTAGAATAGATTAGAGCATTTGACACATATAACAGAAATGAAACAGCAGTCTTTTTACAATATCTGAATTTTGCACTGATAGAGAAAAGAGAGATAGCCAAGGCACAGCATAAGAATCATTTTACAAGAAAAATCACGCCCTCATTTCAATAACATTTCCAAGTTTCTTGGCTTTCCTGAGCCGTTTGTTCTTCAAATGTGTTACAGTTAGCCCAAAAACCCAACTTCCCCAGTATGAGACCTAGGGGTGTTAACGAGCCCAGCCCAGCCGAGTATTGGACTTGCTCGGCTTAAACTCGAACGCTTCAAGCTCAGCTCAAATTAGAAATCCAGAAAAAACATTAAAATATATCTAAATCTAAAATATATGAAGTATCACACATAGTAAGATGCTTTCAGTTTTAAATAATAATAAACACTTCAACAAGTATTAGGACAGCACCTAGAGCAACTGGCAATAGTTACCCCACTTAGGCAGCATTACCATCTACTTCTTAGTATCATATTTTCTTTACATACTTATAAATCACTCATAAAAGAACTATTCTTCAGCCTTAGTATGCCTCTCAAAAATTCCTAAGTACATGTAAAAAGAGAAGCAGTCTGCAAACTGAGGCTAGTCCCCTTGGTGTCATGTTTCTTTTAAAAGAGTTATTGGGTATCTTAGTGTGATATCACATTGACCCTCCGTCCTTATATTAATAGCTCCATTTGGTTTTTTAATTGAACTAATTTTAATTCATCTTGAAAAACCAAATGGAGCTATTAATTTGGCACAGGAGTATATTAGTGTCTCCCAAATTTTTATTTTTAAAAAACATATTATATATAAAAATTATAAATCTATTACAATTTAACGAGGATATATATTATGGAAAATTTGTTTTGAGTTTGAGCTCACGCACGTCAACGTGAGCCCAAGCAACATGGTCCATGGGATCGAGATCCGAGGGCACAAGGGGAGAAACCAATCTATCACCTGAGTTATGTGCACCGTCGGATCGAAATATGAGGGCGTGCAATGCCCGCACTAACACATAATATATATATATATATATATATATATATATATATATTCATAAATACATATTTAAATTAATGCTTATGTCTATATAATATATACATATACATATATTACTTATTTTATATATGCATTATTTATATATAATTTTAAAATTATATTTGGGTTCAAATTTGAGCTCGAGCTTGAGTAGAGTCAAGTTTGAGTTTCATTCTAGCCAAGACGAGACGAGCAAGGGTATGCTTGAACTCGATTTGAGCCTATTTGAGCTCGATTCAAGTTTGAGTCAAGCCAGGTTCGAGTCAAGCATCGTTTGCGCCAAGCCGGCTCAGGTCATTAACAGCCCTAATGAGACCTTTCGTTGATGTCCCACAGTAATTGGCGGTGCTATTTTTCTAAGCAATTTGAAAATCTTTTGTGATCTATTCACTAAAGTTACTTCAACTAGCATAAAGGGATACCACGCAAATACTGACAGTTGAAAACAGCAGTTTTACATTTAGCATTAATACAACATGCATATGTGTCAATTAGTCCAAGAAATCATGAGTGATGGTGCTGAAGCAAAGCATCCATCTGAACAGAAACAAAATTTAAGTTCACTATAAATAATGTTCTCTTTTCTTTCAATATACCATAGCTAAACCCATAGGCAAGAAGTATAGCATATCTAAAAGAAATTGGTTGATCATAATGTAGAGAGCTAGGTAATATGACTAAGGAGGTAAAGAAAAGGGAGAAGAGTGTACTCACTGCACCAGTGCCTCCTCTGCTGGGAGGACGAAACTTGTTCGCAGGCACAAGAACAGCTTCCATGAAGAACATCAAATGGCTCTTGGACTCCCCAGTCATGCAGATATTCTCCCTTTGTATGTCATACATAAGCTGCAACATGTTACCCTCATTTTCCCACAAGTGCCCTAGCAGATCTTTTACCTGGGTAAAATAAATAATGTGAATTACGCACACTGATTTGTCCAGAATGATTATTTCAAGACTTTAGAAAGATCATATTGTAATATAATTTGTGTGTGTGTGTGTGAAAAAAGTAACCTCATGCAAAGTGCACTTAAGTGCTGTCAAATGAATCAGCGCATGATGAAGGGGGTGTCCACACATTAATAGTGTGTCCAGGCCACCTGTTCTAAAGGGAGCCGTGCGATCATGTTATGAGCAATGTTTGCAATCTCGGTTTCGGTCTTGATCTTGATCTCAATCTCGTTGGATTGAAAAACAAATGATTTTGAAGAGATCTCTAAGAGTTCGGGAAAATGATCTCAATGAGGAAATTCTAATCTCATACACAAAATTGATGTGTATGGATTTACGAAACTTATCAACATGTAAAAATTTTGCACTTCTTAAAAATAACATGCAAAATTAAACAAGATTCAAGATAATTTGCAAATGAATAATGATACAAATAGTTCCCAAACATCAATAATACCACATTCTCACAAGAGAATATTCATGTGAAAATAATGGTGAAAGAACAAGGAATCAAATATTTTTTTACAAAACAAAAACGAGACTGGGAGATGTTAAGCAAGATCTCTCTGAGATTTGGAAAATTAACACACTAACAGACATCTCTTGACTCGGCATGATTTGAAAATTTGCAGAAACGAGACTATTTCTTGTCCCATTTTCTTGGACACTCACCAAGATTGCCAAAATGGTCTAGAGAGAGAGATGGTAGAATGAGTTGTACTTCAGAGTAAGCTAGATGAACGGGCCTCATCCTGCACCAAAGGAAATGAGTGGCTAATCACAGGAGTAGATTCCTTATGAAGTTTGAACTCACTCATGAAGGCTACTCAAAATTTCAACACCAAATTAAAGGCTGAAATTTGATGTGGTTAAATGGATGTCCAAATGGGTCCACACTTATCTTACACCTCTAGGGATCCAAATGAGAAAAATGCAATCTCAACCTTTGATTTGAAGGTGAGACTGAAATGCCGCAATGAAAGCAGGCCTCTTTAGATGAGAGCCCAAAATTTGCGCACCTCCCTCTCCCTCTCCCTCTCCCTCTCCCTCTCTTTCTAATTACATATTACATATTACATATTACATATACATAAATGGAAAGAAAGAGATAATATAGATATGTAGGTGTCCATACATCTATACAATTGTCAAATGCATGTATTCCAGTATTTGTATGTGCATGTATGCATCATGAGTAGGATCATAATATGGTTCTTCTTAAATGACTCTTCTAGAGAATGACCTATGTCTACAATCAGATTTCATGGCATAGGCATACTTATGTTTGGAAGTAAATATATGAAACATCTCAGCGTATTTTATTCTTCACATTCTCCCACCCAACCAGCATGACTATTGAGAAGCTAATCTAAAAAGATCAAATTAAAGAAATTAAATAGCTCAAGACTTACCTCGCACATTATGCACATACTCCCTCCGTCCCATATTAAGTGTGTCATTTAAAAAAAATAAAGTTTGTCACACATTAAGTGTCCTATTTCCCATACTTCTACCAAAGTAGAAAGCTTCTAAAATGCTTCTTACCATAGTAGGAGCATGAGAATCTAAGTTAGTTAAGAGTTATGATAATCTAAGTTAATTAGAATTAGTAAGTGTTTTGTCTTTTTATGATCTATGACGTTTCTCACTTTCCTTAAAATGTACACTTTTTATGGAACGGAGTAATTGAGGGAAATAATAGTATCTTTTTCTTCAACCACTGTCCAAAACAATTCTAAAGGAAGTAACAGAATACCAAAGGTGCTTATGAGCCACTTTAAACTCTTGTTAATGTGCTGTCATATCATGTAATCATCCTTGATCTAGTATATAGAGTTTTCTCCAACATTGTATATATTGTAGCCCAATACCAAAAGCAGTGTTGTGTAATAATGACGCACACTGTGCTTTACAAGAAGACCAATATATACGTCTCATCTTGTTTTGCATTGTTCAGCAATATCTAAAGTAGCTGCTAACAATGAAGTCTGATCCATGTTGGTAGGGTTGTGTATATTTTAGCATATAATGCTTGTAATGATACATTCAATGTTCAATTTGGTCCGTTTAGCATGTTAAAATATTTAAGACTTTTTTGTGTCTATAGAACTACAATTTCTCATAAGTAATTGTGTTACAACATCCTGTAATTCCCAAACTTTTCAAGATTTCTTCAGTTGACCAACGAGACCGTATCAGAGCTGGCAAACCTTGTAGCTTAATATTCCTATATAGTCCAACAGCTTAGTGATGAAAACAAGCAATTTTCTGAGAACTGCTTTTAGATGATCTCGACTTAAATTCCCCTAACTTTTCCACAAGGTCATGTACCTCTCACGCCAACCAACAATGACACTATAAATTAATCTTGAGTGCAATAATAGTAAAGGGCAAACCTCAGTTGGCAACAAGTGTCCAGAAAAGTAGTCTCGCTGCTTCAAAAACTCAGCAGGAACTTGATATGCCGCACTTGTTCTATCCTTCTCTGAAAATCCAGGCATCCCATCATCTATCTGATCAGATATCTCTCCTTCATACTGTTCAATAGAACTTTCTCTCGACAAACCATCTGTACCACTCTCAACAACCTCACCAGCGGAAGTAGTTTTACTGTCTCCATCTACAAGATTCAGTGTCTTCTCTCTTAAGACATTTCTTCTAAGTTTAGAGACATCCATATCCTGGAGAAAGAAGATATTATAGGCGTAACATCAATACCATATGTAGATAGCCCAAAGAAATATGAGGACAACGATTTGTTTGCAGAGAAGTAAAGACAGAGGCTCTTATTTAGTGATATTCATTACATAATCCACAACTTTTTGGAAGCATAGATTTAATATATATACAAGTCTTTCAATAAGTGAATACATTATGTACAATCTTTATACATGCAGCAACCCTTAATTTAACTGTTGCAGAATAACACAAAAATAGAATCATATGAAGTTATGATACATATAAGCCAGCACCAAAATGTCAGTTGATTAGGCCATGTGACTCTGCATAATAACGGAAACAATTACTGGGAAATAAACTGTTACTATTTTTTTATTAATCATAAAGCCAATTACAGGATGGGTTTCAAAAAATAAATACAAATCTATTGCCATTGCACAATATGAAAGTAAACATCTGTTAAAGGTTGAGATTGAATTAAGTGATATCAATTACCATGTGGAACCAACAGAAATCAAGAGCAGTAATTTGAGGGTTGCAAGCCTCACAGTTTTCACACTCATTCTTTGTTCCTCCTGATTTCCATGTCCAGAATTTGTTCAAAGCATCCTTCAACATGTCATGTTGCAACGAGGTCCATTTTTTATCTGCTAAAAGTTCAGTGTTGGAATAATCAAATTCGCTGTCAAACAATGCACTTGTCTCCTCTTCTGAAAACAGCTTCATTTTTGTGACATCGCCAGTTAATTGAGAATCCAGTTTCCTGGCACTTACAATGTCACCACTGATTATGCACTGTAGCATTTGGGCATACATCTTCACCTAATTTAAGAGTAATGAAAACTAGTTAATGCTTTTCAAACCAAATTGGACAAGAGAAAATATACATGCAGATCATAAAATGCATACTTTCTTCTCTTTCATTCTAAAACGATGGCAGAAGAAGCAAGTTTGTTTTAGAATTGTTCGAAGATTCTGGAACAGCAACGGATTGTACACTGGCACAACAAGATCAATGTGGCCACAATGGCCTGGGCAATGAAAAGAACGCTGCCCACATGATTTGCACCTGCATGCAAGAAAAGTGAAGTGGTCCGCTCAGAAATAGAACCACCCAAGGCTGACAGCAATGGTTACCGAGATTAAATAAGAAATTCAAAACTAAAATAACCCAAACTTCCGCAGGAGAGAATACATAAACACCCCATATGTTCCAACCCTTTGTACAGCTTAATTTACATAAAATTACCTTCCAGTGCTCCACAACTCCAAAATGATTAATAAATTCTCAAAATATAAGAAAAATGAATTCGACAGAACATATAAAAACATGAACTTAGCCTCAACGTAGTGGATTCTCAATACTTACAGTGTATTTTCATCCAAGGGTCCCATGGCAGGATCATACAATCCACCGTCAGCCGGTCTGTCCAACGCAGTAAAAGCCACTGGGTTGGTGATCTTTTTAAAACTGAGCTTCCGAACATCATCATCTGTTGCGACACTAAAGAGAACTGACTCAACATTCTCCGTTACCCCCTGCATGGATATGCAAGCCAGAGGTGTAAAGACCAATACAAGATAAGAGACAAGAGCAAGATGCTCAAAGACATTGAAATGACAAGTTACTACTTCCTAGACATAAAAGAAAGATAAAGAAAGTCAGAAAAGTGAGACCTCTGTGATTTGGAGCTGAGCCATGATGCCAGAAAACCCTCAACAGCAGGTACTAAACGCCCAAAACTTGCAGAAACGTATTGTAGACTTTGTTTCGCCTAAAACAAAGCTTTGTTTGCATCAAAATAATCTCGAAATTGGAAGCAATGGAACTGCAAGAAAGAGGAAGAAGAAGATACAATAAAAATTGAACCTTTACGGCTCGGCAAAGATGTCTACGGCTCGCATGGCACTAGGCGCAGGACAACAAGGTCTGATTGGGGGGGACAATCGAAATCTGGAAACGGGTTTCAGCAGCAGAAGCTGGGAGACAGCAGGCAGAGCAGGTGCAAATGGAAGTGGGGAATTGTGGTGCAGGCACCGCGAGATACAGAGGAGGACGAGGTGAGTGGAGACCCGGGGCAAGGCCAATCAGCCCGGATGGGATTGAGGGGGAAGCAGAAGCAGGAGGAGATGGAGGGGGTGGCGGTGGCGTTGCCGGCGGGGCGGGAAGTGGAAGTGGGGTTTTGGGTTTGAGCTTTATATACTCTCCGTATATAAGACTAATTGGTTGTCCAAGTTCTGTTCCTTTTATAACCCGAGAACTATTTTCTGTGGGCTCGGACTCGGGCCCATGTAATTGGGAGCAATAGCCAATAAGCCCATTTTGTACTGTTACTTATAAAAAAGAGAAGTTGAGAGTTTATCACCCCTTATTTTAGCCAGCCTACCCCACATCAACACATTCGATAGATATCTATTAAATATGTTAATAGGAGTGGGGTGGGGTGACTGAAAGAGGGGGTAGGAAATTTTTTATCTAAAATAAAAATAATATTCCTATTCTATTTTCTTTATTAAATACCTACTCCAACCAATAATTTAATTGAGAAAAGTAAATTTATATAAAAGAGTATAATTTTTACCCATAAAATTGCACTTTTTAAGTAATTATTTGGGCTTATTGATCACTTTTCTTCGCGTTGTTTGGACATCCTTCCCAAGTCCCAACACAAAATAACCCAACAAGTAATGCCACCGGATTGGGTTTTACTAAACGCTACCATTTCACCGCTTAAAAAAGCCCCACCCCCCCGGGAAAAAATGAATCCCACTTGTATGCATTTGTGTTGGATGCATGAGGGTCACACAATTTTGACTGTGTTGCACTTTTTACTCATAGGGCAAGCCGGTTTGGATATGCTCGACGAGCCATGATCAGATGCATGTTATCAAATCTCCATTCAATGGCATGCAAATACATATTAAATTTTTCCAAGAAAAATATAAGTTTCTTAGTTATAACCTAATACAATTTAGGGGGTATGGGTTCAAGTAGTTTAAACTTGAACCCGGCTGACTCATTACTTGGGTACAAAATTTAAACTCAACTCCAAACCAATATGGTTTTTAAAAACTCCTAACCCAAGTGACATCCCTACCTAACCAGCTCAGATATGCTCTATAACACCCAAAAAATTTCAAGAAAGCACTTCAAGCGATTATGCATATTTTTTATGTTTTCTAGGACATAATGGATCTAGTGATACCCCACTTGACTTATTGATAGATCAAGGCATTGTCATGCTGACACGCCACTAGCCAATTGAGTTAAACACCTTACTCCACTCTAAAGTTTCCTCCGTTGTATTTGAGATCCTTTTTATTCCAAACGAACACCTAGATCTCTAGAGAGGCGGCTACAGCTCCAAATAGGTGATTGCTGTAAATTTTAACATTGAATTTGCATTCAAATCACTAAGCACAACACAAAAAAATTTTAAGTGGAAATGTAACTAAGGAATAACCACAAGACATATTGTCCAAATCAACTATGCATTATGTAAACTTGATATTACAAAATTACATATTACAAAGAACCAAGACTTCTTTTTTATCTCCAAATTACAGTTGGTTCTTCACACCACTCTTGATTATATATGAATCAACCACTCTTTGGTTGTTTATCGGCAATAATTCAATCTTCTCCCCCTCTTTATGCTCTTAGATCAATGGAAATATTTCACCTCCTCCTTTGGATTGAATTTTCTTTCTCCTTGATCTTTCAACAACAATCTTCATCAAATACTATGTCACACATGTGTTTATGTGCATTCATCTCACCTCCAATCACTTTTTTTATTAAGCTAGACAAAATCTCACTCTAGAAGACTAATTCTATCAAAACTCCATTATAGCAATTCCACACAAGCTCTCTAATTTTTCTAAGTTTTCTCTCTTTTTCTTCTCACATTCCTAGCCTATTTATATAATTCAAAAGTTTCAAAAGGAATATGTATTCAACTAAGAATCTAACTCAAACCAAAAAAATCTAAATGAAGCAACTCTGCACTCCATTGATTGATTATTCTATAGGGCGATCGATCAATCCCTATTCTAATTAGACTACGACTCTTCAATCAATCAATCTATGCGATTAATTGATGAACTCTCGACTTTGTTTTACACAATGAATTTTTAGGTGCCAGTCAATCGTTGACATAAAGTGATTGATCAATCAACAACGTTCTAGAGAGTTTTTACAATTCAAAACGGATCAATCAATCTATCTACGATGACAGTCTATCGGTCTAAGAAAATTTTTGTTTTTTCAATAGAAAAACATCCAACTCTCACTATTTTTCTACTTAAGGTCTCTTTTACCCTAAAGGATGTGAATATGATGTGTGTATGTGCTTTTACCTGTTGAAACATGGATTTGAGTCTTCCTTTGCTCCATCTTCATAATATAATCTTCATACTTCAATTGACTCAAAATTACACACTCATTATATAAGGACAGTTATGTTCTTACAACATGGGGGATTGTGTTTCCAGCTACTGATGTCCTTGATCATGGTAGGGACTTTTATGTATCTTGTGGCATAGAGGTTCAGCCAAGCAATCAAGTGTTGGGTTGCTTAAACTAAAATCAGAGACTTTAAACTTATTTAAGGGGGTATTGTGTCTCCTAGGGATGAAACAAACTCCTAATATTGGATTTAGAGTTAAGTTTTTTATGTTTATGTAAATAAATAAGAAATTGTAAAATTCATCATAGAGAATGAGTTGAGGCAAGAGAAAAAGGAGACAACTAGTGGGAAAGGAAAGTGAACTATGAGGGCAAGAGATGTAGTATTCAATATTTTTTTGGCGATTTTTTAGTATTTTACATATTTTTTAATTAAATTGATGAGAAAATACAATTTTGAGGGTATTTATATGTGGGAAAATTAGGATTTTGGGTGGGGACCATTTAAAGGGAAGCCCACATGGTGACTTGGTGTGGGAGTTGGATCCCAAAATTTTCTTTAGTAAGGATGATTCCAAAGCTTTAACTTTTTCCCACCTAGCCTTGAGTGGCGGGCCCACCTAAGTGGGTTGCAAAGGAGAGAAGTAAATCCTTAAGACCTCTAACATAGAGACCAAGACCTCTACCTTTTCTAAAATTCTGTTATGAGGAAGAGTCTAAAGTTGGACCCCTTCTTCTCTCTCCTCCTCATATAAACAAACTGCTAACCCTAGCCTCCACTTCACCTTCTTTCTTCCACCAAATTCCCTTAAAGCTGAGAGCTTGAAGTTTTTTGGCTACAAGAGAAGAGGATGTGACCAACAACGGAGGTGTGAGAGGAGTGAGAGGAAAGACCAATGATATGAGAGGTAGGATTCTATAATATATTTTGCCCCATATTATTGATGCTTGATTATTTGGTAATAGTGTTTCTATTGTTATGCATGATCCATTGCCCGCCAAGCCTAGGTTGCCAATTAGGCATGGTCAAGGCCGATGGAAGGCATAGGGATGATCCAACAAATCTAGGTTGTTGGGAGGCGGCAACCCATTGAAGGATGGGTTGTTACTTCGTACAAATGGCAATTGATGTCACACCCCGATGTTGATCCAAAGTTGGGAGACATGAGATTTTAGACCCGTCTAATCCAGAGCCAAGAAAAGTGCATACACATTATGACAATAATTTAAATAATCTACCTATATCTATTTATTAAAAGACAAAATTTAATAGCAATAACAAGTGTTGAAATAAATAACATCACTAAACATTGTGAACTGCCCAAGTCCTATGAAAATATTTGTTTAAACCAAAAGTCTAGTATAAATATTTATCACATCACTCAGTTTACATCTTCTTTGGTATAGTCTTCATTGATATAATCCATCAAAGAATCTTCGTATTGCAATAGCACATCTTTACCTGCGGGATTCCCCCATTGGACTCCACTGAAAATAAAGGGGTGAGTTGTATAAGCCAAGAAGGAACAAACAACATCAAAACCACAAGATATGAGTTTCAAAATATCACATTCGCATACATGAATCATAATCATAAAAATACAACATGTGATCATGTGTAAAATATATGTCAAGTGCCAATATTAACATTCTCTATCTTATTCTTCCAACTCTAACATAGCAACATGCTCTATAATAACATTCATCATCCATATTCAAACAATTTCCATAAACATTCTATTTAACCTTTGTCATTTAATTTTCTCTTGTTTATTAATTGGTGTAAGATAAGTCGCCCATAATATAACATAACCTGGAACATTGAATCATAAATAATAAATTATAATATCACATTGTAACAACCATATTGCACCTGGGGCTCCATTATACTACATACCACTCAAATTAGATAGGTCTAAGTGTAGAAGAATCCAAGCAGTGTAGAAAGAGCTCGTTTGTGAAGTGCCATAAAGAGATCTACCCATCTAGATATGATGAAAATAAACATTAAGGCTAAAGATATTTGCTAGGAAAATAAATAATTCAATGATATCATCCTAGAAATTCCCAAATTTTTGAAAAAAAATTGTCCAAATTTGAATTTTGAAATCCTGAAAGAAATTTATCATAGAATGAATTCAAATTTTAGTATGTTGTATAGAATAGTAAACTAAGCAAGATTCATAACTACAACATCTACTTATTCATCCTAGAATTGCATGATTTTTTAACATTTTTTACAAAGGGCGAGTTTTTGAAGTTTACCTTTTAAAAATTCATGAAAACTCGATGATTAAAGGATAGAAACATGCCAAAATTGAAAGAAATGCATTTTAGGCCAATAAAACAGTCCTATCAGTTTAAAAATTATTGAAATCTCTTTTAAATGTCTAAAAATCAAAATTTGTGTTTAGGGCGCATACATCTTGATATAGGGGTTTTTAAAAATTGAGGCAAAATCACGATCAATAGCACGCAATCAGGCTGAAATTAGTCTCACCAAGAAAAAATGGAGTCTCACCTATGTTTTGTAAGTATATGGGTGCAAAATGAGGCTTATACTGCTTTTAAAGAATTCATATGTGACCGTTTGGCTTCGAGCAGTTAGGTGACTGAACGATTGCCTCGTAGCTGTGATTTGTTTTAAGCATTTTCAAAATCTATTTTTAAAAAAATTCAAAAAAATCTCAAAAAATTCTAATAAACTTATAAGCTCAAAAACAACTAATGAAGACTGAAATCACTTCAATTGGAGCAGTAAAACTCAAATTAAAATTTAGTAAAGTAGAAAAAACAACAATGTTGAACTCTTAGTGTAAATTTTGTTAAATTCCCCATTAATCTTTATGGAGCCAAGGACTTATGATCTTATGTCCTTCTTCATTAGTCAGATCCTTAGTTTTTGAATTTTTATTTTAATTTCTATATTTGAACATCTTAATTCTCTTTATTAAAAGAAATCATCATTTAAACCCTTATCTCTTTCAATTATAAAATTCTCATGATCATTCTAATTCAAAAGAGACAAAGTTATTTAGACACTAGCAAAGAGAAAACTCTTATTTTTTCATTCACTATCTATATGCTATTTACATCAATCATCTAAAAGAAAAAAATATTATATGTTGCCGATGTATTTTTATATTTAAAGGCTTTTTATTTCCTTTTTCTTTTTCTTTTTCAATGGGTTTGGCTTTTACTGAATCCCTTTAATTTGCATCATTTTTTTATTTTTGTATGCCATTTTTTTAATGTCAAGTCAATGAAAGCTTTTATAATACCTTAGGACATCATCAATAGGTAGCCCTTTTTCCATAATCTTTACCAGAACAATTCCTTTGTCTAACAAAAATCAAAATTGACATGAATAAAACTATAAGAAATTTTACCTTTTGAAAGTCTAGATACAAGTCTAGCAAGTTCCTTTAATTTAGATTACTTAGACTCTACTAAAATTTAAACTTCTAAGTCTTCAAGTGTCAAAGAATTCCCAATTGAAATTTACTCTTGTTCATGATGTATGTAAGGTCTTCAAAATCATAGAATTGTAACATTAAATTAAAGAAAATTGACTTGATCTTCATTCCCCTTGATGCGTTAAAGAACACGGAGCACTCATCATGGTGCTTTTCAGCTTAGTTGTGAATTAACAATCTTTAGACTTTGAGTTGAACATTTAAAAAACAACAAAATCAAAACTACTGAAGTTAAATTTTTAACTACTTATTTTGTATCTGTTGTTTTTTCTATTTTTTGTTTGTTTTAATCAAAACCTATGGAAGAAAACAACCACGCAAAAAACAAAATAACGTTATTAAAATAAAAAACATGAAAAATACCCCAATTGATAGAGTCTTTTCTCTAGCCTTTGTTTAGCCAACCAATTCTAAGACAATCTAAGGGGGCTTTACTATTTTTTCCTAATTGATTGTTCAAGTATTGAAGATCAAGCTTTCTAGTCAACACTTTTTAGTTTTCTGATAAAAGACTTGATGTGGGAATCTTGGTCTTTGCATCCTACGGGTTTCCTCATTTTTCTTTCACTTAAAGTTCCTCTTGAGAGTGTGATTAGTAGGGCACTCATGTCTAGTGTGTGCATCTTGATGACAAATGTCAGAATATTCATGACACTTAGTTAAATCTTCATGGACTTCCCTCCTCTAGCCTTGTTTGGGGTAGGCACAACCTTGGGTGTTTTGACAATGTCTCTTTGGCTCTCACAAAGTTTGTTGGTTTGACACGTGATGTGGCATGTGTGGTTCAAATCCTAAGCCTCTCTTGTCCCTTTCACCATTATTTATAATAGTGTCAAGAGATTTCCTACCACTCTTGAAACCCTCTAGTTTCTCCTTTGAGGACTTGGGTTCTCCTTGAAGTAAACTAGACTTAGTTCTCTCCATTTCCAACTCAGCCTTGAGCTCACTTTACTCTTCTAACCTTGTGTTCAACTCAGTCAAAGTATTGGACTCATGAGAAATACACTACAACAAAAAGAACTATTAGAGGCACTTTTAAGCATTGCTAGTAGTCCTACAAGTGTCGTTAATGACTATTAGTGACGCTTAAAAAGTGTCACTAAATGCATCGATAAAAATGGAGTCTATATTGCTCATTAACGACGCTTATGATAAAACGTTTCTAGTAGTCTGTTATTAGTGACACTTGTTTTTTCGTCATTAATTATTTTACTTTTTGTGATGCTTTATTATGCGTCGCTAATAGTAAATTATTAGTAACCCTTAATTCTAAGAGTCTCTAATAAGTAATTATTAGCGACGCTTTTTAAAGCGTCACTAATATAAAAAAATTAAAATGTCTTATTAGTGACACTTACTTATGCACCACTAGTAATATAAATAATAAAAAATTATTAGCAACGCTTATGAAAATGTCGCTAATAAAAACCTTATTAGCTTTTTAAAACATAAAAAATCCTTATTAGTGACACTTTTTAGAATTATTTTCCAAAAAAAATAAAACATTATTAGTGATGCTTTAAAAACGTCGCTAATACAAAATTATTTTTTTAAAAATAAAAATCTTATTAGCGATGTATAAAGTGTCGCTAATAAGGAAATACATTTTAAATTTTTTTATTAGCAACACATTTTATGCGTTTCAAATAACAGAAAAAAAATTATAAAAAAACGCCGGAGACGAGATGGGCGCCGGAGTCCAGCACCCCTCATTCTGCATGGGCGGGGGAGGAAGGGGGGAGATGCGGGGAGTGCCAGAATCCGACAACATCTCAGGATCCGGCATCGGGGGACCATGCAGAGGGGTGGAGGAGAGCAGGGGAGGACCGGGGAAAGAGGGGTGGAGCCGAAATCCGGAGTCGAGTAGCTGGAACCCCCTCCTTCGGCGGTGGCAGTGGAGGGGGGAGCTAGCGGAGGAGTGGGCGGCGGCAGGTGGGGTGGCTGTGGGTGACGACAAGGGGATCTAGAGAAGAAGGGAGGGGAGGGAGGCGGAGCCGGGACGGTGTCTCCGGGTAGATGTAGGGCCGCGGGGAGGGGAAAAATCCATGGGCACCGAATAGGGAGGAGGGGGAAGGCGGAGATGAGGCGGGGGGGAGGGTGGTGAAGACGGTGCTGAAGGCAAGATGGTGGCAGGTGGGGCTGTTGTGGCCGGTGGTAGGCAGGATTTGGAGAAGAAGGGAAGGCTGGTGGGAGGGCTGGCGAAGACTGAGCAGCCGGCGACATGAGAGGTCCAGAGAAGAAGGGAGGGCAGGTGGGAGAGAAATGAAAACTGCGTAGGCGATATTGCCTGTGCAGTTTTTATTTTGCCAATGCGGGCAAAATTTCATCTACGCTGGCGAATAAAATAATCTCGTGTGTGTGAAAATAAGTGCTTGAGAAATATTTAGCGACGCTTTTGCTGAAGCATCGGTAAAATACGCCTATTTGAGATGTTTATTTGTAAACGTTGCAAATGGGCAAACATTTGTGACATTTAGTCATATGCATCGCAAATAAGTCAAATATTTGCGATGCTTATTCATAAGCATAGCAAATAAATTTTGTATTTGCGGCGCTTACTAATAAGTGTCGCCAATACTATTTTTTTAAAATAAAATACTCTCCTCTCTTCTCTCTCTACCCTCTCCTCTCTCTCTCCCCTCTCTCCTCTCTCTCTGTGCACTCTCTCTTACTCTCTTCTCTCTCTTTACTCTCTCTCTTTTATTATAAATTATAATTTAAAATTAGTAAGAAACTTTAAATAAAATATATTAATGACACAATTTCACCAGCAACAATATTTTTTATTTTAATTTTGTTTATTTTTAAAATATAATAATATAATTAAAAAATATAAAAAATATAAATTAATTTCTTCTCGTCTCTCTTTCTCCTCTCTCTCTTCATTCTCTCCTCTCCCTCTCTCCTGTTTCTTCTCTCTCTAGGTCCTCATCTCTCTCTCTCTTCACTCTCTCTTTCTATCTCTCACACACTTGTGTAAATATAAGCCCCGGCTCTGAGGAGTGGGGATAAAGTAAGAAAATTTTATTTATTATTTTACTATTTATTTATTATATATGAAAATAATAAACATTAAATAAAATATATTATATTTGAGAAGTTCATTTTATTTTTTTTATTTAATTATTATATATACAACTAGTGAATATTAAATAAAATATATTATATTTAAGAAGTTTATTTTAAATTTTTTAATATTTATTTATTATATATTTATTTCTTAGATAAACTTAATTAATAAAGTTATTAGAAATGCTAATAAAAGAGTCGTTAATAGTTGTATTATTAGCGACACTTTTATAAATAATATTACTATTAGCGATGCTTAATAATAAACATCACTAATAGTTGCGATATTAGCGACACTTTATAAAAGTGTAACTAAAAGTTATATATATTAATTAAAAAAATTTAACTATTAGTGACGTTTTTTGTCAAGCGTCGCTAATAGCGCAACTATTAGCAACACTTTTATATAAGTACCACTATTGTTAAAATTATTAGTGACGTTTGAAAAAAGTGTTGCTAATGGTTATAATTTTTTTTATTTGAAATATATAACTTTTAGTGACACTTTTATAAAGCGTCGCCAATAGCACCCACTATTAGCAACGTTTATTATAAAGCGTCACTAATAGTTGTAATATTAGCGACACTTTTTATTAGGCATCACTAATAGATGTTCTATTAGCAACACTTGAGAAAAAGCGTCGGTAATAGTTAATTTTTTTGTGACGCTTTTCTAAGTGTCACAAGTAGTAATTTTTAGCAACGCTTTTCATTGCATCGCTAATAGTATATTTTGTAGTAGTGACACTTTGAATCTTCTCATCTCTCCTTCTCACATCCCTCTCAAGTCTCCTATTCTTTTTATTCAATTACATGACTTGGTGAAACAACTTGTCTTGCTCATTCTCAAATTCATCATCAAAAGAAGATTCAGAGTCCAATTCCATTGAATTTGACTCATGTGTGCCTTCACTAGAACTATCTTGTTCTACACTAACATGAAATGTTATGTAGCTACACAATTCATCCTTCTGTTCAGATGAGCTATCATAAGAGAAGGTTACCTGGAGTATTTTCCCTTTCTTCTTTTTCTAACCTCTTGTGTTCCTTGGTTTCTTATATGAAGAATTATCATCATCCTGATTAGGGCATTCTGAACCAAAATGACCTAATTTGTCACATTTATAACATCTAACATTTTACGTTTCAGATTTGTCAACTCTCACATTCTTCTTTGTTTGCCTATGTTTCCTTGAGCTTTGGCCTTTTCTAACACCCTTACCAAAATTAGTTTACTTATGGAATCTCCTACATTCTTTAGTCAAAAGTGCAAGTTTTTCATCCTCACTAGAATTTTAAGAAGTTTCCTCATCAATGGTATTCATGGCCTTATTTCTCCTATGATCATTCTAGAAGATTTTAATGCAATTTGTTTTCCCTTGTTTTTCTCAAACACTTCCATCTTTTGTTCATATAATTCCTCTTGCATTTCAAAAGTTCTTTGGTTCTAATTAGTTCCTTAATGTCTAAAGTGCCTATTTTCTTAGATTTATTAATTATCGTCACCTTAATTTTAAACTTGTTATTCAATGATCTAAGAATCTTTTGAACCACTAAGTGATCCGCAATGGGTTCACCTTCCTGATCACACATATGAACAATTTTAGAAAGCTTAACATAATATTTAGAGTTTGAATCATCTTCACTCATCATTATTTTTTCAAACTCTAGGGTGAGCATTTGGATTCTAGAGAGTTTAATGGCTTTTGTGTCTTCATTGTATTTCACCAATCTATCCCATGTCACCTTCGCTGAAATAATTTGAAATGAGGCCATGTAGACTTTTTTCAACAACATTAAAAAGATCACTAAGTGCCTTACTATTATAATTAGCCATTTTCCACTCTGACTCATCTCATTGATCAGATTCAACTTTGAGTATATCATTACCATCTTTGGATCATGGACAGATTTTATCCAATTTTTTTAGTAAGATAAATTTTGACCATCAAACAAAGAAGAACGATTCATGGGATTACCCAAATCGATTGCCATGCTCATTCATATTTGAATTTCTCATTAAAACACAAAGCAAGCAAATCACAAAAGCAAGAGAGACACTAAAACTATCAAAAGAAACCTACTTTATCATGACACAATCAGGCAAAATAGATCAAAATCAATTTAAACACCTTAGCTACCAATTAAGAGTTTAATACCATTTACTTTGTTGAGGGTCACCATAGTACCTCTAGCCCAAATACCTAAAAAGGTAAATAATTGCAAGATGTGACCTCTTATTGCATAAAATTAATTAATTATTACGTGAATAACTACCAAGCAATTACACAAAAATCACATAAAGATTTTTTATGCAGAAATACAATGGAAAAAACTACGCGACCACTCTAGGACTATTGAACTAATGCACCATGAAGATTTAAGATCTTACAAGACACATGTTATCAACCTCCCATACTATAAGTACAATATCTAGATGAATTGACCACCAAAGTCATTCTTGATGCTTTCTCTCGAACTTTGTCTAATTTCCTTCTTTACTAGCACAATCTCCTCTTCAGATCCTTTATTGATCCTTTTGAAGTTTTAATCAAAATATAGTCTCGATGAAGCTCTTCAAACTCCTTTGTGTGTGATGTGGTTGTGACTCTATAACAACTCTCTTAATTCATAAACTCTAATGAATTAACTATTCACCTTAATAAGAATTTTCTCTAAGTTTTCTTCAAAGTGACTAGAATGAATTTTTCTAATACTCTCTGTTTTTTCTCTAAAAAAATTCTTTATTCTTTCTCCAATTAGTCATCTTAAGGTCCTTATATAGCACTCTAAGTCGGTTTAGATATTTGAGTTATACTAGGTAACAAATTGTATGTTCATGTATTGGCTTAAATAAGGTAACTGCATCATTGACCAATCAATTGTTCTACAAGGCGATTGATCGTTCCCTATTATGTTTACTAACATCAAACATTTCAACAGTGCAATCGATCATTCATTGTTTTGGACCTAAAAAATTTGACTACGATTGATCGATTCAACTGAATGATCAATTATTTAGTCTTTAGGAAAAAATCTCAACTCTTAATCAAACCCAATCAATCACTAGTTCAAGGACGATTGATTATTTTTTAACAATATTGTGATTTTTGTCTTTTTTATTCCATTCCCATCCCAACACCTAGAAAAGGTATTTTCTATGAATGTGTGTATAATTTTTAGCTTTTTGTTTTTAACATTCAATTACTTGAATGAAGTTTTTAGCTAGAACACGTCAGTTTCTATTTTTTAAGTTAATTAATTATAAATTGACTTGACAAATCACTAATCTAGTTGGACTCTAAAGATTTAAATATACGCATAAAATAAATATAGTTTTGATCAACAAAATATAACCAATTATGATATATATGTCATGCATGTTCTAAGAACCCTTATACCTTTACTTCCATAATACTGAGATGATTTTCCCATTGCACATGTTGCTTGTGTCTTGTGCATTGCCAAGCTACACTCGTTAATGTTCGCAGGCCCATCATAGGGGCAGGTTCATAGTTTGATTAGTAGCATGACTTTATGCTAGGTCTATGACAAGTTAAACTGACTTGATGCCATGCCTTGCAAGTATTACACAGTTAGCTGCATGCAGTGTCTTTGTGACATGGTGGTGTTTCTATATAATGGGCTCTTTTGTAATCAGTTTACGTTTAGTGCTTAGTGTAGCTCCTTTGGGGGCCTTTTATTGTAAAAACAAAGTTCATTCTAACTGGCTTCTTGGAAGAATATACTCAGTCCCTTTTAGTTATAAACATCCATTCTCATGACTTATTTCCCTCGATCTGTCACACTTGATTATTGTAGGGGTATGGGACAAGGAGGGCTGAAAGATAATTAATCACAGGTGTAGGACAAACCCAAAAGATATAAATAATACATGGGCCCGTCAAGAGAAATTCTTCAGTCTAATCTAATTTATAAATTTTTGGCCTTCGTTTCATTCTACACGTGCTATTTAAACACCCACCAATTTTTTTCTATTCGAACACCCACTAATTATTTCTGTGGATATACGTAGTACAGATGCGGTAGTTGGATATCCCACTGGGTTATATTTGTAAGCCTGAAACCTCCAAGGCCTTGTGGGACCCTTATGTCACATAATTATGTGCTTCCTTTGTTCTACTGGTTTTATTTGATAAGAACAGTAATTTTTATTATATAGTAGGATAAAAAAATTAGCTTTTAAGATATTTTTTAAGTATTTAACTACTTAATGGAGCGATTAATATGATATATTATTTATAAAATAGAGCTATTAATATGGGATTGAAAGAGTACTTGTGAAAAGCTGAGGAACCGCTACTTAACTCCTTCATTTTTTATATTATTACATCTCTATCTTGTATTCTTGAATCTTTTGAGTTTGTGTGTATCCAATTTTTATAAGTAAGAAAAATTGTACTTTAAACTCAAAGGTGGAATACAAAGAATAGATATATATATATCCTAAAACTAAGCAATCCCACAAGGCCAACGCAAGTGCTCAGAGAGAGAAATCCCTAAACACTAAATAATCTCTCCATCCCATATTAATAACTCTATTTATAAAAATAATAATTTGACATTAATTATCCTAAAAACATGTTTCCCATTAGGAGTGTCTAATTTGACAACTTTATACAATTGATGATTCTTAATCGACATGTTTTGGTAAATAAATTGTGTGTTTTGCCATTTTTTAGTTGTGGGGCTTACTTTTTCTTAAACTTAACCTAATTTACAGTGCAAAGGACGGATGTTGTGTTAAAAAAGGTAATTCTAAAAAATCTTATCTTTGAGATAGAAACGTCTACAATTTGCCCAACTTCAAATAATAATGATTACAAAGGCAATAGCTGAAGCCTGATTCTCTCTATCTTCGAAGATACGCCTATTTTTCTCATTCCACGTGAAGTTATATCGACATTGAATATTAATTGACTTTAAAAGCAAGGCAACAAACTTGTTGTGCTTCACAAAATAAATGAGCCATCAAATCTCTCTATCAAAGTCAAGAATAATTCTCATAATGTTGCATTAGGATAATAATTACTTCACAATTATTTGGAACAAGTCACCAAAAAATAATAGATGGTCTTGAGATTCAGCTTGATTATAGCTAAGATACACTTATGAGTTAGATGAAACCCTCTAGAGGACAACTTGTCCAAGTTAGCATGCCATTATTGAAGATAGCCAAGAGGTGAATATACATTCTTGCTAATAATTGGGATGTTATTTTTTTATTTTTTTGCTCAGTGAGAAGATGTTTCATTAATAGAGAGAGAATATTACATGCATCACGGTTAAGATATTTTATTATCAAAACCAGCCCTTTTGTTTTACCTTTTATTTAAAAGAGGAATACTTTTTTATTTTTAATTTGTGGAAGGTGGAATTGCAGGAGCCGCGAATCAGCTCATACCAAATCTTTTAAGTTCAGACATAACATAAGTAGGTCCTAATTTTTAAATAATCCATGTGCAGGGCGTGATCAGTAGACATATGTGCCACTTGAAACTTAACTTATATGTGACAAATTACTCTATATACTCTATTGTTCTCAAATGATGAGTCTATTGCTTTAATTAGTCCCTTCCCATACGGTATATAGAGCCCAGGAACAGCTCCCCCTATAGATATTCACAAGCCTTCCTTTCTCTTCTCTCCATCTCTTAATCAGTTTCAATCAAACAAAAAAAAACTCCAACTCTCTCTCTCTCTCCCCCTCTCTCTTCCTCTCTCTCTCTCTCTTTGTGTTGTGTGCTTAGAGAATAAGGCAATAAAATGGGGTGCAAGAAGTGTGAGCCACAGAAAAGCAAGTACAGGAAGGGCTTGTGGTCACCTGAGGAGGACCGAAAGCTCAGAGACTACGTCCTCAAATACGGACATGAATGCTGGAGCGCCATCCCTTCCAAAGTTGGTGAGTACTAACAATGGCAGATTTTAAGGGTCTATCAGCTAGCTTCATATCTGATTGTCTAAGTTCTTTAGGCCTGGAAAGAAACGGAAAGAGCTGCAGACTGAGGTGGGTAAACTACTTGAGACCCGGCTTAAAGCGAGGAGCATTCACCCAACAAGAGGAGGAAACCATTTTTACTCTACGTAGCTTGTTGGGCAACAAGTAAGGCAAAATCTCTTTAAAAATACAATAAACAAAGAATGTCAGAGATGAAGTAATCATGCCATTTTTCATCTTTCAGCTTTATGTTAGTTAAACTCATGGCATACTGAATTGAGATATAAATAAATATTCCTTCCGGCCACATTAATATTTCCATTTGTCAAAATAATTTACTATATATTAATAGCTTCATTTGGCTCATTTTAAGTAGTTGAGTACTTAAAATTAATTTTTGTCCCGGAAGCTATTTTCCAGTCACTTAGTTGTCTGTCTTTCCATTCTATAAAAATTAATATTTTTCTAAAAGAAGCAATTAATATGGGACGGAGGGAATATAATAACAACCTGTTTCCTAAGTTATTGGAAACAAATCATAGTTATTTAACATGGTATCTGAGCTCCAGGAGTTTTGGAGGTTGTAGGTTCAAATTTTGGTGGCGGCATATTTACTGTACATTTATCCACGGGCGAAGCTTAATGGATGCTTGCATGTGCAGGCGAATGTTGAAACATGAAATAAAAATATTGATATTCTAACTCTTAGCACATATCATGAACATCACAGGTGGTCTCAGATTGCTCTTTTCCTGCCTGGAAGGACTGATAATGAGATCAAGAACCTTTGGAACACTTACTTGAAGAAGAGAGTAATCAAATTTACAGATGACACTGATTTCACAGGCAAAGAAACTCCATCACCACCTTCTCCTCCCACTAAGGACTCCTGCCAAAGTTCACAATGTGACTCTTTTGGTGCAACAACAGACAGTGCACAAAAATGCATTTCTTTGCCCAAGCCTCTCTTTGCTGAGTGGCTGTCAAATGACCATCTTGTAAAGGATGATGACAGACTTTCTCCTGATGAGTACATTGCTAACTCAAATACTGAAGCTTTATCTGCAAAAGGGAACCAAGCAGAAGATGGATTATCATTTGGAGAATTTGATGATTATGGATCTTTTTACACACAAATAGAGCCAATGCCGGATAGTCAGCTGAACAATGGCATGTACGTTGATCAGTCATTTCATGACGAGTTTTGGGATGATGTTGTCATGCCCAGTGACATTTGATAAGCCATATGCATTTAGAAAATAATTGTATGAATATACAGTACAATTTGACCATGAAATAAATTACATTTACCACAAACTTCTAAAATTTGATGCATCTCAATATTACATAGAAGGATAACTCTTTCTTGCAATCCTCTGAATCTTCATGCTTCTTAGTTTCAAAGGTGTAAAATCGAAGAAGTGATGTGCCGTCCCTGTAGCTGTCGCAGATGCAAAATTTTCCATCAACGAACATACTAAAATCATAACTACGGTTAACTGTAGCCATTACAAATAATAAGTAATAGCGACGGCTAAATACTTTAGCCATCCCAGATACTAAGTAATAACGACGGTTTGTTCATAAGTAATAGCGACGGCTAAATACTTTAGCCGTCGCAGATAAGTAATAGTGGCTGCTCGCTATTTCTATGTCGCTGTTGGCCTTTTTTTTTGTAGTGGTTACTTGTCTATGTACCACTCTTTTAGCATTCATGGTTCTACGCCAAAATTTTATGCATAGAGATATTTCTACACCTTCCTCTTTGACAGTGGAAAAATTGAATTATTTCTTCTCCATAGTTTAATAAAAATGATGCGTTTAGCCTGCGTTACACCGGGCTCTATCATTAAAGTCCATGACCATGGTACATAAGAGTAAACATTGTACATAAAGCCCTAACATGGTAACTTACATAACATGCTCTAACGTGGTCACCTAGTAGCTATGTACCATGTTAGCTCTCTATATACTATGTTAAGCATCCTATGTACTACGTTACGAGCTTTGGCTATAGCGCCCGGTCAAAAAACATTTTCCTAATCAAAATGCTCAACCCGCTTGCACACGGCTACATTCGCACAATGCAAATAGCTTCGCCAGCATGGGGCACGTCTATCGATCATTGCATGTATGCACCGTGTAAGTATTGTTATAAACTTACTCTTTGCCTCTCTAATCATGCGACTTACTGTGATCTTGTAATTCGAACCGTAAAAGATGGACTTAGTGTTTGACACTATGCCCATGAGGTATATTTTATTTGTGGTTTCATTGATGCCTAGGATTTGCTTGATCTCTACATCCTAAGCTACAATTATCTGCCATACACAACACTAGCATTGGAATGTGTCTACCAGCTGGCAAACTAAAACTATCTTCTTACTCTTTCAAAGTCAGAGATGCAAGGAAAATTCCATACGAGAAGAAAGATGTGACCCATAATTCATGATTGTATCTAAGGATAGCGAAAAAACTCTATCCAAATGGGGTGCTTCTATCCACAAAAGACAACTGGTTATAGTCATACGCATATAATGAAAACCAGCATAGTAATTAAATAAAATTATATATGCTAGGTGGCCTAAAACTAATGTTATCGATACGCACACTAATTTCCCAAGAAGCTCATTCATTTTAATCACTTAGACCATAAGGATAATGAATATATTGTATAATCAGTTAGATAATTAAACAAAACTACATATATTATCATTAAAAAAATAAAATATATTAATAATCATCATTAAATGCCTAACTCTTATTTTAAGGTAAAAAGTTTTATTAATGCCATGATATAACATCAAGGAGGTCTCTCCAATTCCACGAAATGTATTACTTTGTCAGTAACTTTAAACTCTTATTGAAAGACTATTATCTACTCTATTTACACCATAAAAATAAGGCTTACAAAGGCTCATAAATTGAGATTTTGAGTCTTTCATGATTGTTGAGAACTCCAATATTGTATTATGCTAGAGATGTCTCATTTAAAGCTACAATCTATTGGTGCCAACTCCTCAACTTGAGAGAGAGTCCCTACAAATAATAACTTACAATCCTTATGGGGAGCCAGAAGCCCACAATCTATTTTAATACCAAGAACCTCCTTTTGGAGCCCACACTTATACTTGGTACTCGTGACTTTAAGTATTATATAATATCCAATTAAGGTCATTACCCTCTTAGTATGCTTAAACTTAGGGTTTATTTTACCGTCTTCTCATGTGTATTTTATCGTATGTTCTAATATTTACTTATTTCAATTATAAAAATAAAATTATCAAAATAATCCTTATAAATTAACAAATGGCCCTACAAAAGATTATTTTAAAATTATAGACCTAACTGTAGAGTGGTCAAACCAGCGGAAGCAAGGCGGGATGCGGGTGGCGCACCAATCAAAATTTAGCCTTTAAATTAATCTACAAAGAATCATGCATAATCCTCAATTCAATAAACAATAAATCATCATCCAATCATAGATCATGCTAATAAGAAATCATAAAGGGGCGATAGTGTAGGGCATTTCAGCCCCTTACACGCCCTTGAAACCTTCAATTTGCATAATCAAACACAAAGGAATCAAGTGGGGAGAGAACAAATACCTTGTATGTGTTGATCCTTCAAAGCCCTCACTCTTGGAATGATTTCTTAGGAAGGATCGCCCCAAAGCCCTCTTCTTTAATGCTCCCACCAGCAAGGAATGCAACCACCTTCGTTTGCCTCGTCGAGGAGTGAAGGAGAGGAGAAGAGGAGGGCAGCCAGCAAGGTTTTCCCCCAAAACCAAGGGCTGGCCGACTTGAGAGAGAGAGGGAAGGGGGCAGATTGGGAGAGGGAGAGGGAGAGGAGAAGGAGGGGGGTGAACCATATAGGGCACTCCTCTTTCCCTTTTTATACCTTCCTCATTTCCTCCTTTTAGTTGGGCCTAAAGTTGGGCTTTCTTCTAATGGGGTTTCCCTACTAAGACCTTTGGCTTATATTAAGAAGGTCAGACACAACGGGAGCGGTTTCTGTCTCTCAAAGCCCACGGAGGCCTGAACCCCCTACACACGGCCAAGCTCACAACAAGGTCAACCCCTTGCTAACTACGGGTCCCACCATCGACACATAATTCGTGCGTCTGGTCCCCACAACGTGTTAATGCACGACCTAGTCAAATGCTATGTGTGTGTGTGATGTTGGAGGGTCCCAATCGAATTTAGTGTAACGACGGAACATGTGGGGTCGGCGCGACCGCCCCCACCACCCTTGGACCCCGTGGCCCGTACCGGCTCACCCGGACCGTAACAACGTTGGACCAAAACGAGCTTGAGCCCATACCATGGTCCAACACTAACTATCATCAATCATCCCACGCACTACAACAAAATTAATTATTAGCGACGCTTAAAAGCGTCGCTAATATGCATATAAACGTCGCTAATAGGTATTAACGACGTATACAAAGCGTCGCTACATACGTCGATACAACTACCGTCGCTACTGCTTATTAGCGACGCATATATTAAAGCGTCGCTAAAACTTAGTATTAGCGACGTTTACTAAACGCCACTATTAATATATTATTAACGACATTTATTAATAAACGTTGCTAATAATATCGTATTAACGACGTTTATAAATCGTCGCTAATAAAAACATATTTTAATTTTTTTAAAAAAAAATAGTAGCGACGTTTGAGTAAACGTCGCTAGTGTGTATAATTATTTTAAAAACATTAAAAAAAATTTCAAAAAATACTTTTTTTAAAAAAAATTTATATTTTTTAAAAAATAATTTAATACTAATAGCGACGCTTAAGTGTGCGTCGCTAATAGTATAAAAATTTATATAGGAGCGTCGTTAAAAAAATTTAAATAATAAAAAAAATTTACCAAACTGGGTATGTGACCCGGTTTGGAACGGGGCCTGACCCGCGTTGCGGGTCAGGCAATGGCACGGGTCAGGTACTGGCGCGGGTCAGTCCTGACCTGCACCCGGCGCGGGGCGAGGGGCCGCGCTCACCCCATCGAGGCGACCCGCAGAAGCAGGTCGAGGCGACCCATTTCTGCAGGTCGTCTTCAACCTCTCGACAGAGAGGTTGAAGCGACTCCGCCGGCGGTCGATTTCGCCGGGTAGGAAATGGCAGTGGGCGGAGGTAGGCAAAGCGGCAGCGGGCGGAGGTAGCCTGCTCCCCGTCCCTCTTCCTCCCAAGGCGCCTTCTTGCCGGCCCCGCTCCTCACCCACGCCGTCCGGGTCGCCAGCCGCTTCAACACCGTGCGCTACCAGGTTCAGAGGACCCCGGGCGACTCCGCTTACTCGCCTTTGAACTCTGGATCCAACTTTAGCGACCGCAGGCCTCCTACTAAGATGGTCCCGCTCTTCCCCAGCTAAGACTACGAGCATTGGTTCATAGTCATGGACAAGCTCGATGGCGAAGGCGCCACAAAGCAGCAGCTGATCGACTGCTACATCCAGACGGTCCGGTCCAGAGGACAAAGCGAGGCGTAGCCGGTGGAAGCGGAGGAGGAGAGGAGAGCAGAACCTCATGGCAGGGACGAGCTCATGGCAGGGACGAAGGAAGGCGGAGCCCGGTGGAAGTGGAGGAGGAGAGGAGGGAAGAAATGCGGTATATAAAGGCCCGGGCGGAAATTTGCCCGAGCGCGAAACTGGGCGGAAATTCGCCCGGGCGAATTTCAGCCGCGCATTAAATGTTTAGCGACGCTCAGTAGAGCGTCGCAAAACATGATCATTTGCGACGCTCGTTTACGTGCGTCGCAAATAGTTGTACATTAGCGACTGAAGAATATTAGCGTCGCTAATATAAGATATATTAGCGACGTTCTCTTCCAACCGTCGCGAATGTCAAAAATTTATTCGCGACGCTCAGCTATGAGCGTTGCTAATATTATTCCTATAGCCACACTTATAACTAAGCGTCGCCAGTTATTAACCTATTAGCGACGCTCAATTTAAAGCGTCGCTATTAATTTTTTTTACTTTTTCTCTCCCTCTCTTTCCTCCTCTCTCTCCTCACCTTCTCTCTCTCTACTCCCCTCTCTCCTCTCTCTCTCTACTGCCTCTCTCTCCTCTCTCTCTCTACTCCCTCTCTCCTTTCCTCTCTCTCTACTCCCTCTCTCCTCTCCTCTCTCTCTACTCCCTCTCTCCTTTCTCTCTCTCTCCTACCTCCCCTCTCTCTTCCCCTCCCTCACTTCACCCCCTTCTCTCTCCTCTAATTTTAAATTTTAATAATTTTTTATTATTTAAATTTAATTTTAAAAAATAAAAAAAATTAAAAAAAAATACTAATAGCGACGTATAGAAATATACGTTGCTATTTAGTACCCGTATTAGCGACGTTTAATCCTATACGTCGCTACTACACGTACTAATAGCGACGTATATTTTTATACGTCGCTATTAGTATTTTATTTTAATTATTTTTTTATTTTTTAAAATAAAAAAAATTAATAAAAAATTTTAAAAAATCAAAATAAAATTCTCTCACCCTCCCTCTCTTCCCTCCCTCTCCCCCCTCTCTCCCTCTCTCTCTCCTCTCTCTCTCCTCCCTCCCTCTCTCCCCTCTCCTCTCTCTCTCTCTCCTCCCTCTCCTCCCTCCCTCTCTCCCCTCTCCTCTCTCTCTCCTCCCTCTCCTCTCTCTCTCCTCCCTCTCTCTCCTTCACCTCTCTTTCTCTCCCTCGCTCTCTCTCCCCACTCTCCTCTCTCCTATAATATTAATTTTTTATAATTTTTTTTTATTTTTTTATTTAAAAAATAAAAAAATTTAATAAAAATTTTAAAAAATAAAAAACACGATTCTTCTCCCCCCTCTCCTCTCTCTTCCCTCCCGTCTCTCTCTTTCTGCTCCCCTCTCTCTCTTCCCTCCCCTCTCCTCACTTCACCCCCTTCTCTCTCCTCCCTCTCCCTCTCTCTCTCCCCTCTCCCCTATCTCCCCCTCTCTCTCCTCCCCCTCTCTCCTCTCTCTCTCCCCCTCCCTCCCTCTCTCTCTCCCCCTCTCCTCTCTCCTCTAATTTTATTTTTTTATAATTTTGTATTTTTAAAAATTAATTTTGAAAATAAAAACATAAAATAAAGTAAATACTACTAGCGACGTATAGCAATATACGTCGCTATTATTAGAGGTATTAGCGACATATAAAACGATATGTCACTAATACATGTACTAATAGCGACGTATATTACTATACGTCGCTATTAGTATTTTATTTTAATTAATTTTTTTTATTTTAAAAATTAATAAAAAAATTTTAAAAATCAAAATAAAATCCTCTCACCCTCCCTCTCGTCCCTCCCCTATCCCCTCTCTCTTCCCTCCCCTCTCCTCTCTCTCTCTCTCCCCTCTCCTCTCTCTCTCCTCCCTTCCTCTCTCCCCTCTCTCCTCTCTCTCTCCCCCTCTCTCCTCTCTCTCTCTCTCTCTCTCTCTCTCTCTCTCCCCTCTCCTCTCTCTATCTCCTCACTCTCTCTCCTCCCTCCCTCTCTCCCCTCTCTCCTCTCTCTCTCCCCCTCTCTCCTCTCTCTCCCCCTCCCTCCCTCTCTCTCTCCCCCCTCTCCTCTCTCCTCTAATTTCATTTTTTTTTATAATTTTGTATTTTTAAAAATTAATTTTGAAAATAAAAAAGTAAAATAAAGTAAATACTAATAGCGACGTATAGTAATATGCGTCGCTATTATTAGAGGTATTAGCGACGTATAATATTATAATTATTTTTTTATTTTAAATTTTTTTTAAAAATTAATAAAAAAAATTTAAAAATCAAAATAAAATCCTCTCTTCCCTCCCCTATCCCCTCTCTCTTCCCTCCCCTCTCCTCTATCTCTCGCCTCTCCTCTCTTTCTCTCCTCTCTCTCTCCCCTCTCCTCTCTTTCCCTCTCTCTCTCCGTCTCCTCTCTTTCCCTCCCTCCCTCCCTCCCTCTCCCCTCTCTCTCTCCCCTCTCTCTCTCCCCACTCCTCTCTCTCCCTCCATCTCTCTCTCTCTCACTCTCTCTCCCCTCCACCCTCTCTCTCTCCACCCTTTCCCTCTCCTATCTCTCTCTCTCTTCCCTCCCACTCTTTTTCCTCTAATTTCAAATTTTTTTGAGATTTTTTTATTTTTTAAAATGAATTTGAAAAATAAAACAAATTTAATTTAATTAGAGAAGTCGTTAATACATGTACTAAATAGCGACGTATAATACTATATGTCGCTATTAGTATTTTATTTTAAATTATTTTTATATAAAAAATAAAAAAATTTAAAAAAATAACAAAATAAAATCCCTCTCTCTCTTCCCTCCCCCCTCTCCCTCTCTCCCTTCTCTCTCTTCCCTATCCTCTCCTCTCCTCTCTCTCTCACACACTCTTCCCTATCCTCTCTCTCTCTCCACCTTCTCTCTCTCCTCCCTCTCCCTTCTCTCTCTCTCTCTCTTCCCTCTCCTCTCTACCTACACACTATCTCTCCTCTAATTTAAAATTTTTAATATTTTAATATTTTTTTATTTTTAAAAATTAAAAAATAATAAAAATTTTAAAAAATTAAAATAAAATTTTAGTAAAAAATAGGTAGTAGCGACACATGTTTTTATGCGTCGCTACTAGTATTAGGTAGTAGCGACGTATAGCATATGCGTCGCTATTAGTTCTTATTTTTTAATTTTTTTTAAAATTGAGAATTATTAGCGACGCTCATTGTTAAATGTCGCTATTGTGGAAACGTATAGCAACGTTTGTAAGCATACGTCGTTAATAGTGTTGAAATTTATTTTTAAAAAAATTAAATATATATCTTTTAGGGACGCTTAGAAAACCGTCGCTAATAACGTAAGTATTAGTGACGTTTGGAGTTATGTGTCGCTAATAGACCATTATTAGCGACGCTTAATGTTATGCGTCGCTAATAGTTGTATTTTTTGCGACGTTTGATTATATGTCGTTATTAGCACTTTTTAGCGACGCATAGTATTGCGACGCATATATAAACGTCGCTAATACCCAGTTTTGTTGTAGTGACGTTAGCTTTAATACCGATGGTCATTGACATCTCCAACGACACATCAGTCCTTTACTAACACTAAGAAGATGTACTCGCTTGAGCATGTCACCGATGTCGTTATAGATGCATTAAACTCCTGCTAAAGCCCATAATACACCGATTCATCCCCATTTGTCGATGTCAACATTTGTTCATCTTTTCCTACTCATCTGGTTGACACATTGGCAATCAATGCAGAAAAATCAATCATTCACATATTGGCACTCTAACAAATCCCCTTGAAAATACCATTTTAACTGAAGTTCATAAATGACATATAACCTTTGAGTCAAGAAAATAATAGCACTTAGAAGTATAGTTTCACATATTCAACTAATGCTTTTCAAATCCATAATCTTTCTTTTAAGAAGTATTTAAACATACAACCATAAATCCAGGTCATTTACACAAACCACAAGCCCTACTATCATGCTTAATATGCTATTTCTTGTTTAAATCATATACTTATTGTTTATCACTTTGACCTTTATCGCCTGAGCGTTACCTTGTTTATCCTGTAGAATTCGTCCCCTTCCTTACCTTCTCTTCTAATCTTCACGCAACCTTGGTCTCGCTGTTCTTTACTTTACTGGAGTGAGTTTTGGGGAAGAGATAGGAGTGTTCTGGAGGAAGGAAAATTGTCACTCTAAATCCAACATTTTTATATGAAAAATTACCTTAAAATATTGCATATCACAAGGCGGGTCTAAGACGATGACCGGTTTTAGTAGCGCTCTATCTAGCCATTACCCTGGTGGGGTGGGTCTCTATGTCTAGAAGGATGTTGTGCTTAGTGGCCACGAGGGGGGGTCTGTTGGACCAGGGTATGGGCTCGGGCCCATTTTGGTCCACATTATTTGTGGTTTGGGTGAGCCAGTACAGGCCACAAGGTCCAAGGTTAGTGGGGGCAGTTGCACCGACCCTAAATGAGTTATCGTGACACAATTCTAATAGGACATGCATTTGTCACACACACACACACTAGGCATATGACTAAGATATGCATTAACATGTTGTGGGGACCAACTCATGAACTAAGATATGCATTAACATGATCACACTCCTTGCTGGTTGGGGTGTCAAAGAAGAGGCTTTGGGGTGTTCCTTTGCTGAGTTTTCAAGCCAAGATCAAGGCTTAAGAGGGATCTACACATAAGAGGTAAAAACCAACCATCCCTTTTTTATTCAATTGTGTTCAATTACAAACGGATGTTCGTGTGAAGGCTTGAGGATGTGCTTGCGGCTGATCAGCCCAAGGTTAGTAAGTTTTTGTTCCCAATTTTTGTTTTGATTACTTACATGCTCTGATTTGGATAGACTATCGCTTATGGAATTGTATTTGCATGCTTCTTTGTGTAGTTAATCAATTAAAGATTCGATTTTTATGCTCTGCGCCTCCTCCAAGGCCCTGGAACCGCCACGCTTCTGCAGGCCAGCCACTCTACAACTCCCGATCTTTTCTTTAAAGTTGGGCTAGTGGTGCTCGGATGGGACTAGGCCAAAATGATTTCAGTCATTCAAGCTCTCTTCTTTTGAGTTCCTTCTAGTTTTCATTAACCAGTTGTTTATGGCTTGTCTCATATGTTTCGGAGGTTTGCTTGCTTTCTTTTTTAAGATGGCTGTCTTGAGTCTCTTGACCATGGTCTGGTTGCCCGATGGAAGCGCTAGTTGATCTGATTATGTTCATGCCCTAAGTCTTGTATTGTTATTGTGGGAAAGGGTGGCCTTTCCTGGTCCAGCAATTGATTTTCTTCTTTGCCCTGTTTCATTTTGCTTCCGTTTGGTTGTTCTCCATGAGGTCCTGATTGAGTGGGTTGATCGAATAAATAGAAGTCACCAACAAGAAGACGAGGAGTCACTCTGCCCTTAGAGACAAGTTACCTTTAAGAGATCATGGGTGGTTTCAAGTGCTTACCGAGGTAGTAGAGGAGAAAGTAGATAGTATACAGGTCGCAGCATGTTTTGCTGGCTATGTTTAGAAGATATTCTTTCCTCGATGAGTTCTCTGTTTTTTGCATTGATTTCTAGACACCTAGAATGTGAAACATTTCATAAAGCGTAAGTATCAGGAAGATCCTTTTGAATAAGGGAAGTGTTTTTCATGCTCCCTCTTCAACATGAGCCGAGCATAAAGAACGCCTATGAAGCTTCCTATTTCAAGATCGGTAGCGCACACGCTAGCACACGCTAACGCACGTTAGCATGTGCGCCACCGATCTTGAAATCAGATACTTTACAGGCGTTCCTTACGCTTGGCTCACTATCAGAGCAGAGCATAAAAAACACTTCCTTGAATAAAGCCTCTAGCCCAGGTTCAAGTGTTCAAGTTTTGCGTTACAAAACAAGCCACTCATCAGGACGGCGAATGATACAAATTCACAGTCAATCCACAGAAAAAAACATTACACTACAGTTGGCACTATTGAGCTCTACATTCAATAAGCCAATGACGTTAGCCTCTAATAGGAATTTCAAAAGCTAAACAAAATACAGAAGTCCACTGAAACCCGTTTTTTGGCACATAAACAGTCCACTAAACTTAAATAAAACTGATTACGCGCCACAATGAGATAGCAATCATATTGATCAACTTAGGCATGACCATACTCTGCAATTATGTGCCCAAAACTTTTTTAAACATTTTTTCCAAGTAGGGAATTCTGTACCTGCAATTATGAATTCTCATATAAATCAAACAGACAAGAAATAATAAACATCCATTTCTCCTATATTGTATGAAGGAGAGACGTTTTAAAAGAACCTCTACAGTGGTAATGCTCCCTTAACATTATTTTCAGGTAACAGCATTATTTTACAAAAATTCAGTCCTAAATTTCGGAGCACTAATATGGGAAGTTTATGGAATCCTGTTGCATTGCTTTCAGGATAATTTCTGACTGCTCTCTCAAATGAACTTGATAGAAACCAGTGGCACTAGCAGCAGATGGTGCCCGGCCGACATATTTGATGTCCTCTATTGATCCACGTCCCAGCGCTTTCATGGCAGTGAAAAGGCGAGGTGAAATGTAAGTGTAAGCTCCCATGTTCATGGGCTCTTCCTGGCACCACACAATCTCTGCATCTACGTAAATAAAGACAAAAATTGAGATTTAGCTTATCAACACACCACAACAGCCAGATCCAACAATAAATTAGTATCTCAAACTATAAATGTCCAAAACAGCAACAATTCAGAAATGAAAACATTGCAGGAGTTATTTGCAGGAATTCTAGCCCATCTGCTTCCCACAAAACTACTACTTGGTTTTGGACACCTCAAGAAATTGGACAAAAGCATCCTGTTAAAAATCACGTACATAAGCATGCAACTAGAGTCCTGTGACTATGACGTGCAAACAGAGGAATCACAGATTTACAGGCAACTACAAGAACATGGTATGCAAAAAAGATTTAGAAAACACTTACAGCCAATCTGCTTAGCACACAAATTTAAATTTTTCTACAGAGTATAATTTTTTTTCCAGAACTTAGTCCATTACTGTACCCAAGAAAGATTAAAAAGTTTTCAGGAGTTAATATTTCTTCTTCCTTTTTTTTCGCTTTTAATAGGAGGAAAGGCAGTAGCTAATTTTTCAGCTTCTCTTCCAAAATTTATAAAAAATGTTATTACTAACCAACTACCTGTATGCATAAAATAAACACTAATCAGAAATCTTAAAGAGTAAAGCCTATTACTTTAAATGCTTTATGGGATTCTTCAACTTTGAAGTTTTAAAACTAGTAGAAGTATCTATTTTCCTGAGCAACCCCAAGCGTTTATTTTATCTAAAAGGAAAAAAACCGAATTATGAGCACAATATATTTTTGCTTTACAGTTATCCCTAATTCACAATGCCATACGCAATGTGTAAGGAAACAGGGAAGAAGCCGTATCTGGTAACATGCAAATGTTGATAGCAATTAATGGACAGGAGCCTATTCCAACTACTCATTCATAAGATCAGAGGCAAAGCTGTGCATATGTACTCAAACAACCAATACACCCCTGAATAAAGAATGTTAAAGTTGTCCAATAATGCTCTTCATAAAATGTTTTCTGCTTATGCTCAGGTATGAAATTTCAAACATCTGACAAGTACTTTATATTAGTATCCAAAACCATGGAACTATCCAATTTGAGACTTACTAGGATATCGCTTTAACTCCCGTTGGATAAGATCATAGGGGAAAGGACAAAGTTGTTCGACTCTACAGATAGCAACATCCTTTGCACCAGCCTTCCTCCTCTCTTCATCAAGGTCATAATAAATCTGAAGAATAATACATTTTGATAAAACAACCATCTTTAAAATCTGAAGAATGTACTTCATAATGAAAACAAATATTACTCCTCTGATCAAATGTTGCCTATGTTTGTAGGGAATGAAAATGATTAAAGAAGCTACAATTTACCTTTCCAGAACAAAGAATCAAGCGCCTGATCCCTTCCTCAAGGTTGGAATGGTCATTTTGATCTTTGATAAGTCTTTTGAAGCGAGTGCCTTGTTTGTCAAATCCTGGATGTCCTTTCACATCATCAAACTCAGACAGATTTGACTTGCAGTCTTTGTGGCGGAGCAGATTTTTCGGGGACATTACAATTAGTGGTTTCCGGAATTCTCGATGAATCTAGAAAAGAAAGGAATCTAATGAGTTTTTTAACATAATTTTGGACCAAGAAAGATCAAGAACCAAAACTATTTATCACCTGCCGTCGCAGAACATGAAAATAGTTAGCTGGTGTTGTCACATTAACAATCTGCCAATTGCATTCTTGAATCTGCTTCCGAAGTGTGGGATCCATCTCAGGTATAACGTAAGGATTATCATCACTCATCTACATCATCAAATATATTTAAGAGGTAAGAAAACAAAGATGCATGGACATCTCACCACACAGTGTATAGATAAACAGACATTTGAACTTGGGTGATTCACAAATGACAACTGTATTATCTGCTTATTTATTGAAGTAATGCTACAACTGCTTGTAGATGGAAATGTCTATATGGCGGGTGGACAATGGATAGGCCCCATGCGGGCTCAGGTATAGAGCCTACACATGGAGCAACCATTACTGTGCTTGCCATACGAGCATTGCCGTGTGAGAGGGGTTTAACATTTTGATGATTGGAAACAATTCAAATGGTAAAAAATAGCAATATAGCAAGTCATCAAAAGTAAAAAGTTAATTTCAATGTGATCCGCAGGAACAAAAAGGTAAGTTGCAGTGTAACATCACAAAGAGAAAGGTAAAAGGAGAAAGGTAAAAGGGGCAGTATAATTGTAATCAAGGTTTAATGACTCCAATCAATTTCAGACGGTCTTTGATTGAGTTGATAAAGGCCTGGTTGAAATCAGTGACAGGGATTGATGGACAAACTAATGATACATATCAACATTAGGACATTACATCATGTTGAACTTCACAACAAGAAGAAAGGAGTCCTAAACTAAGGAATATCTAGAATAAAGATTACAACTGCCGCAAATTTCATTTGGAAAATCTTATTAAGCTTCTGATTCAAATAATATTATTAAATATTTACATTCAATCATATCTAGTTCCTATCTTTAAAATATCTACCTCTTATAACAAATAACAAAATGGAAGACATGCATTGCTCAGATGCTGAGAGCATAGCATATTTACGCTCTCAACAATTCTTCCGACCCAAAGAACTAACAAATCACTAGAGATAAAAAAGGTGTTACCTTACTATCAATTTAAATATAACACAACATTTACACCACTATGATTTATATAAACAAGAAGCACCTGAAGGAAGCGCTCAAGCCTTGCACTAGAATGTTCAGGGCCCTGGCCATCATAACCATGGGGAAGCAGCAGAACAAGACCACTTTGGCGGAGCCACTTTGACTCTCCACTGCTAATAAACTGATCATACATTACTTGAGCCCCATTTGCAAAATCACCAAACTGAGCTTCCCAAAGAACCAGTGAATTTGGATTTTCCATTGAATAACCTAATTCAAATCCAAGGACACCAAACTCTGAAAGTGAACTGCAAACAAAATAGTCAATTACATCATCTCAACCCTCAGATATAACAAATCTAATTTCTGAATTTAGAGTCAGTATGGAATGAGTAAATATTGTTGCCTTAGAGAAGTGTCATAAAATGGACACAAGTAAATTTAATACAAAATAACAAGAATATATCCCTTGGAAACTGGCATATACAGAAAACAAATTTACTGTATAATACAATGTATCTCGAGTCAAAACAGAGATACATGCTCTTTTAAATTTATTTAGCCTCTTTACTGGTTTGCTTTGTAACAAAGGAAAGATAGAACGAACGACACAACAAATTAAGTATTACTATGGGTTGCTAAATGAACGCACCTATTGCTGACAGTGAACATTTCCTCATTTTGGTTTAAGAGGATATGGTCTAGTGGGCAGTACTGCTCCCCAGTTTCCTGATCATGAATTACAGCATGGCGATGACTAAATGTACCTCTCTCAACATCTTGACCACTTAATCTTACATGATTGCCTTCAACTAATAGCGTGGCAAATGCAAGCGCTTCACCAACTGCCCAGTCAATTCCCTCTCCAGCCTCAATCATCTGAGCACGTTGCTCATAAATTCTCTTGACTCCTTTGTGTGGCTTGAAATTTTCAGGAAGAGTTGTGATAGCCTTACCAACAGTTTTCAGAATCTCCGGTTTGACCCTAAGCAAAGATATAGGAGCATCACTGTTAACTCACAAAATTAAAGAAACAAAACTTCAAAAAGGAGAAGAAAAAGAAGGCCATGTCCCCCAAATACCCTGTGTTTCGAACACGTGAGATCTGCTCTGGAGACTTAAACCCAGACCAGTAGGCAGAAAGCCAATCCCTTCTTTTAGGAACTAAATCTTTACTTTTCTCGTATTCTTCATTCAGAATGGTGTTAATCTTATTGTGTATTTTCTCAATATCTTCCTTTGAAATCTGTCCTGACTCCACAAGTGTGTTTTGATAAATATCAATGGCCCTTGGATGATTCCGAATGACCTGTTACAGTTTTAATATTAGTCAAACTTCACAAAACAAATACCAATTTAATTTGCAAAGGAGAAAAAGAAAAGGAACTGGAATAAAATTATCAAAAGATCAATACATTAATCGTTGCATATAACAAGTTCTAGCAGAATATGAAATCTAATGAATGAACAGATTGATAGCTTATACCTTTTTATAAATTACAGGCAAATGATCTGAGAAAAAATTACATGTACAACCAACCTGATACATTTTTGGCTGTGTAAAAGATGGCTCATCAATCTCGTTGTGCCCAAAACGACGATAACATACTATATCAATCACCACGTCAGAATGGAAGGTTTGGCGCCATTCTGCAGCAAGCTCACAAGCATGAACAACTGCTTCCACATCATCTCCATTAACATGGAAAATGGGAGCATCCAAAGCTTTGGCGACATCAGTACAGTACTGTGAGGACCTTCCAGACCGTGGATCTGTTGTAAATGCCACTTGGTTATTCACCACAAGGTGAATGGTCCCACCTGTCGTATAATTGGAAAGGGCACTTAAATGCAATGTCTCATACACCACACCCTGCCCCGCAAAACTTCCATCACCATGGATCAGGACACCCATGTTCTTCGTCCTATCCAGGTCATTGGAGTAGTACTGTTTAGCTCGGGTTTTTCCCACCACTACTGGATCAACAGCTTCCAAATGGCTAGGATTGGCAACCAAAGACAAGTGGATTCTTTTACCACCACGAGTGGGCCTGTCATAAGAAGTGCCAAGATGGTATTTTACATCACCAGTACCTGTGTACAGCTCCCCATCACCCGGCTTTGTACCACCACTAAACTCGCTGAAAATTTGTTGCAAAGGCTTCCGGACAACATTACCCAGTACATTTAATCTTCCTCTATGAGGCATTCCAATTACAATAGTCTCAACACCAAGATCTGAAGCTCTATCAAACATCTCTTTCATCCCAGGAATCAACGTCTCTGCACCTTCAAGACCAAATCTCTTTGCGGTTGTCCACCTTGTTGCCAAGAAGTTTTCAAACTGAGTGCTCCAGGCAAGCCTGTCAAGGATCACTTGTTGACGCTCCGGGCTGTACCTTCTGGGATTCACCGTCTCAATTTTGTCCCTCAACCAGTTACACTTTTCTCGATCAGCAATGTGCATGTATTCATATCCAATGCTGCCACAATAAGCCTGTTCAAGCCGATTAAGAATTGATCGCAGGGTCTGAACAGGCCGATTCTCAGATAAAAATCCTGCCATTCTCCATACCCCAATAAAGAACTCTCTATCAAGGTCAGCTTCAGTGAAACCATAAAGCCCTGGGTCAAGATCATCGGGGATCTCACGTTGTTCTAATCCTAATGGGTCCAATTTGGCCTTCATATGGCCATTCACCTGGTAAGCCCTTACAAACAACAATAGGCGCATACTCTCCTGAATTGTTTGTCCTGAGATGCCAGGGGATGTAGCAGCTTGGCCAACAAAGTTTCTAAAGAAGTTGTCCCATGACTCATCAACACTGCTGGGATCCGCCTCCCAAGCCCTCTGTAGTTCTTCAAGATAGACGCTACTTGTTCCATCAAGGAAATTATCTGTCAACCTGGAAAGAGGAACTGCATGGGGGACCGGTGCAGTCGCTGCCTGTGCCTTTGACTTAAAGGCAGTTGAGTGGAGACCGCGATAATAGGACGGAAGAGGATGGACTCTTCTAGAGGCATAAGATGACGCTTGAGCTAGAGTTCTCCTCACAGCCAACTTGGTTAAACCAGAAGCAGCTCGAAACCATGCCATTCTGACAATCAAGCTGCAATCTAGTTAATTCCCAAATGCACCAAATTTCCTGACGAACTAAAGAAAACTGAGTTCAATGTTTATTATAAACTTAGGTATATGCATTTAATAAAAAAAATTGGTAGCCAAGAATCCTGTTTCTAGCAAATGCAACTGAAAAAGTAACTTAAAACAACTTGAAAAAAAATAATCATTAAACATTACCATTTGCTAAGATATAATCAGGTTGCTCGGTACGACCATTAGAGAAACCAGAAAATCTCCTATAGTTCTGTAGTTTGTGTTCAACCTTTATTATAAGGTAAACTGTTGTAGCTATCCTTCTCCTTTATAGTAACTGACCTCCCAATCAAAAAGTCAATTTTAACGATTCACCACACCATGACGATTTACCATCTAATCGAAAACTCATTAATACAAACACAAGTGTTTTCACATCAAATCAAAGCATTAATCAAGTTAAAATCAGCATTTAAAAAAAAAATAGTAACTCCCCAGTTTCTTTGCTGCTTTAATGTTGCACAATGAAATACAAAACACCTAACAAAATTAGACTTGCAGAACATACTTACGGTTTAGGTACCAGCAAGAGCTGAAATCTCAAAAGCCTTGATCAAAAGCAGAGGATATCAGGCGTTGGAAAGCGAACAACACCCAAAAAAGCCGTTTTTCATGCGGTCAGTTGCTGGGTGAGAATTGGGACTCGCCGGAGACGACGCAAAAGCCCTGTGTTGATCAAATTGTCCACATCCCATCAAAAAACAAAAACAAATCAGATGACAAAATCTTTTTGCTTGGCCGAAATGATGCCTAGACGTGATGACGAGAACGAGGAGGACGAGGCGGAGGAGGGTGGCTACCAAAACGGGGGTGGCGGCCTCCCGGACCTCTGGAGACAGTGATGGATAGCTGAAGACCGGAGATCAGCGATGCTAAGGCCCTGTGGCTGAAGCGTAGATCAAAGATATTATTGTAGGCGATGGGTGGTGGGTCGACGACCGTGGCCTGCTTCCATGGCAATTTATGTCCTTGACAACAAGGGGGGTGGGGACCTGGCCGGCGGCGGCGGTGGTGGCGGAGAAGAGGAAAGGAGTCGTCGATCCGAACAGATGAGGTACGAAATGAACGGGGCGGCTAATGGACAGCATGGCCTGTCCGAATCGAATGATGTAATAACATGGCACATGGTCCCACCATTGTGTGGGGACTATATAAATAAAAGATTTGAGTCTATATGCACCTTAATAATCTTCTTAACAACCCTAATAACCCCTAATAACCCCGTAAATTTCTTTATAAATTTATAAATAAAATAAGGTACCAAAAGGATTAGTAGAGCATTTTAAATAAAAAGTGAGAGGACCCACCAAGGGGCTGTTTCACTATTTAGAAATAAAAAAGTATTTTTCTCATTATAAAAAACGTCATATCATGTAGAATTTATTTGGATCTAACTGTTTTTTTAATAAGTTGTTACGTAACCCTTATAAGTAAAAGGTAAATCACATATAGGTTTTCCGGAAAATTATTTAAATAATATTAAAAATTACCTGAATAATAGATAGAGGAAAATAATTCTCAAAATAGTGTATGTTTTGGCCATGTATATAGCCAAGCGCGGACACCTATGTGACATTTAAAATTTTTTTTTTACCAATTCCCTTGTTGAGAAAGACGAAATTAAGTTTAAGTTATTTTCATCATTTAGAATGACGAAATCCTCTTTAGAGTGATTTCGTCCTTCAAAACGATGAAATCCTTTATCTTTATTTTTTCAATCAATTTTCGACGAGCTTAAGGTTGATTTTGTCCTTACAAAAAATGAAATTTATCTTTTATGTAGATTTCATCCTTTTGAATAGATTTTGTCCTTACAAATGAGAAAATCACCTCACTTTGTGTTTTTCGGCTCATACACGTTAATTTTATCGTTGCCAATGACAAAATTAAATTATTTTTTTTAAAATTAATTAAAATAAGAAGCAACCCCTACCCCTGTATAACATTACATATAACATACTTATATCCATACAACTAATAATTAAATTACAATAATATCCACACATCAAGTGATTAGAAAGTCTATGGGCGATATATCAATTAGATACAATGTTCTCAAAATGTTTAGTTTACAAAACAAGCATATAACAACTCTAAGTTGCTATACCTCTCCTACCCCTACAACCTTAACCTTGACCACGACCCTGACCTCAACAGTGCTATATAGGTTCTTCCTGCTCCTCCTGCTCCACACGCATCTGAATATAATGGGATAGGATTCGCACGAGTTGCCCACTGTCGTCTATGATATACTATTGGATCTAGCTGGGGATGGGCTAGATCTAGAATAATCGGAGATGATAAACGTAGAGGAGAGCCATGTGCTGCAGTTGAAGATGGAATATCTATGAATGGAGAGTGCCTCGGCAGTGTCTGCCTCATTGGTGGGATAATGTCCATGAATGCCTGTAATAACCGATTGAAGTAGTGGCAAGCTATGAATGACATCCTCATAGTGCCTGATTATTGATTCACATGATACTATTAAGACCTCACTCAAAGTAAAGGTGTTAACTGCATCAGTCAAATGCGTATTTGTATCAAGCTAGACTAAGCTATAAAAAAATTAAAATAAAAGTCATATAAATAATAAACAAGAAATAAGAAAATATTATGATATAATTAATTAAGATATACTTACCAAAGCTGCCTCAGATGCGCCCTAGGTTGATAAAATATATTTGTGTGTAATGGGTAAATACCACTGCAACAGGCTACGAACATCTCGCGATGTTGTAGCCATCTCCCCTCGGATAATAGTGGCTTTCCTATTGTCCCATTGAGCGATATATGTTGCATGATGTACAACCCATCGATAATGTGGCGGCCTTGTCAAGTGATCCGATGGACAAACTCTATGGTACGAGGAGGGATATCTTGCTATAAGTTAAATTGGAGCAACACATGATCATGCATGTGCAGCTCGACAATCTCAAAACATATGAGCGGCGTTCGAGAGAGCCACACATCTCTTCCATTTATACAAAGATGAGGTAACTCAGCCAACACCTCAGGCGAGTATGGCTGCCAAATGACCTGTACAATTTATAAGCATTATTAGTTTTTAATAACCTTACATAGCTTATATTCATTATATTAAATGTGATAATGAATTAAAATTACTTGATAAGGGCGCTAGTGGTCTAACTCTCTACTATACAAATGAAGGACTTCTTGTGGATTTTCGGTTTTTCTCCTTTGAACATTCCACCTTAAAGTCAAATATAACACACAAATTTAACACATCCACATAAAACTATGTTAAAACTATAAGTGTAAAAAAATATTTACCTGCCTCCTAATGGAGCACCCTCTACTAGGGCTGCATCTTGGGTAGGGTGGGGTCAGGTATTGCAGTACCCAACCCTACCCAAGATAGAACCCGAGATTGTAGTACCCGATCCTACCCGAGATACAACCCGAAATACTAAAACCCTACTCGACCCGAGATAAAACCCAAACCCTACCCGAGAACCCGAATTAAAACCCGAAATAAATTAAACTCTTGGTAATTTCAATCAAAACAAAAATACCTGTACATTGATTTTTCAAAGTGAGAATAAACACTAAAATATGAAATAATCAAGTATAATTCTTCAACAAAAATACATACTTACACATGAAATTTTACTTTGACATCTAAATATAAAAAAACTCACTAATGGAATGAAACAATCAAATAATTGTAGCTTGCATATGCCCAAACTCTTACTATTAAACCTGGACCTACATATACCCAAACTCTTACTATTAAACCTAGAATGAAACAATTAAATAGCTACATATACACAAAATTCACTCCATAATAGCAAAATTTCACCTTCAGCTTGCATATACCCATCTTAAACCTCGAATGAAATAATCAAATAGTTGCATATACCCAAAATTCACATTGTAATAGTAAAATTTCACCTGCTTATAAAACAAGAAAAAGAAAAGGCTGAACATTCGCCCTGTTGAGAAATGATATGATGCTGACAGTAGACAAATTCTCATTTTGGCCACATATATACATTTGAAAAATATGATATGCTTACCAAAGTCAATAATTTACAATTATGCATAGCCATTTTCATCGATTAAAACTTTTCATTTTCAGTTCCACTCAACTGTACCAAAACTTATTTATGTCATGACCTAAAAAAGAAATGTGCCACCTTATAGTTCTGCTTGCTACAATCCACAGGCATTTCAATTTTCTGCAAGATATCAATCATTTATTGACTTAGCTTTGTCAACAGAATGAAGCATTTTTTTTTCTTCCTCCGGTAAGTTATATTTCCAAAGGCATTACTGACCATTTTAAAATCTTTTGGCTCTGAAATCTAGTACTACACTACTACTCAAGAACATTTTTATTGTTAGGACTGAAAAAGGTCAAAATAAGACTATCAAATGCACAACAGGAGCAGAAATGCCCCACCTACTGCAGGTCGATACAGCAAGAAACAGTCAAGTAACATACTCCTAGCAATTCTCTCATATGGTAAGCACAAAAACAATGTAAATATTTCACACGAAAGTCATATTGTAAGTATTACCTCCCATATTATTGCAGATTGATCATGCGATGATGAAGCTAGATACTTTCCATTATTTGAGAACTGCAAGAACCAGACTTCATCGCAATATGCCTGCAAAACCTGTTTTATATATCAACAATGTTAGGCCATCCTGGCAGCAAGCCAGCAATTAAAACAATAGATATTAACTTTGACATTTTGCGAAATGAATCTCTACCTACGAAAGTATTAAATATGTCCTAAAATTTAACTCACAAAGGTATAATTAAATATTACATACACTAAACACAAAGAGTAATTAAACAATAATAAACCATTACTAAACATAGCATAGATAGTAATATAAAAATCACAACAGTAATTAAATTTAGACATTTTATTACATTGAATCAGAATCTTGACATTTTATTACATTGAATCATAATCAAGACAAGGAAAAAAATGATTAATCAAATAACTCATATACTATGTAATGATGCAAAATAGACATGAGTATAGAAAGCAAAAAAATGATATTAGCTTCAATGTAGGAAAAAAAATCAAACACAAAATTGAGTACAGAAAGCAAAAAAATGAAATTAGCCTCAATGCAAGAAAAAAATCAAACACAAAATTAAAAAAACAAACTTCTTTGCACCATACCTTATGAGTTAGACTGTACACACCTCCACTGCTCCAGCCTCCACATACCATAGAGATAGAGGTTGGTCGTCCACTTTGAGCTGGCCGATCAAGGTGAAAGATGGATTTTTTTGGGTAGGCCGTAGACAGGGAGGACAAAGGGGGAGGTCGGCCGGTGACAGGGAGGATTTTTTTTGGGTAGGCCATAGATAGGGATGACACAAAGGGGGAGTCGGCCGGTGAAGGGGAGGTTGGCAGGCTGCAGACTTAGAGGAAGAACGGGGAGGCCGGCCAACGACGAGGACTCGAGGAGGCTGGCAGGCCGTAGACAAGAAGGACAAATGGGGAGGCCAACCGGTGACTGGGAGTTTGGCAATCCGTAGACGTGGAGGAAGAAGGGGGAAGCCATAATGCCACAGACGAGGAGGACGTAGGGGGGATGCCGGCAAGCCGCAAATGAGGGGGATGAAGGGGTGATAGGGGGAGGCCGACTCGCCGCCGCGTAGTAGCCGAATGGGATTATGGGAGAAAGAGTAGGGATTTAGGGTTTTGGTAATGAATTAAAGCATATGGGTCGGGTCGGGTTTTGGGTTTTTTATTAAACCTGACCCAACCTGAAACTCATACGAGTTTTTTTTATACCCTGCCCGACCCAAATAAGTACCCCACCCGACCCGAACCTAGTTAATTTTGGGTCGGGTTTGGGGTTTTTGTGCATCCCTACCCTCTACTACGTGACCCATCTCAATAGTTGGTCAGTCGACATGTAAATGCTCCCACGACCATAGCTATGTCACAAAATGTAACACCCGAGATTTTTCATTACATTTTCTTTAAATTTCAAGGAAATATTTTGCAATATAATAGTTGTAAATTAGGAAAAAATGACGAAATACAAAACCTATGAAAATAGTTTATAATTTAAAACATCACACATCAATTTTTCTATCCAAAATTTTCCTCATTCAATCAAACATCATACGGCCAAACCAAACATCCTTGGTCGCTACTTGAAAACAAACGTCCAGATAAATTACCATGATCATAGATTTTAAATACAAATTTATCCTAGGCATCCTGAGTGCAAGACCCATAAACAATCCACTGTCTAATCCAAATTACAAGTCTAGAAAATATAAACACCTTAAATCTCAACTCACCAAATACATAAGATCGTGGCACAAATGATACTCATAGTGAGTTAAGGATATACCTAAGTCAAAGGAATCAATCCATCACAAAAACGAGCATCCATCTCTAGGAGCTCTCTGTGACAACCCTGAAAAGCCTCCCGAGCAACGGAGCTAAAAAAATAAGGTAATGAGTATTTTTATACTAAGTAGGAAAATACCCAGTACGGGAGTTCTAAATAGAGAACTCAGTAAGTCCATATATAGATGCGTTCATGCAACTCAAACATGAAGCATGAAGGCATATAATAATCATGTACATATGCATACAATCATGCCAAAAACTCCATCAAACCAATCTTACACAAATACTCTTAATTAGAGTCTTACAAACTTATTCATACAATCGTACGCTTACTCATATAACTTACTGTAATGACTCTAAACTTCACGGTAAAATTTTCAGTCTTTAATAAAGATGATTTTGGAGCTTTTAATAATTTTTTATTAGTTAAAGGTTTTTATGTGATTGTATTTTTTATAAGAGTATGGTAGTGCTCGAAGAAACGAGCATAAGGAGTCGAAAACTGTGTAAAATGGAGGTCGGGAGTGAAAGTTATGACCTCGAGAAGTGTGACTTATGAGCGGGACCCACTTGTAAAATATGGGTAAACGTATTCATAAGTGATTTGGTTTTGTAGGGCTCATCAATATGAGTCCAACGACACTAAGAATGCGCAAAACAGAGATTGGGGTAAAAAGATATGACAATTTAAAGTTATAAGTTAAAAAAAATATTAACATCAGCGCATGACGAGCGCGCGTTCATCACGGGTTCGTGACGAGCGCGTGTTCGTCATAGCGCGCATGACAAATGTGCATTCATCACACGCACCCGCCATTTTTGGTGGCACCAATTGATTTCGGCGGCGGCGCCCCATCGCCTTCGACGCCTATAAATAGTACATTCTGGCCAGTTTTTTTTTACACAAGTCTATGTCTTTACCCTTTCACTGTTTTCACTATTTTTGACCCATTTTAAGTCTGATTTACCCAATCCAAAAACTGTTTCCTACTAAATCAAGGGTGTTCTTCACAATGGAAGGGTTGTTTTCTTAAACCAACCTCTTTAAGATCGAGAAAACCTTATCTTCCTCCTCGTTTTCTCCATATCCTATTTATACTGTTTCCAAGTCGTTTCAAGTTCAATTCTTCCCATTCAAAAGGCAGTCTCTACTAAAGCGAATGTGCTAAACGCTGTGGTGGGATTATTTTATCATCTGGATCCTCTATAGTTACGAATCTTATACTCAAGATAAAGTAGGGTGTTTTAAACTCTAAATAACTGCTTTACTGATCAAAGTTAGTTTCTCTTTAAGTATTTGATTCAAATATGAGTATGACGCTTGTTTAATCAATGAATGCATTTTCGCTTGAATTATGTAATAATTTTGCTACATATATCGATGTGAATTGATTTCGTACATACCACTCAGTGTAGTGGTTTCGTACATTGATTTGATGGCCGCCGAGAAAAATAATCGGCTAGTGGCGCGCACGGGGTGGAGCATCATGGGGAAACTCCTTCCCTTAGTGGCCTCCGTCGTCCCATGAGCGCGGGGGTAGGCCGTTGGCTATCACGGCTTGTGGATCTGATCGCATTCGTGAATTTGTTTTGATTTGATTTTAAGGATGTTTTACTTAGCATTTCTTTTAGATTTTAAACAAACCTATTGAGTATAAATATACTCACGTATCCCCAGACTTTGCAGGTGATACAACGATGAAAGAAATGAAAGAATAAAAGATTTTCTAATAGTTGTGTGTTTGCTACGTCAGAAAAACAATGTAATTATATATATGACCGATGTGTAAAGGTATGATGTGCCCGAATAATTATATTTTTGTATAACTACTAGCTCTATGTACAGTAATCCTCGGTATGTGTATTAATCTTACGTTATAAACTCTTGTAATTATGTTGTTTTAATATTTTTGGCTGTGCTATTACTCTACATATTCTACAATGAGTATACGATGATAAGAAAAGAAAAATGTTTGGCTATTTTGCGTTAATGGTCGTCATTTTTTATTACATACATACTAATTACACATGTTGGATATGATTATGATTATGATTATGATTATTATTATTATTATTATTATTATTATTATTATTATTATTATTATTATTATTATTATTATTATTATTATTATTATTATACTATCTAGAAATGGGCGGTCGTTACACTTACACATACTCAAGAAATCCTCCCAAAAATTAGGGTTTTTGTTAAAATATAGTTAAAATTAACTAATAGACTTAATCAACTCAAAAATAGATAGATCAAATATATCCTTAGGTTAAAAACGAAAATCAACTATTTATGGTTATAAATTAAAATTAAAAATGAGATTTTTAATGGAAGAAATCAAGAATCAAGATGGGGGAATAGAAGATAAAAATGATTATGACCAAAATTGAATGATTTGGGGTGATTAGGGCAAGAAAACACACCTCAATCCTAGTTTCTCCTTCAGGAAATGGGGGTAGAGAACTTCCTCCCTCCTAACACAACTCTTCCCCATTTGGGAAAATAGGCTAGGGTTTCCTTAAATAGTAAGGGTTTTGGGCTGGGTAAACAAATTGTTGGGCTATAAAATAGGTCAAAACACCTTAATTGACTAATTAAGGTTATTTTTGGATAGAAAACGAATCTGATCACACCCAAACCCACTGAAATAAAATAATATAAAGTTATAGGGTCAAATGGGTTGCATGTCGTCTAACATAAATGTGGGGACCATGGTGGGGTTCACGCCCATAATTAAGGAAAAATTAAGATAAAATACCATTATATCGGTAAAAATTAGATAAATCAAGTTTGATACTAATACTTATAAAAATAAAATTAAATATTATGAAAGTCACAATTACTAACCTATAACCCCAAAATTAAATCAAACTAGAAAATAAGCAAAACCACACAAATTCACATAATTAAAAAAGAAATTAAATCAAATAAAATTAGAGATCTTACAAACACGGTTCACAATCCAACCTTGTCTTCCACTGAAACTCAAGGCCTCCGGAATCCAACCTCTTCTCCTCTTTCGGACTTTGACATGCCCTAATCCTTCCTCTTCGATCTAAAATCAGAGATTTCAAAAGATTTGGGTCAATGTGTGAAAGGTATTTGTCTGGAAGACAAAATAACCAAATTCTAGTGCATAACCTCATCATAAACAACACACAACCACTTGCACAACAGTTTCATAACCATCAGCAACACGCACCCCAATCATTGACGCATCGATGGTGATATCGACAATGGAATTAGTATTTCAACTATGAAAGCGTTGACATGTCAAAGCCTACTGATAGTGGTCCAAAATTCCATCAACGTGAGCATAAATGTGTTGATGCTTGCCGACAGAAACTTCTTGTTTATGAAAAACATAACAATCAAAGAAACAACTTCTCTTTTCATATTTTAAATTTATCAATGTTTCTACTTTCCTGAGTTTAGTACTCAGTAGCATAATCTCCATCAACTAGTTCATCGACACATCGTTGTTGATGCCGATGAACTCAAAAAATAATAATTAAAATAACTAAACACATAATATTCATAATAATTAAACACACAAAATATTCTATGAGAAACCCGGGTGTCACACTCATTTTCACCAATAATCCATTATTGATTGCACAATTTTCTTTTATAAAGTATCCAACATATCATCATAACTAATATTGCATGGACTAAAGATTAGTTTAGACTTTACACAATTGCAATTCTACTTCATCCCATTTGATTCACATTAGCCATCCCAAACCCAAAGGTGGGACTGTTCTTCCGCTTCCATCTACCTCGTCTGAGACAACATACAATAGAGAGGTGGCAATCGACAGTCCACAATCGATAGCCAAAAACTAGTAAATGACCACCATCACTGTATACCTTTTTCTAAATTGAAGATACATCATTCATTACACTATAAATAACCATACCAACCTATAATGCTACAAAAATTTCAACAATTACCAGAGCTTGACCTTACTCATTCAATCTCTATTACATCCATAGTTTTTAAGGTACTCCTCCTACCTTGCATCATAGGAGTTCTCCATGTTGCAGACACACAAGTTCTTTACAATAGAGGAGTGGTGTGGCAAATTATAAAGGTAGATCCCCAAGAAAATGCCTCTCTTTGCAGAAAATGGGAAGCTTGGATGTTGGACGAGCTCTGAATTCATTAAATTTTGTACTAAGATGACGGGGATGAGGAGAAATGGGGAGTAGTTGAGGAAGACAAGGGGAGGATGGGTAATCTTGCTAAATAAGTTGGTGACATGATTGCCATGATTACTTAGAAGTTGGTGACATTTTGAGGAATACATTGTAGTTGAGGGACATTTTTTGAAAATGTTCTTGTTTATAATCATGTGATGTAGTTGATGTTCAAGTAGACTATAATAGCACTTGCACGTTCTTTTCAAAAATCCCTTAATATTACTAAATGAAAAGATCTTTTGTATAATTAATCTTACAATATCTACAAAATAAATTAGTATCACCGATGTTTCAAAACCATCACTAATAGTACATAAAATCTCGCTATTAGTTTTAGCGATATTTTACAATGATGTGAATAATTGAATTTTAGTGACAATTTTCAAAACATTGCCATAAATGCATAACTAATACTTCAATGTTTTTGTATGGTCATTTGATTAATATCATTCTAGGTAATTATGCTAGAAACACCTTCTTGACTAGCTTCAACACTCACAAGCACTATCATGTAATTGTGAGTCACGATATTCATATTAATTGTAAGTACGAAGTTTCTTCTACCTAAGCCTATGATATTAAATGCTATTTCCTTTCAAGTGGTGTTTTGTAGTCTTTAGTAAATTCACTTTCCCTTGTTAAGTGTTGCAGGGTTTGTAGTGTTGATAAGAAACATTTACCAAACACAATTATATAATTCTAACATAGGGAGTGATGAAATCGATAAATATGTGCCTTTCAATTATACTGCTCTGGTTTACATAAAAAACTCATTCAGTCATTTTCGTGGTTTTGTGTCCAATGGGTTTGGTCCACTCATTCAATCATTTTCATGGTTTTGTGTCCAGTGGGTTTGGTCCATTTTTTAGACGAACTTTTAGGGCTTTCTCTGAGTCCTATTAAGAGTCAACAAATAGAGCCTTTGGTAATTTGCAATGAATGGAATATGAAGAAATCAATAGTATGTTTAGCTCTTAGGTAAGTTTCAATGGGTTAAGTTCGTGCTGAGGTCGAAATGTAGTATAATATAATTCTTCAAATGGGACTCAAAGATTCTGCAACATATTCAAATCCCTTTGATTAATTTGAGGATTCATAAGATATGAACATTAACTAGCTTTCTTGTGTATTCACTTTGGTTTATGTGCTAACAACAAATGAAACTCAATCAAAACGTAATTATATAAGGCCAAATGCTAATTTTGATAGAATCATCTAAATTAATGTACTAAAGTAATATATTGACTATTATAATTACTATATTAAAAGCATCTCCTCATCATAAAACTAAAAGGCTGATCGCCATTTTTTAGTTTTCTTTAGAAGAGGCAACAAGTGCACAATTTATTTTTATGTATAAATTTACTTCATAACACAAGCGGTAAGTTTTAGCTTTAAGCTGGAATTATTGAGGCATACAAAAAAATAACATAAATTTAGGCATCATATGAGAAGTGATGATGATGCCTAAGTATTTTTAACTCCCAACAAGTGTATAAATTTGCATAAAGTTTGCCTTGTGTTTGAATGATAAAAAGAGATTAAGTAATTATTCTGGTTACATGAAAAGAGGAGTATAGTTCACAAGCTGAATGACTAAATGAGTGTATTACTAAACTAATAAGAATCTTCACTTTTGATGCCTTAGCAGCTGGGAGTTTTGCGTCGCAAATATATGCGTCGCTAATATATGTTATTAGCGACGTATATAAATACGTCGCTAGTATCATACCCATTATTGACACAATATTATATGCATCACTATAACAATATTCACTTGCAATGCTTACTAGTAAACGTCACTAATAAAACTCCCGCCCCCTCCAGAAAACCTATCACCAACATATTCAATTAAACATTGCTATAAAATCATAGATTTGCGATGAATAAAAATAATACATCATAAATACTGACGTATTTTAGCGACATATATATCTTTCGTCGCCAATAACCATAATTCATATACAAATAATCAAAAAAATTTAGTAAAAAATTTGAGATTATATAATATATTGTGTCGCAACTAATCTAATTTTGTAGCGACAAATAAACCTGTATGTCGGTAAAAAAAAATACTTTTGGCGATGCATAGAAATAAACAACACAAATAATTGTGAATTAGATATTAAATATTGGAGTAAAAATTGTTATTTTCAAATATTCGCGACATATTTCTATTTACGACGCTAATAAATCTATTTATTTACGACGTAAAAAGATATGTCATTAATAATGTGTATTAATCGCGATGTTTGTGGTTTATGTCGCTTTTAACTGTCATGAATTGCGACATATATGCTATATGTCACTATTAACTAGTATAAATTGTGACGTATACTTCTATACGCCGCTAAAAACACTATTTTTCTAATATTCTTTAGTCTAAAAATATCTGTTAATTATACCGATAACCAAAATATAAATACTGAAAAACTAAGTTAAATTTTTTTAATATACGGTGGTTCATGCCCAGGCGGTCAACATCGTCGGATCAAATTTCGACCCTGCACGTGGGCATGCATACTTCATGTGCCATGATTTATTTACGTGTGCACCATATAAATTTATATTTGGTATATTTATATTCCCCCAAAGTGCATGACTCCCAATGAGGTGCTGAAACTTAACTTGACATACATCAGAATAAAGAATATTAGTTGTGACTATTAGCTTGAGATCACAAAATGCGCACGCTATTAGTGATACGTTTCCCCATCGATTAGAAATTTGATGTCTCTATATATCAAATGTGGCTCGTATATGATGAGTCCGGAAAGTCATAAAATTTAAAAGTTGTAGGATATATATATATATATATATATATATATATATATATATATATTAGATATTAAAAATTGGTGAACATTATTAGCGACGTATAGCTGCATACGTTGCCAATAATACTAATTATTAGCAACGTATAATATTATCCGTCGCTAATATTTATACATTAATAGCGACGTATGTTATTATACATCGCTAGTAATATACATCAATAGCGACATAAAACTAAATACGTCGCTAATAAAACTATTTTTCTAATAATAATTTGTTAAAAAATCTGTTAATTATACCAATAACCAAAATATAAATACTGAAAAAATAAGATAATTTTTTTTAATATTCGGTGGTTCATGCTCGGGCGGTCAGCATCGTCAGATCAAATTTCAACCATGCACGAGGGCATGGATACTTCACGTGCCATGATTTATTTACGTGAGCACCATATAAATTTATATTCGGTATATTTATATTCCCCCAAAGTGCATGGTTCCCAATGAGGCACTCAAACTTGACTTTTTATACATCGGAATAAAGATAAAAGGTAAAAATAAAATATTAGTCCTGACTATTAGTTTGAGATCGCAAAATGCACGCGATACTAGTGATACGTTTCTCATCGATTAGAAATTTGATGTCTCTGTATATCAAATGTGGCTCGTGTATGATGAGTCCGGAAAATCATAAAATTTAAAAGTTGTAGGATATATATATTAGATATTAAAAATTGGTGAACATTATTAGTGACATATAGCTTCAAATGTCGCCAATAATACTAATTATTAGCGACATATAATGTTATACGTCGCTAATATTATACATTAATAGAGACATATGTCATTATACGTCGCTATTAATATACATCAATAGCGACATACAACTAAATACGTCGCTAATAATACTATTTTTCTAATAATAGTTTGTTAAAAAAAATATGTTAATTATACCGACAACCAAAATATAAATACTGAAAAAATAAGTTATTTTTTTTTAATATACGATGGTTAATGCCCAAGCGGTCATCATCGTCGGATCAAATTTCGACCCTGCACGAGGGCGTGCATACTTCATGTGGCATGATTTATTTACGTGTGCACCTTATAAATTTGTATTCTGTATATTTATATTCCCCAAAAGTGCATGGCTCCCAATGAGGCGCTGAAACTTAACTTCACATACAATGGAATAAAGATAATAGGTAAAAATAAAATATTAGTCCTGACTATTAGTTTGAGATCGCAAAATGTGCATGCTACAAGTGAAGATATTTGTCTAAAATATTTGTTAATTATACCAATACACAAAATATAATTAACGAAAACTTTAAGATAAATTTTTAAATATTCGGTGGTTCATGCCCGGACATCATCATCAGATCAAAATTTGACCCGGTGTGAGGTCGTGCATAATAGATGTCCCAAGATTTATTTACGGCCGCCATTTAAATTATCGTGCGGTATATATTACCTGAATCATATACAAATTTAAGGAGCAAATTAATAGGGTTTATATACCCCTCAGCTAAACAAATAGACCCACATTTCCCTCGTTACACAATTAGGCCTACATTCGTAACATTCCCCACCCCCACTAAAAGTTCGACGAAAATTAGGGTACCCGTTATTAATAAGCATTGTTAGCACATACATATGTTAACCGTATTAAGGCTACACAACATTAATTGTACAACACATATTTGCCTGCCTTGCTATACGATGTGTGCCATCGGATAAATGTATAATATCTATTTCTATATAGTATTATAATATAAACATTTATTAATATTAAAAATATTGAGAATAACACTTGTATTTTGAAGTTTGGTTTTCTATTATGATTTTACTTAGGGTAAAAGGCGTTACAGGAAGGAGTTTTACTTGGTTATGATTTTATTATAACTTTACCTTAAGTTCTGTTTTCATACGTTATTATAATGAAAAAGTTTATAATGAGTCCGGCTCATGCTCGCCAACATAAGCTCGGGCTTAATGGGTCGTCGGATTTACATCCGACAGCCCATAGTACTCACGGGTTTACTACTATTGCTTGATGAAATAGGACATGACCTCAGCCAAAGCGCGGGAACTTTTTCCCTCCCGTGCCAATCGACACATAGCTTCCTGCCTCCCTCTGCCGTCAGCCCCTTTCCCCGTTCCTCTGCCGTCAGCCCCCCACCCTCTATGGAATTTTCCCCCCTTGTCGGCGTTCCGATCATCTCCAAAGATCGTCCTCAGCCCGTTCCAGCTAACGGAGACCAAGCGAACTGTGAAAATCCTGCGACCATCTCACTCCCGGCGCCCGCCTCCTCCGGCTATAAAGCTCGCGGCGATCCTCCGGCTATAAAGCTCTTGCCTGTCCCACCGTTTGCTCCCGGCGATCCTCCGGCGGACACCTCGCCCCAATTGCAGCACGGAGGAAGATCCCGATTGACCCCTCAGTGGCCAGGGGTTAGGCTCGTTGGTGACCAGCACTAGGGCCATGTAATTGTAGCAGATGTGGGTGACATTTTTTTAATAGCTAGATTACATAGAATACCATCATGTAGCAATTATACTTCTGTTATGATTTGATGAAAAACTTAGAGATATTGTCAGTGTTGATCACATGTCTTTTTGTTAATGTTGTAGGCATTCTTGCTTATATTTTTCTTTGAGCTAGGAGACAAAACCTTTTTCATAGCAGTAAGATGCAGCTATTTATTTCTTCATTTCTTTAGGTAGTTGGGTTAACATGTTATTACATGCTAGACTGTATTTCCTCTTTTACCAATATATGAAAAATCTGTACTATTAATGCACAAAAAATTTATAATTCAGATTATAGTGTTATGGCCCATTATAGAGGTCTGTTAGACATTAAAGATGCTTTATTAGTAATTTAATTGTCACTTAGGTAGCATGTTATTCTTTTGGAAAATGCATTATCAAAATTAACATTTCCACCAGTTTTATCTCTTATTTTCAGCTTGCTCTCAACGCTTGAAGTTTCCCAATTGTATAAAAGAAATCTCTAAATAAAAATTTTCTTGCAGATTTGGAGGAGCAGATCTTCCCATTAATGATATTGCAGCAGTCTGCATTTTGGTAATCAAAATAATTTCATGAATAAAAAAATAATGAATGATCTAATTAATCAAAGAGTAGGTCCACATACTACACTTGCATCAAACATGTATAAAGACTCACCAATTACCTTCTTCGTATGCTGATGTCAACTCTTTTGATTTTCTTGAAGTCACTTATCATTATCATGACCAAGATGCATCTTTTTCCAACTCTATGGGACTAGAGATATGGGAACTAATTATGTTTATATAATTATGTGACAATTTAGATTCATTTTGGAGTGTCCACCTTGCTGGAGGCTTCTTCAAGTGAAGGTTTGAAAGCAGAAGAAGAACATTAAGAGGTAATGATTATTTACTTTTTGGGCGTTTGAAATATATGCATATGTAGCTCTAACATTTGATGTGATAAGTTGCATTTTAAAAAAAAAAGGTGATAAATACAGGCATTTCATTTTAGAGTATCGCCCCATACATGATTGAAAATTATAAGACAAAAATAAATTTGTTCTTTTGACATCTAAAGCTTCCACTGTAGTTTTAGAATACTCAATCATCTGTGTGATGATCCTGAACTGTTCATGGAGTTATTAAAACATGGCCATGAATTTATTGGGCTTCAATAATTTTTTTATTAAAACCTGGCCATCAGTGAATTTTCTATAATGATATGCATCTGCATTTGGATGGATTTATTGTCAAGCATCTCCTGATTCAAATATAAATCATCTAGTACCTGTTAACATTTCCTTCCTTGCGGGGGGTTAAACCATGCTCAGCCAGCTTGGATCAAACCATGGCTTGATTTGAGCTTGAAAATTTGGCCTTTACGCCACTTCTAGCCTTGAATCCAGGCTCAAACATGAAGTGAGCCTACCTTCATCTTTTTTAGGACAGTTAGACAGTTAGGATGCGCTCCATCTTGGTTTTTTGCTTGAATAAATGTAGTTATCTTTTAATTCTAAGTTGGTTAGGAAGAGGAACTAAAAGGCCAAAAAAGTTCAATGTTATGGATCGTAGTTAGGATGTTTTAAATTAGGCAATTTGTCTTCATTAGGGCAAATTATCTTTCATTAGGCAGTTTTCTTCATTAGGTAGTTTCCTTATTTAGTCTAGGTCTAATTAGGAATCTCTACTACTATATAAAGGGTGACTGCCCTATTGAAAAAGTAATGAGAAAACAGTTACTCTAAATTGCTCTGCTCTATTCCCGTAATCCTTTTCTCTCTGCCTTTCTTCCTTTCACTGGTTTGACTTGAACCAGTGGAAGATCCTCTCTCTTCGTTCCCCATTATCCCATTTTCAGATTTCTGAATTGCAGGGTTCATAACATTCAAGGACAGGAAGAATTGTGATAAGGCATTCATATGGATCAGCACACTGAAACAAAGACAATATATTGAGGGCCTGTTTAGATTTGTTGCACTGATTATGGAACTATGGAAAAGCTAAAAAAATTATGATTATCACCTGGATTATAGCTTTATTGCATTTACCTTGAGCCCCTAATGAATCCTATGACTTGAGCTAAACCATAGGCTTAGGACTTGAATGAGCTCAAGCTTGGTTTTGAACTGGCTTGTATATTTATCGAAGTTAGCTTGAACTGGCTCAAGATTAAGAATGCTGGACTTGTCTATTTTTTTATGTTCTTATTTCTAAATAATTTCTTGCTTTAAATCTTGAGTTATTTTACTCTGTTTTCACTCAAAATTTAGATCTAAGAATAATATTAATTCCATAATCTTGTGATATTTAACTACCTACATTTGGAGATTTTCAATTGTTATGAAATTCAAACATTTTTTTTCAGTTACTACTTGTAAACATGTAATGTTACAGTGACTGATATTGATAGTTAGAAAGAGACCTTTACCCATACTACCTTCAACCCTCCAAGAATAGATATTATATGAACTGTTAGGAGTAGGAATTTATTTCAGTTTGTGAGAGTAACAAAATACCGTGTATCTATGAAAAAATCTTGTGTTTCGATTAGGGTCTTAAATGTGAGCTTGTTCCTCTGCTTTTTCTCTTTGCACAATAATGTTTTCATATGGATAGCATGGTTGGGGGCTTGGGAGTCAGGCTGTAAATTAGAGGAATGGCTAATTTAGTCATTGAAGTAAATTGTGCTACGTCCTTTCTCAGTAGTGATGATGTATATGTTAAGGAAATAGTTAATATAAACCATTTTCATGGGCTAATTAATTTTTTGCGTCCTTGTTTTTTAGGATTTAGTTTGGGATTGTGCTACTATGACTGGTGGCCTTTCATTTAAGAAAAGTGAAATTTTTGACCAGTATTTAAGTTCCCGGTTAGTATTTTTAAGGAGGAATGAAAATTTCACATACAAGATTGTTCTCTCATTGCGGTTTATCTCGCCAAACTCATCAAATGATGACTGCATTGGGGTTTTCTCCCCTGGACAATTCGGGTACTATGAGAAATGCAGTTCATCATCTATTGGAGATCTCAATGACAGTCTTGCATTTCAGAGTGACAGGAGTATCTATCTTAATGATGTAGATGGGACTCATTCGTACTATTTTCGACAACCAGATAAGCACATTGGTAAGAGTTCAGCGGTGTTAATCTTTGACAATCTTTTGCTCAATTCCCTAACCTTGATCATGAAGATTGGATGAGGATTGACGCATTCTTATTTGCTCCCCAGTTGCAGTCCTGACTGAACAATTGTCACTGCCAGCAAAAATCCCAGAAGAGAGAACCACAGAGGAGATGGTACAGAGAAACGGGGCCTACATCTTGAAAAATATCAAAACCAGGGTCTGGATTGCTGGTACATGTATTTTGTCTGTCAATCTAGAACTTGCCTCATTCTTCCTACATGATTGATCTTTCATTAAACAATAACTTTTATTAGTAGACCACTAGAACTTGATCTTTACAAATTGACCATAATTCCTCAAATGATACTTTCATTTCTTCATATTTACAACTAGTTCGCTGCCCGGTGTGCAATCTCTACCACCTGTGAAGGTAATTCCAAATTGACAGACTGCATCCAATACTATCCTCTACTGTTTCGCCTTTATTTGCTCTTCTTGTCTCAATGGAGTCCTTTAGTCCTCCAGACAAACATTTTGTTATATACCAGAATTATGAAGGGAAGAAGAAGACGAGAGAGAAGGGAAATTAGAGGAAGGGGAAAGGAGGGATGCACTTGCAGTTTGCAAGTGCGATCCTGGTTTGAATGAGCAGGTCGAGAGAGAGAGAGAGGGGGGGAAGGGACGACAGAGAGAAAGAGAAAAGGCTAATTCTTCATTAATTCCTAATTACAACAATTCAGCCTAAAACAGGCTAGCTAATCTTGCCCATTGGGCTACATAGATAAAACTAACTACATAGACTATAACTAACCAATTATTAATTAAAAAGAACAATAAGCAAAAGTAGCATGCATACTAACATAACTACCTATGTGCACGTTAACCTAACTGCCTAACTAACTACAGAACATAAGCAAAGCATAACACATTTCAATTCTTTTGACTCTGGCCTTCTACTATAGACTAACTTTCCCTTTCATATTAATCTAGTAGTGTTGAAGTGAATGAAATGGGAGGGAGTGGCTTCAGAAGGATTCTTCAAGAACCTATGAGTAATCGAATTGGCAATAAGGCTTAGATAGTTGATAAATGATAGATAGTTGCAAAATGAATCTTGAGCCGAGAAACCATTTGATGCATCGAATCAGGAGCAGATTTTTGTTACCCACCCTATATAACTCTGCCAAGATGATGGTCTGTGATGATTATGATGAAACTTTCTTGTGGTGTTTATTTGTTATAATTGATGAATTTAATTGATGCTCTGTGATGCTCAATTGCAGCCAAAATTGATTGCAGTCTCAAACAGTTACTTTTGTTAATCGGAAAGCACTTCTTTATCCTAGATTGGCCCAAGGAAAGTCATGGAATGAAGTGAGTTCTCATTCACCTTTTTTTATTTTTGAAATTGTCTTCATTCACTGAAATAATTTAACACGTGATGATGGTTAAATTTCATATTTTCTTAATATAATGAAAATAATTTCAAGTTTGAGCAGATGGTTTATTATCTTTCATTATTTTCAGGTAACAAGATCTATTGGTGATATATATTTGAAAATGGCTGAATATAATAGAGAGCCCTTATATGCCAAATTGAACTCAGGGTGCCCATCCTAAGTGTTGAACCCTCAATTTATGTGCATCCCCTTGAGCCACGTGATCATTTTGTGATTTTTGCATCTGATGGGCTATGGGAACATTTGAGCAATCAAGATGCACTCGACAGGGGTTAAGGAACTTGTTGGACTTCAACTTCTAATTCTTATACATAGAGGGAAATAAGCTTAGATTGAAGAGCTATGTAAGCAATCTGTTCATTTCATTCGTACACAAACAAAAAACACTACTTGTGACCATTTTAGTGGTGTTGTATTAATTTCAACACATGATGTATTAATTCTAATGTAACAAATATTGTTACCATGAAAGTAAAAGAAGTAATTTTAAAATTAATTTCTTTCATTAAATTAAGCAAAATCTTTCATATCATAACCGGTTACAGAATGTGGGAGTAGTCAGTACATAGGTTCGAGGCCTAAGAAGAGGGGAAGGAGTGAAATGTGCATTAGCGGGAGTTTCAGTATAATTTATCTAATTTATTTTATATTTTTAACTTTATATTAAATTTAGTGACACATTTATAATGTCTCAATAAATATTTAAATAAGCAACTAATATTTATTTAATATTTGTTAATATTTTTAGTTACGTATAACTTATATGTCGTTAAAATACAAACTATTAGCGACGTAAACCAAGAAATGTCACTATAGTTCTACCAAATAGTGACGTATACCTCTACCTAAAATTAATTTTATAAACATTAGCGACGTATAGAGTTAATAACGACGTATGCGTGAGTCGTTATTAAATGAATATTAACAACATAAAGAAATATGTCGCCAATTAAAACTATTTGCAGCGTATAAATATAGGTCGCCAAAACTTATTAAAGATGTATAAATATACGTCGATAATATTTAAGTATTACCGACTATTTATATGTGCAGCAAATGTTTAATTTTAGCAACGTATAAATATCTGTCGCTAATACAAATCATTAGCGATGTATATATATATATATATATATATATATATATATATATATCACTAATGGTATAATTAATAGCAACACATAAATTGATATTAGTGACGAACTTGTATACGTCGCTAATAACGAATATTAGCGACAATGTTTGTTATTTGCCGCGAATTAGCAATTGCGATTGTAGTTTTTTCGACGCTTATTAGCGATGTTCGTATCATTATTAGTGACGTATAATTGCGTCACTATTAATCTATTTTGTTGTAGTGTAAGCTAATAGCTTTCCCTAAAAAAGAAAACATACTACAATCAAGTAACATGGTCCCGCCAATTTTCTACATTCTCCCTCACAACAAGTTTCGTCAGTTCACATGTTACACCATTACTAATTATGGAACAAACAATGTGATGCTTAAAGTTATGATTCATATAGGATCTTAGAGCAAGGTCCATGCAAGTAATCAATACAAGATTTAAATATTGATTCAAGAAAACAAGCACATGAATACATGATTGTACCCCATTTCTCATTTACTCCTTAGTATAGTTTCTTGGAGTATTGAGAGGTTTTATGGGTCAAGTAGCCGCCTTCATATAATTTATATATAAGGATGCTACCAAGTTGGGTTCGGGTCGGGTTTTGCCAAACCCGAACCCGAACCCAATACCATTTAAGAAATGGTAAACTTGAATCTAACCTGAATAGCTATTCGGGTTGAATTTAGAAACCCAAACCCGACCCATTACGGTCGAGTCAGGTCAAATTTTATCAAAATACAAAGAAAAATATAAAAAAAATTATATGTATAGCTTTATTCGGATTGGGTTGAGTTGGATCACCTAAAACCCAAATCTGACCCGAATAGCTATTCAGGCTGAATATAAAAACCCAAACCTGACCCATTAGGGTCGGGTCGGGTTTTACCATATACCCGACCCGAGTGACAACCTATATATATATATAATGAATGCAGCTATTTGGAACCCATAAAACCCTTCAATACCCCAAGAAACTTTACTTATGAGTACTAAATGAGAAATGGGGCATAGCTACGTACCACGTTCTTTACATATATAAGTACCACTTGTTTTCTTGATTCAATATTAAAGTCTTGTATTTATTAATTACCTGCATGGACCTCGCTCTAAGATCCTTTGAATGAAAAGTTGGTGCATGCATCCCGTTGTGTTTGTTCATACGTAATTAGTAATGGTGTAACATGTGAATTGATGCAACTTGTTGTGATGAAGAGGGTAGAAAAGTAATGGGAGTACCATGTCATTTGATTGTAATATGGATTTTTTAAGGGAAAGGTACTAGTTTATACTAAGTAATACTAAGTTTCACCATTAATCTTATTCAATATTTCTTCTTAGGCTATGACATCAAAAGGATTTTTATTTCGGAGGCCAAGACAAAAAGTTAAGATTCTTATTAGTTCACTAATATACTCATTTATTCGTTCAGTCTTTGTGAACTATCTTCTTTTTTTCATGTGACCGGAATAATTAATTACTTAATCAGTTTCTCATTCAAACACAAGGCAAAATTTATATAACGTTATATACTAGTAGGCAGTTAAAAATGTTAGAAAACAGTTGTTTCCCAATAGTTTGAACCATTAGGAAACAAAAATCTTATCTATTTATTTTATTTATATTCCAAGGGTCCACGTGTGATTTAGGCTAAGGATATAAGTGACCATTGCCAGCACAAACGGAGGCCTTCCATTTAGAATAATATACTCCCTCCCTCTCATATTTATATTCCACTATAAGTCTTCAAAAGACTCAAAGATCCTGCAACATATTCTAGTCCCTTCGATTAATTTGAGGATTCATAAGATATGTTAAATTAACTAGCTTTATTTATCATTTGCTTTGGTTTATGTGATAACAACATATGAAACTCAATCAAAACATAATTATATAATGCCAAATGCTAATTTTGATAGAACCATCTAAATTAATGTACTAAAGTAATATATTGACTATTAGAATTACTATATTAAAAGCATCTCCTCATCATTAATCCAAGAGATATGTGGCTTTCAATGTGTCCCTTTTCTAAGTGTTGCATGGTTTGTAGTGTTGGCAGGTAACATTTACCAAATAGTGATAAAATGGATAGATATGTGGCTTTCAATTGTACTACTCTGTCATCCATAAAAAACTCCTTCACTATTTTTGTGGTTTTGTGTCCAAAGGGTCCGACCCAATTTTGAGCCAGTTGCTTTACAGCGCTTTCTTTGAGTCCTATTAAGAGTCAAAAAATGGAGCTTTCCGACAATTTGCAATGTATGGAAGCAAAAGAAATCAATGGTATGCTTAGCCCTATTAGGTAAGTCTCAAATGGGTTAAGCTCGTGCTGAGCTCAAAATGAGGTACACTATAAGTCTTCAAATGGGACTCAAAGATCATGCAACATATTCTAGTCCCTTCGATTAATTTGAGGATTCATAAGATATGACACATTAACTAAATTTCTTGTCCATTTGCTTTAGTTTATGTGATAACAATATATGAAACTCAATTAAAACATAATTATATAATGCTAAATGCTAATTTTGATAGAATAATCTAAATTAATGTACTAAAGTAATATATTGACTGTTAGAATTACTATATTAAAAGCGTCTCCTCATCATTAATCTTAGATGTTGATCGCCATTTTTAGTTTTCTTTAGAAGAGGCAACAAGTGCACAATTTACTTTTATGCATAAATTTACTTCATAACACAAGCAGTAAATTTTAGCTTTAAGCTAGAATTATTGAGGCATACAAAAAAATAACATAAATTTAGGCATCATACGAGAAGTGATGATGACACCTAAGTATTTTTAACTGCCAACAAGTGTATAAATTTGCATAAAGTTTGCCTTGTGTTTGAATGATAAAAAGAGATTCAATAATTATTCTGGTCACATGAAAAGAGGAGTATAGTTCACAAGCTGAATGACTAAATGAGTGTATTATTGAACTAATAAGAATCTTCACTTTTGATGCTTAAGCATAGGGGAGTGTGGACTAGAAATACTTGATGTCATAGCCTCGAAGGAAATATTAGATAAGATTGATGGTGAAACTTAGTATAAACTGATAGCTTTCCCCCCCCAAAAAAAAACATAGTATAATCAAGTAACATGGTCCCAGCCAATTTTCTACCTTCTCCCTCACAACAAGTTTCGTCAATTCACATGTTACACCATTACTAATTATGGAACAAACAATGTGATGCTTCAAGTTATGATTCATAGGATCTTAGAGCAAGGTCCATGCAAGTAATCAATGCAAGATTTAAATATTGATTCAAGAAAACAAGCACATGTATGTACCCCATTTCTCATTTACTCCTTAGTATAGTTTCTTGGAGTATTGAGAGGTTTTATGGGTCAAGTAGCCGCCTTCATATAATCTATATATAGGGATGCTACCATGTTGGGTTCGGGTCGAGTTTTGCCAAACTCGAACCAAATACTATTTAAGAAATGGTAAACTCGTATCTAACCTAAATAGCTAGTCGGGTTGAATTTGGAAACCCATACCCGACCCATTAGGATCGGGTCGGGTCGGTTTAAGTTTTATCAAAATATAAAAAAATTATATTTATAACTTTATTTGGGCTGGGTTGAGTTGGATCACATGAAATACGAACTTGACCCGAATAGCTATTTAGGTTGAATTTGAAAACCCAAACCTAACCCGTTAGGGTCGGGTCGGGTTTTACCATATACCCGACCCGAGTGACAACCTATCTATATATAATGAATGCAGCCATTTGGAACCCATAAAACCCCAAGAAACTTTACTTATGAGTACTAAATAAGAAATGGGATATAGCTACCACATTCTATACATATGTACTGCTTGTTTTCTTGATTCAATATTAAAGTCTTGCATTAATTACCTGCATGGACCTTGCTCTAAAGATCCTTTGAATGAAAAGTGTGTGCATCCCGTTGTGTTTGTTCATACGTAATTAGTAATGGTGTAACATGTGAATTGATGAAACTTGTTGTGATGAAGAGGGTAGAAAGGTAATGGGAGTACCATGCCACTTGATTGTAATATGTCTTTTTTAAGGGAAAGGTACTAGTTTATACTAAGTAATACTAAGTTTGACCGTTAATCTTATTCAATATTTCTTCTGGGGCTATGGCATCAAAAGGATTTTTATTTCCAGTGACGGAGGCCAAGACATCAAAAGTTAAGATTCTTATTAGTTCACTAATATACTCATTTATTCGTTCAGTCTTTGTGAACTATCTTCTTTTTTTCATGTGACCAGAAATAATTACTTAATAAGTTTCTCATTCAAACACAAGGCAAAATTTATATAACGTTATATACTAGTAGGCAGTTAAAAATGTTTGAAAACAGTTGTTTCCCAATAGTTTGAACCATTAGGAAACAAAAATCTTACCTATTTATTTATTTATTTTATTTATATTCCAAGGGTTGACATGTGATTTAGGCTAAGGAGATAAGTGACCATTGCTACACAGCACAAACGGAGGCCTTCCATTTAGAATAATATATTTTCTTTCAAAGTATCTTACAGCAAGGTCCATGCAGCAACTCTAAAATATTTTAATATTGACTCAAGAAACCCAGCAGTGCATATATATATATATATATATATATATATATATATATATATATATATATATATATATATGATTCCAAGCGGGAGGCCTCAATATATTTGTGCTGTGTAGCAATGGCCACTTTCCTTACCCTAAATCCCATGTTGACCCTTGCAGTTCCCTCCACTCCTTTTGTACAAAATGGAAGGAGATGCCAGCGCATAAAATGCATTCAGAAAAACATCGACAAAGAGTTGGAAGTTTCGCGGAGATCAGCAAATTATCCACCACCAATATGTGATTATGATTTTATTCAATCGCTAAGGAGTGATTATGGGGTGATTATTTGAGTTATTTAAATTATATCCATATTTTTTTTGTTAATAAGATGGTCTGAGGTTCCGTTACTTAGGGAACGGGTCTCTAAAAGCCCAGACATGCAGGTACATACTGGCAATTAATCTCTAATTTTATGATGCAGGAAGCAACATACACAAGGCGTGCAGAGAATCTCAAGGATTACACAAGGAGTTTAATATTGGAGGAGGGGAAAGATGCACATAGCAGTCTAGAGCTTATTGACACCCTTCAACGTTTAGGGGTGAGCTATCTCTTTGATGAGGAGATTAAGCGAGTCATAGAGGACAAACTTATTAATGCAAGGAAAGAAGACGATATGCATTACACCGCTCTCAAGTTCAGGATCCTGCGACAACATGGGCACATGATCCCTCAGGGTGAGCACACATCATTTTGTGTGCAAGATTTAGTTTCTTTCTTTCATGTCACTTACGTAACATTAGGAGGTTTGGTGTTTGTTAAACTTTAGATGAATTCATTCCCTTCTTGGATGATAATGGTGGCTTCAAGGACGCTTTAAGTGAAGATACAAGGGCAGTTTTGAGTCTGTATGATGCTTCCTATCTTTCTATGGAAGGGGAGATAATATTGGATAATGCCAGAGCTTTCGCCGCTAGGCATCTAAGGGACCATCTCAAGGTGAACATCAACTCTGAGCTTCATAAACTTGTGGAGCATGGATTAGAGATTCCTTACTACTGGAGGACACCGAGAATGGAGGCAAGATGGTCCATCCATGCATATGAAAGCAAGGACAAGAAGAACCATAAGCTACTTGAATTGGCGAAGTTAGATTACAACATTCGTCAAGTAGGATACCAGGGCAGCGTTAAAGCCATGTCCAGGTCATTTCCTGTGCCACAAACAATAATGCTTTGTCGATAAAGAACAAACTAGTCTTTTGTTTATTCTTCTTCTTGATTATCATTGTAAATGTAGGTGGTGGAAGCATCAAGGGCTTGCAGAGCAGCTTCCATTTTTTAGAGATCGCTTGCCAGAAAGTTTTATGTGGAGCCTGGTAATAGCTACTCCACCCCAGTATGGACTTGCTAGAGAAGGGTTAACACAAGTCAATCAGCTTATAACACTCCTTGACGATATGTACGACGTGTATGGAACAATTGAAGAACTTGAGTTATTTACACATGCAATTCAAAGGTGCGTATCGCATGCACATCATTTGGCCCACTATCTCACTCGATATAGTTAGTGGCCTTAGGCAGTTAATTGCCATAACACATGAACCCGTACTCGCTCTGTACTACATTAATAGCTTGATCTGGTAAAAAAAGTTTATTTTATATTAATAATTTTATTTTGTTTAATTTAAGTGGTTGGGCACTTGAAAAAGAGTATAAAAAATTTTTATTCCATATTAATTACTTTATTTTATTTAATTTAAGTGTCTGGGCACTTGAAAAAAATATATTATAAACTTATTTTCCCTTTTCTTAACGGGGTTTCATCATTTAATAAAACCCACTATTTTTTAAAATGGGGCTATTAATTTAGGGCGGAGGGAATATAAAATTATCCTTCATTTGCCCCCCATTAAAATAAAAAATTAAACCTAAAAGGGATGGGTTAATCCTAGGGGCATTTCCACTGGCGGTCTAGCCTTGCAGTTGGCCGCATTCAGGCTGTGACTATTTTTTTAGTCTTTTTAATGAAAAAATCTATTATTAATGGAAAAGACCTAATTAAGAAGTGATCCTTTGTTCAGCTCACATAGGCTTAGCAATGGAAACCATCAGTCTTACATGGTTATAGATTTACCAAAGAATCAGGGTTTATCATCATATATTTAGATGCACAGAGACTCACCCATATGTTCCAAAAGACAAGTGAAGGAACAATCATTTGAGTTGTATTTCTTGCCAGATAAATATCAAGAAAACCTTGGTGAGAGGGGTAATAGCGCTTCTCTTTCTCTCTCCCAGTCTCGTTTGTTAAAGGGGCTTTTTTTGGGTGCCTTAGGCTGCACCTAATCTGCCTAAGGCTGTAGCCTTCACTGATATTGGCCCTTTTGACAAACGCGTATGTTTGACGCTGTAACATTTCATTTCCTATGTGTATGCCGCAGGTGGGATCTACAAGCACTTGAAGGGCTTCCTGAGTATATGAGGCACTGCTATTTAGCCCTCTACAACATGGTTAATGAAATGGGATACACAAGTCCTAAACAAGGGTTTAACATCATACCATTTCTAAAAACTAAAGTAATACCGCTTCACATTTGCTCTTTTCTGTTTTCATTAACATATAAAACACTTTCTTAACTGGTCCGACTTCTTTGAATTGTGCGTAGTGGGGAGATTTATGCAAAGCATACTTGGAAGAGGCAAAATGGTTCTACCAAGGACATAAACCTACTTTTGATGAATACCTGAACAATGCTTGGGTTTCCATCTCCACTCCAGTTGTATTATCTAGTGGCTTTATTCTAATGAACCAAGGGATAACCAAGCAAAGACTTAACCTTCTAGACAGCTACCCCGATCTTATACAAGCATCGTCAGTTGCTATTCGTCTTCTTGATGACCTAGGAACCTCAAGTGTATGCTCCTGTACTTCTTTAAATAATATTTTCAAGTTGATAAGCAATTGTTGATAATTGTGTCAATAACACAGGATGAGCTGTTAAGGGGAGATGTGCTAAAGGCTGTCCAATGCTTTATGCATGAGAAAGGAGTCTCAGAAGAAGCTGCTCGGGAGCATGTGAAGCATATGATCAATGAATCATGGAAGAAGATGAATAAGCATTTGATTTTAGGTTCTTCCTTTCCAAGAGACTTTGTCCTAAGTGCAATGGATTTTGTACGAATGGCACAGTGGTATTACTTATATGGAGATGGCTTTGGAACTCAAAGGGCAAGGGCCCTTGATGTATTTAAGTCACTAGCTGTTGAACCAATTGAGCTGGTGGACGAGTATGAATAAAAAATCTTCTTAGCTTGTAATAGTATTATAAAGATAATGGAACTCTAATCTATCATGAATATTAAAGCAAATATTAATTGTCTAGAAGTTTTATTCTCATAATTATTTTCTTTGGTTAAATATGGGCATCAGAGTTATTAGACCCTAACTAGAAGGGCAGGGCAACTGGCCTTATAAAGCACCGTATTTCGCCACAATTATGTCAAAGCATGTTCCTAACAACACATGACATCAATGCGTCTAAACGTGTTTTTCCTTTTTTGGCTTTATGACTTGAATTGGAAAGGACTAAAATATTTCCTATTGGATCAACTATTGCAACTGACTTTTTGCTATAAAATTATGACTCTTATAACAGGTGTGTGTATCCTGAGAGATACTTCTATTTTCTTTTCTTTAGAGAGGTAGAGAAGAATTATGGGAGAATTATATGGGAGGGTTTTTTGTGTTTTTTCAAAGGCTTTCAAGAGACAGGGGAAGATACTATTGTAATTAGTTTTTCTCACTATTAGTGGAATTTGTTGTTGCTACTTATGGAGGTAGGCATTGCCAAACCACCGGGTAAATTTTGTCTCCTATTTTTTTATTACTTTGTGAATTGTTGTGCTCATTGTTTATATTAACGGGGCTTATACTAACAGTTGTGTACACGCACATTGGAATATTAGTCCTTAGTTGGGCCTCGAGTTTTGTAAGACCCCTATAACCTAACAAAAACCATCGGGCACATACAATGTCCAACCTTATACACACCCGTAATTAATTTGTAATTATCAGACTCAAGATGCAACATACACAGAGGTAGAGAACATGAAAGTTTACATGAGAGGTTCAATGGAAAAGGAGAAGGAAACAAATAGCAGCCTCTGAGCTTGTAGATCACTATGCAATGTTTGGGGTTGAGTTGTCTCTTTAATGAGGACATCAAGGAACCATGCAGGAAAGACTACTGATGCAAGGAAAGAAGATCTACATGACATAGCACTTATGAAGAATTCTATGACAACATTTGCACATGATTTGTTTTCGCTCTTTTTTGTTAATGAGGGGGTGTTTGAGTCCTTATGACCTGACTAAAAGAGACATGGAAACCATCCTCTAGAACAGATTTGGTCTCTTGTTTCCTCTCATTACGTAACAAGTAGGGCTTTCACATGTTTGTTGAAGAACTAAGATGCATGCACCCCCTTCTTGCCCAAAACCATGTGACGGTTGGTGTGTATTCTTCATTACCTATCTTGGAGTTCCCCTTTACATTGGTCGACTAACAAGTGCTTTATTTGATCCTTTATTAAATTTTGTAAAAAAGAAAATTTTAGGATAGTTGGTTAATCTCCTCAATATGGCTGGTATTTCAACTTTAATTATGAGTGCTCTTTACAGCATGCCAATTTATTTACTTCCTACTCTCTCTCCACTACAAAAAATTAACTTTCAGCTGCGGTCGTCAATCATCGCTAAAACCCACATTGACCGATGCTAAAGGTATTAGCAACAGTCAATACTCTGTCACTATTGATGGCATAACAGATAGTATCAGCAATGGCCAATCCTATTTTCAATGACGGTCATGACCGTTGCTAAAAATTCTTGCCTCTTGTTGCCATTGTATTTTTAGCGACAATTTTTTAGTATTAAGAGAGGGCTTTTGCAGTAGCTAATGCTCAATTTTCAGGGACAATTTTGTTCTACTAATTTCAGCAGAATGAAGGAGTACTGGATCAGTGTTCTTAGGCAACGAATCTTGCAACAAGGTTTTCTCACGTAGCTACTGGCCGGCTTTGTTGCATTCGTTAAGGACCTGCAATTGCAGAACAACAGTAGAGATCACAAAAATGTATCTTTGAGTTTGCCATTGGCTTCGCAGCCATCCTGTAATCCACAATCCACTTCAAAAGATCCCTTGTAGCCTGAGGTCTTGCTTCTTCATCTTTGAACCGTGTCTCAATAGGTTCGACCAACTTTTGGCAGCCAAAAGAGCTACGTTAAGAAAAAATGGAGAAACAAGAAATGAAAGAAGAAACAACTAAAATCATCATGCTTAAGATACAAAGCGAGGACTTAGTTTGCCTTTAATTCCAAATCTCATGACTCCTCGGGTTGGCAAAACCTTTAATAATACTTGATCTCCCACGTTAAAGTCAATATCTCTTCGTCTCTGATTAGAATAACTCCTTTGATGGATCTGGGATGCCATTAGACAATGCTTGATAAGTTTCACCTTATCTGCACACTGTTGCAGAAATTTGGACCTAATCAATCTACGTTCTCCTACTTCATTCCAACACGTCTGCGATTTGCAAGGTTGTCCATATAATGCCTCATAGGGTGCCATACCTATGCTGCCATGGTAACTATTATTGTAAGAGAACTCTACCAAAGGTAAATGTCCATCCCAGTTACCTTTCCAATCCATTGCGCAAGCACGCAACATATCTTCCAAAGTTTGAATAGTTCTTTCTGATTGTCCATCCGTTTGAGGGTGGAAAACAGTGCTGAATTTAATATTTGTGCCTAATTCTTCTTGAAGTCCTTGCCAAAACTTGGAGGTAAATCGATTGTCTCGATCTGAGATGATCGATAACGGTATTCCATGCCAACTCACAATTTCCTTCACGTATAATTTTGCCAAAGAACTTAGAGACTGTTTCTTTCTTAATGGAAGAAAATGCGCACACTTTGTGAGTCGATCTACGATTACCTAAATGGATTCATGACCTTGTGAAGTCCTGGGTAATGCCAAAACAAAATCCATAGTAATGTGTTCCCACTTCCACTTGGGGATTTCTATTATGTGAAGATATCTCGAAGGTTTTTGGTGTTCGGCTTTAACTTGCTGACAAGTTAAACATTTTAAAATATATTCTCCTACATCTTTCTTCATCCCATTCCACCAAAAAATCTTTTTTAAATCTTGATACATTTTTGTTCCTCCTGGGTGGATGGTATATCGAAACTAGTGTGCTTTATGTAATAAGTCTTCCTTTAGCTCAGATATTTCTGGTATTACTAATCGTCCTCGAAATCGAATACCTCCATCTGAGCCTTTGATAAAGTTAGATCTTTCGAGCAAAGTTTGCACTTCTTCATTACCTTTCTTGCTTTCAAGAATACACTTAACTAGCACCGATTTCACTTCTAAGTTGGCAATGAAGGATTTCTTGTTTCTAGACTGTAATTCAGGTTAGAAACTTATTGTTTTGTCCAACAGCTTCCATTCCTTGACAAGAATGAAGACTATTCCTCCTTATTTATGACTTAAAACATCAACTACTACATTGGCTTTTCTCGAGTGATACTTAATAAAAAAAGTCGTAATCCTTAAGATATTCAATCCACCGTCTTTTCCTCATATTGAGATCACTTTGGGAAAATATATACTTTAAACTTTGATGATTAGTAAAAACTTCAACCTTTTCTCCATATAGATCGTGTCTCCATATTTTTAGTTCAAAAACTACCGCTGCTAATTCCAAATCATGAGTAGGGTAGTTACTTTAATGTTTCTTTAATTGTCATGAAGTGTATGCTATCACCTTTCCGTTTTGCATTAATACACATCCTAGGCCTCTTTTAGAAGCATCGATGTACATGATAAATCCTCCATTGCCAGTTGGTAATGCCAAAATAGGTGCAGTTGTTAATTTTCTCTTCGACTCAAGAAAACTTTTTTCACATGCCTCATCCCAAACAAATTTTATTCTTTTCCTTGTCAATTTTGTCAGAGGTAAGGCAATGCTTGAAAATCCATGGATGAACCTTCGGTAATAACCATCAAGGCCTAAAAAGCTCTGAATTTCTGTCACTATCTTCGGCCTTTCCCATTTTATAACCGCTTCTATCTTGGTTGGATCCACAGATATACCATTCTTTGAAATGACATGTCCTAAGAAGACCACTTGGTCCATCCAAAATTCGCACATGCTAAATTTAGCGTAAAGCTTATGATCCTCAGCGTTTGCAGAACTACTTGCAAATGTTCTCAAGTGTTCTTCTAAGCTACTAGAGTAGATTAGGATGTCGTCAACAAATACAATTACAAGTTTATACAAATAGGGCCGAAAAACTCTATTCATGAGATCCATGAAGGTTGACAGGGCATTTGTTAATCCAAATGGCATCACTAAAAACTCATAGTGGCCATACCAAGTGCGGAAAGCTGTTTTAGAAATATACTCATCTCGTATTCTCAATTGATCGAACAAGTCATTTATACGGGGTAAAGGATACTTGTTTTTTATGGTGACAACATTGAGCAGTTTGTAGTCAATGCATAACCTCAACGACCCGTCCCTCTTCCTCACAAACAGGATCGGTAATCCCCAAGGAGAGACACTAGGTCAGATAAATCCTTTCTATAGCAAGTCCTGCAATTGACTTTTTCACTCTTTTAATTCCGTAGGAGCCATGTAGTAGGGTGCCTTAGAGATAGGATTTGTTCCCGACATCAACTCAATAGAAAAATCTATCTCTCTTTTTGGTGGTAGTCCAGAGAGGTCATTAGGAAAAACATCGGAGAAGTCTTGTACTACATTAATATTTTCCAGTTTATTCATTGAAGTCTCTATACTGGCTAGATATGCCTGACATCCTTTAGTTAAAAGCCGATGAGCCTTAACTGCAGAAATAATACATGGATTGGAATGATCCTTTAATCCATAAAAAGTAAACCTCTTCTCTCCTTGTTCAAAGATAACCTTCTTCTGTTTACAATCTACAAATGCCTCGTTATCAGCTAACCAATTCATACCTAATATGACATCAAAGTCTGTCATATTTAGGAGAATTAGGTCGGCCTCCCATTGTTATTTCTCTAAGGAGATAGGTACCCCTCGAAGAAATTCACGAGCTAGAAATGTTTTTCCAATTGGGGTGGACACTTCTAAGATATATCCTAAATTTAAAATAGGATAGCCAATACTCAAAGCAAAATCGAACAATATGAAAGAATGTGTCGACCTTGGATCTATCAAGATTTTCACTATTTTATCTAAGACCAGAAGTACTATATCTTGAATGACTGCGGTCAATGCTTTAGCCACCTCAGTAGTGATTGCAAAGACCCGACCATGAGCTTTAGGTTTCTGGTCTGATTTCAATTCTTCTTGATTTTTCCTTTTGGGACAATCTCTAATCCGATGACCACGTTCACCACAAGAAAAGTACTTTCCTTCAGTAAGGTAGCATGATCCGGATGGATGAAATCTATTACACAAGGGATATTTTTCTAACTTTATCTCTCCCTTTAACTATGAAGGTGGTTCTGAGGACTTTTGAAAGGTACGATTATTCTAATTGTTAAATGTAAGTTTCCTCTTTCTTTCATCAGATATGAAACTAGTATTTTGTCCTCAATCTTTACGTCCTACCATAAACTCCTGGTAGTCCTGCTCTAGGATAGAGGCTCGCTCTACTGCTTTGGCAAAAGTGGTGGGTTGATGGCCAATGATTCTACTTTGCAATCCATCATTTAAGCCCCTTACAAATTTTTGCGCCATCTTCAATTCGTCATACAAATGTATGGGGCAAAATGCTTTAGTTGTACGAACTTATTCTCGTATTGGGCCACTGTCAAGTTTCCCTATTGTAGGTCCAAAAACTCCTTTTCTTTTCTTTCTTGGATGTGAGGAGGAAAATATTTATCATATAACACTTCATTAAATTCTTACCACTTAATATGATCACTATCTAGGAAGAAATTTCTTTCTGTTGTAGGCCACCGAAAGGCAGCTTCACCCGTCATTGAGAAAGTGGCTAGTGGCACCTTTCGATCCTCAGGATTCTTCATTGCTTTGAAAATTTGGTCAACCTAAAAGGTCCACTTTTTAGCGGCCTTAGGGTCGTCTTCCCCCAGAAACGCTAGTGCAAGATTCTTAAAACGTTCCAACAAATTACCTTTTTCACCGTGGATATTTTCTCCCAAAATAGTAGAGTGATTTGAATGATTCAATTGGAATCCTTCTGCCTGAAGGTGTCGAGCCATTCTTTACATTAATAAATCAAGAAAATGTGTAATAGGATCCCCGGTTGCTAAAGTGACCGGCGTAGTAATGTCTGGTGGAGTCGAGCTACTTGCTAGTTGGGCTTCATTGCCACTAGCGTGTGTCATCTAAACATAGATTGATAATATCAAGATATTTTGATAAAAACAAAGCTACTACATAACACCTTTGCAACTTATTTACATCACCCAAAACTAGGTTAACTATTTACATAACAACTCAAAGTACATGTCATAAACTATTATACACATTCAAAACTATTTACTCGAGGTTCTTACAAACCTTCTTCTCTAAGTAGTTAAGACTTTCTTAGAGAGGAAAATATTTTGCTTTTGGACACTCAAAGAAAAAGTGGGTCATATACCCACAAAAGGTGCACCGTTTAGTCATTCTATGCCTTCCAGTTTCCTTCCCTTTGAGGCAACGCTCGGCGTCTTGTTTTTCTACACATTCAACCTCGGGTGAGAGTAGTTCATTCAGGTTGAAGCCCCTTCTTCCCGTAGACTCAATGCTATCCTCATCAGAATTTTCCTCTTCTTCTTCCAAGGAGGGGTCTTCCTAAGACTCTTCCTCTCGAGTAGGTGATTCTAGGATAACTATTATTTTGTCCATGTCACTGTTTGCAGGTGAACCAAGGATATATAAGACTTCAGTATCCTCTGAGCATGAAATTTCGATGGGTGTTTCATACTCAGTAGGTTGAGTTAAGTTCTAAAAATATGCTTCATGAATATGAAAATTGTGTCATCCTTCATTTTAAAATCATTCAGAAAATAATAAAAGTTCAAAAAATACGATCATAGAATGTCGCGATACCACACGACTTACACCCACACTCATGGGGCAACGAGAGACAGAAGGAAAGAGATTTTCCTATGATATCCCAGTTCCTGTGCGCACCAGAGCCAAATGTGGCAGTATCCAGAATCATTATCATGATAATTACTAGTTTCAAGAAACCAAGAACCATCTAGAAGGTATGGTTACCCAAAGCTCAAAAAATCTCTTCAAAAGAGAGTATGTTTTTAAAGACAGTTTCTTTTTAAAATATAAGAGGAAAACCTTTAACAGAACTTCAGTAAGTCAAAATCCTAGCATACGTCTACAAATTAAAACTAGCTAACTCTAACACGCGCAGAGTATAAAGAAATCCCTTCGTAGAATATAATAAAGAAAATCCCTCCTTGAGTTCTCAACCTTCGAGTGGTCAACTCGGAAGAATAACCCTCCCAACGTGTAGAACACCCTCGATTTAGTGGGTTATGGTTTTTGAATAGCCTCAAACATGTTTAAGATGGTCCAGAAACAATAAAAATAAGAAAAGGGGGAGATTAGGAGAGGGGTAGGGTTTTCTTGACTTTAGAGAGGCCACCTTGAGAAAATGACCCTTCCGGTGTAAAGAGCACCCTCGATTAAATAAGAAACGGGTTTTGGGTGGGCTAAAACGGACATAAAATGGGTTAGAAGCACTGAAAACAATGAAGGGGAGAAGAAATGAACTATGTAAAAAATTGACGAGGGGAAGAAATTTATAATCGTCGAAGTCGGCGACGCGCTGCCATTTTCGGCGGCGCCACGTGTGACAAACGCGCATTGGTCATGAAACGCATAATGAACGCGAGCTTGTCATGTGCGTTCGTCATGCATGATGCGTGCATTCGACACGTGCCGCTCACCTGATCCACGTATGGCAAGGCGGCGGCCTTGTCGATATATTTTTTTACCTTAACTTCAAACAAACGTAATTTCTTATCCCAGACTCAGCTTCGCACATTCTCAGTACCGTTGAGCTCGTATTGACGAGCCCTATGGGACTAGGATACTTATGAGCTAGTTTACCTAAATTTTAAATGTGGATTCTGGTGTAGAACACGCTTCCCAAGATCGTAACTTTCGTTCCCGACCTCCAATTTATGCATTTTTTGACTTGTTATGCTCGTATTTGCGAGCTCTAACCATCACATATGAAATTATTAAATAATAAACTTTATAAATATTTTATTTGAAGAAAAGAGATAACATCATAAAATTAGGGTTATATTACACTTCCCTTCTCTCTCTCCTCTCTATTCCCTTCTCCTTCTCCTCTCTTCCCTTCTCTTTCTCTCTCCTCTCTCTTCCCTCTCTCGTCTCTCCTCTCCCCCCCTCTCCTCTCTCCCAATCTTTACTCTCTCTCTGTCTTCTCTTCTCTCTCCTCTCTATCTCTCTTTTCCCTTCTCTCTCTCTCTCTCTCTCTCTCTCTCTCTCTCTCTCTCTCTCTCTCTCTCTCTCTCTCTCTCTCTCTCTCTCTCTCTCTCTCTCTCTCTCTCTCTCTCTCTCTCTCTTTTTCTCCCTCTTTTCGGCTTCTTGCGACTAGTAGCATCACCGACATGATCGTGCGGGGAAATTTTGCACGCAGGCGAAATTTCCCCTCTGTTATAACATCCCCCTCTACCCCCACCCCTCATCTCCCCCGCTGATCGAGACCGCTCCCCAGTGATAGCCCCCTGACGATCCCCCCTGGCTTCTCTCACCTCGACAGCCTCCAACCGTAGTACCACACGGTCCCCCCCCCCCCACTCTCCTCCCCTTCCGACCGAGACCACCCCTTGGAGATAGCCCCCGACGATCAGCCCCCGGTCATTGCCCCTTGCAACCGCCCCCCGGTCCCTTCCCCCCGATGACCTCCTTCTGCACCCCCGGTTCCCCTCCCCCACTCTTTCCCCTCCTCCCTCCCGCTCCCCCTTTCTCTCCTAGAAACCCTCGGCAGCCGGATTCCGGCTACTCGCACCCGGCCCCCACCCCCTCCTCCCTCCCACTCCCCCCCCTCTCTTCCGGTCCCCCCCCCCGTCTGAAAAACAAAGGACGGGAAGGGGGGACACGGGGAGAGAGAAGGGAGGAGGGGCTTGAATCCGACACCTCTCCCTGTTCCCCTCCCCGTTCCCTACCAGGCTTGCCACCGGCAGGCTTTTTAAAAAAAAAATGTTAAATTTTTAGCGACACTTCCTCAAGCGTCGCTAATACACGAAATATTTTTTTAAATATATTATATCATTAACGTCGCTAAAGATTTTATTATTATTTTTTCAATTTTTTTAGCAACACCTAAATAAGCGTCGCTAATAAGCAGTTTTGTTTTTTTTAAATGTTTTTTTAGTAGCGATGCTTGATAAAGCATCACTAATAAGTTGTTATTAGCGACACTTATAATTATGAGTCGCTAATAAGCTATTTTTATAAAAAAAATTAAATAGTTTTTTATATTAGTGACGCATAATTATGCGTCGCTAATAACCAATTATTCGCGACATCTATAATTATGTGTCGCTAATAATTTAATATTATCGATGCTTTAATATGTGTGGCAAAAGTAAAATCATTAGCGATGTATATATAAATGTCGCTAATATCATACTATTAGCAACGGTTTTGTTAAGCGTCGCTCATGAGCGGTAGCGACTGCTGTTTTATCTATGCATGTAGCGCCGCTTTTTATGGATTGCTAATAACAATTAGCGATACTTATAGTACTATTAGCGACGCTTAAAAGTGTCACTAATAGTCTTTTTTATTGTAGTGTTAGCTATCTTGGACTTCTCTTTTATATTCGTCTATTGACAAGTGCCTTATTTGATTCTTCAATAAATTTTGTGAAAATAAAAATTGCCGGATGGCAGAGTAATCTCCTCAATATGGTTGGTGGATTAACTTTAATTCAGACTATTCTTTCCACTATGCTGATTTATCTATTTTCTGCTTTCCATCCTCTGGCAATTATCACTCTATTTGCTAACTTCCTATGGGGCACTTTTGAATTCGGCGATAGGAGGCATTGACCAGTATTCCCACATCTGCAAGCCTCGAAGAAAGCGGTTTGGGTATCAAGAAGATGGAAGATTTCGATGATACCCTTGGTTGTAAACCTGTTTAGAAGATGAAAGATTTTGATGATACACGATATGATGCCTTCTCAGACATGATAGCACAACACTTGAATGTTGTATTTCTCTTGTCGTGTTATTAATGACACGTTATGTATGCTATGCATACATTATAGGAGGACATCTATATCGATTACCGTATTCACAAACACACAATATGTTACTTATCATATACTTGATCACACGATATGCTATTGCAAAGACCTACTTTGTGTGTTCTATAACACGAAATACCAAAAAGCATGCTTATGAATATACAATCTAGAGTTTGAGAAAGGTCTTACCACGAAATTGATCCAAGCTGGATAACCCCTCGATCGGGCGGTGATTTTCCCCAAAGTTCACTACTTTACAAGGATCGAGTTAGTATATATAGTCAGATAGAACCTCGCTTCACGGCCGAAGCTTGCTTCGGGGCAGAAAATTTGAAAATCACCTTTCAAAAACAAGAAAATCAGAACTCATGCCATTGTTTTTTCGAAATCTCCTTTCGGAAACAAAGACCCGATTTTTCAGAAAACTAACTAGTTTTTTTTAAATCGCCAGTTAGATGGGTCGGAAATCCGAACTCACGCTACATGCATGCTTTTCACTGCTATGACTGCCAAAATCGACGGTGAGATGGGTTCAAAAATCGGAATGAAGGCTTCTCACTGAGGAATTGTCGGTCTCTGACATCGTTTCTGTGTAAATGCGACTATGCAAGGTGTTTACACGATATAAAACCCTAAACCCTTCGTAGAGGTATTTATGTCCAAATTTTTCCTTATGTCGTATAAGTCCGGGTTTGTTGGCAATTTTTAAAAATCTAGGGAATATGGAATATCATGTTCTTTAGCCAGGCAATATGGAAAAAACTCTTAGACGAAACTTGTTGTGAGGGAAAAGGTAGAAAATTGATGGGAATATACCATGTTACTTGATTGTAATATTCCTTTTTTTAGAGAAAAGTTTTAGTTTATATTAAGTAATACAAAATTTCACCATCAATCCTATTTAATATTTCTTGTAAGGCTATGACATCTAGGATTAATTTCTATTTCCACTTACGGAGGTCAAGACATCAAAAGTTAAGATTCTTATTAGTTCACTATTACACTCATTTATTCGTTCAGCCTTTGGGAATTGCCCTATTTTTTTCATGTGACTGGAATAATTACATAATCAGTCTCTCATTCAAATAAAAGGCAAAATTTATGTAAATTTATCTACTTTTAAGCAATTAAAAATGTTAAATTCTTGTTTTCTAATAGCTTGAGCCATTAGGAAACGAAAATCTTATCTATCTATTTATTTTATTTATATTCCAATGGTCGGACCTGGGATTTAGTGTTAAGGAGATAAGAGCCCATTGCTACATAGCACAAACTAATTTAAGTGACTGGGAATTTGAAAAATGCCACTCAGAAGAACATTTGTCATTCACTTGGGAGTAGGGCTGCAAACAAGCCAGGGTAGGCCCACGCCCAGCCCAAAGAAAATAAAATTTTCAAGGCCCGGCCCAAGCCCGTAACTAATGTTAAAAAATTTGGCCCGGACCAAATTTTAGACGGGCCACGGGCTTTTAGGCTGAAAGAGAAGTGATATAATTTAACTTTAAGTATTTTAGTATCTGAGATGATAAATCTATATCTTGAATAGAGAAATAAATATAAGAGAAGCTTAAAAACTAAGTAATTATATAAAAACCTCATTGTATTCTATTTGATAATAAAAATCATTACATTCTATTTGGTATGGAGTACATTTCATTTGGTAAATAAAAATTATTGTATTTCATTTGGTATTGTGGGTCGGGCTATTATTCTCTTTTTTTCCATGCCCAGGCCTGGCCTAAAAATTGATGGGATTTTATATTTAAAATAACCTATTTTTTAAAGCCCAAGCCGGCTTACTTCAGGCCGGGCTGGATTGGGCTTGCAGGCCCACCGTATTATTTGCAACCCTACTTATGAGTGGGTCTTACTATTCAATAAAAATAACTATTTTGTTAAATGGTACTTTTAATATTAGAAAGAGGAAGTATTACTTAATATACTTAGTACAAACTTAGTATTTTTTAAAATAAAATGAAAAATGACACAATTTTCTAACTTCTTCCTTTGTCAGTTTACATGTTACACCATTATTAAGTGTGCAGGAACAAGCAAAAAAGGGATGCTTCAAATTCTCTTTCAAAGGATCTTACAGCAAGGTCCATGCATGTATTCTTAATAGATTTTAATACTGATTCAAGAACCCCAGCACTGCAATTATATAAATATGATTCCAAGCGGCCGGAGGCCTCAATATATTTGTGCTGTGTTGCAATGGCACTTATCTCCTTAGCCTAAATCCCTTGTTGACCCTTGCACTTCCCTCCACTCCTTTCGTACAAAAAGGAAGGAGATGCTAGCGCATAAAATGCGTTCAGAAAAACATAGACAAAGAGTTGGAAGTTTCGCATAGATCAGACTAATATGTCATATTTGAACCCCCACTTAATTATCCTTTCACTATTTCTTATTCACCCCAACCTTATTTATTAAAATTTCTAACTCATCACCCATTTTTTATTTACCCCAACTTTATTTATTAAAATTTCTTACCTATCTCCCATCTAAAATTATAAAACTATAAAGTATTTAAACTCCTCTAATTCGGATTTCTTATATACCATTTTCCCTCTCTTCCTCCTCAGGCACAGGAAATTAGTAGAGTTGTAAGTGGGTCAGGCCTTGATGAGCCATAGTAAGCCCGGGCCCGTCCCTAAAGTTGAACGATAGATTAAGAGCCTCCTAACTCTAACCTAATCATGTAAAAAAATAGCCAGGCCAAGCCAAAAGGGGTGCACAGGCATTGGCCGAAGGTGGCTACTGGCGGTAGTAGATGGCCAAAAGGGGATGGGTAGAGGGAGTCTGAAGGTGGGCGATGGAGTAAGAAATCTACATAGTGTGTTTCAGTGGAGTGTTAGTCGAATGAGGAAAAGGCGGTGACTTGGTAGTAGGTTAGGAAGGTGGAGATGAGAGGAGTGCTGGCTGAAGGTCAAGATGAGAAGAGGAGGTTGATGATGGCTAAAAAAGGCTATAGATGGATGGCAACGGCCAAAGGTGAGAGAGAAGATGAAGTAGTTTTTGTAGATGAAGCCAATTACGATGTGGTGGTCCGGTGGAAGTAAGAAAGTAAAAGAGCGAAGTGGTGGTCCAGTTGAGGCGAGATATGTTGAGAGAACAGCGGCTGAATGAACGAGGGGGAAGCCAGGAAGAAGTGGGTGCGGCAGCCCAACCGGCTCTACTTTTAGTGGCTATGACTCTTGTTTTAACCGTGCTGTAAATGGCGGGCGAACTGGTATTGGCCAGAATTGGCGCTCTAGCCTGGCTGCGGCCACCAGCCAGCTGCCACAGCCTACGGTGCGCAGGCAGCAGCCAGCGGCTGCCGCGGTCTGAAGCGTCGAAGGTGCAACCTGTGAGGAAGCGGCCTGACCACCCGGTAGTGGCCTGAAGGAGCGAGAGCTGCCCTTCGGGAGCTCAAATCCTGTGTTGTCCAGCCCCTGGCAACTAGCATTAGACAACACCCCTGAACAGACCTCGTAGCCGCATCTGTTTATGAATGTAATCGACGCTTAAGAAAACCCTGTTTCAGAACATTACATAGAATTATCAGAAAACAGAGAAAGATGAAAACTTTTCCTTCAGATGGCAAAAACAACATAGACCCAGAACCACAAATCTGGCATAGAAGAAAACAGTAGAGCTCCAAAGCTTCAAAAAACCCCGCTACAAAGAAGTTTGGAATCTGGAAAGGGTAAATACAGAGCACATTTCTTTTACAGAGCTCAACAAATGAACCAACTTTACCTTTCATAACGAGTAAAACAGCAAATCCCAGAATCCGATAAGAAGGCAATAGATCCATGACTCAATCTACTGAAGCGACTGTAATGTGTCCTCCTCTGTTCCACACTCTCAATCCTTTGAGTCCCCACTCCCCTACTTGAGTTGCATTCACGGAGGTCTTCAAGAAAGAGGGAGAATTACCACACAAAAAAAGAGGGAGGCTAGGAGAGGAGAGCAGGGGAAGGACGGGGAGGAGTAGTTGAGGCAGGCCCAATTGTTGAGGTAGAGTGCAGTGAGAGTGGGAAAGGCGAGGGGAGTAGAGGTTGGGGATCACCCAGTCAGCGCGCGGCTGTGGCTTGCAGCCAGAAGCAGGATGGCCGCAACGCTGCGAAGGAAACAAAAAACAGGAAGAGGGGGAGACGAGGTGTTGGACCAATGCTCGGGCCCGTTTTAGTCTAATGTTATCACGGTCTGGGTGAGCCAGTAAGGCCTATGGGGTCAAAGGGTGGTGGGGGTGATCGTGCTAACCTCACATGAGCCACCGTGACTAATTTGATTGGGACCCGCTTACGTCATACACGTACACTAGGCATGTGACTAAGATATACATTAACACGTTGTGGGGCCTAGACGTGTAAATTATGTGTTGATGGTGGGGCCCATAGTTAGCAAGGGGTCGACCTTATCGCGAGCTTGGCCGTGTGCAGGGGGTCCAGGTCTCCGTAGGCTCTGAGAGACAGAGCCCGCTCCCGTTGTGTATGACCCTCTTGAATTAAACTTGAAGATTAAGCAGGAAAGCCTAACAAAAAAAGCCCAAATAGAGAGCCCATTAAGAGGAGTTTAATAGAGGGTATAAAAGGGAAAGAAGGGGGGGAGGAGTGCCCTAATCAGTCCGCCCCCACCTCTCCTCTCCTCTCCCAATCCGCCGCCCCCTCTCCCTTGTTAGTGCGGCCTGCTTAGGGTTTGGAGAAAAACCATGCTGGCCACCCCCTCTCTACTCTCCTCTCTCACTCCTTTGGCGAGCAAACTGAAGGAGAAGGCTCTCCTCCTTGTGTGGGATGATTTGGTGGGGCGTTGGGGCTTCTTCCTCGCTGAATTCTGCATCCAAGAGTAAGGTGAAGAGGGATCAACACATACTAAGGTAAATCATCCTCTCTTCTTGATTCTCTTGAGATCTATTCCATACAATTGGTGTAGTGAAGGAATTGTGGGTGTTCAAAGGGCTGAACAGCCTAAGGTCAGTACATCCTTACTCCTAAATTTCATCTTGATCTATTGTATGCTCGTTGGTTAATTGATTATTTCTCATGTATGTGCATATCAATGCTATTTATATAGATTGGTATAAAAGTTGTGATTTTTAATTGATGCGCCACCCCCAAGGGCTCGTGACCACCACGCTTCCACCGGCCAGCCACTCTACAGTGGTATCGAAGCCTAGGCGTGGGGGGTGGGTCACTAATTTGATTGAAAATCAATTCAATTTACCCGATCTAGAGTTTTCTATGTTAGAATGGGGAAACCCCAAATTGATCAATCTACATCTTCTAATCATAGGGATTTCATGATTATGATGAAATTTAATGTTGATGGGACTGATATGCATGATTAGTTTGCTGGAATGTTGCTAATTGATTAGTTAATTGCGATTATTGCTTTTGGACAAGACTAGGAGCAAAAGGGTCTTTACCCCTTGTGATTTTTTGTCCAAATTATTTTTCTAATCACGTTCTGCCCACGCACCCACTTGCTGGTCAGCAAGAGTAAATTAATTATCTTGATTAGATTTAATTAATTTTATGATTTTAAAAGGTGTGTGAATTGACTGTTTTAGCACTAGGGGCATTTTGGTCAATTTGCACGAGCTGTGTGTGTACTATTGAGTTTTCTATCCTGAATTGTTTTCTTTAAGTAGTATACTTATTAAATAGTTGATGGGTGCAAAGTTTTGGTGTGATATTTAAGGATAAAAAGACCAAAACAGCCCTAGTCGGGGAGAGTGGACCGAGGCGGACGCGGGGTGGCCGGGGTTGGAGCTGAGTGGGGTGGCCAGGGCCGGATGCGGGCGAAGGAGGGTGGCTAAGGGGTAGGGCATAGGAGGGGAGGAGCGGCGGGGGTGAAGTGGGGTGGACAGAGGAGGACGGCGGTAGATGGCGGCATAGGGTAGACAACGGTGGGGGGAGGAGAGGAGGGGGAGGGATTTAGCGAAAAACACCCATGCCGGAAAAATCGCCCATGAGCGGCAAAAATTTTGCCCCCGCGGGCCATTTACGCATGGTGCGAGAGAAACATTCGTGCAAACGCCTTTTTTTTAACGATGCTTAGAAAGCGTCGCAAATGACTGTCATTTGCGACGCTTAATCTAAGCGTTGCAAAAAGAAATCTTTTAGCAACGTTTATAAACCGTCACAAATAATTCTAGTTTTGTGGCATTTTTAAAAAAATCGCCAATTGTTTTCATTTGCGACGCTTATAACTAAGCGTCGCAAAAACTGTATTATTTGTGACGCTTACCCTTAAGCGTCGCAAATACTATTACTTTCTCCTCCGCTCTACTCTTTCTACGTACTCTCTCTCCCCTCTCTCTCTCTTCTCTCTCTCTCCTCCCTCTCCTCTCTCTCTCCTCTCCTCCCTCCCTCCCTCTCTCTCCTCTCTCTCTCTCCATCTCTCTCTTCCCTCTCTACTCTCTCTCCCCCTCTCTCCTCTCTCTCTATATCCTCTCTATTTTTCTCTCTTTACATATTTTAAAATTAATATAATAAATTATATGGTAATAGCGACGCATAGAAATATGTGTCGCTATTAGTGATGCCGCCGGGTCGGGTTCAGGTAGGGTTTTGCCAAACCCGAATCCGACCCATTTGACCCGAATAGAATATAAAAAATATTTTTTAAATAAATTTTTTAATTTTTTTTCAATTTTTTTTTAAAAATGATATTAAAAATATATATAAATTTTATATTTATATTTATATTCGGGTCGAGTTGGATCACTAAAACCCGACCTGACCCGACCCATTAGGGTTATTTTTAAAAACCAAACCCAACCCATTAGGGTCGGGTTTACCATTTACCCGACCCGAGTGACATCCCTAGTCGCTATTACCTAGGTTATTAGTGATGCATAGTAATATACATCGTTAATACTATACGTCACTAATAACAAGAGTATTAGCAACACATATATGTATGCTTCGCTAATACATTTTTATTTACTTATTTTTAAATAAAAAATATTAAAAAATTAAAATTTTCCCTCTCTATCCTCACCCCTCTCTCTCTCTCCCTCTCCCTCTCTCCTCCCTCTCTCTATCCTCTCTCTCTCCCCTCTCTCCTAACTCTCCCTCTCCCTCTCCCTCCCTCTCTCTGCCTCTATATCTACCCTCTCTCCTCCTTCTTGCTCTCTTCTCTTTCTATATCCTCTCTATTTTTTCTCTTTTTACATATTTTAAAATTAATATAATAAATTATAAGGTAATAGTGATGCATAGGAACATGCGTCACTATTACCTCGGTTATTAGCGATGCATAGGAATATGTGTCGCTATTACCTAGGTTATTAGCGATGCATAAGAATATGTGTCACTAATACCTTGGTTATATTCTTATGTGTCGCTAATAATAAAATTATAAGGGACGCATATATATATATATATATATATATGTGTGTGTGTGTGTGTGTGTGTGTGTGTGTGTGTGTGTGTGTGTGTCGCTAATATATTTTTATTTAATTAATTTTTAAATAAAAAATATAAAAAAATTAAATTTAATATTAAAATTTTCTCTCTCTCCTCACCCTCTCTCTCTCCTCACTCCACCCTCTCCCTTTCTCCCTTATCTCCTCTCTCTCCCTCTCTCTACCCTCTCTCTTCTCTCTCTCTCACCTCACCTCACCTCTCACCTCCCACCTCCCCCTCTCTCTCCTCTTTATCTCTCCTCTCTCTCACTCTCACTCTCTCTCTCTCCATGCACTCTCTCTTCTCTCTCTCCTTTATTATAAATTATATTTTAAAATTAATAAAAAATTTTAAGAAATAAAATATATTTATATAAATAGTAAAAGTTTAATATATTATTAACACTACTTTTTATTGTAAATTTAATATTTATTTATTATATATATAATTAGTTAATATTGAATAAAATATATTATATTTACGAAGTTTATTTTAAATTTTTTAATATTTATTTATTATTTATTAAATAAAATTAATTAATAAAGCTATTAGCGACACTTGTAAACAAGCGTGGCTATTATCAATGCTATTTGTGACGCTTATATAAAAGCGACGCTAATAATTCAAATTTTTTATTTTTTATTTTTAATTTATAATTATTAGTGACATTTTTTTAAGTGTCGCTAATAGCAAAATTATTCGGGACTCTTTTGCAAAAGCGTCGCTATTGTGAAAGCCATAAGCGACATTTAAAAAAAAGCATCGCTAATAGTTATGACTTTTTTCTTTTTTTATTTAAAATATATATCTTTTAGCGACGTTTGTGTAAAGCGTCACAAATAGAGAAACTATTAGCAACACTTATAATAAAGTGTTACTAATATGATTAGTATTAGCGACGTTTTAAACTAAGCGTAGCTAATATATGACTATTAGCTGCAAGTAGTTATTTTTAGCAACGCTTGGTTTTGTGTCGTTAATACTATAGTTTTATTGTAGTGTGATTAGAATAATCATGAATGCACTTCGTACTTACGCTTTAGTTGTTTCTGCTTCAAAAGAGATTCTTGTGCATAGAAGCTATAATTCTTAATTTCTTACTTGTTGAGGTACTATGGTTAGGAGAAATCTAGTGATTTGGTTAGTCGATTATATAGATATTTAATTCTCACATAGGAGCTATTCATCAAGAAAGTTGATGCACACACGTTAGGTGACGCTAACATGCTCCCATGCATGTGCATGTGATAATGTGTGATAGCATTTGAATTGTCTATTTTAAATATCAACGGCTCTCATATGCTCCTTACACTTGGCGCTTTGTTAGTGGAGAGCATAAAAAATGCTTCCCATGAGAAAACACACTTACCCCTAGAGCTCCCTAAAGATAGGAACAACGATGCACAAGTCCTCTATCCAAAATGGATTGTGCACAAGTAGTCCCCAAGTCCAAAAGGAGTCCTCCATGTCTTCATCCTTGGAGAGTGACGCTTGCCACCATGTAGGCATGGGGCCCAAGGAAATGCCCGCTAGCCTATGCCCAATCATGGACCCCCACGCTCACATGACAACGGCACATGGCAAGTATAGAAATCTTGTTCATCACAACTGCCTTGTGACGATTCCTTTGTAGCACTTGCACACTACAAACAATGTAGTGAAAGAAGGAGATTGAGTCTAGCGAGGCTATCTCCTTAAGATAGATTCATCCCACCTACTAGTACTTTAGGATTCACGGACATCTTATCTCCCAAGATAAAACAACCTATTGTTGTAGAAGGAAACACACAATTTGCAACCAAGAGTGAAATGTAAGCTTTGCTCTTACTCTTTCGATTCTCAATGTGGACTCTTGAATTTGGAATTCCCTTCCTATAGTGCATGCAGAAGACATGTATATATATAGACTCTAGAGGGGTGAGTATGAGCTACAAGGAGACGCGTGACACTAAGAAGAGATACTATAGGAAGATGGAATGTGTCCCTTCCCTCCTGCTAGATTCATTTGAACCTTTAAGATAACTTCATCAAATCCTTATCAAGATAGATTCATTGAATCCAAATTATAGGATAGGTTCATTGAATCTAATCCAGAAGGGACATGAATGGTATTAACTGTTCCAATACTATAACTAATGTTTGTTTACTCTCACATTACTTTGAACTTATGTAATCTTAATTCACTTAACCTAAATTTATAAGCATTGTTATATGAGCTCAAACCATATTTTCTAACAGCAAGCGGACAAACCATATTTTCCAAGGGCAAGCGTGCCTCAGATGAGCATGTGTAAGATTTCTATGAACAAATGACAGAATCCATAGGCTTTATGGGCTTTCCCCTCTTATTTGGTATTCAGCTCTAGCCTTTTTCTCTTCACAAGCTTATATATATCCAAAAGTATAGTCAAATTGTCCAATCCCCTCCAGGCCCGTACAAACCCCTTTGAAAGGCAGAAAGTGACCTCCTTTAATGATCTCCATGGCAGCTTTCATGGCCAACTGGAGACAAACACCGTTCAATAACTCCTCCTGATTAACCCCCTCCAGTTTACCTGGCATTTAATAGCATCAGTCCTCGTTTTCGTGCAAGCATGGCCAACGACCAGACCGAACTCCCCACAAAGACTTTCTTCCCAAAACCAAAAATTCTGAGAGTTAATGAGAAGATCTCACTATACTTTTGCATTCAATGCAATTCCTGCAAAGGATCAGACTCTGCTGCTGGTCAATCGTCCTGCCGCTGTTCCAGCAATAACTCTCTGAGAGGAAGATATATTCACTGCATTTAAGGCTGTTCATGAAGGGTTTGGAGTATCTGAGCTCTTTCTGTGGTTAGATCTGTGAAGTAATTCCAGTGCTAGTAGTATGGGGAGGAGGGCGCCATGCTGCGAGAAGAAGGGGCTGAAGAAGGGGCCATGGACGCCGGAGGAGGATCGGATGCTTGTCGACTACATCACTACACATGGCCATGGCAGTTGGAGGTCCCTCCCTAAGCTTGCAGGTTCATCTTCCAGTTTTCTGTTAAAACAAAAAACCAAAACAAAAAAAGTTTATATGAGCTCATCATGGCCATTGGATCAAAAAGGGGCATAAACCAATCTGCCTCTTGAGTTTTGCTCAAACCGAAGGCGCACAATGCCCGGGCTCACGCTCGGCTCATATAAACAGGTCTAAAAAATTAAGTACACCACCCTTACTAATTCTCCTCTTGATTAATGGCACAAGTTTCTTTGGAGTTGCTGATCACACATATTTGTTCTTTGATTCTCCATTTTTTTTCTAAAGTTTCTGAACTGGAGTGGCCATCACTAGTTAAAAAAAAAAATTTAAATGAAAAAAGCAGAAAAGTTTTAGCATAACAGTTAATGTGAAAAATGCCCATTTGGAATTATAGCTAGATTGGATATATTTATAAAAATGCAATTGTTTTAGTAAATGGAACATCGAGATTTTTGGCAATGTTTTCCCCCTGAACGTGTGCAATGGGAGCTATCCTATATTTTTAATTTGAGTAATGCTACATATGACCCACAAGTATTCAACATTAATACTTGTGTTTGATCATAATGTTATACATGCTCGCACACCCTCACCTAATCGTTGTATGCTCAAACACTTGTGGGGGTGGAGCCTGCATGCAGGCATGGTCTTAGCACTCTAAACTCAATTTTAGCTTTGTATCAAAAAATAATTTAGGCTTCCATTTGTCATCCTTTTTAGGTTTAATAATAGAAAAAAAATAATATGCAACCTGCACCGATGTGTTGCAAACTGTAAGATCGAGATTTAATAGTGCACCCTAAACTAGGGAGCAGGGGGGTGATTCAACCCCACTTGCCCTTCTATTAATGTGTCATTAGATTGAGATGCAATAGCCTACTACGCCCCACACACACCAACACAATAACGTGAGGTGCATTCTAAGAGGACTTAATAATAACATCATAGTTAATTATTCTTTAACTAATTTCAAGTGAACTACTTCATATTGTAATCTTATTCTTCTTGGTTAAAAGAAATAGTCTCTCCGTCCTATATTAATAGTTATATTTGAAAAAATAGTGGTTCTTGTTAAATAGTAAAACCCACATTTAAGCGAAGGGTATTTAAGCTTATGATACTCTTTTTAAGTACCTAACTATTTAAATTCAATAAAATGAAACTATTAATATAGAATAAGTTTTTTTTTCTTCAAATAGAGCTATCAATTTAAGGCGGAAGGAGTAGAATAGCACAATTGTTTTATAATATTAACTTTTCTAATTTCTAATCTCATATTAGTTTTCAATTTCACATGAATAGGTTTGCAACGGTGCGGGAAGAGTTGCCGGCTCCGCTGGACCAACTACCTCCGCCCAGACATAAAGCGTGGCCCATTTACCCGTGACGAAGAGAAGACCATCACCCAGCTCCATGCCATTGTTGGAAACAGGTATTTCTAATGCAGCAATGCTCATTCACTATGTCTACAATGAAGTAAAAAAACCCTAAGTTTGCTTGCTCCATATGTGTCTTATTAACAGATGGGCTATGATAGCTTCCCAACTGCCAGGTAGAACCGACAATGAGATCAAGAACTTTTGGAACACCCATATGAAGAAGAGGCTTGTCCGAATGGGCCTAGACCCGATTACCCACACACCATCCTCTCCATCGGACTCCGCCATAAGACCTGCTTCTCCAGCCACCCGCCACATGGCCCAATGGGAGAGCGCCAGGCTAGAGGCCGAGGCCAGACTCTCTCTCAAGTCCCTCATACTCTACCAAGATCCATTGCCTGCTCCATCCAAGCCTGAGTCCGACTACTTCCTCCGCATGTGGAACTCCGACATAGGTGAGGCTTTCCGCAGCATTGGTGGGCTGAAGGGAGCAGACAACGCCAATGCGGTGTCTCTGATGCTATCATCCACCCCAATTGCTACAACTACCAAAGCATCTACAACATCATCAACATTTGTTAGTGAGATTTGGAGGTCTGAGGAGGCCGGCGAAGACTCCTCCGAGATTTCACTTGAGTTTCTTCTAAATTTTGGGTCTGATGATGAGGTGGGCCCTCTATAATCTTGTTTCCTTGCTTCTTGAGGTTAACATCTAATCAGCCGTAAAAAAAAGTCTATTGTAAATGGAAGAAATTAGAATGAACGTGCATTATTGTGAACCTGAGCATCGTCGGCTATTGGATCTCAATCCAACAGCATAAAAGGATAGAAAACCTATATGACCTGAGTTATGTTCACTATCAAATTGAAATTCAATGTTCAATGATGCTCGGGCTCATGCACGTCGGCTCATAATAATGGGACTTGTTGTAAATTGGAGAAGATATAATTAAAACTATATCTTAATTTTGTTCAATAGCAAAAAGGGGTAATTTCATTAGTACGGGCCAGCCTGGATCTGCCCAAGTTTTGTAAAATTGTTCTATTAAGCTTTAACTCGCTTTTTTGGGCCTTCTTCGGGTGAGATGATTTTTTGTATCAAAATTATAATGGTTAGTTTGTCTATCTATTGTAACTCACTCCTCTGGATATGTAATTGCTATTAAAAGAAAAATAATAATTATTGATGGAATTTATTTAATAAAATTTTTTAATTGGTTTTATATTAGACAAAACATATAGGCCTAAGTGAACTTTATGTGAGGTCCACGTGTTCTATCTAACCAAAACTCAAAAAATCCAATTGAAAGATTTTGTTAGACATATTCGTTGACTGTTTATCAGAATCCCTATTATAACACCAATTGGCAAAAAAATATGTTTTATATTAATAACTTTATTTAGTTCAATTTAAGTTGTTGGATACTTAAAAAAAAATATCATAACCTTATTTTTCTTTATTTGAGACATGGGTTTCACTATTTAATAAAAATTACTATTTTTCTAAATATAAGACAAATATTTAGTTTTAGTGATTGTGTGAAGGCTTTCAGCTAAAGTCTTATTTTTTAAATTCTAACTTAAAGACTAATAGATTTTAGTGACAATGCTTCAACTTAAATAAATAAATAAAAAAAGAGGCTAAACATGAAGATTATCGGCCTAAATTTGATGAATGTTGAACTCAAAATTGTGCGAAGAATTTTGATTTCGTTCTGTGCATCTATTTAAGAGGGTTTCCATTCATGCCAAAGACATTTCAAGTCCGGCCCATTCTCGGCTGCAATGAATTGAGGAGGGCTTATCTAATTGCAGTAAAGCAGTACCTGCCCGAGAATTTTTCCAAAAAAAAAAAACATAGTAGCTGCTCTAGATGTAAAAAGTGAAATGCCACGTACTATTGGCCGCTCGCTGTGTGCTCGCCACGATGAAGGTGTAGAGCTTGCGTGTGGCATGGAGACCACTCAAGGTGCTCATGCAGTGTGGCAAGGATGCTGCGAGCGGCGATGAGCGAACGTAACATTATTTGTGTACAAAGATATACAAGTATTTGAAATTTTGGAGCTATATGTATCACTAATTGACGGCAAGATGGGAATTCAATTGACAAGGCCATTATCCAGGAGTACAAGCACAATTAATATGTTTGAACTAGGGAATTGATAATGGATTTAAATCCATTCCAGCCCACATTAAAATTATATTGAGCCTAATAAACTCAAAAAAAAAATCGAGAGTAAACTTTTTTATGTCAAATTTTTAATTAATTTTATAAAAGGTATGGATTATTTCACTTAAACTCAAATTAGTAATGAAAAAAATAAATCTTGAAGTTGAAAGGCAACGGCACAACAGAAGCAAGGGGCGGAGGCTTCTTGTGGACGCCAATTTTAAAAAATTTCCCAAATTCCTTTAACACATATAATACATAAAAGTATATTATGAGTAATAATTAATTTAAATCAATCAACAATCACCCGTGCCATAGCCCAAGATTTTCAAATTCATTTTATAAACTCATTATAGTGCATAAACACAAAGATTTTATAAATTCATTATAGTGCTTATGGATAGTAGTAATGGGATGCTTATACCACATGAATTCTTTACACAACACAAAATATTGACACGCATATATTTTCTAAACTCTCCCAAATCTAGTTTTAGATATTCTAATACCTCCATAAAACCATTTTTACCATGTTCTTACCAAGTTTATTTTTTCTTTTACATAATAATTCCCAAACACCACTTCTATATCACAACTATAGTATAATAACACTATTTTATCTTACCACATGGAAATCCCCTAATTTCTTTTCTCACAATTTTAGTAATTGCTCTTGATTTTCCTGCGTGTCACAACCCACCTAACCACATAGAAATATCCAATTTTCTTTTCTCACAATTTTAAAAATTTCTCTTAAATTTGCTAGATGTCACAACCCAAGTACGCTCTTTTTCTACAAATTGTAAAACAAAGAAGTGGGGAATGCCTTTTAATTGATGTAGATTATGTCAAAATGACAATCAGCTTGCCAGGATAGACCAAAGAATAACTTTGAGTAGTTTAGACCTTAGATTAGAAAAAAACCCCTCCTTATGCATCCCCTTTTGGGGTTGCATGCAAATCAAGGCAAGAAGGGGAGAGAGAAGGAGGCAGCTGCCTCTTCCCTTTTTCTTCTTCCTTTTTGTCAGCAAAACACAGAGAGGGAGTGAGTCCCATGAGATAGACAGAGGAAGACAGAGGAAGGGGTGGCTGACTAATTAAGATAGGAATTAGTAGGGAGTAGTGGGGAGTTAGGGCTTTCATGCCCTAATCCCACTACTACTCTTCTCTTAGTGGGCTAGACCTTAATAAGCCTATCCCACTACATTTAAGTCCATCTAACCTAAGCTGCTAATTGAGGTTCTTCTATGGGTATGGGCTCAAAGCTTTGAGCCCATAGAGGCTTAGCACATCCTACATGACCATCCATAGTAAGGAGGCTGACCTCTTAGTGATACTATGCATGTCCCACCCCTGTTCCACACATGAAGGCTATGAAAATATGATATGTATGCAATGTTTTCTTTGGTATATATACCTAATATACGTAGTATAAGTAATAGTGTGAATATGTGATATGGGCCCAAACTAAGTCAATATGTGACTATTAAGTTTCACCAAAAAAACGCGACTATTAAGGTTGTGAGCCTGCCCCCGCACACCTAATAACCCTTGTGGCTCCAAACTGGTTCACCTTAACCAAGGATGGTTCATTATGTGTCGAATCCATACGAACCAACAGAAGCATAATGATTTTTATTCCATTTATCATGATTTTCTTTAATAAAGGGTGAGCATGTTACATAATTTTCTTCATTTAGTTGCCCTATTAAAATATATGTTGCAATTATTGCAATACTTTCTAGTGTCAAAAGTTTCATCTTAATCACTTTTTTTCATCAAACACCCATCATTTTTATTGAATCCTAAAGTTTTCATCATGTGAGGTAGGGAACATTTCAAGAAATTCTATCAACGATTGCCTTTACATATAAGCTTAATGCAATGCATGCATATTTTAAACTATCGATCATTTTCATCATTTCAATTATACCAAAAAAATTTATACTAAATTGTATTTATTCTATCCAATGAGCGTATATATAACAACTCTCTATTTATTATATACCTTTAAGATGTACCCAAAACCAACAATACCTCTCACTTTATAACCAAAAGATAAAGATGCCTTTAAAAAAAACAACAGAGTATTTTTTATATAAAAATTGCCTTAAAAAACAAAACAATATAGACATGATCTCACTTCATAAAAAGATAAAAATACTGCCTATCATTTTCCATCCAAATTTGAGGAGAATCGAGTTAGCAGGCACAAACACCGCCTTAATTTCAAAATCTAGCTAATGGGTTACTGAACTTAATTTAGTTCCCTACCACTTAGCAGATAAACTATCTCATGTTTAAAAGACAAAATATTAGACCAAAGCAAGTGAAGCCTTTATCTTAGATTTTTGGATGTTTTAGGTTTGCTAAATCTTATATGGGTTGAGTTAGGCACAATGAAATTGCTACATATACATGTGACCAAGGACAGAGACACTTGAATAATGCTCGCCACAAAGAAGGTATAGGTCCCGTTTGTTGGCATGAGGTGTTCGCATGAAGCCAGCATATTATAGCGAGTGTTATGCTAGCATACTTAAATAACATTATATTCTAAGAAAAGGGGTGCTCACAGACAAAAATGGAAACTGACAGTAGGTTGCCTATGTCCATCTGTCTATGCTTGCCTTAGTCCGTAGCATGCTTTATTTAAGTTCATCCACCATGTACACTAATAGACATGGACAAATACTTCAACACCTAAATTTTCATCCATGTTCAATATTTTTAATACTTATGTAACATGATAAAATTATCTTAACATACTATTAGGTCCTTGGATTCATGTTTTCAAGATGGCCAATGTTGCTACATAAGCATTGGATCCATGTTTTTAAATTTTAAATTTTAAATTTTAAATTATTTAAATACCTATGTAGCATGTTAAGATTGTCCTAAAATGCCACATGAGTACTGAATTCTATTTTTTCCCTAGTAGTTAGTAATAATTAGTACTAATATATTAAGGGAGTGTTGGGTAAGGGTGATAGATGCGGATGTCTATAGACATATACATTACTCCCGCAGCTCCCGGTTAGAGCAGACAAAAAACTTAGTCCATATTCATATCTAGCCGGGACTAAAAAATTTGTTCGTTCTATATAAAAATAAGCTGGACATGAATGAACATCCTGATGACAGACGTCCATGAGCACCCTTACTACGTACAATGAATCATACTCCCTCCATCTTCTTATAAGTGTCCTATTTTGTTCTTTATATTCTCTTTGTCCTAAATTAATAGCTCTATTTTATTTTTTAAAATAAATTTAATATATTTTAAAAAATTAAATAAAGCTATTAATAAGATCAAGGGAGTATTAAACTAATTTGGAAAAAGTCTATATGAGTCATGCATGAGGCCAATCATTATAGGCTATTGGATCAAGATTTGATGGGACAAGGGGCAAAAACTAATTTGCCCATCAATTATGTGTGCCATTGGCACATGCTCAAATAAATGGGTCTTTATATTAATTAATTTTGAAAAACTAAATAAGTTACTGATTGTGGGATGGAGGGAGAATAACACTTCAAATAAAAATGAGACAACGTTGCAAGGTCTAACACTTTAACCTTCCATGAAGAAACGTGCCCTTTATGTTATGTTGGTGAGAAGAACCAACACCCTTGGGTTACAACCGAATCATTAAACAAAACAGGCCGCCAAAAAAAATTAACTCTGACACTCTGCTTGTATTAGGCCTGAATACCAAACCAGTCTGAATGGAAAGGAATTTCTTCAAGCTCAATCCAATACTTCAAACATCAACCTTGACTCCAGATGATATTGAATTTGGCTGGTAGATTTTGAATTGACTCTATGCCAACATACAATTGCTGAGCATTGAAATAAACAAGTTATTTTTCTCTTCCAACATGTTAAAATCAGGACATTACATCTGCAAACATTGAGAAATTAGTACACATTTCATCTTGAAATGAAGGGCCAAAGAACATGCTACTAGGCAGCTGATCACCACCAGCCACAGGCTCAAACTGTGAATGAAGGTCTTTGTACTCAGTGAATTCACCGACTGAAGGTTCACCCTCTTGCACATACCACTGTTCAAATGATCTGTCCACATTGTTCGAATTTTTTGGGTTATCGCACGAAATCAACCCCTCACCGGATTCTACGATGCTCCGGCCGTCAATGTGATTGTCATTTGGTAGCCATTCAGCAAACATGAGCTTGGGGAAGGGGTTTGTGTTTGTTGCTTGTCCAAAAGAGATACTGTCCATGACTTGAGGAACTGATTGATCAATGTGGTTCGCTTGTCCGTCCAATTGTCCGAAACATTCGAAACTTGAGTTTTGGTGGCTAGGGTCCCTATTGTAATGAACAAATTGTAGTGGTGGACTTGCGATTGGGGTATTGTTGAAGGAAGGAGTGCTGGAATTGCTGCTTCTACATTCAAATCCTTCCCCTGCCCTGAACACTTTCTTCTTTAGGTATGAGTTCCAATGGTTCTTGATCTCATTATCTGTTCTTCCAGGCAAATGCATTGCAATTTGAGACCATCTAAAAAATACAAACACAATTTGTTACAGGATGTGACAAGTCATTTTTAATTGTCTATTACTCAAATCTCCCTATAGAAGTAGAAATCATATATGAATGTGACTATATGATTGTCTTCTACAGTTCTATTTTACATAATGTCCTTACTGGGCCTCTTTTTTTAAAAAAATTTTTTTTGCTATGCTGCCATTGATAAATAAAAAATAGAAGGGTATTGTGCATAACACATTTTTGAATCCTTACTTGTTGCCCAAAAGGCCATGCAAGGTCAAAATGGTGTCTTCTTCTTGTTGGGTGAAGATCCCTCTCTTCAAGCCAGGCCTCAGGTAGTTTATCCATCTCAGCCTGCAACTCTTGCCATTCCTTTGAAGGCCTGTCAAAATTGCAAAAGGGACAAACGGGTCAACCAAATGCTTCATTAATCTTGCCTGATTCAGACTGAATTTCACTCCTCCGCAGGCCAAAGATGATCCAATACTCTATTGGCAGCTAACACAGTAGAATTCAACTAGCACCAGCATGCTTGCAGCATTCATAGAAGAACTGAAACTCACCAGCCCTTGCAGGAACTGAGCTCCAGCATCCATGGCCACACTTCAGAACATGGTCCCTCAGCCGCTGGTCCTCCTCCGGTGACCACAGTCCCTTCCTGTACTTGGGCTTCTGTGAATCACACTTCTTGCACCCCATGCCTACCAAAACCAGGCCAATGCCGGGAAAATTCCTACTGCAGACAGCGGTGGGGAAAGGGAGAAGGGGAGCAAGAGGCCAGGAGTTGACAAGAAGGGGAGGGAACGGACAGGAATATAAAGGGTGGACCCTAAGGGCCAACATTGTTAATTATTGTGCTAATGTGTCTCACTAATTAAGAAACACAAATATCAATATTTTATCTATAGACTAAACAATGATAACGGTTTAATTAAAATTGGACTTATGGGCATTGACTAGAATAGTTATATCAGTTCTTTTATTAAACACAATATGAATATGTAAAAATATCATAGAAGAGTGATGTAAACAGATGACATAGTTGTTGTCGGTGCTCAGCTTGGCCAATAACAGATTTGTCTCTCAATTTTCTAACTATCTTGCCTTGCTACCAAATTTAATTTTTGATTAGTTCAACATTAAGTAGTATTATTAGCGATTTTTTGTTCCATAAGGACCTAGATTTGTTACTAACATGAGCATCTAAGGTTAAAATTTTGTGAAAGTTGAGAAGAGTCACAAGATCAAGATCTTAAAATTTTGCCACTTTGCTGGGAAAATCTTCTTTCTTAATCACAGGAACCAAAGTGTAAAACTAACATGGGGGCCCATGGGCTCAAAAAAGGCTAGGCAAACGTGGGCAGTGTCACATGATGACTATGTAACGTGATGATTGATCATGTGCCTTTGTGCCACATCCAACAAGACGTGCCCCTTCAGGAAGCTTTCAGTGTCATGGATATGTGCATGGACTGGAACCATATGCAAAAAGCTCAGTTTCGGTGGGCCATTCGTTTCATCTTCTTTTGTATTAATATGCTGATTTTTTTTCTTTTGTATTAATATAATAAAAATATAATTTTAAAAATTAATTAATTAATTTAATTTCTCTCTATTTCCATCATCCATCTAAATGGAATTCCTGTTTTCATATCCTTAAAATTTTCCTTGTAGCAGTTATTGACATTTTCAGGACTCTATTACATTTCTTACTTCTTAGCCAGCCAAACAAAAACAAGAGATCACCCCTCATTGTCTTCTATTTTTATGTATTTATATTAGTATCCTACTCTCTACCTTTTTATTTATTTATTTATTTATGACAAACAGCGGGCTTATTTTTCTTGTCTCATTCACTTCAATGCAACGACTTTCCTCTTCTCTTTCAACTCATTACTCAGTCATACATTCTATTTCTAAGATGCAGATTAACCTCTAAGAGGAAAGTTGTCCGAAATAATTTTGTTGAAAATGGGTGGCCATGGACCCACTGCCCTACAATATAGTTTGGTTCATGAACATATGAACATGAATTGAAGGGTGCATGTATACTTTGTAGTTACGGCGTTTATAAGACCGCACAAGGGTATATCATTTTCCTAATATATGCGATGCATTATTAAGGGGTTGTTTGATAGCTAATGAGCCCTCTGATTATGTGGATTGCGAAAATATGTTTGGATGAACTTTTATAGAATGAAAATTTTCGCTCTACTTAGTCGATTTCACCAAATTTATGAATCTCTTTGCAAGGTCATTTCGTCGATTTTGCAGAACACAACCGCCTATTTTTACTTTTTTCATTCCATTAGATCTATTTTTTCCGGATCTAAAATTCCATTACCAAATGTAATTTTAATTCTCCTCAATTCCCCTACAATTAATTTGTCATATTTACATTCTGTTTTTTCTTAATTTGCATCCAAACAGCCCCTAAATATATATTTTTTACTATTCTTTTGTCAATCTTTAACAAAATTTGAATACCATTCACCATGCTGTTTGCCTTCAGGTTTTCTATACGAGGCACATATCCAGTAGCACGATCAACATCGTACAACACTTATAAATTGGTTATTGTGCCTACCTCTTTTCTTTGCTATCCATTCGATTGTGATTCAATGGTGCAATCTGGTGGGATGGAGGCACTAGCAAGACCCTGGTTGCCCCAGGCCCTTGATTTTTCATTATGGGTGGGATTATGTGTCCCTTTATATTTTGATTTTTCCTTAATAAGTGCACTTCCAAAACATCAACAAGTGTGTTTTTCGACATTATTGTAGGCATCACCTGTAAAAGGGGGATCATCACCTTAGAGGACTTGCCCCCTACTCCTAGCCCATGAAGTCTTAATTAAAATAAGCATAATATGCCCAAGCTAACAAACCGACGGGGCATTGAGTTCGAACCCTCGCTATCTTGGCCACCCACAAAGATTATATCATGAGAAGTACTTGTTGTGTGATGGGTGGACATTGTATGTACTAGAGGAGATTGGTAGCTGGATACAGTGCTCTAAGTAGCTAGTTTCGCCGCCCCTTCGGATCGGGTTCTTAGGATCTAGACACTCCTCGTTAAAAAAAAAAAATGCCCAAGCTAATAATATCGATTAACCTACTAATGTTAACGTGAAATTCATTTAATTATATATCATATTGTATATAATAAGTCAAAAATAAGTTTTGGGTATTTGTTAACAACACATTTTTACATTCATACTTATGCAGGTACTTCAATTTGTTATGTATGCAAAGAATCCATTCGGTGCCCATTATACCTCGGCCTTTCCACATTGCTTACCATTCATTTCAACGGTGCATATGTAGTCATAGACTAAGTATTTGGCCATATTATTATTCTTGTCTTTATATAACTATATAAAAGGAGAGTCAATGGAGCTTCTATATTGCATTTTGCAGCCAAAACCAAAGCCAATTAATTAGCCTTCATTAATGTTGCAGTTTATTCTAAAATACCTAAACGGATTATTTTTCACTGTGTCAATCATCACCAAGAACACAAACCCTATCCGCCAACAACCAGCTCACCTTGCACACTTATTTTCTTTTTGTGCCTTCTTTATAAATTTGTCTATGATCTTCAATTGCTACAGCTAGCAGCATTGGCACAAACAATTGCAATTAGCCTTAATTTGTTGTGAACCCCAATTGGGGTCGGTCTTGACTCACATCTCTGCAATTATATTATAACCCAATTGCTTTTTGAAAGTACAAGTACTGTCTTTTGGACCATTTTTGCTTTTTCGTAGTACAAGTACTTAATCAAATTCAGATGTGTTTCCATTCAACTTCCACATATTTACATCCATTCTGATGTTCTTTCTGATTACAAGCAGAAATTGAGGAAAAATTTGGTGGTTTAATCGTTGGTTGGATCACTAAATTAATTATAGAGCATAAAAGTCAAGTGATTATTAGAAATTTAAGTGCTTGAGCATAAAATTCAAAATAAAGTAAAAATGGTGTAGTCATCTGCGCATGCTGCATCAATGATATTTAAACGATAGCAAAACAAAAAAGTAAACTTGGTTATAGGCGTCAATGTCTTAAGCTGATTTGCTATTGCTGGCTGCTAACTAACCACATTGAATTTCATAACCCATCCTTGCCATGTGCTTCAATTGTAACCCCTCAATTATATAAAATATCCTAGTTTACTAATGAAATCAAAGGACTTGGTCTCATCAGGCACTTAGATATATTCTCTTTCTCAAAAGATAATAGTGTTGAAGACCAGTTCTTTGTGGGACTGATCTTAGATGAGAGGTCATATGTGATGCTTCACTAGTATGATAAGACATCTGGACAATAATGGCCAAGTTGTGATTTTCTTTTGTTTAACCTAGTACTATGACTTTGATAATTACCAATCATTGTGAAAGTTACTTGACATTATTTAATTAAGTTTGCTAGTTGTTTCTTAATCCATAGACATCCATGGATCTTCAGTTTCAGTCTAGTTCAATGTTCATCTTGTGGACCAATCAAGAAGATTAGTTGCTAAACCATTAATTTTCTAGTGTCCATCTATTGCGGACTTTCGTGAACATCGTACTTCTTGGGCTGATAGGGAAACAATTTTAATGTTCCACTTTGACGCTAATGTGCACTTAGCGTGCACGCCATGAAATTTCAAAATCAATCACTTGCTCCTAGTCCCTCACCATGGGCACATTGTCAAAAGTGAAGCATTAAAAATGCTTCCGATTGTTAGTAAGACAAAACAGGTACGACATGGAAATGTTGGGATTAAAGCTTGCATAATTTCTTCTCCATGCGCCTGGTCTGGCCAAGTGAAACTTTTACATCAAGAAGATAAGATCTATCATGGGTTATCCCTCTCTTTTTTTGTCCTTTTGTTACCCATGGTTGTCCTGAGTATTTGGGACAGTTTAGATCAGTGCTCAATAATAGGAGGACATGCCTTGAAAGCTCATAAGAGTTGCATAACACAATACACTCACATGTAAGTGCACTCACTGCAGATCTGAACGCGTCTTCCAACCCGATTAAAGGGGCACTAGAACCAGCTCTCTTAGAGTAACTGAATGACAACACCCACACATTACATGTACCAAGCAAGTATAATCCTTAATGGGGAATACTAATGATAAATGAACTTAAAACAAAGTACTAAGGAGGAGGGGTCTTCCTTGTTAAAATAAGGTAGTGTTTTATAAAGCTAGCTCTACTTGCTTAAGTTCATTAAAAAAAGAAGCATTATGCTACAAGTCCTTGGGAAACACCTTGCTAATAAAGCTAAATATCTTAAATAACTAAGTAAAATATGAACCTTCATCCATGAAAATTACCATCCGACTTTGATCATTGACCAAACTGGCTTTTGGATTATGGGAGTTTAATTGAGATAACTTTGATTTGTTAAATAAATCGCTTCTTTGGGAAGGGAAAAGATTGTGTAACTAGGACTTGACCAGATCAGCATCTTCCTTTTAAAAATGCTAATGTATGATAGAGAGAGAAGGTTCCACAATGCACCCATAGCTGGCTACTTTTAAAAATTCACGACTAAACTATGCAACAAAGGTTTTTTTAACTACTAGATTATACAACAAAGAAATGAAATGAAATAAAATAAAAGGGCAATCATATTGAATATTTATCTTCTCACCCCACTTTTCTATTACCTACCCCAAAACTGAATTTTTAACATATTTTACACTTAGTCACCGCACCCCATACTACCCCCCACCATTTCTCTTAATACCACCCTACCCCACAAAATGAATACATTAATTTCACCCCTTTCATTTCCTCTTCCTTCCTTGATGTTAGCACTTAGTGACCGCGACAACCAAAGACTAAGGGTGCTAACGAGCCGAGTCGAACCGAGTTTTCAAGTTTTTTGACTCGAGCACGATTTTTGAAAGCTCGGTTCGAGCTCGGCTCGAGCTCGATTGAAAAGCTCGATTCCTGGCTCGAGCTCGGTTCGACTAAAAATTCGAAACTCGACTCGAGCTCAAGCTCGAAAACATATTATAGAAACTCGAACTTGTGTTCGAATTGAGCTCGAATCCCATTTACAAACAAATTTTTTTTCTATAAAAATCTATATTAATTTAGATAATCACACCAACACAAAAATAAAAAAAATTATAATAAACATAATTTTATTGTATTAAAGTTGTAAATATTATTTCAAAATCCATGGTTAAGATAAGAGTAAATAAATACCCAACAAAAAAATTTCATTTGTCACCAAAAATTTAACTAATGTTATTCAAATATCCCATATAATAAATATAATTATATAAGAGTCCCGTTAATATCAGCCCGGGCTCACGCGCGCCGGCGTGCGCCCGGGCTGATTAGGTCATCGGATTTACATCCAACAGCCCATCAAACTCACGGGTTTAAATAATATTAACTTTTCCCATTATATGAATAATATTAAAAATAATAATTGCCAAAATAACATAAATGAAAAAATATTTACCAATATGGTGTTTCTTTTCGCGAGTGCCTCCATGACTTTTTTTAATTTCATTCTTAAAGAGGAAAATTCAATATAATGTACTAATTTGTGATTTAAAGGACGAAATCAATATAATTTCGTGCTTTTAAAAGATGAAATCAATGCAATGTATTGATTTCGTCATTTAGAAGGATAAAATCAATAATGAAATAATTTTGTACTCTCTTCTCTCTACTATCTCTTCATTCTCTCTCTCTCTCTCCTCTTTCTTTTCACTCTCTCCTCTCTCTATTCGCTCTCTCTTCTCTCACTATTCATTATCTCTTCTCTCTCTATTCATTATCTCTTTCTTTCGGCTATCTCTCTCTCTCCTCTTTCTCTCTCTTCACACACTCTCTATTAACTTCCTCCTCTCTATATTTCTATTCAATCTCTCTCATCTCTCTTTTGGCTATCTTTCTTATTCTCTCTCTTCACTCTCTCTCTACACTTTCTCTTCTCTCTATCCTCTCTTCTTTCGCTTTCTCTCTCCCTATCTCTCTCTCATGTGCGTGACGTGAGCCCTAGCTTTAAGAAGTGGGGAGAAAGTATAAAATTTTAATTTAATTTTTTCTTATTTATATATTATATATTAAAATATTAAATTTAAAATAAAATACAATATATTTGTGAATGATGAAAATAATATTTTTTTAAATTTTTCATGATTTTATCCTTTAGAAGAGAGGAGAGAGAAAAGAGAAAGAGGAGAGAGAGAAGAGAGATAACCGAAAGAGAGAGGAGAGAGAGAATAGAGAGAGTGAATAGAGAGTGGAGCAAGAGAGGAAAGAGAAAAGAGAAAAGAGAAAAGAGAAAAAAAAATCAATTCATTATTGATTTCGTCATTTGGAATGACAAAGTTAGTACATTGTATTAATTTAAGTGTACTTATTTTATCTTTCTAAAGGATAAAATTATAAAAAAATATTAAAAAAAATCATGCAAGTGTGAGCGCCTAATCAGTGAAAAAGAATATCATATTGGTAAATATTTTTCTCTCTCCGTTATTTTGATAGTTATATAAAATTTATCATATAATAAGTCACAAAAGACTGAACTAGTCACCAAAGTTATGACAACTCTTATTCACATATTTCATATCTAATTATTCTAGTAACTACAAAAAAATTCATAATAAGAGAATTATTTGGACTTCAATAATAACATATTTCATGATGTGTAGATTGCCTGTAAAAAGAAAAATCAATATAATTGAAATTCAATAATAAAATCTAGACTTGGTTCACTGGATATATTTAAAGGAAAAATCTAGATATAATTCACTAAATCTCTAAATCTAAACTAATATAATTGGTTGAATTAAGAATGTTTATTTGCAAGTAGAATAACATATTTATATTTGTTAGGATTAGAATGATTAAAGGTAGTATTTAAAATTTAAATAATATTATATAGATGAATAGGGGTAGAATAGAAATAAATTAATTTATCATACCTACATTCTCAATTTTATTAGTAGTAAGATTTATATTTGTTTAAAATATAATAGTATAATATAGGTATTATATATCATATTATATAATATATCATATACCATATATTAATGTATATATAGGATATATATTTTATAAATTAATATAAAATATTATGGGTACATGAAAGGTAAAAGTTAAAAAATTTATATAATATGGATATAATAATTAAAAAATGATATATAACAAATCGAGTCGAGTTCGAGCCGAGCTTCGAGTCGAGTTCGAGTCGAACCGATCAGGTTTCGAGTCGAGTCGATTCGAGCTGGCCCATGTTCGAGATCGGCTCGTTTGATTTCGAGTTCGAACCGAGCTCGAGTCGAGCTCACTTCGAGCTGAGCCAGATTCGAGTCGAACCGAGCCGAGCCAGTTCAGCTCGACGAGCTGACTCGGCTCGTTAGCAGCCTTACCAAAGACTAACTTCACTTTCCCAACCCCAACCTTGTGTCCCCCATGGACGGAACTACAAAGTGAGTCTGGGGGGCCATGGGTCCATGCTTTATTGACCAAAAGCTGTTTACAAATACTATATGACATGACTTTAGTCCCAAGGAAAGACAGATGGCTTTATTCCAAACATGCTCCTCATAAGCTATGGACCAGTCACCCAAAATATTATATATCCATATTCACTTTTTAACGAAATTTTAATTGAAAACCACCTTATTAATTATCTTCACTGATAAAAACATCTTTTTATTATTATTACATTAGTCTAGCTTTCATGTTTGTGCACTGTAATTTATAGTGCTACACAAGAACAACTATAATTTTATAATTTTCATCTCCTGGTCAGTATGCTTATTAGAAGACTAAATCTTTAATAATCTAAATATTTATTCTCGACCGGGTCTATTCACAGCAGCCAAATTAGATTTGGCTGGAGCTGTTACAACTTAGTAATTAGTGGCTAGAAGTGATCTAGCCAATCAGGGCCAGAATATATTTGACAAGCTGCCTTGTCATAGTCATAACAACATATATGGCCACCTCACCCCATACTACCCCACAATTTCTTTCAATTCAACCCTACCCCATAAAATAAATACATTTCACTCCTTTCATTTCCTCCTCTTCCTTCAAATTTAGTATATTACCAAATTAGATTTGACCGCAGCCATTACAGCCGGAGTGGCTAGAACTAATATCTAGTTGGCCACGGCTAAAATAGATCTGACAAGCGGCCTAGCCGGAAGACACGTAAGGGAAGTAGAATGACCTAACAACCCACCCCCACTCCTTTCGCGGAACATAGAGGTGGCAAGAGTATAGAGCAGATGGAAGAGAAGGAGAGGAGGTATCACTGCTGGCCCTGAAGAACGTTGGGACATGGTAGTAAGTACTAAGTAGGATTAAAGGGGAGTGGTAAGTGGGCTAAAAACAATGTTTATTATGGGGTAAACTGGAAGAGATTTTAATGTTAGTAAGTTAATTTAATAGTGGGTGAACGATTTTTTATTGGGTTAGGAATACAAGCATTCAATTATTGGAGTTAGGAAGCTTCCAGGAAATAGATATCTAATAAGTCCAACAGAGCGGTCATTTCTTGGCTTGAGACATATATGACGAAAAGATGACCAAAGCGTGTGGTTCGTTGCTCACCCCCTACAAGCTTATATATTGCAAGAATATTTAACTAATAAAAATAAGATGCTCAAATATAGAATTAAAATTTCACGAGTATTTTTAGTCTGGCGTAAATTTCATAAGGCTCAATTTACCTTCGATAAATATAAATGTACGGCGTAGTATGAACAATAATAAAATTGTAATGTATCTCTGACCGGAAAACCAAACTCATTTTCTGAAAAAAATTAAGAGTAGAATTAAATTGATAAATAAATATGGGTTGAAACAGAAAACCAATAAATAATAATTAGAGTATTATAGTAGAAATTGTAAAAACTTTGGTGGATAACCCTAATTAATAGATAATAAGGGTAATCCACTAAAATTTACACTGAATTGAAACAAAGATCCTATTCTAGATTACATCATATTCCCTACATCCTAATAGCTCCATTTGGTAAAAAAATTTGCTCCCTTCAATAGTTATATTTTGTTCAATTTAAGTGATTAAGTACATAAAAAAGAATAACATAAACTTATTTTCCCTTCTCATAAAATTGGGTTTCACCATTCAATAAAAATTATGCCCTCTGTTCTAAATTAATAGCTTTATTTGGCAAAAAAAATTATTCTATATTAATAGCTCCATTTGTATAATTTAAGTGGTTTGGTACTTAAAAAAAGCATCATAACCTTATTTTCCCTTCTTTTAGAAGTAAGTTTAACCATACAATAAAAATAATTATTCTTTCAAATATAGATATTAATATAGGACAAATGAAGTACTATTTTTTCAAATGTAACTACTTAATATAGAATGGAGGGAATATTTTTTACTTTTGGTAATATTAAATTACATATTGTTGCATGCTTTCATTTATCTGGCATTGATTTGGCTCCCGTATTAGTTATTGTTGCTTTCTAGCGAAAAATAGAATTCTTGAAGATAAAGCACTTGTAGTTAATTTCAAGATTTTGTGATCTTTATAATTGAATTTCAGTTTTGTTCATGGGTTATGCATCTTAAAAAAAGCAAGTAAAAGAAATAAGAAAAATAGATCTTTGAGATAAGATGTGTTGAAACAAAGTTCTTTAACTATTTGCGTAGTGTGTGTTGTTCTGGTACACTAGGTATACATGATGTGAACAAAAACATTCCATATAATAGATGAATTCCAGTGTCTGAACAATCCCATTCAGATAACAGGTATCTTTCTAGCACATAAATATCTATGGAGAGTGGAAATTCCACAATCATTATTTTATATGAGAATATCAAGGGGTGAAGATATTCTTGTATGCATAATGAGGTGTTTGTTTCTGAAACAGTGGGCTAACCTGTTCCAAGATAAATAAATTATATAAAAATAAAAGTAACGTGTTCATAAATAATTATTTGGCAGAGAGAACAAAAAAAAGGAGGGAGCATTATCAAGCGCACCTACATGTGACTTCTGCCATAGGCAATGTGCATTTGTACAAGAGTGATTTATAATAAAAGCCCTAAAATATTCTGTAATACAATAAATGTCATTACTTTTAATATAATATTAAAATAGTCATAGGCACATGTGAAATATATAACAAGAATTATCTAAAGTACCCCTCTTCTATTTTCTTCCTTTTCACTCTACCAGCCCACTATATCCTTTTGTCTGCAGCTCTGATTCCACCATTTATGTCACCGACTTTGTTACCTCCGCCACAAACTTCACCTCCTCTTCTTCTGCCACCAATTCCACCTTTTCCACCTTTACCTCCCCCTCTACCTTCTCCTCCTCCTCCTTCTCTGTTGCCATCTCTTTCACTTCTGCTCCTCTAACATTACTTCCTCCTGCCCTCCTCTCTTTCCTCCTCTTTGCCTTTTCCTCCTTTGTCATTACATTTTCTTCCTTCTTAAAATTTGACAAGATCTACCACAAAATAGCTAGTAGGGCCATTAAAATTTTATTTTTTTCTCTACAAGCTCAAATATTCAAAAATTGACCCATAAACATGTTAAACTACTCAAAATTAAGAGTGATTTTATTTTAACTTGCTTCTAAGTGTTTTTCAACACTAAACAAACCTTGTACTAATAGTTAATAGTAAAACAGCAGATAGCCGACCGACAAATTTATTGTAGTAAAGGCACAGTAAAACAACATTTTGAGTAAAAGAATCTTCTTCAATATTTATAATGAAACATCTTAACCAAGAAAATAGATAAACAAAAAACATATTAGATTTTAAACACGCAATTATTGACTATTAACTTCTAACTATCGATTGTAACCTATCACATATAAATAAAAGGAGCCACTAGAGCTAGAGAAGAAGGCCTCTAACGCTGAACAATATGGAATCTGCATTGACCTATTTCTTCTATGGCACCATTGTCATGCCCCGATATTTTCAAACTCATTTTTATAAAAAAATATGGCTATTCATACCCCAAACAACACCTCTATCCCCCATTAGCATAGAATTTAATGTATTTTTCATCCGACGCCTATATCCCTTGCGTCCCCCACAATTTTTCACACTAGTTACCCCATCTAAACTAAGAAAAAAAAGATAGCCCTCCTCCAATACCAGACGCACCACACCATTCAACTAGCGAGGTACTAGATCCAGCCCCAACCCTCCCCTCTCTTCTCGCCCTTGATTCTTCTTCTCGGCACACCTCCTCCATCCTGGCAAACTCATGTTCTTCCAACTAGGGAAGCAAAACCCTTTCCTGCATCTTGGAGCCGTCAAGCCTCATCCCCATTCTTGTGTCACCCTGGCCTCGGCCCTAGTGCTATTCCGGTGGATACGCTGGGTGGGGATGGGCTCTAGAAATGCAGAGCTTGAATCATAGAGAAGAATTCTATTCGACATCAAGATCGGGAAGAAACAAGGGGAAGAGTTGCCTTCCACATACAAGCTAGTCGATCCAACCAAAGATGGGGCTGCCACCATCCCATGCACTCCTTGGACCTTGCATGCTGCTGCCACCAGGTATTTTGTGGAGGCCCAGCCATATGACTAGCCTATAGATGTAGTCCTTTGCAGGGATTGTGGAGGATTCTAGTGGTTTACCATGCACAGGACTTGAGGTGCGGTCCATGAAGGGGAGGCTTATCTGGCACCGGGGTATGGTGCTATGGTGAGAGAGGACCTTTCGTGCAACCATTAAAGGCAAGAATAGGTGGGGTAATAATGAGTAAGATATATCTTTTTAGTATAAGGATATGGATTTTGGGATGGGCCAGAGAGTTTTTGTAAAAGTTAGATGGGGTAATTAAGAAATGGGGGATGCAAGAAATTCTTGGGTCTATATAGCCACATTCTTTTATAAATAAAATAGTGAAAATAATTGTTTCAATTTTTTTGTCAAACATTCGACAAGTTATCTTGGGCCAACCGTTTGTCGAACATATGAGTACTAAATTAGAGTACAATAATAATCCAAGTCAAATCATATATTAAATCATACAAGGTCTTACCCAAGTACATGTCTAAATATCTTGATATACACAAATACAAATAGATTGGCACCCACGTGCCTAAAGTCATCTACCTTAAGTAAAAAGACATTAAACATGTCAAGTGGCCTAGCAACATCGTCCTTACCATATCTCCAAAGTCTTAAAGTTACTTTAACCTTGCAAATAACCTACATTACAAGGATACTCAGTATATAAATATACCTAGTGGGATGGCAAAACAAGTACTATATAATAACCATGCACACATGATTAAACTACATCATCACAAAATCATCAACTATCATATTTAATATAAAATATCATTATCACCATACATAAGTGAAATAAGCATAACATTCACAAATGCATTTCTCATTATTTCAGAATCATAACGTGACTCCAAATCAGAAGTCTCCAACTTCACAAGTGCAAGTCAAATGGTTCTCTATAACACAGTAACCACATCTAGGAATACAACATTGCCTCATTAGACTATGAATTACCTACAATCAAACTTCAGGTATTCTAAAGTCTACCCGCTCCATTTACGCTATGAAGCTAAGGCTCACATGGGCTCATAGACCCAAGTGGTTGAAGTTCTAACTTCCATTATCATCGAAACCTCCTATATTGTGTCATGCAAGTTCAAATATCTTTAGTACTCTAGCCCATTTAAACACAACTCCCGGGCCAGGGAAGCGGTTCTACATAACTCCCAATCTTATAGAGCCGAAAGACCTTGATCATTTTTCATATAAAACCCTTCTATCTACATAGCTAAAGATTCACTTGAGGAGTTGAGGAGCCAAGTCACTGAGGGTTCCTCCAACCTCATATATCAAAAGACATCAGTTTTGGGGTATGATACAATTCAAGGATATTCATACACAAAGGTACATCCACCCAATCATAATTAATCACATCACCCCATATAGTTGCAATTCATGCATCAGATACATTCTATTACTTCTTATAATTAGAGCCAAATACATATAACATTCATCACTAACATTTTTCCTGAAAGCAACTTATTATTAGTGAACTCATCAACGTGTCAACTAAGTCACTGATGACCATTGGTAACTCATCAACGTGTCGAAGCCTTGCTAACAGTTGGATGGAAAGGACAATGATCCTCATCGACGCCTCACCGATGCATCAACCTCACTACTAATGACCCACCGGTAACACACCGGTGTGTCGATGCTCATCAATATCAGCACTATCACCTCTGTTACATTGGCAACATCACCAACGTGTTAATGGACATGTCGATGGTCGTGAAGAGATAACATAAATTATCTTAACTTCCTAAAATCACTTAATAACATGACATATCATGATCCATGATCCTTTATTATCTTAACATAATCATGAGAAAATCTTATAATTATCTTTAATATCCTTTAATATCAAGCAAGTAATCAAAACATATCTCATACAATCACTTCAAAATCAAAGCATCGAATCAAGGTTTGCAATTCAACATAAAATCATGATTCATCAACATTAGCATAACATGAATTCACAAAGAACCTTATTTTCATGCTTTCATATCTGATGATTTGATCATTCAAATAATACATGCATATTCTATGTTAAATCATAGTATAAGGTTAGTAATCCGACCTATTTCATGACATAAAATCCAATCTCATAAGCGATGCCAACTATCCCCACAGAAATATACTCATTCCCTTAATTTTTTTTTATTTGGACAGTCCTCAATCTTAGAGTGGTTTTTCCAAAAGAAATGGAGTCTAAAGCCCTTAAAGTCACTTGTTAGGGAAAGAAGACAAAATTCTGGTTTAAAACCGTTGAATTGGATAGTTTTTGGAGTGAAATGCGTTACTACCTGAACCATCGGGGAGGTCATTAACACACCTATGAACAGCCAATAGTAACTTTTGAACCAAGTCACAACTTCGAACGGCCATAACTTCCTCATACAAACTTCGATTAATGCATTCTTAGTGGAGTTATGAAGATCTGTCTGTCTACTTTCTATTTCCAAAATTTTATTTCAAAATTCGTCTTGTATAAAAAGTTATAACCTTAAGAATGAGTAAGGGGTCAGTTCTGCAAGCGTCTACAAGTCATGATAGCACCTCAAGTCTAACTTTAGACAATCATAACTCCTTCATCCAAACTCAAATTTATGTAGTCTTAAATGTGTTATGAAGTTATATTTGTTTAGTTTCTATCTTTAATGTTTAACACTTAAATTCAACCCACATAATATGTTATTGTACTTAGAATGACCAAATGTCAAATTTACTATTTTTCACATGTACTCCAAAACTTTTTTGTTGTTTCATCTATTATAACTCCCTCATCTGAGCTTCAATTTGTGCACTCTTGGAAGATCTACAAAGCTCTTTATGTCTACTATTTAATAATAAAATTTCATATCCAAACTCCATGTATAGAAGAAGTTATTATACCAAGAAGAGCCAAAAGTCAAACTCAATTATATCCACGTGGCCAAGTGTAGGGAATTTAGGAAATTCTCAGGTATTACAACCAGAGATCTCCTCCATCTCAACACCTACACCTTCTTATTCTCCAATGTTGGAAACTCCTTTTATTGATATGCGATAATAGGAAGTTGACAAACGACGATCACTCAGGCTAAAGAAGGTTGGGTCTAAGTGGGTCCCTAGCCTAGCCCTAACCCTAGGCGGGCTTCCAAAAGTTAGACCTCAGCTTGACACTAAGCTGGTTCTAGTGGGCCACAATTTTTTTCCTTTTTTTATTTTTATACTTTAAAAAAAAGTTTTCGAATAAAAAAGTCTATGAGTGTGACAGCTTGACTTTTTACACAAAATTAAAATTCACAATCCTACCAATTTATGTTTAAAAGGGGTCAAGATCAACAGTGTACAAATGTTTAACTTTCAATTAATTTTCATAAGTACAACAATTATAAAATAGGGTTTAATGTGCCCTAACAAAAGTAAGCACAAATATACATAAATAGAGCAAAAAAGAATCTTGACAAATATTCAAAAGCAACGATCCTCGAATTTGTACAAGATATCTTCATAAAAATCAAATCTTGCATTCACACCTTCAACATATGGGGGTGGGTGAGTATAATCATACTCAGTAGGTAAAATTAAATTCTACTAACATACTATAACATAAATTATAATCAAAGGAACATAGAGCATTCTTCCATAAGTTCATGTAATTAATATTTGAAAGTCGACTTGAAATAAATCAAAATATCATTACTAACTCATGCAAAATCCAAATGTAATTTATTTATGAAAAATTGGACAAATCAATCATTCACATAATCCAATAAATTATTCACAAAATTAGATAGATAATTCATTCACATAATATTGTTGATACTAAAGAGACACACCTGTGCTCATTAGGCAATGTGATTAGAATAAAATGGATCTTCCTATGATATCCCAATTTATCGGTGCACCTATGCCTCAATAGGCGGTATCTAGGAGTCATAACTCTGATAGTTCTAAATTTGCATCCCGAAGAACTACCATTCAAATATGATCATCCAAACCTTTCAAAATATCATTCAAATAATATAATAATATTAAAAAGTTTATATTACAACAAAATTCTATTAAAAGGTGTAACAATATATTATTACAGCATCATCACATGCCCTAATGATACCTTTTTTTACATAAATATTTACTTATGACATGAAAGAATTTTGGAAACATATAGCCTAGTCGTAGTACAAAATTAGTAGTTCAGACCCCCTACCCTTACTCTTCAAATTTTTCGTGAGTAGCGGCAAACAAAATCTCTCTTTGAAAAAAGAGTTTCCCTTCAAGTGGCTTGAAAGCGGCGGGCAAAGCCTCCCTTCTTCCTAATACTTTTCTCTCTTTGCTGTCCAAAGGTGGCATGGAGGACCTCCTCTTTCCGAAGAATTTTCTCTCTTTATAGCCCCAAGGCAGTAGGCAAAACTTCCCCTTTCCATGGGACTTTTTCTCTCTTTGCGATCTGAAGGTGGTGGGTAGAACCTCCCATTTCTCTGAGACTTTTCTCTCTTTGCAGCCCAAAGGCTACGAGCAGAACTTCACCTTTCCCTGGGACTTTTTTTCTATTTATTAGCATGAAAGTAGTGAACAGAACTGTAATGTCCCTGAATTTTCTACGATTTTCTATGATTTTCCTGCTATTTTTCTGGTCATTTTCGGTGGAAAAATACAATGCTTTGGCGTATTCGTATTTGTGTATTTTTCCCCGTATTTATACCCGTAGAGTTGGGTGTGGGGCTTAGTCACAGGCCGCGGGCCTCGCTGTGCGCTTACGGCGCAAATTTTGGAGCTATAACGCGTAACCGGTGGGTAAACGCGTATTAGGGACGTAAATGTAAAAATTAAAAAGATTATAAATATCAATCAGAACATCGGATTCCAGTAACTTTTCGACGCCCAGAAACTTTTTCCAGACGTCTAGTGCGTTTTGGGAGAAACCCGACCCAGATTTCGGTCGCTCCGTTCTCCCTCCTCCATCATCGAATTCTGGCAATTCTTGTCCTGATCTGCTTTGCCTCACCACCACGAGTCCATAGACACCGGCTATGACCGCTGCCACGGCCTCTTCGCTCCTACACGAGGTACCGAACCTTTTTCGGGATTTTTCTCTCCTTTAATCCCGTTTTTGAACTGTGGGTGTACGATTTTGACGTCGATTGCGGCCGCTCTCAACTAGACTTATGTTTAGTTGGCCGCTAGGAACCCATAGGCGCTGGCTAGAGCCGCCGCCATGCTTTCTGCGCTCCGCTGTGAGCTGCCAAACTTTTGGTCGGGTTTTTATTCACATTCTTCATCTCACTGTCCGTGAGATTTTTTTGAGACGCCGGGATTTCCGGTCGTCGTCCGGCCACCGGACGGACACCGGTTGGACCCGTCCAGCCTACCTCGACCCAGTGTCGGTAGGGGGTTGTCGTTTCCGACCCCGCCCCGCCCCTATTGCCTTGCTCTGCCCGATTAGACGCTTTGGGTGCGTCTCGGGTCGTTAGCATCGGCGAGCCGTGGGCCATTTGGCCATCGTGGGCTCTGCCCCGGCTCGGCGACAGTGAGGGTCAGCCCCACTTGGCCAATTACACCTCCGCTCGGAGTGGGCCGCTTGCCTCTGCCCTATATCGTGTGAGATGCATAGCCACTGCACTACATGTGTTAGTTGTGGGTGGCGATCGGCGATGTCGCCATTTCGATCGGCCACCACTTCCTGGCCCTGGCCCTGTTGGCCTTATGTGGGCCTTAGGTCACCACTGTCCGACCCATCTCCCCCTAGAGTGGCACTTTTTGGCCGCGTGTGCATGTGGCCACGCATGCATTTTTGGGTTTAGGTGCCGCATTCGCGCCGCCTGACCATCGGTTGGCTTTGCCACTGAGTGGAGTTGACGCATAGCCCTCCACCACCTCTTCTCTATCCTTGAGCGTCGCCCCATGCCCTCCGCCTTTATGTGGGCCTTTGTTGACCAAAATCGTCGCCGTTGGGTGCTGTCCACGGCCGATTTCGACGTTTTGTGGCCGGCCGAGTACGTCTTAGCCATCGGCCGATCTTCTGTGAGTACACATCGTGTTTCAGTCGCATCCGCCACATATGTTGGCACAATATTTCTCCCGGCCGCCCTAGTGTGCCGCCGTGGATCGCGGGTTTTTCCGCATTGATTCTGACACCCTGTTTGGCCGTGATTGTTTTCGGCACTTCTTAAAATCCTCGGGACAGCAGCTCTCTCCACTTGGCAATGGTTTTGACCGCCAACTCCGCCACCGACGCCGCCACCGTCGTGTGCTCGCCATCGAACGTCATGATTACGAGGTAGGGGAGTTTTGAACTCGTAAATTCATGATAGCATGCTTTGAATGAGTAGTAGCATGCTAGGATTGTATGATTCCATGCTTTGGATGTTATGTAACGATCTGATTGCATGATGTACGTGTAAGCACGATTGTATGGTATGTTAAAATGCATATGACATGCATGTTGGTTGTAAGTATGTTGGATGTATGTATGTGCTAGTGATGGCTAGTGTGTTTGTTGGTAAGTTTCGTACGTTGATTGAGTATGTGCTAGTGATGGCTAGCGTATATGTTTGACGTGTGTATGCATGTGCTAGTGATGGCTAGCATGCATGTTCGTAAGTTACGTATGTATGACCGTATGTGTATGTTATACGTATGTGGGAGACATACATATGTATGATGGCTTTTTTGCCTATGGTATGGATATGTGTAAGTGTATGTGGGCAGAGGTATGGGCGATGGACAGTAAGAGGTTGCAGAGGCTTTGTCTGAATTTGGATATGGTTGTGTAAGCGTATGGCAGATGACAGAGGATAAGAGTATGATGGGCAAGGATTAGAATGGATCGGTTTGGGTTGAATTGTATGTGGGGCGATTGTCAGATAGTAAGAGTGTTCATAATTGTACAAGCATAACGTACACATTATGAAGCGAAAAGTAAGCATAATCAGTGAGGTATTAAGTAAGAGGGCGACAACTGGGTTTGGCTCTGAGGAGCTTAGTGTGATGACATTTGTGTACGCTGTTTTGGCCATAAGGTAGATGGCTGAGTATGTAAGACTGTAAGGGTTCGTTGTACGGTGAGGTTTGATCATGATATGGATGGATTAAGTGAAGTCTGCTGCCTGACGAACTTGGGTTTCGGATCGGGCTCAGCTTCGGTTTGATCAGTCGAGGACTGTGAGTTTGTGTGGCATAATTGTACCGCATAATATACTTAATTCAAACTTGAATTATAAGCACAGCTAATGATAGCGTTGTGAGTTTGAGACCTGAGGGTTCGACGGATTAAGTTCCGTGTTTGAGCTAGCCGATAATGAGTCGGCTAAGCATTTATCATGTCTTGCCATGGTGGTTATCCTGCGGGTTGTTGTACGTGTCTTTGTGTAGAGCACCGGACGTCTTTTGCTCTGTTGAGAGCGACGTATGTTTCCGATTTGGTCTGTGTGCTGTATAAGCCCAGACGTTTGATGCTCTGTTGAGAGCGTTGTATGATTCTGCCCAAGAGTGGCCTGTATGTTTCTGCCCAAGTGGCACTGTATGTTTTTCTGCCCAAGAGTGGCAATGACACTATAAGACCCATTATGGTGGGCGATTCTATGGCACTATAAGACCCCTTATGTGTGGGCAATTGTATGACCCCTTATGTGTGGGTGTATGTTTGCGCGCTCAGGTAAGTAGTATCATGGATCTACTCTTACCTGTTTGATCCTGTGCCCCATGAGCACTGGTGTGCCTTACCTTCGGAAAAGTCCATGGCGTCTAGTCACTCCCCGGAGGTTAAGGTGTTGCCCTAGTGGCATTCTTTTCCATCTCGACGCTAGAGCTGATTAGTTGTAATGAGCTTCAGCGGTCGATAGTATGCGTATGTGTACGATTATGAGTTTGAGCACGACTGTAAGCGTTTGTGTATGAGAACGATTGTAAGTATATGAGTATGAGTACAATTGTAAGCGTATGAGTATGAGCACGACTGTAAGCGTATGAGTTTGAGCACGACTGTAAGAGTATGTGTATGAGTACGACCGTATGAGTACGAGCACGACTGTAAGAGTATGAGTACGACCGTATGAGTATGAGCACGACTGTAAGAGTATGAGTACGATTGTAAGAGTAAGACTGTAAGCATATGAATCCGAGCAAGACTGTAAGTGTAAGTTTATGAGCAAGACTGTAAGTGTAAGTTTATGAGCAAGACTGTAAGTGTAAGATGTGCGAGTAAGGTCGCACGAGTAAGTGTAAGATGTACGAGTAAGGTCGTATGAGTAAGTATATGATTGTACGAGTAAGGTCGTACAAGTATGCGTATGTTGTATGAGTATGCGTACGATGGTACGAGTAAGTTTGTAAGACCCTGGATAAGGGTGTTTGTGTAAGTTTTGTTTGATGGCATGTTTTTGGCACAATGGTGCTTTTAGTATGTTTTTGGCACGATGGTGCATTTGGTATGACTTTGGCACGATGGTGCAATTTGGTATGTTTGTATGCGTATGATAATGATGTGCCTATCTGCTTCATGTTTGAGTTGCATGAACGCATGTATTTATGAACTTATTGAGTTCACCGTTTGGGATTTTCCCTACTGGGTATTTTCCTACTGAGTATGAAAATACTCACCCTACCATTTTTAGCCCCGTGGTTCGGGAGGCTTTTGCAGGTGTGTGTTGGAGAACTCCTGGAGATGGATGCTCATTTCAGCGGTGGATTGATTCCCGTTGACTCAAGTATATGCTTGACTCACTGCGAGTTTGTTTGTGCCACGATCCAATGTATTGGGTGAGATGAGACGTTAAGATGTTTATATTCTGGACTTTCATTTGGATTAGTTTGTGGACTGTTATGGGACTTGCACTCAGGGATGCCTGGGAGTGTTTTGTATTTAAAAGTCTATGATCATAGCGAATTTAGTCGTACGTCTGTTTTCGAGTAGCGCCTAATGATATTTGCTTTGGCCGTACGATGTTTGACCGTGTGATGAAAATATTTAGATGGAAAATGGATGTTTAGTGTTTTAAATTATAAACTGTTTTATCAGGTTTTGATTTCGTCATTTTTCCTCCGATTTACAGACGTTATATTGCAAAAATTTTCTGTGAATTTTAAGGAAAATGTGTGAAAAATCTCGGGCGTTACAAGAACCTCCCCTTTCCCTAAGACTTTTCTCTCTATACGGCCTGAAGGCGGTGGACACAATATCCCCCTTTTCCCGGGAATTTTCTCAAGGCAATGGGCAGAACCTCTCCTCCCTAAGACTTTCCTCTCTCTAGGATGATTATATTCCGAAATTGGCCCATTCACGTTGTATAGCACCCTCGATTTAGCTAGGTTCACCTTTGAAGAAACTAAAACGAGTTAGAAATGACTTCAAAATGTAGAAAAGAATGTTTGGAGACTGGGAAAAACTGAGAGGACAAATTGGAGGCGTAGAAAACTGAAGAAGCCCCTCCCACTTTTATAGGGGAGGGTTCCCCTCAAATGTGTGCCACATGGCATACATCCAGTGCACCTTCTACCTATGTACACCACATGGTGCGCACTAGCACATCATGAGCACCAAGGTAGTGCATGGCGTACCACGCAACACGAAGTGACACACATCGCATCGCTCATGCTTTTTAACGTGTATTGGCATCAGCTGGCAATTTCGGTGGTATCACTCCTACTAATGCAAGTTTAGTGGCACCAGTTTCGTCTGATGCAAGTCTAGTGGCGTTAGCTCTGGCTGACATCGCGCTCATGCAATAAATCTATTTCTTTTTTTATTTTTTATTTCAAAATGGATTCCACATTTCAAGCAGCTATAACTTTACCTGAACTAGGGTTTGCGCTTTTTGGGTATCGTTGGGCTTGTATTAACGAGATCTATAAATCAAGACTACACAAAGGTATGTTATCTTGTAATTGTAAAGTGGGGCCTACCCACGACACACATATTGAGGCCTTAGCCTATGATCCTAGTTCGATTTACGTGTTCTTAGGCTCCATACTCTTGTCTCTCCAAACCCTATCGAAGACCTTAAAGTTTCTTTAAAAGAGTAAAGTTTAAAAAGATTCAAATTCAAGTAAAATAGTTATCGGGCCTAAAAACTCGATATGGGCTCAAAAGTTACATTTTCAAAACTATAAAATTTTGGGTTGTTACAATGAGTTTTAATTGGGGCCCCACTAATTGACCTCATAGGGCATAAGATTATAAGTGTTTGGCCTTTGGTTGGGATATTTCATAACCAACTATGATGACTTGTAAGCTTGAAATCTCTTAAAACTATCTCAAAATATACGACCTCCACCCTTCCTCCTTCCCTTCTTTGCTTGAAATATTTTTTATAAAACTTGGGGACGAGCCTACATGCCTTTTGACATCCAGCCTTGGCATGACCCTATTTAAAAAGAACCAACAAAATTTAGGCATAACCAGCATTTTCATGGGCCGGCAAGCCGACCCTTAGAACTTTCACCCCTAATAGTCGCGTAATTAAAATTTCATTTATTTATTTGTTTATCTATTTGGTTTTCTTAGATGTTTCATTGTAGATATTGTGGGAGACAATGTCACTTAGAATGTTATCACACCTGCATGACATAACCATGTAGCCCCAGAACAAAACAACACAAAAGAGGTGTGAGCTTATCCCAGTGAGGGTTTGAATAAGTAATCATACATTAATTAGACTTATTATATGTGATGCATGGTCCATATGTGGAAAATAAGGACATATAAGCATAAGTAAACATAAATATACATGTTCATGTTTATAATATGTTCATATCCTATTATGTTCTCATGTCCTCAATTTGTTATTTCAATATTTTATGAATGGATAATATGATTTTATCCATTGTATGGCCTGAAGGGGAGTGTATTATAAATTTTAAAATGAAGGCAAATGTTTTCATGAATAATGGTTTTAAAATTGGGGGTGTGACACACTCACCGACACATTGGTAACTTGCCAATGAAAAAATAAAATTAAAATAAAAGTTGTCATCACAGTTGTCCAAGAGGTGGTTTGTAAAAAGTGTTAAGGTGTTGGCCTAATGGGTCCTTCATGAGGAGTAGAAGTAAATGACTACTCAAGTTTCAAAAGTGGAAGGTGATTACACAAAAGTGGTATTTACATAATCTTCAAAGGTAATTTAGCATAGTAGCCATTGGCTAAGGGTTGTTGACCTTTGAAGGGTTTTAAGGACTTCATTGTGGTATGAACATCCTGATACAACTATCCATGAGCATCAAAGTATGGTCTTTGCGTTCAGAATGGCATAAAGGGTTAGACACCAATATAAGGGGTTCGAATTTAATTCTAAGGGGTGGAGTGCAGTTTCATGTAGCAATGATCCAAAGGGTGGGGTGGTGATGATGGGAACTGATACAACTATCCATGAGCATCAAAGTATGGTCTTTGCCTTCAGAATGGCATAAAGGGTTAGCCACCAATATAAGGGGTTGGAATTTAATTCTAAGTGGTGGAGTGCAGTTTCATGTGGCAATTATCCAAAGGGTGGAGTGGTGATGATGGGAACATGAGTAATAATACTAAAATTGAGAGTATCTAAGAAAATGTGTAATATGAGAAATTTACTCCATAAAGGAATTATGTGAGATGAATTGAAGATGTAAATTTAGATATAGACAAGTGCAATTAATTAACTTTTCCATAAAGCTCTTGTATTTAATTATAATTTTTTATCATCCTGAGTATATTTTGATATACTCATGTATCCTAGTGTTACAAGTTCTTTAGGTTGAGATGTAGCAGACACCTGGTGGCTTGTGTGAGAACAATGGCAACAAAGTAAAAAGTCATGTTGTTTTTAGGCACATGTGTTTTCATTTTATTCTTTATACTTGTATAAATAAGATATGGTTTGACTTGCAAGGTCGACTTCAAATTGTTGAACAATATTTACCATGTAATTTATGTACTCCCCCCATTCCACATTAATAGCTCCATTTGGTTTTTAAAATTTAACTAAAATTAGTTCAAATTTAAAAATCAAATGGAGCTATTAATATGAGACAGAGGGAGTATTTGTTTTGTATTTTGTAGGTAAAAGCTAAATGTGTCAGCTAGGTATTTGTGACACCTAGGATTTTTGAGGTATTTTATGTGTTTAAGATGGAAGGTTGATTTTTATTTAAAATATTTTATTTTATTTATCGATATCGACAGTAACACGACAATAGTCACATCATGAAGATAATAATGCTCAATTCAAAACTCAAGAAAGTAGTAGTAGTGATCATATTAAAGCTCGTAAAAATAAGTTTATTTGTAAGAATGTATTGAGTTATAAATCAAGAAGTTTCCATCAGTAAGCATTGATACATCAATGATCATGTTGGAGAAAACCTAAATATTTTTGTTGGCAGGTATCAACATGTTAGTGTACATGTTGGTGAAGCCTGGTTTATACTATTGACAGTGTATGACGTGTTGGTAATGACATTGGTAGTTCTATTGAATTCCTCAATATAACTACCAACACATCAGTGAGTTGTAACATATGTGCTAACAGGTTTGAAACTACATAAGAAATAGTTACACAGTTTTTCGTGCAGTTATGTACCAAAATTCAGTTACTTTACTCCCCTATAAATGCCCTTCAATGCCCTATAACCCTAACCTTTTTGGAAGATGGCTTTTAGTCAAAGTAGAGACTTAGGGCATGCCAAAGTTTGGATGAAGGGAGAAAAGGATGGAATTCTAAACACCTTGTATATTTCATCGAGAGAAAAGGTCAGATTGCTAACTTTGTTACCATTTTTAAATGGATAATTTTGATCAAATTATATGTTTGTCGATGTGTTCTAATGCATGTTGTAGTTATTTTCTAAAAATTATGTCTTGCTTAGAATAAATGATAGTATTTTTTATTTATGATGATAAAATGATAAAAATCATGGATTTCATGAAGGGTTTGAGGATCAAGTGATGCAAGAATCATGTATATTGTATGAGAGCATTGGGATAACTAATATTGTCTCTGTTCATTTTCTTACGATGATCCACACGATTGTTGATATGTCAATGATGACATTAGTGTCTAGAGGAAGATGAATAATACTGACATCGACACACAATGTTGTATCGGTGTTAATCTAGTCATTGGCAGTGTGACCAATGCATCGGTTGTGGCATCATCAAGATGAGCTTCCACAAACGCATCAACGAGACGTTAGTGGTCACCAACTGTAACATCCGTAAGTTTTTTTATATAATTTTTTTATGGTAAAAGTTAGGTTTATTAGATAGAGCTCGCTGAGACGAGTTTAATGAACCCAAGAACGCGCGAAATAGAGATCGGGAGTAAAAGTTACGGTATCGGGAAGCATATTATATGGGCGGGAGCCAATTTAAAAATGTGAGATAACTTATCCAAATTTGGTCTAGTATTGAAGGGCTTGTTAATACGAGTCCATCGGTATAAAGAACGCGTAATTTTGATATCGGGATAAAAAGATATAAAAATTTTAAATTGGGTCCTGCCCATATAACACGCTTCCCGATACCGTAACTTTTACTCCCGATCTCTATTTCGCGCGTTCTTGGGTTCGTTAAACTCGTCTCAGCGAGCTCTATCTAATAAACCTAACTTTTACCATAAAAAAATTATATAAAAAAACTTACGGATGTTACACCAACATTCTAGTTGATACATCGGTGAGGTCATCGATGGTGAATCGGTTCATGAATTTCAAGCATGATTTCTATCACATTATAAGTTATTCATGAGATATATAACATCATGGTTTTCATGAATGGTGGATATGTATCTACATGTATGATATTAGGGTAAGTAAATTCCCTTATGCCAGCATGTGTGAATTCTTATAATGATTAGTCAATGGTCAAGCATTCAACACTTAAGGACAAAGGATCCTAGTGTTTATTGGCTCCAAAAGTAAGTTGTCTTGGCCACATAGAGGAACGATATTGTGTAAAATAGGATCATGGTCTTCTTGCTCTCCAAAAGTGAGGTTTTTGTTTTTGGAGTTTTCCCCTGGCTTGGGAGTTAAGTTCCAACGGATCATAGCATAAAAAGATGAATAATCTAGCGCAACACAATACATGAGGTTTTTTTGATCAATCATAGAAGTTAAGATCTTGACCACTTCGATCCATGAGCCCTTGTGGCCCTTCGCTTCATGGCATAGATGGAGTTGGGCATTGGCTTCAGGAAAAGTTTGAAGTCAAGTTGTGGTAGATCATAATATAGCGAGGGTGGTTGGACTCCTAGATGTCTCTACCAAGTCTTAGAGACCTATGGATGTGCAGTTCAGTGAGGGTGGTTGGACTTCTAAGTGTTGTTGTATTGTTAAGTAATTCTTAACTTTGATTTGCACATATTTGATGATTGTGTATGATGTATAAAATTTTATTATATTATCATTGCATGTGGTTCTTGTTTAGCCATCTCATATTCGTATACTTAGCATCTTCATGATAAATGTTCTCCTAAAGAGTAACAGGGTATAAGGCTTGGTGTGCAAGGCAAGGATGATAATCAGACTCATTAGCAAGTGTAGGATTTCTAAATATTTTCTTAGTTGAGCATTTAGATGGTGTGTATGACTATAGGCATGTGAGTGCCAATTTGTTAACATTAATATGTATATTATGTGTTCTAGACATGTACTTGGGCAAGACCTTATTTAGTTTATAATGTGATTTGACCTTGATTACTATTGTACTCTAATTTGGTATTTGTATATTCGAAAAATGAGTGGATCGCACCTCAAGATATCTTGACGAATGTTTTGTTAGAAAAATATATGTATTTTCATTGTGTTATTCATGAAAAATGGATTTCAAAAATCTTGGGGCATGATGGTATTAACATAATTGATGCTTTGTTTTGCATTTAAAAACATGGAAAATGTATATTTGTGTTTCCATATTTCAATGAATTTAGAAAATAAATTTAAAAATCCCAGGTTTTGACAATTATAGCTTCTCATTAGTATTGATTGTTATTATGGTTATCATCGCTTCTCATTAGAAAGGATAGTTGCTATGCCTTCCACTTTTTTTTACAAAGTTGTACCCTTATGATATATTAAATAAGTTCATTGGTAATCATGAGTGCATGTAAGACTTGTATGGTTATGAATATGTGTCGCACCAGGGGATTTTGGAAGCATATAAAAATCATTTAATAAAAATATCGGAGTCCACCCGAGCCTGCGACTGGAGCCACTAGCCATAAACGATAATAAAATAATTAATTTCCCATGAACTATCATCCATGTACAAATACACAAGAGAAAAATAATAAAGAGAGTTCTTACTTTGTGATTTTTATGCGATTCAAAATCGTTGAAATCACCTCGATAATACTCAAATTAGGCCTATCTACCCACACACTAATGCTTTGTCAGGTCCTGCAAGGTCTAGGGGGTAGTGAGTATTTTAAAATACTCAGTAGGAGAGTTTATACTATCATGCATGAAGTAAACACATGGCAATTTCACAACACATAACATATATACTATTTTTCATAAAAACATGATGTTTTAATTTCACCCAAAACTACCCCTAGAGCTTCTTTTTAAGTATCGAAGATACTCATAGGGTTTGCAAGCTCTCATGTATTTGTCTCGCTTTAGTGACTCGATCACCATGCTTATACATATTTTCGAAAAAAATCTTGAGAATCCTCCTTTTAACAAGGACGAGTTCTCTAAAATAGTCTTTCAAACATTTTGTATTTATAAAGAATGAAAATAGTGGTGAAGCTAGATTTACTCTATCTCACATGCTTCAATGTGTATAATTCAAACCAAATTCTATGGATAAACATTCGATAAAACTATTATATACGAGGCAATCATAACAATCACAGTATATAAAACATATCCACTCCCAAAGGATAATCATTCAACTAATCAAATATACATAATATAATTATAACCATATAATATATAATTCATATCTTATCTCAATCATTAATCACTCAACAAATTGAATATATGTGCGAAAATCATAAATCATAACTTAAAAGTAACTCTAACACATAATATGCAAAAGTCATATAACTATTAAGTTAAAAAGATAGCCAAAGTCAATAATCATGCCTTAAGAAAGGATAAAACCCCTACCTCTCTCTCTGCGTGAGTTTGTAGACGATGTGCCGGACCCCATATATTTGGACATCCACTTTTGGGGCCTTAGAGGTCTCCAACCAAAAAAATAACCCCACCGCGACATCTAGCACGCTTGATTTAGATAAGAACACCTCTTGAACAACTCAAATAGGACTTAAAATGACTTAGAACGAGATAAATGAAGTTTCAGGATTGGGAGAGAGAATAACTGGAAAATTGGAAGCTCACGTGCGTTTATTAACAGTTGGAGGTGGTTATGAGGCTGCCATGCATCACATGCATGGCGCATGATGCGGGGCCCAACCCACGTGGCATGCAGCTCCACGCGGCGGTGCTACGCAATGCTCCTGCAACGTGCCCCGCACTAACACGTGTCATCATTGGTGTCAAAGCACTGACACCGGCTAGCGTAATAAATAATATTTCTATTTTTTTTTCAAAAAATTCAAAAACTTTAAATGTGCATAACTTTCTCTCCTGAACTTGATTCACGTGTTCTTGGTACCATTGGGCTCGTATCAACAAGACATGTAAAACTAGACCCTATATGGGTAGGTTATCTCGCACTTTTTAAGTAGGTCCTACCAATATGGCACGCTTACCAAGAATATTACTTTTGACCCCGGTGTCCAATTGATGCAGTTCAAGGCTGTTATGCTCATTTCTCCAAGATCTAAGACATCCATAAGAAAACCTACCAAATATTTGCATCTAAATAATTTACAATTACCAAAAACTTGTAAAATAGCTTTATTAGAGGCAGAAATAGTACCAAAAATTTATGGTCATTACAATGTGAGTGACACACATATGGCACCTTACACAATGATGTTGTTGGACTGCATAAGCTGCTACATAATATGAGTATTATTGAGTCCCGTTTATATGAGCCCAGGCTCACGCGCGCCTACATGCGCACGGGCTCTATAGGCCATCGGATTTACATCCAGCGGCCCATAATACTCACGGGCATTTAAACCCGTGAGTATTATGGGCTGCCAGATGTAAATCCAATGGCCTATAGAGCCCGAGCGCATGTAGGCGCGCATGAGCCCGGGCTCATATTAACTTTTCCCATTGTATTAATGTATCCTATAAGTTTAGAAACAACTACAAGTTGTTGTAGAAGAAGGATCCAAATTTGTCGTAACACATTCAACTAATAGTGTACTCTAAGTCGTAATAGGTAGTAATTATGGTGGCAAACTTTCCAAACATTTACAACCTTTGAGGGAAACATAGAATTTGGTAATAGTTTGAATAAGGATTACATAAGTAATCTACCCTACTACATCTGCATAATAAAAATGAAAAAAAAATTTATGTCATTTTCATGCCCAAAACCTTTAGATGAATGTAAAATACAAATCAAATTAATCATGTGATTTGTGTTTCTAATATAACTTTGAAAGGACGCAACGAACTACAATAGACTATCTAACTATCTCCAAAATCTCCGCTTAGTTACTAAATAGAGGTCATCTAATAGTGACAAAGTAGCTTCATTGTTGTTGAAATCAAATAAGAAAGTGATCACCTTAGACGAAATTAATTAAAAATTATCATGTTGCATATGAAAGGGCTACTTAATAGAAATGAAAATAATTTTTTTACATATGAAAGAGGCTCTAGAATGAAATGAAAACAATTCTTTATAAGCGTATAATGACGGTTCCAAACAAAACTGGAAAAAAAAATTGTTTGACTACAACTTAGCTCAAAATATGTGTCTATCATGATGATCAATATCTTAGTAGTTATGGCTTGTCAAGAATAGCATGAGACGTTGTAAAATAATATATGCACATAGTAAAAGTACATGAATGACATTGCCCATCAAGAAGGCCATTTGTTCACAAAGAAAAACTAAATTTTTGAGGAAATAAAAAAATCATCTCCATGAAGTATCATGTCATTGAAAGAACTATGACAAAACATAATATTTCTCGGAGAGGTTACCTGGTGAACCATACAAGAGTTCATGTCATTGAATTGCATTTAACTATTTTATTAATTCTTCTATTTAGGTAATTCTTTTTATTATTTTTTATGAGATTTTTGTCACTGTCGAATGATGTTAGAAGTTCATCTAACTTAACTTCACCAACTTCGACATCAAAAGAAGTCTTATTCCCATCATTAATTCTTACAAAAAAATTTATTGTAAAATGCTTATCACCAACATATCTAAAAATTAGAAGGTTAAATTCTTTCAAGGAGGGGTTACTAATAAATTTATGTCAACCATATTTCAGAAAAGCCTCATTTCCCCACCTTCTTGGTGGCTATTTAATTGATTCCATAATTTATGTTGAATTTTAGAGAAGTGTCAAAAAAATTTAAAGAAAATATTCAAATTAGTTGATTAAAAAAATACGAAGTATAACTATTCAATGAAAAAAATTAGTTGAGAAAATCGAATCAGTTTTTAGTTATTGATAAACTCGATTATATATTCCAACATCATTGGAAAACCATAAAAAAGTCTAAGAAAATTCTTTAAATTTTATAGTTATACTTCTATATATATCATCCATGTGTGGAACAATAACATTATTGTAGCCAAACTAGTATCTTAATACATTAAAATCTAGAAAGAAACAGGGGTAGTCAATTTGTCTATGCACCTCTATTGGCTTTGACACAAAATTAATAAACAACAAACAGGCTTCCCACCTTTAAATTACACTGAGCTAAATTTAGAGAGACTTTAACCCAATAAAAAAAGAACTAACTTTTGCTCAATAAACCATTAGTTTAATAAGATTATAGCCTAGTTTGATTGTTAAGAATAACAATAAACTTTGTAAAGAAAAAAATATACACACTAAAACAAAATAGCCAGTTGTGCATTCCCTGTTCTAATACACTAATATAGTACACCTTTTTTTTATGGGTAACATGTAGAGTGCCTTTTTTACTTCAAGAAAAAAAATATTTTGCTAAATTTTTTCTCAATTTTAAAGATTAAAAACAAACTTTTACACAATGCCACCTTATGCCTTTCAACTTTTGCCAACCCTGACTTATTAATCCTATATGCCCTGCATCATTAGGCCATCCTCCACTAAATCAAATAAAGAAAATCTCTTCTTCCTAACAAAATAAAGAAATTCTCTTTGGTGCACTTGCTGATGGAATGTGCTACTGCCTGAAGTTTTGGAGAACAATAGAGGTTATCTTTATATGAATAAAAACAATGATTTAAGTAGATAATTTAAAGGCTTTTCTCCAATTACCAACTCCTGCCAATGTCAACGACATCACATCCAAAAGGGATTTGTGAGATTCTCCGTCTTTTGTCTATTCTACTTGTCTCTCCTACCATTCTTCAGGAAATTCTTCATATCCTTCCTAAAAAAACACTAGTTTCTGCCAGCAGGAAACTCTTTTGAACTCAAAGTACACTTGTTTAATCCATGGACAAATCAGAATCTGAACTTGAAGAGAAGACGAAACGTATATGATACGGATGTGAGATATCCAATCCTCAACAAGTAAGACAAGAAAAGAAAAACCAATGAGGCTTTGGATTATAATTTATACAGCACTCTTAGACATTGGTGATATATAATAGTATTTTAATCACTTCTAGAAGATTTACTCGTTCCATTCAATCCTGATTAAGATCTGACTTGTATGTGTGGTCCCTAACACTAATATATCATACTCAAATTGATAATTTAAAATATATACTTGTACTTCTTTTTTTTTTTGGTCTTCCTCACTTTTCTTTGAAGACTAAAATATCTGGAAACTCCATGGTCCCCAGCATGGTGTTTTTGTCAAGTGATCCTTCACCTAATACAAGGCACACTTGATCCTTAGTCAACCATAAAGGAATGTTGGCCAGCATCAGCCTAATGTTTTGTGTGTTTGAGTGAGGGGAGCATGAAGTTATCACAACTTAAATGTATAATAACAAGTTGCTTACATGTTAGATCCAGCTAAATTTACATTAACGTATGAGCAAGGAAGGTAGTCTTGATACCGTTTGATACATCGATGTATACAGAGGCGGATATATATCACCGATACCTTGGTACACAGTGAGAGGGGCTTAAAAATTACCGTGTAAACTCAATGAACATGATCAGACAGTAATAAAATTTTTAAATATTAAAAATCTTCAAAGGAAAGAATAGTACAAGGTGCTTAGTGATTCAAAAAAATACAGTATCACATTGATATCAGCTGATACGCAAGTTTGTTTCCTATTGGAAGCTGCAACTTTATATTATATGTTTAGGCTGATTACAACTCTTCAGACGAGTTGATAAAATTTCCCATGAATAGTTACCAAATGCAGTACCATGTGTGATATACAACATATAATACTTGCAATCTTAACATATAAGTAACCAAAAAAATCATATTAAAAATAGAATTACATACATGACGCAGTCATGCTTCATGGCAAAAACAGTTAAATGCTTGGATATGACGGCAACAAGCTGAAAATTATAAATGGGAAATGAACAGGATCAGATATCAGACATCATCTGCGGGTCGTAATTTCTCATTAGTATCTTAAATTTATAATTAGAATAGTGACATTTACTTCTTACTGTTGGCCAGCCAGCCCATGCAAAATGGCATCAATAGAGCTTACCTCGTGCTTAGAAGTTTTTCCTTCAAGTATGAATTATTGTGTCACGGAAAACTCTTCCATCTGATATTTTTAGTTGTAATGAAATTTATAATTATATGTATATTTACATAGATATAATTTTTTTCAAGACTAATACTCCCTCAATCGCAAAATAAGCATCCTGTTTGAACTAAAATTAGTTCATTTTGAAATACTAAATAGAACACTTATTTTAGGATGGAGGAGGTACTAATCATCTCAAAATCTTTTTACGCATTGTTTTTCATTTTTCGGCCTACATATTGTAAATTAAGCTTATGAATAAATTTCAATACTAATGATCAGTCCTCTCAGTATGTAAGTGTTCTTTGATCAGTAATCAACAGCCATTTCTTCCGTAAGCCGATTTAGTTGTAAAGGGTTCATTACCACTGATTCACAAGAAGATTGTTGGGTGGAAGAATACATGTATAAACCTTCCTGTCTGTCTCTTGAATGATTCGGAAAGACAGATCACCAATAAAAAAACCATTGAAGGAAATAACATTTTTTAAAATTTTCTTTAAAAATGATTAAATGATAAGAAGGCTCCAACCCGCTAACGATTTCTAACGAATTTGATCTTCTGTATATGATTCTCTTGACAATTTGAAATGCAGAAGAAATCACTATTTGCGACATGCTAACATACTTGATAGCAATTATACCTTCTTCTGGTAAGCGGGAAGTACTTTTCTTCTATATGAAACTTAATCTTATTGGTTAATTCCTTTCTGATTGAAAGTGAACACCAAATCCAACTTCCTTGCCAATCGGAAGACTGCATCTGAGTTGCATAATCATATTGCTGAGCAAACTGCATATTAAACTTTTAGAATGATGTAAGCCATTTGCTGCTATAAATTACATATAGTTTTCATATGCAGTCATACCATTTGCTGGTTTTAGGTCAACTTAGTCCAAACAATTTCAACAATTATAAGGAATTTTTCTCATCATTCTCACTGTCAACATCAGAGACATTTTGACAGTGAAAGAATGAACACAAACCACTTGTGGATTTAACAAGGTTTGGATTGACCAGAACATTGTATTACAGTATTAACTTATAAATTAATGAAATGTACATGCAAGATGCCCTTCTATGAGATGTTGATAATTAAGATTTCTTTATTGGTAAAAATAAACACAAAGAAGCGCTTCTTTTGTTAAATTCCCGTTAATGTTAAGCAGATAGCTAAGGTGCAGATTGAAAAGTGGGCGAATGAGATCAGGGGCTTAGGTAGCAAATCATAGTTGCCATGGTGTTAGGATTTTGGGCCTATTCAAAATGCGTGGATGCGAATTTGATCTTGTGAATTCAGGTCCAGGTTACGAAATTTCACAAGTAGGTTAAAAATTTGATGCCCCGGCAATTTTCTTCGTAATCCCCCTACGTCCCCACAACTCCATATATTGGTAGGGCGAGAAAAACTCCACCCGACCCAAACCCGACTCCCCTACAACATACCCAACTAAAATAGGGTTAAGATATGGATTTTAAAATTCAAGGTGGCTATTTAGACCTTGTGTTTTTTTTCCTGTATCCCCCAAACAAAAGAAAATTCATATTTCTTTTTTTACTTCTTTCTCCCTATCTCCCTTTTCCTTTTACCCATACTTCCCCCCGTACATAAACCCTATCATCTTTCCCTTCTCCTCCGACACCAACTCTGACGGTTGTTGGCCAAATCCGGCCGCGACCAACACGCGATCGCATCTAGCGACCAACACGCGATCGCATCTAGCGACCAGCACGCAGCCTCGGCCAGTGGCCATTGCTAGCATTGGTGCCGACACCGGAGAAGAAGAAAGAAGTGGAGAAGAAAGGAAGTGGGGTAAAAATGAGAGATGTGGGAGATTTTAATAAAAGATGGTGGGGTAAGAGAGCAATGGGGGACACAGAGAAAAAAAAAAAAAGGGGGTCTAAATAGCCACATTTTTTAAAATTTTACCTATTTTAAAAATAGAGTTCGATCTAAATTTACCCACATAACCTGTTTTTTTTTTACTGATGTCATGGCCCAAGGTGCAGCATATTAGAAAAAAAAAATCTTAGAATTATATTTTCTCTTAGATTTTTGTTTTATTTGATAGTCAATTGGTTATCTTTGGGACTACTATAGTTCTAAATGTGCGCAATGCTGCAATATTATCTCTCCAACTTTCATTTTCTAAAATAACATAAAAAGTGTGGCCTTGATTTATAATGTTGCAATACATATAAATCTTTCTATATCTTTCCCATATAAAAATAAGGTATAAAATACCAATTTAACAAAAGAAAATTCACTTGAGAAAAAAAATAAGGTTTGCATACTCAACCCAACCCGACCCAAGTAGGGTTGGAGTTTACATTTTTAACCTATTTAATAAGTAGAATGAGGTCAAGGCCAACCTGACTTTATTCTTAATCTTAATAGTAAAAACTAGTTAATGTCAATTGGAATGATTCACATAAATAATAAGAAAATATCAAAAACCCCCTCAACAGGACACTATTTACTCAAATCTCAACTTCCTCTCTTTCCTTTCACATAACTCAAATGAAAAAAATTATTATTCAAATAAAGTAAAAAAACACCTTTTAGGGCTTCTAATCGGCATCATTTAACAATGACAAAAAACCCTAGGATTCACCCATGCCCTTGGAAGTTTTATTTAGGGCTTAAAAAAAACCATCTTCTCACTAGGGATGTTAATGGGTAGTCATTTACCCGCAACACCTGCTCACCTGATTCGAAATTCGTGGGCGGGTAATTGATAAATGGGTAAAGGGTAAGCTAAGTGGGTAATTTTACCCACTCATTTATTATGTAGATAAGGTATGGGTAACCCCTTATCCATACCCGCTACCCATTACCCATTTTAATATAATATATAATACTCATTACCATAGAGACCCATGTTTAGATATACTTATAATTTACCCACTACCTCAACCCAACCTAACCCAGCCCAAAGGCCCAAAGCAAATACCCCATAACCCCACCCCAGGCCAAAGAAACCCTAAAATCTAATTTGCACTGCATTTTCTTTTGATCGACTAAGGGGCTAGCAAAGGGCTGTGGTGCACCAGTGCAGGGCTTCTTCTCCATTAATTTCTTACAATCCTTCATCTAGTTGCCTCCCTACTCTCTTCCAGTGATTGACTGGGCTGCCTCCCTGCTCTCTCCAGGTGATTAACGAGTGATGGCTAGGCGACGTCAGGCTTCCCTTCCGTTGCATCGCTGACCCACTTCCCTTCCACCCCCTACTTCTCCTGGCAATTGAAGATCCCAGCCCCTACTGCACTGCCCCTGAGTGTTGCTGCTAAATAATTTCTAGGTATGTTCTACATGTTGAACATCATTTCTTCCACCTCCAACATTTTTTGTTACAGTTTTCAAATAGCCTAATGTTATCATTACGTGTTTTTTTTATAGAGTCAGGCCTAGACAAGTTTTGTTCATCCTCTTTTCTTATGCTATCATTAATGTGGGGCATTGTGATTTTGGCTTTCATTATGGTCGATTATGCTACATCAGTAGTAACCCATTTTTTAACATATGGTACATTTTACATGTCAAACATCATTTTTCTTCTTCTTCTTCCAACTCTCAATTGCAACAATTGTAGCGTATAGTCAAATTTGGAAGCAAAAAAGTTTATTCTTTTGATTATCAAGAGTCCTTTGTTTATCTAATTTATTTTTTTATTCTATGTGTTTTGTTGCAAAGCTACTAGTTTATTTTGATATTATACATTTCCATTCATCTATGCATAACCCATAGTGTTTATTTTGGCTTGCAATAATATGTTGGATTTATTAATGAAACTTATTGCTCATATGCTTTTTTCATTGATTACAATTTGTAATAATATGTCAAAAAGTATCAATCTTGGTGAGGGTGGCAATAACAATGTTGTTGATGAATTGAATTTTTTATTCATTAGATAAACTTTTAACATATATATTTGTTATTATCTTATTTATTTATTGATTGGTCATTTACCCGTTACCCGCCCATTTACCCGATGGGTAAAGAGTAATGGGTAAGGTATAAGTAATAAATGTAGAAATGAGTAATAAGGTATGGGTAAAATTTTTGAAAACATGGATATGGGTAAAACCTTACCCGACCCATACCCTACCCATTGACAACCCTAACCATAGCCATATCATAAAATGCAACCATATTTTCCTGCCACATGCAATAGCAACAAGAAAAACACAATGGTGTTTTCAAAAATAAAATAATAAATATATTAAAATTTTAAAAGAAGGGTATTTTGTCTTTGGGCCAACTTTTTTCTTTTTCGAAAGGTCATTTCAAAGATTAAGATTTTGGTAATTTAAAAAGCTTTATCCTTACATGACCCTTATTTATAGCACAGGCCCTACACCCATGTGGGGTTCACATGGGGCCAACACCATCAAATTGACCAATGGAGTGGAAAAGTTCCAAGCCACTGGCAGTTCGTAGCATTTTCATAAATGTACTTTTAAGAACTTCCACCCATTTGAAACATGGTTATGATTTACAACATGCAATTTTGCCCATCTCCATTTATCAGACAATTGACATGTTGAACATTATTATTTATGACGGATTAGTTTAATATGTTTGAGAAAAGTGGACATTTTTACATAGGCGCATGCTAAGACGTTGTCCAAGCACATTGCTTCCAATTCATGCTAGGACAATCAAGAACTAGAGCATGCCACAAAGACTAAGTTGGGCATCCCATGTACTGGCGTCAAGAACATAAGGCCAAAATATACAAAGCTAACATTCTAGATCATCGAGCTTAGTAGGAAGGTTGGGTAGCCTTGGACTAGCACTATGCTCAAAGCATGGCCAAACAACGCTCAAGACTGTTTTTGAATTTGTTAATATCCATGGCAAAACTGAACCACAAGGTATAATAAAAGGAAGCTGATATTTTTATTCTACTTTTTCTTACACCATAAGCCTACTCTCCAAACAGACAAAAAAATATATCTAAATAGATAAAAAAACCTCTATACTGTCAAGTATAAAACCATATCAATCACCCTAAATGTACTATGAGATAATAAACCTTCCACCCAAAAGAGCAATTTACCCCATCGTTATAGTAGCAAACTGTTGCTCTAGCAAACGGAGTTGCAATCACCCAGGACAAGAAGTGTCAATAGTAAGAAACCATTCCATTCAACTAGAAGAAGACTGAACCAAACATCTACCTAACTAGATGCCCATGCATAACAAACAAGAACAGCTGACCATCATCATCAATCGCAGTAATTTACTGCATCGCACGTCAATTGGTTAGATATTTCTCTTACATGTCTTTATTTCCAATTCCATACCTATTGTATCAAAGGAAGGCGTGAATGTGCCAAAGCAGAAAATGATACAACATTATCTGCACATATTTAGAGCAGAAATCTTATATTGTTACTCACTGAGCAAATATAACATCATGATTAATACTACATCCAGTCAACTGCCGAACATTTTCAACCTCAGCAACCCAATATTCAAAATTTTCAAGGTGACAATTCAGTAGTAAATTGTATTTTCTCCAAACAAAGTCTATCCTTCAGCAACTTTGTACATAACTGACATATTCCCTCCGTCCCATATTAAGTGTCCAATTTGGGGAAAAAAGTGTAAATTTTATGTGAGTTGACCACAAAAATACAAAAATGTAACTAACTCATCACCATACTTGGCACAGAAAATTTTTCCACACCTTTTCTGACTTAGATTCCCATACTATGGGAAGAAGCATATTAGAAGCTTTCTAATGGGTAGGATAATGGGAAAAAGAGCAATTAATGTAGGACAAGTGGTTTTTTTTAAAATGAGACAATTAACATGGGACAAAGGGCGTACAACACAGCTCCAGAAAGTTCAAACCACCAATACATGGCATTGGCCTCAACAAGCCAATCAAGGAAGGGATTGTGCAATAAGCTAATTACCCAGGATACCTCAATAACGCTACAGATCCAGGAGACAAACATAACAAGCACCTTATGGTCAAATTTTACGCAATAATTCAGAAGCTCATGATATCATTCATAAATACGGATCAGCTTCAGATATAGGACTTCTACACTCAAAGCTTATAACCCTGCTAAGTAGTTCAAATTTGCAGTTCATACCCCACCTTCCTATAAATTATGAGTTAATCATATTGAAGTGGAATCTGGATAGCTGCTGTGGGATAGTGGAGATTACCGGTCCATATCTCTGCAGTCATATCCAACAAGTAAATAGCCATTTCGCAACACCCCAACAAGGTTTTTATGATAAAAGAAGCAAAACATGAAAGTAAAGTGCTCACCTGAACATTATCATAGAGTTCAAAAAGTGGAACAGCAAGAAGTTTTAAATTTTTTGGCACTGCAAAATACTCTCTTTCTGACAGGTGAACGAGGAAAAGTTTTTTACACTCCTGAACGAAAAAGATCATTTTCAGACGAAGTTTCCAGAATAGCCAAATAAAAAGATGTGAACTTAGATGCATCAGACTTCACCTTGGGTTTTGTAATGTGAGGAGGACAATAGGGGTACATAACTGTTTCAAAGTTTGGTCTCCACCAGATAGCAACACAGTCACCAATCTGCAAAAGATCATAGTGATATAACATAAAGTCCAATTTTAAAGAAAGATGAATTGCCTTGTAAGTGGCCTCCGCTCAATTTGTCTATGAAGTCCAAAGTGATAATTTACAAGCCAATAACATAATTAACGTGACTGGCTAATAGTTCAAAATTGTTTGTACCATGTAAATTTAAGTTGAAACCCCTCATTCAAAGTAAATGCATGTGCAGGTCAAATACAGAGCACAGATCCCTGTACTTTAGTGCCTGCTAGCTATCTGATGCAATCATCCTCTTCTTTAACAGAGCTCATCAGCAGCACCAGAAAATTGAAACCAAGACATCATGGCAAGATGATAGTCATCTTGTCACTTTGTAAATAGGTAATCTCTCCCATAAATATTGAAGTTAACACTTCAGATGCGGAATAAATTATAATATTCAACTAGAAAGGATCTAGGAGAGTAACCAAACTGCCGCTAATTCTCATGTACTAATTAGACCATCATAATTATTCAGTCAAAAGCTAGCAAATACTCCATGATGCCAGACAGTGTCCGAGCAGAGAGAAACGGGGGATGGGTAGAGACACGGGGTAGAAGATAGGCCTTGGAATCCACCAAGGTTTCTGCCAGAGTCCTCCAGACAGAGGTTTACTGGAATCCACCAGTAAGAGCGTTGGAGTCCACCAACTGAGAAGAAACTCTTCAGAAATTCAAATCATTGTTCCCTATTAACAAAAATTAATGCCTTTTTGTAGGCTTACGTGAAGTCTTTAATTGGAAATAAACTACTGCACAAGAAATTCTAAATATGACATATATCCAAATCTAAAATTCTGAGTTGATTAGAATAGTCTTCTAAATAAAACACCTAAATCCTAAATAACCCAAATTTAAAATTCTTAATATTTATATCTTTCAGCCGCATTAACAGAGGCCCACTATAGCCTCCACACCACTCCCACATACTAATGGTAAATAGACTCCAACCAAATAGAGCAATTATATTCCCAAATTAAAGTTTGCAGCTACCAATCCAAAAAATATATGCACCTAAATCAAACAAAAAAAGGTCTTTTTTCCAAAAAAATTTAAAAATATACAAGTTCTTACAGTTTGACAAGCAATATTTCCCAGACGTCAATACAAAAAGAACCCAATAACATTAAATACGCTAAGAAAATGTTGGAAGGAAAGAGACCGGGCTTACTTGCCAATTTGGCTGAAGCGTTGTTGCATTAGCAGCCAGTTTGCTTGAAAGTTTTCGTTTCAAGCCTTCAATTTCTGAAAATTAAATTATATATCAGTCAAAAGCAGCCAGTTTGCTTGAAAGTTTTCGTTTCAAGCCTTCAATTTCTGAAATTGAATTATATATCAGTCAAAATGTAAAGGAAACAAAATTTGGGAAGAGAAGCATAACTTGCAAAATGTTTAACCAAACTGACCATTTTCTCCAGGTTTCAAACGGCCGCCAGGAAGTTTGCAAAAGGTGTTCCCAATTTGAAGTAAAAGAATGTGGGGATGGTTGTGCTCTTGTACCTGCAAATAATCTCCAATATAAATTATACTCAATAATAGGAGATACGATATTAACAAAGAAAATCAACAATAAATAGATGAAGGTAAGACTCAGGAGGAAGAGGTCTCAGTTACAGTCAACTAATTAGCTATCATATTATATAGGGCTAAGAGAGAGAAGCCGAGATTTCAAATTTCAAATACACATATATCTGACTATTATAACCTAACAGCAAGAATTTAATCTTCCATCTCTAAACACCGATAAGGAGGGTAGTGCAGTCTTATAATCATCTACATCTAAAACTCAAGCAGATAATCAATAATAATATATTTTGAACAATATTCCGAGTATCATATCAGATGCACCAGAATTTCCATCAACAAAATTATCCAGACACTTCACTCACTAATGTTTCTCATTGATCCAAAGATCATTAATCTTAAGTTCCCATCTCTCCCAAGCACCATACTGTAAGGGGAGTTTACAAATGCTATTCTGTGAGCTACCAAGTCAGGAATTTGGCCTTGACACAACCAGGGTAGTAATGGAAAAGCATACAGAACATGTCAAGAATAAGAAGTGCAATGTCCCATATTCATCAAGAAACAAAAAGTCTAGCTAGCTCTCTGGAAATTTTGACTCTAAGAGACCATATACGCTCGTTTCTAAATACAAATCTGTGAAATTAATGCACATTCTTTTATAATTTTCATTTGTTCCATGATCCTGAAAAATATACATTTCACTCACTTTACTGTACCTTCCTTCAAGATCTTATAAATCTATCACTAGGAAGACCAAGAAGCCAAGAATAAAAAGGAAAGATATTCATGCTGCATAAATATAATATATAACTGACCAGGAGAATTGCTTCCACACTTGTCCGCATGCCCTCTTTCATATAACTGGTCATTTAAGCAGAAGTTAAAGAAAAGAGAAAATATTAATAGATATCCTAAATAGGAGCTAATCGAGAAAAATGACAGATGCATAAATTCTAAAATGCAATCGTACATGTGTAATGTTCACCAATTATAGCCTTCAGTTCCATAAGACAAATCAAATTTTAACAGTTTAAGATCTTGCAAGGCAAGATGCAACGAAATATAGATATTAAAATGCCTATGAACTGGACAAAAGATTACAGGTGTCAAATTTCCATTGCATATAAAACATGAACCAGATAACAAGAGATCAAACTGTTTCAGTTCTTTAAGACAATATTTTTCTTCATTTGCCAAATAAAAAAGCTGTGCAGAGAATGTACAAGGGCATGAAATCTTCAGAACCCCTTCTGAGACAAAATAAAGAAGCATCCATTTTCAATGGACGAAACAAAATAACATGACAAAAGTTACAATTTCATTCATCTAAAATATGCCTCAAACACTCCCTAAATATAAAGACCTACTTCATATGAGTACCTTAAAACGCAGCAAAAAATTTTGCTATTACAGAAATAAAAAAGATATAAAAGGAAGGGAAAACTTGGGAAGGCTTGTGATCCTTAACATAAGCCAAATTAGTAATTTCAGCATATGATTCCACCTCAAGAAGAAAGGGCCAAAGTCAGGAAACTAAACTGGTGATCAAATTGATTCCTTATAAGATACAGTAGTCATACATGGAAATGGAAGGTAACTAAGGAGCTGTTTGGGTGTGGAAACTGGGCAAGATTTCATCCATTCCGCCTCCGCCCCAATTCCATCACGAATCACCGGAATCTGGTTGGGTGCAAAAGGTGGGTTTCCCTAAAAGTTTATTCAATGTCATTTCTAGCAGGAATCACCAAATCACCTCACAATGTGATTCCATCAATTCCGGCTCCCAGTCCCCCGTTTCGGAATTAAAGATCTATTATTTTTCTATTGTTACCCCTTATATCGATTTGAGCTACAAGAAGCATGTCATGTAGGTAGGGCCCACTTTAAAAGTTTAAAATTACCTACCCATGTAGGATCTTGTTTGATAGGGTTTTTCAATATGAGCGCATTAGTACCAAGTACGTGCATATCTGAGTTCGGGAAGGAGAGTTATGTTAATTTAAAGTTTTAAAAATGTGTTTGACGCAACATCCAAATTAATTCTAAAAAATTTCATTACCGACCTTAATTCTCATTCAGAGGTGAATCAATGAAATTAATTCCAAAAACTTCTACTTCCGTTTCAAAAAGATTCCACACCCAAACATACCCTAAGAATCCTAGTAGTAGTATGCTTCTCGAAGTCTTTTAATTGTCATCAGAAATCTAAAGTTATTATGAACTGACATTGTTTGCCTTAACATAAGCAGCTACGAGTCAAATCTACTATATTGAAGAGTATGAATAAGATTACAACGTCACGAATTCCAGCACTGGTATTATGTTACAATCATCTGCTATGGTTCCAAGGATACCACAAGGAGATTAGATAGAGAAAAGAGAAGGAATTTGGATGTAAGGGGAAGAATTGAGAGAGAAAGGGGAAAATATGAGATGAAGAGTACACACCAAGAAGAAAGACTAAATTGGTCTACTTTATTAATCAATAACTCGATTCTTCAGTTCTGAGAAAAGGGACAAGTCCCCTTACAAAATTAATAGAGAAGAATAACTAATACTTCCATCCAAACTACGAAATCTACCTCTAATCCAATTAGGGAATCTATCTTTAATTAAAATAACAATCGAATAAACTAATTATGAAGCAACTAGAACTTAATTAGAGAAATCCTAAACTATAGTAGTGTGCCAAATAAGGGGAAGACGGCTCCTTTAAGTGGCCCCCTGTTTCAGGTCATAACATCATCTGCGGTATGGTTGACAGCACTCTATGCTGACTGCAGACTTGTCAAGTTGAGTTTGTCAACAGTCTTTATTGAATAGCCATTCATTCACTTCTTATATATTCCTTCCACATCTCTGCTTCCTAGGTAATCAAACTTCTTCTACAACTATCCACAAATTGGAATATTTGCTTCATCCGAAAAGAATCTTCAGAACAGAACTTATTTTCATCATTGGCATGTCTGTGCGGACAGGGCCAATAAATATAAGTTAGGCTGAGGAAGACTTTTCACCTTTATCCTCAACTCTTGCAGCTTAATCTTTCATCATATGAAAAGGCAAATAAACGTTTTCATACGGCAGGACAACTTTAATTTGCAGATCATTTGTACCTATAGTTCCATCTAACATGAAACTGAGAAGGATCCAGTTTCATATCACCTGTCGAGAAGATTGTTTCTGACAACTACTTTATTTACAGGATCATAATGATAGTAAAATTATACTTTAATTAACAACCTAGGTGCAAAAGTAGAAAAAGAAACTTTTCAACAAAGTCTATCCCCGAGATTCCAATTTTCCGAACCCAACATTTTCCAGCTTTAAAAATTTATTAGAAGGTAAATCCAGAGCACCAAAACAAATAGTCAAATTAAACTCCATTCTGATCTTGAACTATAGACATTTTATCTTAATCAACAGAGGAGAAAAACAGACAGAATGTTTTAAAACATATATTCCTAATAAAACAAACTATTTAATAGCAAAAAAAGGGATAAAAAATATCGTTTCCACTGGCAAAATCAAGGTGATTCATTCTTTTCCCATCATTTTCAAGGTATCTCAGAAACTTACTTGACTTTCATCCTCGCAAGACGATCAGCAACTGACGTGTCCTTTTCCATCTTTGGTTCTTTCGTCCCAAAGGAATAACTTGATAGAGGGTAAAGGCTGTAGACAATTATAAGTTGCATCAACTATCCTATTGTACCAACCAGGAAGTATCAAGAACAATAATTTTTTCCATTTAAAATCATATTCTAGTTTTCATCCATAGATTGCAGAGGTATCAGCCTCTTGAACTTCTCACACAGACAAAAGAAGCTTTGCAATACCAAAATATTGAACATAGAATACAACATAAACAGAAAGTTGATGCTTAAATTTGAAAACTGCCTAATCATTGACAGAAACAAAATACTATATAAATGGCCATCCCCTAATAATATCAGCATACAACATGGACATGCTCAACCCAAAAAAAAACCCCCGTTTCCATAGAAAAAAATTTGCTAAGTTAGAACAGAAGTTAACAGTGACACTAAGTTCCAGTCTGTTGCAGTCGAGAAATCCAATTGTTTTTTCCGGATAAGTTACATAAGTAACAATGAAAAATTTTATTCATTACAAAGAAAAATGCAATGTAACCTGCTAGATCGGTTAAGAACTATATCTTTTAGTTTTAAGCAGCATCACAACAATGAAACTTCATCCTTGTAGAAACAGAGGAGAAGAGATGATGACGAGAAGAGAAATCTGTTGTATTAACTATCTTCGATAAATTACAGTGAAGTGATTACATGGTATATAAAGGGAAGATACATCATATGCAGTTGTAACTGCTGATGAGTATGAGAGATACAGGAGATCGTGAGAGAGAGACTCAGTTAAACATGAGAAGAGGCCGTTAACAGCCCCCCGCAAGCTGAAGGTGGTGGAGCGAGCTTTAGCTTGGATGTTAGCATAGCATGGCGAGAAGTGGACAGGCCTTTGGTGAGTAAATCTGCAAGCTGATGATCCGTGGAAACATAGTGTAGGTGTAGCCGCTGAAGTTGTATGCGTTCACGGACAAAATGATGGTCCAATTCAATGTGTTTCGATCGTGCATGAAAGACCTGATTTTTGGCTAAATAGGTAGCACTTAGGTTATCACAGAAGAGAGAGGGTGTGCCTGAGAGTTGGATTCCAATTTCTTGAAGAACATATTCAATCCAGATCAGTTCAGCTGAGGCGGTAGCAAGGGACCTGTATTCAGCTTCAGTGCTTGATCTAGATATAGTAGGTTGTTTCTTTGCCTGCCATGATATAATGTTGTCTCCCAGGAAGAAGCAATTACCAGTTGTTGAACGCCTGTCAAGATGATCTCCTGCCCAGTCCGCGTCGGAAAAGCCATGGAGATTGAGGCAAGGTGATGGTGTGAAGGTGAGACCAAGGTGGAGTGTGCCTTTGACATATCTGAGGATTCGTTTTGCTGCAATGAGGTCTTTATTTGTGAGAGCATGCATCTTTTGGCAAACTTTGGCCACACTGAAGGATATATCCGGGTGAGTGAATGTGAGGCATTGGAGGCTGCCGACAAGCTGGCGGTAGATGGTTGGGTTGAGGAGTGGGTGGTCGGGATCAAGTGTGGTTTTAGTGGTGGAAGGTGTGGGGGCAGGTTGACAGTGTTCAAGGTTGGCCAATTTTAAGATGGAGGCAGCGTATTTGGGTTGGCTAATGTGAAGACCACTGGGTGTACGCAGGAACTCGAGGCCGAGAAAATATTTCAGGTAGCCAAGATTGCACATGGAAAATTGTGAATGAAGTTGGTGAAGTAGGCCAGGAATAAAAGTAGAGTTGCTACCTGTAATTAGAATATCGTCAACATAGAGAAGCACCAGGGTAACACCTTGTGGGGCACGGTGAATGAAAAGGGAGCAATCTGCCCGACTACTTTTGAAGCCAATGGATAGGAGGAAGCTACTGAACTTTGCAAACCAGGCTCGTGGTGCTTGTTTTAGGCCATAGAGTGCCTTCTGTAACTTGCATACATAGGTAGGAAATTGTGGGTGCCGAAATCTAGGTGGTTGATCCATATAAATATCTTCTTGGAGGTTTCCGTGTAGGAACGCGTTGGCAACATCAAGTTGTTGTATGGGCCAGTTGAAGGTGACGGCTAGGCTGAGCACAATACGCAAAGTGGTCGGCTTGATGACGGGAGAGAACGTCTCGTCGTAATCCAAGCCATACTCTTGATGAAACCCTTGGCAACCAGGCATGCTTTATAATGCTCGATAGTGCCGTCGGAATTTTGTTTTATTTTGAAGACCCACTTGTTTTCGATGACCGTGCGATGTGGCGGTGGTGGGACGAGAACCCAAGTGTTGTTGGAGAGAAGGGCCATGTATTCAGCTTGCATGGCTTGCAACCAGGCGGGGATTTTGGAAGCCTGACGGAATGTGGTAGGAACTTGTAGAGGAGAACTAGAAGATGTTGTTAGTAAAAGCTTCGGTTTCCACGTTCCATCTTGGAGACGAGTGACCATTGGGTGGGTGCGTTGGGGATTAGTTAAGGGTGGGCAGTGCGGATTGGAAGAGAGAGAGGGATTTTGTTGGGAATATGGGATGTTGTTGATCGGGGTGGTGGGAACGTCATTGTAGTGGGGAATGGTAGTGGGAGAGGTGGTTATTGGGGAAGTGGTGGTCGGTGCATGCATGGGAAGTGGAGAAGAAGTAAGACGTGATGGGGATTGAGTCAAGACTGGGTTGGCATTATGTATGGGAATTGTTGGGTGTTGGAGTGGAGCAGGTAGTATAATGGGTGATGGTGGGACCGGAGGGGTGCTAAGTAGGGAGGGCAGCTTGTATGGAAATTCAAGCTCATTAAAATGAACATCGTGACAAATATAAACTCGGCCAGAGGAAGGGTTGAGGCACTTGTATGCCTTGTGTTGGGGTGAATACCCAATAAAAACACAATGTGTGGAACATGGCTGAAGTTTATGGGAATTATATGGGCGGAGATATGGGAAGCAGGAGCACCCAAAGGATTTCAAATGCTCATAATTGGGATGGTGGGAAAATAGGCAATAGAAGGGGGAATCAAAGTTGAGAGAGGAGGAGGGAAGTCTATTTATGTGGTAGACGGCAGTGTGGAAAGCATCTGGCCAGAGAGAATTAGGAAAAGTGGAGTAGTGCAACATGGAGAGGCCGAGCTCTACAATATGACAGTGTTTCCGTTCTGCAGTTCCATTTTGTTGGGGGGTATAGGGACAACTCAGGCGGTGATGAATACCGTGAGAACGAAGATAGTTGGAAAAAGGATGGTTGCAAAATTCACCTCCGTTATCACTTTGAAAGTTTATGATTTTATGGTTTAATTGTTTTTCAATGGTCTGATGAAAAAGTTTGAAAACTTGAAAAACATCAGATTTATGGGTGATAGGAAAAAGCCAGGAGTAACGGGAAAAGCTATCGATGAAGACAACATAATATCGGTACCCATTTACTGATGTGACGGGAGAAGGCCCCCAAACATCGGAATAAATTAATTCGAGTGGTTTTGTGGACATGAAGCTGCTGTGTGGAAATGGAAGACGAGAAGTTTTCATTATTGCACAACTTGTACAAAAATTGAAATTACACGGAGATACATTGGAACTTAAATTCCTACGATGAAGGACAGAGACAACTTCAGGAGATGCATGACCAAGTCAAACATGCCAGAGATCCATGGGTGTACGTCTTGTATGCAAAACTTGTGGAGAGGAAGGCTGAAGACCGTGAGGAATGTGATAAAGGTGATCTTTAACTGGACCGTGAAGAAGAACCTATTGAGTGGACACATCTTTGATTAGGAAACCCCAATTATGAAATTCAAAGTAGCAATTATTTTCCTTCGTGAACTGAGAGACAGATAACAAATTGGTAGACAAGGAGGGAACAAGAAGAACATTTTGAAGGTTGAATGATTTGTGGGGTATAGATATAGAAGAGCTACCAATTTGGGTAACGTTGGAAGTGGAGCCATTACCATTGACGACATGCTCAGAACCCTGGTAGGGTGTGGAGTCGTGAAGCAAAGTCTGGTTGGCCACCATGTGTTGTGTGGCTCCTGTGTCAGTGACCCATTGCTGTGGCAATGTAAGAGTGTGGCCGGCAAAAGGTGGAGCAACGGTAGGAGTAGAGTAGTCACTCATGTGACGGAATTTGGAATGATCTGCTGCATGTCCTAAGCCTTGACAAATCTGGCATATAATTCCTATGTCGTGGATGGGAGGAGCTAACCGTGGTGGAGCATAGGAAGAAACCTGATAGGGTCAGGGGACATGAAAGGGGGAGCAGAAGTTGGTGCAACCTCTGCCGCGGGGTTGGCCTCGCGGGGGTCGTGGTCCACTGCGCTGAAAAGAGTAGGGGAAGCCGGTCGTGGAGGTAAATAGCGCTGTGGGAGGAGAAGGTAGCAGACCAGTATAGGAGGAGTTAAGCTCTTCCATGCGTGACTCATGAGTGAGCAGCAAGGCAAAGAAGTCATCGTAAAAGATGCTGGTGGAGCGGACAGAGATTGCTATGCGAAAATTCTCATATTCGGAAGGTAAGCCGGAGAGGGTATGAGAGATGAGATCCGAATCCGACACTAGATGTCCGATGAGTGCGAGAGAGTGAGCAACACTTTTGAGTAGTGAAGTCAGTGATGCTGCGATCTTGTTTCTTTGTATTGTGCAATTGGTGACGAAGAAGTTGAAGATGGGCATGAGACTGAGCGGAGAATATCCGATAGAGGGAGGTCCAGATTTCTGCTGCAATGTTACATTGGATGATATAGGCAGCAACCTCCTTGGAGATGGTGGCAAAAAGCCATGTCTTTATGAGGTTATCAGTACAGAACCAGTGGGAATATGCAGGGTTGCTTTGGGTGGTTCCATCTGCAGATTGGGTGGTGGCCGGAGGTGGGGGGGTATTGGGTATTAGGAAGTTGGCTACATCATGGCTGTGGACAATGGTGAGGAACTGAGTTTTCCAGAAGAGATAATTGGTGGTGTCCATTTTTGTAGAAATGAGGGATTGGATTTGATGAGAAGAGAGATATGAGGGTGTGGTGGGTAGAATGTTTGAGTGGGTAGGTGACTGGTTGTCGGAGGCAGAAGTGGCTGAGGAGGAGGCCATGGAATGGACCAGGCTCCGATACCATGTAGAAACAGAGGAGAAGAGATGATGACGAGAAGAGAAATCTGTTGTATTAACTATCTTAGATAGATTACAGTGAAGTGATTACATGGTATATAAAGGGAAGATACATCATATGCAGTTGTAACTACTGATGAGTATGAGAGATACAGGAGATCGTGAGAGAGAGACTCAGTTAAATATGAGAAGAGTCCGTTAACAATCCTTACCATAAATGCAACATAGATTATAAGCAAGAGCCACACAGACTCTAATTGTACCAGAATCAACGCTAACAATGAATAATACCTTTTTTAACATCATAACAATATAACAAACAAAACACCCTAAATTTGGGTTCAAAGTGGATGAAAAATAGCAAAGGAACAGCCAAGGAACGCAAGCACTCCGCATTACAAGTCAAACTCTTTTTACTTTCATTTCAATCTACGTAGCGTAAAAATTGAACTTAAACAGTTCAAACGCATCAACATATCCAATTTTTTTACAGATGTGAGCTGAACATTTTAAAAAAAGAAAATATTTTTTTTTCTTTATGAAGGACCAAAAAATTTGCACAAGAACAGCATCCCAATGCAAAAACTAAACAGATCCCAGTGCTTTAAACCCACTAACCATACTCTTCAACAAGAAAAAAAACCAGCTTTTTTTAAATGTGCTAATCGCCTCATCTTAGTCCAGAAAGAAGAAGCATTCTAAACCCATTTCTCACGCAGCAGACCACAATTTACGCGAAAAGAACAGGAACCCAGTTCCAGAATCCAGTAATGATACCAAAAAAATACCCAAAACAAGCACGGAAAGGACCAATCAATACAGCATAAGATACATGGACAAATTGAGAAGAAAGGATCGAAAAGGGACTAACTTGACTTTCAAGCGGGCGAAGCGATCAGGAGGGAGAAGCTGGTCGGTTTCCATGGCCGTAGTCGCGATAGTGGTGGCCGTCGTCGCCCGGTAATTATGGTAATTCGAAAGAGAGTAAGCAGCGTTCGCCATGGATGCCGTCTCTCGACTCCGCTCTCTCTCTTCCTCGGTCTCTCTTTTCTTTGTGAGAAGAGCTGTAAATTTGATTGGATGTTGGGGCTATATTGGTCATTTCGACGCAGTATGGCGCCACCTGTGGAAGTCTGTGAAGGAGCCGAGCCGAGCCGGGCTTTAGGGCGAGCTAGAGTCTAACTCTAACTTTCCTTTGTTTTCTTTTGGCGTCAAAGGCGCTGGCTCGAAAGAGGAGGGAGCGGGGACACCAATTTTGCCCAGCTGAATGAGCTTGAGCCAAGCCGACCCCGAGCTCTTGTGATCATTGCTGAGTTGCTGACTAATTTTCGTTAGTAAAAAACAAAGGAGAAAATTTGATCACAAGAACACCTTTGTGACCTTGTTAATGCAAAGGGAAGAGAACAAACACTATTGAAGGATAGTAAGTACAAAAAAATTCAACCACAAGTTTTGTTGACATGTTCATCAACCGAATGATAGTTAATGAATGGTACAAGTATTTTTCAACCAAGGTATCGGCAAAGATCTAAGTGACAAACAAAAAGAGTAAGTAATAAAAAGAGGAAGAACTCCATGAAGCTGACTTTAGAGAGTAAGAGTAACCAAAAGAGGAAGAATTAGGCAAGGGATTGAGTTCTGTTGACCCTATCGACAGGAACACATTGAATTGTAGTGAAAACTTTTTAGAGTCGGGTTAGCCTACCTCCTAAAAATACAGGCATTGAGCAGAAATTTTTGGGCCCAATCTTAGGGTAGGACCTAAAAATGTTAGGTCTACCTTAAATAGGTATTGGGAGGGAAACAACCTGCAGGCCCTGTTCGGCTCATCCCCAAGCATAAAACATATTACTTTTACCTTTTTTTCATAGTCCCACATAATCTTAGAGGGAAGAAGAAACGAAAGAGGTTGTATATATTAAGGAAGATTAGGAGATTCTAAGCTTAAAAGTCATCATGGTTAGTTGCAAAGGACCCCACCTACATGCCCCAGAGGCATATGATATTGTGTCTTATGGGGTCTATTAGTGATCCGATCCTACAAACGTTTAAAAGACCGCATAAGGCCAAGGCCTGGAAATAGGCTGATGGGCTAGGGTTAGGGCTCAGCTTCGGCCCAGGCTAACTAGGCCTGGTTTCATCCCAATGATTAATGAAAAAGCATAATGTAGTACTATGAGGCTGGAAGGTGTTAAATGAGGAAGAACTTAGGAAAACTCTAAGTAATTAATTAAGAATGACTAAATTAACTTAGAGTATCACAACCTAGGATTTTAAAATTTATTTTTAAAATTTATCAAAGTGCATAGAAACGTGTAAATATTTTCAATGATGCAACTACATAACAAAGTTGCAACTAAGCTACTACCCAGGCTAAGACTTTTGTCTTTCACATATACAAATATCAAACCTATAATTTAATTTACATTATGCACAAACATTTCACAAGCCAAAGTCAGACGATAGAAGCCAAGTTTGGTAAAAGAATATACAAATATACCAAAAGAAATGACATCAGTGTGCCAAGATACTACACCACAGTCGGGATCATATGCCTTGATGTAGTTAAGATCACCAACCACCAAACCAAACCAATACACTTTCTAGTTTACACCTATCACTTTTATCGTGAATTGGGGTTCATTATAATTCCTCATACCTTACCAGTTCACCATGACCTATTCAAGTTGTCATTTTATTCCTCACATGTTTTCTTTATAAAACATTCTCATCCCAAACTAACAATAGCCAGCTACTCCCCCTTTGGTGCTCAATCCGAACCCAAATTTTATTACTACAGCTAAACTCACTCTCTTTTGAACTAGTTGGCCCTACCCTTGTGTCATGTACAAAGGCGAAGGTCATATTCAACAGCTCATAGACAATAGCACCTGGATGTCCAGACCCCATGAAGTCCTCAAGACAACCAACATCCACACATGTGTGCTTGCTCCTTTCAAAGGTGATTACCCTTGGTAGATGGTTGCCCAACCAAATGGCCTTTTGATCATTTGAAGATCATATGAATACTTCTTTTAGATACTCTCTTCCATTTCCAAATCATGAGTAGATTTTTTATCCCTACTCCACTAATACTAAAACCAAGTAGAGCATTTGCATTTATTCCCTCTATCAGGTCAACACTTCCTGTGAAGACCATTTTTAGCCATCACCACATGTGCAAACAAGTTTTGGGGTTAACATTGTATGCAAGAACCACTTGCTAGTTGACAACTACTGATCCATTCTTTTATTATTGATGCAACCCCCTCTAGTAGAAACCAACCTTTCTACCCATTATTAGGGTCACACTATCATTTTACGAGGCTGGGATATTCTTCCATACATTCCTCAATCTCTTTTATGTTATCATTGTTGACATTGTCAACACCTTATTGATAGGTCCATCCATGTGTTGAAGACCTTCGACACTACGAGAATTTTATAAATTCCCTATACCTAGCCATGTGGAATAAGTGAGTTTGACCCTTATGTCTTCTTAGTAAAATAACTTCCTCTCTACATGGAGTTTGGATATAAAACTTTCTTCTTAAAAGGTAGATATAAAGATCTTTGTATAGGTAGCAAGAGTGCTCAAATCGAAGCTCAAATAAGAAAGTTATAATAGATCTACCATCAAGGAAGTTATGAAGTATATGTGAAAAATAATGAATTTGACCTTTGATCATTCTTAATGGAATAACTTTTACTTTGGCTTGAATTTCAATGTGAAAATTTGGGAATAGGAACTAGACAAACATATGTTGAAATGCCTTTAAAAATGCATGAATCACAGTTTGGACTAAGGAGTTGTGATTGTCCAAATTTAGACCTAAGATGCTATCAATGACTTACAGACTCATGTTGATATGACCCTTGGACACTCCTAATACATGACTTTTTATACAAATAAATTTCAAAAGGACGAAATCATAAAAGAATTTCAAAAAAATGTCACGCAAGCGCCAACACTTGGCTAGCGCCTACGTGGCCAAAATGGACACCACTTTGGGAATTATTTTCCTCTCTCGGCAATTTTGGTAATTATTTATTTTTTAATATTATTTAAATAATTTTCCCTTTTGTATAATAAAGAACACTAAGCACTTGACAATAGTGCCTCGTTTATTTTTTCAGAAAATTACTTAACTCATGGTAAAAAAACCCATGGGATAACCTACGGGCTGTCCATCAAAGTGATCATAACCGTGTTTTAAAAAAGTGGAACCCATGCATCAATGGTTACCTAACTGCCTATGGGGTCCATTCCGTAGGTAAATGGACATAGGTGTAGCATCAGTCATTTTATTTTGTTCTTCTTATTACAATTATTATTACTAGCAAAAATGCACATACAAAATGAATGTAAATACAAATTAGATATAATAAAATAAATTAAACATAAATTATGTAATAAACAAAGGTCTCCCTTGCATGTTATAGTTGCAATACATACTTTTACAATCATAATGACTATAAATTATACATGGAAACTCTATATTGATCCAAATACACTCATAGTAGACAACCGCAAATCCAAATCTCATAGGCTAATTTATGACATAGGTCGGAAAAGACAATGATGTCGAAGGACTTTGTGTTATAAAACACATTATTTATATTCAAGACCAATTTGGGGGTGGGTCTTATTTGATTAAGCTCTTAAAGAGTTTTTCGAAGGAAACAAAAATGCACAAATCCAAACATGTATAATATAGGAAAAAATAAAAGAAATTATTATTGAGATGTGTGTTGTATAAGTGGGACCCACAAAAAAATTGAGAAATATAGTCATGTAGGATCTCATTTGGTAAAACTTGTCAATACATTTTTAATGATATAAAAAAATCTGTGAATCTAAGTAAAAGAGTGCAAGATATAATATTATAAGATTGAAATCAATATAACCTAAAAAATAAGGTTCATGCCATATCAGCCTCTAATCTATAGTATTATGTTGACACATAGTAAGACATCTAAAAAAAAGTAAATAGTAATTTACTAAAAAAATTCAAATTATATACCAATTTAAATTTATATGAAAGAACACAAAGATGTAAATTACGGGTAAAATAAGAATTAAGGATAAACAATATGGGTAAAATAATCCAAAAATAAAAATCCTATGGTCATCCAATTTGTTTTATGTAATAGTATGATAATAATATGAAACATAGGTAAATAAGAATTAATAGTAAAAAATATGAATAATATAGTTCAAAAATAAAAGTTCTATAATCACCTAATTTACTTTATATTATAATATAATTATTGTTAATAATAAAAATAATAAGATTAATAATAATGATTTCTTTCTGTCCCCCTAAATACCATAGCACAAGTGGTGACAAATGGAAAAAATGTTATTTAGAGTGGGTGTAACACTCTTATAAGAAGAAATGTTTAGTTGAGATGCGCCCGAATATCGGTTAGTACAGGGTAGTGAAGTATATTATTTGTGACATGTGTTGGGGCACATACACATTTGGGTATGTTATATATTAGGTGTACATGTATTGCGGCCGCACGTGTGCACCCTAGCATGTATCACGAATAGTGTGCTTCACTCTTTCGGGGCATGGTGCACCTGGGCCAGTCTCAGCCATGAGATGTAAATCCCTTGGCTGGGGTTAGGCCCCTTATAAAAGGGATGCAAATCCCTTGTCACTGTAGCACCGGGCGTGCCCTACGCATATTAACGACCCTCTAAGAAGAAAGGTTCTCTCGCCCACTATGGATGACAGCATTTGCGGATGGTACCATGCGGAATTTCATGCATATGCATGTCACGTACTTAATGCGTATCCATGCAGAAAAAACAGTGGTCATTTCCATACGCTCCTGGCAAGAAGTTCGATAAATTGCTTTCTTCCCGCAGCAGAGGCAGGCTTGCTCTTCGACTCTTTGATATTCATATTTAAGAAAATTCTGTATTGATCCCAAATTACAATAACGCTGCCATCAACCATTTCTTTTGATCCAACTGCATACATTAATACAAGGGGTAATATAGTATTTAGGTCGCTACTTTCATCAAATTCATTGGATGAGTTACATTAATATGCACCTCTGCTCACACGTAATATGCACGAGAAGTCATGGGCTGCCAGATTTTGGTCCAGTGGCACATGTTAATAAAGGGCAGGTAGGTTTGAATCACTCACTTAGCTCTTATTGATGCTGCATGCCATCTAATCTTGATCCAATAACCCAGTGCAGTGGCATCTCATGCGCACAAACACGTTACTGGGACACATTAACTTTTTCCTTGTTTAAAAGGCATTGATAAAACTATTCACTTTCGAAGAAACAGTTTAGCTAAGTTCAACAAAACTTCCTGACCGAACAGTCAGGCCAGAGACTTACATTACAACAATGGCCCTCATACTGTCTAATTACAACACATTGTCCCTCTCGATTCCAGAATTGGTGAAGAAAGGAAAACGGAAAAATATTCAATTTGAAAAAGGACATCTTGATTTTATTTTATTTTTGCTCTCTTTCCAATACGAGTACATCAGAATCCTTCAATTTGTAGTGAGAATTTGCATCATGAAATTAGTCAACATCCTATTGGGTTATACACAAAATTCAGTAGACTACAGTAGGTATGACTCAACAACTTGTCTGCCAAATTTTTCTTGAACATCCTTTGGAGTTTCGATCTGCACAACAAGAAAATAAATAATTTTATTTTCATTTAAGGGAAAATGCCATTTGGGAGGTTAGTTTGGAATAAAAGAAATTCCAAAATTACCAAAGAAAGCAGATAAGGTGACAAATGACTTACTGCGTTCAGGGCTTTAAACACAGCTTTCACGGTATTATGGGGGTTCCTTGACCCAATGACCTGTTTTCAGGAAAACCAGATTAGTTCTAGCAAGCCAGCCTAAAAGAGGTACACAAAACCAGGTCTCAGTGAGTGGCCAGCCAAGGTACCTTTGATTTGACATTTTTAAATCCAGCAAGATGCAAGATAGTCTCAACAATTCTGCTCGCTTTCATACCTGTTCTAGTTGGAGCAGGCCACAAATACACCTGAAAAGATGAAAAAATAAGGAATGAACCAAAACACACGGGATGCAATTGAGCTAGCACTAGTACTATTAACTTCTTAAAATCACCATTGTACGTGGATACTGGATAATCAGATCCAACTTCTATTACATAAAAAATTATCTTCTTAAATAATATCAAAGCCACTAGCTTTTATTAGGTAAACTACAAAAATAAAGATCATTTTGGAAAATAGAAATCATAGATAACAATTTGTTTTACGATTATATATGTTATAGGCAGGACTCCAAGTTCAGGACTGATATCAGAAGAAGAAAGTTTGTTAAAGATAGTTCAGGCCAAGTTTCGCTGCACCTTTACCAACAGGAACTAGATGCAAGAACAATTGGGATTTTAAAGCAATGAAAAGGAGTCAGGTGATGAACCTTTGTTTTCTTATAATTAGTCTGTACGGCATGAGCAATTGTGTGCTCCTCGTACCGTTCAACATAGTGAAGATTCTGAAAGCATTTCTCATATGCCTGCAAATCAGGTAAGCAATCAACACAACAATTCATAACCATCGTCAACAAAAATTTGTCATATATGCATAAATATTTATCAGATAGCAGATCCATCACAGCACATTGTGATTCAGATTACTGCAATAACCAGTGTCTGCCAACAGTTGATATGCAGCATTAAATTCTTCCAAAATCCACCTGCATCAATATGTTTAACAATATACAAAAATAAACAGGATGCTACATGTTCTTATCAGCTAATCACCTAATATCATATGCATAATATAGAAGAAAAAAAATAACACTCCCCCAGTCGTTGGTAGATGTTTATATCATATCAACCTTTAACCAAACATTTTATAAGTCGCTCTCATAGACTACACTTTTCATCTCCATTACCTTTTTGTAACTTTAACTAACCCAGTACTCTGATGAGGACAATTACATGAAGCATAAAAATTTGTACCTCAGAAGAAGAAAAAAGGACAATTAAAAATAACATCTATTGCCTATGCCTGAGAAATACATCATAGGAGGCTGAAATTGTGATTCTAGTCTCAACTTAACCCAAACTTGCACCCTGTATTTGGCAGGCAATCCAGCCCCTGACTGACATAAAATGATCATCTATACAACATTGTTATCTTGGCAGTGGAATGTAGTTGCCGGACCTATACTTGGTGTGGTCCTGACACCAAATCTAGCTGCCTGCATACATGGGTCTTCGCTGTTAGGTCTGCAGCCTAGATGCAGGATGGATGGCTGGAGACCTGGCAGCCGCTCTGCACGCCAACAGTGCAACACTTTCAACCTTGCACCAACAACAAAAAGGCTATTTTTAAAACTTGTTGTGCAGACTCCATAAAAAGGGCCAGCACTGTGCTCAGGCTTGGAGCCACAACCAGTGGCTTGCTTGTGCATACTAGAAGGCAGTTAGCTTAGGGAAAGTGTAGCCTTTCTATCATTCAGCTGCCTTCTGAGCACAGTCATGTGAAACATCCAACAGCTGCCAATGTTCCACAACTGCAGTCTTCCTTCCAGATTCAGTGGCCATCTTGAATTGCGAATATAGTCGTACAACAAGAATAAGTGGCCAGCCTGCCGAGCTGCAGGCTGCCAGACCTAGCAGTCTGCTTGCAATCCTGCAGCCTGATAAGTGAATTTAAGAAGAAGAAGGGCATTTCAAACTTTAAGACACAAAAGAAGGTCCATTTGTGCCCTTTGAAGAATCAACTTCTGTTCATATACATGGGATCCATGCTAAGTCAAGGAGTGCTCTATTCAAAAAGGCAAGGGGTGTATGCACAATTTTACCAAGATTAAAATGATAACGCAACAGAATTAGATGTACATAAAAGAAAAAAAACTAAAGCACATAGATAGATAGACAGACACCTTTTGAAGAGAAATGGGAACGGAAGGACCTTTGGCTTTTGCAAATCCCACAACCCCATGATAGTTCCCGCATGCTAACATTGCAGTGTACTTAATCACTTGCCCCCCCTGACAACAGACACAAGAGAAGATAGTAACAATAGGGAAGCAAAGATATAAACATGCAATATTAAGAAGAGAAACCAACTAAAATCAAATGCAAAAATCAAAGAAAGAAGAAATTTAAAACAATATTTAGATTTATGCAAGTGTCACCTTTGTAACTTTACATGTCCGATTTACATCAATTACCTTCACATCAAACCCCTGCTCATTTTAGAGAAAACTAGATTAGATCTTGGAAGAAGCAGTCACAAAGGGAACTGACAAAATGTTCCATTTGAATGATTTTCATGATAAGATAAAAAATTAAAAAATAAACACCTGTACATGATAAATAAATAAAAACTGTTTGATGAACTTGGATCTTGCCCAATTAACACCACAGTTAGTGTCAACAATGTCTCAGTAACTAAGGGGAAAACCTATGAAAGACTTCACTGAAATTTAAAAATGATTTCCTTCAGAAAACTTTGGAAACGGAATTCCTGTCTTTTACTAATGAATACCACTCTGGGTCATAATGTAAATTTTCTCTGAGGAATTAAAAACGTTCATCCAGGTGATTTTCGGATTTTTGAATGAAACACTTGCATGTAAGTCCATGAAAAGTAGAACCGTCCAACATTATAGACTTCCTTCCCCCTAAGGGTGTTCATGGACATCCGTTGTCTATATGTCCATCCGTGTCCGTGTCCGTGTCCATGTCCGTTTTTATATGGAATGGACAATTTTTTTGGTCTGGGGTGGACACGGACAGGGTCCAAGTTAAGGGAGCTACGGGCACAAACATACCCTTTTCTGTGTCCGCGGACGTCCGCGTCCGCCACCCTTAACTAACACTCCTTTAAATATACTAGTAATTATTACTAGCTATTAGAAAAAAATAGAATACAGTTCCTATGTAGCATCAGCATCTTAGGACAGTCCTAACATGCTACATAAGAACTTGACAACTAAAAAACAGGAATTCAGTACTTATGTAGCATGTTAGAACAGTCTTAACATGCTACATAGGTACTGAACAGCTTGAAAATTTGCTAAATAGGTATTAAATAGCTTGAAAACATGAATCTATTACCTATGTAGCATATTAGAATAATTTTTACATACTACAAAAGTATAAAAAAATTTAAATTAGGATAAAAATTTAGGTGTTATAATATTTGTCCAAGTCCGTCCGTGTCCATAGCGGATGGACTTGGACAAAGTATGATACGGACTATGGCGGACACGGACAAGATATATTGAAATGGCGGACAGACACGGACAACCCTATGTCCGTGTTTATTTCCGTCCGTGAACACCCCTACTTCCCCCTACTAAGAGAATAACATTTTTTCAGCACCATCGAGATTACCACAAAGAGTTTTGTGGTCTCCAAGTTCAATTCACCACTTAATAAATTTTCTAAGGAAAGAAATGTAATTGACAGAACACAGGAGTGAGGCACAAGTTGAATATAGTCCACAACTATTGTACCTAGTAATAATTTTCTTTAACTTTTCCTTGAGATTCCTTTAAAACATGTAATGCTCACTTGCTTTTGTATCTGGTTTATTACTTAAAAATAAACTTCTTTAAGCAATATCATAAAATAAAACTAAATTGTCATACGCTCAAGGAGACCTCAATTTTGAAGGAACTATACATTTCCTCTTTCAAAAACACCAAAATTTCATTAATGGGGGCAGAGCAGGCAGGCTGACAAGCAGGGCAGAAACACCACCATTGCCCCCCCTTCCCCCCTTCCATAAATGTGGTTCTAAGTATATCTTTTTAATATTTTGAACTGACTTCAATTCTATCATCTCACCTATTATGAAAACAAAAAATTACTGAATACAAAGCTGGAATCCTCACAGTTCCTTCCATCCTGACAGATCATTTTGTACCATTGAGTCAGTGACTCTAAGACCCAAAAGCTGATCAGTAAATGCGATGATGGCCAACTTTTTGACATTTTGAACTGACTTCAATTCCATCATCTCAACTATTATGAAAACAAAAAATTACTGAATACAAAGCTGGGACCCTCACTGTTCCTACCATCCTGACAGATCATTTTGTACCATTGAGTCAGTAACTCTAAGACCAAAAGCTGATCAGTCAATGCAATGATTGCCAACATGGTACATAATTTCTATGCTTTCTGATGCTCTTGAAAAACAAAAACAAAAATCCGCCTCTTTGCAAATTTTCCCTCTCTTCTCTTACTCTTTTTCATCTGTTAGAAGATGTTCCCTAAACGTTAGCAGTGAACTTTTACCCTTACCAGCTTACCCCACCAATAGCTCGTTAAAATCATCTTTTATTAGAAAACCACAATATTTGTGTAAGGTTTAATTTGCAACTAATTAGTTATTATTCATACAACTCCAGGGTATAAAGATTGCAAGGAACCCATAGGATACAGGTCAAAGGCTGCTAATCATATACTCGTGTAAATTATAACTAATCAATTCCCATCCAATGTAGAAGATATCCATTGGACCCCAAATTAACAATTTCCCACACGAAGGCTCAGTGAAGATACCCATTTTAAGCATATTGATGAGGGACCAACAGTGCCTATCAGTGCTCTCCCACATGTGAAGACTCAGTTAAGCTCAGCATTAGAACACAACTGCAAGGGCATATGATGGGGATCATAGCTTAAGAAAGAAGTTGAACCCGTCCTGGGGCTTCCATGCTTATACCACGTTCGATCACTACTGGACCCTAAAAGCTGAAGCAAATTAGGAATGGACTAGCAATGCCTATTACAAAAAGTGTTCATATAGAGTTTCAAAGTTTTTTTCAGCTGAATGTTCTGAATCAAGTAAAACATACAAAAGTGATGAAAATATATGTCCTATTTAATGCACACAAAGTGACTAAGACATATCGGTATTATTGATTCTGAAGAGTGGCAACGATCAACATCAAACAGAATTATAGCCAATTATGTACATGAATACATAATTCTTTGATATCATCAGCAGTGATATGATTTTAAAACATAGATATGGGGCTCACCAAGCAATCCAAATTTGCTAAAATCTACACTAAACAATGCACATTTGAGAACTGGAATCACTTCTCGTGTTTCAATCAAAATTAATTTCTCAACAAGTTCAATAATGACAAAAATTATACAGTAGAAAGTGAAATTGACTTACTTTCCTAAAAAGAGGCCTGCGTCTCTTTTCAGTTAAATCATTTCTCTCTTCTGCAAGATCTTTGATCTCCTCTTCCAAAGCCTTCCCTTTCTTCCCAAAAGTAATATCTAACTCTGCCAGCTTGGCTTCAAGTTTCTTGTCTATGGCATCAAGTTTCTCTTGCAGTATATCATCCTTGTCTTTCTCCCCGAAATCATCTTCCTCATCCTCATCATTTGCACCAACCTCTTGAATAAATTTCATTTCTCTTTCAAATCCAGCATGCTCTAGAAGATCTTCTGATGGATCCACTTGATCATGCTGTATAACTCCATAATTTGCAGGGTTATTTGGGTCATAAGCCTCCTTCCATTGAACCAACCTCATAGCTCTATTTAGTTTCTGAAGAAGCATGAATCTGTCTTTGCCAGTTGCTTCTTTTACACGATTCATTAGTTCTCCAATCACACGATACTCTAATGGCAGCCGGAGATGCTTTTGTTCAAATTTGTCAATTCTTTTCATCCATTCGAACGAATCATCTAAAGTTTCTACGGTTAAAAAAAGAAAGAAGAAAAATCAAATGCTATAAATTTCTGTTAATGTGGAAATCTAAAGGACACAGCCCCCAAAAATAACAATTGAAATACGAACCAGGCCCCTAAATGCGTCACTATCACTTCATGATCAACAATGGTATTTGCGTTAGAAGTTACAGACATAGAAACCAAAATGACAAAAGAGCAGCCGTCACCAACATTTGCCTACTGAAGAATATAACAGTAGAAGCAGACATCATAAAATCTCAGCGGCAGGGATTACAATCGAGAAGCACTGAACAACCAAGCAATTTTGATGGGCAATGACTTACTAGCGTCGACGAAGTTCTGGAGTAACTCCTCGTGCTTTTTGATCTTCTTCTGGAACACATCCGCCCTCTTCTTCATTTCCTCCGGCGAAAACCTCTCATCGTCTTCACTCTCCGAGTCCGTGGGCTCTTCATACCCGTCATCAGCTCCTTTATCCTTCTCATTCTGCTTCTCAAGCTTCTCGATCAGCCTCCCCACTCCCATGTAATCCTCCTCCTCCTCCTCCTTCTCGTCCACTTCCACGCCGGCCCGCTTCTTCTCCTCCCTCTCCCTCTTCTTCTCCCTCTCCACCTCTGCCAGCAGCTCCTGAACCGTGCTCGCCGACGAGAAAAACCGGTCAAGACGCAAGCTTGGTGCACATCTCGAAATGGGTACTTGCGAGATGTCGGGTTGGTGTTGCAGGGAGGCCAAATGAGAGAGATTTCGAACAAATGGGGGCGGATTTCCGCGGAGAAGGCGAGCCCACAAGGCTCTACTGGGCCTGGAGAGGGTTGTGGCAGCCATTGCTAAGCCGGAATTCGCAGGCCAAGACGTCGGCCGGCCACGCCGGCAAAGGCCAGAAAGGTGGTGGCAGCTGCAGCGGATGCAAGGAGAAAGAGCCCGGAATCAGGAGTTTCTACTAGGGTTTAACGGACAAATTTTGGTGGACGACTCATGGGCCACTATAGGGCCCACGGAGTTGGGACAGGTAGAAGGAGTTATGCAATTTATTATTCAGAAGCGTTTTCTATGTTCTGTTGAGCCAAGCGTAAAGAATGCCCGTAAGTTGTTCCATTTCAAGATCGACGGTGCATATACTAGCGCATGCTAGCATCAATATTACTTATGCTAATGTGCACTAGTATATGCGCCATCGATCTTGAAATCCGATAAGCTCCCAAGCGTTCCTTACGCTCGGCTCATATTGAAGAGGGAGCATAAAAAAATGCTTCCTCATTATTCTCGGGCATCGCATGCTATAAAATATGCATATATAATTTAGAGTGAAGATTAATTTTCCTCTTTTGCTGTTAAATTTTAATCTGACGGTTCATAATGCCCCTAGTTCACCTTGATGCACATAAACTCGGGCTCATATATTTTTTTCCATTGCTATTTCTCTTCACAAAATCTTGCATTAAAACCAAAATACACTTAAATACACTGGTAATACATAGAGAAAATTCTTATATTTTTTTTAGAGGTGTAGTATTTCTCGTATGAAAATAAGATGAATTATGTAGAAGCATTTTTCATGCTCATCACTAACAATGAGCCTAGCGTAAACTACATATAGGGGCCTTTGATATTTAAGATCGATGATACATGCACTAACACATGTTAGTATCAGTAACACTGATGTTAATGTGCACTAGCACATACACTGTCGATTCTCATAGATGAAAGGCTCTCATGCACAACTTACGCTAGACTCATTACTAGTGGGGGGCATAAAAATGCTTTATAAAAATACTTTTGAATCATGTTACCCCTAAGTTCTTTCACACATGGAACAATTTTATGGGCTTTTAATTTACTATTAATATATGGGTATTGCATTTTCAAAATACTATGGATCACTTTGATAAGCATCTTGTGGGTAAAAGCCCACTAGGGGATGTTTGTGTGTGGAATCTAGGTAAGGTTCTAACAATTCTGCCCTAATTTCGGTTGGAAACATCGAAATCTTAATTAGGCGTAGAAGGTTAACAAAATTAAAAATTTCATTTGAAAGTTGATTCAATGTTGTTTTTAACCATAATCACACCTTGTGAGGTGATTCCTATGATTTTATCTCTTGGCTCCCTGTTTTGAAATTAAAGATTTCATTATTTTGTAATTATTACCCTAATCTGAGTTTAAGAAGCGTGCTATAATAGGTGGGGCCTATCTTAAAAGTTTAAATTACCCGAACATGTAAACTATTGTTTAATAGAGCATGTCAATACGAGTGTAATAATACTAAGAACATACATATCCGAATTTGGGAGAGAGAATTATATTAATTTCAAGTTTTAAAAATGAGTTTGACTCAAACATCCAAGTTATTATAAAAAAATTCATTACTAACCTTAATTCTCATTCGACAATGGATCAATGAAATTAATTTTAAAAAAATCTACTTTTGTTTCTATAAAAATTTCAAACTGAAATAGCCTCTAAAATTGCTTGTCTACTCCTTGTCCCACATAACACTACTCATGTTGCATACCTAGATTAGTAGCCAAGTTTAGGTTTTTTCGGTTCAACAAACATAATGGACAAGCTTGAAAAGTCAATCTAGGTGGAACCCGATTTGATGGGCTAGGACGGGTCTATTTTTGAAACAATGACTCATCCCATGCATGCTCGCCCTACATGTGTTTGATGAGCGGTCCATGCTTGAATGTGAGCCTTATATTTTCATTGTAGCTTGCTCCGATAAAGTAGATTTTTTTTAAAAAAATATCCTAATCTTCTAGCCACAAAATAACCCTTTATTGAAGCATGTAGATTGATATTCCTAAGAAGGTCATATTCTAACTCATATTTTTTAACACTAAGGGGTTGTTTGGGTGTTAGATTTTTCACAAATAGAAGTGGATTTTTTTAGAATTAATTCTAAAAATTTACTGTTGAATGTGAATTACTGTTGGTAATAAAGTTGTTCAGAGTTAATTTGAATGTCGTGTCAAACCCAATTTTAAAACTTTAAACTAATATAACTCTCTTTCCTAAACTTAGATATGCAAGTTCTTGGTACTATTACGTTCCTAAATTCTCGAAGCTCAAATCGATATGAGAGGTAACTTTTAAAAAATAACAAAATCTGTAATTTTTAAAACAGGTTAGGAGTTGGAATCAACAGAATTACCTCATAAGGTGATCCGGTGATTTTGACTGATTCTGGCTCGAAATGGTTAGAATCAACTTCAAGGTTGAATTTTTAATTATGCCCACCTTCAACACACAAACATGATTCCGATAATTCAAGTTGGAATTAGGGAAGAATCAATAGAATCTTACACAATAATACACAAACAGCCCCTAAAAAGTTTATTCCAGCCTATGATTAGATAAAAAAAAAAGTCACACTTGACAACATAGAATTTCACTTTTTTAAGTAAAATAAGAGGTGGTGGAGTAAGCTTTTTCTATACCAAAACCTTACTCCATTTTTAGTTGGATAGAGAAGGTGTATTGAGAATATTTCACATAGATATTCACTTTTTTATATCCAATCAAAGGTGGATTAAGACTTTTACTTAGAAAAACTTTTGAAATACTCTCTTCGTCCTAAATTAATAGCTATATTTTGCAAAAAAATTTATTCTATATTAAGAACTTTATTTTGTTTAATTTAAGTAGTTTAGTGCTTAAAAAAGAGTATTATAAGTTTATTTTTCTTTTATTTAAATGTAGTTTTATTATTTAATAAAAACTATTAATTTTTTAAATGTAACTGTTAATATAGGACAGAGGGAGTATATATGTCAACCCGACTTGGCTGAATCTCAAAATTGCCCCACCCAAAAAACACTGAATCTGATTGAACTCACCTCGATTTGCCTACACACATTGGTTAGCCAGCATGCTCACACCCCACCCCTCTCCCTGTCATGTAGACAAGGGGCCTGCTCCATGTCCACATGATTGCTAGCAGACGGGACATGAGCATGTGTAGCATGGTCAAATGGGCATGGGACTGGACCATGTCCACAGGACTGGGAGTGGGCAGGAGCACGAGCCTCTGTAGCACTCTGTAGCATTTTTTCCGCTCACACACCGAAAGGAGCACATGCAGCGTTTTCATAGATGTAAACAGGGCAAGTGATATGCTATGTGCTAAGAAACTAGAAGCATCTCCAACTGAATACTCAAATCCCATTCATCAATTACAATGGTTACATTTAGCATGCCACATCAAGTTATGCTTCAACTGAGTAGCCAAGACATGACTAGTTTTGATTCACCTTTTATTAGTATCCAAAAGGTGAGATGTCAAATCTAATTAGATGTTGGATCTTAAAAAGAACAAGGCACTTTTTTCCAACTAGTTGTGGGCTTTCCAAAAGAAATGAATGAGGCATCTCTCAGCTGGAGTTCATTTTTAAAGGATGTCAAATTTCATGATGCCAAATTGTTAGAGCATCTCCACCCCTAGACAGCATATTGAGCTGTTGGAGATGCTTATGTGGTAAAAATATACTCCCTTTACTTATATTAATAGGTACATTTAGTTTTTCAAAATAAACTAATTTTAAATTTTAGTTCATTTTAAAATATTAAATATACCTATTAATTTATGACAAATGGGGTACTTAAAAACTTATGAGAAAGTGGCTGACAACACATATAATGGCACCCATCAAATAAGACAATTATTTTGGGACAGCTTTTTTTTCAAACAGACACATATTTAAGGATATTTAATAATGATTTTAAGTGTAACCAAGTCTTCCAATTGTTTCTTGGCGACAAGGGAGAATTTTGTGAAGCATCTTTGTTGGAGAGCTCCCAGTTCATTTATTATTAGTGGTAAAGAGTTAGATTAGGACTGTATTAAAGTCAAATCTAGTTTTCTAACAATATAATATATAGTAGTATCATATATGATTAATATAATATATACTCGTATCATATATGATCTCTGGATCATGTTCACATTGATGGTACCAACATGCATGATGCTTCTCAAAGGAGTTGCAATCAAGTCTTGGTTGTATAGAACTTTAGAAAACTAATAATTTAAAAGCAAAGAGGAAACATACAGAATCGAGAATAAGCATGCAAGCTCACGATATTCTCAACATTACAAGGACATTGCACCAACTGATTCGGAAACTCCAAATTAACGCACATAATCAAGCACTATTTCACCTACTAATATAATCATCACTTCAAAGGAAAGAATAGATCATAATCATATTAAACGTTACTTGGATTTAAATTTATTTTTAAGCTTCTAGATTTTCATTGTTTTATAGAACTTGATTTCACCCAATGATTATTTCAAGGTCTTAAAACCATGGTGCAAGCCTTATGTTATATTTGTAAACATAAAATTTTGTTTATATCATTATTTTTAAAACCATGGTGCAAGCCTTATGTTATATTTGTAAACACAAAATTTTGTTTATATCATTATTTTTAGTAGGTTAAACTCACACACCGTTCACCCACCCAGACTCACTTTGCGTCATAAAGATTGGGAGTTGGGACCTTTCCTGGAGAGATCCAAGCAGCGCAACTTAATTGCGGTAAACTAAATAATTAAACTTCCTCAGCCTCACATTAATAGTTTATTTAGTTTTTTTAAAATAAGCTAATTTTAATCCATTTTAAAAAGACAAATGACACTATTAATGTAGCGTGGAAGGAGTCTTAGGGTATTGCTTGCCAACACTGTTTTTTAGGTTCTTGTCATTATCTACAATAAATAAAATTAAAAAATTTATATTAATTTTAAAAGTTTAAATTAGACAAAAGAACTCCTCCTCTGTAATTTAATTTTTAAAACCCACTAACCTCCTTCCCCAACCCTTGTAGGCACCTGGTGTCTAGGTTGCAGCATGGCCTCGATTGGCAGACCATGTCTTAGCCTAGAACTATTGGCTGCAGTGGCTATATAGATAAATATTTTTTAATTCTTAAATTAAACCTAATAAAGTTGTTTGAGGAAGAAAGAGAGAAAGAAGAGGACTTAAAAAGAATATTTCAAAAATATGTGAATATCCTACTAAAAGATCATAAAATTTACTCTATTTAAAGAAACAATGTGGTTGGCAAAACTTGAACCAAACCCAACTGATGCCAAACCTGATATTGAAAACGTGAAGATTATGTGGGCTAATTGAGTGTTTGTTTTACCTTTTTCGAAGAATGTGGCTATCCACACCCTTTTTTTTTTTATTTACCCCAACCCTACCAACTCCAATTTCTCACACATCCCCTACCTTCACCTACAGACACTATCACCACTACGAGCAAGTCAAGATCAGGATGTCTCAGCTAAGCTTCAAGTACTGAGGCCAGGCTCTTGCAGCACTAGCCAAAGCTTGGCCAGTAATGGAGTTAAAAAAAAGTTGTTTTTCACTTCAGTTTAGTTGGGGACAGAAGGAAGAAAAAATAGGGTATGAATAAATCTATATTTTTGTGAAAAGGGGTCGTTAGGGTTGCAGCCAACATGGCAGACAGCAAGGCAGCACGTGGGTTGGGGAACCCAGAGCTTTCTTACGTCGCAAGTTGCCCGCAAAGCTGAGCAAAGGTCGTTCCAGTTGGTAACTACCAAAGCAGAAGCTCAAGCAACGAAACTACCGTTTTGTCCATGGTACAAAATATAAAGACCCAATTCACTACAACACACCAGGATCAAAATAAACTAGCACTCTAGCAGGGGTAATAAGGTCATTAGAGCACCAGCAAGGCTCCTTCACTTGATGTCAACTTCAAGCAACCAGGAGTGCAGACAGGTTCTTTATGACTCCAACTCCCTTGCCTGCCCTCATTTCCTATTTGTTTATTCACCATAAATTAATTTATTTCAATTCTAGATACTTTGAAATTGATCAAATATTGCAGTGTGTGCAGTACCAAGCTGCAGATCTGTATCTACTTCTCTGACCAGTTTCAAATTATTCATCAGTCGACACCATTTCTTGTTGTAATCTCTCTCTTATCTACTCAAATGTGCATTCAATCAGTGTTATGGTGTAGCTAATGATGCAAATAGTGCAAATGCAGTTCGAGTTGAGGGGACAACTGGCTTGGCTTCTGCAGCCAACTTTTTTAGCTTCTTCAGGTCTTATGCATTGATATCTAAGTACCAGTTGGGCAGTGGAGCAGGCCCAACTGCCAGAGGGATGGGATAAAAGAGAACCCAGATGGGAATTTCTTCTGCTTGATGTGATCAGGTCGGAGCGTCAGGAGAAAATGTTCAAGGCATGGAGAAGCGACAAGAACAAGACCAAAGCTGTGTTCAAGTTGCAGTTCCAAGCGTCACAGGTTCTGCTCACTGCCTCTACTAAGAAAATTCTTGTTTGTTGCTATGAACGGTCTCAAGGTCTGAGCTGGGTTGGCTTGGAAATCATCTTTCTTTGTCCATATTAAGAATTGCTTTGATCTTTGAACAAATGTTTTTCTAAATTTGTAGCTTTCTTTTCTGTCATCTCCTCTTGTTCAATGCTAATGATGAGTTCATGTTTTTTTTAAAGTAATCTGAACTGGGTCAGGCTCGCCATCCTGATTTTGGTGATGTGGCTGTATGGCAATGTGAGATCTATAGAAGTTTGATTGAGCATTAGCTAAATTTTCTCTTAATTTTGTTCTTAGGTCCCAAAAATAGGATGGGATTCTCTGGCGATTTCTCTGATTCCTCTGGATATTGGGAAGCCTACAGTGAAATCAGAAAAGATTGCAGTCCATGGTGGAGCCTGTAGGTGGGAAAATCCCATTTATGAAACTATTAGATTTAGCCGGGATCCAAGAACTGGAAAATTCAGTGAGAAAGTCTACCAAATTGTTGTTTTCTCGGTAAGATATGCATGTTATTCTTCTTAGATTTTATGTTTTGTATCTGAATCCAATAATGTAAATTGGTTTATAGGGATCATCAAAAGGTGGTGTTTTGGGTGAAGTTGCCATTGACTTTGCAAGCTATGTTGATGCAATTAAACCTATCTTCACAGCTCTGCCGCTAAGATCTTCAAATTCCGGCGCTGTTTTGCATGTGAGTCTTCTCCTTAGGCACATATTAGACAAGTAACAAAAATTGAAATCCATTAATGCTGAAATATTTATTCCTAAATTATTGTCACCTTAGCATCTTCATACTAAACACAAGAATTGAATGATAGGGGTCATGATTTTGATTACAGGTAACAATCCAAAGACTCCATGATATTGATGGAAGGTGAGGATCTTTCACTTAGACTTACATTATGTTCAATAAATATATGTAGCCTCGATCTATTCATGATATTTTCCTTTATCGTGTATTGTTCTTCTCATGCTTATATAGAGAGGGAGATAACAGAGAGGCACAAACACGGGTGCATTGCAGAACCCTACAGAGCCAATTAAGTAGTGAAGACTTGGAAGAAAGCAGCAGTTTTGCTAATGAACTCTATGAAGTAAGACATTATCTCCCTAAAAAAATAGATGAAACAACTTCTAGCCATTCAAGTGATAAACTAGCTGAGATGTCTACTATCTTATTATTGTCAAAAGACCATTTCCAGATCTAATTTGGTGTAATTATAGCATTTCCTTTCACCCCCCCTCTCTTCTTCTATGGCTCTAATACTCTTTTGTATGAGTAATGTATATTCAAGTATAAAAGTCTTTATACGAGGATAACAAATGGAAAGCAATTTCATATAATCTAACATCATCCCAATCATATAACTTTATTACTTTGTTTATATGCCTAAGAGTACATTTTTATGGCTGATTTGCAGGATAGTGTATCCCAATCACAAGGCAAGAAGGAATTTCAGATGGCTAATTCCAATGGGCCTCATAGAGAATTGGGTGGCTTGGGTGGAATATCAGGGTCAAGTCAAGATAGCAGCTCCGAGCAAAACACCCCAAAAGAAGATGGAAAAAGAAGTAACAGTCTTCACCAAGATGTTGCAAGCTTTCTTTCATCACTAAGTAACAATGCCTCTACTCAACACCAAACAGCTCATAGGAGGTCGAATACTGAATGGTCAGTGAGTTCAGGCCCTGATGGAACTTTAGATGAATCAAGCAGTAGTCCTGACAATTATCAGATGAAAGAAAGGACAGAGGATTCAGACATTTTAAGTGAAAAGCTGAAGAAGGATGTAGCTGTTTTGTCAAGGCAAGCAGAAGTCTCGGAGCTGGAAATACAAACTCTACGAAAACAGATAGTGAAGGAAAGCAGAAGGGGGCAGGACCTCTGCAAGGAAGTTAATTGTCTAAAAGAGGAGCGAGATGCACTCAAGAGAGAGTGTGAACAACTCAGGGCTTCAGACCAGATGACAAACAAGATGCCTGCTGATAGTGGGAATCTGCAATATGTTGTTGAAAGCCTCAGAGAAGACCTTAATTATGAAAAAGATTTAAATTGCAATCTTCGCTTGCAGCTGCTAAAAACTCAAGAATCTAACTCTGAACTAATTCTTGCTGTGCAAGACTTAGAAGAAATGCTGGAGCATAAGAGTCAAGACAGATCTTTTAGCTGTGCTACTGCTGAAGTCCAAACACTTGAGAGTCAAGTTGACAGTACAGACTTTGGAAGCCAAGGGCAAGAAAAAGAAGTGAAACCTGCATTGGAAGAAGTAGCTAAATTTAATGATGAGAATAAATCAGAACATTCAGTGGAACTGAAAATTCTTGACCTGCAAAATGAGATAGAAATCTATAAGAAGGACAAAGAAGCTTTAGAGATGCAAATGGAGCAACTTTCTCTAGATTATCAGATTCTAAAGCAGGAAAATCATGCAATGTCCTCAAGGTTGAAGCAAAATGAGCTTCAAGAACAACTTAAGATTCGAAATGAGAATGCAGCCTCTTTAGCTCTTATAGATGAGCTTAAATTACAAATTCAAAGTTTGGAAAATGAGTTGAAGAACCAGGCAGTAGTTTATGAAGACAACCTGGAAGAAATTGCAAGGGAGAAAATGGAGCAGGAGCAAAAGGCTATTCAAGCAGAGGAGGCGTTGAGAAAGATGAGATTGAACAATGCAAATGCAGCTGATAGGCTTCAGGAAGAATTCAGGAGACTCTCTGCACAAATGTCCTCTACATTTGAGGTGAATGAAAAGCTAGCCATGCAAGCACAAGGTGAAGCGAATGAGTTGCGCATGCAAAAGAGCCATCTAGAGAATTTGTTGGAGAAAACCAAAGAAGAGCTTGAATTGGTTAAAGATCAGTATGCAGCAAAACTAGAAGAGCTTTCAGATAAGATGACTTTAAAAGATAATGAAATTGATAGGTTGGTTCTAGAACTTGCTGAGAATAAGCATCAGGTGGAGAACTGGAAGGTATGTGTTGAGGCCAGAGAGAAGAATTTACTGGAAGACATTCACTCTCTTAATGCGAAGGTACAAGAGCTCAATGGAGAGAAAAATGAGCTTGTTGAACTCATGATAGAAAAGGAAGAACTGATAAATGATACGGTGAGAAGGCTGGAATCAGTGAAAGAGGAGAAGGAGGCATTGTTGAAGAAAGCAAGAATGGATAAGGATGCCCTTAAAGAACTAAACCAAATTAAGCAAATAAAAGATGAAAGAGAGGCAACATTTTTCACCATGCAAACAGAGATGGATACGTTGAGATCTGAGTACAATAATGTGAAGAATCATTTGTTTGAAAATGAACAAGAAATAGAAAAGATCAGGAAACAGGCTATAATATTAAAGACTGAGATTCATAAAAAGGAGGAAGAACTTGCAATTCTCAAGAAGAAACTCAAGGATGGTACTGCCAAAGTAACAATTTCAGATGGAGCTGCAAAGACAATTAAGAAGAATAATAAATCTAGCCCACCTTCTCGTGGTTCCAAGGATGTTTCCACTTTGCGAGACAAAATAAAACTGCTCGAGGTAAATTTGTTTCCTTGTACTTTTTCTTTGTGCCAAAAGATTATATAACATTAAATTACAGTCATTCGGTGTACCTTCATCTGCAAATTTTTATGTTTTACAGGGTGAGGCAAAGCTGAAGGAAGATGCACTTGAGAATTCAGCCCATAGTTTTGCTGAAAAGGAGACAGGTTTATTGAAGAGGATAGAGCAATTGGAAAAGGAAATACTTGAGTTAAATGAGAAGGTTAGTTGCTCAAATCTATGGTTCTATATTGATTCTTTAAATTGTGGAGCTTAGGCTAAAATCTCCTTGAATTGCATAGGTTTCTCTTGAAGTTAAAGAGGTATGAGATTTGAGCGTTGAATATGAAACTAATCTTACAAAATTAATATTGACACGATAGTGATAATATGACAAAATGAAGTTTTAAAATGTAGGATCTATCTGGAAGAAACTTATTTTTCACATGTAAACATTCAAAGTAAACTTGAGGGGACCACTTTTTGCATTAATTCATCAGTCTTCATATGAACTATAAGCTAAGTTAGTTGGTAGAAAATTTGAAAATCTGCGAGGTGTTATTAGCATATTGTTGAAATTGATAACCTAAAGCAGAGCAGCGTAAAAAAAGTGAAGAAATTGTGGTAGATATTATAAATGCTTTAGCTAAATTTTTTATAATTACTAATAAGATGTCAAGGCCATTGTCTATTAGGCCTATTCATCAATTGCTACTTTAAATTGTCTTTGAAAACATGAGATTGTTGAAGCTTTCATATGAATTATGATGGACTCATACAAGAAATTAATGTTCAGCAGCATATCATGGATGCCTGCGACACAATTTCAAGTGCCATAAACTTAAACAGTACAGTTCCAGCTGCAATGTTGGTAGACTCCGAGAAGACAGATAATGGAGATGTCACTGATGAAAGTGGAGATAAAAAGCCAAGGGGAAGGTGACATTTTGAGCACCTTATCCTTCTGTGATGCCATTTCGTACTAATAACATGACTTAGGTGACACCATGAATTGCCTAGATTTAGGCATAACGTTTGTTATTGAAGTAAATTCATTTATTATTCTTCATGCAGTGTTCCTCCAGCTGACACAGAAGTGAATGGTGCATGTGGTGATTCTGGCGGCCAAGTTGAAATCAATGAAGTGTCAACTGAATTTGCTTTGCTGAAGGATCAGAACAGATTTATGGAAGTTGAACTAAAAGAAATGCGGGAAAGGTATTCAGAGATCAGCCTGAAGTTTGCAGAAGTTGAAGGTGAAAGGCAGCAGCTCGTAATGGCCATCCGTAATCTTAAAAACACAAAGAAGAACTAATTTCTTTTGGAAAGAGGGTACATTGTACAGGTGAATGAATCGTTTTTAGGTCTCAAAAAAAGAGTAGAAAGGTGTATTAGTTCTGCATTCTTTCAGACTGATTGGTTTTTCTTCTCAAGAGTATGACATTGGAGTATTTACTTCACATATAGGCTATTGTAATTAAAGATGCTTATTATTTGCTTTAGGAATATGATTGTAAAGTGTAAATTGAGCAAATCAAGTACTTTATAACATCCCAATCAAGAAATAGATACAAGAACTCCAAGCAATCCATTCGTCCACTCTTCATTCATTTCTTATATATGAGGAGCACTTGCAACAACTATGAATCAAGCAAAACGACTTATGAATAATTTATGCTCACATTAAATTGGCATTCTTGCAGAGTGTTGCTTCACCATTTTTTTCGTCATCACATCTCCTTCCAACAAATTGCATATGTTAAAAGGTTTTTTGGGTAGTTGAAGAAATATCTCAAAATGTGCCTTGGAGACTCAATTTAATCGTAGAAGCTGATGACTATTAAGAAGATCTAACAGCTGAGAAGAGCGCTCTCTTGTAAAGCTCCTGTGGACGCATTGTAGGAGAAAATCTTTCTAAAGAAGAAATTGATCAAGTCAATCCAAAAAGTAATTTAGGTGTAGGTTTGCGTCAAAATTAGGGGCCAAATGCACCAAATATAGAATACTCAGCCGTTTCTCTTTTCAATTCAAGTGGGTCACCTAGTTATATGAAACATATACGTAAAAGATTTAGATTATTTTACAAGTAAAAATTTAAGATTCTTTTTAAAGTCAAGTCAACAATAAAATTATCTCACCAATAATCTCCACAAGAACATTGATTATCCCTGAAATGATGAAACCTATTATTATCCCTTACAACAATCTCCCTTCCAACAATCCCAGATATGAATTTGATGGCACTGTGACAATCCCCACAGACTCTAAGGTTCTTGTTGATCCTTATTGGAACCCCAGGGGGCAGAACAATGAGCCCAAAAGCAAGAGCAAGCTTCTCACTATGGTACAACACCTCTGTTTCTTTTTCTTCTTCCTCTACATCATACAATGCATAGTTTGTATCAGGGACATAACCAGCAGCCTTCATTTCTCTACGCAATTTCACCAGCATTGCCTGGATCTCAGCATTCTTTTGGTGGACTCTGTCCTTTGCTTGGAAGAGATGGACCGCATTCTTCACAGTGATCCAACTATAGCCAGGCCCTTTTTTGATTCCCACATCCTTCATCTCCGTCCTCACCTCGGTGGCTTCCTCCCACCATCCCGCTGCTGCAAGCATGTTTGACAGCAGCACATGATTACCTGAATCTTGTGGGTCAAGCTCAAACAACTTCTTGGCAGCGACTTTGCCCACATCCGGCTTCCCATATACCCTACAAGCATTGAGCAAAGCTCCCCACACAGAAACAGTAGGTTGTACTGGCATTGTCTTGATAAAGTGGTATGCCTGCTCTACCTTCCCAGCACGGCCAAGCAAGTCAACCACACAAGCATAATGCTCAGGCCCCGGCACAATGCCATGCTTCCCTCTCATCGAATCAAACACCCTGATCCCTTCCTCCACAGCCCCAGCACGGCTACATGCCGACAGCACACACACAAATGTGACATAATTCGGGGACATAGTTTGCAACATATCTCTACGAATTATCATCTCTTCAAATGCTGCAAGCGCAGACGTAGCATGGCCATGGTGAGCATAGCCACCTATCAGCGCATTCCAAGTAATCAAATTCCTATCAGGCATTTCATCAAACATTCGTTCAGAGTCATTCACACTGCCACATTTTGCATACATGTCCACCAGAGCAGACCCTACATAGATATTGGCATCAACACAAGCTTTAACTGCAATCCCATGAACAGACCTCCCCAAGTCTAGAACTGCAATGCCTGCACACGCACTTAGCACACTGGAAACCATGAAGTCCGAAGGCTTCACTCCTTCCCTTTGGGCCAACAGAAAGATACCAAGCGCCCTCTCCTCTTCATTATTATGCACATAAACTACAACCATTGAACACCAAGAGACCTCATTCTTCCTTGAACTGGCAATTTCATCAAACACCTTTGCCCCCTCATCCACTCTACGACATTTTCCATAGAAGTCCACCAATCCATTCCCTACCGAAACATCCTCATCAAAACCCACCTTAGCAATAAAACCGTGCAGCTGCCTCCCAAGTGGAAGATCATGTGTATCAGCACAGGCATTCAGAACTGCGCAAAGCGTGATCGAATTCGGATCCCTCTCATCCCTCCTTAATCGTACAAATGCCCACACCGCCTCCTCGGCATTGCCCTCAATCACGGAATTTGAAATAAGCGCGTTCCAAGCAGCCACATTTCCCTGAGGCACTTCGTCGAACAGCTTTCGCGCAAGACGAAGCAGTCCAGACTTACAGTACATATCCACGACGCTACAGCCAACAAAGACGTCGGCCATGAACCCATACTTGAGGCTGAGGCCGTGGAGCTGAAAACCCATGAAGAAATCACCCACCGCCGCGGCGGACTTGAAGAGGCAGGGGAGGGTGAAGTCATTGGGGGCCACAAAGGCGCGGCGCATGGAGGAGAAGAGGGAGAGGGCGAGCGGGTGGCGACCGTTCTGGGCGAAGCCGGAGATGAGGGCGGTGAAGGAGACGACGGAGGGGGGATTGGCGTGGTGGCGGAGGGCGGACAGGGCGAAGGACGGGAGGTCGAGCTTGGCGTAGAAGTTGAGGAGGTGATTGGCGAGGAAGGACGGGAACGGCGACAGGGACTTGAGCGCGGCGGCGTGTGCGGCGCGGCCGAGGAGATGGGTACGGGCAGAGGTCGCGGAGTGGAGAACAGCGGCGAGGGCGTTGGCGGCGACGGACATGGCGCGCGGCGGCCCGGAGCGGTCATGGCTGGCCGCGCCGGCAGTGATGGCCGTGTACGGGAACAGGTCTTCTGTTCATTAGAACGTCTCAGAGAAAGCAGGACCGTAAATGGACGAACACGGACGCAGTTTGACCGTGTCCGCGACCGCCCTCGTAGACCGTGATAAGCTGTCCTTGTGACCGTTTATCTCAGTCGCAGACTCTCAGTGCTTGTTTGGTTAGCGATGGTTTAAAGATTAAGATCCCATTCATTTTTTCTAATTAAATATTACAAAATCTCTTAAATATATCTTACTCTTTTTTAATTAAATAAATATTAGTAAGTATAAGGAAAGGAAAAAGAATAGTATTAATATCATCTTTTTACTAATTAAATAAATATTATCAAGTATAAGAGAGGAAGACGAGGAGGGGAGCTTGGACTTGAGCAAGAAAAATAGTTGGACCCCAAGATTTTTGTGAGCATGTCGGTTGTTGAGCATATGGGATGCATAGGACACATTTTGCAAGCCAAGACTTGCTCCCGGATGTAGTGGTGGTCGATTTCAATGTGCTTGGTGCGGGCATGAAAGACAGGGTTGTTAGACAGTGGGGATGTATGGAGTGGTGAGACCGAGAAAGCGGAAGATCAATAGTAACCCAAGCAAACTCGGTGGTGGCAAAGAAGAGCACCTCGTACTCAGCTTCGGTGGAGGAGCGGCCAATGATGTCTTGTTTATTGCTCTTCCATATGATGGGATTGGAGCCTATGAAGAGGTAATATCTCGTAATGGAGTAGTAGTCAAGAGTTAGCGACCCAATTGGAGTTAGAGAAGGTGGTAAGATGAGAGTCAGTGGGCCATACTGTGATCTCGTGGGAGTGAGTACTGCAGATGTACTGGAGAATGCGCTTGACAATAGTGTAGTGGGCGGTGGTGGGATTGTGCATGTGTTGACAAGCATGGTTGACGGCATAGGAAATGTCGGGCGGATGCTGGTGAGGTATTGTAAGGCCCCAACGACACTTCAGTAGTGAGTTAGGGTTGGGGAATGGTGGAGTATAAGGAGCTGTAACAACCGCGAATTTTCGGTATGATTTGTTGCCTTTAATAAAACTATTTTATGAATTTTTAATTATTTTAAATTATTTAGAGGCAAAAATTTGGAGAGCTTTTATAGAGATCAGTCAGACGAGCGTAACGAACCTAAGAACGCACAAAACGGAGGTTGGGAGCAAAAGTTATGACTTCGGGAAGTGTGCTACATGGGCGGGACCCACTTTTAAAAGTGGGAGATAACTTACCTATGTGAGGTCTAGTTTCAAAGGGCTCGTCGATATAGAGTCCATCGGTACCAAGAACATGCAATTCCGACTTCGGGATAAGAAGTTATCACGTTTTAAAGTTGGAATTGTATTTGATTAAAATAATAAAAAAATAACAAATAAACAAAATAGCTGGCGTCATTGATAACGCTAGTAGCTGACGCTGAGCCGCATTGCGCGGCGGGTCCGCACGAACACGCGTGATGCACGACAGCGCTGTGCTGTTCATGCTTGCCGCGGGAATGCGCGCACCGCGCGCGCGTCAAGCATGGCGGTGCCGCATTTTTGGCCAGTAGTGGTGTGACACGTGTCGCACGCACATGCGCGCGCACGCAGTCGGCTCGCGGGCTTTCTTCTATAAATTGAAACTTCGATTCATTTTTCCGGAGAAGTTTCTGGAGTCATTCTGAGTCCGTTTTCTTCCGTTTAAAGCGTGTTCTTAGCTAATTCGAGGGTGTTTTACGCAATGGAAGCGTCCATTCCTTGAGTTAGCCACCTTATATCGGGAAAATGTCTTGGGGTAATGAGAAGTTTTGTCCGCCGCCTACAAGCGCGTGAAGGGTAAAGTGTCTCCAGGCAAGGGGAGATTCTGTCCGTTGCCTACAGGCGTGTTGTGAGAAAAGTGTTCCAGGCTAAGGGGAGATTCTGTCCATAGCCTACGGGTACGAAAAGAGAAAAGTGTTCCGAGTTAAGGGGAGGTTTTGTCCGTAGGTTACGGGCATAAAGAGAAAAGTGTTCCAGGTCAAGGGGAAATTTTGTCAGTAGCCTATGGGTACGTAACAAGAGTTTTTGGAGTTGATCTGAGTCCGTTTTCTTCCGTTAAAGAGGCATTCTTACCTGAATCAAGCGTGCCGGACATCGTGGCGGGGTTATTTTCCTGGCTGGAGACCTCCAGAACCCAGAAGTAGACATCCAATTTCGTGGTGTCCGGTTTATCAGTTTCAAACTCGTGCGGAGAGCGAGGTAGGGACTTTTATATTTTCTTATGACATGATTATAAACTTTGGTTATGTTTTGAACTTATTATTTATACGACTCTCGCATGTTATACGTTAGAGATTACTTTCAAGTTATGATTTATGATTTCTGCACATATATTCGATCTGTTGAATGGTTTATCATTGAGATAGAATATGATTAATATATCGCATGTTTATAATGCTATTATGTATATTCGACTATTCGAATGATTTTCCGCTGGAAATGGATATGTTTTATATATTACATGCTTTACGATTGCCTCATATATAATAGTTTGATCGAATGTTTATCCGTGGATTTTGATATAAATTATACACATTGGAGCGTGTGAAATAGAGACAAACTAGCTTCACCATTGTTTTCATTGCAAATGAATACAATATGTTTGAAAGACGGTTTTAGAGGACTCGTCCTTGTTGAAATGAGGATTCTCAAGGTTATTTTTGAAAAGGCGTATAAGCATGGTGATCGAGTCACTGAGATGGGACAAAGAAGGGGTAACTGTCTCATTGGAATGAGTGACCAACCTTGCCTTTGTAGTCGTTGATGGTGACACTCCCATGGCTTGTAGAGGTAGAGCTAAGGTTTTCAAAAAGATAAACATTGTGATAGAATGTTTTAAAATAAAATAGCCCTTTTTGGAGTATGAGAACTCTAGGATATTTTGATTGAGTCTGGGACTCAAGATTATGAGTCTGGTACTCAAGACTATGAGTCTGGGACTCATGAGTGTTTTGGTTGTCCGGAGCTATTGTTGGGCGCCCTGATAGAGCTCTGTTGACTAGTTAAGGGCACAATATTAATCCGGTTTGGAATTGGATGCACGGTACCTATTTTAGCCTAGTGAGCCCCTGACGAAAGGCAAAACCCCTGATTAGCCCCTAACGAAGTGCATCTATCAAGGCTATATGCACTAGGGTAGAGAGTATCATGGGAAAACTCTTTACTCTCTAGATCCTAGCGCCCCATGAGCACGGGTGACTCTTCTATCCACAAGCATCAGTTATTTTGAGATGATTTATGGAGGAGTAAGAGGTCGTTGCTTTGTACTCGCAGCAAATTCCTATTATTAATATATATGTCTAGGACATTTGTAGCAAGCTGTGAGAGCTTGCAAACCCTAGAAGCATCTTTGATACGTAGGAAGAAGTACTAGGGGTGGTTTTGGGTGAGAGGCACACCCTATTTTCATGAAAAATATTATATATGATATGTGTAGTGAAACTACCATGTGTTTATTCATGTCTGATCGTATAAACACCCCTACTGAGTATTTTAAAATACTCACCACCCCCCAGACTTTGCAGGACTCGACGAAGCTTAGTGTGCGGGTAGATATGATTTCGAGGATTTCAACCACACTGAAACGAGTAAGAACTCTCCTTATTAATTTTCTCTTGTGTGTTTGTACATGGACCGTGGTTCCTGGAGAAATGATTATTATATTATCGCATAAGGTGAGCGGCTCTAGTCACGGGCCTTGGTAAACTCCGATATTTTTATGAAAAGAAAATTTTATATGCTTCCAAAATCCCGGGGCGCGACAGTTGGTATCAGAGCATCCAGGAAACTCTATTTACAAATACATGAGGTGAAAAATAATGTTGAGTCTAGACTGATTTTATGTTTGATTCAGAAGGTATAACACGTAAATTAATAAACATAGTTCTACTTGTGGTATATCTTATAAGGTTGTGGATCTGCGAAGGAAAAATCCACCAAATGCACGTGGTATGGGACATGCTGTGTTAGTGGATAGCTCGAAGGTTTGTTGCGCTTGTTTAGCTTAAAGATATTTTTGAGGCGTCGCAAAATACTCGTGGTATGGGACGTGAGTACTAGCGGCCACTCAGAAGTGTTGTTACGCATACACTTCAAGATATGTCAACGCAGATAATTAGGTAACATGTCTAGAAGGGTTGAGGAACTGCCGCGGAGAAACCACCAAACACTCGTGGTCTGGGACATGCGGTGTTAGTGGGCAGCTCCAAGGTTGGTTGCACTGCTATAGCGTAATACTGTTTTTGAAATAGCTAAAAAGCACCGTTACGCATATACTTACAGATATGTTAAAACCAACAATGGATTTTCTGGTTTTATGGTTTTGTTGCCCAATAATAATAATTATTATCGGGAGGATTTTGCGTGTTTTGATTTTGAAAATGAGTGAGCGGGGTGTTGTAAAACACACGTCTTGTTTTAAGAAAGAGTAGTGTAGAAAAACTTGTTTGTGTGTGTGGAACAAACTGTTAATTCATGGTGGTTACAATCGAGTAGTACCCCAAGGATGTTTCTAATCGTGGAGGAGGTAGACGTGGTTACAATCGAGTAATACCCCAACTATGTATGCGCTTGTACAGAATGCACGCAAGGATGCGCATACATAGTTGGCCATGTTGGGACACTTGGTCGGCTAACACATATTTGGAGTTTTAAGATGTTCCTTCCCTCCTAAATAGTGTTAGAGAATCTTGTGGAGTGTTTTAGGGCCATTTGGCAAACTTTGGAGGAACCATGTCATACAACCACTTTGGCTGCCACTCGAGCAGAATGCAAGAAATCTCTTATGCTATATGGGAGGGACTTGATGAGATGAAATGTATGAGCTATTGGTATGATGCCTAGCCTTGCAACCAGCTATTTCGGATGACAAGGAAGGCTTGTTGGGTTGCTAGCCATCATACTAGGAGCCATGTCTGCTGCGGGAGGGGGCTCTCCGACCTATAGGACGGTCGTCCGGCCTTATGGCCTTATCGGAAAGAATGCCCTTTGTGTGCAATTAGCTGAGATTGAATGTTTGGATGTTTGAGTTGCTTAAGTTGAATATGTGCATCACAAGGATGCATCCCCCTCTGGCTAACTTGCTTGGGAAATGTCCCAGTACATTCGCACATTTGCCTTGGGACAGGTTCATTGCTTGGCTTTGCGAGTTGGACGCTCGGTCGAATAGCACAAGGCCATGACCTTGATGAAAAAGGCTTACTTGCTTGGCTATTTGGCCTTGTGATTACTACACGGAAAGTGGTGCACAACATTGTGGGCTTTCCCCGCAACGCCTGCATACCTGATGTACAACATTGTGGGCAGTTCCCACAACGTATGCATACTTACTATACAATACTTCCACACGTGTGTGCACCTAGTATGTGTCACTGATAGTCCGCTTCGCCACCCCGTGACACTGCGTCCTCCATACTAGAAAGTTGTTGCGTTAAGCTTGATAGGAACTTTAATGGGCTCAGGGATAGGGAAGGAAGGCCATGGGAGGAGAGGGGGAAGGTATTTAGGAGGAAGAAGAAGGACAATAGAGGGCGGGAGCAGGAGATAGATTCCAGAAAAGGAAAGGGGAAGTCAGCAACTTGAGAAAGGCTCCAATACCATGTAAAGAAAGGGGAAAAAAATAATATTAATACGAATTATGTATACATTTTTATTAGTAGTGGGAATGTCAAAAGCCTTTCCCACAATGGTAAGATACAGAGGGAGTCCGCCTAGTATAGGCTGGCCATAGGAGGAGATGACAGTTTGGGGGGGGGGTGCCTTAACGGTAAGAATGCATATATATTACATGTATAAATAAAGATTAATCAAATAATAAATTAGAAATAAAGTATGTACAGAATAAAGATCTCTCTTGCATGCTATAGCTAGTATATATTATTCTAGAATCATAATGATCATAAATTATATGCACATGTAATTATTAGCATCATACTAACCCAAATACATTTGCAGTAAGAAACCATGTATAATAACCCAATTTTTTTTGTGGTTTTCTATTTAATTTTATGGGGGGGGGGGGGGGGGGGGGGGGGGGATGAATTATTTGTCAGACTTATCCATCTTTTTTCCTCTATAACTATGTGCTTGGTTTCATGCGTGGGTTTAGTCATAAGTGGAAGGATTTTGCATGTTTATGAGGGTTGAATGTGTAATTTAAGGGTTTTGATGCTTAAATAAGGCTTCAACACTTGTGGGAGGACTTTCGGGCAAAAGAGGAGGTTCTAGGGTGAATTGAGGGCTTCAATAGGCTTGTGGGGGCTCTCGCGCAAGGGAGGGAGGTTTCGACATGTGATTTGGATTTACGGCGTGTGGAGAGGTAGCTTTTGGAAATAAAATATATAGGAAAAGAAAAATGGATCGCAAGATGCGATCTTGTTCTTTGGCCTCTAACGTTGTGCCCACCACCCTCCACCTGAATTGGGTCTACCCGGCCGCCACAGCCTAGGCGACACCACTTAGGGCCACTGTCACCTCCCCTTCAAATCCGCCAGACCTACTACCAGCTTCTTCTGAAAACCACCACTCCGGCCATCGCTGTGAGCCTTTTTCAAACCCTCCCCATCCCATCTTGACCCAAAACTAGCGAGAGGACATGACAACTTCTAATCCAAAACTGGATTAGATCAGAATACACAACTAACTCATCGCTTTGTTTAAAAATATCTGAAGAATAAATATAAAAAGGAAATTTAACTACTTTTTATAATAACTAGGATTATACATTCAATATACAAAGTTCTGGGCAATGGAATAAACATATGTCATAAACTATGGAAGAAAATCAACTATAACTAAAATTAAAATGTTATATGCTCCTTTATTTATTCACTCCTAACTATCTCTTAGGAGAAACCTATCCCCTACTCAACATATCTTTAGTTCTCGTCTTGCTGGCAATATAATTCATCCTAAGCACCTGTGTGACACAATCACACAGGGGATCCCAAAGGATTCCCAAAACAAAACAAAGGTAAGTATAAACTCAGTAAGGTTTTGGAAACTCACATTAACACCCTAATATATGCTTCAAAATCCAAAACAAATTCCTTAAGCAAACATAATCTACATATATATCAAAAGTACATAAAAAGTCATAAAAATAATATCGGTGTAATATAATCTTATAATTACATCCAAAATAAGTCCCAATATGATAGAAATTAGAATAACGAAAAATACTTTTACATGTTACCTGATACCTAATGAATGAACCTAACATTCCAAACTGGAGATGTCAAAATAATACCTGGTCAAGTCGGTGCACATGGACATGACCAACCTGGAGTCCAACTCCATAAATCTCAGTAATATAAATATCTCAGTCATCTGAACCCAGGGAGGCAAAACCTACCCTTTCGAATAGAAATTGATTCGATAAACCTCCGACATGGCTAATCCAAAAACCATAGAAACCTTGATTAATCCATAGTTTGCAAATCATTTTCATGATGCAATGAAATATAAACATGTTTACATGTGCCACCCTAAGTAATCATGCTACTTCATTTAAGAAATAATTATGTAAATAAGATCTTGTATGCTAAGGAATGCATATAACATGGATTCACTAAATTAACCTTAGACATGTGCATATATAAGAAACCCTAATGTGCCTCAATCATATATAACCTATTATGAACAAAAGAGCTTCAAAAACAAGAGGATAGATTTGTAAAATACACATGTAATCTATTCTTCATCAAAAAACATATTTAACCACATCAAACAAGGTGTTAATGTAATAAATCACTTTTAAAATAAAAACCCTTACCTCTAGGGCAGAGAAACACTTCTAATCAAAAGAGCACTATTCCAAAAAATAAGGTTTTTCATTAGCTCTAGGCATAAATATGATCTCTTCTAGCTACACTTATAACTATGATAAATATGTGATTTCAAACACTTCCTTGTGCTAATGGATTCTAAACATGAATTACAAGGTTTTGAATCAAAAATAAAGTTCTAGGGTTCTACAAATTGGGTCAAACAAGAGAGATTTGGAGATTTCAAAAGGAAGATGCATGAAAATGATAATTAGGCATGAAAGGCCTTTAATTTTCCATTAAGAGTATTTTAATTAATTTTATATTATTAAAGTGTCTTAGTGATTTCTCTGAGGATACATAGTACGGTCAAGGATTTCTAAGTATATTGTTAATTAACCAATAGTCTAAGTTTATCACTCAAGCATTAAGCAAAAATCATAAATATAACTAAATAGGTTCAACCTAAGAGTACTGCCAATATTAATATGATTTATTGACAATTCTATTAGGTCTGAAATTTAACACATAGATTTTTAAGAGAGTAATACAACTATATTAAAATCAATAAATTTTTATTATTAGTATATCCCCCTGAACCATTTCCGGTTTAGTTGGCAAGTTAAAAATCACCATTAAGGGTAAAAATATAGTTTTATACAATTTTGTAGATTTTTTTACTTGAACTTGGTATGGATGCTCATTAGGATTATAATAAATAACCATAAAATGTATCATAGTTTATTAAAAATTATACATTAGTGTGTTATTTTCGTACCTTTGCAAGTATTATGATAAAAAAATCTTACTCGAAGAATTATGATTGAATCAAGCAAATCGCTCTGTCCTTAAGACATAATTCACCTTCCTTACTGGTGCTTAGGATACACTTGGGCATCTGCCTCCCAGGATAAGATGATCAAATTTGTTACAACACCCCGACCCGAAAAACCCGACACGGACTGGGGGTTAGTTCGGAAAACAAAATCGAAGTGTATTCAATATCCAGAAAAAATTTAAAACTGATATCGACCAGGAGCTATAGTCTCTTGTGTGCGAGAGTCATAACATTTGAATCTACGCACAACGGAGCTATATTTGATCTAAATAGTTATTTGATTATGTTATCACTCGATGGATTGTTCTTCTGACTATTGTGTCCGATTGTAAATCAATTGGATTCATTATTGTATTTGCTCCCTGACTAAAGGTCAGATTTTATTTTAAAATGTATTTTGGGAGAATTGCAAGGACACAATTCGTGTAAGGAGGGAAGAACCCCGTGTTCCAATTACGCTTAACCCAACATGGTTAGGGGTAATTATGTAATTTTAGTTAAATTTTAACGGGTTTCAAAGGATGAAATTCCCAAGGCCAAACCAATGCACTAGTAAGTAAGATCTTATAAGACACTTAGAACAACCAGCCAACGTCTAGAGACTATACAAACGAATACACCTTTTCTTTGTTCAGTCATCTTCGTTGTTTGCCTTCTATTCTTCTTCCTTTGAATCCTTAAAGTTTTCCCTCTTTGTCTCCTTCTAGCTACTCAATCAAAGACTCATTCTTCAAATATTAATCTTCCTTTGAGTTTCTTTCATCACTCCTTGATGAAGAACATTGTTGCAACTCCTCAAGCCCTTGTGTGTGTTGTGTTGTGAATTTCTTCTTACTTTTTTCTAATTGAATTGATCTTCAAAACATGTAGCCAAAGGAAAGTTTTATACTCTCAAAACCCAATATAGTATACTCACCAATCTCTCTCTATGTTAACAATGACTTCTTTATTCTTTTCCCACGTCCAAAACACCCTTTATGTGGATAACTAAGTTGGTTTAGGACATTGAATAAGAATCAAATTCAACTCGAAATGACCTATTTTTGGAAACTGCGGGTTCCAGCGATCGATCGCTACAGTAACTGATTGATCGATGAATAGTAACTACTACAGTGATTTGCTACAATCATGAAAATCAAAAGTATTCCCGAATAATTCCTTTTTAATCCTGATTAATCGTGGATGAAAATTTTACATACGCAATTTTTTACTCATTTTTTCTCTCTCTAATATGATAAACTTTTTATCCTAAGTGTATTAATGTGATATGTGTGTATTTTTTTACCTACGAAAACACATGAGTTTTCTGATTTGCTTCATTTTCACCATGTGATCTTGAGTAGTAAGCATTTTATCCTATGACTCAAATTACACTTCAATTTGACATTGTTTTGTTCACTGAGATAAGCTAATACAATATATATGACTACATATGTTCTAACAAGACTTAGGGCTTGGAGTTTAATAGGAAGAATGTAATATAGTAAAATTTCATAGCATAATTGTACCAACGTAATATATGTGTTATAAACTTGAACATATTGGAACCAAGCAAATTAATAGTAAGAGAGTGAGGCTTTAGTTAGTTATGACGGATTGAGTTGTTTGTCATGTTGCCTGCTGATGAATAGTCAGTTGTGCAGTTGTTAGACCACGTGACACTTACCCTTTGGGGTGTTATTTTGGTGCTATATTTAAGCCCAAGCATTTGTCTTTCTATTAAGAGCACTGTAAGATTTCAACCCAAAAGTGGCACTGTCAATTGGCACAATGTGACCCTTAATTAGCATTGTATGGCCCTTAGTTGGCACCTTATAGCCCCAAAGTGTTGGTAGTTTTGCACTTTGATAAGTAGTATCATGGATCTACTCTTAATTGTTTGATCCTATGTCCCATGAGCATAGGTGTACCTCAGAAAAATCCATGGCTTATAGATTCTTCCCCGAAGGTTAAGGTGACGCCTTAGTGGCATTCATTCTTTACAGTACTAGAGCTGATTAATAGTTCTCGGTTGTAAGTGTAAGATTGTGAGGATGAAACCTTAGGGGTTAGACGGATTAAGTTCTATGTTTGATCCAGCCAATACATTGTCGGCTTGGTGTTTCTCATGTCTAGCCATGGTGTTTATCCTGCCTGATATTGTCTTGGTGCTGTATTTAAACCTAGACCTTTGATGCTTTATTGAGAGCGTTATATGTTTTTGCCCAAAGTATGCACTATAAGTTTTCTGCCCAAAAGTGGCAGTGTATGGTTTCCCCCCTTAGTTGGCATTGTATAGCCCTTTGTTGACACTATATGGCCCCAAAGAATGGCCACTTGCACGTTCAGATAAGTAGTATCATGGATATGCTCTTACCTGTCCCATGAGCATAGGTGTGCCTTGTCTTTAGAAAAGTCTACGAGTCTAGTTACTCCCCGGAGGTTAAGGTAAAATCCAAGTGACATTCTTTTCCATCAACATTGGAGTTGATTAAATTGTAATGAGCTCTAGTTGTCGATAGTAAGTGCAGGATTCAGAGTAAGAGTAAGTTTGTAAACTTTCGAGTAAAAGTAAGATGAGTAAAAGTAAGATTGTAAGATTCTGAGCAAGAGTATGTTTGTAAGCTTCCGAGTAAGAGTAAGTGTAAGACTCTTTGAATAAGACTGTAAGTGTACGATAGTACGAGTAACATGATAAGTGTATGGGTATGTGTAAGAATGTTTGGTAAGATAATGTGTATGAGCATGAGTTTGTTTATTGCGAGTCTCTGATTTTCTTATTTTATTCTTCTTCATGTTGATATTCCATGAATGCAGTGTATGGAATTACAAAGTTCAGTGATTAGAACTCTCTTACTAAGTATGAAAATACTTCTTTTCCTTATTTTTTTGCCCCATATGTTTTGAAGGCTTTTGCAAGTCCTTGATCGAAAGCTCCTTGGGTTGCACTTGTTGTTGTTGGAAGGACCAATCTATTCAAACTTCTAGTGTATTTTTGGCTCAATATGAGTCCTTTTTATTTTTCCACTACCTAATATATTAATTTAATAACTGATTTATTGGATGAGATAAGAGTTTGAGATATTTATATTTTTCTAGACTTGTATATGACACTTTACACTCTTGGATTGTTATGGGATTTTGTACTTAGAGATGCTAGGGTATATTTTTGTTTAAGCCCATGATCATGGTGGTTTATTTTGTATGTTTTCATTTGATTCATGTTTGAGAATATTTGGTTTGGTCGTACGATGAATCAAAAATTTTTATGTGAGAATAATTGATGTATGATGATTTAAATTTATAAAAAAATTATTTTCACAGTTTTTGAATTTTTTTTATTTTTTATTATTTACATCTGTTATATTGCAAAAATAAAAAATATGAATTTTAAAGAAAATATGTGTAAAAATCTCGGGTGTGACACCATTAGTCTAAATCTCATAGGCTTAATATTAGGATACAAGTTAGCGAAGACAATGGTGTTGAAGGACTTTGCATTGTGGAGCACATCCTTCATATTGAGGACCAGTTTGGCAATATGTCTCTATTGATAGAGCTCATCTGGAGTTTTATAATGGTGTAAAAAATGTACAATCAAAACAAGTGTAATATAGGCAAAAGTATTATCTAGAAGTCTATCGTATACATCGGACCCACACAAAAGTTTTAAGAAAAATAAACTCAAATGGGATCTCTTTTGTTATATCTCATTGAGAACTTTCCAATAGTTCCTAGAACAAGTAAATCCAAGTTTTGGGGTACAAGATATAACCTTCAAAAATTAAAATCAAAATAACATAAAAAATAGAGCTCATATCATGTAAGCAATTAGTATTAGGTTGACATGTGGCAATCATTTAAAAGTATCTAAGTAGTTTTACTAAAATATACTCAAACCAAATATTAATTTAAACTTATATTTAAGGGCATTATAGACAATATATAACTTTTGGCAAAAATATTTCGTCACCCTTGGCATTTAACATACTAATATGATACATTTTTACATACACACCTCACTCCTTCACCTATACCAGCACAGGCATGACACTGACATCCTCTTCTTAATCCACCCTTCCCCCATTGCCATGATCTCCGCCTTTTTCTCTTCCTCCTCCTCCTTTTGGCAACTAGCAAGGAGAGGTGGCGCAAATTGCACGTAGTTCCATTTTTGTTACAGCCAACATGGTAAAAAGGCCACGACATTACTCATGTCCTCCTCTTCTTTCTTCTTCTCCTTTGCTTTCTCCTCTTATTTTTCTCTCCTCCTTCTCCAAAGCTAGTGGGATGAGCAGCACGATAGGCTAGGGGTGGAAGTGTAGCTAACAATGGTCTTAGTGTTGACACCATTATTAGAGCATGACCAGTGCTATTGCCAATGCCACTGCCAATGCCGGATGAGGAAGGAAAGGAGAGTAAGGCATTATATATGGGGTAGGAGGGAGAAAAAAGGATGGGACACAAGGGGAAGAGAGCAATAAAGAAAAGGTAAAAAAAAATTGTATCCAAATAAGCCCTTACAATAAAAAGAAACTTTTACGTGTGCCTGTCACACAGTCACACACATCAAGAATGACTTGTTCATTCCTAGCAAAAGATATAAAAAAAAGAGTTGTGATATGATGGCTTGAAATTCGTGACATTTAAAGAATACTCGCATCGATGGTGCAGTCCTATACACATGTGGATGTGCCCCTTTGGATATTTGAATTTCTGGACAGAGGTATGCAAGAGTATTTTGTTATATTGCACCTTTGTTGTGGTTGTGTTCCTTAGTGTGTTGATGTAACACCCCACTTTTTTAATTACGTTTAGCCTACAGGGTTATAGGTAATTAGATAACCTTTTGATGAGTTATAGGGGGTTTCAAATGTTGAAACCATCGTATACGAGTAGAGCTCGATGAAACGAGAGTAACGAAGGGCCTCTGGAAATATGTAATATAGGTGGGACCTACTTATAAAGAGTGTGATTTGTTACTTTAAGTGGGTTAGTATTTAAGGGCTCGTCGATACGAGTCCAACGGTACCAAGAACGCGCGAATCCGATTCCGGGGCAGGAAGATACGCATGTTTGAGGTATATATGTATAAAGAAAAAAGAAAAAGAAAAATAAGAAGCCGGCACGCAGTGCGCACCCACGTTACCGCGGGTGCCACCACCTGAAACCCATGGCGCCACCGGATTTGGCGGCGCGGTGCCACGGTTTCGGCGTGTCGAGGTCTATAAATACCCCCTTCTGTCATTTTTTCACCCAGACCTTCTTCTGCCCTGTTTCTGAGCGTTCTGGGGCCGATTAAGGCCGTTCAAGACCTGTTTCTTACTAAATCGAATGTGCTCTACATGATGGAGGGGTCCTTTCTTCGAGGTGGAGTCCGTATAAGGAGGAAACTCCCCAAGACAAGGAGAGGTTCTGCCCGTTGTCCTCGAGCACCGACCAACTTCGTTTTCTCTGTTTCTGACCATCCTAAACTCCGATTTAGTCAATTCAAGAGGCGTTCTTGACTAAATCGAGTGTGTTCTATGCGATGGAGGGCTCCATTTTCTGAGTTGGCATCCATATAAGGAGGAAATACCCCAAGATAAGGAAAGACCCTGCCTGTCATCCTCGAGCACCGGAGCAAGAAAAAGGGGCCAGGAGTAAGACGGGGTTCTGTCCGAAGTTGCTGGACCACAACAAGAGAAGTAGTCCAGAGTAGAGGAGGCTCTGTCTTCCACTAAAGAGCCACAATGTGTGAGGAACATCCCCGACTAGGGAAGGTTCTGTCCTCCGCCATGGGTGCAAAAAACGAGAAGAGTCTTTGGCAAGGAGAACGTTTGTACGTAGTCTTTCAGTGAAAGACAAGGAACATATAGAGGCTAGAGGAAGCTCCATCTACTATCTTCAGATCTGAAGGGGAGGACGCCCAGAAGGAAAGTGCAACTCTGAATACCGCTACCTTACGAGACATGAGGGGAGTAAGCATTTATGACCTCCCGTTTAAGTTAGAGCTGCATGTGTTAAATTAGGATGTGTGCTATGCCATGATCCTTTGTGTTCTAATCTGCTATGATTGATGTGACTTGCTATGTTTTGTCTCGCTCTAGGGTAGAGCGAGACATGTGATGCGTGTGTTCGGTCTTGGCTCAGTGATAGAGCGAGACATGTGGTGTGTTTTCAGTCCCGGCTCAGTGGTAGACGGTACCTATGTTTATGTTCTGTCTCATTCTCTGGTAGAGTGAGACGTGTGGTGTGTGTTCGGTCTCGGCTCAGTGATAGAGCGAGACATGTGTATGTGGTTATGATCCCGCTCAGTGGTAGAGCGAGATGTACGATTTCGTTGATTTATTAAGTTCCGCTTTACTCCGATAGATTACGAGTTTCAGTATGATTTCGATTCAATTTTAGTATATACATATTTTAACGTATATGATTTTGTGATGTTTGATGTATGTAGTAGCCGTTAGGCAGAACTACGTTTAGATCCGATCATATTGGAATAATATCAAATACGTACGTAGGCAACCAACAGCAAGGCAACGTTGGCACGATCCAAATTAATTATAATAATATATTTTATTCTATTTTACACGCGATGAACTATGAAACTTCGTTGTGTGTAAATGATCGTTACAACCTAAGTCTACGTACGAGGAAGCCTTAAAGCTCCGTAGTGTGTAGACGAACGTTGTACCTCTCGCACACAGACGATGATTCTTGGCTTAAGGAAAGAGAAAATTTTCTATTAGTGATTTTGTGGGCCCGGTTCGGGTCGGGTCGTTACAGTTGAATCAGTAGTTGTCTCATTTGTGATACTGTCTGGTTTCTCTTCTAGATAACTATCACTTTCCAATTATTGTTGGAAGCAACTTGTTATATAATCAACCCCCTCTTAAGGGGAAGAATTTTTCATGCTCCCTTCTAACAATGAGCAGAGTGTAAGCTCAACATTAAAGCCGTTGATATTTAAGATTGACTGCACATATGCTAGTGCACATTAGCGTAAGAGATATTGATGCTAACATGTGCTAGTATGTGCATCATCGATCTGATGGTTGAATGGCTCCCATGTGTAGCTTATGTGCAACTTATTGTGTCACGCCCCACCACACCCTCCCCTAACCTGAACCCAGTCTAGGAATGTAATGTCCCTGAATTTTCTACGATTTTCCTGCTATTTTTCTGGCCATTTTCGGCGGGAAAATGTTACGCTTCGGCGTATTCGTATTTGTGTATTTTTCCCCATATTTATACCCGTAGAGTCGGGTGTGGGGCTTAGTCACGGGCCGTGGGCCTCACTGCGCGCTTACGGCGCAAATTTTGGAGGTACAACGCGTAACCGGGAGTGAACGCGTATGAGGGACGTGGATGTAAAAATTAAAAAGAAGTTACTTATAAATATGAAATCCGAACCGGATTCCAGAAATGACTTCCAGTAAGATTTTCACGTCCAGAGAGAAAGGAGAGAAAACCCGAGCCCATTTTCGGTCGCTCCATTCTCCCTCCTCCGTCGTCGGATTCCGGCGGTTCTTGTCCAGATCTGCTTTGCCTCACCGCCACAAGTCCGTAGACACTGGCTATGACCGCCGCCATGGCCTCTTCGCTCCTCTATGAGGTACCAAACCTTTTTCGGGTTTTTTCTCTCCTTCTATCCCGTTTTTGAACTGTGGGTGTACGATTTTGACATTGTTTGCGGCCACTCTCAACTAGACTTATGTTTAGTTGGCCGCTAGGAACCCATAGGCGCTGGCTAGAGCCGCCGCCGTGCTTTGTGCGCTCCACTGTGAGCTACCGATCTTTTTGGTGGGGTTTTAGTCACTATTCCCTTTTCACTGTCCGGAGCATTTTTGGACGCCGGTGTGTTTCCGGTTGTCGTTCGGCCACCGGTAGGACTCCATCCAGCCTACCTCGACCCAGTGTCGGTAGGGGTTTACCATTTCCAGCCCCGCCCCGCCTCTATTGCCTTGCTCCGCCCAATTAGACGATTTGGGTGCGTCTCGGGTCGCTAGCATCGGCGAGTCGTGGGCCATTTGGCCATCGTGGGCTCTACCCTGGCTCGGCGACAGTGAGGGTCAGCCCCACTTGGCCCGATTATACACTCTACTCGGAATGGGCCGCTTGCCCTGCCTATACCGTGCGAGATGCACAGTTGCCCGCACCAAACGTATTGGTTGTGGGTAGCGATCGGCAATGTCGCCGTTTCGATCGGCCACCACTTCCTGGCCCTAGCTCCGTTGCCCCTTTGTGGGCCTTGGGTTGCCACCATCCAACCCATCTCCCTCTATAGTGGCACTATTTGGCCGTGTGTGCATGTGGCCACGCGTGCATTTTTGGGTTTAGGCGCCGTATTTGTGTCGCCTGACCATCGGTTGGCTTTGCCACCGAGTGGAGTTGACATTAGAGCCCTCCACCACCTCTCCTTTGTCCTCGAGCGTTGCCCCACGCTCTCCGCCCTTATGTGGGCCTTTGTTGACCGAAATCGTCGCCGTTTGGTGCTGTCCACGGCCGATTTCGACGTCTTGTGGCCGGCTGAGCACGTCTTAGCCACCGGCCGATCTTCAGTGAGTACACCCTCGATTTCTGGTCGCACTGCCACTTATGTTGGCACGACATTTCTCCCGGCCGCCCCTAGTGTGCCGCCGTGGTTTGCGGACTTTGTCGCTTTGACATCTGACACTCCATTTGGCCGTGAGTAGTTCCGGCACTTCCTAAATCCTCGGGACAACAGCTCTCTCAGCTAGGCAACGGTTTTGACCGCCAGCTCCGTTGTCGACGCCACCACTGTCGTGTGCTCGCCATCAAACGTCATGATTACGAGGTAGGGGAGCTTTGAACTCGTAAATTCATGATAGCATGCTTTGAATGAGTAGTAGCATGCTAGGATTGTGTGATTCCATGCTTTGGATGTTATGTAACGATCTGATTGCATGATGTACGTGTAAGCACGATTGTATGGTATGTTGAAATGCATATGACATGCATGTTGGTTGTAAGTACGTTGGATGTATGTATGTGCTAGTGATGGCTAGCGTGTTTGTTGGTAAGTTTTGTACGTTGATTGAGTATGTGCTAGTGATGGCTAGCGTGTTTGTTGGTAAGTTTTGTACGTTGATTGAGTATGTGCTAGTGATGGCTAGCGTGCATGTTCGTAAGTTACGTATGTATGACCGTATGTGTATGTTATACGTATGTGTGATAGACATACATATGTATGATGGCTATTAGCCTATGCTTTGGATATGTGTAAGTGTATGCGGGTAGAGGTATGGGCGATGGACAGTAAGAGGTGACAAAGCTTTTGTATGGATTTGGATATGGATGTGTAAGCGTATGATGGAGGACAGAGGATATGAGTATGACGGGCAAGGATTTGGAGCGGTTTGTTTGGTTTGTATCAGAGCGTATGTTTGGGGGAATTGTCAGACAGTAAGAGTGTGCATAATTGTACAAGCATAACGTACAAATTATGAAGTGAAAAGTAAGTTCAATAAGTGAGGTATAAGTAAGAGGGTGATAACTGGGGTTGGCTCTGAGGAGCTCAGTTTGTTGATGTCAGTGTAAGATGATTTGGCCATAAGAGGGATGGCGAAGGATGTAAGACTGTAAGATTTTGGTGTACGATGAGTTTGATCATGATATGGACGAGTTATGGAAGTCTGCTGCCCTAACGAACTAGGGTTTCGGATCGGGCTCAGCTTCGGTTTGATCAGTCGAGGACTGTGAGTTGGTTTGACATAATTATACCGCATAATGTACTTAATTCAAACTTGAATTATAAGAACAACTAATGATAGCGTTGTGAGTTTGAGACCTGAGGGTTTGACGGATTAAGTTCCGTGTTTGAGCTAGCTGATAATGAGTCGGCTAAGCATTTATCATGTCTTGCCATGGTGTTTATCCTGCGGGATGTTGTCTGTGTGCTGTGTAGAGCACCGGGCGTCTTTTGCTCTGTTGAGAGCGATGTTTGTTTCCGATTTGGTCTGTGCGCTGTATAAGCCCAGACGTTTGATGCTCTGTTGAGAGCGTTGTATGATTCTGCCCAAGAGTGGCACTGTATGTTTCTGCCCAAGAGTGGCACTGGCACTATAAGACCCCTTATGTGTGGGCAATTGTATGACCCCTTATGTGTGGGTGTATGTTTGCGCGCTCAGGTAAGTAGTATCATGGACCTACTCTTACCTGTTTGATCCTGTGCACTATGAGCACTGGTGTGCCTTACCTTCGGAAAAGTCTATGGCATCTAGTCACTCCCCGGAGGTTAAGGTGTTGCCTTAGTGGTATTCTTTTTCATTTCGACGCTGAAGCTTATTAGTTGTAATGAGCTTCAGTGGTCGTTGATATGTGTACAATTATGAGTTTGAGTACGACTGTAAGTGTATGAGTATGAGTACGACTGTATGAGTATGAGTATGAGTACGACTGTAAGCGTATGTGTATGAGAACGACTGTAAGTGTAAGAGTATGAGTACGATTGTAAGAGTAAAACTGTAAGCGTATGAATCCGAGCAAGACAGTAAGTGTAAGATGTGCGAGTAAGGTCGCATGAGTGAGCATATGATTGTACGAGTAAGGTCGTACAAGTATGCGTATGTTGTATGAGTATGCATGCGATGGTACGAGTAAGTTTGTAAGACCCTGGATAAGGGTGTTTGTGTAAGTTTCGTTTGATGGTACGATTTTGGCACGATGGTGCTTTTAGTATGACTTTGGCATGATGGTGCTTTTAGTATGTCTTTGGCACGATGGTGCATTTGGTATGTTTGTATGTGCATGATCATGATATTGATATGCCTATCTGCTTCATGTTTGAGTTGCATGAACGCATATATTTTATGAACTTATTGAGTTCACCGTTTGGGATTTCCCCTACTGGGTATTTTCCTACTGAGTATGAAAATACTCACCCTACCATTTTTTAGCCCCGTGGTTCGGGAGGCTTTTGCAGGTGTGTGTTGGAGAGCTCCTGGAGATGGATGCTCATTTCAGCGGTGGATTGATTCCCGTTGACTCAGGTATATGTTTGACTCACTACGAGTTTGTTTGTGCCACGATCCGATGCATTGGGTGAGACGAGACGTTAAGATGTTTATATTCTGGACTTTCATTTGGATTAGTCTGTGGACTGTTATGGGACTTGCACTCAGGGATGCCTGGGAGGTTTTGTATTTAAAGTCTATGATCATAGCAATTTAGTCGTACGTGTGTTTTCGAGTAGCGCCTGAGGATATTTGCTTTGGCCGTACGATGTTTGACCGTGTGATGAAAATATTTAGATGGAAAATGGATGTTTAGTGTTTTAAATTATAAACTGTTTTATCAGGTTTTGATTTCGGCATTTTTACTCCGATTCAAAAACAAAAAAAAAATTTCGTGAATTTTAAGGAAAATGTGTGAAAAATCCCGGGCGTTACAAGGAAGAAGGCAGTATGCAACACAACGAAGAAGTGGAAAGAATTGTGGAAGACTTAACCCAACCTGGGTGTTTCACATCGAAATATGCACACGTGCCCTTTGTGCAAAAGAAAATAGAGGAAGATAAAAAAGATTGATTAACAATCTTAGTCCATACAATACCCACATCATATAGATAATAACATAATCTTAAGCCTTAGGGCTACTACATATCGAAAGCCATCATAGGCTAACCAAAATATAAGATAAATTCAACTATGAGATCAACATATCACATAAATAAGTCTAACATAACCCATATATCTAGTCCCCCTCTCATGGCACAAGTCCAACCTTGTGCTCTACATAAAGTCCATCTGGAGGACCTGAATAACACAACATGCAGCCTCAAAACAAAAGCCACAAACAAAAAAAGGGTAAGCTTAGCTCAATATGGGTTTTGATACGGAATGTAAACTCATGAAAACACCACATGAATTCTCAATTTAAACATACATCAAATATCCATTCTCAACACATGTGCATCATGAGATAAATGACATTCCATATACACATTCATACCACCTGTGCATTATAGGTTTATTCATAATTCATAACACACATGCACACCATATGCAATCATATAAATCTCATTGTTCATTCACATCCTGCATGAAGCAAGTATCGATATTCACATTCACCTTGCATAATCAAGTGTATCAAACACATTCCATCCTACATACTCAAGTATGACCATTCCCATATACATCATGTGCAACATAATCATCATTGTTCCTACACAACCTGTGTCTATGAGCCTAATATACCATACACATGCATAAATCATCTGGTGAATGCTTCACAATTGAGAAAAATAATCATGCTCAATTTAGCCGAAGTCGAAGCCTAATCGTTTATAATTAAACTCTTTGCAAGTGTACAAACTAATTGTACTAGGATGAGTATTTAATGGTTGTCGAACCTCAGGGACGGATGAATTATTACTAAATCTAAAGAGGAATTTGCTGATTAAAAATTAGAAAGAACTTAAACTTAAATTAAGCAAAAGAAAGGAATCAACTAGTTTAAAAGCAAGAGATTAATATGATGGAATTTACTTAGGAAATCAAATCCACTATGGAACCATAACAATTCCTTAACTATTAATCTAAATCTAGTGTGAATATGAACAAATATTCTCAACTACAAGCTAGAATTACTTTAGAAAGAATCATTAATTAAATTCATGACATGAACTATCTTCGACAATAGCACGAATCATCTACACTAAACTAGTTATAGGCATGACTCGTCTAATATTAGTATAACTCATCAAATTCATTAATTATCTGAACATTAAAACTATTGCATGACCATCTTATCTAAATCACAGAAATTAGAATTGATGCAAATATCAAAACCACATCAATCTATCATCTACAAGACAATAAATCAACATAAAATTGAATAAACATTAAAAGCTCTTCCATTAAAAAGGAAATCTTTATCATACAATTGTCATCATTTACAACTGAGATCTAAATTAAAAAGAAAAGAAACTGAAACTTATCTATAGCTTCATCAACTCCTAAGTAAAAGAAAAGTCTAGTCTTCCATTGTAGAAGAAAGCACTTGAATCTTCATTAAAAACTTTAAGTTCTTCTCCAAAAACTTGATTTAAATACATCCTAAACTACTAATAACTACAAAATTATTAATAATTAAATTAAAATACTAATATCTATCTTAATCTAAATAAACTATAACTAACTCAAAATTAATCTAATCTATACTAGCAAATAAGGTAAAAAGACATATAAAATAGATATATATTTCATACTTATCAAAGCCGAAGCCTAAGTAAACATGTTCACCCAGGACAATCCCTAACGGGAAGGTCTGAATTCCTAAAAGGGAAAACTAGAGCAGTTTGGGTAAGTTTCCTAACTGGGAAAATACTCACTGGTAAGCCAGTGCACACGGACAAACTAGCATGAAATCTCTTGTCCAAAATCACATCAATTAACTCATTATAGTAAATATGATCTTCTCACTTGAGGAGGAAACCCGTCCTCAAATGGACGTAAATACTTGACCATTGGATGTAAAACCATGTCCTTTCGGACGTAAAATCGATTGATAAACCTCCAAGAGACTAATCTAGAAACAACGACATCCGACCGATTAATCACGGTTAAACACGAATAATTTTCGCTTGCAAATCATTCTTATGATGCATGTAACATGATACATACATGAGCAAAAGTTAAATGAATACAAGCATAGGCAAGCATACTATAATTAGTCATAATATACATGAAACATGGTGTGATGAATAAAATCATGTAAGCATAAGCACGAATATACATACATGGTAGTGTTCGTATTTGATCTAAAACATGTAGAACATGAATCATCTACAATTAATGTGATATTTGCAAGTGTCAATAATTAATCATGGTTATAACCTACTAGAATCATGGGCTAAAGTCAAAAAAATTGTCGAAATATGGATTTAAAACAAATAGAACATCATGCTAAACCTAGATAAGTATAGTCATTTTAATTCATAAGCTAAATTATAATCCAAAGAAGTTCATATGCAATTAAGGTGACAACTATAAGTAATCATAACTCATCATAATCATAGAGAATTAGAATTATGAGAAAAGAACGAGAAATGATAGAAAATCCACAAAACATGGCCATTTCACCAAAATGTTGTTCGGTCGTTCGAACGACCTAAATGCCTGTTCGAAAGCCTGGCCGTTCGAATGGCTATACAGCCCGTTTGAACGCTCATAATAGTTCACTTTTCTGGTTCGTCTTTGACCTCTAAAATTTTATATAAATTCAAAAATCATCATAGAATATTATACAATTAAAATCTAAGCCTAGAACATGATGGATCTAATCATTTTCTTAATCATACCAAGATAACCATAAATCACATATTTTTAATAAATCACTATTACACATCAAGATGAAGCAAAACTCGAATAAACCTAAAATCATTGCATTTCAAGAATGAAAATCACTCGAGGTAAAAAACCCTTACCTCTATGAAGCTTTTGAATCCTTGAAAGAGCTTTAGTCCTTAAGAAACCCTACCCAAATATTAGGGTTTTAGCTAAACCAAATTAAAACGGACTAATAGACTCAAATGAACTTGGGAAAAGATAGATCTAAAACATTCTTAGGTTAAAAACGAAATTAACCTTATTTGGGTTCTAAATTAAAATTAAAAACCTAATTTTGATGGAAGAAAATAAAGAATCAAAATAGGAGAAATGAAGATAAAGAAGATTAGGACAAGGATCTAAAGATTAGGGAGGTGATTAAGGGTAAATCCTTACCTTAACAAGGATTTCTCTTTTGGGAAATGGGGGAAGAGTGTTCCCCATTTGGCAAATGGATAGGGTTTTTCCTTATATAGTAAGGGTTTTGGGCTAAAAATATGAGTTGTTGGGTTGGATAAATAGGTGAAATGCCTTAAGTGACCAATTAAGGGTATTTTTGACTCAAAAATGAATTTAATCACACTCAAACCTACTTAGATAAATTAGTAGAAGGTTCAGTGCTAAAATGGGTTGCACGCCCTCCCACACAGATGTGGGTCCCACGGTGGGATCCGCTCCCTTAACCAAAGAAAAATAAAAAGAAAATACATTTAAATAGGTAAAAAATTGGGTACATCAAGCTTGACACTAATATTCTTAAAATAAAATTGACCCTAAGAAATTTATGATTAAACTAACCCATTACCTTAAAAATTAAATTAAACTGACAAACCAACAAAAATTCTCACAATTCACACAATTAAAGAAAGAAATAAGAGATCTTACACATTGTCAGAAGGGAGTAGGAAAAACTCTTCCCTCTTAGAGAGAAGAATTTTTTGTGTCTACTGATAGTAAGCCTTGTGTAAGGAATGCATAGGAGCCATAGATATTTGATATTGACGGCACACACATTTGTGTCATTGACCTTGACACTAAGTACGCTAGCATGTGCATCATTGATTTTTTGGATAGACGGCTCCCATGCGTTTCTTACGCTAGGCTAACTGTTAGTGGGGAGCATATAAAATGCTCCCCTCTTGGATACATTTGTTGATAGCATTAGGGTTGGTCATAACTGCGGTGGTTGTTTTCCTCCACCTACTGCTCCTTAGGTGGCCTATTAGTTCTCGTTGTCTCGTTCGTGACTCAGTTATTGTGATGCAACGTGCCACGCTCCGGCACTGTTCGACCCGAGCCAAAACCCGGTCCAGGGCCGGTCAAGCGCACGAGGGTGACAAGGGGAATTGAAAAACGGTTTAGCGGAAGACTTTGCCCTAATCACGGGCAATCTAACAAAATTATGGAGTACACGCACCACTTTGAGCAAGAGTAAATAAGTAGAATTTAAAAGAGTTTCTTTAACTCTAAGATAAACTAAAATCTCAAACCCACATATTACATTAATCCAAGCCCACTCTAGGCTCCAAAATGAGTCTCAAACAATCCAACATAATAATGTAGCACAAACCAAAATGAGAACCACACACATAGGTTCTAACATAAAAGCATAAACAAGGAAACAAGCCACACAAGATGTCTCCACGATCACTCCCAAGTCGTCTCTGACCTTTCCTCATAGAGGAGATCCTGTCTATCTGCGTGTCACGCCACGCAGCCCCAAAGAAAAAACACAAGAAAGAGGGGTGAGTTTAACAAACTCAGCAATGGTTTTTAATATAACTATAATCATCGGAAACACGACGGCATAGTAATATAACAATTCAGATCAAAGATTGACAAGATGTATCATTTTCTGATCACACATACACATCACCTAAACCTGCATCATAGTGTATAATTCACATGGTGTCATTTACATCATATAAACCTGCATGAGATGTATCTCTAACATACATTTCGGATCATGAATCAACATCATATCAACCTGCATGAGATGTATCTCTAACATACATTTCATATCATGCATCAACATCATATAAACCTGCATGAGATGTATGTCTAATATACATTTCAGATCATGTCTCAACATCATATTAAGAATGCCTCCATCAAGGAGTAATCACAATTTAGTGTCACACAGACGGGAACACAGAAAAGGCCACAAAGGCGTGTCAAGGTCCAAATTCTACACAAGAATATAAGAAGATCGGGGTTGTCAATCCCTAAAGCTACTCGCCCTGGACGATCCTGACTAAGGATGTCCCATTCTCACGTAGAGAATCTAGAGCAGGGGTGTTCGCCCAGGGACATCTCCTGCGATGGGGAAGAGCTCGAGTTCCCACATAGGAAACCCTAAAACACATAGTAGTCGGTGCACAGAGCATACCATACTGGATTCTTAGGGTCCAGAAGACAATCATAATAATCTCAATTCGCAAGACAAGTACATAACTCGTCCCCCACATAATTTCATTTAACTAGACTCAACCCGGGGAGTGCACATGTTCCACAAAAGGAACTCAAATCAAAACATGTCCTTTCAGACCAATTAAGTTTCGATTAAGCCACGACCGATTAATCCGGCACGCAATTTCACCACATTGCATCCAATCGATCAAATTCGATTAATCTCGATAAAACCTCAATTGGAAATCCATTTTCATGATTCATGCAACATGGTACATACGTGGGCAAGGTATACATGAATCCTAATTCATGATAAGTGCTCTCATCAGCCCCTCATGCATCATTCATAATCATAATATCCAGTCTCATCATCATCATTAAACCCCACATGTGTATGTAAGTGTACTTAGTAGAAGCACTTCACTCAATGTATATCAACACGTTTGTAATTGACTCACCATCACACTGCACATGTGCATTGACATCTAATCATGAATTCCAGCGGAAAATCATAGGAGAAGAACATTTAAAATCATAACTCAAGTCAAAACCTAACTACAAGCTAAACATATATAAAATCATTCACTTCATACTTGAGTCAAGACATAACACTAACATTCACACATCATTTAACCACATCCTATCATGACATATCAGTCCATTAGTATGTTATAGCTCTACTGAAAATATACTTAACCATAGAGAATCAATCACCCATAACTTCAAGATAGTAATTCCAACATTGATATCCAACGACAAGCCATTCCACATAACTCTAAATATATACCACAACTTCAAAATATCAATGGTTTACCTTTCCAGTAGCTTACCCTAGCTCAAAACACTCCACATACATATAAAAATGATATATCAAAGTAGAGACACCGAAATAGACATCATGCAAATAATAGAAAATCTGTTGTGTAGCCGTTGAACGCCTAGTAGGGCCGTTCAATCGGCTAAACGGGAAAACTGTCGAACTTACAGTGTTGCCGTTGGAACGCCCAGGAGGGCCGTTCGAACTCCAACAAGGCAGAATCGACCTTCTTCTCCATTTTAAAAATTCAAACCGAAACTCCATTGATGAATCTTAAAATCTCCATATAACAACCTAAATGCCATTAAAATTCCACCATACATTCCAGAAAGCTAATCTACATCATAACAAGATAAAACCCTAATAAATCCAGATAAAAGATTACCATTTACTAATCTCACTATTAAAGTACTAAATCAAGTAAATCCACTCCAAATAAACCACAAAATCAAGATTTTTACCATAGGAAGACTGAAATTTCGAAGGTCCATTACCTTATCCCTTGATTAAGTTTGGATTTGACGGTCACCCTTCTTGAAAACCTTACAAAGACATAGAGTTTAAATTAAACTCCATTAAAATCGATTTAACATAAAAAACCTTAATGGAAAACTTAGATCTAATGCTTGTTAAATATAAAAAATAGATTTTTAGATCTAGGGTTTGAAGTAAAGATGCAAATAAGTAGTTTTGATGTTTAAAAATGAATCAAAACAAAGGAAAAAATCTAGGTTTTAGGCTTAATTAAAGGAAACATACCTTAAACTCCTTCTAATTTGGGCCTAATTGGGGAATTAGGCCTAACCTCCCTCTCCCAGCCTATTCCCAAAATGGAAATGACTCAGGTCTTTCTATTTATAGTAGGGTTTGGGGTGTGCATAGGTAATTAGTGGGGTATGAATAGAAAAATAGGTATTTTGACTATTTGAGCACTAATTAAACCTGGGAAAATTATAAAATTTTTTATAAAAGCTTGTGTTGATGTCTGGGTTACTTTGGTTTAAAAACCTAAATTTCGATGGTGGGGCCCACATGGGGTCTCGCGAAATCCTAATTTTCGGAAAATTAGTGAAAAATCAAAAAAATCCCAAAAATTCAGATTTGACCCAAAATCACTTGAAACTAATAATTGTAGAGTTGATTTTGATTAAAACCATAAGAAACACCATTTATTTTTTAAACCACCGAATTAATAAGAAAACGTGTTAACCACACAATAATCGATAATTAAAAAGAAACGAAAACCGGTTTAGAAATGAGAGTCCTTACACAATGTGTGTTCCCTCGCAGGACAAATACAGTTGTATCTTGTGCTTCATTTTAACTTATGGATTGCTTAGTGCCGAGCTCTTGGATTGCTCATCTCAGGTTGACTCTCTTTGATCTATATGTCTTGTGCATCTCACAATCTTCATTTGTTATATTTATGTAACATGTTATGCGTAAGAGTAATGCTATTGTGATGTGAAGTTTCATATGTCAAAACTATACTTCATCATTTTCACACCATTGATAAGTGGGGCCCATAAAAGTGAGCCCTACTCATCCATGGTGTGAAAATGATGTAGAGTTTTGACATGCAAAACTTCACGTCACAAGCATTTTTGTACGCATGATGTATAATTTCTTTGATAGGTATCCCGCAGTCTACTTTATTTTAGTAGGCACTATGTACCCTCTTAAAAGGATTTTAATCCTCCCCCTCCCTCCTCAGCTGCTTTCAGCAAGCCTCTTTTAGAATAAAAAATGTACTAGATTTGGTTAAGTAGAATGGGTAAATTACTTGGGTTAATGGGTTAATTACTTTAAACCCAAGAGATAAGAGATACCGGATCATGCAAGTCAATGACTTGCGTTCACTTAGCATTTGCACATCAATCGCAAATCACTAACTACGACTATCCATACCACAAATCATTAAGCCTGTGTTTGCCTATCAATCACTAATTGTTCGTTGTCGGTTCAATACAAAAATTTGCTTAATTTGAGTTGTAAATGATTCTTAATTGTGAAGCTACTTTCTACACAAACCCTATAGGAATGTCTCCAATTAAAGGGTTGTTTGTGTACTGAATTTGTGGAAGATTCAATTGATTCAACCTCAATTCAGGCCTGAATTATTAGAATCCTATTTGTGTGTAGAAGCTGCGTTGAATTAAAAATTCAGCACTGAAGTTAAATTCAGGTTGTTTCAAGCCTAAATCGGTCTGAATCACTGAATTACCTCATGAGGTGATTCAATCTCCTAATCACCGTTTTGAAAATTACAGATTATATTATTTTTCAACGATTATCGTTCATATCGATTTGAGACTTGAAAAACATGTCATATAGGTAGGGCCCACTTTGAAAGTTCAAAATTACCTACCCTTGTGGGATCTTGTTTGATAGAGCTCGAATTTAGAAGTGTAATGGTACCAAGAACATGCATATCCGAGTTCGAGAGAGAGTTATATTAGTTTAAAGTTTTAAAACTGGGTTTGACGTGACATCTAAATTTATTTTAACAAATTCTCTTACCAAATGTAATTCACATTCGACGGTGAATTTTTAGAATTAATTCGCTACTGAATTAATTCATTACCCAAACAACCCCTAAGAGAGAACTAGTTTAGAGTTGGTATTAAAGATTGAGAGCTAGGGTTTCAAGCTTTCGGCCTTGAGAGATTTTTAATTCAACTTAATTGATTAAAAAACGATCTTAGTTCAATAGAGTGAATGTTATTATGCTATTCCTTTTAAAAATACTTAAGAAAACTCTCTCTCTCTCTCTCTCTCACACACACACACACACAATTGGAGTGGTAAGGAGCCAGCTGGGGACAAGGGAATTCAAGGGATTGAGTCTTATGCCGCAACTTTTGTAATCTTAAGTTCACAAGTGCATCGTTCAATTGAGTAGTGGTGATCACTTCTAGGGTTTTTCACATTAAAAATCCTTGTGCATAATCTTATGTGCTTCTTTAGTGTATCTACATGCAAATTGGTTGTTTCGCTACATACTCCAAATTAACTATACACCATATAATCAAAGTTAGCATCTTTCGGGTTTGAGAAAAATACCCATGATTTGTCGTACAAGTAAGCTTTAATTGATCGTAGGACTACTAAATAGGAGGTCCTTATAGTTTCCTTCATACTTGAGATAGGCATGAGGCTTTTAACCGCATAATGGGCCGTAATAACAATGGTCCAAGTTGTTTGATTCTTGTTGAAGGCCTGAGAAATAGAAGAAAAGATATACAAGGCGGGGGCTTTCATTTTCTTAGAAGGTCTATCAAGGCATTTCCAAGATTGATACCCTACCTGACATAGAATAAGGTAATGGAATTTAAAATAATAAGTCCCACAAGGATAACACATTTTCTTTGAAGGCTTCTCTAGCTGTTGAGCCATTGCGCTACTACGAATTAATTAGATAGTACTTGATATTGACATTGATATTGACATTGATATTGACATTGAGAACAAATCCTGCCTCAAAATGACAAACTTCGGTCTTCTTCTATAACTACAGATATGCTACTACTTTTTGTTCCAAGGGATCTAAAGGTTAATACGACAGGAAACTTAGATAAACTCATTGCACTTTGTTTTTGGAAATAAAACTCAATGCACTTACGCTTCAACCTGTTTTAACATTCTTCGTTCATTCATATGTTAAGTACCAAGTAGCTGATACTGGGCAGTTTTCATATCAAACACGTTTTCCAAATCTATCCTGAAGGGAAAACTGGTAGCTTGCATCCTACAGCATACTAATTGTTTCATTGACACGAACACAAGTAACCTCTTTGATTAAAAAATTTCACGTATAAATGTAAACTATATGCAAGGTAACTGAGAACTTTTATGTGATAACTAGGCACAACAAAGTTTTGGTAAGAATGGTAAGCAAGTAGTAGAACAACTGCATCCAGAACATGAAGGGGCACTCGTGTTAATGGGATTGAAAGAAACTTTGACAAGCTACCAAAATATTTGCCGAAGTAACATCAAGTCAGATACTATAAATAGAAGTCCTACATGTTATAAAAAAATACATGGTGGTAGCGTTATCTTCTGAAAATTTGCAAGCTAACAATTATGAAGTTACTAAATGGTGTCGCACCTAACATTGTCTCTAACTATGCACTGTGTTGCAGAGCAAGTTTTCCAGCTTCTTCTCTAAGATTTTCAATGTAAGGGAATAGTTGATCCATATGTGATCCATAATAGAGACTGAAGATTGCACGTGATTTGTTGATAACATTGAGAGCTGAAGCACAATCATTCAAGGAGAGATAAAAAGATGCAAGCTTAATCAGCTCATGGCCAACTATAATATGATTGGTTTTGTATATAAGTTGAAGTATCTGCAAAGTAGGAAACAATTACGAAATAAAATTTCCTTACAACAAGGCAAAATAAGAGTTTTAGGTATAAGAGACTATGGTAAAAATGCTTAACCTATTGTAACTTGCTCACAAAGAACCTAAAAATTCAGGCGATTTCATCAAAGTTCAAATACAAAGATGTTCAGATTATTCACCTATTAAAGCCGAATATGGGCAAAAGACAGGCCTATCACACGCTAAAATTTCAATTGAAAATGGAATTCAAGCATTTTGAATTTTATAAATTCAGTCAAATATTTTTCTGCCTAGTTCTTTAAAAATTCATGAACTTCGAACAAAGAGATTTGAACAATTTGTATAGTATCAATTAACAAGCTAGATACACATGCAATTGGCATAGTTCTATTTAGGCACTTATCTTGTACTAGCATGATTTTGTTATGTCTCTACCGGCCATATGCCTCTGCCACCACTCTATTTCAGAACCCTTCTTATATTAGGAAATTACTTAAACTATTTCCTATTAAGAGGACTTCATGTTTCTTAGTTCAGTTATGCTTGATTCAATTTTTCTAGTAGGAATTTTTTGTGGAAGGGAAAGTAATAAACTATTTATATAAAGGGCTTCTGCCCCATGAATTTTTGTACGTGATTTCAGTGGAACAGAATAGTCTTAGTTTTCCTACTCCTTCCTCTCTCAGTTCGTCGATCTCTCTCCCCTTTACCTCTCTACTCCTCCCCTTTCATTCTATTTTCCTTACCTACCTCGTGTGGCTCTTGGGATACACCAGATTTCAAGAGTCCTTATACAAATACTAAATTAAATGAAATCCTATTAAGTTGAAAGACTTATAACATTTTACATGTTAAACAATTGTTAGACACGCATTGCATGCTGGTGAAGTGATCATTTAGGTGGTCAAATGACTTGGTGATAAGCCCTCTTCTGAAGGATTACCCGTGGTCATCTGTTTTCCTGACATGGCGTCACCTGAATTAGAACAATAGTCATTCGGGATCTATTTTTACCTTAATTAGGACATATTTAAAATTTGTACCAAATGTAGTTCTCTTAGTCCTATTTTTGGTTTGATAATTATATTAATGCAGAGGTAGGCAACAATACATCAACCAAGTCTCCCTCTCCACTTATTTTCTGCTCCTATATAGCACTATAACAAAAATGCTGAAAGGAAAGAATAAATCATTTTACTCACCTCAATTGAAGCTTTACAATGATCCATAGCAGCTTGGAATTTGCCAACTAAACAAAGTGCTTCTGCCAGACTATCCTCAGCCTGCAAAAACTCACTAGCATCACTAAGATGATTAATTAATGCTGCTAATTATTTCATTTCTAAAAACAAGAACAAAGTGCTCCTACAAGATTATCCTCAGCCTGCCCAAACTCACTCGCATTACTAAGATGATTAATTAATACTGCTAGTTATTCCATTCCTAAAAAAAAGGATATGATAGTTCGATTTACTTTTGAGATTCAACTGGAATGTCTACACTATTTCAAGCATAATGTGATTAACAAACAAACCTGAGCAACATCCTTGCTAAAAGCATGCATAGCTGATCTCAACCGCTTGAGGGACTCCATAGCATCAGAGAGTATTTTAGGTGACAGGTTATTTGAAATTTTTGCATCTTGCAACCTATCAAAAAATGAAAATTATAATTTGGAGAAATATAATCATAATCCAGAAACAAAAAAACATTCACTTCAAAAAAGTGAAAAACATTTAGCAAGTGACTTAACTAAGTATTTTTAAGCTTAAAACTAGAGTTTATAAATTATGCTCAGCAAAACTGGTCTCCAGTTTGAACAAATTTGGTTCCAAGTCTCCCAAGCCAAAGTCTTTTCCTTTTCCTTACAACCCAAGCCAAACTCCTTGCTTTTGTAAGACCAACATCAAGCTTAAGGAAAAAAATTAGGCTAATCTATCTTAATTCCAGCAGCAATTGCCCATGTGTTAATGAAAAGATTAAGTCCCACGGTAATGCTGGGTTTGGATTACCAAGCAAAAAAAAAAGAAAAAAAAGACAGCTGGTTGTTGGATTCCCTGAGAGGTTGTGTGCAATCGCTATCGGATTAACTTCCAGTCACTCCTATCTTCAAATAAAAGATATGTCAACTATTGAATGGTGCCTGACCCACCTGGTTAAGGATAAATTCATGCTGATTATACTCACAATGAACATGATACCAAAATGATGTGATCACATGAGATCATGAGTGAGATCTTTCAACTGACTGGTTTGGAATGCGTGCATCATATATGCTAAAGGAGGCATAGGCTACCTAAATGAGCTTCCAGTAATCAATATCTAATATGTTTGCTCGTTAAAAGGAACATGATAGCAATAACCAAGTGAAGCCCTTGTCAAGCAGTCCATAAAGACCCACAATATTGTGCCATCCATCAGCGGTTGCATGCCCTTTTCCCCAGTATTGGAAAGTGATTCAGGCTTTCTTCCATAGAGATAAGGAATATGATCTAAGTGATTGCAAATTAAAGCTAAAAAATAATAAAGATTAAAGTCCATTTATTATAAGAGACAACCTTGTAAGAACAACAGTAGCTTTCTGGGCTTCTGCACGCATAAAATCCAAGTTGCAGTGCAAGCCACATGCCAAACAGGTTCCAAGATTCACATCACCAGATCTGTCAGTTCCCTCAAAGTGCTGTGCCACTTTATAGACTAGTTCTCTGTTATCCTTTCCAACCTTATTTACAAAAGTGTAATCTGTTTAGTAGTTGTCAGTATACATGACTATCCTTCATCAGCAGAAAATAGTTTAGGCAAAAGAAATTGTTTATAAAACTACATAAAAAACATTTTCTTAAGAACAGATGAGTACTCCAAAGACCATATCCGAAAGATAATGCCACCAAACAATCATCTCTCTGACCAGTGACCTGATATTTTAGCTAGTCTACAACATCATATTAATTTTGATTGACTGTGCCATGTGTCTACCAGTCAAACATACACATCTATCACAATATCTTAATTAAAAAAACAATGCAACAGATAGAAAACTTACTGGTAAAGGAAGCTCTAACAAAGGCAAATTATCAGAGCTAAAAATGACACCAGAACAATTAGTTTTCTCACATCTGAAAGCATGTATAATAAGATCTGAGAAGTGTAACACTGAACATCCACTACACTGACATTTGAATGAGTATTGTGCTTCCAAAAGAAGTTGCCTATCTTTATGATCCCACTCTCCAACCTGCAAGGAGAAAATTCACAAAACATGTTGGACAACCGTGAATCAAGTTATAGAGGATGTAAGTACATGAATCTGTTCTTAGGACATTGCCTGAGGGCCATAGGACAACTCAAGTGGACATCCAGCTTGAATAAATTCTGTTGAACGAATAAAGAGCTTACGGGAAAAAAAATAAGCATGGATATTTGGCTGGCACGAATGATTAAACATACTACCCATCAAATAAAGAGCTTGACCAACTTTGACCTGATAAACGGAAGAATGACTAGTCAGATGGATATTCAAGAGCAATAAAGCATATAGAATGAGCAAGGAATTAGTAAGACATTCTCAAGTAACCAAATGCAAACCTGCTCTACATTACTTGTTAGAGCATATTCAGTAGATGATGGCTTTCCAAGTTGTCTGTGCCCTAATGCATCTTGTGACCTCATACGGACAATGGCCATGGAGTTTATTTTAACTTGAGATATAAGTAACACCAGCTGCAAATAAACAATCCATAAGTTTCAACAAATATAGTTTATTTTAAATTGAGATATATGTAACACCAACACATAAATGATCCATAAAATTCAACAATGAACGAACACAAGATTAAGTAGCAGTTTATTCAAATCTGAGCGAAAAACAACTAATCTTTTGACACCTTTCTACTATATAAATCCTTCTTCAATAAAATTTCATGCTAAAAAGTGCAAGTCCAACAAGTATCATTAGTGATTTACAGCATAACTGGTCAACTGACAGGGTAGCATAGGTTGGCCAATAGATTAGTCGAGCAAATCATGCTCGTAGGTTAATAGTAGTGCTGAACAGAGAGATGTGTATAAGTTATGGGACAAGTTAACTCAATAAGTATGCATCTCATGCTTGTTAGATAATCATTTGTCTCTTTGGCCGGTCTAGGCTTAATATACATTGTTGGGCCGTTCCCTAAGAGTTGAGCTTTTGAGGCAACTTGGTTTCTAACATAGTATTCGAGCTAGATGGTCCTAGTTTCGATCCCCGCCGTTGCCTCTGCATGTTATGTGCATGTGCAAGCACCTAAATATGTTAAATTGTGCTTGCCCATGTGGTGCGGGGACGGTGTTGGATAATCTATTTGTTTGTCTACATCTATCTATATGTATGGGCTGATCTGGCCTTTAATATACATTGTTGAGCCATTCCTTCATACCTCAAGCTACTAAAGCAACTTGGTTTATGTCTATCCCACACTATCTTTGATCATCAATCCTTGAGAGTACTATTGCAAAAGATTTTATGGAGAAAGTAGAACAATTTTCCAATTCTAAAAAGGCTGGAATTAGTGCATCAATGAGCAAAGTGGCAAACATGTGGTATGATGGGATAAGTGAGATTCATGAATACATTATGGTAATGTCTCACATTGCTGAAAAAAGATTGAGTATGGGTTGACAATCAATGATATTTACTGGTTTACCTTAATCTCTTCCTTCATAGCATGGTCTTTTCGAAAGGGGGGTTGGGGAGGCAGCTGTACAGCTTTTAGTAGGGATTTTTTTTTTGAAAGGGGGTTAGTTTGGGGATATCTTGGCGACATTGCTGATAACTGCAATAGAAACAATCATATTGCTAATACGGGGGAAGTTTAATTTCCCCCCATATCTTTTATTGTGACCATGGTGATTCCGATATATTAGCAATGTGGCATTCCATTATAAAAGGTTAAATTACCAACAATTTGAACATCAACAAAGCTTTCAATATCAAACATCTTTCTCCTTCCTATTGTGAGCATGCTAGTGAGGACTCAAGGAGCGTTCTATTGCAAGAGAGGCTTTACGTAGTACATCACCATGAAATGATGGAGGAACAGATTCATAGGATTATAGATCATTAGAAGCAAATTAAAACCTACGTTGGGAGGAAGAAAATAGTTTCACAAACATACTAGAAGAGTGCTTTGGAATCAGTTTGGGCATCAGGGGGTACCTGTAATTTTGGGAATGTTTAGGGGTATGTTTGTCATTTTACATCATCATCGGGTGGGCCCCGAAACCTCCACAAAATCCGTCCAGCAGAGAAGAGCTTGTTTCCAACTTCAGATGGAATTAGGATGTCCTGATTTTAAGTTGCACTGCAGGTTCCTTGTTTTCAATGATAACACCACATAGAACATTTGATATACAGTTTGTTTTAATTTTAAAATAGGACATTTGATATACTGTTTTACATTGTTTTAGTTTTAAAAATGTAGGTAGAAAAGTTAGTTTGGGGTATGCTTATCTAGGACTTTGATTGGATTGATATTGGAAAGTCATAACTAGAATTCAATTTTGTGAAGGTGGCAATGCTCTATATTAGCCATATTGTAAACAGTTCTGTTCTGGCATAATAAAATTTGAATTTTTCCTAAAAATAATTCTTCTCCTTGTTATTTCCCCATTTCTTAGAGCAGGCACTCAATCTGGTTTCCGGTTGTTAAACTTCTGAACAATAGTGGAGATTTAAGCAGATTGTAAAGTCACTAAGAGGCTGATTAGTAGCAGCTCTATTACAACCATTTTAATTGGAGACACGAACCAACCTGAGCACTGCCCACTGACACCAGATAATCTGATTCATCTGTTCTCATATCAAACAGTACCCACTCAACTTATTATAGGAGTTTAGCACTTTCCACCATCATAAATCTTCTCATTTTAGGAGTTAGGACATAAGGAGAACAGTGTTCATGACCCACCCGACTATTTTAGCAGAGTCTACAACAGAACATTTTAGGTCAACTACATCTGTGAAAACTCTGCTGGAATGTTTCAGAAAACATGAGTATCAATTAAGAGACTTATTCCAATTGACTTGAGTTCAGACCAAAGGGCCAAATATGCCAACTAGAACTGAAAAGGTTGGTACTCCAAAAGGCTATGATGGATATAGTCATAGGATAACATCTTCAAATAAATTTAGAATATTCATACATATAAATTGATAGTGGAATTAAGTAAATTGGTGAAAATCCAGGTTTTCAAGTATTTATGTAAAAGAAGATATCCAATCTGATGATGTCAGTCCATAATGATCTATTGGTACGAACATGACCTGTATTAAACAGTGTCCAACAAAGCAAAATTTCTATGACTCTTTTATCACATCAATCATCAAGGTTGTCCATCAATATTTTGTACCACGTTCTACTTTATTACTTGTAATGAAAATGGGTTTCAAACTGATTCATCAATATTTTGTGCTTATATGAAAGATCAAACATTCGACATACCTGTGACAAAGATGCACCAACACATGGAAATTCAGAGGCATAGTACTGTTGGAGACAGTACGTAAGCATAATGGCATAAATGTGCAGATGCATTTTGTCTTCCCCTGACATAAGGCCATAATTGTGAGAAAGGTCCTATAAAAGGTAACGTTGAAAATCATTATTCAAATTCAGATTTGACTCTCCCAATGAAAATAACACATGAGAATGCTAAATTGTTGTTCAATGTAAATATATTTATTCCTATCTGTGCAAGAGCTTCTTACTAATTTGAGCTACACTTTCGAGGAATTTCTTTCCTTAATAAGAAAAAAACATATTATTTCTCAACATAATAAGAACTAGATAAATGAGATACTGGGCCTCTCATAACATTATAAAGTACATTCCCAGATCCCAACAGTCAGGCCAAGAGAAGTCCAATAAAAACCTAAGAATGTTAGTTAATATGTAAGGAGTATTAATAATCCACTTGTGTTTCCGTTTTGTTAAAAGCTGTAATTAATTGTACCCTATATTGGTCAAGAATTCTTCACCCTGCAAAGCATTGAAAATTTGAAGCAAGCCATAACATATACCACAATATCTTCTGGAAGAACATTCAGATAAGATTCTGCTGAATATCTTCGTTCCTCTATGCACTTCACTAAAATCCGACCTGCCAGTGTGATTTCAGGGGGTAAAACAACAGCCCAGTGAGCACCTCCACATTCATGTCTATGATGAGGGATTTTCTCAGCATGATCCCCCATTTCTTCCATTTCTATTATATACTGGAGAAAATACTTTTCAACATCCTCTGGCAATTTCTCACGGTCATTGAAGTGCAGCTGATTGTTTATATTGTGATTCCCTCCTGCTTGATCTCGACAATGCATGGAGCAGTAGAATGGAGTAGTGCAAGATGAACAGGGCAGGGGATCCATAGGAAGTTCATTGAAGCAGAAATGGCAATGTGTATTTCGATATTTCTTGAATATGACCTGGATATCATTGAAAGAAAAAAATCATTCCAATTTCACAATGAATAGGAACTAACACAGGAATTGTAGGTCATAGAGGAAGGATGTGTTACATAAGCCAAGGTTGGATGATATTCGATATATGGAGAACTGAAAGCTAAAAGAAAAGGAGTAAAAAACAAAACTGACACCCATATGGATCTCCATGAAAAAATAAATAAACCAATAAATACATAAGGTATGATGTATCCAGATAAAAAAAAAAGAAGAAATAAACATACCGCAGCAAAGGGTTCTTCGAAATGCAGTAAAGAAGCAGGAGGAATGTCAGCCAATGAGGTCATACCCCTTCCCTTTTTCGGTGTGGTTACAATGTGCAATTTTATTTGGACCCTATCAGCTAAATAATACATACAATATTTGAAAAGTCAAGACATGAAATACAATTGTATTACTATTATATAGATTGCACCTACTAACCCGAAAAAAAAAAGGAAATTGCAATATGCAATGTATGAACATCAAACTCCACTCACTTAGCCTAAAAAATAAGGAGCTTCCTGACTATTATTTATCCATCATCACACTGTGCTAAGGCCAGAATACAGGTAAGGAATCACAAAAAATTCAATTGTAATGTTCTAGATAAGAGACAGATCTGACAAAAAAGACATTGAGAGAGAGAGAGAGGCCTCCAAGCATACTCTAGATGGCATTCAATCATAGAGAAGATATGCCAAAGACATTTTATGTAGGATCAACATACCAAAATTTGGATATATCTTTGACAACTTTTCATTTGAACTATTCTCACTTTGAGTTTGGATATATCTAGAAGTTAACTTGATCTCGTCATTTAAGTGTTTCTTTCCAGAGGTAGAGCTTTCCATACTCAGGGCAATATTCAAGTTATGCACTGCATCTTCATAATTTCCCAAAGACGCCAAGGCTTTACCTCTCCTGTACCATGCCTGTTAATGGGATATTGATTTCAAAGAACTTATACAATTACAAATATAATAATGAGTATAAAATCAGAGTAGACCTATTAATCGCACAAAAACTTGTAAACTAGGCACTGATATGAATGTACCACCATTTTACCTTTGAATAGCAAGGTAAAAGAACAATTGCCCGGTTGCAGTCTCTTATACATTCATTCAAAAGGCTAAGATTCTATAAAAGACAACAAAGATCAATAAATGATAATCAATAGAAGCCATCTTAACATAAAATAAGCATATGCAAACACTAAAGGCATCGATAGCAGAGAAAAAAGCAAGTTTCCAACCCTTGAAATCATATATAAGGGTGAGGCATATAAAACTCACATACAAGGAAGCAGCACGGTTTACGTAGATTGCTCCAATCATGCTTTTGTCCAAGTCGCACTCATCCATTGGAGCATATCTAAGGGCCTATATATAATGTGGTTGAAATTTAGAAAGATCACAAGATATACAGAACTGTAACAAAAAAATCAATCAGATTTTTTTAGTGAAAAATAATTATTTCTCATGCAATAAAATTCACACACATATCGAGTTTTGATGAAAACACGTATTCAATTCCATAATTGTACCTTTACAACATGAAGAAACAAACCCCAATACATGAAAAACATGGAAGAATATTTAAAAAAAATGAAACAACATAAAACCTGGGTATACAAGCTTAAAGCATTCCTGAAATCCCCATTTGAGAAACATTCATTTCCTTTGCTCTTATGCTCCAAAGCAGCCGCCTTACTCTTCTTGCAGAGGCCCAGTTCTGGGTCTGTCAGTTCCCTCACAACCTATTGAAATTTTTTTCAAATTGCAACAAAAAGAAGAACTCATGGGTCATGTGCAACAAAAACAAATATAGGAAATGAAGACATGGGTGTTTGTGAAGATAGAATCTTACTCGTTGGAAATGGGGGAGCGGGCGGAGGAAGTCGAGGAGGGCAGAGCAGGTGGAAGGGAGGTCATCAGGCCCACTTTCGAAAATAGAGCGCTTGAGCTCATGCGGAACAAGGGCTATCAGCTCCTCCATGGTCAGAATGTACTGTCACCACTTCTACTGTCCTCTTGCTGTCTTCGTAATTTCGACTTCCATGCTTTGGACGAGGAGGTCCGGGAAGAGAGTTTCACTATAAGCGGCAAATCAAAATTTCTGCAAATTCAGGGAGTGATTTATAAATAGTTATTAATTAGGTAATTTTTATCACCCCGTACGGTAAGTATTTTTAATTCTCCGCCCGGCCTAATAAGTACTGAAGTTTTTTATCCATGAAATCGACGGCGTATATGTTAGCTATACACATATTAGTGCTAGTAGCGTGCAATATCATATACGTTATTAATCTAAAATAACAAAGGTTCACATGTGTGCCTTACACTAGGCTTATTATCACATGAGAGTAAAAAATTTTTAGACTAACAAATTTAAATATGATAGTAGATATTACATAAAAGGCGGATTGGTTTTATGCACTATTTACCATCGGATCTTAATTCAATAGCTCATGATATCTAAGTTTACACTAAGAACACCTTCAACGGTATACGCCAAATCCATGTGGCAATGTCGCATCTCCTGTACACAAAATTGGAGTCCTTGAGGACTCGAACCCGGGTGCCATTTTCTACGTGAAAATAGTGCCCCTCACTTTGGACTTTAATTTCAAAGTCCTATATTAAGATGTTATTTTACCTTTTTTGTATATTTTTAATTATACTATCTCTCTTTTCTTTGTAACCTCTTTTTTCACTTTTCTTATCACTATTTTTTAATATTAAAATAAAAAAAATTGACATCTATGATTGGAGTTGGTAAGTCTCTATTTTACCACATAGGCAAATAGATATACCATTTGAAGACCCCCACAAATGATGCTCTAAGGTAGACCCGGGCTCATGCAATTGCATGAGTTGGGCATTGCGAGCATCCTACATAAATTAATACATATTAATCCATAACTCTAGTATGATTCCAAAACCTCAAGCAATTTAAGCATTAAATTGGCACGTCTTCATCATCCTTTTGTTCTATCATTTTGACCTATGGTTGGTTATTCACCTAGGGATTTTAGATGTAACTATCATTTTCAAACTTCAAACCATCTATTATTAGTTCAAAGTTATTCGACAGTACTATTACGATCAATTAGTGTTCTATATTTTTAACCTCAACAAGGTCAAGGAGCAGGAGCCTATGTTCTTGCCTTCCTCTTCCATTGACCCGCTTGCAAGATATAAAAGCTCACAACAATAGGTTTGGTGAGATGGAAGATAAGTACAACTACTTAACAGATGAGAAAACTCACATTTATGAGAAAATTGAAGAACACTAGCATTTATGTTGTTACAGCTGAATAAACATATAATGTACATATGATTTTTGTTTTTGTAGAGATGTCGTGTACTGTACTTCAAAGCTTGAGTACTTGACAAATGAATTTCACTGTGAAGATGATTGTATGTTTTATGATGATGATTGTATGTTTTATGGGGCATCGACATAAGCAAATGTCTAATTATACATCTAGATATGTACTCTAAATTGACGCTTCAGACATTTTCAGATCTTATATTTATGCATTGATACATTGTACTAATCTGGGTTGTTCTGATAAATTACAAATATTGAAGACATTTTGGTATTTTATCAGCTAATCTAAATTGTTTGAATTCCAAAGCATGAGTGGATTTGTTAATTCACACAAGAAGAGTGTCTGTTTTAGATGCAAATGAAGTTTTTTAGAAATTGTCGAATATAATTATCATTAAATGCAATTGAGCTTTCTATGCGACTTGAATTATTTTGTCGTGGGTGCGACATTATGTACCATGTTATGTTTGGTAGGTGCAACATTTGTGCAACATCATCTACCATGTTACCCTGGCAGCAACTCTTGGCTGCTTTGCCCTGATTTTTTTAGCTTGTGTTAGAAAATTAAATATTAGGCAAGAAATGTTTATGGCTTTTTTATTTTATTTTCTCCAAGATAAAGTGTGGTAAGTTTTGTTGCCTCTTATCCGGAATACTCATTGGAAGGGAAAGGCTACCATTACATGAATCAATAAGATAGCTTTGCTACATCTTTGATTATGAAATATCAATTGCTTGTTGAACCATGTGAATCAAGCAAAAGTAGGACACTCCAAATTTGGGGTTCAAATAATTTCATGAACGTTCTTTGTGGAAAAAATTTTGAGTGACGTTTATGAAATATGTGCATAACTACGGTGGGCAAGTATGAGCCCTAAATGGCTAAATATCCAAGCAGACAGAATGCTTGAGTGCTTGATCTTTATTGAGAAATTTCAGCCATCGTACTCTAGTCCTTACAGGACCTTTACAGAAATGGGCACTACCTTTTTGTCTTGTTAGTTCCTTTAAAATTATTGTAGCCGTACAAATGATTAATGCTCGTTTTGTATTTCACTTTTATGGTACTTTATGCTTCTTTAGTATGTCAGTTGCATGGATTTTTATTTACTGGAATAAAAATTTATACTTTGTCACTTTGATTTATCCATTGCCTCAACCTTGTTCTATCCATAATTCAACTTATTAAGGTAGTCAGCATACTGATAGTTATTGGTTGATTATTGTCGTCAAACTGTACTCTCTATGCTTATGAGATCAATCACTAAGGAGAAAAGAAAGATATTCATAGTCTATTTTTACTACACCATAGGCCTTACACTACCTTTGATTTGATAGAGAACGTAAGTCCTACATCACAGCGTGAGATTCACTTTTCCTAATTCAAACATAAGTGATGTAAGGCCTTGGGTGTAGGAATATCACTATCCGGAAGAAAGACATGATTCTGATCTCTACCCAGCTACACCCTAGCTCTTCTCCATTACTTAATCATTAATGATTTACCATGTTCTTGCAAAATTGTTGATCTTCCAAAATGAAGCAAGTATTTTCCATGATATTCTCTGTCATATTATTCGTGTTATTGTCATAACATTAACCATATATATATATCTAGCGGCAGCTATAGGGCTGGGAAAATTCAACCCGACCTAAACCCTACCCGCTTAACCCTGCACCCAACCCAACCCGACTATAGGTAGGGTCAGGGTTTAGGCTCTTGACCCGTTTTGAATTTAGGATCGGGTCGTACCCGACCTACACAACCTGACTTTTACCGAACTACAAATAATAAAGAACCATATTATTATAGTGTTAGTCTATTGGACTTATTTATACTATTATTATAATGTTTATTTAGTGTATATTATGTTAAACTAGAGGTGCTTAAACATAAGTTTGAGCATAAATAAGATGTTTGGAACATAGGTGTGATCACATATATTTTGTTTTGTTGTAGACATCCATTTTAAGATAACAGAGGATGGTACCTTCAAAGTGTGGTTAATTTATATATAGTTTAATTTCTTTTCTCATATTCTTTTAAGTGTGGTGAATAAAATAAAAATATATCATATTTTGTTGTATTTATTACTCATCATCTTTCTCTCAGAAGGACACATCACACAGTAGATTTATCTCTCTGTTGAAGGTCTGACATTCATAATAAGGAGCATGTCAGGAACATGTAACCATATAGGTGGATAATAGAGCTCGATAAGGGATAATTTTTGGAGGAGGAAAATTGTAATCAAGTATCACATGTTACTGGAATTTTAAAATTAAGACATGATAAAACACATGATCCTCTCTGGCCATCAAAGAAATAATGTTTATTATATTTTGCATTGGTACGTGAGTTAAAAAAAGTCAAGTAGGCTGATCATGAGTAAATAAACATTGAAGGTATGTTTTGTTATCATTCTCTTAGAATCGAGGAAATGCAATATTATACCTCTAAGGTCTTCGTTGATGGCTACTAAAAAAAAGTATCCACAAATTAACCAAAGAACTAAATATTTCAAATTAATATTGTAATGTATTTAATTTTATTTGTGTTTGCCATTTGCAATGTAAAACAACCTACATAACCTTAGCTCAGACCAGTTCCTAAATTTGCTGTCTAGATTCTATATCATGTCAAAACTTAAGATAATTTGCACTTTCTGAAACTCTATCCACCTTTTTAGTCAAAAGAAGATTCACAACATTAGACTCAGATTAATCTGAATAGTTCAGAATACAATTTCTCAAAACAATCTTCGTAACTAAGGTTTCTAGCTACAGGAATGGCATTTATTTCATGTATTTTCACAGCTCCTTCAAGTTTGCTAGATCAGTAGCACAATAGGACCATCCAATTTCAAGCTGAAGCATAAGCCAAGTCAGCTCAGACTACCCAATATTCAGTATTCTTCAGAGTCATCCTGTTCATCCAACTTTTCAATTCCTAAATACAGATAATATTTCTTGAGTGATAATATGAATGCTCCAAGGTGAACAATGAATTTCAGTTTTACAAAGATGGCCATAGACCATGCAGCCCACTCACATTAAAGTTCTAGCTAATCGCCAAGACAATATTTTGCGTTGAGCATAGAACCAGAGTTGCCAAATTTTAGTTTCCAGGCTAAAAATTGCAGATGAAAATAAATATCAAGCATGCAAACCATAAAGCAAATTGACATACTGTCCTAAAGCTCCCTGAATAAAGAATCAATAATCCACCGAAACATTTTACAACTAAGAGAGATATGTAACAAGAAGAAATTTACACAAAAACCTTTTATTGAGTTGTTGAAGCTTCCAATTCCTGCATATTACAACAAAAAATCACATTTGTAAGTTCGTTTTTAAGCATTTCATTTTTTTTACTGTTACATATTTGCTCAATATAGATCCAGAAGGGTGGTGTACAGACCAATGTCAAAGACTCCAGCTTTTATACCGCAGCAACATCACCTACTGCCTGAAGGCCAAATGAACAGTTTCGATCTACAGTTCTGAGGGGAATAGTTTCTGCATGACAAGATAAAAAAAGGTGTAAACAATGAATAAGACAATTCTTTTAAAAAAATTAGAAAAAAGAATGAAACAAAATTAATATCCTCAACCAAATGGCCAAAAATTGATTCAAATTCCCTTCTTTGTGTATAAATGTGTGGAAATTCTAAAAGAAATGTTTTTTTTCGACTGATCTCAAAACTTATCAATTATTCTCTATACATTAGTACAAATTATAGTATGTTATAATTAGATATTTAAGCAACAACAAAGGATGAAAATTCCATATGTTGTAATTTATTGTTTAAGATCTCAATTAGCACAAAGTAGGGATACATACAGTGTTCATGATTACAATGGGGGCAAACTTATAGAAGGGCAAGCTGTAGAAAATTGGATTTTTTTATATAAATCGGGTTATGTTGTGGAGAATACAAGAAAAGATCACAACAGAATCTTTGAGGATTGATTTCAAGGAGAAAAGATGAGGAATAGTACAGTATCAGCAGAATGAGTTATTGGTTCAACACCAAAAGTTTAGGGGTAGATAATCAAGCCTTACAGTTACAAGACAGAGAAACAGGACAAAAAAATTTAACCATTAAAATTGGAGTACAAGAAGAAAAAAGTTAAGAAAACAGAATAACAATAGTAGGATAAGAGATAGATGATGGAGTGTTGAATACAGGGAGCCAAAAGAGAATAAGAGGAGGGACAAGGAAGAAGAAAAGGGGAGTAATCAAAGAATAGCTTCTGAAGTGGCCCTACCTAGGTTATATCATAATAATCCACATGTTAGAGAAACTTGATACAAGCATTCGCATCACATTGCCACATTGCTCAATTCTTATCAATAGATCTCCATTTGTTTTCTTCAGAAGATAAAAAAGTTTGATGCAGGGGATCCTCTCTCTCCCTTTCTTATTCCTCTAGGTTGCTGAATCACTCCACTGACTGCTATCATGGCTCGGAGTAACAAACCACTTTTCATGCAATTTTCTGTAACAAATTAACTCACATTTATTTGTATTAAACAAAATTCTCATTGAAAGAAAAAATATATACAAAATTTAGAAGAGAGTAGATTCAAATGGTCCAACTAAAGAGACTTGAACACTTAAATACAATGTTTTCAAAATCAGACAAGACTGCCAGTTTCACTGGATCGATCGAGACTGATAGTGTTTATGGTCTGGTGGGCTTAAACACTGGACTTCTCACTCAACTGGTGATCCAACTAAGTCAAACTGCTAATCTTTATGGAAAGCAGTTTGCAATAAACCTTTTTAACTTGTTCAAACCATCTAGATTTCAATTCGGTTCAGTTCAAACGAAGATAAGGGTGGTATATCTTAATTTTACCAAAAGGTAAAGCACGCACACGGAGACTTGCTGATCCAAGAACATGCTTTTCAGGAAGACTTCTATTTTTGAACATACAGTTGGACCTGTAATTGAACTGGGTTCAACTGAACTGGCCTCCTTTCCAGTTGGTTGAATGGTGTGGTTTGCTAACAGGAAGAGGAAATCAAATACTTGAATTTACAGGGAGATACTGATTAACATGGAGACAAAGAAAAAGGCACAGAAGTATTGGCATCACGATCTGTTCTACCTAACTATGTCTAAGACTAAGAAAATTCCCTGTATAAAAAGAGACTATCGGTATTATCTGTTCACCTAAGTTTGATATTAACCTTAAGCTGGAAAGTTCCATATATCTAAAAACCATGTGAAACCACATCCGATCTTTGTCAAATACTGTCAGGCTAATCCAAAAAACAATAAACCTAAATTAAAGAAATAAAGAATTTCAATATAGAGGAATTGGATATCCACTTCAACATCAGGTGTTAAAAAACCTTTGCTAGAGACATAAAATTTGAATAATTCAAGTGATGCATTGAGATACCATCATAAGTAGAGAAATAATAGACATAGATAGGATTCCTCAGAATCGAGAAACTTATTTTCATTAAAAACACATATAAAACCTTTTGGATCATAAATAGAAACAAAGAAAAAGTTCAGTCGATTTCAGAAGATTCATGCAATAATTCATGTTGGATAATCAGTTTATCTGTCTTTTTGCGCTTGTCAGGGCTTGATATACATTGTTGGGCCATCCCTTAACAAATCAAGCCATTGACGCAGCTTTGTTTTTAACATGGTATTAGAGCTAGGAGGTTCCTTTTAAAGCCTTGCGCCCTTGCCTCAGCATGTGCACGGGCAAGCACAACTTCACAAATGTAGCTGCTTGCCCGTGCAATGGGGTGTGGGATAATTTGTCTATCTATGTATTTGGACCGGTTTGGGCTAGATATACATTGTTGGGATGTTCCTTAACAACTCGAGCATTTGAGGGAACTTGGTTTCTAACAATGAATAAATCCTTTATCAACCAATGGTACAAAAAATTGGCTAACAATTTTAATGTTATGTTCAACATAAAATTTCAAGCAACTGCAGCATTTTTGAACCAAATCTTCTCTCGATAAGAAACCTCAAAAATACCAAGATGTGCATTACTTTAGGAAGCAAGAAATTCTGTTTAAAGTTTTCAACAGGAAGTCCACCAAGAAGAAAAGAAAAGGAACCCAACTTGAACCAGGAAAAGAGCTTCATTTAGACAAAGGTGGACAGGTTAGAAGAATACCTTGGCCAACAACCATTCTGTAGTTTGCCACAAATAGTGTGGTAGGCTGATTTTTGTAATTCTTCCTTCCAATAAGCAACAGCTACTACATAGATAACCATTACTCTTCAGTTAACTTTGATGTTAATGCTGGAGGAAAAAGGAGTAAAAGGGATGACACATGGATACCACACAAGTTTCAGCAAGAGGCAACCTCAACATAGATACTTCTATAGGTTAATGATTAATGAGAGTTTCCTGCACAATCAAGCCAGCTGCAACCAAGGCGCATCCTCACAGGTTTTTCTCTAATCAACGACAAAGTACGATTGGCATCCCCTGTACGGCCTGCCAAAGTATAAACTTGAGCAAGTATCAAGTAATTTGCAGCATTACTGGGCTCCAAGCAAAATAGTTTTTGAAATGCTGCTTCTCCAGTTACCCAATCACCACATAACCTGCAAGCACTGAGTAAACTTCCCCATAGGGCAGCACTGCCATAATTATCTATTTCACTGGTCGCAATCAACTCATATGCCTCAGCCAAACACCCCGCTCGACTAAAAAGATCTATCATACAAGAATATTGCTCCAAAGTGGGTTCCAACCCATGTTTCTCTTTGATGTTCTCAAAAATTTCCCGGCCCTTGTCTAGAAACCCTGCTCGGCTACAAGCAGACAGGACAGCAACAAAAATGACATGGTTAGGTTCTATCTTTGCTTCCATCATAAGCTCAAAAAGATTAATAGCTTCCATCTCTTTCCCATTCCATGCACCACTTTTGATTATAGAACTCCATGAGATAACATTTTTATTCAAAATGTGACAAAATATATTATAAGAATCATCATAGCTCCCACATTTTCCATACATGTCAATGAGGGCATTAGCTACTGATATTTCAGACTCGAATCCTCTTTTAACAATGCAGGCATGAGCCTCCATTCCCTTTTTCAGCATTGAGAGCGATGAAAACAGAGAAATCAACAATAAAAAGGTATTGTCATTTGGAACAACCCCCCTTCTTAGCATTTCCAATAGAACTCTTGAAGCCTCATCCACTCTCCTGAGCTCTGTGCAAGCCTTTACCATAGCATTCCACACAATCACGTCTTCTTTTTCTTTGCAAATGGAATTCAGAAGATTAAAAGCTGCCCCCATTTCCCCACATTTTGTGTACATGTATACGAGAGCCGTACTCAAGCATATATCTGACTCAAGCCCGTTACTGCCAATAATATAAGTCCCTTCAATTTTTCTTCCTTGCTGCAAGTCACCTGTAGCAGCACAAGCAAGAATTGTGTTGAGCAAGATTGGTCTAGTGAGCTTTATGTGCTCACTTAAGAGCATCTGATTAAATAGTGCCAGTGCATCGTCTGGACGTTCATTATGGACAAACCCTCCAATCATAGTACTCCATGAAACACAGTCTTTCTCACTCAACCCATCAAATATTCGAGCGGAAGAACTCAAGCATCCAAATTTGATATACATTTCAATCAGAGCATTGCAGACAAACTGATAAATTCCAAACCCAGACTGGATAACATAGGCATGAACAGTCTCTCCACAGAAGCGCGAACCTAAATTTCCACAAGCAAAAATCAAACTTACAATAGTGGCCTCTGACGGTGACATTCCATATACCATTCTCATATCCCGGAAAAGACCCATCACCTCATATAGGGACCCCAAGCGTGTATACCCAGCAAATAAGGCATTCCACGAGACAACATCTTTTGCAGGCATTCCATCAAATAAATGGCGGGCGGTTTGAAGGTCCCCAGCTTTACAGTACATGGAGATCAGGGGCGCCCCAACAAGGACATTGAATTCAACATCCCTCGCCTTAGCATGAGAATGGACCCTCGCACCGTACTCGAAGTCAGACAAATCAGCGCATGCCGTAATGACAAGATTAAACGTTTGGACATCAGGAACACATTCCTGGGCATCCATCAGATGTTGATAAATGTCAATGACTAATCTTGGTTGATGATTTCTGAAGCAACCTCTGATCAAGCTGTTCCAAACAAGGGTCTTTCTAGGCTCCAACAAATGGTCATTGAAGGCCCGGAAAGCAGCCTGGAGGTCATGGAACGAGGCGTAGGTGGTGATCAAGAGGCTGCGAATGTAAGGGTTGCAGTGGACACCGAAGCAGGTGGCCTGGGCGTGGACTTGGCGAAGGTGGTCCAAAGAAGAGCAAGAGCGGGAAATGGTTTGAGCCAGAGACTCTTTGAGCTCTTGCAAGGTTCCGATGCGCTGCTGGTCCTCAGGAGGCAAAAATGGGAGAGCCCAAGTACAGAAACGGACGGAGCAACAACCCCTGAAGCCAGGTTTTGCAGTGCCCAACTGAATCATGCAGTTTTTGGCAGCCAAACTAGAAACTAAGAGCATCTCCCGTCTGGCTGGGAGGTGGGAGGGCACCTGAACCCGTCCCTCGACTCGGCGATCAGCCCTGGCCGGGGTCTATAGTTCATCCCCCGTCTGGCCGCCTCCCTTCCCTGTTCCTCGTCCAGCGCTCCGCTCTCAGTAATAAGGTTGAGGCTACTGTGCATTGTTGGTCGCTAAGTAGAAAGCGAGCCAGCTCGAGTTCGAATATTTAAGTGCCTAGCTCTAGCTCGAGCTCGGTTATGCTAAGAAATTCGAAAGTTGACTTGAGCTCAAATTTAAGTTTGAAAATAAATTATAGTAATTTTTTATAAAAGTTATATTAATTTAGAAAATTATATTAATATTATAAAAATAAAAAAATTATAAATAAATATAATACTATTTTATTAAAGTTGTAAATATTACTTCAAAATTTATGGTTAAAATAAGAGTCAATAAATTACCTTACAAAATTTTTTTATTGGTCACCAAAAATTTAACTAATAGCCCACATGCATGTCATATGTATTTTAACATGACATAATTCATCATTTTACATCATGCAAATAAATATGATCTAACATCCATAGCATTCAATCATATAGTCCTAACATGCTGCTACTCATTCAAAACATACTATCATGAAATTACGAGTTCAAAGCTCCCCTAACTGAGAGAGTTTTTATCCCGAGGGTTTAGGAAGTACCGAAAAACTCACGGCCAAACGGGGTGACACATGTAAGGACTCTCATTTCTAAACCGGTTTTCGTTTCTTTTTAATTATCGGTTATTGCATGGTTAACTCATTTCTTTATTAATTCGGTGATTTCAAAGATAGATTGTGTTTCTTATAGTTTTAATCAAAATCAACTTTACAAATATTGGTTTTAAGTGATTTTGGGTCAAATCTGAATTTCTGGGATTTTTCTGATTTTTCACTAATTTTCTAAAAATTAGGGTTTGGTGGGACCCCTGTGGGCCCCACCGTCAAAATTTGGGTTTTTAGACAAATTAACCCAAACATCAACACAAGCTTTTATAAAAAAAATTTATAATTTTTTCAGGTTTAATTAGTGCTCAAATAGCCAAAATACTCATTTTTAGCCTATTTTTCTATTCATACCATACTAATTACCCATACACACCCTAAACCCTACTATAAATAGAATGACCTGAGCCATTTCCATTTTAGGAATAGGCTGGGAGAGGGAGGTTAGGCCTAATTCCCCAATTAGGCCTGGATTAGAAGAGTTTAAGGTATGTTTACTCTAATTAAGCCTTAAAACCTAGATTTTCTCCTAATCCTTTCTAAATCTATCATTTCCCCTTTGTTTTGATTCGTTTTTAAATATCAAAACTACTGATTTGCATCTTTACTTCAAACTCTAGATCTAAAAATCCGTTTTTTATATTCAACAAGCCCTAGATCTAAGTTTTCCATTAAGGTTTTTTATGTTAAATCGGTTTTAATGGAGTTTAATTTAAACTCTATGTCTTTGTAAGGTTTTTAAGAAGGGTGACCGTCAAATCCAAGCCTAATCAAGGGATAAGGTAATGGACTTTCGAAATTTTAGTCTTCTTATGGTAAAAATCTCGATTTTGTGGTTTATTTGAAGTGGATTTACTTAATTTAGTGTTTTAATGGCAAGATTAGTAAATGGTAATCTTTAATCCCGATTTCTTAGGGTTTTATCTTGTTATGATGTAGATTAGCTTTTTGGAAGTTATGGTAGAATTTTAATGGCATTTAGGTTGTTAGATGGAGATTTTAAGTTTCATTAATGGAGTTTCGGTTTGAAAATTTTGAAATGGAGAATAAGGTCGATTCTACCGTGTTGGCGTTCGAACGGTCCTCCTGGGCGTTTGAACAGCAACACTGCAAATTTGACAGTATTCATTTTTAGCTGATCGAACGGCCCTACTGGGCATTCGAACGGCTACACAACAGATTTTCTATTATTTGTATAGTGTCTATTTCAGTTCCTCTACTTTGATATATCATTTTCTTATGTATGTGGAGTGTTTTGAGCTATAGTAAGTGACTAGAAGGGTATACCATTAAGGTTATGAAGTTGTGGTATGTATTTAGAGTTATGTGGAATGACTTGTGGTTAGATATATGATGTTGGAATTGCCATCTTGAAGTTATGAATGGTTGATTCTCTATGGTTAAGTATATTTTCAATAGAGCTACAACATATTAATGGACTGATATGTCATGATAGTATGTGGTTAATTGATGTGTAAATGATAGTGTATGTCTTGGTTCAAGTTTGAATTGAATGATCTTATATATGTTTAGCTTGTGGATAGGCTTTGACTTGAGATATGATTTTAATGGTTCTTCTCCTATGATTTCCGCTGAAATTCATGATTAGATGTTAATGCACATGTGTAGTGTGATGGTGAGTTAAATTACAAGCATGTTGATGTATATTGAGAGAAGTGTTTCTACTATGTACACACACACATGTGGGGTTTAATGATAATGTTGAAGCTTGATATTATGATTATGAATAATGCATGAAGGCTTATGAGAGCACTTATCATGAATTAGGAATCATATATCCCTTGCCCACGTATGTACCATGTCGCATGCATCATGAAAATGGATTTCCAATTGAGGCTTTATTGAGATTAATCAAACTTGATCGATTGGATGCAATGTGGTGAAATTGCGTGCCGGATTAATCGGTCGTGGCTTAATCGAAACTTGATTGGTCCGAAAGGACGTATTTTGATTTGAGTTCCTTTGTGGAACATGTGCACTCCATAGGTTGAGTCTAGTTAAATGGAAATTATGTGGGGACGAGTTGTGTACTTGTCTTGCGAATTGAGATTATTATAATTGTCTTCTGAACCCTGAGAATCCAGTATGGTATGCTCTGTGCACCGGCTACCATGTGTTCTAGGGTTTCCTGTGTGGAAACTCGGGCTCTTCCCCATCGCAGGAGATGTCCCAAGACGAACACCCCTGTTCTAGATTCTCTGTGTGAGAATGAGACATCCTTGGCCAGGATCGTCTAGGGCGAACAACTTTAGGGATTGACAACCCCGATCTTCTTATATTCTTGTGTAGAATTTGGACCATGACACGCCTTCATGGCCTTGTCTGTGTTCCCGTCTGTGTGACACTAAATTGTGATTACTCCTTGATGGAAGCATTCCTTATATGATGTTGATGCATGATTATGAAATGTATGTTAGAGATACATCTCATGCAGGTTGATATGATGTTGATGCATGATCTGAAATGTATGTTAGAGATACATCTCATGCAGGTTTATATGATGTTGAAGCATGATATGAAATGTATGTTAGAGATACATTTCATGTAGGTTGATATGATGTTGATGCATGATCGAAAATGTGTGTTAGAGATACATCTCATGCAGGTTTATATGATGTGAATGACACCATGTGAATTATACACTATGTTGAAGGTTTAGGTGATGTGTACGTGTGATCAGAAAATGATACATCTTGTCCATCTATGATTTGATTTGTTATATTACAATACCGTTGTGTTTCCAATGATTATAGTATATCAAAAACCATTGCTGAGTTTGTTAAACCCACCCCTCTTTCTTGTGCTTTTGCTTTGGGGCTGCATGGCGTGACACGCAGATGGACAGGATCTCCTCTTTGAGGAAAGGTCGGAGACGACTTGGATGTAATCGTGGAGACTCCTTGTGGCTTGTTTCCTTATTTTGCTTTTATGATAGAACCTATGTGTGTGGTTCTTATTTTGGTTTATGCTACATTATACATTTATGTTGCCTAAGACCTATTTTGGAGCCTAGAGTGGGCTATGGTTTAACTTAGCATGTGGGTTTGAGACTTTTGTTTATCTTGGAGTTAAAGTAACTCTTTCATTTTTACTTATTTACTCTTGCTCAAAGTGGTGTGCATACTTCGTATTTTTGTTAGATCGCCCGTGATTAGGGCATAAGTCTTCCGCTAAACCGTCTTTCAATTTCTCCTTTTCGCCCCCATGCGCTTGACCGGCCCCTGGACCGGGTTTCGGCTCGGGTCGGGCAGTGTCGGGGCGTGACAACACAGGTCAATGCAGCAAAATCTGCAATCCACGGTAGCACACTAGGGGCGGCCGGGAGAAATGTCATGCCAACATAAGTGGCGGTGTGACCAGAAATCGAAGGTGTACTCACTGAAGGTCGGCCGACGGCTGAGAAGTACAAGGCCGGCCGCAAGACATTGAAATCGGCCGTGGATAGCACCCAACGGTGGCGATTTTGCATCACAAGGGCCCACATAAGGGAGGAGGGCTGGGGCGACACTCAAGGACAGAAGAGAGGTGGAGGAGGCTCTAGTGGTCAACTCAAATGGTGATGGAGCCATCCACCGGTCAGGCAGCACAAATATGGTGCCTAAACCTAGAAACGCACACGTGGCCAAAAAGTGCAACTCTAGGGGGAGATGGGTCGGACAGTGGCGGCCCAAGGCCCACAAAGGGGCAACGGAGCTAGGGTCAGGAAGTGGTGCTGATCGAAATGGTGACATCACCGATCGCCACCCACAACCAACACCATGGTGCGGGCGGCTGTGCATCTCGCATGGTATAGGGCAATGGCAAGCGGAACATTCTGGGCAGAGTGTATAATCGGGCCAATCGGGGTTGGCCCTCACTGTCGCCGAGCCGGGGCAGAGCCCACGATGGCCAAATGGCCCACGGCTCTTCGATGCCAACGACCCGAGACACACCCAAAGCATCTAATCGGGCGGAGCAAGGCAATAGGGGCGAGGCGGGGTCGAAAACGGTAAACCTCTACCGACACCGGGTCGAGGTAGGCTAGATGGAGTCCTACCGGTGGCCGGATAACAACCGGAAACACCGATGTCTCAAAAAAATGCTCCGGACAGTGAAGAAGAAAATAGGTACAAAACCTGACCAAAGTATCAGTAGCTTATAGTGGAGCAAAGAAAGCATGGCAGTGGCTCTAGCCAGCGCCTATGGGTTTCTAGCGGCTTAACAAATATAAGTCTAGTTGAGGGCGGCCACAAACGACGTCAAAATCATACCCCCATGGCTCAAAGTTCGGTGCCTCGTGGAGGAGCAAAGAGGCCATGGCGGCGGTCATATCCGGTACCTATGGACTCGTGGCAGTGAGGCAAAGAGGATTCTGACAAGAATCGGCAAATTCCAACGATGGAGAAGGGAGAAAGGAGTGACCGGAATCAAGCTCGGGTTTCTCTCCCAACTCACTGGACGTGAAAACTTACTGGAAACGAAAGTTTCTGGAATCCGTTCTTTGGGTTCCAGATTTACATAATCTTTTTAATTTTTACATTTATGTCCCCAACACGCGTTCACTTACCATTCACGCGTTGTACCTCCAAAATTCGCGCCGTAAGCGTGAGTGAGGCCTACTGCCTGCGACTAAGCCCTACACCCGACTCTACGGGTATAAATATGGGGTAAATACATAAATATGAATATGCCAAAACTTCACATTTTTCTGCCGAAAATGACCAAAAAAATAGAAGAAAAATCACATAAAATCGTAGAAAAATCAGGAGCATTACAGGCAATGACTAAGGTTAACTATGGAAAGGTATGTGATGAGTGTTTTCAACTTTAGTTTTAAGATGAAAATACCTTATATGCTACATCTATTGCAATGAGGGTGGAACCCAGGCATTGTCTCAAATCTGTTCCGATATGGTCACACAGAGTGCATGTGATTGACCATACCATAGTGCTTTTTCATTGACACATTCTATGTCACACATAGCTATCTCTTTGGGAGGAGTGAGTTAGGGTGATGGGCAATTAATGAATTTTGTGTTACTATGCTTATTTAAGGAAAAGTTGTTCTATAGTATGACATTTACTGGTGGTTTTGATATTCATGAACTATTTGCACATTGGATTGTCATACAAATTATTTCTATTGGGTAAGTTTATGATATCATGTTTTACTTTGAGTTATTATTTCAAGAAAGCAATGAGAAGAAAATATAGAATAATCACTTTGGGTGATTTTTATTTATTTTGTTAATTATGAATAGTCTTTTGACTTGGACTCGTGCGAGATTATTTGAATATGTTCAATGATACATTTCACATAGTATCAAACTAGGGCATACAGAACAATGTATTAATCCAATCCTCTTCTACCTTGAAGTGGTACATAGGACATCATTGACTTGACAAAGTGTTGATCCTATCCAGGTAGTTGGTTGCTAACATTTACTTATAAGATGCAGGTGTTTAGTAACCTTCATGATTCAATTCGTGAGCATGGTAATTCTGAGAAGAGACAAAGACAGTATTTCATTCACAGAATACAGGTGTTTATAGATACATGTATGTATTCTCCATTGGGGAATACACAAGAGATACAAGAGTGTATTCCCATAGGGAGAGGGTGTAGTGACACATGGACGGTGGTGATTACAAGCAGAGGGGAGTCCAGGATTGCCATGGTGGCACTGGAGGAGGTTGCCTTAATAGCCCCCGGCAAACTCATGGTGGAGGTAGAACTATGAGTTTGGAGCGTAACTGCTGAAACCGCTCAATGGAAAGAGGCTTGGTGAGGACGTCGGCCACCTGCTGAGCGGATGGAGTATGCTGGACATCAAGCTTGCCGGCTAAAACCTGCTCCCGAACGTAGTGATGATCAAGTTCGATATGCTTGGTGCGGGCGTGGAACACCGGGTTGGCTGAGAGGGAGATGGCGGATTTATTGTCACACCATAAGATGGGGGTGGAGGGGAGGGACACTCCAAGGAAGGTGAGGATCATGCGGGCCCATGTGATCTCAGTGGCTGTGCTAGAGAGAGCCCGATACTCTGCTTCGGTGGAGGAGCGGGCCACTGTGTCTTGCTTCTTGGACTTCCAAAGAATGGGGTTGGGACCGAGGTAGAGGCAGTAACCGGAAATGGACCGGCGATCATGGGGTCACCGGCCCAATCGGAGTCGGAGAAGGCATGGAGAGCAGGGTTACCGGGTCGAAGGAGGAGCCCATATGTGAAAGTGTCTTTGAGGTAGCGAAGGATTCTTTTGATGGCCATATAGCGAGAGGTGGAGGGGTTGTGCATGTGTTGGCAAACGAAGTTGACGACATAGGCAAGGTCGGGACGGGTGGAGGTGAGGTATTGTAAGGCGCCAACAATGCTTTTGTAGTGAGAGGGGTTGGGGAAGGGTGGGTCGTGGGGATCAGGGGGAGGGCGTTTGTAGGTGGTGGGGGTCGGGGAAGCTTTACATTGGGACATAGAGGCACGGGCAAGGATATCAAGGGCATATTGGGGTTGAGAGAGGAAGAGGCCATGGGGGGTGCAAGTAACTTCAATGACAAGGAAGTGATGGAGGTCACCGAGGTCTTTAATGGAAAAGGTGGAACTTAGGAGGGAAATGACTTGGTGGATGTGGGGGGGATGGTTACCGGTGATGAGGATGTCATCGACGTATAAGACAAGGATGGTGATGTGGGAGCCTTGGGTGTGAAGAAAAAGGGAGGTATCAGCATGACAAGAGGTAAAGTCAAGGGAGAGAAGGTAGGTGGAAAGACGAAGGTACCAGGCACGAGGGGCTTGTTTAAGACCATAGAGGGCTTTGTGGAGGCGACAAACATGGTTGGGCCGAGTAACATCATGGTAACTAGGGGGTTGTGCCATGTAGAGTTCTTTAGAGATAGTGCCGTGAAGGAAGGCATTGGAGACGTCGAGTTGCTTGATGGGCCGGGAGCGGGTGATGGCGAGGCTGAGAACAATTCGAACCATGTAGGGTTTGACCACGGGACTAAATGTCTCGTTGTAGTCAAGGCCTTCTTCTTGATGGAAACCTTTGGCAACAAGGCGGGCCTTGTATTGAGAGATAGTCCCATGGGCATCACGCTTGACTTTGTAAGTCCAGCGGCAACCAATGACATTGGAGGAGGGCGGAGGAACCACTAAGCTCCAAGTACCTTGTTTGTGGAGGGCTTTAATTTCTTCATCCATAGCGGCACACTATTCAGGAATGGAGGAAGCAATTTTGAAGGAAGAGGGTTCGGTTTGGGGTGGAGAGATAGTGAGGAGGGAGAAAGGGACACGAGGACATACGATCCCAGCTTTGCTACGAGTGATCATAGGGTGAGGGGGAGGGGAGGGGGAAGTGGGGGGAGGAAGGGAGGGAAAGGGGGAGGGGAGGAGGAGGAGGAGGAGGGGGATGTTAGGGAGAGGAGTGGGGCGGGGAGAGGAAGGGGAGAAGAAGGAGAGGGAGAAGGGGAGGGGAGAGAGGGGGGTGGTGAGGGCGGGTGGGGGAAGGGGTAGGGAGAGGGGGAGGGGGTGATGGAAATAGGGAGGGGGAGTGTTGTGGGGGAGTATGATGTAGGGGGGTGGTCGTGGTAAGGGAACTCATCTTCGCGAAAGCGGACGTGGCAGGAGGTGTAAACGCGATGGGAGATGGGATCGAGGCAGCGGAAGCCTTTGGTGTTAGGGCAATAACCAAGAAAGATGCAGGGGATGGCATGGGGGGAGAATTTATGAGAGGAGTAGGGGCGGGTCTAGGGGAAGCAGCGACAACCGAAGGCTTTGAGGTGGGAATAGTCGGGGGATGTGTGGAAGAGGAGTTGGTAGGGGGAGAGGTTTTGTAGGGAGGGAGAGGGTAGGCGGTTGATAAGGTAGATGACCGTGCAAGTAGCATCTACCCAATAGGAAAGAGGCATGTGGGCGTGGGAGAGGAGGGCGCGGGTAGTTTCTATGATGTGTCGATGTTTTCTTTCGGCCACGCCATTTTGTTCAGGGGTATGAGGGCAGGAGGTTTGGTGGGAGATGCCATGGGACGAGAGGTAGGAAGAGAGGTGGTGGTTGAGGTATTCACCACCATTGTCGGTGCGGAGGGTGGTGAGGGTGTGGTGGAGGGTCCGTTCGGCCATGACATGGAATAGGCGGAAGCATTCGGTTACATCGGATTTGAGTTTGAGTGGGTAGAGCCAGGTGTAACGGGAGAAGTCATCGACAAAGATCACATAATAGCAAAAGCCGAGAAAGGAGGGGACCGGAGAGGGACCCCAAACATCCGAGTGAACGAGCTCAAGAGGTCGGGAGGAGCGTTTCGGGGAGGGTGAGAAGGGGAGTTTGTTCGCTTTACTAGTGAGACAACTATTACAGTCTAAGGATGACATTTTTTGGATTGAAGGTGACAAAGTAGAAGCAACTAAATTAAACATAGTGGACGACGGATGTCCGAGCCGATGATGCCAAAGGCGGGAGGAGGCACAAGCGAGTAGGGCGGTGGGAGACGCGGTAAAGGCGGAGGACACTGGATAGACACCATGTCGGCACGGTCCTCGAAAGAGTGTGCGCCGAGAGCTAGTGTCCTGGATTGTAACATGAGAGGCATCAAAGGTTAGTGAATAATTATTATCAAGAGCAAGTTTATGAACGGAAAGAAGATTATGAGAGATAGAGGGAGTATGTAAGACATTGCGAAGAGAAAGGGTAGAGGGGCCAAGGTGGAGGGTAGTGTGACCCATGGATGAGACACGATAAGCCGCCCCGTTCCCGACGTTGACGTGGTTGGACGTCGAGTGAGGCACATGGAAGGAGAGGTTACCGCGATCCGCTGTCACGTGGTCAGAGGCACCACTATCAAGGAGCCACTCTGTGGGGGTTGCCGAGGAGGAGGCGCCGGCGGAGAGGGCCAGAGCACTGGAGGGCGAGCCCCCAGGGCCGGAATAGCGCTCCCAACACGTTTTGGCGGAGTGGTTGGTCCCACCGCAAATCTGACAAGGTGGGCGGGGACCACGACTACGAGGACCGGAGCGCCAACGGCCACGAGTAGAACCACCGCGTGGGCCGGGTGCCCCACGGCCAGCAGGGGTGGGGAGAAGGCCCCGAGTAGCCCCTCCCCCATATGGGGCAGCAAGTGCAAGGGCTGGGCTCCCAGCAAGGGGGGCAGTGGCGTGGTCGCTGAGGGGAGCAGGCGGGAGGCCATAAGGAGAGGTGGGAGGCAGCCCATAGGGGCCAGGGGCGGTGGGGGGAGAGGCCGGAGGTAGGGGCCCATAGTTAGCTGGAAGAGAGGGACGCCATGAGTGGAGGGCAGTGAAGGCCGTCGCCGGGGGTAGGCCTACGGTGGGGGCGGCAAGGGCGCGAGAGAGAGTGGCTTCTTCGGCGAGGAGAAGTGTCCAGAGCTCCGGGAGGGGAATGGTGGCACCGCGAGCACGGAGAGCGGTGGAGAAGACAAAGTACGCACCGGAGAGACCGTTTAGTGTCTTGTGAAAGAGGTCAAGGTCCGAGATGGGAGCCCCAACAGCGGCAAGTTGATCCGCGTATGCTTTAAGGCCATCGAGATATGCGGTCATAGTGCCATCACCTTGGACGTGGGCGGCAAGACGTTCTTTCACATTGAGGATGTGAGCCGGGGAGGTAGAGAGGAATCGATCTTCGACTGCGGTCCAGAGGGCAGCGGCGGATGCAAGGCCTATGAAGTAGCCAAGCAAAGAAGGGGAGATGGTGGCACGAACGACAGTGAGAAGTACCCTATCAATGCAGCGCCATTGGGCGGCGGTAGGGCGGGCAGTGAGGTCGCCAGTGGCCGGGCACGGGGTGGAGCCATCAAGAAAACCCATGACACCGTAACCCTCAAGGAGGTCGCGAACTTGAATCCGCCAAATGAGGAAGGTGTTGGAGTCACAACGTACGGTGACAAGTTGAGGGAGATGAGAGCTGAGGAAGCGAACCACTGCCGACACGGGAGCAAAGAGGTCATCGAGGGTCGTAGAGGAGGGTGGGGAAGAGGGGGAGCCCGGGGTGAAACCGGACGTGGTCATGGAGTGGTTAGGTGAGGCCATAAGTGGGGATGGGGGAGGCTGTGCGGAGGGGGGGAGAGGCAGGTCCGGGCGACTGGAAACAGAAAAGGAGGCTTGCTGGAAGGGAGATTTGGGCCGGGGCCGGGACGGTGGGCGCCGGTGACGGAGCGGACCTGGACGGGGTGGCGCCGGACTGGGGCGGATCAAGACTGGGCAGCGCCGGATCGGAGCAGATCGTGACGGTGCGGCGCCGGCAAGCAGATCTGTGCTGGAGCGGAGCGAATCTGGGCGGGGGGCGCCGGATCGGAGGAGATGTGGACGGGGCAGCGCTGGATCGGAGAGGAGCTGGACCTGGCGGCGCCGGATCAGGCAGATCTGAACGAGATCGGAGCGGGTCCAGGCGGGAGGCGCCGGATCGGAGCAGAGGTGGACGGGGCAGCGCCGGAGTGGTCAGATCCGGATGGGGCGGCACCGGATCAGTTGGATCTGGATGGGGCGGCACCGGTTCAGTCAGATCTGAACGGGATCAGAGCGGATCCGAGCGGGAGGCGCCGGATCGGAGTAGAGGTGGACGGGGCGGCGCCGGATCGGAGCGGAGCTGGACTAGCGGCGCTAGATCGGTAGATCTGGACGAGGCGACGCCGGATCGGTCGGGTCTAGGTAGGAGCGAAGGTAAGCTGCCGGCGGGAAGGGAGACCGCACAGGAGGAGATCAGTGACGGGGAAGAGCACGGGACAGGGGAAGGAGGTTGGCCAGTGAGAGGGACGGCTTGGATAAGGGCGTCGGTCTTTGAGGGAGGGCGCCGGACGAGAAGGTTTGCCGGCGAACGGAAAATGGTTAAACGGAAAAGGATCAAGCCGTTAGGCAATAGGGCTTTGATACCATGAGAAGAGACAAAGACAGTATTTCATTCACAGAATACAGGTGTTTATAGATACATGTATGTATTCTCCATTGGGGAATACACAAGAGATACAAGAGTGTATTCTTATAGGGAGAGGGTGTAGTGACACATGGACGGTGGTGATTACAAGTAGAGGGGAGTCCAAGATTGCCATGGTGGCACTGGAGGAGGTTGCCTTAATAAATTCATCTTCACCGAAGGTCATGGGAAATTAATGGCCAGATTTTCTTGAGGAACTTTGTGTATGGGCTATATACTATTGAGCTGATTCTAGTTTAAATTCAATTTTTTAGAGACTAACGTCAAGGCCATTATAGCTGGGAGTTGTCTAGTGAGGTGGTTGTGCCTCAATTCCAATTTTGAGAACTTGGGAAGGAGCCCTATTTATGCTAGAGTGGTCCTAGAAAGAGTATTTTGGCCAAAGACCACCACCCCCATCTCCCTTAGCTCCACACAACCTCAGTTTTTGAACAACAATTTCATACAACATTTTATGGATTCCAACTTGAGCCCAAGTAATGACTTAAGGAGCTCCTCCAATATTCCATACACACCTGGAGAGTACTAAAAACAAAACCCATTTTAGAAAGGTACAAAGGAAAGTGGAGAATTATTTTTGAGAAAAGGTTGAAAAGAAAAGAGCAAGAACCAAATAGGGTAATGAAGGTGCACTAAAAAAATGATGGTAAGAATGCAGGAAGTGCGGCGGAGCTATGGCAATGAGCTTGTTCTAGAAGAGAGGCTTGAGGAGGAAGGCGAGGGAGCATGGGAGGGGGAAGGTGGTGGTTGGTGGCAATTGAGGCTGGTGAAGGCCATAATGAAGGAGGTGGAGGAAGTAAGGAGAAAGGAGGGGTACCATTCAAGCCCTAACCAATGGAGAAAAAAACATGGTATTTACTAATTAAGAAGAGAAAAACATTTTAGAGCAAAAATAACCTAAAAGAAGGTAATTCATAATATCCTAAGAAATTCCAGATGACGTGAAACTTGCGTATCTCTAAGAAAGTAAGTGTACATGACAAAAAAAAATGCTAATGCTACCATTGTTTTGTGGAAATTGTGCTTTCATTTGAGTAATTTTGTTTAACCAAGGAAGAAAATTAAATGGCACTAGCTAGTTTTCATAATAAATGTGACATATTAATTTTTATACCACTAGAAAACTGATTTATCAACTAAGAAATGTAACTTAATTGCGAGTTAGAAGCAATTTATCTTTCTCGGTTTGTGTACCACGCTACCCTCCCACAAACTAACAACAACCATTATCTAAGTACCAAACATCTTTTATTTCTTTTTGTGTGTTAATACAAGAGTAGAATATGACTTTCTTTATCTTCATCTTTTTCAGTGAAATGTGCTTGAGTCCATCAGTACCAAGAATACACAATTCTAACTTTGAGGTAGGAAATTATCATATTTTGAAGTTAGATTATTGTTTGATTAAAATAATAATAATAATAATAATAAAAAATAGACAAATTAGCTGCCGTCAATCACACACGTGAGGCGCTAGCCGGGGCCAGCATGATGCGTGGCTATAGCTGCCATGCACACTGCAAATTATGTCGCTCTCGCCTCAGGCACGAGACGCATGTCCCGCCCATGCATGCATGTGTGGGATGACTTGCGGGCTCTTCCTTATAAATAGAGAATAGTTGTTTAAATTTGAAAATAATTTTTATGCCCATTTTGAGTCCGATTTCTCCTATTTAAGAGGCGTTATTAGCTATTTCGAGGAAGCTTTATGGAATAGAATTGTCCATTTTTTGAGTTGGCGACTAGAGGGAGGAAATATCCCAGGGCAAGAGGAGGCTCTATCTGACATCCTCGGGCCCAAAGAGAGAGAAGTAGCTAGAAGTAAGAGGAGACTTTGTCCTCCACCATCGGGCCACAATGAGAAAAGCGGCCCGGAGTAAGGGAATGCTTTGTCCTCTGTTGACGGGGCCGTAAAGAGAGAGGAATATCCCGAGTAAATGGAGGTTCTCTCTATCGCCTTTGGGTGCTAAGAGAGAAATGCTTACGAGTAAGGGGAGGTTCTGTCCACCGCCTATGGGCACAAAAAAAAAGAAAAAAACCCTAGGAATGGGGAGAATATGTCTTTCGCCTTCGGGAGCAATGAGAGAAACACCCCAAGTAAAAGGAGGTTCTATTTGCAGAGAAAATTATTCGGAAGCAAGAGGAGGGTCTGTCGGCCGTCTTTGGACCTTTAATGAACCTCATTAATATCATGTTAGGGACACAACTTCTAAAAGCTTGAAATGTGAGGTAAAATGCCTAACAGTAAAAATATAAATATTAATTTCCTTTCATAGTTATACAAGGGATAGTTTCTGTGAAGTCAAACTTGGTTTGGTAAATTTGGTTACACCGGAGATGGTACCAGAAAGAGACGTTTATTGAACAATGAACATACATGAACGGTGCCGCTTCTGACACATTATTGTGCACAACTGATGTATATAGAGCAGAGAACATATTCAGCAGGTGTAGATTGTGGGTACAAGAAGAAGAGGAGATTTCTTGTGCATAGTAAGACCACTGGCTTCAGTCATGTCCAAAACTTGTTCATCTAATTCAGCCGGCACATCCCAATCAAATGAGTAGAGAAGATTTGCAAGAGTGAGCTCCACAATAGTAACCCCAATAAGCATTCCTGGGCAACTTCTCCGACCTGACCCAAATGGTATAAACTCGAAATGATGTCCCTTGTAATCAATAGAGTTGTTGATGAACCTCTCTGGAAGGAACTCCTCTGCATTTTCCCAGACTTGCGGGTCTCGGCCAATGGCATATGCATTGACCACGACACTGGTGTTCGCTGGAATTTCATATCCGCCAAGATTGCATTGGTTTGTAGTTTTATGGGGGAGCAAGGGACCTGGTGGGTGCAGCCTCAGTGCTTCCTTCATTATTAGACTAAGATAGTGAAGCTCCTTAACGTCACTCTCCTCCACCCTTCCTTTCTTCCCAACAACCCTTCTTACTTCTTCTTGTGCTTTTCTCCTTATCTCTTTATTTCTCATAAGTTCTGTCATTACCCACACTATCAAAGCTGAACTTGAGTCCGTCCCACCTATAAAAATGTCCTGCAATAGGATAATATTGAGAAGAACTTTATCAATAAATTATTGGAAGGGGAGACAGAGGACAAGAAAACCATATATATATAATGTTGAAGAGCATGTGATTACCATGATAAGGCCCTTGATGTTTTCCCTTGAGAGTTTGAACTCCTTCTGCACTCTAAGCAACACATCAACAAAGTCTTCTTCCTCTGCTATGTTCCTTTTGGCTAATAGATGCTCCTCAATGACAGACTCATAAAACCTATCAGATTCTGTAAAACAATTCTCAAGCCTCTTGGACATCCCTGTGAGGGAATCCACCCACCCCAAGATGGGGAAATAATCAGCCACAAAGACACCTGCAAACATGGCCTGAGCTTCCTTGATCAGCCCTTGCAGCTCGTCTCCTACATTCTTCTTACCAAGAGCAATCCTACAAGTAACATTAATGGTGAGTGAAAGTGTCATATCACTGAGATTCACTGCTTCTCCCTTCTTTGCAGAACTTTCTATTGACTCCATCATCTTGGCCAGCTCTTCCTCTCGGGTTGGCCTGAATGCCTGCACCTTCTTGGCTGTAAACAGCTCAAGTGTGCAGATCTTCCTCATGTGTCTCCAGTATTCTCCGTACGGTGCAAAGATCATGTCCTGGAAGTTGTATGTCAGCTTCCTATGGGACAATAGATCTGGTCTGCTGGCTGTCTCAATGTCCTTTGTCCTGAGGACTTCTTCGGCATATTTGGCATCTGAAACAATGATATGTGGCGTGCAGCCCATCTTGAGGAGCATGAGGGGGCCATGCTTTCCGGCAAGCTTCATCATGGAGGCATGGGGTGGATCTGAGAGCTGGAGAAGATTGCCAATGATGGGAAGCCTTTTGGGTCCTGGGGGAAGTCTCTGGCTTCTTGCTGGCTTCTTTCTCTGATTCAAAAGAAGAACGCCAATGAGAAAAAGGATTGGAAGAAGAGAACACCAGGAGATGGAAAGGGTAAGAGCCATCTGGGTGATTTGGACTGTACTTGCGTTCTGTGTTCTGGTTCCAAACAAACTGATAGGTACCCTTTATATAGGGAAAATGGAAAGCACATTTAGAAGTTTAGACGAAGTTGCCCTTCGCGTGGGCGATAAAATAACGTGTTCTTGAGTTCAGTATTCACTTATTTTTTTGTTTTTTATTGGGAGCTGATACATCATGTGAAACAATTGATTATTTAGTTTGTATTGCGTGGAATAGTCAAACAATTTATTTTTTTTGAGTATTAAACAACTCTTTTGTATTAGTTTATGTTTGCAACATCATGTGAATTCTTTTGTATTAATTCACTTGTGCTAACAACCCCCAGGCGTTGTTTCCTCGAATAGGTAGCCTAAATAAATATAAGTTTGTATTCCTCAATACAAACACGAGTCAAAATAGTCAATTATAGCGACGGGAGTTTAGTATGTGTGAATCTAATTTAATGTTGTATAATGGCAAATTTTACTAGACGAGACAGACTCCTCGTGGAAGATTCATCAGCATGTCCGTTGGTGAGGTTTCACTGACCGAGAGAGAGAGAGAGCACACGGAGTCTCTGAGGCCGCTGTGGCGAATTAGGGTTTCCTTTTCGCCATTCTGTGGAGGTAGCAATTGAGTTACAAAGTTAATTCTATCATCATTTTTTGGGTCTTACTATTGGTTATGTTGTCTCGTTTAAGTGCCTTCTTTTGTTAGTTGACTTGGACTCTCAACTTCTTGTTTTTGTGGTTAATGGAGTTTTTACTGTGCATTGGTCACTGCATCACGTAGTGGATGAAATTTTAAAAAATTATGCTTCTCTATCCGATTGAAAACAATATATTTACAAGGAGGCAAACACATTGGCAGATTATTTGTCCAATTTGTCTTGCTCAATGCATAATTCAAGGGTTTTATTTCACCTACCTTACTGGTTTATGCCATATGAGAGTCATATTTCAATAGTTTTAGTTTTTGGTAAATTTCTAATTTTGGTATGATTTTCCCGTCTAACTATACTGTTTGATTTAAATATACTGGTAAGAATCTGCCTAATTTCCATCCACTTTGGTGGATATTTAAAAAAAAAAAGAAATAATGGAAACCTACTAGCTGCCAAAAGTGCAAGGGATACTCTTGTACATGTATGCAGTCTTAAGCTCCCACAAGGAATATGTTAGAATCAAATGACAATAAGTGCAGCCCAATTGCCTTCGAGGAGGTCACCCTCTCATATTTTGGGGGGATGACACTACTACTGAGTACTGTCTCTCAGGGAAATAATTTTCTGAAGTAGAATCTTACCTCATCCCAAACACCCAAATGAAGATTTTCTATGTCCCAAGTCTTTGATGAAAAGTTTTGCCTTGATATTTGTTGTAAACCATTTGGCTTTGAAGAACATGGAGAAATGAGACTGGAAAAATGAAATATGCAATAGTTTGCTGAACAATCAAACGAGCCTTAGGAGCGATTGATCACCTATTGTTAGTATGCATCACAATGTTTAGTACCTCGAGCGATCGATTGGGCATTGAACAATAACTTGATAGGTCAATTAGAGGCTTCGATGGATCAATCATTTTCCATACTAATTATAACGCCCCGACCGGAGCCAGGGCCCATAAAATTTCCAATAAAAATTTTACTTCCTTAAAAAAGGAATTATGGTCTGTGTACGAGAGGTACAACGTTCATCTACGCACTACGGAACTTCAAAGCTTCCTTGTACGTAGACTCGAGTTGTAACGTTTATTTACACACAACAAAACTTCATAGTTCGTTACGTGTAAATCAGAATAAAACTTAATATTATAATTAATTTGGATTGGGCCAACGTTGCCTTACCGTTGGTTGCCAACTTACGTATTGGATAACATTCACAATATTATTGGCTATTACATACATCATGCATTACAAAATCATATACGTTAAAATACATATATACTGATATTCAATCGGTGTCATACTGAAACTCATAATCTATTGGAGTCAAGCGGAAGTTAATAAATCAACGAAAACACACATCTCGCTCTACTACAGAGCGGAACATAACACTAACACAACCACATGTTTCGCTTTGACACAGAGCGGAATCAATCACATTCACACGTCTTGCTCTACCCTGGAGCGAGACCGAATACATCACACATCTCGTTCCATCCCAGAGCGAGACAAGTCACATTTAGTTACATCTAAACACAACATATCATAACACAATAAATCAAAGCATAGTTAGACACTTTAGATCATATAGGATAAAGCATAACAAAGTAATTCAAATAAGAATATATTAAATCATAACAAATCATACATCTTAATTAGTACATTATTATCACTAACTAAGATGTGTAAGTATATAAATAATTTAACATCCTAAGTTAACTACTTAGGATGTATATGTATTCTCATACAGAAGATTAAGTATACTTACCTATAAGAGACATCGAAAGTGGCGGCTTTTAGAGTTGTTCATTTCTTTAGAACGTCCTCCTTTTAGGTTCGGATATGGCGGGCAAAATATCCTTTGAAATAGGTGGATGTAGTATCCCTTCGCCTGAAGACGCTCCTTACTTTCCGTGCTTGGAGGTGACAGATGAAATATCCTCTTTTTGGAGACATTTTTCTCCTTCCACGCTTGTAAACTATGGACAAAGCCTCCCCTTAGCTTGGGGATAACTTTCTTACTAGGTGGCTCTTCGGTGGAGGACAGAGCCTACCCTACTCCGGATTGCTTCTCTTGTTGTGGCTCGGCAACTACGGACAGAACCTTGTCTTGCTCCAAACCCATTTTTCTTTCTCCGGTACTCGAGGACGATAGGCAGGGCATCTCCTTGTCTTGGGGCGTTTCCTCCTGATACGGTCACAACACAGAGAATGACCCCTCCATTACGTATAACACACTTGATTCACTAAATAACGCCTCTTAAACAGGCTCAATCATAGTTAGAATGATCAGAAACAGAGCAGGAGAAGTTCTCTGGTGCTCGAGGACGACAGGCAGTGCCATTCTTTGTCTCAGGGCATTTCCTAATTATACGGTCTCCAACTTGAAGAAAGGACTCTTCCAATGTGTAGAAGACACTTCATTTAATTACTAAAGAATGCCTCTTGAACTATCGTAATCGGACTCAGAACGCTTAGAACAGAGAAAATGAAGTTCTGGAGGTAAAACAGAATGAAATGGGGGTATCAATAGGTCGAGCCGAAATCATGGCTCCACCCTTTTTAATCCGTGGCATTGCGTCAAACCACGGTCTCATCTCCGTTTGATGGCTGGTCGCCCTCCTTCTACGGCCACAGTCGGTTGCATCAATTTTTTTTTTAAGCAAAGGCCTACACGACGGTGGCGGGACCTACCGCCTGCGTGCCATCCCCAGTCGATTTCATCTGGCGACTGGGTTTCTGGCTAGGGGTGTTCACAGATGTAAATGGACGCGAACATAGGGTTGTCCGTGTCCGTTCGTCATTTGAATAACTCTTATCTGTGTCCATCCGTGTCCGCCTTTGTCGGTATTATACTTTGTCCAAGTCTGTCCGCTACAGACACAGACGAACATGGACAAATATTTCAATACCGAAATTTTTATCCTAATCCAATTTTTTTAGAACTTTTATAACATGTAAAAGTTGTCTTAACATGTTATAAGTACTGAAACTATGTTTTCAAGTTTCTAATACCCATTATTAAGATTATCTTAACATGTTATATAAGTTCTAGATTTATATTTTCAAACTGTCCAGTACCTATGTAGCATGTTAGGACTGTACTAACATGGTACATAAGTAATAGATTCATGTTTTCAAATTGTCAAGTGCCTATGTAGCATGTTAGGACTTTCTAACATGGTACATAAGTACTAGATTCATGTTTTCAAGCTGTCAAGTACCTATGTAACATGTTAGAACTGTCCTAAGATGATACATAAGAATTGAATTTTATTTTTTTCTTATAGTTAGTAATAATTACTACTATTATTAAGAGAATCTTATGTAAGTGGCAGACGCGGACGTCCGCGGACAATGGTATGTCTGTGTCAGTAGCTCCCTATTAGTGCGAACAAAAAATGTTGTCCGTGTTCACGTCCTTGTCTGGTCCAGACAAAAAAAATTGTTCATTTTATATAAAAACGGACGCGGACACAGACGAGCATACATACAACGGACGTCCATGAACATCCCTATTGCTAGTCGGAAGATTACCTGTCGTCTAATAATTTTTTTTAAAAAACTTATTTCAGAATCGCTGTTCATTAGAATTAGGAAACAATGATTGCAGAACACTGTTCAATGTAATTACATGAATAGTGATTGCACAAATCGCTATTCTTATAAATTACACAACATTTGCAGAAATTATATTAAATTACTCAATAAAATCTTCACTAATCTCGATTCGAAGACAAAGACAACGATCCTACCTTAATTGTTGGTTTGTCGTCAATCCACCACTGCCGGAGCCTCGTTGAAGCCTCGCCGTCCACCACCTTCTCTCCTCCCTTAAGGGTAAAAAATACTCCCCTTTCGCCACCTCCAAGTCCCTCTAATTGTGCCCTAAGCATCTCTTTTATAAGAATGAGGATTAGGGTTCTTAATCCCTTTACAAGTTCAGCCAAACCGCCTCACTTAGGCAACCTAATTGGGCCTTTAAAAATTAATTTTGTCACATTAATTAAACGGGCCTGTAAAATGACTTAAATAGCCCAAATACATGTCTCAAACAAGTAAACGAGCCCTATACGATATGTTCGACTTCGAACAGTCATATCTCTCTCATCTAACCTTCGATTCGTGGGTTCTTAGTAGAGTTTTCAAGCTCTTTCTATTTACTTTCTAACCACTAGGTTTCAACTACAAATTTTATTTATTGAGTAAGTTATTCTGACAATAAAGTCAAGAGGTCAAATACCCTAATTTTCACGTATTTATTTTCAAAAATTTTAAAAAATATAGAATATTACAAAGGTTGTGTGCGCATGTAACCGGATTGCCCAACGTTGTTCATCCTATTATTCCCAATCCCGCATGAGTCTGTCTTAATTAATATGTTTTACTTAGGTGGAGTCGATGTTAAGCGTCATTATCTTCAACTATCTGTCGTACACTATTGCCATAGGATTCTAAAAAATGAGAGGGAGATTTGGGTTTTCCGCCCCGTAATAAAAGAGAGTTCTCTCTTACTTATTTGTCTTTTAAGAGTTCTCTTACTTATATATTTTTTTTGCATAAAAAAATATCTGTAAGAATATAGTTCATAATAAATCATCACTTCTTTCTTTGGGTATGACATGTTGGAGGATTTTATTGCTGCAATCTTCATTTATAAACAATTAAAAATCAATCTTACATTCTATAGAAATTGATCTGCAACTTAATGCACATTATTGTATACAATATCAATATGTATGCATGGCCTTGGGATTTCCCAATGAATATATAGTATGCCCGTGGGAAATTAAAATGGATAGACCGTGGGTACAAGACGGAGAGGAGACACCTTGTGCATAGTAAGACCACTTGCTTCAGTCATGTCCAAAACTTGTTCCCTCATTCCTGCTGGCACATCCCAATCAAATAATAGAGAAGATTCGAGCAACCTCCACAATAGTAATTCCAATAAGCATGCCTGGGCAACTTCTCTTACCAGACCCAAATGGAATAGATTGGAAATGTTGTCCCGTGTAATTAATAGAGCTGCCCATATACCTCTCTGGAATTGACTCCTCTGCATTTTCCCATGCTTCTGGGTCTCGGCCAATGGTATATGCACTGACCACAACGCTAGTCTTTTTTGGAATCTCATATTCACCAAGATTACATGGTTTTGTAGTTTCATGGGAAGCAGGAGACCGGGTGGGTGTAACCTTAGTGCTTCCTTGATTACCATACCGAGATACATTATAACAAAAAGGACTATTAGCGACGTATTTATGTGTTGTTAATAGCCCCATAAGCGTCGCTAATGACTATTAGCGTGTCATTAGCGACGTATAATAAACATCACTAAAAACGTAGAAAAAAGTGTTGTCGCTATTATCAATTAGCGACGTATATGAAAAATGTCGCTAATAAGGCATATTAGCGATGTATAGTATACGTCGCTAATAATAACTTATTAGCGACGTATATTATATAGCGTCGCTAATGATAAGCTATTAGCAACGTTTTTTTTTATGTCACTAATAGAAAATTTAATTTTAAAAAAAATTTAAAAATTTTATTAGCGACATAAATACATAAGCATTGCTAATAAGCACTTATTAGCGACGTTTATGTATGTGTCGCTAATAAAAAAAAATTTAAAATTAAAAAATAGCTTATTAGCGATGTATAATTAAAGCGTCGCTAATAATTCTTTATTAGCGATGCTTTCTATACGTCACTAATAAAATAAAATAAATTTTTTAAAAAATCAAAATTAAATTAAAATTATAATAATAATTAAATCAAAATTAAATAGCGATGTTGTTTAAGCGTCGCTAATAATAAATTTTATTTAAAAAAATCCCCAGTGAGCCTGGTGGCCCACAGGGGAAGGGAGAGGGAGTGTGGGGGCTAGCAGACTAGAGTGGGGGGGGGTGTGGGGTGCCGCAGCAGAGGGGAGGGGGAAGGCGGACTAGAGCAGGGGAGGGAGGGAGGGGGGACCGGAGTAGAGGGAGAGGGGGAACGGGGCAGGGCGGAGAAAGAGGAGGGGGGGGGACCGGAGGGGTGGGAAGGCGGCGGAGGAAGGCAGGCCGTGGGCGGAGTGGGGGCCAACAGGGGGGACCGGAGCAGAGGGAGAGGGGGAACGGGGAAGGGCGGAGAAAGGGGAGGGGGGACCAGAGGGGTGGGAGGGAGGCGGAGGAAGGCAGGCTGTGGGCGGAGGGGCGGAGTGCGACAGGGAGGTGGACTAGAGCAGGGGGAGGGAGGGTTCCGCTTATATTCCACTCCTCTCAAGGTCGTAAATTTCGGTCCTAACCTCCGTTTCGCACTTTCTTTGATTCGTTACGTTCGTTTCTTCGAGTTCTACACATATACAGAGGTTTCAACCATTGAAACCCTTTATAATTTATTAAAAAAATTAACTAATTACCTTTAACCCCTTTGGTTAGACGTAATCAGAAAAGCAGAGTATTATACTAATGCTAGGTTGGATTAATGATATGAATTTCATTTGACGAATCCAGCTACATGTGCACACAACTTTCCTCTATTGCGAATTTCAAAGGAAAATTTACAAAAAATAGAGGGAAAGCAAAGAGGAAAGGAGTATCTTCTTCTTCAGAATATTTGAAAATTATAAAACTTATAGCCTTCGTAGAAGAGCTTAATATTTATACAACTCCTAGTGAAACAATTTTTAACAAATAAAATTAAGAAAAACTAATGAGAAAATCCCTAAATAATCGAAGGAATACATAATAAAGACTCTTAGAAAAACAAAATATTTTTAAAAAAATAGAATGAAATTCTAATCCAAAATGAAGTAAAAAAAATGTCTTGTTGGCGAATTGATCGATTGTTGAAATTAGGAAATCGATCGCCAACTCTCGGCTTCATTTTGTACTAAACGTTTTCATCTCCCGATTGATCGCTTTATGAGATCAATTGATCACTAGCCTAATCAATCGCAAGAGAACAAATTCTGATGTTTCTTCATGCGATCCCATTGCTCCATACACTTCTAATGGGTATAGAAAGAAACCTTGGCCAACTAAGATGATTTTGAGGTTCCATAAATGTTAGGTTTGGGCACGAGTGTCACAAGATCATTGGGTACCCTCCCACAAACCATCAAAAACCATTATACAAGAACAAAACATCTTTTGTTTCTTTTTGTGTGTTTATGCAAGAGTAGAATAGAAGACTCTGTTATCTTCTTCTATTTGTGTGTTTATGTGAATCTTAAGTAAACTTAAGATATTGAATGAATTATATGTTTTGCTATAATCTGATTAGATTAGATATGCTTTGCTTTATTATGATATGCTATGCTTTGATCAGATCTCTCCTAGTATGCTTTTCTCTAATTTCATTTGTATGATATGCTCTGCTCAAATTTGATCTGAAATGTTCTGCCTTGTTATATGAAAGAAAGAGTTGTTTGATGTTTAATGATTTATCTAATGTTTGATTCTGATGATTTATTTGCTTTCGTTTGACTCCAATGGTTTCCCTTTGACTTTGAAAGATTTATTTGGATATAAGTATTATAAAATATATGATTTCTAATGTCTGATTCATATATTAGCCATTAGGCAGAACTACATTCGGATCTAAATGTATTAGAATAACATCGTTTATATTATTCAATACGTACATAGGCAACTAACGGCATGACAATGTTGGCACGATCCAAATTAGTTGTAAAATTAAGTTTAATCTGGCCTACATGCTACAAAGCATTGATGCTCCGTAGTGCGTAGAAGAATGTTACAACTCTCGCACACAATAGCTGCTATTGATTTTTTGAAAATTTTACTCTGATTTAGTTTTTTGAACGTCCTGGCCAGGGTAGATCACGGCCTAGGGTGTTACATCATGTGACTTAAATATTTAACTTTTTTTTCACATTGGGAAATTTATTTCATCATTGAGCATGTATTTCCAAAAAGGTATTATTTTTATAATATTTGTTAGGATGCCAATCCTGGCTCCCCCTAGCATCATGCCCCTTCTCTCTTTGATCTCCCCCTCTGACATGCAATATGTAGGCAAAGCTTCAACAAAGTAGCTGCTAGCCGGCGATCTCCAAGGACTGATGACACCAAATTAGGGCATAAAATTTTAATTTGCATAAAGAATTGTGCCCTAATGGAGTGCCATCAATTATTGGTGATTAACGACCAACTCATTATGACATAGTTTTCCCTGACCCCTACCCCCTAATTGACTTGGATCTAACCTCCTAACAGCCTTTGATCCCTCCTCCCCCTTTGCCTCCCAACCTATCACAAGGTCCTATTTTTCTATCCTGATGTTGCATTCTTACCTAGGCATTGGCTCTACCCTTATTTTGCATTCTTACTAGGTCACATTCTATCTTGGTGCCAACCATGATCTTGTCCGAGCCTTTGAAAATGACAAGGGCTAACACTGAAAATCACTGGGATTAGGGGTCAAGGTCAGTTGGAAGTATGAAAGATTGTATCCGCATCAATAACTACATTAATTGATGATTACCGATTCATATATGCATCAATGAAACATTGCATACAAATTGAGATTGGCTTGTGAAACCTCTTCCACATATTAAAAACCATTAAAATATCATAAAACACTTCTATAAAGTTTACAATCTCTCCGTCTAATATTAATAGAAATATTGAGAAAAATAATAGCTTTTTTAAATGGAGAAACCCTCATATAAGAGAAGGGAAAGTAAGCTTTATTATGATACCCAATCACTTAATTGAACAAAATGGAGCTATTAAAATGAAACAAACTTTTTTTGCCAAATTGTACTATTAATGTAGGACAAGATAAAATAAATTATAAGAATATAGATCTATAACATTTAACATATAAATTCTATTCTACATATTAGATGATGATGATGATGTAACGTCTGAGAATTTTCTAAATTCCTGAAGTCGTACACAGGGAAATTAGGGTGTAAGACCCCCTGATCTTTTCGTAGGAATAACTTGATCATCAGTTTTAAATGGTAGCTAAATTATATATGGATAGAAAATAAATGGAAAGAGCTTCAAAATGCCACCAAGAACGCGTGAATCGGAGTCCAGATGAGAGAGATACGACCGTTCGAAGTTGACTATAACGTGCAGGACCCGTTTACCCGAATTGGACGCGTAAATTGTCCGTTTAAGTTGCGATACGGGCCCAATCAATTACTGTTCCGAAATTAGTTTTTTTTAGGCCTAATTTCTCATGGGATTAGGAGCCCTAATGCCATGCCTATAAAAAGAATTAATTAGAGCTTTTTTTTGGGGGGGGGGGGGGGGGGTCTTTTTGGCCGAAATAGAGCGGAGAATGGGGAGCGAACGAGAAAGAGGTGATGATGGAATTTTTCGGCGAGACTCTGGTGAAGTGTTGGCGGCGGTGGATCGACAACAACTCGACCTGAGAGGTAAGATTTCGAATTGAGAACTACAGAGATGTTGTTAATTGATTTTATTAAAATTTATATTGATCTCTGCAATTAATGTTCACGTAATTTAGTGAACAGTAATTGATTTCCCCGTCGTCGGATCAGCCCTCAGATTGGGGCTGCGGTGGCTCTGGCCGTGGCGGCCATGGCCGCGGAAGCCCTGGCTCCGGCGTCTTTAGCGGCGGCGGAATCGCTGCTCCTGTGCGGGCCACCGTTCGTTAAAAATAAAAAAATTGAAATTGATGGGAACTGGCGGCTGCATGACACAGCCGGCAGCCGGAGGATGGACCAGGGCTGCCGGAATCACCAGACGATGGCGATCAGGTCAAGCCCGGCCCATCGGCCGGCCGTGGTGGCCTGCCATCGCGACGCCACCGCCAGTTTAGAAAAAAAAGGGTGGTTGATTGGCCCCCCGCCGGCCACCGAGAGATAGCGGGCTGTGGCTCAACGAAATCGCTGCCTGACGGCGATCCTGTAGAGCCCAGCCCACCGCCCGGCTGTGGCCGGCAGGGGCAGCACCGCCAGAGACATTCCGCCTCTAGACGGACGCGGGGAAGAAGACCCACATTGCGGGTCGTCGACCCGAACCGGATTTTCTCAGACCCGGTTTGGGTCTGATGTTTTTTTAAAAAAAAGAGAAAAGAATAGAATAGAGTGAACCGGGTCTGGTTCAGGGGGTTAATTGTGTCAAATAAATTCTAGAAAAATACGCAAGGACCCTAATATGTGTGAGAGTATTCTTACCAAGCTTCAGGCCTGGGAAAAATCCCAGAGTCTCTAAAATGACCTTTTTACCCCCATTAGTTAATTTTCATATACTATTAACTTACCCGAGTTCGAGGCTCTGGTTCAAGGGCCTATGAGTGGATCTAAAAATTAGAAAAAATTCTCAATGAGATTTTAATGGGTAAACTAATTATAGGCTAAACCTTTTTGTGAGAAAAAATCCTAGTGAGTGGTTAATGGACCCTTTTGCCCTTAGGGTTTATAGTAAACCGTTAGTTAAAACCTGGGTTGGTTCAAGGGGTTCACGACCCCGTCATATGCCAGGAAAATTACACAGAGTCCATGAAGGCCAGTAGTACCCTTGATTTGAATTTTGGACCCATTGGATGTCATTAAGGCCTTAAACCAAATGACAAAAATACCCCTTAGAGTGGATCCGCCCACATTCGTGTGAATGGAAGCGCGATTTAGTCTGAGAGTGGAGCTTTGTGAGAGGTCAATGACTTAAATTAATAGAAGGGTAGTAAAATGACTAGAATGAACCAAGGGAGGGGTGGTGGAATTACCATAATGCCCTTAGGGGCAGTATGTTCTATTTTTGCTAAAACGAATAACCTAGCAACTGAGCGTTAGGGTGCCCTAGAATGATGTTAAATGACTTCAAAAGAAAGGGGTGTGACCAACAAGTGACACGAAGACCTTGACAGGTCATAGTGTCATGGGGAAATAAGGGGTAGAACCCTAATTCTCAAGTTTAAAGCAGCGTATTACTCATATCTGCAATCGAGTACATCGATCGACTAGAGTGTTATATATGTAAATCGCGGGATGCGTTAGAGTTGTTACACTCTTGGGCTTGAACTAGTTAAGCTCTAGCCCTGCAAATGAGTACAATAGGCCTTTATTCATTCTTTAAGCATTGGTGTGAATGTATGTTATTTATGTTGATTATGCTAGTGCATGCTTTTATTGTTGATGCTTTAATTTATTTCGGTAACTTAAGATTAATGAAGTTTAATCAAGAGACATGGGTTGCCGTTGGATTGGGGGAGAACATCTAATCAAGATAAAGACTAAAATACCCTCTTTAGGGTTTGGGACCGGTTCATGGATTAAACGGGGCCTTGACATAGAATTTTACCTTGGTTAATGAACCGAGGATGGTTACAGGATTTTCTTTGAGTCATAGCTCAGTCGATGAGCTATTTATTGGGTCAATTCACAAAGTGAAAAAGACCCAAATGGTTGAGTGGATACTTGACTAGATGATAATAATCTAGTCTAAGTTTCAGATGTTTGGCAGCGTCAATGGTCATAAAGACCTAAGGCTTCTATGGATAATGTTAGAGATTGCGATATGCTTCTTCATCGCCACGATAGTTTGGGTATTGACCAGAGGGTCTTTACCGTGGGTCTCCCGCAGGTCTTCCTAGGACTATTTAGTATGTACGAAAAATGGAGTTGTATGAGCATCATGGAAGGCTTGTGCTTCTCGCCAATCTGTGTCCATGAGCACAGTTGAGATCCTCTTCTCCAGATTCGTGGTAGGCTATTGAGAGCCCTAGGGATTTGGGTTAAGCTGCTGTTAAGCAGTCTACTCCAAGGTTGGAGTACTTTGTTTGGAGATTTCTTTAGGGGCGAGTCATCTCTTAGTTACAGATTTTATAGTATTAATTATTGAACAAGAGTTGATAGATAATTAATAACATTGTTGATATTGTTTGTTAATTAGACAAGTGGAACGATTAAATGACTTACTAAAATGTAGGTTAAATATACTTAAGCATTGCATGTGTGGTGCTATGCTTATTAGGATAGAGTAGTTTCTAGGCAGAACTGTGTCTGGATCCGATCTTGTTGGAAACATTGGAACTGTTGTATGATGAGTACGTAGGCAACTAACATCGGGTGATCTTGGCCTGATCCAAAAAATATTAATTAAACCTTTTGTTCTTTGGAAGCTCATCTGCTGAAGGGCAGAGAGATTCCATTGTTGTGTTGTTGTTTGGTTTCCTTTGTTGCAGATTCTCTAAGCGACGACAAGTGAAATCAAGACAAGCGAGCACAAGAAGAAGTTATTACGTTTCTGCAACTCCAGTACGTATGTGTACCTTTAATGTGAGAGTCAACTTATTATTTATTTTCAGACGGACGATGGACTTGTACTTAGATGGATGAGCTGTTCTTTATGAATTTTCAGACACATAATAATATTATACGATTTAATATTCATATTTGTGAACCCCAATTATCATGACCTAGATATTTAATCGAATGATTTGTTTTGTGTTTAAAGGAAAAAAAAATTCGCTACTTACCATTCGTGCTATTTAAAAATACTTTTAAAAATCCGGGTCATGATAAATGATGCTGATAATAATAATAATAATAATAATAATAATAATAATAATAATAATAATAATAATAATAATAATAATAATAATAATAATAATAATAAAGTATTTAATAAGTCAAAATTGCTCTTTGGAATGAACCCCACGAATTGAAAGTTTTTTTAATAATTTATTTCTAAAAGCTTGACCTGTGAGGTAAAATGCCTAACAGTAGAAACATAAATATTAATTTCCTTTCTTTATTTATACAAGGGATAATTTCTGTGAAGTCAAACTTGATTTGGTTACACCGGAGATGGTACCGGAAAGAGACCTTTCTTGAACATTGAACATACATGAACGACGCCGCTTCTGACACGTTATTGTGCACAAATGATGTATATAGAGCAGAGAACATATTCAGCAGGTGTAAATTGTGGGTACAAGAAGAAGAGGAGATTTCTTGTGCATAGTAAGACCACTGGCTTCAGTCATGTCCAAAACTTGTTCATCTAATTCAGCCGGCACATCCCAATCAAATGAGTAGAGAAGATTTACAAGAGTGAGCTCCACTATAGTAACCCCAATAAGCATTCCTGGGCAACTTCTCCGACCTGACCCAAATGGTATGAACTCGAAATGGTGCCCCTTGTAATCAATAGAGCTGTTGATGAACCTCTCTGAAAGGAATTCCTCTGCATTTTCCCAGACTTGCGGGTCTCGGCCAATGGCATATGCATTGACCACGACACTGGTGTTCGCTGGAATTTCATATCCGCCAAGATTGCATTGGTTTGTAGTTTTATGGGGGAGCAAGGGACCTGGTGGGTGCAGCCTCAGTGCTTCCTTCATTATTAGACTAAGATAGTGAAGCTCCTTAACGTCACTCTCCTCCACCCTTCCTTTCTTCCCAACAACCCTTCTTACTTCTTCTTGTGCTTTTCTCCTTATCTCTTTATTTCTCATAAGTTCTGTCATTACCCACACTATCAAAGCTGAACTTGAGTCCGTCCCACCTAAAAAAATGTCCTGCAATAGGATAATATTGAGAAGAACTTTATCAATAAATTATTGGAAGGGGAGACAGAGGACAAGAAAACCATATATATATAATGTTGAAGAGCATGTGATTACCATGATAAGGCCCTTGATGTTTTCCCTTGAGAGTTTGAACTCCTTCTGCACTCTAAGCAACACATCAACAAAGTCTCCTTCCTCTGCTCTGTTGCTTTTGGCTAATAGATGCTCCTCAATGACAGACTCATAAAAGCTATCAGATTCTGTAAAACAATTCTCAAGCCTCTGGGACATCCCTGTGAGGGAATCCACCCACCCCAAGATGGGGAAATAATCAGCCACAAAGACACCTGCAAACATTGCCTGAGCTTCCTTGATCAGCCCTTGCAGCTCGTCTCCTACATTCTTCTTACCAAGAGCAATCCTACAAGTAACATTAATGGTGAGTGAAAGTGTCATATCACTGAGATTCACTGCTTCTCCCTTCTTTGCAGAACTTTCTATTGACTCCATCATCTTGGCCAGCTCTTCCTCTCGGGTTGGCCTGAATGCCTGCACCTTCTTGGCTGTAAACAGCTCAAGTGTGCAGATCTTCCTCATGTGTCTCCAGTATTCTCCGTACGGTGCAAAGATCATGTCCTGGAAGTTGTATGTCAGCTTCCTATGGGACAATAGATCTGGTCTGCTGGCTGTCTCAATGTCCTTGGTCCTGAGGACTTCTTCGGCATATTTGGCATCTGAAACAATGATATGTGGCGTGCAGCCCATCTTGAGGAGCATGAGGGGGCCATGCTTTCCGGCAAGCTTCATCATGGAGGCATGGGGTGGATCTGAGAGCTGGAGAAGATTAAGGAGAAGATGATATTTGATCCCTCTAATCTTGAGAGCACATCTAGTATGCATTCAATATTTGATCTTAGTCTGAATTATTTGTTTTTGACTTATAGTAGTGAACCAGAAAGTTTTGAAGAAGTTTGCAGGATAGACACTTTAGTTCAGTGGGAGCGTGCTATGGAGGATGAGATTGATTTATTGTCATCTAATTAGACTTGGGAGTTAGTTCATCTACCTTTATGTAAAAAGGCATTACGTAAAAAGTAGGTTTATAGGCTGAAACATGAAGCTGATGGAAGTAAGAGGTACAAAGCTAAACTAGCAGAAGTATGGAGTAGATTACATAGAGATATTTGCTCTTGTTGTCAGAATTGCTACCATCAGAATGGTGTTGTCTATTTTTGCAGTTGAGGATCTTTACTTAGAGCAGTTAGATGTTAAAACAACCTTCCTACATGGTAACTTAGAAGATGAGATCTACGTGCATCAACCCTAAGGTTATGTGGTAAAAAGAATGGAGAATTTGGTGTGCAGGTTGTCTAAGAGCTTGTATGGGCTCAAGCAAGCTTGAAGACAGTGGTATAGGAAATTTGATGGATTTATGCTATCTTTTGGATTTTATCGTTGCTCCTCAGATCATTGTTGCTATTATAAAAGGTCGAGAACCTCTTATTTGTTTTTGTTGTTATATGTAGATGACATGTTGATTGTAGGAGTAGATTATGGTGAGATTGAGATGCTAAAGAGATAGTTGTCTTCTAAATTCGCAATGAAGGATCTTGGACCAACTAAACAAATCCTTTGCATGCGAATTATAAAAGATAGAGAGGAGAAGGTGCTGAAATTATCCAAAGAGGAATATATTGAAAAATTCTTGATGAAGTTCAACATGTTAGGTGCTAAACCAGTTGGTACTCCCTTAGCAACTCACTTCAGACTTTTGAGTGAGCAGTCTCATAGCACACTGGAGGAATTAACACACATGAACAAGGTTCCTTATGCATCTGCTATAGGTTCATTGATGTATGCAGCCACATGCACTAGACCAGACATAGCTCATGCTGTGAGTCAAGTTGCAAGGTTTATGGCGAATCCAGGTGAAGAGCATTGGAATGCAGTGAAATAGATTCTTAGATATCTAAAGGGTTCATCAGGTATGTCTTTACACTTTGGTGAGAGTTCTAGGATTAACTTAGTTGGCTTTGTTGATTCAGATTATAGAGGTAATCTTGATAACAGAATAAGTACTACAGGTTTCGTTTTGACATTAGGTAGTGGTGCAATTGCTTGGCAGTCACAATTGTAGAAATCTGTGACTAATTCATCTGCTGAGGCAGAATATATTGCATCCACTGAAGCTTGCAAGATGATGATGTGGTTAAAAGCATTCTTGAAGGAGTTGGACAAACCTTAAGAGAGGTGTGTACTCTATTGTGATAACAAGAGTATAATTGATATGGTAAAGAACAGTGTGTTTCATTCTAGAACGAAACATATTAAGATTAAGTATCATTTTGTGAGAGAACTTGTTGAAGAGAAGAAGGTCTTCTTAGAGAAGATTCATACTAAGGAGAATCCAGCGGATATGTTTACTAAAGTGGTGACAATAGAGAAATTGAGCATTTGCTCAACCACTATTGGTCTTCTACACTAGGATGGTGGTGATCACACAGTTACATTAGATATGAGTGGAGCAATTGTCTTGCTTGCAATTGGCTCTGTATATGAAATTGATTCGAAAGGGATCAATTTGAGTGGGAGAATTGTTGCTGAAGATTTTAAGTAATTTGGTTTCAAGTGGGAGATTGTTGACGGTGAAACCCATTACGGGATTCTTTAGTGAAGGGCAGTCTTGTCCTTTGCTATGCAAGACCTAAGTCATAAATAGGTTTTATCAAAGAGGCTTATGATTTATGACGGATGATGACATATGATGCGTGAGTGGAGTCTGACGTGAAGAAGAGAATTTCAGAGAAGGTTGCAGCCGCCAATGACCCAAAACCGAGAGGTCTACGCAGAGAGAAGAAAGCATAATTTCTGGGAGGAAGAAGGAGTTTTCTTCTTGTGTATTGCGTGAGGAGCGTTGCTGAGAAATCTTGTAATTCTCTTGTACTCTGATTCTCTATTTAGTGGAATCTTTTGATCCCGTAGACGTAGGCAGCAAGGCCGAACCACGTTAAATTCATTTGTGTACTTTGCTTTCGTATTGGTATTTCTAGATCCATATTTTCGCAACACAGGCAGGGAACAGTAAATATATACTCTGTTCACCCAAAACTCTATAACAGTAAATATATATTTTGAGTACAGTAAATTTATACTCTGTTTGGCAAGACTTGTAATTTTATTCCCCACAACCTCCACAATAGTAATTCCAATAAGCATGCCTAGGCAACTTCTCCTACCAGACCCAAATGGAATAAATTGGAAATGTTGTCCCTTGTAATCAATAGAGCTGCCCATAAGCCTCTCTGGAATGAACTCCTCTGCATTTTCCCATGCTTATGGGTCTCGGCCAATGGCATATGCACTGACCACAACGCTAGTCTTTTCTGGAATCTCTTATCCACCAAGATTACATGGTTTTGTAGTCTCACGGGGAAGCAGGGGACCGGGTGGGTGTAACCTTAGTGCTTCCTTGATTACCATACCGAGATAGTGAAGGTCCTTAACATCAGTCTCCTCCACCCTTCCCTTCTTCCCAACAACCCTTCTAACTTCTTGTGCTTTTCTCATTTGCTCTTTATTCCTCGTTAGTTCTGTCATCACCCACACCATCAAAGCTGAACTTGAGTCTGTTCCTTCAATAAAAATATCCTGTAAAAATTTAAAATTTTGATCTTAGTCAATGGATGAGCCAAGGAAGAACTTATTGTTCAACTCTCATCATGACAAATAGAAAAGAAGAGAGGTTATTCTTACTTTATAAATCAAAATATACTTCTCACAACCAAACAAAAGAAAATGATTTATACCCTTGATTAGATTACCATTAAACTATATAAAAATGGCAATAATTAATGTAATTAGATTAAATTTAAAGTAAGATATTACATATATATGTAGCATATATTACCATAATGACGCCCTTGATATGCTCTCGTGTGAGGTTGAACTCCTTCTGCACTCTGAGCAACACATCAACAAAATCTTCTTCATCGGACGCTTCCTTCTTACTTGTTAAGATATGCTCCTCAATGACAGATTCATAGAATCTATCCGATTCAGTGAAACTCTTTTCAAGCCTCTTAGACATCCCTCTGAGGGCATCAACCCATCCCAACTTTGGGGAAAAATCAGCCACGAAAACTCCTGCAAACATGGCTTGATCTTTTTTTATGAGATTTTGTAGCTCATTACCAACATTCTTCTTACCAAGAGCAATCCTACAAGTGACATTAATGGTGAGTTGCAGTGTTACGTCACTTAGATTGACGGCTTCTCCTTTCTTTGCTGATCTTGCTATTAACTCCATCGTCTTTCCCAGCTCTTCTACTCGGGTTGGACGAAACGCCTTCACCCTCTTGGCTGTGAACAACTCAAGTACACAGATCTTTCTCATTTGTCTCCAGTATTCTCCATACTTTGCAAAGATCATGTCTTGGTAGTTGAACGTGAGCTTGGTATGGGACACTAGATCTGGTCTGCTAGCTGTCTCAATGTCCTTGGTCCTAAGTACCTCTTCAGCATATTTGGCATTTGAGATGACGATATGAGGGGTGCGGCCCATCTGAATGTACATGAGAGGGCCATGCTTCCTGGCAAGCTTCATCATAGAGGCATGGGGTGGATCGGAGAGCTGGTGAAGGTTTCGTATGATGGGAAGCCTTCTGGGTCCCGGGGGAAGCTCAGGACCCTTCACCTTCTTCTGTCTCCGATTCAGCAGTAGAAATGCAATGAGCAGAAAGAGAGAAAGAAGAGAAGGCCATGAGCCAAGAGAAGAGATCTCCATTGGAGTTATCATCAGTTGTGTACTTGTGTGTTGTGACTTCATGCAGACGAATGCTCCCTTTAAATAGCAAAGGGCCAAGAGCCATGCAAGGAAGGAAGTTCAAAAGAAGTTGGCGACACCTGAAAGTAAAAAATAAGTCGGAAATTTCACTGTGTTTGTTTGCATCCATGAGTGTACGACTGATATATTTGAAGAGTATCTATGGCTGCAGCTGACATAAGAGAAATGCTCACTTGATAATGTTAAAAATTTTGGCTGAGGTCCATTTGGCTGGTCTGTATAGATTTTGGATACATTACCAACCCTATTGAGCTGACAATTCTTACTTTTGAATGTAATAGGACAAAATTTCCAAAAATAGAAAAGAATATCAGAAGAGAGAAAGATAGTTTTCTCATCCTCTATTTCACTTTTGGAAAATATTAATGTTCCAAATTCTACATCTAAGGAACTTAAATGGGTGTATTATTTTGCGTAAAAATTTAGATGCGTCAAGTCCCATTATTGTTAAGGCTCATTGTATGTGGGGTGGATTGATCCGATGATGCACCTAATTTCTAGGGTTGGGTGAATATGAAAACTGCATATATCCCTTAATTTATAGACGCTGCACGATAAAAAATGTGCGACCCCAATCCCAAAGCATCGAATATAAAAAAAAAAGAACGCTACATAAATTTCACATGAATTATTTGAATGAACGGTTGTGTTGGAAAAGACATCACCTATGGTCAATAATTCGATGTACAAATAGTTAAATTTGCAGACACGCCTCCTTGTATTGACCGCAGACATCATTTCTATGGTAAAATTAGTATTTTTAATGGTAAAGTAGTCATCCCACGCCACCGATAAGGAACGAAAGGGACACATTGGAAACGAGCCGGACATCATGCCAGTGACCACTATCCATTACCCTTTGCCTTAAAATTTAAATTTTTTTAAAGAGAAAAACGAAATCATTCTTTAAGTTAATTTTATTCTTCACAAAGATGAAATACTCTTAAGGCGATTTTATTCTTACCCAGGACGAAATCACCTAACTGTGGCTTTTTTTCAACTAAAGTGGGTTGAGTTTAAGTGGATTTTGTCCTTTGTCAGAACCAAATTAGCTTAAAGCCGATTCATCCTTCACAACGACAAAATTTGTTTAAAAGCCGATTTCATCTTTTAGAATGAGGAAATTTGTAAGCTACTTACTCGCTCACTAGTTCCCCTCTAACCATTCTTCATTTTTTCCCCTCGATGCCAACGACTATTTTCGCCGAGCTCCGTCGTCTGCTGAGATTCTCCGTCGAGTTCCTCATTCCAGTTCCGCTGTCAAGCCTCACCCAAATCCACCGTCTACTGCGGTTTTAGGGCAAAAGCTTTGCTCGCCCTTCTCCCCTCCTCGAGTCCCAACCCAAGTCGCCATTGCAGCCATCGACCAATGCCAGTGAGTCAAGAAGCCAAGGCCTGTGACGACCATCAATGAGAATGAGGATTCGGATCACCACGTAGGGCCTGATTCGGAACTACATGAGCTAGGCCACCAGCCTCCTTCAGGTTTTCCTCGTCTCCTCCATACTCTTTTTTGATTTGTTCTTTTTTTTATTTTTCTAATGGTTTCGAAGTTGTTCAGTTTGTTGTTTGAAAAGTTTCTAAATATATATATATTTTTCGATATCATGGTGGATGTGGATGAATTGAAATTATGTGAAACTGTATTTTTCTGTGTTGTATTTTTTGTGTGTCTTAGGGGTAATTGAATCCTAGCAAGTGCTATTTTTCGTTCTGTCGTATTTTGATTATGTGGTTTATGATGTTCTATTGGAATTGTGCTATGGTGTTTGATTTTGTTTTCTTGTATTTTTTTTAAGTTCGTATGTCAAGGGAGTTCAGTGGTTTGAAAGACATAAAATGACAAGCTTTTACTTTTCTACGGATGAATTTTAATGCAAATTGCAAGAAGTAGAATCATGACTCTGAAAATTGATAAGTCATTTGTTAACTTTAATTTGATCATTAATTGGAGTGCATCATCAAATGGATCAAACCAATTTGCTTTGTGCGTGGTATTTCCTTGTTATTGTTTCTCTTGTTAGAATCATCAGAATGTTGAGTAATTAATGGAATGGATCGTGTTCCATGAAATGATAACGTGGAATACTCTGCATTCTTTTCCTATAGTTTTTTTACTTCCCTTGCCAATTTTGTTAATCAGATTATTAGCCTTCATGTATGATTGTGTAGTAGGTTGATGATAAATTCTAATATGCTTGACAATACAATTAGACTGCGTGACTTTTTTATGCTAAAATGGACTTAATTGGTCAGGAAAGTCAAAGGGCAAAACTACTCCTCTCAAGAGAAGGATTATACCATGAATAGTGGTCTCTTGCTCACGATGGTTTTAGAAGATTTGGCATGACGACTACAAATATGCCGAAAAGTTTAAATAGTGTCTTGAAGGGGGCATGAGGATTACCCATGTAGGTTAGTGTAAGTTATTTTTTATCGGGTAGTAAAATTATTTGTGAAACGATCTTACGCTTTGGATGCCATAGTACCCCGTATACTCCCAAAGTGGAAAGGATAATATGTGAACAAACAAACAAAATCAGGGAATATATAGTTCACAGGATGAAACACACTGATTACGAAGTGATGACCATGCGTGGAAGGAAGCTTGTGGTGAATGTGGTTCATCAAAATTGTATGTGTAATTACCCTCAAGTCTACTAGTATCTTTTCTCTCATCTTCTTGCCGTGTGGGGAAAGCGGCGACAGCCTATACAGACAGGACTAGGCTACACATCGACCACTTATAGGAATATGTACTCTGCACAATTTTACTCTCCTCGTGGTTGGGAGTTTTGGGAAAAAAATGTTCCTTGTGTGTTATAACCTCCAAAAGTAATAAGACAACCCAGTCGACCACGATCTGTCCGCATTAGGAATACAATGGACCGTGTGTCCATGGAGAGAGATGATAGAGTAGGTTATAAGTGTGGGATGTGCAAATAATCTTGGCATAATAGTAAAAGATGCACTAACCCTCCTGTTGATTGGTAAACATATAATTAGACTATGTGACTTTTTGTTTACTCTCCATTTTAGGTATGACTATATGTTCCTCAAATTCTTATTTCCTCGTAGATCTTATGGATCATATGGAACCTTTTTTACGGGCCAGGCCCCATTGACGAGTCAGTACTTGTGTAGCAGGAGTCACATAGGTCGACTTCTAATTAGCAAGGAGAGGTATTCGAACTGTTTATGCATTTTTTTTTAATTTTTATAACTATATGATATGTTGTGTTATAATATTATAACTTATTTTAGGACCCCGGGTGCCTTGAGTACATGGAGCACTTCATATACCTATGATAGTAGCCTATAGATGAGCATATTCTACCATATATTGAGCGATCTGGATTTTGATACTTCATCCATTTATAGTACGTTCTACTTGATAGGCCGTTGCTCACATCTCTCATTGAGAGATGGAGGATGGAGACACAGGTGTTTTACTTACCTTACGAGGAGTTATCCATCACACTTGTAGATGTAGCAGTTCTTCTTGGACTTCGCATCGATAAACATGCAGGGATAAGCATGATAGGAGAAGAAGATTTAGATTTAATAGTCGGACTCCTTGGCAGAGCACCTCATTCTTCAATGATGTGTGGTAGCTGAGTGAGCTTCAAATGGTTATAATGTGAGTTTTGTACCCTCCCAGCAAATGCCATCGAGATAGTCATTGAGCAGCATGCACGCACATTTTTCTTCATCTACTTGGGGCTACAATCTTTGCGGATAACACTAGTAACCATGTTCATGCCGCGTACCTATCCCTCCTTGCGGATTTTGACATGACGGGCACCTACGCATGGGGCATTGCTACCTTTGCATTTTTATATCTAGAGTTAGGGAAAGCTTGTCAGGCTATGACCTTGAGGATTGCAGGTTGTCTAACCCTTCTTTAAGTAAATGAATTTATTGAAATTTATATTTTCTACACAGACAATTACTTTGCATTTTTAATAATTCTTTTATGATATTTTGTGACACAACTATGGTTGTGGGAGCATTTACATGTCAGCCGACCAACTATCTATGTATATATTTTTTACACTTATATTTTTAACATAGTTTTATGTGGATGTGTTGAATTTGTGTTAAATTTGACTCCTTACAGTGGAATCTTCTGAGGAGAAAAACCGAAAATCCACAAGGAGTCATGCGTTTGTATAGAGGAAAGTTAGACCATCAGCACCCTTATCAGATAATTATATTTCATTATCATATTTAATATAATGAATATAAGCTATGTAAGGTTATTAAAAACTAAGTATGCTTATAAATTGTGGAGGTCATTTGGCAGCCACACTCGTTTGAGGTGTTGGTTGAGATACTTCCTCTTTGTACAGAGGGAAGAGATGTACATGTGTGGCTATCTCGAACGCTGCTCATATGTTTTGAGATTGTAGTGCTGCACGTGCGTGATCATGTGATACTCAAATTTAACTTTGAGCAAGATATCCCACCTCGTACGATAGAGTTTATCTATTGGATCACTCGATAAGGCCGCCACATTACCGACTAGGCTTTACATCATGCAACATATATTGCTCGATAGGAGAATAGGAGAACCACTATTATCCAAGGCAAGATGGCTAAAACATTGCGTGATGTTTTTTAGCTAGTATATGTAGTGGTATTTGCCTATTACACGAATATATATTCTACCACATGATGATTCAGAGGAGATGACCTATCAACCTAGGGGCACGAATGAGGCAGCTTTCGTAAGTATATCCTAGATAAATATATCATATTATTTTTTTATTTCTGCTTTATTATTTATATGGCTTTTATTTTAATTTTTTATTGCTTGGTTTAGGGCGACAGGCATATACGCATTTGACAAATGCAATTAGCACCTATACTTCAGGTGAGGTCTTATTAGTATCATGTCAGTCGATCATCATGCACCATGAGGATGTCCTTTGTAGCTTGCCACTACTTCAATTGTTTATTACAGACGTTCAAGGACATTATCCCACTGACATGGCAGAGACACTGCTAAGGCATGCTTCATTCACGAATGTACTCCTTTATTTTCATGATCTTCAGCTTCACATGATCATCCACGTTCATCATCTCTGGTTGATCTAGATCTAGCCCATCCCCAACCAGTTGATATATTGATTGATCTAATAGTATATACAAGACGACAACGGGCAACTTGTGTAGATCCTATCTCATTATCTATAGAGGCATGTTTGGGTGAGCCATCTGTTACTTATTCAGACCAGGATGATCAGGAAGATCAAGAGGAGCCAATAGAGCACCATCGAGGTCAAGGTCGTAGGGGTAGGAGAGGTAGAGATACTTAGAGTTGTTATATGCTTTGTAAACCAAATATTTTGTGAACATTGTATCTGATTTATATATTTTATAGACTTTCTAATCACTCAATGTGTGGATATTCATGTGATCTATATGTTGGTTATGTGGATATTATTGTGTTATATATGATGTTATATAGGGGCAGGAGTTGCTTCCGGGTTCAATGAATCTTAAAAAAAAAATTAATTTTATTTCATCTTTCACAAGGATGAAATCCACTTAAACCCAGCCTACTATAGCCGAAAAGCCGAAAAAAAGCTGAAGTTAGGTGATTTCGTCCTTCACAAGGACAAAATTGCCCTAGAGAGCATTTCGTCCTTGTGAAGGACGAAATCCACTTAAAAAATGATTTCATCCTTCTCAAGGATGAAATCCAAAATGTTTTACAAAAAGCCACGTAGGTGCCAAGACTTGGCTGGCGCCTACGTGGCCAAAATGAACACTATTTTGGTAAATTATTTCTCTCTCTCCACTATTTGGGTAAATATCTTTTTAATATTATTTATATAATTTTCCCTTCTATTTTACGTGCACAATTTTCTACCAAGCATACTAATGTAGTTCTTTCTTTTTGTTCATTTGATAATAAATGCAAAAACTAGTATAGAATAAGTAACACATCATTTTGTTTTTACAATATCATGCAATTTGCTTTGCTTATGTCACATCCATGCTTCTTATGCTATTATACAAATATATGTAATTAAGGACAAAAAAATCTAAATCACACACCTAAATAATATAAAAAACTATAAAAGAAAGTATGGAGCATCCATGTGTGATTGAGGACTTCTATTTGATGTTTCATATCATTGTATGTTGTTATGGATATTCATAAGCCTAGTATTTCAGTAAGTGTCCCTTTTTTATTCAGATTAGTTAGCATTAACACATATGGAACATTAAGATCGCATAAAGGAAAATCACTGATTTCTCTTTGGCGATCGATTGGTGTTCACAGGCAATTGAACGGGTTAGTGATCGATCGGTCCTTTAAAGTGATTGTTCGGCACTCAAAATGGCTTAGTGTAAAACGAAGTCTAGAGTTGGCAATCGATTGACCGTGTCAGGCGATCGATCATTCCTTCAACGATATGGTTCCAAATTTATAGTTGAATAAGGATTTTTATTCCAATTAAGTTTCTTTCAAGTCTTTTGCTTTCCTATGAGCCTTTATTTCAAATTCCTTTGATTATTTATGGATTTTCTCATTACTTTTTTTAAATTTTGGTTGGTTGGTCATAAGGTAGTTAGAGATTGGATTCTTGTTTACAATTATGCCACTAGGAGTTGTATAAAAGCCTGACTCTTACACGGAGGCCATAGTTCTGTGCTTTTCCTATTATTCTGAAGAAGAAGAGATTAATTCTTTCTCCTTTTTTTTTCCTCTATTTTTTTTGAATTTATCATTGAAATTCACGAGAGTAGGTAGAGTGTGCCTATCAAGTATGTTTTGAAGTGAGTTTGAGTCTTGCATCAATAGAAATTTTCTTTTTTGGAGCAATATATTGTAGAATAATGTCAAATAATATAGTTAAGAGTACAATTTGTACCAAATAACTAGCGTAACTCAACGGGTGAAGCCCATTCATAGGGTGGGAGTTCAAGTCCCGCCTTTGACATACAAATTTTGTTTCACATTCTCTAGAGATGCCATCAAACTTGAACGGCTCAGGTCAATGAGTTAGTGGGTCAGCAGTTCAATCGGCCAGGTCATGTTGACCCGTTAACCTGGATGAACCAGCCCGGTTTATCAACCAGGTGAACCTGGTATGATATGCCTATCTAGTCCTGGTTTTGAAACAATGGTAGCCCCATTTGTTAAATGACATTCATCCCATCAGTCTAGCCCTACATCAGTTGGTGACCCTACCCAAGTCCAACATTGTAATGTCTGTGAATTCTCAGTATAATTTTATGCCTCTAATAAATCTAACTTCTAAGTTTTTAATAATTTTAAATTATTTAGAGGTATTTATTTGGTGAGATTTCTTAAGGACGCATTAGAGCTATGAAAAACGAGCATAATGAGCCTTGAATTGCACAAATCGGACTTTAGGGTCGAAAGTTATGACCTTAGGAAGTATGTCTTATATATGTGACACACTTGAAAAGAGTGTAGGGCTCATTTATACGAGCTCAACGGTACTAAGAACACATGAATCTGAGTTCGGATAGGAAGATACATGCATTTAAAGTTAGAAATATTTTTTTTAAAAAAAGAAAAATTGCACCGCACGCGACGGACGCACATAACGCACAGACACCGCACATGCCGCACAGCCTCAAATGGCAGCATACGCCAATTTTGGCCGTGTGGTGCCACCATTTGAGTTATATAAAGGTCTCCAGGGGGTTTTACTTTTAGACTTCATTTTCTTTGTTTCTGGTCATTCTGAGTCTAATTTAGACCATTCAAAAGACATTTTTAACTAAATGAAGCATGCTCTATACAATGGAAGGGTCTATTCTTTGAGTTGCACACTCTAGAGGAGGGAAATAGCTCTAAGAAAGAATAGTCTATGTCCGTCACCAAAAGTGAGAAGCGTCTATAGGTAAGAGGATATTTTGTTCGCTGCCTATGGAGCACAAAGTGATAAGTATCTCCGAGTAAGGGGAGATTCTGTCCGATACCTTCGAGTGTACAAAGTGATTAACCCAGGGAAAGGGGAGTGTATATATGTAACCTTCACGCACAATGAAAGAAACATTAATGAGCAAGAGGAAGTTATGCCAACCGACACCAAACTTTAAGGGGAGGGTGCCTTGATGGAAGGAGAAACTCCAAATGCCACTACTTCCAAGGAACTTTAAGGGAGTAAGCATTTTTAACCTTCTAATGTAATATAAAATTTTATGAGTGCATGTGCATCTTAAGTTGTTGGCTTAAGATGCTAAATAATATATATGCTATGATATAATATGATGTTTTATGATCTATTTTACTCTGATTCTATTTGCACTAAAATGCTCTATTTTGATCCGATATGATCCGATGTGTTTTGATATGCTCCGATCTAATATGATATGATCTAATATAGTCGGATGAGATCAAATGTGATGTGATATGGTCTTATGTGCTTTGCTCCGCTCTATGATAGAGTGAGATGTGTGATTTTGCTAATTTGTTAGTTTTGTTCGACTCTGATAATTTATGTGATTTTTGTTTAACTCCGAATATTTTATCAGATTATAAGTATTAACCATTAGGCAGAACTACGTTCGGATCGAATCATATTGGAATAACATTTGAAATGTTATCTAATACGTACGTAGGCAACCAACGGTACAACAACGTTGGCCATATCCAAATTAATTATAAATATATGCTTTATTCTAGTCTACGTGCAGGGAAGCTTTGAAGCTCTGTAGTACATAGAAGAACGTTATAGCACTCGTACATAGATGATGTTTCCCTTTTTAATGAAGAAAAATTTTAATTCAAGATTTTTCGACCCTGAGTCAAGCCTAGTCGTTACAAATGCTCTCGAGAGTGTAACATTTTATTTAAGATATTTATTTAATATGAATTCCAATTTTGAATATAAAATAATTTGAAAATTTTGTTTTGAATATGCTTTTCTAAAGTTGTTTTTGAGCAAATATGTTTTAAAAAATAATAGAATTATAAAAAAAAACGACAAAAATATATAAAGTGTTAGTGGATAGCTCTATTGAAATGAATTTCGATTTTGAGTCGAGTTTAATATGAAATGTTTGTTCTAAATTAAAGTTTTTCGATGTTTTGCATGACATTTTTCTTTATTCACAACGAGTATAATAACAATTCATAATTTAAATAATTATTCTGCAAGAGGGATTCGCCCCTGTTAATTCTTCACTGGATTAAAGTTTAAATATATTTTATCTAATTACATGTGAGGAAGAGGTAATATAAAAAGGAAAAGTAATTAATGAGTGCATTGGGCTATAGGAGAAATGATAGCAGTTGAATCAAATTAAAAATGATGTAGGCCCTAAGAGCCTACAAGCCAAGCCCAAATCGATTCATGGAGACAACACGCTGAGCAACTTGGAGCTAACGTATATGATTTTAGTTTTATTTAGGGGTGCATCTCAGTTCGGTTTTAGGCGGAACCGAATTTAAGAACCGAGATATAGGAACCGAACCGAATTTCAGAACCGAGATTTAAGAACCGATCCGAACCGACATGAGAACCGAAACCGAACTGAAACCGATTAAAAACCGAATATTTTAATTAAATTACTTAAATTAATCAAAATCATATAAAAATAATACAAAATTGAAGCAATTTTTATTGTTTCATGTACATGACTTCACGGTCAAACATTAGAAAAGTAAAACAACAAACTGTGTATAATCGATATGCATCCATTTCTTGATGAACAAAATCCGTAGCAGAATTTATCCACAGGTCAAGTACCTTTGAAGAATTTTGAAGAGTGGTCAGATCAATTGGCAGAAAGGGTACAAGACCTTCAACCTCAATCCTGTTAGCATTCTGAACAAGGAACATGTACTCATTATACTATGGCAGGAAAACATCCTTAACCTGCAAAAATACCATCAGCGTATAAAACCTGAGAAACTAGACAAAGATGGCGCAAACAAGAAGATGAATAAAAAAACAACAAATTAATCACTACAGAGACTGATGCATACCAAAAATAAACCTAAGAAGACTCTAGCTGTTAGAAACAAGGCGGAGGGATAAATAAATACTAACCATCCACAAGTTTGATCTATCCCTTCAGCGAAACTGCCCAGGAAATTTTTTGTCGAATAGTTCTGAAGACACATTCAGAAAGAGGCTTAATACAATTTCCAACTCTTTCAATAATTCATCAAAAATACACTAGCTAAACCAAGAGAAGGTTACAAATCGATTTTAACAAAAAAACATATTTTACATCTGTAACCCATCACAGTGGTATACTGTTTCCTAGCAAATCCATCAACCAACAAATCCACTCGTCAAGAAAAAATTCCAAAACCAAAAAAAAAGTACCAAACAACCGCACCACACATAATCAAATTAAAAGACAGGGCAAGAGAGAGAGAGAGGGAGAGAGCGGCGGTGGAATGATTTACCTTTGCGTGGACGAAGCAGAGAGGAAAAGCCCGATGACTTTAAATACGAGAGGTTGCGGGTGTTTCTCCTCCACAACGGCTAGAGATGAACTGTCGGAGGGAGCGGAGACACTGCGCTGGGAGATGATCGGTCGGAGGGAGTGGAGCCACCGCGCTGGGAGATGAACGGTCGGAGGGAGCGGAGCCACCGCGCTGGGAGATGATCGGTAGTAGGGAGTGGAGCCACCGCGGCGCTGCCGGCAGCTGGGAATGGGAGAGATTTTGGTGGATTGAAATGTAATTAGGGTTGGGAAAGTGAAAGTGTGTGTTTTTATAGGTGGGTAGATATTTCGGTTCGGTTCGGTTTCGGTTTTGGGTTTTTTTTGTGTAAAACCGAACCGAACCGAACCGAAATCCACTTGGTTTTTTTTTCTTTAGAACCAAACCGAACCGTTAAATTTCGTTTCGGTTTTACCCGGTTCGATTCCGGTTTTTTGGTGTAGCCCTAAGATTGGAGGCCAAAGTGGGAAGTATAGGGAAGATAGAAGATTATTGGAGCAACCATTCCATCACGAACATTTTATTTTATTATCTTTTAATAAAATAAAAGATCCCCAAAGCACCAGACATGAAAATGGGATCAAGTCTGTCGTTGTTCCAATGCTACAAGAATCTGTATGCCAAAAAAAAAAAACACTACATTAGACATCAGGGCAGAAGCTGAACAAACATTTGTACAAAATTGAGGTCACTATTGCAGCAAAGGTTAGACATCTGCCAAACAAAGTTATAGAAAATGTATAAACAAGGTACATTCCCTGTTTAATAACAGGACAGGGAATTCTTTGAATTCTATTTTACATGTACAGATTTTCTACCAAGCATACTAATGTAGTAAATTCTTTTTTTTTTTCATTTGTCATTTGATAATAAATGCAAAAACTAGTGAAGAATAAACAACATGTCATTTTGTTTTGTCAACATCATGCAATATTCTTCGTTTATGTCACTTCCTTACTTCTTATGCTATTATACAAAAATAAGTAATTAAAGACAAAAAAAATCTAAATCACACATCCAAATAATATAAAAAACTAAGAAAGAAAGTATGGAGCATCTACGTGTGATTATGGTCTTCTTCCATATGTTTCATATCATTGTCCGTTGTTTGTGGATATTCAGCATCCCTTTCGATTCTTTAACTCTTGGGTGCATGAGGACGGTTTTAGACAAGTGGTAGCAGAATTGTAGTCTACCAATTTTCATGGCAATCCTCTCTAAATTCTCACTCAAAACAAAGTCATCAAGGCGGCTATTAAAATTTGGAATAAAAACATTTTTGGCCACATTGACAGTAGAGTTTCGGGTTAATTTTCATTCAATTCAAGCTCAATTGCAAGTGGATTCTCTTAATGATTTTATTATTCATGAGACTGAATCCTTAGGTTTGGTGGATTATAATAAGGCCCTGTGTATGGAGGAATCATTTTTGTAAGCAAAAATCTAGAGTCTAAGTGGTTGGTGGAAGGGAAGTGCTGTACTAGTTTTTCCATGGCTTCTGGGGATTGTGAATTTAATTTTATTAATAGTATTGCTCCAAATAATGCGTAGGAGTTCATTACAATAAAAAGGACTATTAGGTGACTCTTTTATTAGTGATGCAATCCTAAGCGTCTCTTAAAACTAGTATTTACGACGCATAATAAAGCGTCACAAAATTTATTTCTATTAGTGACGGTTTCTTCAAAGTGTCGCTAATAGTTTAACTAGTAGCCACATTTTTAGAAATGCGTATCTAAAACTAATACTAATTGCGACGCTTTTAAACAAACACTGCTAATAGTTATAAATTTTAAAAAAATTAACAAATATAGAATTATTTGCGACACTTTTATCAAAACGTCACAAATAGTATCAATAATATTGATGTTTTTATCAAAGCATCCCTATTACTTGTACTATTAGCAACACTTTAAACAACCCATCACAAATAAAATAAAATATTTTTTTTAAATTAAGATTATTAGCAACATTTTTTTTAAAATATCGTTAATATTACTGTAAAAAAATGTCGCTAATAGTTTTATTATTTTATTTTATTAAATATTTATTATTAAAATATATAATAAATAAATATTTAAAAAAAACTTTATAAATATAATAGATTTTATTTAATATTTATTATTTTAATATATAATAAATAAATAAAATTCCCCTACTAATTTATTTTAATATAGATGAGAGATAAAGGGGGAGAAATTAATTTAGATTTTTCGAGAATTTTTTATTATATATTATATTTTATAATTAATAAAATATTTAAAATAAAATATAGTATTGATGCTTAAGAAATTGCATCACTGGTACCCTAAGTACGAGCGATGCACATGCATATAGGTAGGTGTCACGGGAGTGAAACTTTGCCTAACGTTCGCACACGTGATGGCCTGACTGCGCCACGTAACCAGCAGCCACTCTCTTCCCTTCCCACTCGTAAGTGCAAGGGAAACATAAGCAAAACAGCAACACAAGTCCGACTTGGTGCAAGGGTCTCCGCCCAAGCTATATTTTTGTCCGCTGAAATACAAAGTAGGGAGAGGGCAAGGGCTGATCCACCAGGTTGAGAGCTCTCCTCTCAATTCCCTAGTTCGCTGTTCAGGAACAAATTCAGTTCTTAATCAGCCATGGTCGCCCTGCTCTTCCCTTTATAAAGACTCAGCCTGAAGCTGGTCGTCCTAGTGCCTCTAGAAGTACAAAACCCACCCAATACAATTGTCCTCACCCTAACCAATTCTCAGCCCATAAGCATTCTGCCCCTACCATAGATTAGGAAATCTATAAGAGTCCGTCCTCCGCTAGAAGTCCATCGTCATGCTGCCTCCAAGAGTCAGCCCATCCAAGGAAACCAGCCACTCCGACTCCCATCCGCCCTAGGAGTATGACCAGCCTGCCTATATGAGTCCTGTCCCTCCTAGGAACCTGCTGCCCGGACTCCTACTCAAACTAGGAGTGCAACGAACCAGCATAGGCGAATCCTGTCCGCCTTAGGAGTCCTCCCCTAAGTCCAAGTAGCGCCCAGCTTCGCTAAAAGAGTCCCGCACACGCAAGGACTCCTACTCGGCCTGCTCCGCAAGGCAAGTAGCTCATCCGGAAAACCTCCCGCGCTGTCCCAACATCTGTCTGTGCCCAAGAGGATGCCTAGGTTGTCAGTCGCCCAAGCAAAACTTGGTTGTCTGCTGCCAAGTAAGGGGGTAGCCGCCCCGTTTTTCCATCCAGCAAGTTAAGGGGCTAACAATAGAGTACTAGTGACACATTTTTCTATGCGTCACTAATATATTTTATTTAAATTTTTTGATTGATTTTAATATATAATATATTGTAAAAGAGAGAGGAGAGAGAGATAGGGAGGGAGAGAGAGGAGATAAAAAGAAAGAAGAGATAGGAGATAGAGAGAAGAGAGGATGAGAGAGGAGAGAGAGGAGATATAGAGGGGGAGAAATTAATTTAGAATTTTTTGGATTTTTTATTAGATTATTATATTTTCAAATTAATAAACAAAATTAAAATAAAATATTCACTAGTGACGCTTAGAAAATTGCATCGCTAGTACCCTAGGTAGTAGCAACATATTGTTATGTGTCACTAATGAATATTTTATTTTAATTTTTATGTTAATTTTAAAATATAATATATAATAAAAGAGAGAGGGTAGAGAGACTGAAGAGAGAGAGGAGAGCGTGAAGAGAGAGAAAGGAGAGAGACTGAAAAGAGAGAGGGTAGAGAAAGGAGAGGAGAGAGAAAGAGCGAGAGGTTAGAGAGCGATAGGGAGGGAGAGAGAGTAGAGAGAGAGAGGGTAGAGAGAGAGAGAGAAGAGAGATAGAGTCAAGAGAGACAGAGAGAAGAGAGAGAGGAGAGAAGGAGAGGAGTGGCAGAGAGGGAGGGAGAGGAGCGGGAGATGATGAGAGAGGAGAGCGAGGAGAGAGAGAGAAAGAAGAGAGAGATTTAAAAAATTAAGCCTATTTGCTACGCTCTTTACTATGCATCGCAAATAGTAACAATTATTAATTAAAAAATAGTTTTAAACTATGTGCGACGCTTACATGAAGTGTTGCAAATGGATAAAATAGTAGTCATGCTAAATCATGAGTGTCACTATTGTTTATACTATTTGCGACACTGCTTTTGAGTGTCACCAATAGTATAAAACTGTTTTTTTATAAAAGTACATTGCAAATAGTTATAATAGATGTGACACTTGAGACGCATTTATTAGTGACGCAAAACAAAGCGTCACTAAAAATAACTACTTGCGGCGCATACCAAATCATCGCAAAAAAATGAACTATTAGCGAAGCATAATAATATCCATAGCTAATAGTCATCTTTTAGCGGCCCTTAACTTAAAGCGTCGCTAATACTAACTATATTAATGATGCTTTCCAATAAAAATCGCTAATTAGTTACGTTATTAGCGACACTTTCAATAAGCGTCGCTAAAAGATTTTTTTTTAAAAAAAATCATAACTATTAGTGACACTTTTTATTAAGCATCGCGAATAGTTTCAACAATAGCGAAGCTTATTAGAAAGTGCTTGTTAGAAAGTGTTGCTAATAGTTATGCTATTAGCAACGCTTAATACAAGCGTCACTAAGTAATGAATTTAAAATAAAAATTTTTTAGAACTATTAGCGACGCTTTTAATTAAGCGTCACAAATAGCATTGATAATAGGAACACTTGTATAACTTTATTAATTAATTTTCTTTAATAAATAATTATATAATAAAAAAAATTAAAATAAACTTCTTAAATATAATATATTTTATTCAATATTTACTATTTGTATATATAATAAATAAATATTAAATTTTCAATAAAGGGTAGTGAGAGAGTGAGGAGGGAGAAGAGAGGAGGGAGAGAGGGGAGAGAGAGAGGGAGGAGAGAGAAGGGAGAGAGGGGAGACACAGGGAGGAGAGAGAGGGAGAGAGGGGAGACATAGGGAGGAGAGAGAGGGAGAGAGGGGAGAGAGAGGAAGGGAGGGAGGAGAGAGAGGGAGAGAGGGGAGAGAGAGGAAGGGAGGGAGGAGAGAGAGGGAGAGAGGGGGTAGGGAGGGAGGGAGGGAGGAGGGAGAGAGGGGAGAGAGAGAGGAAGAGAGAGATAGAGGAGAGAGAAGGGAGAGAGGGAGAGAGAGAATTAAAATTGTAATTTAAAATTTAAGAAAAATAAAAAAAATTCTTAGTAGCGACGCATACACGTATATGTGCACTTCCTCTCTCTCGCTACTAAGTTAGGGTAGTAGTATGCGTCGCTACTAGCCTAGTGTAGTGGTGACGTATACACGTATGTGTCGCTACTAACGAGTGTAATAGCGACACATACGTTATGCATCTCTAATAGTTATTTTATATTTAAAAATAAATAAATTAAAAGTGATAGAGAGAGAAGTGATAGAGAAGAATTAAAGAGAGAGAGAGGGGAGAGAGAGTGGGGAGGGAGGAGAGAGAAGGGTGAGAGATAAAGATAGAAGAATGTGAAAGGAAAAAAAAATTTTGGGCTGAAATGTAAATGTGAAAAAAGACTGACTATTCCAATAGTGATCGGGCAGGTAGCATTGATGATAGAAGAAGCACTTCCGATTACATCTTCACATTATGAAGTAACATAATATCATGGTCATCAAAGAAGTAAGACACCGTTGCTCTCTCCTCCGCCAAAGCCGAGTACATTTCATCTTTAAGTACATCATGTGAAGCGGTTTGGTTTAGGTGAATTATGAAAGATCTCAAATGTGAGCAAGCATATCCAACAATATTTTTTTGTGATAACAAGTCGGCCATTGCAATAATTAAAAACCCAATCTTTTATAGAAGGACAAAGTATATTGAGTTATGACATTATTATATAAGAGAACTAGTGGAAAAAGGTGAAGTAGAATTGAAGTTTATTAAGACCAACGATCAATTAGCCAATGTGTTCACCAAAGTGGTAACAATTAAGAAGTTTATACATTTTAAAAACCTTATTAAAATTATAAATTAAGAAGAGGTATTAAAAGAGGTCAAATGATTACTTTGTAATTTTCAAAACTTTCTTGGGTAGTTTGAAATATTGCTACAGTTAAAAAATCCATGAGAGAGAGCCGTCATGTCAAAACAGTAAAAACATAGTGTTGGGCGGGGGATGCAAAACCTGTCTTCCCTCTGTTTAATGCCCACAGCTTGATCATCATCCGACGTCTGGAAAGTGACCAACACATTCGGTCCAATCCGCTGGACACATATAAATGGATCTCTTTTTTTATTTATTTTATTGCTTATCTTTTTTAACAAGCCCATATTAGTTAGAGAAAAGGAGCATACTTTATTGCATGTGACATGTGAATAATAAAAATGCACCTCTCACATATTAATGTGTAACCCCAAAGCGCCCTACATATTAATGCATGTGATCAAATCTTCTGTTGTAACAACATTATGAGAATGTCACATGGGACACATTGCCAAAGCGGCAGATATCATGCACTGACCTTTGTCCGTTACCCGCTGGCCTACAAGTTCCATATAATTTGGCCCCCCAGCCTCAGATTAATGATGTGGCAATTTCTATGAAGAGAGCACCTAGGCAAGCACATCTTATTTGGCATGTGCGAATGTCCATGGCCTTTGATCTTTACGCCTTCGGCACTATCCACTCTTGGTATGATCTTCAATGCTTGGGTGGACTAGATCTCATGAGGACCTCCTCCGCTCCTAATGATATGTGCCACATGGTGATTCCCCTTTTGCAAGGAAAGAATTTTTTATGCTCCTTTTCACCAAGAGCTTAGTGTAAGGATAATTTATTTTTTATATCGACGGTGTATACATTAATGCACGCTAGCATCAGTATGACTAATGCTAACATGCACTAGTGTATGCGTTATCGATCTCATAGATGAACGACCATCAGGCATTCCTTACGCTAGGCTCGTAAGTGAGAAATATAAAAAATTCTTCCTTTCGAAAGAGGATTACGCTGGGCTCGTAAGTGAGAAATATAAAAAATTCTTCCTTTCGAAAGAAGAGTGTTGGTCCTCTGGGAGGATGTATGCAAGGACATCTTCCATCAACAGGGGCTGTCATACCCTGGAAAGTGCACATACTAACATAATTAGCGTAAGTAATATGGTGGTTGTTAGACCCTTAGTCACTTGATAGGCAAAGGGGCTGGGCAGCCCCTCTCTTTTGGTGTGTGGAAAGCCAAGGTAAGCACACTTCGGGGAGAGTGTGTGTGCGTGTTGCAATAACGTTGGTGGATTGCATGGTAGACTAATCTGCGGAAGTCATACTCGGAGTAAGACTAGGGGGAGTCCTATGAATATGGGACAAATGTAGAGACAACTACTTGAATAAGAATCGGATGCAAAGCTGGGTTCGTGGGTACATGCAGGCAGCCACACTAAAACGAGCAGGCAATAGGCCTTTAACTAGATGGATGACTGAGTATAGTGAAGTATTTGCTGCTAGTTATTGGCACGTATCTTAGCACTACTATGAGTGCGTGTAGAGGCCTAGTGCAAGTGGGAAACACTATGGCAGGGGTTGTATGTGAGTGGATTGCTCAATACGGCCAAATCCTAGCAAAGCTCGGATTCAATCAAGAGGTGGACACAAGGTGCATTTTGCTGAGGCAAGATGCATGTGAGCTGAAGACTTCAAGGTAGAGTAGAAAGCCCAAAGGCAATTGGATGAAGGCTAGACCTTAGAAGGAGGGTGTAGGCTGATTCCTAGCTAGGTTGGAACTTGGTATATACGTCTTGGATGGGACTATGAGTGGGTTTTGTATTAGGACAAGTCACTTGTATGGCAAATTTGTAAAAGGACAACTAAGTTCTAGTAGTACTAAGTTTTCTTGGACCCTTCCCTCTACGTAACGGGTAGAAGGCTGTATGAGAGGGCATTCATTAAGGTTTTAATTAGCAAGAGAGGGCTAAGAGTGTTGTGGAATGAGTCGGGTAGGCGTCTGATTCACTGGGGTGCTATCTTGTATGAGGGCAAGCTTGTATCTGGGGTTTAAGGGCAAGGTAGAGGGTTTTTGTCTATATATTTTCCAGTAAAGGATTGCTAAAATAAAGTTTTTTTAGTGAAACCTTTTCTTCCTATATTTTTCTTGTGTTGGTGTGCAAAAATTGGGTGCAAGACAAGTAGGTTGCTAGTTGTAAAACGCAACTAGGCCATCACGAAGCATACTCTTCGGCAAGTTTATAGTGAATTTTAATTATTTAAAAAAAAAGGTGCATTAGTTGACGATTACCAATTCATATATGCATCAATGAAACATTGCATACACATTGAGATTGGCTTGTGAAACCTCTTCCACATATTAAAAATCATTAAAATATCATAAAACACTTCTCTAAAGTTTATAATTCCTCTGTCCAATATTAATAGCAATATTGAGAAAAATAATAGCTTTTTTAAATGGGGAAACCCTCATATAAGAGAAGGGAAAATAAACTTTATTATAATACTCATTTTTAAGTACCCAATCACTTAATTGAACAAAATGGAGCTATTAAAATGAAACGAACTTTTTTGCCAAATTGAACTATTAATGTAGGACAAGGTAAAATAAATTATAAGAATATAGATCTACAACATTTAACATATAAATTCTACGTATTAGATGCTGCTGCTGATGAAGAAGATATAATAATAATAATAATAATAATAATAATAATAATAATAATAATAATAATAATAATAATAATAATAATAATAAAGTATTTAATAAGTCAAAATTGCTCTTTGGAATGAACCCCACGAATTGAAAGTTTTTTTAATAATTTATTTTTAAATATTTTGAAGAAGTGTACCCATATGACTTAAAAGGGAGGTCTGTGCCCGTGGTGTACCTAACCTCAATAAACCAATGCAGAGTGCACATCTAGCAGTAATATCATGTTAGAGACACAATTTCTAAAAGCTTGAGCTGTGAGGTAAAATGCCTAACAGTAGAAACATAAATATTAATTTCCTTTCTTTATTTATACAAGGGATAATTTCTGTGAAGTCAAACTTGATTTGGTTACACTGGAGATGGTACAGGAAAGAGACCTTTCTTGAACAATGAACATACATGAACGATGCCGCTTCTGACACATTATTGTGCACAAATGATGTATATAGAGCAGAGAACATATTCAGCAGGTGTAGATTGTGGGTACAAGAAGAAGAGGAGATTTCTTGTGCATAGTAAGACCACTGGCTTCAGTCATGTCCAAAACTTGTTCATCTAAGTCAGCCGGCACATCCCAATCAAATGAGTAGAGAAGATTTGCAAGAGTGAGCTCCACAATAGTAACCCCAATAAGCATTCCTGGGCAACTTCTCCGACCTGACCCAAATGGTATGAACTCGAAATGGTGCCCCTTGTAATCAATAGAGCTGTTGATGAACCTCTCTGGAAGGAACTCCTCTGCATTTTCCCAGACTTGCGGGTCTCGGCCAATGGCATATGCATTGACCACAACACTGGTGTTCGCTGGAATTTCATATCCGCCAAGATTGCATTGGTTTGTAGTTTTATGGGGGAGCAAGGGACCTGGTGGGTGCAGCCTCAGTGCTTCCTTCATTATTAGACTAAGATAGTGAAGCTCCTTAACGTCACTCTCCTCCACCCTTCCTTTCTTCCCAACAACCCTTCTTACTTCTTCTTGTGCTTTTCTCCTTATCTCTTTATTTCTCATAAGTTCTGTCATTACCCACACTATCAAAGCTGAACTTGAGTCCGTCCCACCAATAAAAATGTCCTGCAAGAGGATAATATTGAGAAGAACTTTATTAATAAATTATTGGAAGGGGAGACAGAGGACAAGAAAACCATATATATAATGTTGAAGAGCATGTGATTACCATGATAAGGCCCTTGATGTTTTCCCTTGAGAGTTTGAACTCCTTCTGCACTCTAAGCAACACATCAACAAAGTCTTCTTCCTCTGCTGTGTTCCTTTTCGCTAATAGATGCTCCTCAATGATAGACTCGTAAAACCTATCAGATTCTGTAAAACAATTCTCAAGCCTCTTGGACATCCCTGTGAGGGAATCCACCCACCCCAAGATGGGGAAATAATCAGCCACAAAGACACCTGCAAACATGGCCTGAGCTTCCTTGATCAGCCCTTGCAGCTTGTCTCCTACGTTCTTCTTACCAAGAGCAATCCTACAAGTAACATTAATGGTGAGTGAAAGTGTCATATCACTGAGATTCACTGCTTCTCCCTTCTTTGCAGAACTTTGTATTGACTCCATCATCTTGGCCAGCTCTTCCTCTCGGGTTGGCCTGAATGCCTGCACCTTCTTGGCTGTAAACAGCTCAAGTGTGCAGATCTTCCTCATGTGTCTCCAGTATTCTCCGTATGGTGCAAAGATCATGTCCTGGAAGTTGTATGTCAGCTTCCTGTGGGACAATAGATCTGGTCTGCTGGCTGTCTCAATGTCCTTGGTCCTGAGGACTTCTTCGGCATATTTGGCATCTGAAACAATGATATGTGGGGTGCAGCCCATCTTGAGGAGCATGAGGGGGCCATGCTTTCCGGCAAGCTTCATCATGGAGGCATGGGGTGGATCTGAGAGCTGGAGAAGATTGCCAATGATGGGAAGCCTTTTGGGTCCTGGGGGAAGTCTCTGGCTTCTCGCTGGCTTCTTTCTCTGATTCAAAAGCAGAACGCCAATGAGAAAAATGATAGGAAGAAGAGAACACCAGGAGATGGAAAGGATAAGAGCCATTTGGGTGATTTGGACTGTACTTGCGTTTAATGTTCTGGTTCCAAACAAACTGATAGGTACCCTTTATATAGAGAAAATGGAAAGCACATTTAGAAATTTAGACGAAGTTGCCCTTCGCGTGGTAAATAAAATAATTTGATAATACTTCATTTTCTTCATATTTATAACGTGCTCTAGAGTTCAATATTCACATAATTTTTTGTTTTTTTATTGTGAGCTGAAACATCGTTTGAAACAGTACTTTTGTATTAAACAATAGTTTTGTACTATTTAAACAATACGTTTGTATTAGTTTAGTCTGCACCGACCCAATACCACGAGAAAGCAGGTCTTGCTTCTGACATGTCATATCTTTTACTCACATGTGCTAACTACCTCACGTTGTTTCCTCGAATAAGTAGCCTACAAACATATAAGTTTGTATTCCTCTATGGAAACATGATTCTAAATAGTCGATTGTGATAAATATTCAAATCACAATTGACTATTTTGCAATATGTTTGTAGTTACGGGAATGTAGTATATGTGAATCTAATTTAATTTAATGTTGTATAATGTCACATGTTATTAGACCAGACATACTCTCCTGGTGGAAGATTTTCCAGCATGTAAGTTGGTGAAGTTTCAATAACCTGAGAGAGAGAGAGCACAGGGAGTCTTTGAGGCGGCTGTGACAAATTAGGGTTTCCTTTTCGCCATTCTCAGTAGTGTGGCCAATGCCGGTGTGGTTTTCTGGTGGGGTAGCAATGGAGTTACAAAATTATTCTATCATCTGTTTTTTGGGTCTTACTACTGATATGATGGCTAAGGCTAGAGATACAATTGAAGATATTGGCTATGTTGTCTCCTTTAAGTGCCTTCTATTGTTCGTTTAATTGGATTCTCAAGTCTCGACTCCTTGTTTTTGTGCTTAATGGAGTTTTTACTGTGCATTGGCCACTGCACCACATGGTTGTTGAAAATTGAAAATTTTATACTTCTCTACCAGATTGAAATCATATATTTACATGGAGGCAAACACTTCGGCAGATTATTTGGCCAATTTGTCTTGCTCAATGCATAATTTAAGGGTTTCACCTAACGTACTGGTTTATGCCATCTGAGAGTCATATTTCAGTACTTTCAATTTTTGGTAAATTTGTAATTTTGGTATGATTTTCCTGTCTAGCTATACTATTTGGTTTTAAATATATTGGTAAAAATTTGCCTAATTGCCCATCCACTTTGGTGTCTGTTTTAAAAAGAAAAAAATAATGGAAACCTACAAGCTACCAAAAGAGCAAGGGATAACTCCTGTTTATGAATGCAGTCTTGAGCTCCCACAAGGAATACGTTAGAATCAAGTGACAATAAGTGCAGCCCAATTGCCTCAAACTCATATTCAGACTTCTTTACGTCAACAGTTGAACTTCAATTCCCCCCTTGATTATATTGTTTTTGCGGGTGACCGCGCATAACATTGACGCTACTGCTGTCTCTCAGGGAAATAATTTACTGAAGTAGAATCTTACCTCATCCCAAACACCCGACCAGAGATTTTTTATATCCTAAGTCTTTGATAAAAGGTTTTGCCTTGATATTTAATACAAACTATTTGGCTTTAAAGTAGACCAGAAGAATGAAATATGCAACAGTTTGTGAATGAACGATTGGGCCATAGGAGCGATGGGTCATGTTAGTCTGCGTCACAGAGTTCAGTACCTCGAGCGATTGATTGGCCATTGAACAGTAACTTGATAGATCGATCGGATATTTCGATGGATCAATCGCTTGCCAATGGATCAATCGCTTGCCATATTGTCAAGTTCCAAACTTATATCGACAATGAGTCAGGTGATCGATTGACCCTTGGATTTGTTCAAATAGTAACACGGTTGATTGATCGCATAGTTCTAGTACAAGTTTGGATTCTGATTTTGATTTGAAGTCTTGTTCTGGGTAACTTTAATTATTTTGAGTCTTTTTAAGTGGGAGTCTTAATCCCGTGTTCTTTTATTTATTTAGGCATTTTGAAGTCTATTTTTTTCTAATTCTGAATGTCTAGTCCTTATTTAGTCATAGTTTGGACTCCTTGATTTATAGTTGATGTCATTATGACTTGTATAAAAGCTTGACTTTTTCATGGATGCCATTTTTATGTTTTTTTTTTTGAAATATTGTTGAAGAAAAAAAAGGTTTCTTTCTCAATTACTTTCTTCTATATTTTGTGACTTTATAACTTGTGTAATTCATGAGAGAGGAAGGTTGTGCACGCATGTAATTAGATTTGTCTAACGAAGTGATTTCGATCGATACAAGTTTGCATTAGTTGGTGGCCCAAGTAGGTCCAACAAGCCGCCCAGTCGCCGTGGAGAATGGGTTGTAGGAATTGATGATATCTAAGATCGTAATGAAGTAGCAAGGTTGTTATGACAGGTTGGTATGACTTTCATTGCTTGCCGAAACACTAACTTGGGTCAACCCAATGACCAAGTGAAGATAATGAGCAGGGGTTGATGTCGAAAGTGAAAATCCATTCACCAACCCTGCCTTGAGTGGTGATGAGTAGGTAGGTCAGCATCCTCATCGAGAGGCTGCTCCACATAGGCGATTCACGCCATGGGCATAAGGAAACAAGAGGCTTATGCTCTCCAAAGACGAGACGAGATGGTAAATAGGCATTGGGAGGCAAGTTTGAACATTCACATCCCTGAATTTCATGAGGAGATGTAGCCCAAGAAGTTCTTAGATTGGGATGCCAATGTAGATGACATTATTGATTTTAAGGAGGTTTTGGAGGATAAACACGCTCCCTTGGTGCTGACTTGCTTTCAAGATCGAGCAGCCACACAGTGACAAAAAATTAAATCCACCCATGCGCACCAAGGCAAATTGAAGATTGTTGAATATGGTGTAGCATTGATGATTTAAGAACAAAATATGGTGTAATGTTGATGATATGGATGCAAGGATAATATATATATAGTCATGTTGTTGCTATGATAGACATGTTATACATGATTGCCGTAAGAACACTTATAGCTTTGTATAAAATAACACTAAAATTATTCTTGTTTCTCATAAAGATAATGTGGTTAGGCCCCAAAATAACAAGGAGATGACTCTTTTATCTAGGAGAAAATTTATTGATAAAATGAAGGAGGGGGATTTTGTATATTTTTTGGTATCTAAGGAGGTTAATGAAGGTGTCAAAACTCCAGTAAAGGTTCAATCTTTGGTGGAGGGGTTTCAGGATATTTTTTCGGTGTCTTTACCCTATGGATTATCACCCCTTAGAGACATCCAACATTGGATTGACCTAGTACTTAGATCTACACTCCCTAATTGTCCACATTATAAGATAAGTCTTAAGAAGCATAGGGACTTTAACAATAAGTTCATGAATTGAAAAGTCAAGGACATATTAGATAGAGCTCTAGTCTGTTTACTATACCAGCTTTTCTTACACTTAAGAAGGAAATAGTTGTTGTATGTGCCTGAACAGTTGTTCTATTAACAAGATTAGTGCTAAATGTTATTTTCCTATTCCATGTCTTGATGGTTTACTATATCAATTAAGTGGTGTTATTATATTTAGCAAGTTGGATTTGGAGAGTGGGTATCATCAAATTAAAATCATACTAGGTGATGAGTGGGAGACAACCTTTAAGATAAAAGAAGGGTTGTATGAATAGTTGTTCATGCCATTTGGGTTGTCTAATGTCTCAAACACATTCATGAGGGTGATAAACTAATGCCTTAGACCATTCATTGGTAGTTTTGTAGTGGTATACTTTGATGATATACTCATATATAATTCTAATTTTGATTCTCACTTGTAACATCTTTTGGATGTGTTGGTTGTTCTTCTCAAGGAGAAACTTTTTACAGTTACCAAGAAATGTTCTTTCATGAGAGATTCTGTACTTTTTCTTTGGTATGTTGTCTCTAAAAATTGAATAACTATGGATGAGAGTAAAGTTGATGTAGTTAAACAGTGGTGATGACCTACTAACATACATGAAGTATGGAGTTTTTATGGGTTGGGTTCTTTTTTATAGGAGGTTTAATCCACATTTTAGTATCATTATAATTACTCATATTATTGATTATATGAAGTTGGGATCTTTTAGTTAGAGTTATGCAGCTAAACATTCTTTAAATCTTATTATGAAAAATTAATTTCATCACCTATGATGGCTTTGTCTAACTTTGCAAAACCCTTTAAGTTGCATTGTGATGCTTCTATGGTTGGCATTGAAATTATCCTAAGTCAAGAAGAACACCTAGTTGCGTATTTTAGTGAGAAATTGTTATATGCAAAAGGGAGATATAGTACTTATGATGTTGAATTCTATGTTGTTGCCACACACTTCGACACTGGAGGCGTTATTTGATCCATGCTGAATTTATTCTTTATTCTAATAATTCTACTCTCAAATATATCAATAGACAAGATAAATTATTTGCTAGGCATTTACAATGGGCATCTTATTTATGGGAGTTTACTTTTGTTCGTAATCATAATTCTAGGGTTAGAACAGGGTTGCCGACACCTTGAGTCATATCACATGCATACTTACCAATATGCGCACTTAGGTGTTAGGTTTTGATTTATTTCGGGAGTTATTGCTTACTGACCCCTTTTTTCTAAAGCTTTGACTGATATTGAGATAGGAAAGAGATTGGATTGTTTGTTGTATGATAGATTTCTCTTTAGAGGTATTAAGCTATGTGTTCCAATATGTAGCATGTACTTGAATATCATAAAGAAGTTACATGATAAAGGTAACATAGGAAGAGATAAGACGTTCTAACTTGTTTATTCTTCTTATTTCTTGTAATCTATGCACCTAGTTCTTTTTCCTGCTCAACCTGATCTAAGGGTAAGCGTGGCAACAATGATAATAGTGGAGGTGGCTAGGGCCAACCAAGGTCTTAATGTCTCTCTACTCATGGAATTTCTAGGGCTTTAAACATTGGGATAAATGGTTGGCGATGACGTAACATATTCGTAATCATAATGTTGCTCCATTGGGATTGTGTGAAACTTAATTGAAGCAAAGAGAAGTTGATTGTCTTCATTATTGGCTACCTAGACGATGGTGCACTCTGCATAATCTTATTTATGATCCTCAAGGTAGGCTTCTTCCCATATGCAATCCTAATATATTTTCTATGACCAATAAGTTGGAAGAATAACATCAATTTATACATTGTTGCATTACATGCTTATATAATGGATTCCAGCTCTATTTTACATTGATTTATGCTCTAATAATTGCATTGATATTGCAATTTTGTGGAAAAAATTACATATTTTAAATGACAATTTATAGTGTCCTCGGTTATTATTGGGGGATTTTAATTTCCTACGTAGTTATGATGAAAAATGGGGAGGTCTTCTGTTATTCCGTGTTACCTTGATTATTTAGAGATTTTATGGTTTATTTTCCTTAATTTTGATTAATTAGACCTAAAGTAGCTAGAGATTGAATTCAATTATTTATGATTACACCATTAGGACTTGTATAAAAGTTTGACTCTTTCACTGAAGCCATAGTTCTGTGTTTTTTTAAGATATTGAAGAATAAAAAGAGAATATTTCTTTCACTTTTTTTCTCTTTATTTTATGTGAATTTGCTATTGAAATTCTTCATAGAGGATAGTTGTCACGACCTAGATTTTCAAAACCCTTTTTAAATAAAGGACACACGATAAATCACCATAAATTTTTTTTTTCGTTAAATCAAATCAATCTACTAAAATATCGAGGTCATGGTAATTGGTGTTCACAAATACGAATATCAAAACATATAATATTATTACACGTGTCAAAATTCGATAAATAGCAAGTTAACCCTCTAAGTACAAGTTTGTCATCTATCAGAAAATAAATAACTAAGTAAAGTTGGCTCTCACGCTAGTAATTACAATTACTTACAAAATTGCTAAAGAAAAAAGCTAGATCCCACTAGTGCAATGTCATTCTCAATCGCCCACAGACTTCTAATCTCGCTACGTCCTCATCTAAAGAACCTACAAGCAAACAAGACCAAACAACAACAAAACATATCCTCACGTTGGAGGAGCGTTTCAAAAGAACAAAATTATTATTAAATATTTTTGGATCGGGCCAACATTACCCGATTTTAGTTGCTTACGTACTCATTAGACAACATCTCAAATGTTTCCAACAAGATTGGATCCATATGTAGTTCTACCTAAAAACTATATTATTCTAAGAAGCATAGCAACACATGTTTAATGCTTAAGTATTTTCAACCAACCTACATTTTATGCAATTCCTTTAATTGTTCAACTTGTTCTAATTAAAAAAATAATATTAAATAATATTATTAATCATATTTCAAACAATTGTTTGATAATTAATATCCTCGTCTAATCCCAAAGACAGACAGACACATTAAATGCCAACCTAAGTGACAAATGATACACTCACCATAGACCACCCTCGAAGGTAAATCCACGATGAAACCCTGGAATCCACCAAGACCCTGGAATCTTCTAAGAAGTACCATTACCCATCCTAGCCCATAAAAGACCTAACTGGAGTGCAAAGGCATAGCCCACAACTGCACCTAAACAGAAGTGGCGGGAGCAGCCAACCAAGCAAGATGTTAGCTAATCTAAAGCGTGTGCACTAAATGATCCTTAATAGATCGGTGGTGAGCCTAGCTCAAGTAGAGCTCCCTCCAATGGGGAGGTGCAACTACACAGTCAATTCAATAGCTCCTCAATAGAGCAAAGACTCGAAAAAACCATTCTGAAACCTGTCTTGCTCATCAACAAGGAATGATTTTGAATGACTATCCTAAACCCTATTAGTCCCTTTTAGACTAGGGTTAAAACTCGAAACTGCAACTAGTTCATCAACAAAGGCAAATCATTAGGTCAAAGGCTTTGCTTACTCTATGTCCATATGATGATATTTTAGTCTTTATCTTGATTAGGTGTTCTCGCCCAATCTAAAGATATTTAACCCCCTTAATTAATCTTTCATTAATCTTAAGCTAGTGATAAATTACTATCACAATATCAATGAAAAACATTAAAAGAATGAGCGACATAAACAATATAGACCCACACATGTCCAAGCAAATCATAATATCCGGAATCAAACCCGATAAAGAAATTTGAAATGCTCAAGCTTTTGTGCCCTAACCCTCATTAGGTTAACTGATTAAGTCTTTATGAAAATTGGTCATAATGCACCTAAGGGCATTAATGTAATTATCCCACATTGGATATAGTCCTTTCCATTCTCGGGTAAGTCTATGACCTCTCTAGAGGTTTCAATATCACATTGGCTTGTTAATTTCATTCACGCGAGCTGGTCCGCTCATAAGGGTATTTCTATCATTTTATTTCTTGCTTTCTTGAACCCTAATGGATCAAAAATTAATCTAATTGGTACTCCTTGACGTTATGGACCCGAGGTTATTTTCTTCCCATCTAACGGGGTCGTAAGCATCTTGAACCGACCCAGGTTTAATTAATCATTTTACCTTAACCCTAGGGGTAAAACAATCAATTATTTATTTACTAGAATTTTTTTCCTATTTGAACATTGGCCTATAATTAGGGCACACATTAAACTATCACTAGAAATTATTTTAATTTTTAAATCGACTCGTAGTCCCTGAATTGGAGCCCCAAAATATAGTCATTAATGATTATTATAATACACTTCAACTCACAAGGCTAAATTGGTCATTTTAAAGCCTTTGGAATTTTCCCCTAGTTCGAAACCTAGTCAAGGTAATCTACATGACCTCATGGTCATTCATAATTTTTTCCGAATTATTTTTTACTACTTTAACTCATTGAACCAGACTGGTTTAGAGAGTGTTTTGTTTTTTTAGACCGGACCGATCCGGGTTGGGTAACCCAACCTGGTCTAGGGCCCGATGACTTGCATCGCGGGTCATCTTAGGTCTTCCCCACGGCAGACTAGAGGCCGCCACCCATACCGCGGTGGAGGGGGGCAGCCCAGCAGCTTCCCAACCGCCAGTTCACAGCGGAACCTACGGTATCGGTCCCGCCGCCGTCTAGTGGCCAAAAGGACCCTTTTGTTCTCTTTTTTTTTTTCAAACCGCCTGTAGGCCTTCCAACCTCTAGCGGTGGCCGCGGCAAGACAATGTTCTAGCTCATTCGTATCGCCCTCCAGTGGTGATTCCGATGGGGCCATCCGCATCGCCGTCCGATGGCTGGCTGCACTACTTCGACAGCCACAGTCAGTTGCGTCAATTTTTTTTAAACAAAATCTCACATGATGGCAGCGGGACCTGCCACTAGCGTGCCATCCCCAGTCGATTTCATCCAGCGACTAGGTTTCTGGCTGGAAGATTACCCTTTGTCCAACAACTGTTTTTAAAACAACTTATTTCAGAATCACTATTCATTAGAATTAGGAAACAATGACTACATAACACTGTTCAACATAATTACATGAATAGTGATTGCAGAAATAACTATTTTTATGAATTACACAACATTTGCCGAAATTATATCAAATTACTCAATAAAATCTTCACTAATCTCAATTCAAAGACAAAGATAACGATCCTACCTTAATTATTGGTTTGTCGTCGATCCACCACCGCCGGAGCCTCGCTGTCCACCACCTCCTCTCCTACCTTAAGGGTAAAAAGCTCTCCCCTTTTACCACCTCCAAGTCCATCTAATTGTGCCCTAAGCATCCCTTTTATAACCATGTTCCTAATCCCTTTAGAAGTTGGGTTAAACCTCCTCGCTTAAGCAACCTAATTGAGTCTTTAAAAATTAATTTCGTCACATTAATTAATTGGGCCCGCAAAATGACTGAAACGGCCCAAATACACGTCTAAATTGGGTAAAAATGCCCTATACTATATGTTCAACTTCGAACAATCATATCTCCCCCATCTGAACTTCGATTCGTGCTTTCTTGGTAGAGTATTGAAACTCTTTTTATCTACTTTCTAATCACTAGGGTTCAACCACAAATTTTTTATATTGAGTAAGTTATTCTGACAATAAAGTCAAGAGGTCAAATATCCTAATTTTTATATATTTAATTTTTGAAAATCTAAAAAAATTTGGGATACTACAAAGGTTGTGTGCGCATGTAAACCGGATTTGCCCACCGTCGTCGTTTATCCTATTATTCCCAACCCTACATCAGTATGTCTTAATTAATATATTTTACTTGGGTGGAGTCGATGTTAAGCGCCATTATCTCCAACTATCTGTCCTACACTATTGCCATAGGATTCTAAAAAATGAGGCGGAGATTTGGGTTTTCCACCCCTACGTTTATCCTCAACCTTCTAAAAATAACTTCATGCATCATCTTCATCCTAATTGAGCACATCAACACATTGACATCTTGAAAATTTAGGAATAATTTTTAGAAATAAATGAGAGAAGAATTGGATATTTTTGGAATAGAAGGGGTGATATATTGATCGCACAAGTGCAAACATGTTGGCAATACAAGGAAGTGCTACCAAGGAGTTTTGCATGGCTTTTTTCTTTATTCAACACAAGTATAATAACAAATCATTTCTTCAATAATTATTCTGCAAGTGGGATTCGCCCTGTTAATTTTTAACTGGATTATAGTTTAAATATATTTTATCTAATTACATGTGAGGAAGAGATAATATAAAAAGGAAAAGTAACTAATGAGTGCATTGGGCTATAGGAGAAATGATAGCAGTTGAATCAATTTAAAATGATGTAGGCCCTAAGAGCCTACAAGCCAAGCCCAAATCGACTCATGGAGACAAAACCCTGAGCAACTTGGAGCTAGGCACGGAGATTACGTATATGATTTGAGTTTTATAGGGAAGTATCGGGAAGGTTGAAGATTATTGGAGCAACCATTCCATCATGAACTTTTTATTTTATTATCTTTTTAATACACTTAAGAAGTTTGTTTTATTAGGACATTGACTAAACAATAGGAGAAGAGTCTTTACCCATGTTTTATTCAGTAATAAAAGAGAGTTCTCTCTTACTTATTTCTCACTCATTGCTTTCTATGTTGGAGGTTGCATAAAAAAATATCTGTAAGAACATAGTTCATAATAAATCATCACTTCTCTCTTTGGGTATGACATGTTGGAGGATTTTATTGCTGCAATCTTCATTGATAAACAAATAAAAATCAAGCTTACATTCTATAAAAATGGATCTGTACCCGAAAAAGTGTGCAACTTAATGCACATTATTGTATACAACATCAATATGTATGCATGGCCTTAGGATATTAAAATGTGTAGACCGTGGGTACAAGACGGAGAGGAGACACCTTGTGCATAGTAAGACCACTTGCTTCAGTCATGTCCAAAACTTGTTCCCTCATTCCCGCTGGCACATCCCAATCAAATAAGTAGAGAAGATTCGCAAGAGCGACCTCCACAATAGTAATTCCAATAAGCATGCCTGGGCAACTTCTCCTACCAGACCCAAATGGAATAAATTGGAAATGTTGTCCCTTGTAATCAATAGAGCTGCCCATAAACCTCTCTGGAATGAACTCCTCTGCATTTTCCCATGCTTCTGGGTCTCGGCCAATGGCATATGCACTGACCACAACGCTAGTCTTTTTTGGAATCTCATATCCACCAAGATTACATGGTTTTGTAGTCTCATGGGGAAGCAGGGGACCGGGTGGGTGTAACCTTAGTGCTTCCTTGATTACCATACCGAGATAGTGAAGGTCCTTAACATCAGTCTCCTCCACCCTCCCCTTCTTCCCAACAACCCTTCTAACTTCTTCTGGCGCGTGCCGCAGCGCGAGCCGGCGCGGTGCGACGCGCACCCGCGTTACCGCGGGTGCCGCAGTTTCGCACGTGCACAGTTCTGCGCAGGCCGCGGGTTCGCGCTGTCGCGACCCGCGTAACGCTTGGGCGCGAGCCGTGCGCGTTACGGCGGGCGCTGCCGCCCGAAACCAGCGGCGCAGCCGTGGTTTCGGCGCGGCTCGGGGGTTATAAATACCCCCATTTCTCCTCTTTTCAAACCAGATCTTCTCTCCCCCTGTTTCTGGTCGTTCTGAAGCCGATTAAGGCCGTTCAAGACCCGTTTCCTACTAAATCGAGCGTGCTCTACGCGATGGAGTGGTCCTTTCTTCGATTCGGAGACCGTATAAGGAAGAAATGCCTCGAGACAAGGAGAGGTTCTACCCGAGCATCGACAAACTTCTTTCTCCCCGTCCTTAAGCATCCTAACTCCGATTTAGTCCATCCAAGAGGCATTCTTGACTAAATCGAGTATGTTCTACATGATGGAGAGGTCCGTTCTTTGATTCGACAACCGTATAAGGAGGAAATGCCTCAAGACAAGGAGAGGTTCTGCCCGTTATCCTCGAGCACCGAACGAGAAATATGGGCCCGAAGCAAGACGGGGTTCTGTCCGAAGTTGTCGGGCTACATCATGAGAAATAATCCAGAGTATGGGAGGTTCTGTCCGCCGCTCATGGCACAGAAAACGAGAAGAGTCTCCGGCAAGGAGAACGTTATACGTAGTCTTTCGACACAAGATGAAGAACGTATGGAGGCTAGAGGAAGCTCTGTTCAATATCTTCGGATCTGAAGGGGAGGATGCTCATATGAGCAAATCCGCATAACACTACCCTACGAGACATGAGGGCAGTAAGCTTTTCTAATCTTCCGTCTTAATTATAGAACGACGTGTGTGCTATGCCATGATACGTGTTTATATGCCATAATGTGTGTCATGCCATGATGCGTGCTATGCCATGTTACATGTTTTTATGCCATGATGTGTGCTATGCCATGATGCGTGTTTATATGTCATGATGTGTGTTATGCCATGATGTGTGCTATGCCATGATGTGAGCTTATATGCTATGATGTACGCTTATATGTTATGAAGTGTGATGTCTTGCTCTAGGGTAGAGCAAGACGTGTGTGTGTGTGTGTCCGGTCTCGGCTCAGTGATAGAGCGAGCTGGTTGATGTGCTCAGTCTCGATTCAGTAATGGAGCGAGATAGGTGTATGTGATTTTAATCCCGCTCTATGGTAGAGCGAGACGTATGATTTCGTTAATTTATTAACTTCCGTTTGACTCCCATTTACGACGAGTTTTTGTATACTTCCGATTAAATATTCGGAGATACGTATGTTATACGATTTTGTGATGCTTGTTGTGTGTAGTAGCCGTTAGGTAGAACTACGTTCGGATTCGATTGTATTGGAATAATATCCAATACGTACGTAGGCAACCAACGGCAAGGCAACGTTGGCCCGATCCAATCATTATAAATAATATGTTTTATTCTGTTTTACACGCGATGAACTATGAAGCTTCGTTGTGTGTAAATGGTCGTTACAACCTAAGTCTATGTACGAGGAAGCCTTAAGCTCCGTAGTGCGTAGGCGAACATTGTACCTCTCGCACTCAGACGATGATTCCTGGCTTAAGGAAAATTTCAAATTCCTATCAGTGATTTTGTGGGCCCGGCTCGGGTCGGGTCGTTACACTAATGGATGCCATCGATTATTGGTGATTAACGACCAACTCATTATGACATAGTTTTCCCCGACCCCTACCCCCTAATTGACTTGGATCCAACCTCCTAACAGCCTTTGATCCCTCCTCCCCCTTTGCCTCCCAACCTATCACAAGGTCCTATTTTTCTATCCTGATGTTGCATTCTTACCTAGGCATTGGCTCTGCCCTTATTTTGCATTCTTACTAGGTCACATTCTATCTTGGTGCCAACCATGATCTTGTTCTGTAACGCCCGGGGTTTTTCATACATTTTCCTTAAAATTCACGAAATTTTTTTTTGCAATATAACGTCTGTAAATCGGAGGGAAAATGACGAAATCAAAACCTGATAAAACAATTTATAATTTAAAACACTAAACATCCATTTTCCATCTAAATATTTTCATCACATGGTCAAACATCGTACGGCCAAAGCAAATATCCTCAGGCGCTACTCGAAAACACACATACGACTAAATTGCTATGATCATAGACTTTAAAAGAAAACACTCCCAGGCATCCCTGAGTGCAAGTCCCATAACAATCCCCACTCTAATCCAAATGAAAGTCCAGAATATAAACATTTTAACGTCTCGTCTCACCCAATACATCGGATCGTGGCACAAATAAACTCGCAGTGAGTCAAACATATACCTGTGTCAATGGGAATCAATCCTCCGCTGAAATGAGCATCCATCTCCAGGAGCTCTCCATCACAACCTGCAAAAGCCTCCCGAACCACAGGGCTAAAAATAGTAGGGTGAGTATTTTCATACTCAGTAGGAAAATACCCAGTAGGGGAAATCCCAAACGGTGAACTCAATAAGTTCATAAATACATGCGTTCATGCAACTCAAACATAAGCAGATAGGCATATCAATATCATGCTCATGTACATACAAACATACCAAATGCACCATCGTGCCAAAGTCATACCAAATGCACCATCGTGCCAAAATCATACCATCAAACAAAACTTACACAAACACCCATATCCAGGGTCTTACAAACTTACTCGTACCATCGTACGCATACTCATACAACTTACACATACTCGTACAATCATATACTTACTCGTACGACCTTACTCGTACATCTTACACTTACTCGTGAGACCTTACTCGCACATCTTACACTTACAGTCTTACTCAGAAACTTACACTTACAGTTTTGCTCAGATTCATACGCTTATAGTCTTACTCTTACAATCGTACTCATACACATACTCTTACAGTCGTGCTCATACTCATATGCTTACAGTCCTGCTCATACACATACGCTTACAGTCGTACTCAAACTCATAATCGTATACATATCAACGACCACTGAAGCTCATTACAACTAATAAGCTTCAGCGTCGAAAAGGAAAAGAATGTCACTAGGGCAACACCTTAACCTCCGGGGAGTGACTAGACACCATAGACTTTTCCGAAGGTAAGGCACACCAGTGCTCATGGGGCACAGGATCAAACAGGTAAGAGTAGGTCCATGATACTACTTACCTGAGCGCGCAAACATACACCCACACATAAGGGGTCATACAATTGCCCACACATAAGGGGTCTTATAGTGCCATACAATTGCCCACCATAATGGGTCTTATAGTGTCAGTGCCACTCTTGGGTAGAAACATACAGTGCTACTCTTGGGCGGAATCATACAACGCTCTCAACAGAGCATCAAATGTCTGGGCTTATACAGCACACAGACCAAATCGGAAACATACGTCGCTCTCAACAGAGCAAAAGACGTCCGGTGCTCTACACAGCACACAGACAACATCCCGCAGGATAAACACCATGGCAAGACATGATTAATGCTTAGCCGACTCATTATCGGCTAGCACAAACATGGAACTTAATCCGTCGAACCCTCAGGTCTCATACTCACAACGCTATCATTAGCTTTCTTATAATTCAAGTTTGAATTAAGTAGATTATGCGGTACAATTATGCCACACAAGCACTCAAACGTACCGTGCTCCACTGATCAAACCGAAGCTGAGCCCGATCTGAAACCCTAGTTCGTCAGGGCACAGACTTCGCTTAACCTGTCCATATCATGATTAAAACTCACCATACACCAAAATCTTACAGTCTTACATACTCCGCCATCCCCTTATGGCCAAATCATCTTACACTGATATCATCAAATGAAGCTCCTCAGAGCCAAACCCAGTTGTCACCCTTTTACTTATACCTTACATATTGAGCTTACTTTTTACTTCATAATATGTACATTATGCTTGTACAATTATGCACACTCTTACTGTCTGACGGTCCCCCAACATACACTCTGATACAAATCAAACAAACCGCTCCAATCCTTGCCCATCATACTCATATCCTTTGTCCTCCGTCATACGCTTACACATCCATATCAAATCCATACGAAAGCTCTGTCACCTCTTACTGTCCATCGCCCATACCTCTGCCCACATACACTTACACATATCCAAAGCATAGGCTAATAGCCATCATACATACGTATGTCTATCACACATACGTATAACATACACATACGGTCATACATACGTAACTTACGAACATGCACGCTAGCCATCACTAGCACATGCACACACATTCATACATACTTCAAACATGCATGCTAGCCATCACTAGCACATGCATAACACACGTCAAACATACATGCTAGCCATCACTAGCACATACTCAATCAACGTACGAAACTTACCAACAAACACGCTAGCCATCACTAGCACATACATACATCCAACGTACTTACAACCAACATGCATGTCATATGCATTTCAACATACCATACAATCGTGCTTACACGTACATCATGCAATCAGATCGTTACATAACATCCAAAGCATGGAATCACACAATCCTAGCATGCTACTACTCATTCAAAGCATGCTATCATGAATTTACGAGTTCAAAGCTCCCCTACCTCGTAATCATGACGTTCGATGGTGAGCACACGACGGTGGCAACGTCGACGACGGAGCTGGCGGTCAAAACCATTGCCTAGCTGAGAGAGCTGCTGTCCCGAGGATTTAGGAAGTGCCGGAACTACTCACGGCCAAATGGAGTGTCAGATGTCAAAGCGACAAAGTCCGCAAACCACGGCGGCACACTAGGGGCGGCCGGGAGAAATGTCGTGCCAACATAAGTGGCAGTGCGACCAGAAATCGAGGGTGTACTCACTGAAGATCGGCCGGTGGCTAAGACGTGCTCAGCCGGCCACAAGACGTCGAAATCGGCCGTGGACAGCACCCAACGGCGACGATTTTGGTCAACAAAGGCCCACATAAGGGCAGAGGGCATGGGGCGACTCTCGAGGACATAGGAGAGGTGGAGGAGGACTCTAGTGGTCAACTCCACTCGGTGGCAAAGCCATCCGATGGTCAGGCGGCACAAATACGGCGCCTAAACCCAAAAATGCACGCGTGGCCACATGCACACGGGGCCAAATAGTGCCACTATAGGGGGAGATGGGTCAGACGGTGGCGACCCAAGACCCACAATGGCCAAATGGCCCACGACCCGCCGATGGCAACAACCCGAGACACACCCAAAGCGTCTAATCGGGCGGAGCAAGGCAATAGGGGTGAGGCGGGGTCGAAAATGGTAAACCCCTGCCGACACTGGGTCAAGGTAGGCTGGACGGAGACCTACCGGTGGCCGGACTATGACCGGAATCATACCGGTGTCCAAAAAATCTCACGGACAGTGAGATGAAAATAGTGATAAAAACCCGACCAAAAGATCGGCAGCTCATAGCGGAGCGCAAAAAGTACGGCGGTGGCTCTAGCCAGTGCCTATGGGTTCCTAGCGGCCAACTAAACATAAGTCTAGTTGAGAGCGGCCGCAAACGACGTCAAAATCGTACACCCACAGCTCAAAAACGGGATTGAAGGAGAGAAAAAACCCAAAAAATGTTCCATACCTCGTGGAGGAGCAAAGAGGCCGTGGCGGCGGTCATAGCCGGTGTCTATAGACTCGTGGCGGTGAGGCAAAGCAGATCCTGATAAGAATCGCCAGAATCCAATGACGGAGGAGGGAGAACGGAGCGACCGGAAATGGGCTCGGGTTTCTCCCAAAAGGCACTGGACGTGAAAATCTTACTAGAAGTCGTTTCTGAAATCCAATCCGGATTTCATACTTATATATGTAACTTTTTTTAAATTTTTTACATCCACGTCCCTAATACGCGTTCACTTACCGTTCATACGTCGTACCTCTAAAACTTGCGCCGTAAGCGCGTGGTGAGGCCTGCGGCCTACGACTAAGCCCCACACCCGACTCTACGGGTATAAATATAGGGGAAAAATATAAATACGAATACGCCAAAGCGTAACATTTTTTCGCTGAAAATGACCAAAAAAATAGCAGAAAAATCACAGAAAATCGTAGAAAATTTAGGGACATTACATGTTCGGGCCTTTGAAAACTACAAGGGCTAACACTGAAAATCACTAGGATTAGGGGTCAAGGTCAGTTGGAAGTATGAAAGATTGTATCTGTATCAATAACTACATTAATTGATGATTACCAATTCATATATGCATCAATGAAACATTGCATACACATTGAGATTGGCTTGTGAAACCTCTTCCACATATTAAAAACCATTAAAATATCATAAAACACTTCTATAAAGTTTATAATCCCTCCGTCTAATATTAATAGAAATATTGAGAAAAATAATAGCTTTTTAAATAGGGTACCCCTCGTATAAGAGAAGGGAAAATAAGTTTTATTATGATACTCATTTTTAAGTACCCAATCACTTAATTGAATAAAATGGAGCTATTTTGCCAAATTGAACTATTAATGTAGGACAAGGTAAAATATATTATAAGAATATAGATCTATAATATTTAACATATAAATTCTACGTATTAGATGATAATAATAATAATAATAATAATAATAATAATAATAATAATAATAATAATAATAATAATAATAATAAAGTATTTAATAAGTCAAAATTGCTCTTTGGAATGAACCCCACGAATTGAAAGTTTTTTTAATAATTTATTTCTAAAAGCTTGAGCTGTGAGGTAAAATGCCTAACAGTAGAAACATAAATATTAATTTCCTTTCTTTATTTATACAAGGGATAATTTCTGTGAAGTCAAACTTGATTTGGTTATATCGCTGGAGATGGTACAGGAAAGAGACCTTTCTTGAACAATGAACATACATGAACGATGCCGCTTCTGACACATTATTGTGCACAAATGATGTATATAGAGCAGAGAACATATTCAGCAGGTGTAGATTGTGGGTACAAGAAGAAGAGGAGATTTCTTGTGCATAGTAAGACCACTGGCTTCAGTCATGTCCAAAACTTGTTCATCTAATTCAGCCGGCACATCCCAATCAAATGAGTAGAGAAGATTTGCAAGAGTGAGCTCCACAATAGTAACCCCAATAAGCATTCCTGGGCAACTTCTCCGACCTGACCCAAATGGTATGAACTCGAAATGGTGCCCCTTGTAATCAATAGAGCTGTTGATGAACCTCTCTGGAAGGAACTCCTCTGCATTTTCCCAGACTTGCGGGTCTCGGCCAATGGCATATGCATTGACCACGACACTGGTGTTCGCTGGAATTTCATATCCGCCAAGATTGCATTGGTTTGTAGTTTTATGGGGGAGCAAGGGACCTGGTGGGTGCAGCCTCAGTGCTTCCTTCATTATTAGACTAAGATAGTGCAGCTCCTTAACGTCACTCTCCTCCACCGTTCCTTTCTTCCCAACAACCCTTCTTACTTCTTTTTGTGCTTTTCTCCTTATCTCTTTATTTCTCATAAGTTCTGTCATTACCCACACTATCAAAGCTGAACTTGAGTCCGTCCCACCAATAAAAATGTCCTGCAATAGGATAATATTGAGAAGAACTTTATCAATAAATTATTGGAAGGGGAGACAGAGGACAAGAAAACCATATATATATAATGTTGAAGAGCATGTGATTACCATGATAAGGCCCTTGATGTTTTCCCTTGAGAGTTTGAACTCCTTCTGCACTCTAAGCAACACATCAACAAAGTCTTCTTCCTATGCTCTGTTGCTTTTGGCTAATAGATGCTCCTCAATGACAGACTCATAAAACCTATCAGATTCTGTAAAACAATTCTCAAGCCTCTTGGACATCCCTGTGAGGGAATCCACCCACCCCAAGATGGGGAAATAATCAGCCACAAAGACACCGGCAAACATGGCCTGAGCTTCCTTGATCAGCCCTTGCAGCTCGTCTCCTACATTCTTCTTACCAAGAGCAATCCTACAAGTAACATTAATGGTGAGAAAGTGTCATATCACTGAGATTCACTGCTTCTCCCTTCTTTGCAGAACTTTCTATTGACTCCATCATCTTGGCCAGCTCTTCCTCTCGGGTTGGCCTGAATGCCTGCATCTTCTTGGCTGTAAACAGCTCAAGTGTGCAGATCTTCCTCGTGTGTCTCCAGTATTCTCCGTATGGTGCAAAGATCGTGTCCTGGAAGTTGTATGTCAGCTTCCAATGGGACGATAGATCTGGTCTGCTGGCTGTCTCAATGTCCTTGGTCCTGAGGACTTCTTCGGCATATTTGGCATCTGAAACAATGATATGTGGGGTGCAGCCCATCTTGAGGAGCATGAGGGGGCCATGCTTTCCGGCAAGCTTCATCATGGAGGCATGGGGTGGATCTGAGAGCTGGAGAAGATTGCCAATGATGGGAAGCCTTTTGGGTCCTGGGGGAAGTCTCTGGCTTCTTGCTGGCTTCTTTCTCTGATTCAAAAGCAGAACGCCAATGAGAAAAAGGATTGGAAGAAGAGAACACCAGGAGATGGAAAGGGTAAGAGCCATTTGGGTAAATTGGACTGTACTTGTTCTGGTTCCAAACAAACTGATAGGTACCCTTTATATAGGGAAAATGGAAAGCACATTTAGAAGTTTAGACGAAGTTGCCCTTCGCGTGGTAAATAAAATAATTTGACAATACTTCATTTTCTTCATATTTATAACGTGCTCTTGAGTTCAATATTCACATAATTTTTTGTTTTTTTATTATGAGCTGAAACATCGTGTGAAACAGTACTTTTGTATTAAACAATAGTTTTGTACTATTTAAAAAAAAACGCAGCTATCTACACCCCTAAATATCCCTCAGTACCCCATTGCTCTTTTACCCCGTTCTAATGTAAAACAATTTCTCAACGTACCCTAAATTAAAAGTTTAATTTAATTTTACTTTATTACCCAAAGTTTATACCTCCGCCTAAAACTCCTTCCCCATCGCTGTCGCTGGCTAGGAAAGTTTATACCTCTGACTTAAACTCCTTCCCCATCGCTGTCGCCGGCTAGGAAAGTTTATACCTCCGCCTAAAACTCCTTCCCCATCGCTGTCGCTGGCTAGGAAAGTATAGGTCTGCATCATCATTGCAAAGATCTGCTGGAGGGACCAAAGAGCTCCAGGACGACGGAAGAGCTTTATCAGTCAATCCATTTCTCAACTCGATTTGGTCGGATTAATGCTGATCCGACTCTCTCTTGCTGTCTCTGTTTCTCGCCGGTCCTCGTGGATCCTCTTCCCCATCATTACCACTCCCCCTCTAAACTTCCCTATATCCGTTATCGAGAAAAACATTTTTCTTTCACCCCCAACAGCCTCAAACCTGCCGTCACCATTCAATGATGGTTGCTGCTTCTCTCCCTCCCTCCTTCTAACGATGTTGCTTAAGAGGCCCCATCCCTTCCTCCTCTGTTTTGTATGTTTGTGTCCATCTTTCTCTTTCGCCTTCCTCCACCACACCCACAAGTAAGTCATGTGGACCTGCTTCAGCATGTGTAGGCCTTCTCGTGTGCAAGAGCCTACTGAACCCATCCAAGACAAGTTTCTAATTGTCTCCTAGAGTTCTTCCTCTAATCATCTTCCCAAAAAGTGTTTTGCTTCTTCACCCATCAAGCCACCTCCCTCTCATGACATATACCAACAGATCTCTTTGACTCTAATCAAACATTACAATCATTTGTATGACAAAATAAGCAAACTTAGAACATGACGATACAAAAAATAAGAGAAAGAGATTCTATCAACTTCACCACAAAAGGATAAATAAGATTTGAATTTTAAAATCATGTCAATGTTACCTAACACAACAACTAACTTGGATTTAGAAGAGAGACAGTGAGGATACACTACCAAAGGGAGATCATTCTCAAAATATAAAGTTTCATGTGGAAACCAATCAAAATATTCTCCCACTCATCGTTATAGTATAACGACTCCAGGGCACACCCCTAATCTGGACTAGCACGGGGGAGGGGAGAGATGCTCGTTTGTTGTTGTCCTCCCTATTTTTACAGCCGCCGACGTGAACTGTATCGGAGGGAATCTATCCGGCTATGTTGTATGACATGCATGGGGAGCGACATGAAAGGTCTTACACATGGGGTAATAAGAAGGGATATTTCACCGGGGCTGATGGGGTATAGGAGAAAGAGAAAATATTCTTGATTTTCTTCTCTAATGGGGTACTGAGGGGAATCCCGGGGTGCATATAGACCCGTTCTTTAAAAAATACGTTTGTATTAGTTTAGTCTGTACCGACCCAATACCACGAGAAAGCAGGTCTTGCTTCTGACATGTCATATCTATTACTCACATGTGCTGACTACCTCACGTTGTTTCCTCCAATAAGTAGCCTACAAACATACAAGTTTGTATTCCTCTATGGAAACATGATTCTAAATAGTCGATTGTGATAAATATACAAATCACAATTTGATAAAAGGTTTTGCCTTGATATTTAATACAAACTATTTAGATTTAAAGTAGACGGAGAAATGAGACCAGAAGAATGAAATATGCAACAGTTTGTGAATGATCGATTGGGCCATAGGAGGGATTGATCATGTTAGTCTGCGTCACAGAGTACAGTACCTCGAGCGATTGATTGGTCATTGAACAGTAACTTGATAGATCGATCGGATACTTCAATGGATCAATCGCTTGCCATATTGTCAAGTTCCAAACTTATATCGACAATGAGTCAGGTGATCGATTGACCCTTGGATTTGTTCAAACAGTGACACGGTTGATTGATCGCATAGTTCTAGTACAAGCTTGGATTTTGATTTTGATTTGAAGTCTTGTTCTGGGTAACTTTAATTATTTTGAGTCTTTTTCATTAGTGGGAGTCTTAATCCAGTGTTCTTTTATTTATTTAGGGCATTTTGAAGTCTATTTTTTTTAATTTTGATCGTCCATTCCTTATTTAGTCATAGTTTGGACTCCTTGATTTATAGTTTATGCCATTATGACTTGTATAAAAGTTTGGTTTTTTCATGGATGACATTTTTATGTAATTTTTTTTAAATATTGTTGAAGCAAAAGAAGGTTTCTTTCTCAATTATTTTCTTCTATATTTTGTGACTTTATAACTTGTGTAATTTATGAGAGAGGAAGGTTGTGCACGCATGTAGTTGGATTTGTCTAACAAAGTGATTTTGATTGATACAACCCTACATTAATTAGTTGGTGGCCTAAGTAGGTCCAACAAGCCGCCCAGTTGCCATGGAGAACGTGTTGCAGGAATTGATGATATTTAAGATTGCAATGAAGTAGCATGGTTGTTATGACAGATTGAGCCGCTAACGCTGATGTAGCAAGGTTGTTATGGCTTTCATTGCTTGCTGAAACACCAACTTGGGTCAGCCCAATGACCAAGTTGAAGATAAAGAGTCGGGGTTGATGTCAAAGGTGATAACCCATTCACCAACCCTGTCTTGAGTGGTGATGAGTAGGTAGGTCAGCATCCTCATTAAGAGGTTGTTCCACATGGGCGATTCCCGCCATGGGCATAAGGAAACAAGAGGCTTATGCTCTCCGAAGATGAGATGAGATGGTGAATAGGCATTGGGAGGCAAGTTTGAACATTCACATCCTTGAATTTCATGAGGAGATGTAGCCCAAGGAGTTCTTAGATTGGGATGTCAATGTAGAGGACATTATCAATTGTAAGGAGGTTTTGGAGGATAAACGTGCTCCCTTGGTGCTGACTCGCTTTCAAGATTGAGCAGCCACACGGTGACAAAAAATTAAATCCACCCATGCGCGCCAAAGTAAATTGAAGATTGTTGAATATGGTGTAACATTGATGATTTAAGAACAAAATATGGTGTACTGTTGATGCTATGAATGCAAGGATACATTAAACCTATCACTGGGATTTTTTAAAAATTTTAAATCGGCTCGTAGTCTCTAAATTGGAGCCCCCAAGTATGGTCATTAATCATTATTATATAATTCAACTCACAACGATAAATTGGTCATTTTAAAGCATAAATTTTCCCCTAGTTTAAAACCCAGTCAAGGTAATCTACATGACCTCACGATCATTCATAATTTTTTTTGAATTTTTCTGACTACTTTAACTCACTGAACCGGACCCCGTTCAGAGAATGTTTCATTTTTTTAAACCGGACTGAATCAGGTTGGGCAACCCAATCAGCATCGCGGATCATCTTCGGTCTTCCTCGTGGCCGGCCAGAGGCCGCCTAGCATCTGGTGGCACCACCCATACCACGGCGGAGGGGGCCAGCCCAAGACATCCGGACCGCCAGCACACAGTGGAACTGACGGCATTGGTCCCGCCGCAGTCCGGTGGCCAAAAGGACCCTTTTGTTCTCTTTTTTTTTTCAACCGGTAGTAGGCCTGCCGAACTCCGACGGTGGCCGCTACAGGGCAATGTTCTAGCCCATTCATATCACCCTCTAGTGGTGATTCCGATGGGGCTTGCCTCATCTCCGTCCGATGGCTGGCCACCCTCCTTCGACGGCCACAATCGGTTGCGTCAATTATTTTTGAAGCAAAGGCCTGCACAACGGCGGCAGGACCTGCCATCGGCATGCCATCCTCAGTCGATTTCATCCGACAACAAGGTTTCTGGCCAGAAGATTACCGGCCAACCAATAACTTTTTTTAAAAAAAACTTATTTTAGAATCACTATTCATTAGAATTAGGAAACCGTGACTGCAGAACACTCTTCAACGTAATTACATGAATAGTGATTACACAAATCACTATTCTTATAAATTACACAACATTTGCAGAAATTATATCAAATTACTCAATAACATATTCACTAATCTCGATTCGAAGACAAAGACAACTATCTTACCTTAATTGCTAGTTTGTTGTCATCCACCATCGTCGAAGCCTCATCGGAGATTCGTCATCCACCACCTTTTCTCCTCCCTTAAGGGCAAAAAAACTCTCCCCTTTCACCACCTCCAAGCCCCTCTAATTGTGCCCTACGCATCCTTTTTATAAGCATAGGGATTAGGGTTCCTAATCCCTTTAGAAGTTGGGTCAAACCCCTCGCTTAGGCAACCTAGCTAATTGGGCCTCTAAAAATTAATTTTGTCACATTAATTAATCGATCCCGCAAAATGAGTTAAACGGCCCAAATGCATGTCTAACTCAAGTAAATGGGTCATATACGATATGTTCAACTTCGAACAATCGTATCTCCCTCAACTAAACTTTGATTCGTACGTTCTTTATGTAGTTTTGAAGCTCTTTCTGTCTACTTTCTAACCACTAAGTTTTAGCCACAAATTTTATATATTGAATGAGTTATTCTGACAATAAAGTCAAGAGGTCAAATACCTTAATTTCTACGTATTTAATTTTTTAAAAATATAAAAAAATCTAAGATATTACAAAAGTTGTGTGCGCATGTAACAGGATTTGCCCAAACATCGTTCATCCTATTATTCCCAACCCTGCATTAGTATGTCTTAATCAATATGTTTTACTTGGGTGGAGTCTTATCTTCAACTATCTGTCGTACACTATTGCCATAGGATTCTAAAAAATGAGAGGGAGATTTGGGTTTTCCGCCCCTACATTTATCCTCAACCTAAATAACAATTTATTACTTAAATACTTATTCTGCAAGTGGGATCCGCCCCTGTTAATTTTTAACTAGATTATAGTTTAAATATATTTTATCTAATTACATGTGAGGAAGAGGTAATATAAAAATGAAAAGTAACTAATGGGTGCATTGGGCTATAGGAGAAGTGATAGCAGTTGTATCAATTTAAAAATGATGTAGGCCCTGAGAGCCTACAAGCCAAGCCGAAATCGACTCACGAGAACTCACGAGAAACTTGGAGCTAGGCACGGAGATTACGTATATGATTTTAGTTTTACAGGGAAGTATCGGGAAGGTTGAAGATTATTGGAGCAGCCATTCCATCATGAACTTTTTATTTTATTATATTTTAATACAGTTAAGAAGTTTGTTTTATTAGGACATTGACTAGACAATAGGAGAAGAGTCTTTACCCATGTTTTATTCAGTAATAAAAGAGAGTTCTCTCTTACTTATTTCTCACTCATTGCTTTCTATGTTGGAGGTTGCATAAAAAAATATCTGTAAGAACATAGTTCATAATACTTCTCTCTTTGGGTATGACATGTTGGAGGATTTTATTGCTGCAATCTTCATTGATAAACAAATAAAAATCAAGCTTACATTCTATAGAAATTGATCTGTACCCGAAAAGTGTGCAACTTAATGCACATTATTGTATACAACATCAATATGTATGCATGGCCTTAGGATATTAAAATGTGTAGACCGTGGGTACAAGACGGAGAGGAGACACCTTGTGCATAGTAAGACCACTTGCTTCAGTCATGTCCAAAACTTGTTCCCTCATTCCCGCTGGCACATCCCAATCAAATAAGTAGAGAAGATTCGCAAGAGCGACCTCCACAATAGTAATTCCAATAAGCATGCCTGGGCAACTTCTCCTACCAGACCCAAATGGAATAAATTGGAAATGTTGTCCCTTGTAATCAATAGAGCTGCCCATAAACCTCTCTGGAATGAACTCCTCTGCATTTTCCCATGCTTCTGGGTCTCGGCCAATGGCATATGCACTGACCACAACGCTAGTCTTTTTTGGAATCTCATATCCACCAAGATTACATGGTTTTGTAGTCTCATGGGGAAGCAGGGGACCGGGTGGGTGTAACCTTAGTGCTTCCTTGATTACCATACCGAGATAGTGAAGGTCCTTAACATCAGTCTCCTCCACCCTCCCCTTCTTCCCAACAACCCTTCTAACTTCTTCTTGTGCTTTTCTCATTTGCTCTTTATTCCTCATTAGTTCTGTCATCACCCACACCATCAAAGCTGAACTTGAGTCTGTTCCTCCAATAAAAATATCCTGTAAAAATTTTAAATTTTGATCTTAGTCAATGGATGAGCCAAGGAAGAACTTATTGTTCAACTCTCATCATGACAAATAGAAAGGAAGAGAAGTTATTCTTACTATATAAATCAAAATATACTTCTCACAACCAAACAAAAGAAAATGATTTATACCCTTGATTACATTACCATTAAACTATATAAAAATGGCAATAATTAATGTAATTAGATTAAAATTAAAGTAAGATATTACATATATATGGAGCATATATTACCATAATGACGCCCTTGATATGCTCCCGTGTGAGGTTGAACGCCTTCTGCACTCTGAGCAACACATCAACAAAATCTTCTTCATCGGACGCTTCCTTCTTACTTGCTAAGATATGTTCCTCAATGACAGATTCATAGAATCTATCCGATTCAGTGAAACTCTTTTCAAGCCTCTTAGACATCCCTCTGAGGGCATCAACCCATCCCAACTTTGGGAAAAAATCAGCCACGAAAACTCCTGCAAACATGGCTTGAGCTTTTTTTATGAGATTTTGTAGCTCATTACCAACATTCTTCTTACCAAGAGCAATCCTACAAGTGACATTAATGGTGAGTTGCAGTGTTATGTCACTTAGATTGACGGCTTCTCCTTTATTTGCTGATCTTGCTATTAACTCCATCGTCTTTCCCAGCTCTTCTACTCGGGTTGGACGAAACGCCTTCACCCTCTTGGCTGTGAACAACTCAAGTACACAGATCTTTCTCATTTGTCTCCAGTATTCTCCATACTTTGCAAAGATCATGTCTTGGTAGTTGTACGTGAGCTTGGTATGGGACACTAGATCTGGTCTGCTAGCTGTCTCAATGTCCTTGGTCCTAAGCACCTCTTCAGCATATTTGGCATTTGAGATGACGATATGAGGGGTGCGGCCCATCTGAATGTACATGAGAGGGCCATGCTTCCTGGCAAGCTTCATCATAGAGGCATGGGGTGGATCGGAGAGCTGGTGAAGGTTTCCTATGATGGGAAGCCTTTTGGGTCCCGGGGGAAGCTCAGGACCCTTCACCTTCTTCTTTCTCCGATTCAGCAGTAGAAATGCAATGAACAGAAAGAGAGAAAGAAGAGAAGGCCATGAACCGAGAGGAGAGATCTCCATTGGAGTTATCATCAGTTGTGTACTCGTGTGTTGTGACTCCATGCAGACGAATGCTCCCTTTAAATAGCAAAGGGCCAAGAGCCATGCAAGGAAGGAAGTTCAAAAGAAGTTGGCGACACCTGAAAGTATAAAATAAGTCGGAAATTTCACTATGTTTGTTTGCATCCATGAGTGTACAACTGACATATTTGAAGAGTATCTATAGCTGCAGCTGACATAAGAGAAATGCTCACTTGATAATGTTAAAAAATTTGGCTGAGGTCATAGATTTTGGATACATTACCAACCCTATTGAGCTGACAATTCTTACTTTTGAATATAATAGGACAAATTTTCCACAAATAGAAAAGAATATAAGAAGAGAGAGAGTTTTCTCGTGGAAAATATTAATGTTCCAAATTCTACATCTAAGGAACTTAAATGGGTGTATTATTTTGCGTAAAAATTTAGATGCGTCATCCCATATTGTTAAGGCTCATTGTATGTGGGTTGGATTGATCCGACGATGCACCTAATTTCCGGGGGTGGGTGAATATGAAAAATGCACATATCCCTTAATTTATAGACTCACCTAGGGTCAATAATTCGATGCACAAATAGTTAAATTAGCACGCGTATGGACCGCAGACATCATTTCTATGGTAAAATTATTATTTTTAATGGTAAAGTAGTCATCCCACGCCACTGATAAGTAACGAAAGGGACACGTTGGAAACGAGCCGGACATCATGCCACTGACCACTATCCATTACCCTTTGCCTTAAAATTTAAAATTTTTAAAGAGAAAAACAAAACCATTCTTTAAGTTAATTTTATTCTTCACAAAGACGAAATACTCTTAAGGTAATTTTATCCTTATGGACGAAATCACCTCATTTTGGCTTTTTTTCGACTAAAGTGGGCCGGCTTTAAGTAGATTTCGTCCTTTGTTATAACCAAATTAGCTTAAAGCCAATTTCGTCGAGCACAACGACGAAATTTGCTTAAAAGCCGATTTTATCTTTTAGAATGACGAAATTTGCAAGCTACTTACTCACTCGCTAGTTCCCCTCCGACCGTTCTTCATTTTCCCCCCTCAGTGCCAACAACTGTTTTCGCCGAGCTCCGTCGTCTGCTGAGATCCTTCGTTGAGTTCCGCTGTCGAGCCTCACCCAGATCCACCGTCTACTACAGTTTTAGGGCAGAAGCTCTACTCGCACTTCTCCCCTCCTTGAGTCCCAACCCTAGCCGCTGATTGTAGCCATTGACCAGTGCCAGCGAGTCGAGAAGCCAAGGCCTGTGACGACCATCAATGAAAATGAGATTCGGATCACCACGTAGGGCCTGATTCAGAACTACATCAGCTAGGCCACCAGCATCCTTTAGGTTTTCCCCCTCTCCTCCACACTCTTTTTTTTATTTGTTCTTTTTTTATTTTTGTAATGGTTTCGAAGTTGTTCAGTTTTTTGCTTGAAAAGTTTTTGAATATATATATATATATATATATATATATATATATATATATATATATATATATATATATATATATATATATATATATATATATATATTGGTGGATGTGGATCAATTCAAATTATGTGAAACTGTATTTTTCTGTGTTGTATTTTTTGTGTGTCTTAGGGGTAATTGAATCCTCGCAAGTGCTATTTTTCATTCTGTCGTATTTTGATTATGGGGTTTATGATGTTCTATTGGAATTGTGCTATGGTGTTTGATTTTGTTTTCTTGTATTTTTTTAAGTTCATATGTTAAGGGAGTTCAGCGGTTTGAAAGATAGAAAATGACAAGCTTTTACTTTTCTATGGATGAATTTTAATGCAGATTGCAAGAAGTAGAATCATGACTCTGAAAATTGATAAGAGTCATTTGTTAACTTTAATTTGATCATTAATTGGAGTGCATCATCAAATGGATCAAACCAATTCACTTCGTGAGTGGTCTTTCCTTGTTACTGTTTATCTTGTTAGAATCATCAGAATGTTGAGTAATGGAATGGATCGTGTTCCATGAAATGATAAATTGGAATACTCTGCTTTCTTCTCCTATAGTTTTTGACTTCCCTTGCCAGTTTTGTTAATCGGATTATTAGTCTTCATGTATGATTGTGTTGTAAGTTAATGATAAATTCTAATATGCTTGACAATACAATTAGACTGTGTGACTTTTTGATGCTAAAATGGACTGATTGGTCAAGAAAGTCAAAGGACAAAACTACTCCTCTTAAGAGAAGGATTATACCTTGAATAGTGGTCTCTTGCTCATGATGGTTTTAGAAGAATTGGCATGATGACTATAAATATGCCAAAAAGTTTAGATAGCGTCTTGAAGGGGGCATGAGGATTACCCGTGTAGGTTAGTGTAAGTTATTTTTTATCGGGTAGTAAAATTTTTTGTGAAACGATCTTGCGTTTTGGATGTCATTGTCACCCCATATACTCCCAGAGTGGAAGGGATAATATGGGAACAAACAAAATGAGAGAATATATAGTTCATAGGATAAAATGCACCGATTACGAAGTGATGACCATGCGTGGAAGGAAGCTTGTGGAATGTGGTTCATCAAACTTGTATGTGTAATTACCCTCAAGTCTACTAGTATCCTTGCTCTCATCTTCTTGCCATGTGGGGAAAGCGGCGACAGCCTATACAGATAGGAGTATGCTACACATTGACCGTTTATAAAAATGTGTACTCTACACAATTCTACTCTCCTCGTGGTCGGGAGTTTTGGGAAAAAAATGTTCCTCATGTGTTATAACCTCCAAAAGCAACAAGACAACCCAGTCGCCCATGATTTGTCCGCATTAGGGATACAATAGACCGTGTGTCCATGGAGAGAGATGATAGAGTAGGTTATAAGTGTGGGATGTGCAAATAATCTCGGCATAATAGTAAAAGATGCACTAACGCTCCTGTTGATGGTAAACATATAATTAGACAATGTGACTTTTTGTTTACTCTCCATTTTAGATATGACTATATGTTCCTCAAATTCTTATTTCCTCGGAGATCTTATGGATCATATGGAGCCTTTTTTACGGGCCAAGCCCCATTGATGAGTCAGTACTTGTGTAGTAGAAGTCACATAGGTCGGCTTCTATTTGGCGAGGAGAGGTATTCCAACTGTTCATGCATTTTTTTAATTTTTATGACTATATGATATGTTGTGTTATAATATTATAACTTATTTTAGGACCCCAGGTGCCTTGAGTGCACAGAGCATTTCATATACCTATGACAGTAGCCTATAGATAAGCATATTCTGCCATATATTAAGCGAGCTGGATTTGGATACTTTATCCATTTATAGTACGTTCGACTTGATAGGCCGTTGCTCACATCTCTCATTGAGAGATGGAGGGAGACACAGACGTTTTACTTACCTTATGGGGAGTTATCCATCACACTTATGGATGTGGTAGTTCTTCTTGGACTTCGCATCGATAAACATGCAGTGATAAGTATGACAGTAGGAGGAGATTTAGATTTAGTAGTCGGACTCCTTGACAGAGCACCTCCTTCTTCAGTGATGCGCGGTAGTTGAGTGAGCTTCAAATGACTATTATGTGAGTTTCGTGCTCTCCCAACATATGCCATCGAGAGAGTCATTGAGCAGCATGCACACACATTTTTCTTCATCTACTTGGGGCTACTATATTTGTGGATAACACTAGTAACCATGTTTATGTCACGTACCTATCCCTCCTTGTGGATTTTGACATGGCGGGCACCTACGCATGGGGCAGTGCCACCCTTGCATTTTTATATCGAGACTTAGGGAAAGCTTATCAGGCTATGACCTCGAGGATTGCAGGATGTCTAACCCTTCTTCATGTAAATGAATTTGTTGAAGTTAGTATTTTCTACACATACAGTTACTTTACATTTTTAATAATTCTTTTATGATATTTTGTGACACAGCTATGGTCGTGGGAGCATTTACATGTCAACCGACCAACTATCTAAGTATATATTTTTTACACTTATATTTTTAACATAGTTTTATGTGGACGTGTTGAATTTGTGTTAAATTTGACTCCTTAAGGTGGAATCTTTGGAGGAGAAAAACTGAAAATCCACAAGGAGTCCTGCGTTTATATAGAGCAAAGTTAGACCACCAACGCCCTTATCAAATAATTACATTTGATTATCATATTTAATATAATGAATATAAGCTATGTAAGGTTATTAAAAACTAATTATGCTTATAAATTGTAGAGGTCATTTGGCATTCATACTCGTTTGAAGTGTTGGTTGTGTTACTTCCTCTTTGTACAGAGGGAAGAGATGTACGTGTGTGGCTATCTCGAACGCTGCTCATATGTTTTGAGATTGTAGTGTTGCATGTGCGTGATCGTGTGGTGCTCAAATTTAACTTTCAGCAAGATATCCCACCTTGTACGATAGAGTTTATCCATCAGATCACTAGACAAGGCCACCACATTACCGACTAGGCTTCACATCATGCAGCAATATCACTCGATAGGAGAATAGGAGAGCCACTATTATCCGAGGCAAGATGGCTAAAACATCACGTGATGTTTGTAGCCCATATATGTAGTGGTATTTGCCTATTACACGAAGATATATTCTACCACGTGATGATTCAGAGGAGATGACCTATCAGCCTAGGGGCACACATGAGGCAGCTTTGGTAAGTATATCTTAGTTAAATATATCATATTATTTTTTTATTTTTTGTTTATTATTTATATGGCTTTTATTTTAATTTTTTATAGTTTGGTTTAGGGTGACAAACATATACGCATTTGACTAATGCAATTAACACCTATACTTCAGGTGAGGTCTTATTAGTATCATGTCAGTCGATCATCAGGCACCATGAGGATGTCCTTCATAGCTTGTCACTACTTCAATTGGTTATTACAGACATTCAAGGACATTATCCCACTGACATGGCAGAGACACTGCTGAGACATGCTCCATTCACGGATATTCTATCTTCATCTTCAGCACTTGGCTCTCCTCCTTTATTTTCATGAGCTTTAGCTTTGCATGATCGTCCACGTTCATCATCTCCGGTTGATATGGATCTAGCCCATCCCCAACCAGTTGATATATCGATTGATCTGATAGTATATACAAGACGACAGTGGATAGTTCGTGCAAATCCTATCCTATTATCTTTAGAGGCATGTTTGGGTGAGTCATCTATTACTTATGCAGATCAGGATGATCAGGAAGATCAAGAGGAGCCAATAGAGCACTGTTGAGGTTGAGGTCGTAGGGGTAGGAGAGGTAGAGCTACTTAGAGTTGTTATATGCTTTGTAAACCAAACATTTTGAGAACATTGTATCTAATTTATATATTTTATGGACTTTCTAATCACTCAATGTGTAGATATTTATGTGATTTATATGTTGGTTGTGTGGATATTATTGTGTTATATATGATGTTATACAGGGGTAGGGGTTGCTTCCGGGTTTAATGAATCTTAAAAAAAAATTTAATTCCATTTTGTCATTCACAAGGACGAAATCCACTTAAATCCAGCCCACTATAGTCGAAAAGCCAAAAAAAAACTCAAGTTAGGTGATTTTGTCCTTCACAAGGAAGTCGTCCTTGTGAAGGACGAAACCCACTTAAAAAATGATTTCATCCTTCTCAGGGACAAAATCCAATTTTTTTAAAAAAAGCCATGTAGGTGTTAGCACTTGGCTGGCGCCTACATGGCCAAAATGAACACTATTTTGGTAAATTATTTCTCTCTCTCCGCTATTTGGGTAAATATTTTTTTAATATTATTTATATAATTTTCCCTTCTATTTTACATGCACAATTTTATACCAAGCATACTAATGTAGTTATTTCTTTTTGTTCATTTGCCATTTGATATTAAATGCAAAAACTAGTATAGAATAAGTAACACGTCATTTTGTTTTTACAATATCATGCAATTTGCTTTGCTTATGCCACATCCATGCTTCTTATGTTATTATACAAATATATATAATTAAGGACCAAAAAAATCTAAATCACACACCCAAATAATATAAAAAACTAAAAAAGAAAGTATGGAGCATCCATGTGTGATTGAAGTCTTCTATTTGATGTTTCAGATCATTGTCTCTTGTTTATAGGCAATTGATTGGGTTAGTGATCGATTAGTCCTTTAAAGTGATTGTTCGGCACTCAAAACGGCTTAGTGTAAAATGAAGTCTAGAGTTGGCAATCGATTGACCGTGTCAGGCGATAGATCATTCCTTCAACGATACAGTTTCGAATTTATAGTTTGAATAAGGATTTTTATTCCAATTAGGTTTCTTTCAAGTCTTTTGCTTTCTTATGAGCCTTTTGTTCATATTCCTTTGATTATTTATGGATTTTATCATTACTTTTCTTTAATTTTGGTTGGTTGGTCATAATGTAGTTAGAGATTGGATTCTTGTTTACAATTATGCCACTAGGAGTTGTATAAAAGCATGACTCTTACATGGAGGCCATAGTTCTGTGTTTTTCATATTATTTTGAAGAAGAAGAGATTACTTCTTTCTCCTTTATTTTTCCTCTATTTTTTTTGAATTTATCATTGAAATTCGCAAGAGTAAGTAGAGCATGCATATCAAGTGTGTTTTGAAGTGAGTTTGAGTCCTGCCTCGATAGAAATTTTCTTTCTTGGAGCAATATATTGTAGAATAATGTCAAATAAAATAGTTAAGAGTACAATTTGTACCAAATAACTAGCGTAACTCAATGGGTGAAGCCCATTCATAGGGTGGGAGTTCAAATCTCGCCTTTGACATACAAATTTTGTTTCACGTTCTCTAGAGATGCCATCAAAATGGAAAGGCTCAGGTCAACAAGTCAGTAGTTCAATTGGCCAGGTCATGTGGACCCGTTAACCCAGATTAACCAGCCTGGTTTATCAACCAGGTCAACCTAGTATGATCTGCCTATCTGGTATGGGTTTTGAAACAATGGTAACCGGATTTGTTGAATGACATTCATCCCATCAGTCTAGACCTGCATCAGTTGGTGGCCCTACCCAGGTCCAACATTGTAATGTCCGTAAATTCTCAGTATAATTTATGCCTCTATTAAATCTAACTTTTAAATTTTTAATCATTTTAAATTATTTAGAGGTATTTATTTGGTGAGATTTAAAAAGGACATGTTAGAGCTATGAAAAACAAGCATAATGAGCCTTGAACTGCACAAATATGACTTATACATGTGACCCACTTGAAAAGAGTGAGATGTTGTACCTTGAGGGGTCTAGATTATAAGGCTCGTCGATACGAGCTTAACTTTATGAAGAACACATGAATATGAGTTCGGGTAGAAGATACATGCTTTTAAAGTTAGAAAAAAAAAATTTAAAAGGAAAAATTGCGCTACACACGATGAACGCACATAACGCACAAACACCACAGATGCCACACAAACTCAAATGGCAGCATCGCTAATTTTGGTGGCGTGGCGCCACCATTTGAGTTATATAAAGGTCTCCGAGGGGTTTTACTTTTAGACTTCATTTTCTCTGTTTCTAGTCATTCTTAGTCTAATTTAGACCGTTCAAAAAAGGCATTCTAAATTAAATCAAGCATGTTCTATATAATGGAAGGGTCTATTCTTTGAGTTGCACACTCTAGAGGAGGGAAATAGCTCAAAGAAAGAAGAGGCTCTATCTATCACCTACGAGCGTAGAAAGTGAGAAGCGTCTATAGGTAAAGGGAGGTTTTGTTCGCTGCCTATGGGCATACAAAGTGAGAAGTATCTTCGAGTAATGGGAGGTTCTGTCCGACACCTTAAAGTGTGCAAAGTGATGAACCTAGGGAAAGGGGAGTGTCTATCTGTAACCTTCACACGCAATGAAAGAAACATTATGGAGCAAGAGGAAAATCTGTCAGCCGACTCCAAACTTTAAGGAGAGGATGCCTTGATGGAAGGAGAAACTCTAAATGGCACTACTTCCGAGGAACTTTAAGGGAGTAAGCATTTCTAAACTTCTAATTTAATATATAATTATATGAGTGCATGAGCATCTTAAGTTGTTGGCTTAAGATGCTAAATAATATATATGCTATGATGTCTTATGATCTATTTTACTCTGATTCTATCTGCCCTGAAATGCTCTATTTTGATCCGATATGATCTGATGTGCTCTGATAAACTCCTATCTAATCTAATATGATCTAATATAGTCAGAAGAGATATGATGTGATGTGATATGCTCAAATGTTCTTTGCTTCACTATGTGATATAGTAAGAACTGTTTGATTCAGATGATTTATGAGATTTTTGTCTAACTCCGAATGTTTTATCATATTATAAGTATTATGACTTAAATAATTTTGTACTGCCTAATACATATATTAACAATTAGGTAGAACTACGTTTGGATTTGATCATATTGGAATAACATTTGAAATATTATCTAATACATATGTAGGCAACCAACGGTACAACAACGTTAGCCCGATCCAAATTAATTATAAATATATATTTTATTCTAGTCTACGTGCAGAGAAGCTTTGAAGCTCCGTGGTACATAGAAGAGCATTATAGCACTCGTACATAGATGATGTTTCCCTTTTTAATGAAGAAAAAATTTAATTCAAGATTTTTTTGACCCTGAGTCAAGCCTAGTCGTTACAAATGCTATTAGAGCATTTGTCTGTCCGTGAGAGTGCAACATTTTATTAAAGATATTTATTTAATATGAATTCCAATTTTGAATATAAAATAATATAAAAATTTTGTTTTGAATATGCTTTTCTAAAGTTGTTTTTCAACAAATATGTTTTGAAAAATGGTAGAATTACCAAAGAAAAACGACAAAAATACATATAGTATGGAATATGAGGTGTTAGAGGATAGCTTTAACGTTGATTTCGCTAGTGTATTGAAATAAATTTTAAGTCGAGTTTAATATGGAATGTTTGTTTTAAATTAAAGTTTTTCGATGTTTTGCATGACATTTTTCTTTATTCATAACAAGTATAATAACAATTAATAACTTAAATAATTATTTTGCAAGAGGGATTCGCCCCTGTTAATTTTTAACTGGATTATAGTTTAAATATATTTTATCTAATTACATGTGAGGAAGAGGTAATATAAAAAGGAAAAGTAATTAACGAGTGCATGGGCTATAGGAGAAATGATAGCAGTGAAATCAATTTAAAAATGATGTAGGCCCTAAGAGCCTACAAGCCTAGCCCAAATCGATTCATGGAGACAACACGCTGAGCAACTTGGAGATTACGTATATGATTTTAGTTTTATAAGGATTGGAGGCCAAAGTGGGAAGTATAGGGAAGATAGAAGATTATTGGAGCAACCATTCCATCACGAACATTTTATTTTATTATCTTTTAATAAAATAAAAGATCCCCAAAGCACCGGACATGAAAATGGGTTCAAGTCTGTCGTTGTTCCAACGCTACAAGAATCTATATGCCACAACAAAAAAGGAAAATAAAAAAAACGCTACATTAATTTCACATGAGTTGATCACACAAAACAGGAAAAGAAATCTGATGGATCTTATTAGACATCAGGGGCAGAATCTGAACAAACATTTATACAAAATTGAGGTCACTATTGCAGCAAAGGTTAGACATCTGCCAAACAAAGTTTTAGAAAATGTATAAACAAGTTACATTCCCTGTTTAATAACAGGATAGGGAATTCTTTGAATTCTATTTTACATGTACAGATTTTCTACCAAGCATACTAATGTAGTAAATTCTTTTTTTTTTTCATTTGTCATTTGATAATAAATGCAAAAACTAGTGAAGAATAAACAACATGTCATTTTGTTTTGTCAATATCATGCAATTTTCTTCGCTTATGTCACTTCCTTACTTGTTATGCTGTTATACGAAAATAAGTAATTAAGGACAAAAAAAATCTAAATCACACACCCAAATAATATAAAAAACTAAGAAAGAAAGTATGGAGCATCTACGCGTGATTATGGTCTTCTTCCATATGTTTCAGATCATTGTCCGTTGTTTGTATTCAGCGTCCCTTTCGATTCTTTTACTCTTGGGTACATGAGGACGGTTTTAGACAAGTGGTAGCAAAATTGTAGTCTACCAATTTTCATGGCAATCCTCTCTAAATTCTCACTCAAAACAAAGTCATCAAGGCGGCTATTACAATTTGGAATAAAAACAACTTTGGCCACATTGACAGTAGAATTTCGGGTTAATTTTCAGTCAATTCAAGCTCAATTGCAAGTGGATTCTCTTAATGATTTTATTATTCATGAGACTGAATCCTTAGGTTTGGTGGATTATAATAAGGCCCTGTCTATGGAGGAATCATTTTTGTAAGCAAAAATCTAGAGTCTAAGTGGTTGGTGGAAGGGAACTGCTGTACTAGTTTTTCCATGGCTTCCGGGAATTGTGAATTTAATTTTATTAATAGTATTGTTCCAAATAATGTGTAGGAGTTCATTACAACAAAAATGACTATTAGGCGACTCTTTTATTAGCGATGCAATCCTAAGCGTCGCTTAAAACTAGTATTTGCGATGCCTAATAAAGCGTCGCAAAATTTATTTCTATTAGCGACGGTTTCTTCAAAGTATCGCTAATAGTTTAACTAGTAGCGACATTTTTAGAAATGCGTATCTAAAGCTAATACTAATTGCGATGCTTTTAAACAAACACCGCTAATAGTTATAAATTTAAAAAAAATAGCAAATATAGAACTATTTGTGCCACTTTTATCAAAACGTCACAAATAGTATCAATAATATTGATGCTTTTATCAAAGCGTCCCTATTACTTGTACCCGTCACAGATAAAATAAAGTAATTTTATTAAATTAAATTAAATTAAATTAAGATTATTAGCAACATTTTTTTAAAATATCATTAATATTATTGAAAAAAATGTCGCTAATAGTTTTATTATTTTATTTTATTAAATATTTATTATTAAAATATATAATAGATAAATATTTAAAAATAACTTTATAAATATAATATATTTTATTTAATATTTATTATTTTAATATATAATAAATAAATAAAATTCCCTTACTAATTTATCCCCATTCCTCCTCAGAGCTAGAGCTCACGTTTATGCGCGCACGTAAGAGAGAGAGGAGTGAAGAGAGAAGAGAGAGATCATGAGAAGAGGGTGAGGGAGAGAGAGTGAGTGAAGAGAGAGAGATAGAGAGAGGAGAGGGAGTACTAAAGAGATAGAAAGACGAGAAAGTGACTGAAGAGAGGGATCTAGAGAAGAGAGAGTAACAGTAAATAGAGAGAGAGATCTAGAGAAGAGAGTGATGGTAAATAGAGAGAGAGATCTAGAGAAGAGAGTGATAGTAGATAGAGAGAGAGACAAGAGGAGAGTGAGACAAGAGGAGAGAGAGAGAGAGAAATAGGGTAGAGAGAGGAAAGAGAGAAATATTGTAGAGAGAGAGAGAAATAGGGTAGAAAGAAAAGAGAATAATAGGGTAGAGAGAGGAGAGAGGAGAGAGAAATAGGGTAGAGAGAGATAGGAGAGAGAAAAGAGAGGATGAGAGAGGAGAGGAGAGATAAAGGGGGAGAAATTAATTTAGATTTTTTAAAGAATTTTTTATTATATATTATATTTTATAATTAATAAAAGATTTAAAATAAAATATAGTATTAATGCTTACGAAATTGCATCGCTAGTACCCTAAGTACTAGCGACGCACATGCATATAGGTAGGATTCACGGGCGTGAAGCTTTGCCTAGCGTTCGCACACGTGATGTCCTGGCTACGCCGCGCAACTAGCAGCCACTCTCTTCCCTTCCCACTCGTAGGCACAAGGGAAACACAAGTAAAACAGCAACACAACAACACAAGTCCGACCTGGTGCAAGGGTCTCCACCCAAGCTATATTTATGTCTACTAAAATACAAAGTAGGGAGAGGGTAAGGGCTGATCCACTAGGTTGAGAGCTCTCCTCTCAACTCCCTGGTTCGCTGTGCAGGAACAAATTCAGTTCTTAATCAGCCATGGCCGCCCTGCTCTTCCCTTTATAAAGACTCATCCTGAAGCTGGCCGTCCTAGTGCCACTATAAGTACAAAACCCACCCAATACAAGAGTCATCACCCTGACCAACTCTCAACCCATAAGCACTCTGCCCCTACCATAGATTAGGAAATCTACAAGAGTCCATCTTCTGCTAGAAGTCCATCATCATGCTACCTCCAAGAGTCAGCCCATCCAAAGAAACCAGCCACTCTGACTCCCATCTGCCCTAAGAGTGTGACCAGCCTACTGGTGTGAGTCCTGTTCGTCTAGGAACCTGCTGCTCGGACTCCTACTCAAACTAGGAGTGCAGCGAACCAGCATAGGCGAATCCCGTCATCCTTAGGAGTCCTTCCCTAAGTCCAAGTAGCACCCAGCTTCGCTGAAAAAGTCCCACCCGTGCAAGGACTCCTACTCAGCTTGCTTCGCAAGGCGAGTAGCTCGTCCGGAACACCTCCCGCGTTGTCCCAGCATCCGTCTGTGCCCAAGAGGCTACCTAGGTTGTCCGTCACCCAAGCGAAACTTGGCTGTCTGCTGCCAAGTAAGGGGGTAGCCGCCCAAGTTAAGGGGCTAACAATAGGGTACTAGCGACACATTTTTCTATGCGTTGCTAATACATTTTATTTAAATTTTTTGATTGATTTTAAAATATAATACATAATAAAAGAGAGAGGAGAGAGAGATAGGGAGGGAGAGAGAGGAGATAGAAAGAAAGAAGAGATAGGAGATAGAGAGAAGAGAGGATGAGAGAGGAGACATAGAGGGGGAGAAATTAATTTAGAATTTTTTGGATTTTTTATTAGATTATTATATTTTCAAATTAATAAAAAAATTAAATTAAAATATTCACTAGTGACGCTTAGAAAATTGCATTGCTAGTACCCTAGGTAGTAGAGACGCATTGTTATGTGTCGCTAATGAATATTTTATTTTAATTTTTATGTTAATTTTAAAATATAATATATAATAAAAGAGAGAGGGTAGAGAGACTAAAGAGAGAGAGGAGAGAGAAAGGAGAGAGAGGGTAGAGAGAAGAGAAAGAAAGAGTGAGAGGTTAGAGAGCGATAGGGAGGGAGAGAGAGTAGAGAGAGAGAGAGAGAGAGAGAAGAGAGATAGAGTTAAGAGAGAGAGGAGAGGAGCAGCAGAGAGGGAGAGGAGAGGAGCGGGAGATGATGAGAGAGGAGAGAGAAGAGAGGAGAACGAGGAGAGAGAGAGAAAGAAGAGAGAGATTTTAAAAACTAAGCCTATTTGCTATGCTCTTTACTGAGCATTGCAAATAGTAACGATTATTAATTAAAAAATAGTTTTAAACTATGTGCGACGCTTACATGAAGTGTTGCAAATGGATAAAACAGTAGTCATGCTAAATCATGAGTGTCACTATTGTTTATACTATTTGCGACACTGCTTTTGAGTGTCACCAATAGTATAAAACTGTTTTTTTATAAAAGTACATTGCAAATAGTTATAATAGATGTGACACTTGAGACGCATTTATTAGTGACGCAAAACAAAGCGTCACTAAAAATAACTACTTGCGGCGCATACCAAATCATCGCAAAAAAATGAACTATTAGCGAAGCATAATAATATCCATAGCTAATAGTCATCTTTTAGCGGCGCTTAACTTAAAGCGTCGCTAATACTAACTATATTAATGATGCTTTCCAATAAAAATCGCTAATTAGTTACGTTATTAGCGACACTTTCAATAAGCGTCGCTAAAAGATTTTTTTTTAAAAAAAATCATAACTATTAGTGACACTTTTTATTAAGCATCGCGAATAGTTTCAACAATAGCGAAGCTTATTAGAAAGTGCTTGTTAGAAAGCGTCGCTAATAGTTATGCTATTAGCAACGCTTAATACAAGTGTCACTAATAGTAATGAATTTAAAATAAAAAAAATTAGAACTATTAGCGACACTTTTAATTAAGTGTCACAAATAGCATTGATAATAGTGACACTTGTATAACTTTATTAATTAATTTTATTTAATAAATAATTATATAATAAAAAAATTAAAATAAACTTTTTAAATATAATATATTTTATTTAATATTTACTATTTATATATATAATAAATAAATATTAAATTTTCAATAAAAGGTAGTGAGAGAGTGAGGAGGTAGAAAAGAGGAGGGAGAGAGGGGAGAGAGAGAGGGAGGGAGGAGAGAGGAGGGAGAGAGAGAGGAGAGAGAGGGGGAGAGAGAGGAGAGAGGGAGGGAGGGAGGGGAGAGAGAGGAAGAGAGATAGAGAGAGGAAGAGAGAGAGGAGAGAGAAGGGAGAGAGAGGAAGAGAGAGAGAGAGAAGGGAGAGAGAGGAAGAGAGAAGAGAGAGAGGAAGAGAGGAGATGAGGGAGAGAGAGGAGGGAGAGAATTAAAATTATAATTTAAAATTTAAGAAAAATAAAAAATTTCTTAGTAGCGACGCATATACGTGTATGCATTGCTACTACCCTAATTTAGTAGTGGTGCAGACGTGTATGCGTCGCTACTAACTTAGGGTAGTAGTATGCATCGCTATTAGCCTAGTGTAGTGGTGACATATACATGTATGTGTCGCTACTAACGATTGTAGTAGCGATGCATACGTTATGCGTCTCTAATAGTTATTTTATATTTAAAAATAAATAAATTAAAAGTGAGAGAGAGAGAGTGAGGAGAGAGAGAAGTGATAGAGAAGAATTAGAGAGAGAGAGAGGGAGGGAGGAGAGGGGAGGGAGAAAGGGGAGAGAGAGAAAGAGAGAATAATGTGAAAGGAAAAAAGAATTTTAGGATGAAATATAAATGTGGAAAAAAAAATGAATTGATTGACTATTTCGATAGTGATTGGGCCGGTAGCATTGATGATAGAAGAAGCACTTCCGATTACATCTTCACATTATTAAGTAACGTAATATCATGGTCATCAAAGAAGTAAGACACCATTGCTCTCTCCTCCACCGAAGCCGAGTACATTTCATCTTTAAGTGCATCATGTGAAGCAGTTTGGTTTAGGAGAATTCTGAAAGATCTTAAATGTGAGCAAGTATATCATTTTTTTTTGTGATAACAAGTCGGCCATTGTAATAACTAAAAACCCAATCTTTTATGGAAAGACAAAGTATATTGAGTTAAGACATTATTATATAAGAGAACTAGTAGAAAAATGTGAAGTTGAATTGAAGTTTATTAAGACCAATGAGATGTGTTCACCAAAGCGGTAATAATTAAGAAGTTTATACATTTTAAAAACCTTATTAAAATTATAAATTAAGAAAAGGTGTTAAAAGAGGTCAAATGATTACTTTGTAATTTTCATGACTTTCTCGGGTAGTTTGAAATATTGCTACAGTTAAAAAATCCACCTGAGAGAGCCGTCATTGCAAAACAGTAAATACTTAGTGTTGGGCGCAAAACCTGTTTTCCCTCTGTTTAATGCCCACAGCTTGATCATCATCCGACGTCTGGAAAGTGACCAACACATTCGGTCCAATCCGCTGGACACATATAAATGGATCTCTTTTTTTATTTTTTTTATTGCTTTGTCTTTTTTAACAAGCCCACATTAGTTAGAGAAACGGCGCATACTTTATTGCATGTGACATGTGAATAATAAAAATGCACCTCTCACATATTTATGTGTAACCCCAAAGTGCCCTACATATTAATGTGATCAAATCTTCTATTGTTACAACGATATGCGAATGTCACATGAATTATTGGAATGAACTGTTTTTGTTAGAAAAGGAAACTAGGCCATCGACTAGTTACATGTACACACACCACACACCCAAAATATTAGACTAGTTAAATTAGCAGACATGCATTACATATGGACCGGATACATCATCTTTACGGTAAAATTATCACTTTCCATGGCAAAACAGTCATGCCACTGACTAGTAACGAAAGGGACACATTGCCAAAGAGTCAGATATCATGCAGTGACCAATGTCCGTTACCCACTGGCCTACATGTTCCATATAATTTGGCCCACCAGCCATCAGATTAATGATGCGGCAATTTCTATGTAGAGAGTACCTAGGCAAGCACACCTTATTTGGCATGTGCGAATGTCCGTGGCCTTTGATCTTTACACCTTCGGCACTATCCACTCTTGGTATGATCTTCAATGCTTGGGTGGACTAGATCTCATGAGGACCTCCTCCGCTCCTAATGATCTGTACCACATGGTGATCCCCCTTTTGCAAGTAAAGAATTTTTTATGCTCCTTGTTCACCGAGAGCCTAGTGTAAAGATCATTTATTTTTCATATCGATGGTGTATACTTAGTGCACGTTAGCATCAATATAATTAACGCTAGCATGCACTATATGTGCACCATTGATTTTATGGATAAACGGCCCTCAGGCATTCCTTATGCTTGGCTCACGAGTGAGAAGCATTAAAAACTCTTCCTTTCGAAAGAAAAGTGTCGGTCCTATGGGAGGATGTATACAAGTGCATCTTCCATCATCAGGGGTTGTCATACCATGGAAAGTGAACATATTAACATAATTAGTCTAAGTAATATGGTGGCTGTTAGACCTTTAGTCACTTGATAGGAAAAGGGGCTGGGCAGCCCCTCTCTTTTGGTGTGTGGAAAGCCAAGGTAAGCACACTTCGGGGAGCGTGTGCGTGTTGCAACAATGTTAGTGGATTGCACGACAGACTAATTTACAGAAGTCATACTCGGAGTAAGACTTGATGGCTAGCTAGGTGCCTTCAGCATACGGGACAAATGTAGTGACAACTACTTGGAATAAGAATCGGATGCAAAGCCGGGTTTGTGGGCACATGCAGGCAGCCACACTAAAACGAGCGGCAACAGGCCTTTCACTAGATGGATGACTGAGTATAATGAAGTATTTGCTGCTAGTTATTGACAAGAATCTTAGCACTACTATGAGTGTGCGAAGAGGTCTAGTGCAAGTGGGAAACACTATGGCAAGGGTTGTATGTGAGTGGATTGCTCAATACAGCCAAATCCTAGCAAATCTCCGACTCTATCAAGAGGTGGACACAAACTGCACTTTTCTGAGGTAAGATGCATGTGAGCTGCAGTCTTCAATGTAGAGTAGAAAGCCCAAAGGCTATTGGATGAAGGCAAGACCCAAGAAGGAGTGTGTAGGCTGATTCCTAGCTAGGTTGGAACTTCGTATATATGTCTTGGATGGGACTATGAAGTGGGTTTTGTATTAGGACAAGTCACTTGTATGACAAATCTGTGAAGGGACAACTGAGTTCTAGTAGTACTAGGGTTTTTTGGACCCTTCCCTCTATGTAACGGGTAGAAGGATGTATGAGAGGGCATTCATTATGGTTGTAATTAGCAAGAGAGGGCTAAGAGTGTTGTGGAACGAGTTGGGTAGGGGTCTGATTCACTGGGGTGCTATCTTGTATGAGGGCAATCTTGTATCCGGGGTTTAAGGGCAAGGTAGAGGGTTTTTGTTCATTATATTTTCAAGAAAAGGATTGCTGAAATAAAATTTTTTGAGTGAAACCTTTTCTTCCTATATTTTTCTTATGTGTTGGTGTGCAAAAATTGGATGCAGAACAGGTAGGTTGCTAGTTGTAAAACACAACTAGACCATCACGAAGCATACTCTTAGGCAAGTTTATAGTGAATTTTAATTATTTTAAAAAAAAAGTGCATGACCAAGCAAGTTAGACTTAGAACTACAAACTAATCCTTCCATAAGAACGAGGAAAAGAACATTTGAGATGGATTTGACCCTTGTAAGTTTATAAATTGTACGGAAAATTCTATAAGAAATCTTAATGCTATGTACACACATACTGGCTTGCTTGCACATATAGCATCCACTCTTGCTAACTGACCCACAATCCCTTGTTGAATGAGAAGCGAATGGGAAAGAAAATCTTCGGAGTTGAAGAGAAGTAGATGAGAACTCCTTATTGCAAGGATATTTAATTTACTTTAGTTCAAAAAATTCACCCAAGTTTTGGAAATTTTAAAGAAAATCATTAAATAAGATACATTTGCCACTTAATAACAGGATAGAAAATTCTTGAAATTTTTTTTATAGGCACAATTTTTCTACCAATTAAGCATACTAATGTAGTAGAAAAAAACACTAAAGGGGCGAGGGATTAGTCCGACTCCTAATTTCTTTTTGTTCATTTGTTATTTTGATAATAAATGCAAAAAATAGTGATAAAATGGTATGCTAGCTCTTGTAGTTAGTATCTTGCAATTTACTTTTCTTGTGTCCATTAGACTATCACGTCTATACTTCTTATGCTATTATATAAAAATAAGTAATTAAAGAAAAAGAAAAACTGTAAATCACTTGCTTGCCTCACACACCCAAAATAGTCAACTGGACAATTGTAAGAATGACTAAAAAAAAATTATCAGGCAAAAGGGGGAGAAGACTCCCTTCAATTAAATGAATTAATAAATACCATCACAATCAAAAAACAAAGACAGAATTACAGATTCCATCTTTCAACAAGGAAAGGAAAATCCCTTATAATCTTGGGGAGATAGGGATGGTTTCCCACATACAATTTGACTTGCCCTTCACATTGTCTAAATAGAGATCTCTTATGGAGTTTCTCGTTACGGAAGATTTAATAGTTCCTCTCCTTCCAGATAGAATAAACAACATAATTCAAAATTATTTTTAAAAGAAGTCCAAGACTCGAGTAGCTTCATTTTGAGGGATGACCACCCTAAATAGCTTAAAAGTCATGGACATAATCCATTTAGAATAATCACAATCAAAGAAAATATGTTTAGTTGTTTCCATATCAGACTTGCACAAAATACACCAGTTAACAATGTGAATACCTCTAGCTTGGAGCTTGTCCAGTGTTAAGCATATGACCATGAAGCATAAGCCAACATATAAAAGAGTAATGAGGAATATGATGTTTAAACCATACTAAAGATGTCCACTTCAACTTAGGGGCATGATTAACAATAGCTTTATAAGGAGATCTAGTGGAGAAATTACCTGAATAGTTGAGCTTCCAGATGATTTTGTCATCCTCTTGATTAAGAGTGGGATGGTGAATATTGATAACTTGAAGAAGATGATCATACCTAATATTTATATTAGAATCTCATTTCCAACAATCATTAATGAGGCAATCAGAAATAAACTCTATTAGGTGAGTCCCCATTTGGTGTATCAGACATTGGTCATAATTATGTAAAAGAGTGAAATTGCCAACCCAATGATCTAACTTAAAAAGTGTGTTTTCCCATTATAAATCTTACAAGAAACTCCGGCAGTCATGATACTGAAAATAGATAGGATGTTCTTCCACGAAGAATAAACATAGGAAGGTATATCGTAATGCCAAATGGAAGAGTTCTGAATGTAATAACCTTGAATCCATTTAATCCACAAGGAACTCTTATTTGTAAGAATTCTCCAAAAAAGTTTAGTCATACCAACCTGACACCAATTTTTAAGAGATCTTATGTCCAAAGCACCTTTTTCTTTTGGAAGACATAATTTTTTTAAACACAATGGAGGAAATTTCCTACTATCATCATAGTTACTCTATAAGAAATTATCCATATGCCTTTCTAGATTCTTTACAATACTAGCAGGAAGGATAAAGTGGAGAGTCCAATAAATATGCTTCCTTGAGAGAACTGATTTCACTACAATAAAAAGGACTATTAGCGACGCTTTTATTAATGATGTAATATAAAATTTATAATTAGCGATGTAATAAATACTATTTGCAATGCATAAAGTGTCATAAAATTTATAATTATTAGTGACGCTTTTTAAAAAAAATGTAGCTAATAGTACAAGTAGTATGTTTTTAAGAAAACATTGCTAATAGTTATAAAATTTTTTAAAAAAAATTAGAACTACTTTCTACGCTTCGCAAATAGTATAAAACAGTAGTGACACAACATCATAAATATCACTATTGTTTATACTATTTGCGACACTACTTATGAGCATCACAAATAGTATAAAACTATTTTTTAATAAATGTTACAATTTGTGATGCTTAGTAAAGAGTGTCACAAATAGTTATAATAGTTGCGACACTTAGACACTTCTAAGTGTCGCAACTATTATAACTATTTGTGACACTCTTTACTAAACATCGCAAAGAGGCTTAATTTTTTTTTAAATCTCTCTCTGCTCTCTATTCTTTTCTCTTTTTTTTAAATTTTTTTTTAGCGATGTTTACATACTAATGTCACCAATGTTATGCTTATTGCAACATTTACTTACAAATGTCACAAAAGGCAGAATTTGCGACACTTTCAAAGCGTCGCAAATAAATATACCTGGGAGATTTTCTTCCCTTGCATGGCCAGGCAAAATTTTTGACCAGCCGTGTTTAAATCCCTCCCCCCCTCTTTCGTACCGGAGGAGGGGGCGCTAGGGGCCAGGATCCTGCTCCCCCTCCTCCCCGGTCATCCCTCCCCCACTAATTATAGCTAATTAGTGATGTTTGTAGATTAGCACTGCCAATACCATAGAGATTAGAAACTTTTTTTTAGAAAACATCACTAGTAAATATTAATTGTGATGTTCTAGAAAGCATCACGAATAATAAATTATTAATAAAAAATATAGCTTGTTAGATACACTTTTAGAGAACCAGTTTTCATGTTGCTCAGGATCAACAATCTCTTTCTTGCATTTCTAGCAAGTCATAAAATTTACGTAAATGAGTATAGACACAAAACTAATTCAATATTGAGAAAATTCTCACCATAACCTTAAGATAGCCATTATTTCCCAGTAAGTCTTCTTTGAAAATTAAATTCTCAATTTAAATTTCTTGTTTTTATTTATTCTTAAAAAGTCCTTATCCCACTAATTAACCTCTAATAAACCGAAAATACCCCTCTTATCATGCTTATGCCCAACTTTTATAATGCCTTTCACGTGTTGTCTTCTCGGCCATCTCTTCCACCGGCGTCTCCTCCCTCCTCCCTTCTCTTCAACTGTGTAAATGATTTCATTCTCCGGAGCTCGTTCCCTGTTCTACGCATTTTCCGCCTCCCTCTCTTTCTTCCAATCTCAACCTAGAAACCTTTCCAGAATCCTTTGCCACACATCACAAGTTCTTTCACACTACCTATGATGGAGTTTTGGGTGAGCATATCATGTCCCTTGAGTTTGATTCATATGTTCAATTTTGCTCTGATTTGTTGTTGTTTTGTCTCGTTGACTTCCTTTGGATTCTGTTTTCTATTTTTTTCCTCCGACTGGCAACTTGGCTCTGATATTTGGATTACAAGTTTAGCTTGAATCCTAGAACATGTACTTTTGAAGTAAAGATTTGTTGTGTTTACTTCTTTTCTAATTTCAGTCTTTTTCTATGTCTTGTGTGCTTGCTTAATGATACATCATCTTCGTGTTGAGTTTATGTGCTTCTTCTAGGTCGTTATGTGCTGCTGTTTTTTGCATGTGGCCCAATTTTGTGTCTCTTCTACTTGCTTACTTGCCTATAATAGCCTTTTTTAGATCTATGCTTGGTGTTGGGTATCATGCATTAATTAGATGTTGTTTATTGAAAGTCGTTGTGTTTCACATCTTTTTAAGAATATCAAATGATCATGTAGATTCATATTTGTCGTGGATGATGTTTTTTCCCAATTGTTAGCTTGCTTGACTGCCTTTTATATATGATTGTATGCTTATGTCTTTTTCAAAAAATATTCTTGCATAAATTTTTTTTTTTTGCCGATTTTTCTTTATATGTTCCGGACTTCTATGTTTCAAGGACTCACTAAGATCTATCTTATTGTGCAGAGTACATACAAGAGGATATGAAGAATTAGGAGGTTCCTTGGGACAACTGCCTTAAAAATATGGCTTCCAATTTGAGAGCTAGTTGCAAAATTGAGTTTGAATCTTCCAATGTTATTTGACAATTGAGGGATAGTCCTTAGCAGGCCACTTTGTGAGTCTTCTAGCCAATATCAGAGAGTTCTTATCAGAGCTAAATATTCAACTGTAAGCCCTCAACCGCGATGTAAAATCACTTCACCTTAAAAGCTTGTTTCCTGTATTGAAAGATCAATATTTTTTCATAGTTATAGCATTTTTGGCTTTTGCTTTTGCGAACCAACCATTATTTCATTGTTTATAAAATGTTCCAAAAACACAAATTATACTGGCATTGTTTAATACTTCTGAATGTTGGGAGAAAATGTTTTTTTCTTCTCTTTTCCTGTTCCTTGGTATAAGCTTTCTTGTAAATATTACTATCATGTAATCCATCACTATATTCCTTTGTAATGACATTGGCCATTTGTGTTGTTCACCCTATTTTTTTCTTTGAGCATTGCTTATTGAGGTGGATTTCTAAGTTCCCTTTATTACCAATCGGCTATTGCCTTACAATTGTATTTGTTATTTTTTTGTAACTAAGATATGAGGCTTCTCTCTGCTAGAGTGTACTTATAATTTTGGAATTTCTGATAATGAAGTTAACTCTAGAGAGAAATAATGAGTACCCATCATGAAGGTAAAGCCTTTTTTTTTAATTCGATCAAATGTAATATGTGGACTAAAACTACTCACGATTGTATATGGTCATTATTTCATTAATATTGAGAGGTACTAATAGAAATTTGCTAATGAACGAGATGGCATTTTTTTGTCCTTAGAATATTGCTTCATATGAATAGCTTCATTGCTTGCATAATCAGCGTTGATGATGCTAATAAAATGTGAGCTAAATATTGTTTGCATCAAGTGAGGCTTCTCTCTCCAACGGTCATGTTGTTGGCACTTAAACTGCCATGGCCCTTGTTTCAGTCCCTCATGGCAAGCGTATTAGTTCCAGCATTGTTGTGGTTGAGACTCACTAAGTTTGAAACCTCACAATTTCTTACATGTTTGGTTCTTAATTGCTGTATTTGGTCTAAATCAGAGCAGAAAATTTCATTTGAGTAAAAAAATAAGTGCATTTAGCAAAAACTACACTTACATTATACTTGAAATTGTTGGGAAAATGTATTATTTTATTATAATTATGATTATGATGTAGAATTCATAAGTTTCATACTTTGTTTATTACATAGTATAATTTTACTATTCTCATCACTTGGAATGATTATTTATTGTCTATCATTGAATTGCTTTTTTTCCTTTGTTACCAATTTTTGTGACTTATTATGAATCAAAATTATATAGTTGTTCTCCATATTATATATATATATATATATATATATATATATATATATATATATATATATATATATATATATATATATATATATATATATATATATATATCTTTTTCATTATAATGATCAATGTTTCATTATATGTAGGTGAATGGATTCATTTCTTCTTTTAATGTGCAAATACATTACTAATACTACTGATATTTGGGTTGATATCAAGAACACACACAAGAGCTTGATTTCTATGATTTGTGAATGATGGAGCAACTTGAATGTTGAGAATGTGAGGTTGTCTTACACTTTATTAGGGCATACATGTTGTAATCTTCACAATGATGTTGACATGGAAAATTTATTCTTACTTGCTTCCAATCTTGGAGTTAAGACTATTGATGTTTTTGTTACGCATCTTTCAATTTCTAGTGATGTGTCTATTAGTGAGCAGCCTAGTTTTAGTAATCATTTGTCAAGTAGCAATTTCCAGAGTAGTGATGGGAGTGTGTTTGATGAGGTGATTAACTTTGCTCTTCCTTCCTCCTCACATGAAGATTCAATGCTTATGACTAAAAATTGGTCCAATGAAATAAGTCATGTTGGGCAAAAGTTTGTTAGAGGAGTCCATGAGTTTAGGCGTAAATTGTGTCACTATGCTATTCAAGTTGGCTTCCAATTTAAGTATGTAAAAAATGATGCAAATCGAGTGACTGCAGAATGTAAATTCAAGAAATCCACTGGATGTGAATGACAAGTTCATGGAAGGAAAGATAATTGGAATAATTTTTTATATATTCTTAATCTTAACATTGTTCATACATGTGGTTTTGTTGTGCAAACAAAGAAGAACTCGAGGATGACAACTAAGATTGTTTCTAATGAGTTGTTGAGCCAGGTTTTGAACAAGCCCCTTACTCGCCCAATTGATGTGGTGTGTCAATTCAACACTAATTATGGTGTTGATATTTCGAATTAAGTTGCTTGAAAGAGTGTACAAAAGGCTCAAAATCAGGTCTATAGTGATCATTCATCATCTTACAATGTTCTTCATTGGTACACCGAGGCTGTTTTAAGTACTAACCCTGGTAGTCATGTAGTATTGGATATTAATTATCTGAATTTATGTTTTAGAAGGGTATTTGTGTCCTTTTCAGCATTAATTTCTAGATTTGAGTATTGTCTACCAATTTTGTTCTTGGATGGTACTCATTTGAATAGTCATTATAAAGGGCATTTGTTGGCTGCTACTAGTAAAAATGGTAACCAAGGTAAAAAATTTCTTTTTCTCTTATTTTAGAGAGATTGTTTATATATTTTTCATTCTATATGTTATTTGTTATTAGTATATTTCTCAATATACTTTGCTTTAATTGTTATTTTTTATCTTTTTACTATAGAATATAATTTTATTCTTTTTTGAAGTAGATCATTTTTTCCATGCTCTTGATGTTATATTTTTTTGTCTATTTTATCAGGCATTTTCCCACTAGCATATGCTATTGTTGATTCTGAGAATTTAGATAATTGGAGATGGTTTCTTGAAGAATTGAAGAAAATATTAAATCCTTCTCGCCAGCTATCTATTGTTTCAAATTGAAACAAAGGACTTGTTGAAGGAATGCCACAAGTGTTCCCTTATTTTCCACATGCCTATTGCTTAAATCACCTGAGAACAAATTTGTTGAGAGGAAGGACTAAGCATGTTCGTAACAAAATGGATTTTATGCTAATAGAGTGTGCAAATGCAACAACACCAACAATGTTTCACAAGAAATTGGAGGAGCTAAAAATAGAGAGTGGTCAACAAGTTATTATAGTCTTTGAAAATCTTCCTAATGAAAATTAGACAAATGCTTATTTCAAGGGTAAGCGTTATGGTGATTTGTCTTCAAATGTTGCAGAAAGCTTCAATTCATTGATCAATTATGAAAGGCACTTACCAATTATGAAAACGATTGATTCTATAGGGGTTAAAATTATGAATATGATGAAGGAGCGTAGTAATCAGGCAAGCAGTTGGACAAGTGTTCTTTGTCCAATAATGGAGAAAAAGTTGTCTGATAATATCAATACTTCCATCACTTGGGTGGTGGTCTGTTCTACTCCAAACGTGTATGAAGTTAGCATATGTGAATATTGAAACTCATGAGAGCTCCTATTTCCGTTAGCAGTTAGATAGTTTTCCATGCTCACATGCAATTGTTGCACTGATGAAGAGTGGAAAAGATCCTCGTTCTTATTGTGATGAGTACTTTACAAAAGAGTTTTTTGAAAACTCTTGCTCTCAGCCTATCAATCCTATTCCTACCTTTGAAAAGCCAGATGAAAAAACTTTAGTATCATTAACAAGAAGGCAACCTGGGAGGCCCAAGAAGAAGAGGATTTCTTCTCTTGGTGAGAAAATAAAAAAAAAATTAAATGTGGTTGATGTGGTAAACTTAGTCACCACAACAATTTTTTTTGTAAAGAGGCTTTGTAGTCCTTCACATAGAAATGTTTTTTTCTTTTTTTTGTTTTAGGGATACAAAATTTTCAATTTTTATATGTAAATTACAATTTCATATTCAAAAGGCATTGCTTACTTGACATTTTAATTTCCCTTCCTATATTAAATCATTAATTTAGTGTTACAGTAAATTTATACTCTATCGGGATCATAGTATAAATCTACTGTAATCCTTAATTTAGTGTACCACAATAAATTTATACTCTGTTCTGATTTCATATTGAAAGGTCATGCCTGACAATAAATTTATATTGTTCTGATTAAATCTTTTTATATTAAATCATTAATTTAGTGTACCATAGTAAAATTATACTCTGTTCTGGTTTCATATCGAAAGTTCATGCCTTACAGTAAATTTATACTATTGTAATCCTTTTCATATTGAAAAGTCATATACTACAGTAAATTTATACTCTATTCTGATTTCATATAGAAAGGTCATGCCTTACAGTAAATTTATATTAATGTAATCCTTCTCATATTGAAAAATCATGTACCACAATAAATTTATACTTTGTTCTGATTTCATATTGAAAGGTCATGCTTTACAGTAAATTTATAGTGTTGTATTCCTTTTCATATTGAAAAGTCATGTACCACAGTAAATTTATACTGTTAGAATTATAGTATAAATATACTGTAATTCACATAATTATAATTTCATCATGAAGTTAGGTGTTACAATAAATCATGTAAAGGCCAAGTTTATGGGAATCTCTTAGCCAATTTGTTTTTATGGGTATTCCCTAAAACCAACGGCCATGCTTATTTTGACAAACGATATGGTGTTGGCAACAAAACATATATAGCATATGGTTTTTTTGGTTGATATAGAGACACAACCTACAAAGGCACGTGAGGATATGATCCTTTTGGTCGTGACATGCCATGCAGATTGCCTTCATGTCATATCATATCATAATGCTAAAAGTTTTTCAATCGTTTAATCAAATTACTAGCATCAGCCTTATTTGAAACTCACCACATATTTTAGGTTGTCCAAACCTGCACTTCCTTGGACTCTTTGTAATTCTTCAAGAAAAAGAAATGCCACCCAACCCCATGTACTTCAGTCACATTTTTGTGGCAAACATTTCATTCACATTTTTTTGGAAGGAAATGCTTATTAACTTTACATTTCTTTGTTATTTTAATAGGACTCATTCACTTGTATCAATGTTGCATCAACCCGTCTTCAAATAATGTACCAAAAAAAATTTATTTAGATATATGACTATGTAATATTGATTGATGGTGATCTTTGGTGGACAAAATATATAAATTAAAGAAAGGATGATGCTTTGAATAGTCTTTCCAATAAAATGGGGCCTGATGGGCTGATAGCCCGCATATGTGGTAGCAAATGGTTGGTATAATAATTTCATCATGAAGTCGTGTGTTACAAAAGACATATTACAACATCAAATCAGCTTTCACACCAAGTTGGCTTCTGCACTTGAATCGTTCCCCTATGTGATTCACCACAAGAGGCTTCTGCACAGTCATCTAAGTGGCTCCTGCATATAAGTTGCACCTATATCAATGACACCTTATCATTTACCTATTATAAAAAATCTACACCAAAAGGCTTGGTAAGATATGTTTAGACTGGCTTGCATGAGTACAAATAATGTACAAGTAGATACTACCCATCTTCTTCTTCTTCACCTTATAAGTAACCATCAATATGCAGTGCGAACAACCAGAGACATTACTGGGTGACCATCCTTGAACATACTACCCTACAATCAATTTGCTCAAAGCTATATAAATGTCACACTTAAGCACAAGACATGGCAGTCACCTCAAGGAAGAAAAATGCTACAATTCTATATTCTACACCAACATATAAACATGAATCATCAATGCAATGTAACAATATAATGAATATATTACTAGCTGACCATTCTTCAATGCATTCTTACCCACAATTCATTTTTTTCCGAGCTATACAAGTGTTGTATGAAAACATTTTGTATACCAAACAATCACACAATTCATTAATAGAATACCACAAGTCCACAAGTAATTTTGTATACCAAACAATCACACAATTAAATACTAGAATCAAGTCCACAATTCATTTCAACCACATATCTGCTTGAGCAAGTAAGTCTACAAACAAGGCCGACCTTTTGGAATGAAAATAGAGTACCAAACTGGAACTTGGACTATGTAGTACCTAAATGACTCACACAAACAACACTAACCCGTATGTTCATGAAAAAGAGATGCCACTGCATTTACCTTTTCTTTTTCCTATAAGGTATTCTCTTCCTACTGATCATCATTCAAGAACATATGGATCATTTGTGCTCTAAAATTTTCAATTGATCCATCTTCTAAATTTTCCTTTACTTCATATCCTTTAACTATTTCATATATATAGTAGCACATGAAGATGCCACTATCATCTCTGCAAATTAGTAAGTTAATATTAGACCCATATAATTTCTTTGCTCTTAACATGTGTTTCTTTTATGTTTTTTCAAAACTTACAATTTTTTTGACCGTTTTGCAATATCTTTTACTTGTATGAACTCTCTCATCAAGTCTTGAGTTGAAATGGCTAATTCATCTCTTCTTTTCATATTCTCTCTTGAATATTCAACCAATTCATTTTTTCTGTAAAAAAAAATCACATGTTAGAGAATGAAGGTATAATTTTACTTAATACACACAATAAATAACTATTGTAAGTAAACACTTGATTCTTGCAATAGAAGGAAATTTACCAACTTCATGGCATCTTTCTCGTATTGGTCAAGTGAAAGTCTTTTTTATTTATACGAATTGTAGTGCTTCCATTCTCTTGTCTCATCATCAATTAACATAAAGTGCCAATGATAGAGTCCATGTCCATTATCCTTTAGATTTGATGCAATAGGAAAATTTTGATATCTTATTTTCCCACATTTATCTAAATATGGGTCAAAGATAAACTTTCTCATTTCCTCTTTGTTCCCATTTTTCAAATCTCTATTTTAATAAGAACTCATTAGTCAATTATTCAAGCTATATCATGTCTAATACAATATTAAAAAATTAAATTTATACTCTTGATCACATATATGGAAATGTAAACTTATACTTTAATTTCATATATAGAATAATAAATTTATACTCTGTACACATATATGAAATAACAAATTTATACTCTAACCTCATATATGGAACAATACAATTAGACTTTAATTTCATATATAAAAAAATAAATTTATACTCTGTTCACATATATGGAATAATAAATTTATACTCTAACCTCATATATGGAACAGTAAAATTAAACTTTAATTACATATATATATATATATATATATATATATATATAAATAAATTTATACTATGTTCACATATATGGAATAATAAATTTATACTCTGACCTCATATATGGAACAATAAATTTATACTCTGTATATATATAGAATGGGAAATTTATACTATGATTTCATACATAAAATATTAAATTCATACTTTGATCATATATATGGAATAATAAATTTATACTCTAATGAGGTATATCTTTACCGTACAAGCTAAATTGTTCAAAACCATACTAAAGTAAAGTCATTTGAGAAAAAACCCACAACAATAAATGACTACACAACTTTCTCCATTTTCCAAATATCTATGTTTTATTAAGAAGACTGATTGGTCAATTATTTAAACTAAATAACATGTATAAGAATAGATGACTTGCTAAATGATAAATACTTACAAAGGATAAGGAGTTGTGGAAAAAATATGTTGCAGGACCAACTCTTCCCATCTTCTATGACCTAATAAAAGATCAAAACAAGTTACTATGTTCATATGCATTCAACAAAATATTTGAAAACTCAAATACTTACATTAATGTTCAAAAATTTTTGATCAAGCAAAATTTTCACATCCTCCATTGTGAGTTTTGCTTGTCCAATACCTTTGGACACCCATATTGAAGATCTGCAACACATTCAAAGTTTGTTTATTAACAAAAGCTTATTTATTAAAAATATTAACAAAATCATTAATTTATCTAATATGAGAGTTTATTTATACTTTGTAATTAAAATTAAATATGAACTTGGTTTTTTTCCAATTCCTTGATTTTTTTTCTGGTCATTTTCTGAAAGATAGGACCACACAATCCCACTATTTCTTTTTGTTTTCTTGGGCTCCTTTTCATCAGCCCCTTTTGTAAACTTCCTTTTGTAGGTCCTTACTTTTTTCTCAACCTTTTCTTAAACTTGCACTGAATCATTTTTATCTTGGTTTTTTGTCTTTCAAGCCCTACTTTTGATTCTTGTTATCTTTGACGGCACCTCGGTTGCTGAATGGATTAAATGTTAGGGTGTCTCATTGTTTGCCATCTCACCCTCATATTTAGAAGTAAATTTCCTGATTACACTTCATCAACTACCAAAGGTAAAGAAGAAGGGGTTGTCTCATGGACTGCCTTCTTACCCTTAGTTTTAGAACTATGCCATTCTGATTCTACCCTTGCTACTACCATCTCTTCAATTTGTTGAATGAGTTCATCTTTTTCTTTTTCCTTTTCTTCTAATGCTTTTTGAAGCTTCAAAATTTCTTCAACTTTTGCTTCAATTACTGCCTTCAACTCATCAACTAAGTCTTGTTGATTGTTACCTACAACATATGTTTACATCAATCCATAAGCAAATTTATATGTTTAAGTAATACTATAACAATTTTATATGTTTGGGAAATGAAGATAATAAAAACAAAACTAGAGTAAATTTATACTCTGATTTAATGCTTAGACTATCAAACAATAGTAATATCATACAGAGAACAGTAATAATATCAACAATGAAATAGTAAATTTATACTACTACCAAAATTCTCCTCTCCTTCCTCTTGCCCTCCGAGTTGAATCAATGGTTCAACCTCTGCTTCCTCATCGCTCTCTTCTTCTCTCCCATAAAATGCAAAAAAGTCTTTTTCTTCATTTGTCGTCTTCAACCGTCCATCATTAACCTATATTAAATATTACAATATTTTGTTAATTTTGTAAAAGCAATAATTCAAAGTTTTACTATCAATCAACAAATATTACCATATCATATGTCAAAGCAGCCAAATGTCCAAATGATTTTGATAGATCAGCCATGCTCCACTTTATCAATCTAGGGACTGACACATTATGGTCCCTCCTTTGAATAATAGTAGAGTGATTACATATCCAATACTACAAAGCAAGCCATATGTTAAGAACTAAAAAAGTGAAATTGTATTGAGAAGGATAGAGATGTTAATCTTACCAAAAGTGCCATAGTGCACCCTATGATATGTTCAGACTTTCCATGTAAATCGATTGAATGCATGAGATTAATTTTGATTGCCCTTGGCCAAGCATACGTCCGCATATCTTGTATATTGTCAACGTATTTTGCGAACTCCCATGGAATAGATGCTCCCTTTGTAGGGAACAACAAAGTCACACATGCATAAAGGCATAAAAGGGGCACCAAGTCTTCTCTTTTATTTTGGCCATTTATTCTTATAATTTCCTCAATGGTTGTTTCTAAAGATGGTTTATCTAATGACTTGACTTCCCTAAGCTGTCTATTAACAAAATCTATATTTTTTTCCTCTTCTCACTAAAAGTAATTGTTACCTCACCCATTGGAATTCTAAAAATAAGAGAAATGTCTTTTGAAGTTAATTCTACTAGCTTCGTGCCTAACCTAAATCTACCCCTATCTGCTTCATGCATACCTAAGACATCCCATATGTGTTCATCAACCTTTGCAACCTCGTTATATTTTAAATTTTCATTTAAAAACACACTAAATATTCCCCAAAAGGAGTCTCTCTTAAATCTCTCTAGTCTCATCTCCAAACAGCCCTGTATTTTTATTAAACAACCGCCACATTGAAATAAGGTTTGATCTATATTGAACCATGTCTGAAATCACAAAAAATAGATATAAAAATTATTTAGATTAATATTCCTTAAACAAAGGAGGAACAGTCAATTCATACTCCGTTGAAGGCAGAAATCACATATAAATCACAATCAATTTATACTATAATTACATTCACAGAACAGTAAATATATATTCTATGTTGTTTACATTCACCACAGAACAGAATAGTAAATATATACTCTGTGTTGTTTACATTCACCACAGAATAGAACAGTAAATATATACTCTATATTGTTTATATTCAGCACATAACAGAACAGTAAATATATACTCTGTGTTGTTTACATTCAGCGTAGATCAGAACAGTAAATATATACTTTGTGTTGTTTACATCCACCATAGAATAAAACAGTAAATATATACTTTGTTGTTTACATCCACCACAGAATAGAACAGTGAATATATACTATGTGTTGTTTACATCCACCACAGAACAAAACAGTAAATATATACTCTGTACTTTTTACATCCACCACAGAACAAAATAATAAATATATACTATGTATTTTTTACATCCACCACAGAACAGTAAACAAGTACAATCCAACCATATCTATATATCTATAACAACAATCAATCAACAAAGCAACCATACATTTCACCAAACTATATCAACTAGCCATAAAACAAGTGCATAAATTACCTAGTTGCCTTTACTGGCAGCTAGCTTTCATTATCAAAAACACTAAGAAAATTATGTAGTTTAAATGTTATATCAAACCATAGAAACTGAGATTCCCCTACAAGCACTATCAACCACAAAAAATAAAACACATAAAATAAAAGACATTCGATTGCCTCCTATCCGGGCCGAAACAAAACTGCAAAATCAACTACAAAACAATAAAAAATGGTACATTATGAAGTAGATTTATCACCTAATGAGAACATAATCCTGGAGCAAGCAATTGGGAGGCGAAGAGATGTAGATAGCAAAGGTCGATCGAACGAGCTACAGTTTTGCGCTTTACGTTCCCTAACTCCTTGAATCACCGACGGTTGATACTACAAGGTCGGCGGGGTCCTAGGAGCGGCAACAAACAATGAGGAAGACGACAGGCAATGGATCAGTCACAAGAGCATGAAATTGTTGGAGCTTGAAATCTTCGGAGCTTCAAATGCCGAAGCTTTGGTTTTTGTTAGGAGAAAATGGTGCGTACTCCCCCAATTTGGGCGGTTAGAGTCTTAAATTTGGAAGTCAATGCGGAAAGAGAGAAGGGTATTTTAGGATTTTTAAAAGTTATGTATGCCTCAATTACCTATTAGTCAATTTTTAATAGTTGGGGCTTAACGATAATTAATTATTAAACTTAGTCCTAATGGGTCACGCGCCCTTCAATATTTACAAACTTAGCAAACACTGCAGCACCCATATAGGTTCAGTATAAGCACGCTACTGAAAAGCATATACTATTCATTCAATACATATAATTGTGTTTGGATGTCGAAGACAATGGTGATAAGCCTAAATAGGATTATCCAATTCCAAGATGCCTAGCCTTGTGATTTGACTCCTTGATAGTCGAATCTTTAAGTCTGAAGTAATTTATGCCCAAGCAACTAGCTTAAGGTGTTTGGCAAGGATTAGGAATCGAGCTTATATGCAAACGCCAGATTCATAAGTTGAAAAGAAATTATTAAAGTGTGTTTGATTTGTTAAGGAAAAATATGGCTAATTAAATAAAAAATGATTAGCTATGCGGAAGTTATTTTCTGGTGACCGCTACTGAGAAGAACTTCTCATGCTAACTTAAGCGAAACATAGGTGTATAAGAAATGAACCCTTTGACCTTGGCTGCTGGCTGCGGTTTCCTTCTTCATTGCAAAGGAAGATGCTTGCAGAACAGCGGAAGTGATTCTCTCAACATGGCTAAGGTATTCTCTCTCCCCTTCCTTTTCTTAATTAGAGGTATTCATCCTATTGCCAATGAGGACAAGGAGAGAGAACAAGAGGGCAGGCTTCTGGCTCCCCTCTTGCCACTCTCAACCAGAGAAAGTGTGGATGCAATCTATTTCTCCTATGTTGCCACAATAGAGAGGAGATCAGCCCCTCTTTGCTGGACAAGGCAGAGCATCACAGACAAGGGATGGCCCCTTTCTCTTGTTTCCTCCATTCTCGCTGTGCTTCGTCCTCTGCCCTGTCTATGCTAGATGAAGCAGAGCATAAGAAAAGAAAAGGGGGTTATTCTCTCCTCCACAACCTTCCCTCCACTTTCTACTCTGTCTTCCTCCCCTTCCCTGGCAGATAGTTTGTTCTGGATTAGCAGTGAATGTAATTGAGTTATATTAGCTAAAAATATTAGCAAATTTTCTAGTGCTTCAGAGCCTTCATGAAAATAAAGCATAATTATATGTTCTGAACCAAATCAATCAAATTTTTTATGGTTCTTGTGATCAGGGCCACAGTCCAAACTCCGCCTACATCATTAATTGACAACTATGGTACATACAGAAGAGTGTGCAGGCAACCAGTCAACTCTTAGGATAAAAAAGAAAAGAAAAGCAGTACTGCACATAACATGCCAGGCCACATCTTTTTTCTCCAAGGGCATTCATCCTCAGAAATCATATTCATAATCAAGTAGAGTATATACTCACACACGAAACAATAGAACAAAAAAGATAAATAGAAATAAGAGATACTCTCCTGTCAATAGGCAACTGATTATAACTGCAACCTTAGTACAAACCCAAATCTCATGTTCCATCACAATTTTTCTGTAGTTTAAGGCATTAAGGTTTTATATGTGCAGCATCACCCAACTACATGAAATGGGTAGAACTCTTACAATCTCAGAACGAATGAAACCTTTCTCGAAGTCCGAATGAATAACTCCAGCTGCTTGTGGGGCAGTCATTCGTAAATATTTCAAAAAAACCTATTCAAGATATGTTTACCGCAATGTATTAGTCTATCTTCATTGTATGCAAAAGATGAAACAAAAACGCACCAGCAAGTATAGTCCATGCTTTAGTTTCCTACATAAACAATAAGAACACATCTTTAGTTCGTAACATACATCTGAACTTGTAGATAGGTATTACACATAAAACAATCGCAAATCACCTTCTTTCCTGATGTGAAATAAGCACGCAAACCCAAAAGTTGATATGTTGCTTGGTTATCAAGGGATTTTAGGTACTCATTTCTCACTTCCGCTAGAAGTTGTGTAAGCTCAGACTCAACCTGTGATGTCAAGGAATTGCATTTCATTATGTTTCAATTACAAGCATGCAGAAATGGAACAAAATACGAAACTGACCTTCGATAAAGAAATTTAATGAGTTAAAAATAATGCAACTGTTTGGCTTGTGTGTTATAAACATGTGCTTTGTTCTTCTACTGCATTTGCTTGCTTGGTAATCAAAAATATGATTGCAAGAATCAGACTGATTTGGAATATGGAAATTACAGCAAATGACACAAGCTAAAGTTCAAAAGCCGTTGCTCTATTTCAAATACAATGATCAAAATTCAAATAACTGCCTATAACTTCCCTGATCCAAAGAAACTCTGTACATATAATTTCACCAGCAATTTCCGCCACAAGTTCCTTCCACCCAACAACATCTGTCAAGCCTCTATGACTACAAATCCTATGTAAGCATGCATATAAGTATCCAAGTCCAAACACAAACTTTCCGATGCCAAAGTTGAAACAAAAAACCTGGAACTTTCATAAAGAAACTTTCCGATGCCAAAGTTGAAACAAAGAAAATCTGGAACTTTCATAAAGAAAGATGACAAGGATAAAGGACATCATAGACAATCGAAATATGTGGACGATGAACTAAGTGGATGTAGTTACTTTTCTAATTCATTCCTTACAAGCCAATAAAAAGCATGGTAAAAAAGTACACGAATTCGTGCACACATAATTTTGACCTTGCAAATAAAAATATATCTTGAAAAACAAATCCCATATCATATCTAAAAGTGATGCCAGTTGTTTCCCCAAGATCCATAACTTGTTCACTCAGCCCATCTGGTATATCCCAGTTAAATGAGTAGAGAAGACTTGCAATATGGTCAACTCCACAATGGCCACCCCAATATGTTAGCATGTAATATTGCGATTGAACTACATTATACATAAATCTAAATTTTCATCTAGTGTGTTTTTTCAAATAGGGCGTACATGATTCCATGCCTGGTTAATGAAACTTCTTAAGATAGGTTTCCCTCCCTTGCCCTTTCCCTGATAAAGATTTTCCTTTGGATGGATCGATCACCATCCAATCAATTCATCAGGTGGAGAGAGGACCTTCTTCTCTAATTTATTCTCACATAACTGCTTCCATCAAGCGGTTACAATGTTCCAATTGAGAACCAATTAGAAACAAGATAATTAATCTTGTTATTATCTTCTAATTATCATGTAGGATCACTTAATTAACTAATGAAAATTATTTACATTCTCCCACTTGGTCCAAATGATAATTAATTAGGATAGTATAACAAGACAACATAAGGTGTACACAATTATCCATTCAAATTAGTTACATAAATACTATTATTAAATAAATAAATAATATGAGTCATGGCGGTTCTATGTCTTTAAACGACATGCCCCTTCCATGTATCACAATATTAAATTTTTTTTGCTCAATATAGTGTTCAAAAGAGGAAATCATAAGAGTCCACGTAATGTCTCTACAAATTGAGACTATTCCTATCACAAATATAAATTCATTCACATTGATGTACATAATAACTAAGACAAGAGAATCAGAAACACTTTATTGACATCAAAAGGTAATAGAGCATCATTATCATCATAAATAAAGCACAATCCATCACATTGGTAAATATTTACAATCATGGATTATTTTCAAGATCCATCCTATTGGCATGTTCAATAAAGGTCTTTGAAAGTAATCATTTAATTAATGGATATGCAATCATAAGGTTAGTACTAATTTGCTCTATAAACACCCTTTGTTTTTTCACTTCTTCATTAACAACAAGAAATTTTAATTCCATGTGCTTTGCTCTTTTAGAGTACTTGTCATTTTTTTAGAAGATGACTATTGTGGAGTTATCACAAAAAAATTTCAACGGTCTATGAATGGTGTCAACAATTCCAAGCCCTGAAATGAAATTTCGCAACCATAAAGCATGAAGTGTGGCTTCATAGCATGCCACAAATTCAGACTCCATAGTGGATGAAGCTATGATAGATTCATATCTACTTTTCCATGATATGGCTCCTCCAGCAAGCATTAATAAGTAGCCAAATGTAAACTTTTAATCATCAACATATCTAGTAAAATCAGAATCTGAGTAGCCAATGACTTAAAGATTTTCAGACCTTATATATATGAGTATATGATATTTTGTTCCTTGCAGGTATCTCATGACTTTCTTTGCAGCTTTCCAATGATCAAATCCTAGATCCTTTTGGTATCTTCCTAGCATACCAATAGCAAAACTGATATCTAGCTTTGTATAGGTTTATGCATATATTAAACTTCCAAAAGCAGACAAATAAGGAATTCTCTCCATCTTTTTTTCATTCCCATTTATTTTTTCGACATTGCATAAGGTTTAGTTTATCCCCTTTTTGATTGGAAACTGGGCTTGATGAACACTTATCCATTTCAAATCTCTCTAAAATCTTTTCTATATAGGCTTTTTGAGCCAAACCCAACAATCCAAGTGAATGATCCTGAAATATTTCTATTTTAATTATGTATTTTGCCTCACCCATATCTTTCATTTCAAAATTTTGAGAGAGAAAGTCCTTGGTTTTATACAATAATCCAAGGTCATTGCTTGTAATTAATATATCATCAACATACAAGATAAAAAATATGAACTTACTCCCATTGAGCTTTTGATAAATACACCAATCAATGATATTTTCTTTAAATCCAAAGGAAGCAATGACATTGTTAAACTTAAGGTACTATTGTCAGGAAGCTTGCTTAAGTCCATGAATTTATTTCTTAAGTTTGCAAGCTAAATATTTTTTTCCCTCAATGGAGAATCCTTCCAGTTGGTTCATATAAACTTCTTCATCTAAACTTCCATTCAAGAAAGATGTTTTCACATCCAATTGATGGAGCTCTAAATCATAATGAGCAACCAATGCTAAAATAATTTTGAGTGAGTTCTTTTTGGATACTAGAGAAAAAGTCTCTTCATAATCGAAACCTTCTTTTTTAGTAAATCCTTTAGCAATAAGTCTAGCTTTATATCATTCTATATTACCCTTTGAGTCACATTTGGTCTTAAAGATCCATTTGCAACCCACTTTCTTATATCCTTTGGGCAATTCAACGAGTTCCCAAACTTCATTTTGGGCCATTGAGTTTAATTAACACATCATTCATGACTTTAATCCATTTTTCAGAATGAATATTTTCTATGGTTTGTGAAAATGAAACCGGATCTTTAGATGTCCCTATATCATAATCAAAAATTTGAAGATTAACCATATAATCATTAGAAATAGCTAGCTTTCAAATCTTCTTAAGGCTATTTGTGGTTCTTCTACTACTTGCTAATTGATGACAAACTCATTATGGAGTGGTGGAATATTATCTTGTTGTTGTCTCATTTCATCATGTTATTCAACTATTTTAGGACTAACAAGTTGTGGTTCATTAGTTTGTCGTTCTTAATTGATAGGACATACATTAATCATGGGAACAACAATTTGTTTAGAAGTTCTGGGTAATGGGACATGCACACTAACTTCTACTTACCGCATTTTGAGTTGTAGCACTCCTACTGATTTCACCATTTTCCAAGAATCATGCATTACCAATTTCAACAATTCTTGTACTATGATTATGACATTAAAACCTATACCCTTTAGATTTTTCAGGATAACTAATAAAGTAACCACTAATTGTCCTTAAATCCAATTTCTTTTCATGTAGATTATAAATTCTGACTTTTGCTGGACAACCCCAAACATGTATGTGTCATCCACTAGGTTTCCTTCTAGTCCACAACTCAAAAGGAGTTTTTGGAGCTGCCTTACTAGGAACCCTATTTAACAAATAAATACCACACTCTTAAGTGCATGCATCCACATAGATGAGGGTAAAATGAAATTACTTATCATACTTCTAACTATATCTATAAGAGTATGATTCTACTTTTCAACCACACCATTCTACTGAGGCATTCCAGGCATAGTGTATTGAACACAAATACCTTTGCTTTCAAGAAATTTAGCAAATGGGCTTGGGTGTTGCCCTGATTCATCATATCTCCCAAAGTATACACCACCTCTATCAGACCTTACGATTTTCACCTTTCTGTCTAATTTTCTTTTAACCTCAGTAATATACACTTCAACAACATTCATTGCTTGAGATTTAATATGTAACAAATAAACATATTCATAATGTAAAAAATCATCTATAAAGGTGATAATTTTCTCCACCAAAAGACGGAACATCAAAAGACCCACAAATATCCATATGGACAATCTCAAGAGGTTCCTTACTCCTTGTGGCACCCTTCTTTGTGTGTTTGGTTTGTTTTCCTTTAATACAATCCACACACACATACACAAAGATTATGAAGAATCTCATCTTTTACTAATCTTTCTATTCTTTCTCAGGAAATGTGTCCCAATCTTCTATGCCACAAGTTTGAGGAATTTTCATTAATAAACCTACATTTAGCACCAACATAAGTATGCAAGTAAAGTAGTGAAGCAGAAAAATAATTATCAAGATTAAATTTAGATAAGCCATCACATAAAATACTAGAACCAACACAAGAAGCATTCTTAAATAGGCTAAAACACTTATTCCAAAACTTAAAAGTGTATCCATCAACATCAAGTCTCGATAAAGAAACCATATTTTTAGAAACTAAAGGAACATAAAGAGTTTCAAATAAATCTAAATGATGTCTACTATCTAAGAATAACTAATAAGTCCCAATGGCCTCAATGGGAACTTTGTCCCGATTTCCCATGAATAGGAAATTCTCCTTTAGGTTTGTGGTTTGAATCATTAGGAATCCCTGCAAAGTATTGGAAACATGAGTGGTAACTCTTGAATCTGCCCGCCAAATATTAGAAGGAACCGTTAGATTCAAAAACATAAATTGAATCAATACCTTTTTTTTAACCATTCTTTTCTTTTACGACAATCTTTCTGACGGTGGCCAATTTTTTTACAAAAGTAGCACTTCCAGCCTCTCACTACAACAAATAGTACTATTAGCGACTCTTAAAAAGCATCTCAAAATGCATCGATAAAACTACAGTCGTTATTGCTCATTAGCGATGCATAAGACAAAGCATTGCTAATAGCATGACATTAGCGATGTTTCTTGATGTGTCACTAATTATTTTACTTTTTACGACACATAATAAAGCATCGATAATAGTAAATTATTAGAAACGCATAATTCTAAGTTTCGCTAATAATTGCTTATTAGCAACTCTTTATTAAGCGTCACGAATATAAAAAATATTTTAACAAAAATTAAAAAAATTTATTAGCGACGCTTGTATATGCATCGCTAATAATAACAATAATAAAGAAATTATTAGTGACGATTATTTAATCATCGCTAATAAAAATTTGAAATAATAAAAAAAAATAGTCTTTAGCGACACTTCTAAAAAGTGAGACTAATGAAAAAATGAATTTAAAAAAATTTGTGTATTAGCGATGCTTTGTAATACGTCAAAAAAATAAAAAAAGCCTTAAGCGTCACTAAAAATATTGAAATTTAAAAAAAAAAATCCGGCGGATGACTAGAGGAGCGTGGGTGGGAGGGACTGGGTTGGAGGATTGGTGCAATGCCAGAATCCGGCGGATGTGCCGGATCTGGAACCGCTGAGGGGGACACAGAGGAAGGGGGTGACCGGGGAGAGGGAGGAGGGGGGTTGGAGGCCAGATTTTGGAGGGGAGCTAGAATCTGGCATCCCTCCCCACTACAAAAAAAAGGACTATGAACAATGCTTTTAAGCATCACTAATGACTATTAGCGAAGCTTAAAAAGCGTCGCTAGAATCGTCGATAATAGTCCTGTCGTAATTGCTCATTAGTGACGTTTACTAAAAAGTGTCGCTAATAGTACTAATATTTGCGACATTTTTTTTATGTCGCTAATATTAATTTAATAGTGACGCTAAGCATCGCTATAGTAACACTTCACATAAGTGTCTCTAATAATTGATGTTTAGTGACATTTGTAAGCGCGTAGCTATTAAAAGATTATTAGCGATGCTTGTAAAAGCATCACTAATAATTAGATTATTAGCGACACTTATTAGGAATCATCGCTAATAATCATTATTAGTGACGTTTTTCAATGCATTGCTAATACGTTCATATGTTATTAAAAAAATAAAAAACATTAGCGACGTTTTGTATCCATCGCTAAAAGTTTGTAGTGACGTTTTATAAAAATGTCACTAATAATATTAAAAATGCGACATTTTATAAAAACATCGCTAATAATATTAAAAAAATTTAAATAGGTGTCACTAAAAAAAATTATTAGTGACACAACAAAGACCATTGCTAATAATTAATTTTTTTCTAAAAAAAGTGATGCTTGTTAAGCGTAGCTAAATTAAAAAACATTATAAAAATGTCCGCCCCCTATCTCCTCCTTCGATAGTCGAGAGGGGGAGGAGGCTGGGGTGGGGGGCACCGGAGGAGGGGAGGGGTTCACCGGAGGGAGGGAGGGGCGCACTAGAGGGGGTGGAGGACTCGAGGGTGGGGGGAAGGAGGGAGCTGGGGCGTGGCACTAAATTCTGGCGGGGAGCTCAAATCCGGCACCCAAAGCCGTCTCCTGCTCCCCACAAAGGAGGGGGCCAGGGTTAGAGGGGGTGGGGGGCAAGATTTCGGTGGGGAGCCAAAATCCAGCATATGAATCCCCAGGGGTCGTGGACGTCCGGGGAGAGAGAGGGGAGCGGGAAGAAGTGGGTGGTCACCGGGCGAGGCGAGAGAGAGGAGTGGAAGGAGGGGACCCGGGGAGAGAGGGGGAGGGAGAAGGGGGTGGTTGCCATGGAAGAGTTCGCGGGGGCGGAGAGTGGGGAACCTTAATTATAGGTGGGCAAAATTTTGCCCGCACTACCTTTTTGCAGGGGGACTAGATGTCTCAAAAAGGGTAAGAGAGAGAGGGAGGGAGGAAGAGGGAGGGGGAGAAAGGGGGAGAGGGGGAGAGAGACAGGGGTCTTCTCTCTCCTCTCTCTCTCTCTCTCTCCTCACTCTCTCTCTCCCCTCTCTCTACCCTCTCTCTCTCTCCTCACTCTCTCTCCTCACTCTCTCTCCTCTCTCTCTCTACCCTCTCTTTCTTTCTCCTCTCTCTCCTCTCTCTATGTAACGTCTAGGAATTTTTAAAATTCCTGAAGTCGACTATATGGAAATTAGGGTGTTGAACCCCTTGACCCTCTCATGAGAATAACTTAATCAATGGCTAGAACTGGTAGCTTAATCCTATATGGATGGAAAGTAGACAGACAGAGCTTCGAAACGCCACTAAGAACGCATGAATCGGAGTCTAGATGAGGGAGATACGATTGTTCACAGTTGAACATATCGTATAGGACCCGTTTACCCGATTTAAACGTGCAATTGGACCGTTTGAGCCATTTTGTGGGCCCGATTACAGTTCCAAAAATATAATTTAAGGTTCCAATTAAGTGGCCTAATTGGGGGAGTTTTGGCCCAATTTCTCATGGGATTAAGAGCCCTATTCCCATTCGTATAAAAATAAATAATTAAGGATTTTTGGAGACTTTTTTGGACGGGGAAGAGGAGGGAATTTTCGGGTGAGACTCTAGCAAGGCATTGGCAGCGGTGGATCAACGACAACTCAGCCATTGAGGTAGGACTTCGAATCAAGATTAATAGAGGTTTCGCTAAATAAATTAGAATTTAATGACCCGCGAATTCACTTGTTTCTATAATTTTATATGAACAGTTCACTGTTCATATTAATCGGAGTGTTTTATGCTACTATCGGCCGATGACCAGATTCCACCTCCGGTTCTGCTTCTTCTCAGGGATGCTTGGTGGCGGCGGCTTCTGCTACTGCTGCACAATGAAAAAGAAAAAAGAAAAAGATTATGGCTCTCGACAGGGCGAAGACGAGTGGCAAGCCTGAGCCTCCGGAATCGCCGAATCCCGGCGATCAGGTCGGTTCCGGGACATTGCCCGGCTGTGGTGGCTAGCTGCCATGCCAAACAGTGCGATTTAAAAAAAAAAGCAGGGAAAAGCCCTTTCTGCGCTGGTCGGCCACCGGACAGCAGCGGGGCTCGACTTGTCAGAATCGCCGCCAGGCGGCGATCCTATTCCGCCCAACTCTTGCCGCAGAGTGGCGGCCTGGGGCAGAGCCAGCAGAGGCCATTCAGCCTCTTCCAGCTGTGAAGAGGATGAACCAGCAGGCCTTCGGGCTCCATTTCGGGCCGGGCCGGACTGGGTGACCCAACCTGTTCGGCCTGGGTTTAAAAAAAAAAGAAAAAATAAGGGCGTTTGAACCGGGTCCAGTTTAGGGGGTTAAAATTGTCAAAATAATTATAAAAATACTCATGGACCTTGACATGTGTGGGAGTATTTGGACCAAGTTTCAGATCCGGGAAAAATCCCAGAGATAGTTAAACGCCCTTTTACCCCTTGTAGTTATGTTATCGTGCAATATTCACTTACCCGACTTCAGGGCTCCGGTTTAAGGGCCTATGAGTTGATCTAAAAATTGGAAAAATTCCCAATCATATATTATTGTATACCCTAAATATAGACCAAATATCATAGTGAGGAAAAATCCCAGTGAGTGGTTAAGTTACCCTTTTTCCCTTAGTCTTTATAGTAAACCGTTAGTCAAAACCTAGGTAAGTTCAAGGGGTTCCCGTAACATGCCAGGAAAATTACACAGAGTCCATGAAGTCAAGTAGTACACTTTAGTTCAATTTTAGACCTGTCAGATGTCAATTAGACTTTAAGCCAAATGATAGAAATACCCTTTGAGGGAACAACTAACATTCATGTAAATGGAAGCATGAGTCAGTTGGAAAGTGGAGCCTTTTGAAAGGTTAATGACTTAAAACAAATAGAAGGGTAGTGAGATAACCAAATGACCCAAGGGAGGATAGCATACCCTAAGTGGTAGAATTGCCCTAACGCCCTTAGAGGGCAGTATGTTCTGTTTTCGCTGAAACGGATAACCTTGCAACTAAGCGTTAGGGTGCCCTAGAATGACGTTAAATGGCTTCAAAAGGAAAGGATGTGACCAGTAAGAGACACGAAGACCTTAACAAGTCACAGTGTCATGGGAAATAAGGGGAAGAACCGCAATTCTTAAGGTTTAATATAGTGTAATACACGTGTCTGCAATCGAGTACATCGATCGATTGGAGTGTTTGTTATATATGTAACTCGCGAGATACGTTAGAGTTTCTTACACTCTCGGGCTTGAACTAATTGGGCCCTAACCCTGCAAATGAGTACAACAGGCCTTTATTCATTAGTGTGAATGCATGTTATTTATGTTGATTATGCTAATGCATGCTTTTATTTTAATGCTTTAATTTATATCAGTAACTTAAGATTAATGAAGTTTAATCAAGAGATGTTGGTTGTCGTTGGATTGTGGGGAGAATACCTAATCAAGATAATGACTAAAATACCCTCTATAGGGTTTGGGACCGGTTCATGGAGTAAACGGAGCCCTGACATAGAATTTTACCTTGGTTAATGAACCAAGGTGGTACGGCATGTTCTCCGAGTTATAGCTCAGTGGATGAGCTATTTATTGGGCCGATTCACAAAGTGAAGAGGACCCAAATGGTTGAGCGGATACTTGACTGGATGGAAATAATCTAGTCTAAGTTAAGATGTTTGGGGGAGTCAATGGTCACAAAGACCTAAGGCTTCTATGGATACATTAGTAATGTCTTTTAAGACATTTTCTCACAGAGTTGGGATGGTGGAGAATGCGATATGCTTTTTCATTGCCATGATTGTTTGGGTATTTACTAGATGATCTTTACCGCAGGTCTCTCACAGGTTTTCCCAGGACTATTTAGTACGTACGAAAAGCGGAGTTACATGAGCATCATGGAAGGCTTGCGTTTCTTGTCAATTTGTGTCCATGAGCACAGTTGGGATCCTTTTCTCCATATTTGTAGCAGGCTATTAAGAGCACCTAGGGATTTGGGTTAAGCTGCTATTAAGCAGTCTACTCCAAGGTTGGAGTACTATGTTTGGAGATTTCTCGAGGGGCGAGTCATCTCTGAGTTATAGATTTGATAGTATTAATTATTGAATAAAGGATGTGCAATAATTAATAACATTGTTTGATATTGCGTGTTAATTAGACAAGTGGAACGATTAAAGGACTTACTAAAATGTAGGTTGAAAATACTTAAACATTGCATGTGTGGTACTATGCTTCTTAGGATAGAGTAGTTTCTAGGGAAAACTACGTTTAGATCCGATCTTGTTGGAAACATTGAACATGTTGTCAGATGAGTACGTAGGCAACTAACATCGGGTGATGTTGGCCCAATCCGAAAAATATTAATAAAACTGTTTGTCCTTTGGAAGCTCTTCTCCTGAAGGTGGAGATGCTTCATTGTTAGTTTGGTTTACTTGTTTGCAGGTTTTCTAGGCGACAGCAAGTGAGACCAAGATTGACGCGTATAGGATGAAGTTTATCCGTTTCTACAATTCCAGTATGTAAATGTACTTTTAGCCTGAGAATCAACTTGTTATTTATTTTCAGACAGATGACGAACTTGTACTTAGATGGATGAGCAGTTCTTTATGAATTTTTAGACTTTAAATAATATCATATGATTTGATATCTGTATTTGTGAACCCCAGTTATCATGACCTTGATATTTAATCGAAGGGTTTGTTTTGTATTTAAAAAAAAATTCTCGCTACTTACCATTTGTGATATTTAAAAAAATGCTTTTAAAAATCCAGGTCGTGACACTCTCTACCCTCTCCCTCTTTCTCCTCTCTCCTTTCTCACGCTCTCTCCTCTCTCTTTCTCTCTCCCTCTCTCGAGTCTTGACCTTTCTCTCTACCCTCTATGCTCTCTCCCTCTCTCCTCTTTCCTCTCTCTATCTACCCTCCCTCTCTCCTCTTTCCTTTATCTCTCTACCATCTCTCCTCTCTCCCTTTATCTTACTCTCTCTCTCTCCCTCTCTCTCTCTCTCTCCCTCACTCTCTCCCCCTCCCTCTCTCCCTATCTCTCTCTCCTCACTCTCTATTTCTCTCTCCCCTCTCCCTCTCCCTCTCCCTATCTCTCTCTTCCCCTTCTCTCTCTTTCTCTCTCTTTCCCCTATCTTTTATTTTAATTTTTTTTTAAAATAGTAGCGACCCATAGAACAATGAGTTGCTACTACACTAGGTAGTAGCGACGCATATACCTATACGTAGTAGCGACGCATACTACCCTATACATCGCTACTACCCTAGGGTAGTAGCAACGCATATATATGTGCATACTGATATGCATCGCTACTATAAATATTTTTATTTTTAAAATTTTAAAAAATAATGACCTCTCTCTACTACCCTCTCTCCTCTTTCCTCTCTCTCTCTCTTTTTCTCTCTCCCTCTCACTCTCTCTCTTTTTCTCTCCCCTCTCCCTCTCTCTCTTCACTCTCCCTCTCTATCTACCATCTCTCTCCTATCTCTCTCTTCACTCTCTCTCTCTTCTCTCTCTCTTCACTCACTTTCTCTCTTCCCCCTCTCTACACTCTCTTTCCTCTAATTTTAATTTTTCATGATTTTTTTATAATTACATTTTAAAAATAATAAAAAAGAAATTAAAATTAAAATTATTAGTGACATATAGAAATATACATCGCTCATACACAAGGTATTAGTCACGCATAAAAGTATGCGTCTCTACTACCTAGTATATTTAGTGACTCATATTTCTATTCATCCTTAATAATTTAATTTTTTATTATTTTTTAAAATATAATATTTTATAAAAAAATCTTAAAAAATAAAAATTAAATTCATCTCCCTCTACACACACTCTCTCTAGCCTCTCTCTCTTCACCCTCACTCTCTCTCTTCTCTCTCACTCTGTCTCTACCATCCCTCTCCTCTCTCACTCTCCCTCTCTATCTACCTCCTCTCTCTCTCTCTTTCTCTCTCTCTCTTTCCCCTCTCTCTACACTCTCTCTCCTCTAATTTAATTTTTTAATGATTTTTTATTTTTATAATTATATTTTAAAAATAAAAAAAATAATTTTTTATTAGCGTCGCTGATACACAAGGTATTACCTACACATAGAAATATGTGTCGCTACAATTTAGTTTATTAGTGATGCATATTTCTATGTGTCACTATTAATTTTATTTTTATTTTTTTATTATTTTAAAAATATAATATTTTATAAAAAAATCTTAAAAAAATTAAATTAATCTTCCTCTCCTCTCTCTCTCTACACACACTCTATCTAGCCCCTCTCTCTTCTCTCTCTAGCCTCTCTCACTCTCTCTCTCCTTCACTCTCACTCTCCCTCTCTATCTACCATCTCTCTCCTCTCTTCACTTCTCCTTCTCTACCATATTTCTCTCTCTACCTTATTTATATTTAACTAATAAATATTAAATAAAATAAAATAATATTAGCAACGCTTGCTTAAAAGCGCACCGCTTTTAATAGAGTGTCGCTAATAGTATATTTAAAAAATATATTTTTTTTATTTGCGACACATTTATTGAAATGTCGCTAATAGCACAATTATTAGTGATGCTTTTATAAAAGTATTGCTATTATGAGTACTATTAGCAATGCTTGAAAAATAGTGTCGCTAATAGTTTTAAATTTTTTATTCTTTATTTAAAATATATAATGTTTAGTGACGGTTTTATAAAGTGTCGCTAATAGTAGTTTTATTAGAGATGCTTTTCATTGCGTCGCTAATAAAATGTCATAAATAATACATTTTGTTGTAGTGTCTTTCCTTCTAATAATTGTTATCTTTATGGGCAACATTATTTGTTTTAAGAGCCTTCCCTTTAGAGCTTTTCAAATTTTTTTGCTTGCCTTTAACCTCTCGAGAAACCATGTGGATTGAGTTTTGTTCAAGTGCCTTAAGCCTTAACTCCTCTTGCACATGCTTATTGGCTAATTCATTTGCATTCCATTTATCTTTCATGGTTGTTAATTTGAAATTGCCCATACTGAGGTGGTAAGGAATTTAAAACAAACTGGGCAAGCAAGAAGTCATCCACTGACATCCCTAATGACTTAAGCAGTGCTGCCAAAATTTTCATCTTAAGAACATGCTCATGCATCCCATGAGAATCATCATACTTCATCGTGGTCAGCTTAGCTATAAGAGTCCCTACAAGGGACTTATTAGTAGACTTAAAACGTTCTTCAACTATTTTGAGAAATACTTTGGCATTATTAGTTGGAGAGAGTGTAGTCTTAATATTGTTCACAATTGTCACTCGCATAAACATAAGGCTTAACCTGTTAGACATTTCCCATGCATTAAATAATGTCTTATCTTCAGTGCTGCTGGTTGCAGTAAGTGCAATAGGTTTTTCAGTCCTAAGAGATCCATCAAGGTCCAAAACACAAGGTTGAATTGGACTTGCTCTTTCCACTCTAAAAAATTAAGGCCATGAAGCATCGGAATGGAGGAAGCATGTGAATGCAAAGATATAGAAATGATTACTGCAATTAAATAATAATGCTCAATACATTAGTGCTATGAATATGACATAATCAAACACATGAAAAATACATACACAATGGACAACATAACTTTGATCTACCTTTGGGAATAATCTAATGTTATGCTATTAAACTATTATAGTGCTCTCTATCACCTTGTAAAAATAACTAGCTAAGTGCACACATTAAGTTAGTTCGCTACCTTTGGGTTGGCATTCCAACCTAATGAAGAGTACTTTCAAATTATTCTTCCACAATTCAATAATTAATAGAAAAGTGGTGCACCTTTGGGTCAACCATAAGATCTTGGTAAACAAAGAATTAAAATTTGCTAAATTATTCTATCACTAACATAAGGTAAATTATGCTCGGATATCATAATATGCTTATTTTCTAAATACATTCCAGTTGGGCCACTTTTGACTACCCAACCGTATCTTAATATAGAAAATTAAGTAATTAGAATAAGTTTTTGTAACATCATAAGTGAACATTTGCATGTGCATAAATAAACATTCAAAACTTAAATCTTATTTATATTCATTTCATAATGCGTAAACGGAAGCAAAACAAACTATAATAATAAATAAATTAAGTGTATAAAGTAACCCCTTTCATTTATTTATTTATATAGTTAGATGTGATTGCGTAGAACCATTAGTCACACTTAATTGAACCAAACATATAGGCATGTGTGTCAAATTGTATTTCAGTGACACATCCCTAAGATATCTGCTTGCACATTAATTCTATAGCAATATTTTAAAAACCGGCCCGATGACCAATCCGGGTCAGTGACCTGGCTGGGTTAACTAGGATCGGCCACGGATCAGCTCGGGTTGACCCAATTTTCCTAAATATTAGATTAAATAGAAAGTTTGGTATGATAGTTACACAAACTTGTTGTAACTCAGCCGGTAGAGCGTAAGTGTTATTTCTATGATGCCTTGGGGATATATTTTTTTGGAGCATTGTAAAGTAGATAAAGATTATATAAAATGAAGATGTATATAACAAAGTTGTAGCCGGGTGAGTTAGGCTTGCTGATGGGCTCTATACAAACTTTTTTCTTGATGTATTAAACTGGTCCAACCCGGTCAACGGGTCAGCGGTTCAACCGGCTGGGGTCGTGTTGACCCGGCTGGATTAACATAACTTGTAAAAGTAAATAAACTGGCCCAGATTATCAACCGGGTCCGACTGGCCGGGTTGAGCCGAATTTTAAAACATTGTTCTATAGCGTTCAGACTCTATGTCAATCTAATGATATCTCTAGTATGGGTCTGGTTAATTTTTTTATTTTGTTTCCTGGTCAGACCAAGTATAACCCATAAACCTATATGATGTAGGGACATTAGTCCAAGTATAACTTGAATAAACATTCAGTGTCAATACTTATAATAATAAATAAATTATACAAACATACGAGGCCATTTTACATGCATATGAGGCCAATAAAAAAATTGGCACGTTGACCCACATTCTATGGGCAAACTAACCCATTTTATTTGAATATGAAACTCTTTGAATTCAGGTCTCATATGAATTTGGCGTTAATTCATTTCACTGTTGATGTCGTATCTGCCTCATATGGGCATGCTTACCCATTAAACACTTTAAATTATCATCAGCCGTCAACTCCAGACAACCCATATGGCATCTCACCTTATCTCCGCAAACAGACAACCCATCGTCTTCTTTACTAGAGCTGGAAAATCACACCCGACCCGAACCCGACTCGCCTAATCCAGTACCCGACCTGACCTGATTACAAGTAGGGTCATGGTTTAAGCTTTTGACCCGTTTTGAATTTAAGGTCAGGTCGAACCCGACCTATATAACCCAACTACAAATAATAATAAAATTATTACTATAGTGTTAATTTATTGTACTTATACCGTTATTATAATATTTGTATAGTGCATACTATATTGAACTAGAGGTGATAAAACATAAATTTGGGCATAAATAAGATATTTAGAGTATAGGTGTGATCACATATATTTTGCTTTGTAGTAGATATCTATTTTGGGATGATAGAGGATAATATCTTCAAGTTGTGGTTAATTTCTATATAGTTTTTTTTTTGTTACTCTTTTGGGTATGATGAATAGAATGAAAATATGTTATATTTTGTTATATTTATTACCAATTTTCTCTTCTTCAGAAAAACACATCACACACTAGATTCAGCTCTGTGTGAAAGGCCTGACAATCATATTAAGGAGCAAGTTAGGAACATGCAACGAGATAGGTGGATAATAAAACACAATAAAGGATAACTTTTGTAGGAAGAAAATTATAACAAAGTGTCACTCGTTGTTGAGTAAGGTTAGGTTATAAGTAGCCATAGAGAAGTAGTTACTGAAAATTTGAAATTAAGATATACTGATTCGCATGATCCTCTCTGCCATAAAAAAAATAATTAATGTTTAATATATTTTGTGTTTATATGTGAGTTATCGAAAGCCAAGTGGGCCAAACATGAGTAAATAAATGTTGAAGGTCTGTTTTGTTATTCTTTTCTCATAATGAAAAAAATGTAAAACTACACCTCTAAGGTATTCGTTGATGGCTACTATAAAAACGTGTCAACCACAAATTAACCAAAAAATTAAACATTACAAATTAATGGTGTAATGTATTTAATTTTTTTTGTTTGGCCTTTGCAAAGAGAAGGTACATAATGAGTCTAAAAAAAATTTGAAGAAAAAAAATAGGGTTACCCGCATATCCAACCCGACCCGACTCAAGTAGGGTTAGGGTTTGGATTTTCGACCCGATTTACCCGATCCGATTCCCAGCCCTGCTCTTCACTCAACCAAAATTACAAAAGCTTTCAATGAAACGAACCAGCGAACCAGAGAATAAAAAAACTTACAGTTTCTCAGTCCCTAGGGTGCCATTCTTCATGAAATTTCAGAAACCATTCCGGTCGGATCAAGATGAAAAGCGAGTATTTTTCTTTTCTTTTGATTCAATAACAAATTATTACTTCTATAAATCATCCAAAACTGGCTAAAAATTCATAAAAAAATTACACTTTTCATGCTATGAATAACTAATCCCCTCAGCTACCATTGTTTGCATTAAGATTTCGAAACTCCAGGCTCCGATATCAATTGTTAGCATGTGTATTGTGATTGAACCACATCATACATAAATCGAATTTCCTATCTATGTTTGTTCAAATATGGCATACCTGGTTCCATTAGTTGATGAAGCTTCTTGGGATAAGTTTCTCTCCTTTGCCTTTTCCCTGATGATGATTTTCCTTCATATGGATCAGTCACTGTCCGGTCAATTTGTTCAGCAGAGAGAGGACCTCCTCCTCTAATTTATCCTCACGTAACCGCTTCCATCACGTGGTTACAACATTCCAATTGAGAACCAATTAGAAACTAGATAAATAATCTTGTTATTATCTTCTAATTATCATGTAGATCACTTAATTAACTAATGAAAATTATTTACACAATATGCATCCCTGGGCATATTCTCCTGCCGGGCCCAAAATATAGCAGCTCAAAAAATGCTGCCCCTTGTAATCAATGGAACTCTCCAGGAATCTCTCCGGCAGAACACTGGTTTTGGCCTCAACTTCATATCCACCAAGAGTGCATGTTTGTGTGGCTGCATGGTGGGTGATAGGAGCTGGTGGGTGGAGCCTGAGTGACTCTTTTATTATTGCACTCAGGTAATTGAGCTGCTTAATGTCACTCTCCTCCACTTTTCCTTTGCTGCTAACAACTCTTCTAACTTCTTCTTGTGCTTTCATCATCACTCTCTTGTTTCTTAATATTTTGTCATCACCCACATCATGGACGATGAGCTTGTGTCTGTACCTCCGATGCAAATATCCTACAAAAATTATATACATACAAAAAGTCCTTAATTAGCTCTCAGATGTGATAGAAAGCGAATGACAATGAGGTAATGAGTTCTTATAAGATGATGTACCAAAGAACGCCTTTGATGTGCTTCCTTGTGAGGTTGAATTCCTTTCGAACTCTAAGCAAGACATCAACAAATTCTTCTTGCACTGATGTGTCCTTCGTGGCTGAGTGATGCTCATCAATGAGGGCGACGTGGAATCCACCAAATGCGTTGAAGACCTTTTCGAGCCTGCTAGACATCCCTGTGAGAGCATCAATCCACCCAAACATAGGGAAGTGATCTACCACAAAGAAACTTATAAACTATTGGATCAGGGTATGGGCTCAGTCTCATTTGGTCCACTTTGTTTGTGGATAAGGTGAGCCGGTATGGGCGAAGAGGTCCAAGGATAGTGGGGGTGATCGTCCTAACCCCACCTGAACCATTGTGACACGAATTCAATTAGGACCAACATTCATCACACATGCACATTAGGTATGTGACTAAGGTGTGCATATTCATATTGTAGGGCCCAACTCATGAATTAGTGTTATTGGTCGGACCTGTAGTTAGCAAGGGGTTAACCTTGTTGCAAGCTTAGCCGTGTGCAGAAGGTCCAGGCCTTCGTGGGCTCTGAGAAACAGAGCCCACTTCCGTTGTGTCAAACCCTCTAAAATAGTCCAGGGAAATCATGTTGAGGGTCTGCTTAAGAAAAGCCTATGTATTGTAAAAAGAGAGAGAGAGTATAAATAAGCATAAAAGAGGAGAGAAAGGGAGAGAAAACCCTGAGTGACTAGAGCAGCCATCCCCTCTCTTCTCTCTCCCAATCCCGCCCTCTACCTCATGTGTGCCGTGTTACCCTAATTCCAAGAGGAGAAAAGGGCTGGCCGCCACCTTCTCTCCCTCTCTTCTCCCTCTTGCATGGTGCATGAAGAAAGATCTTCATCCTTGGAGTAGTGTGGCTTCAAGACAAGGTTTGGGCTCTCTTCCTTGCTGATTTCACAATCCAAGAATAGGCTTTGAGGGATCTACACAAGCACAAATTCTCTTCTTTTTATTGATTGAATTGACATTATTGTTGTTCAGGCATTGGAGTGAAGAGATAACATCGTCACTAAAAAGCGCATTTGGGTTCTGATGGTGGTCAGTTGGCGTATGAAGTTGTTAAATTTAATTTGAAGTTTTTTGAAAAAAGTTTTATTTTTCCATTTGACGACTGCTTTTCTTCTTTGTAATTTCTTTTTTGTGAAGTTTCTTGCATGCCTTAAAGTTTTTGGCTTGTTAATGACAAGCTAATTTGTTCATTTTTGTTGAGCTTACTTTACTAGTTTTCATTCTCCCACGAGTTCGGAAGTTGTCATGTAGCAATAGATAGTTCTTTAGAGGAAGCTAAAATCAGCGTACGAATTGATTATTGTTTGAAATATGTTATTTTAGGCTTTGTTTTCCTTATGCCCTAAATTACTATGTAGTATTTGGTCGGGTTCATATTCTGGATGATACGAAAAATTTTGTCTGAATTGGAAGCAATGGGTTATTGTGAACTTTTGGCTTTTTTCTTCGATCATTAAGCTGGGGGCTATGCCCATAATATTTTTACCTTTCTATATGAAAAAAACAATGCCCTTAAGTATTTTTCTTTTTCTGTTTTTGAATAATGTATTTTTCTCATTGTTCTTTGGTGAAAACTTTTCCTTGACAAGAGTATTTTTTAGTTCTGTTAACTGTACTTTAAATGAAATTCTCGTGCTGGCATTTTCCTGGCCTCTTTTCATTTTGGTGTTACCAACTATTGAGAAGGCCTTAGTTAAATTTTTGGCTGAAAGCTTTAGTAAGTTTTCTCTTACTGCCTTGTCATATTCAAGTTTATGCCAAAATTATGATTGATTGTATTCATTGCGATAGCTATGAGGTATTTGTATGTGATTTTATACAAGGTGAAATGTAACTGTCCATGACCGTCTGTGTCCGTGCAGATAGAAACGGATGGACAATTTATATGTCCATCACGGACAGTAGACGGACAGATAATATGATTATGTAAAAACCAATTGACACAGACAGCCTTTGTCCGCATCTGCGTCCGTGTCCGTCCGTTTACACACCTAAGTCCAAAAGGTCCGTACCTCTCCTCAATTTGATTTTAATTCATGATCAGCCCCTTATACATGTTTATTACTTATGTATGTTGTTATTCATGTCATTGTGTAGAGGATTTGAATTAAAGTCACAACTTTTATGCATGTAAGGTGCCACCCCTAGGGCTCACCCACCTTTATGCTTCTGCTTTGATGCTACTCAACACAAACATGGCCTGAGCCTCCTTAATAAGCCCTTGATCTCTATATGGACAAAGACCAGGTCCTTGTAAAGAGCTCAAGTGTGGTGACCTTCCTTATGTGCCTCCAGTGATCTCTATATGGACAAAGACCAGGTCCTTGTAGTTGTACGTGAGTTTCTTACGACGGCATCTCCGGCCTGCTGGCTGTCTCAATGTCATTGATTTTGTAAACCTCTTTGGCACAGGGCGGCTAGAGCCTTAGGCAGCTTAGGGTGTTGCCTAAGGCTCCCTCATCCCTTTATGAGTATGCATCTTGTATAATAGAATGGGATATCAACACCATAAAAAAAACTTCTACCATTTGGGAGATAGAACAAGACTAACAAAGATTTTCTTTATTGTCATGAAGACAATACAGACTTTTTCCTTTAGCAAAAATATAAATATTAAAATTAAACTTTACTAGCTCAGCATTCTTTTATGGGTAGAGACATTATTACTATAAATTACCACCTTTCTATGTGGGAAGAAACCTACACCTAAGCCCAATCTCCACCCTGTCTTTGGTATTTATAAACCTTATTCTCCTGACCTCCTCCGTCATAAAGCACATTAACTCAGTGTTATCTCTTTCAATAATGAGTTACCAAAAAATTCTCTAGACAAGAGGTTTCTTCAAATTTGTTTTTAGAATTAAGAGTCTTAACTAAATTGCAAAGATAAATAATCCCCAATTAAAATTCAGTAAATATTAAATTATTTTTCAAATGCATGTACTCTTATATTTAAGGTATTAGTGATATTACCTTTTTATATGTAATTTCTATTATTTTGGATTGCACAAATGGTTGAATATGACATCATGTTTACCAATTAGCCACTAAACCCTACAATCTTTCACAAGGATAGGTTTAAAGTCACAAACTCTCCCCACAAAAGAACTTTCTAATATTTATTTATTAATATTACCCATAGCTATTACTTAGAAAGAAGGCTCTTAAAGTTAAAATTCATAGTCATATCCATAATTGAGAATCTGACAAAAACTTAATTAGAAATTTCTCTTCTCAAAATGTAAGAATTTTTTTTTGAATAAAACTATTTATTAACTAATTATATTATTATAGTTATATTAAATGTTAAATTTTTACCTTAGGCCTTGAGTTGTGTTAAGCCGGCCCTGCTTCTGCATACTTGGCATTAGAAACTATGACATGAGGCAAGCAGCCTAGCCGAAGGTACATGAGGGGGTAGCGAAGCCGGGTAGCTCTTTGTCACGGGGTAGCGAAGCCAACTATATGTGACACGTGTTGGGGCGCACACACGTGTGGAAATGTATGTACACTTAGTATATAACACTTCCACACGTGTGTGCCTCTACCTGCTATGCCTGTATACATGGTGTGCAACACTGTGGGCAATTCTCGAAATATATGCACACTTAGTATACAATACTTCCACACTTAGTATACAATGCGTCGGAATCCGAATCCAGCTCCACCCCCTCTTCACCTCCTCCTCCAGCTAAGGAGCTGGGGCGAACAGGGGGGGTGGAGGAGGAAATGGAGGGGTGGCGACACTGGAATCGGGGGGCAGAGCAAGATCCGGCGCCTCCCGCTCTTCACCTCCTCCTCCGACAAAGGAGGGGGTGCGACCTACAAGGGGCGCAGGGGCAAAGAAGGCGAGGGAGAGGGTGCCCGAATCCGGGGGCAGAGCTGTCATCGCCCTCTCGATCACCTCCTCCTCTTATGGAGGAGGGGGAGGGTGTGACTTGAAAGGGGTGCACAAGAAGAGAAGGCGGCGAGTGGGGGTGATTCCGGGGGTGGAGGTGGAGCCGGATCCGGCGCCACACCCACTGCTCCTCTTCCTGAACCGGGGGCGAAGGGTATTAAATATGGTGGGCGAAATTCGGCCCCGCTCCTCTTTTTGCGATGCTTCAATTTGAAGCATAGCAAAAAGGGAGGGAGGGAGAGAGGAGATAGAGGGTAGAGAGAGTGTGTGAATAGAGAGAGGGAAGAAAGAGTAAAGAGAGAGGGGGTGAGAGAGAGTGAAGAGAGAAGGGTAGTGGGAGAGGTAGAGGGAGAGAGAGGAGAGAGATAGTGAAGAGAGAGAGAGAAGGTAGAGAGAAGAGAGAGAGAGAGAGTGAAGAGAGAGAGGGAGAGAGAAAGAGAAAGGGAAGAGAGAGAGTGAAGAGAGAGAGAGGGAAGAGAGAGTGGGTAGAGAGAGGTAGAGGGGGAGAGAGAGAGAGAGGAAGAAGAGAGGGATTTAAAAAAAAATAAGCTTATTTACGACGCTTATAATGAAGCGTCACAAATAGTATATACTATTTGTGATGCTCTTTAGTGAATGTCATAAATAGTAACGTTTATTAAAAAAAATAGCTTTATGCTATTTACGACATTCAGTAAAGAGCGTCGCAAATAGTATAAACAGTACGGTTTTATCTATTTGCGATGCTTCATGTAAGCTCCGCAAATAGTATAAAATATTTTTTTAATATTGAATTATTTGTGGTGCTAACTACTGAGCATAATAAATATTATAAGCAAATAGCCTTAATTTTTTTTAGTCCCTCCCTTCTCTCTCTACCCTCTCTCTCATCTGTGTCCTCTCTCTCTCTTCTTCTCTCTCTCTTCTCCTCTCCTTTCTTTCTCTCTCTACCCTCTCTTCACTCTCTCTCCTCTGCAGTCTCTCACCCTCCCTCTCTCCTCTCTTGTTGTCTTCACTCTCTACCCTCTTTCTCTCCTAGGGTACTCCTCTCTCTCTCTCCATATATATATATATATATATATATATATATATATATATATATATATATATATATATATATATATATATATAAACGCATATGCATATACGTTGCTACTAACTAGGGTACTCCTCTCACTCTCTCTTCACTCTCTCTACCTCACTCTCTCTCTCGCCTCTCTTTTCTCTCTACCCTCTCTCTCTTCACTCTCCCCTACCCTCTCTCTTTTATTATATATTGTATTTTTAAATCAATAAAAATATTAAAAAAATATGTTAGCAATGCTTAAAAAATTGTGTCACTAGTACCCTATACAGTAGCAACACATATGTTTATACGTCACTACTAACTATAGTACTAGCGCCGCAATTTCACAAGCGTTGTTAATATATTTTATATGATTAATTTTAAAATATAATTATATAATTAAAAACCTCAAAAAAATTTAAATTAATTTCTTCCCCCTCTTTCCTCTCTCTCTCTCTTCTTTCTCTATCTCTTCTCTCTCTCCTCTCTTTCTTCACTCTCTCTCTACCCTCTCTCTCCCTCTACCTCTCTCTCTCCTCTCACTTCCTCTCCTCTCTCTCTACCCTCTCTCTTCACTCTCTCTTCCTCTCATCTCTCTCTCCTCTCTCTTCCTCTCTTCTCTCTCTACCCTTTCTCTCTTCACTCTCTCTCTTTAACCCGTCTCTCTTCCCTCTCTCTTCTCTAGATCCCTCTCTTCACTCTCTTTCTCATTTTTCTCTCTCATCAGTACTCTCTCTCCTCTCCTTCTCTGCCCCCTCTTAACTCTTCTCTCTCATCTCTCTCCCTCTCTGCCCCCTCTTAACTCTTCTCTCTCATCTCTCTCCTCTCCCTCTACCCCCTCTTAACTCTTCTCTCTCATCTCTCTCCTCTTTCTCTCTTCACTCCTCTCTCTCTTATGTGCATCCACGTGAGCTTGATCTCTAAGGAGAAGTGAGGATAAAATCGGGATATTTTATTTTTTTCTTATTTATTTTATATAAAAAATAAATATTATTATGTTTATAATTTTTAGAATTATTTAATATTTATTTATTATATATTATATATTTAAATAATAAATATAAAAAAAATAAAATAAAATAATAAATCTATTAGCGACGATTTTTAAGTAGCGTCGCTAATAGTACAACTATTATGAACTCTTTAATAGAAGCGTCGCTAATATAAATACTATTTGCGATGATTTTAGAAAACCGTCGCCAATAGTTATAAATTTTTTATTTTTTAAAAATTTATAACTATTAGCAACGCTTGTTTAAAAGTATCACTAATAATATTAGTATTAGAGACGCTTTTATGAAAGCATCCCCAGTGGTTGTACTATTAGCGATACTTTTTAAAATCGTCGTTAATACTTATAAGTTTTTTTATAAAATTTATAACTATTAGTGATTTTTTTAAAAAACGTTGCTAATAGTATTAGTATTAGCGACACTTTTAAAAAAGTGTTGTCAGTAATTGTACTATTAATGACGCTTTTTAATAAGCGTCGCTAATAGTTATTTATTTTTATTAAGGATGCTTTCATTAAAGCGTCGCAAATAGTATTAATATTAAATATGCTTTTATATAAGCGTCTCTACCAGTTTCACTATTAGTGACGCTTACAAAGTTATAAATTTTGTTACACTTTTATATGTATTACAAATAATTATTTTTAGCGACACTTTGTATTACATCACTAATAAAAGCATAGCTAATAATCCTTTTTGTTATACTGAATGACTAGTGGGATGGGCATTGGCAGCAGCTTGCCTGTCATTAGCACAACCGTCCTCCAATCTTATTGGCTTTAACTTAAAATATTATTGGGGTGGGTATTGATATGCATGAATAATGCTTTAAATTTTGTTGGGGGTGTAAAAAGTGGGGGATCCTAAGTATATTTTAGGGGGGAAATAGTCATTCATTGAAAAATAGTCAAGGTGATTCCTTTAATAGAATAGAAAAAAATATCTACAACGAAATAGGTGACAATGGAGAGTTTAACACTCGATAGATATTTTATTTATTTTCATTTAAGTATAGTTTTTTTGGTGGCGCCTTAGCCAATGCCCCAAGTGAGCCCTGATTGGCCCTTAGCCCGCCGCCACTATTAAATTTTTCCCGGTGACTATGGCAACACCTTTATAGGTGCAGATTTTGTTAGGCCGCTGTGGAGGACAAATATAATTACATAGATATAACAGTGAATCAGAGTCCATGCACCATATCTATGGCGCAGGTAAAGTTTCACTAGTGAATTTGAATTCGGCATTCAGCACTCAAAAGATTAATTTCCTTTAATTCCTTCATTCTGGTTTCTAGTTTCTCCCTAGTTGCGCTTTCCGGTCAACTTCTTTATTTTAAGTACAAAAGCTATGGTACTGGTTGATTCCACTTAAAGGGAACCACTCATTACGTGCCCTTCAATCTATCCCTTTGATCTGTATCTGAATGTAGGGCTGTATAAAAAACCTGGACCCGACTCGACCCGAGTGGAACTGACCCAAAATTGACCGGGTTCAAGGCGGGTCGGGTACTATTTCAGAGCGGGTAAGGTTTGAAAAAAAAATCCATATCCTTTTTGGGTCGGGTTGGGTCGGGTTTAATAAAAAAAAACCCGAGAACCCGACCTAACCCGACCCAACATTATACATCACTATATTAACCCTAATTTTATTACTCTAATTACTTTAGATTGGGTGTCATGATGTGACTAACTCTATATAAATTTTTAATATGCCTGATACAACTTATCAAGGAATAATAATTTATTATAAATAGTAATTTTTATTTTTTTATAAGTAAAAAATTTAATGAAGCTATGTGATAGTAGATTTGTTATTTAAACATATAGGTTTAGTAAAAAATTAATTTGACCCAGGTTTTATCTCGGGTTCTCGGGTAAGGGTCCGGTTTAGCAATCTCGGGTTCTATCTTGGGTAGGGTCGGGTATTGCAGTACCCGACCTCACCCTACCCGAGATGTAGCCCTAGTTGAATGACTTTGAATTATGTTGAACATGATTAAAAAAACGTGCTTAATATGTCAACCTGCGTGATTTATAATGTGTTGAATTTGACTTTCTAAGTCTATTTCTTTGGCAACTTGATTGAACAAGTGGGTTGTACCGGTCCAGTAGTACTACACAGTAGAATACCCAGTCAATGATGGGGACTACCTTGAAACAGTTCCCGTTCATTTTTGGTGGCTTCCTCCCTCCACCAGGTAAAAAACCGTTTCCATTTCTGGCTTATAATAAAATACCTTGATGACGTTACATTGGTTACAATGTATTTTGATATTTGATCATGATAGTCATATTCACACACGGTATCTACCTAATAAAAGCCTACACTTTGGTTTTAATTGGACAAAATATGTAAGCATCACAAAAACTTTATTTGGCTCACTTATTTTGTCTAATTAAAACCTAAATATGGGTTTTTGTTGGGTAAATTCGGTGCGTGAACATCGTTTTTCCATGAATAACAGCAGAAGCTAGATTTATCTTACATAATCATATTTTAAGGCCGCTTCTAACACGGATATTTTGATAAATTTGAATCTGATAACTAAGATAGGTACTTGCTAGAGGTGATATATGTCGCTCAAATTTAATGTATTAATGCAATTGAGATTTCTTATTTTTTGCCTCTTATCTTGTATCTTATTTTTTGATGTGATCTTTCTTGGGCTTAATAGAAGGGGTCAATACCCTTCATTTACCTATAAAAAAATACAATATTTGAGACTTCATCCAAACTGTCCATGTCTGATATCAACAAAGTAGGATATAATTTTGACTGTGGACATTATAATGGATCCTAGTCCCCACAATGGTGCTACAGTTTTTTTTTTATAAGGCAAAATGAGGGAGACGGCTCCCTTCTATTAAAACCAAGTAGGAAACAATGCATGAATTACAAATAAAAAATTGCAATTGTCATCTTTCAAAAATAAAAGAAAATTCACAAACAATCTTAGAAAGATGAGAGTGTCCAACTTTAATAACAACCCAAGGTCATGTACAAAACTACTGAGATAGTGAATATAACGCTTGATGAGATTAATTGGATGAGATATCCACTCTAAAAAACCTAAAAATAGTACTTCTGATCTATTTAGAATAACCAGAAGAAAAGAAAATATGGTTAGTCATTTCTAAACAGCCTTATGTAGAACAAACCTATTGATTATTTGAAATCCTCTGGCTTTAAGTTTATCAGAAGTAAGAAGCCGGCCATGCAAAATTATCAAACAAATGAAGGAATGACAAGGAATATAATGTTTGAACCAAACAAGTGTAGTCCATTTGAGTTTAGGTTTATGCTTAGATAAGTTCATATAAGCTGATTTTGTAGAATGTTAGCTTCCATATGGTTGTATCATAGTCATGTTTAAGAATTGGAGTACGACCCTCAATCACTTGAAGAAGATGATTGTATCATAGTCCTTTTTAAGAATTGGAGTATGACCCTCAATCACTCAAAGAAGACAATTACATCTAAAGTTAATATGTTGATTCTACTGCCAATTACTATTGTTCAAATAATCAGAGATTGAATCAAGATAATGACTATTCATATTTGATGCACAAGACGGTGACCATAGTTATAGAGGAGAGCTAAATTCGTAACCCAAGAATCTAATCATCATTAATCTTGTAAGAAATCAAATCAATAATGATACTTTGAAGAGAGAGATAATATTTCTTCATGAAGTTTAAATAGGTCTTGCAAAGGTGCCTAGACATTATAGAAAATGCATTCATGACAGATTAGTTTTAAGATTGGTTATAGGTGTTAGACTTGATTCTTTCAATATGTTTTAGCGAGAAATAATTTAAGCTAAATTGAGATGTTAATCCGCTACACTATCCTTGTTGAGACTTGGTCTTCATTAGGATAGGCACTTGTGTGTTCAACTTTTTTTCTATTTAATTGTACTTGTGTTTGGCGGCTATAGATCCAATGCATCTTCCTTGTTATAGTTAATTACTATATAATTTCAATGAGTAAAATTAATTTTTTCTTAATTTTCACGTCACTTCGATAATCTCGCAAATTCAGGACTGCAAGGAGGGGACATCGAAGTGCTATATTTTTTTTCTTGCAAATTCACTCCCTGTACGTGAATCATGCGTAGCAGTGCCCGTATCTTGTACTTATTTAAAATACGAAATGTACTCATGAATGCGGCAAATAAGGACTGTAATTTCATCTTATCTTCATAGGACTTGTTCAAAGTACACTTATATGTATGTGGCCTTAACCTGTCCTTCCACCTTCCTTCTTTTACTTAGACTTTCCTCAATTACATGAAAGTCTCCATACAGCACCACTATATAAAGGGTGCTCCACCAATTGCCGAAGACACAAATCCAATCCGGAATCACTAATCACAAATGGCTGTCCTTTTGCTCTCCTGGCCCTCCCTTCTTTCTCTCTTCTTCCTCGTTGGGATCATGCTTTTGAACCAGAGGAAGAAGAGGGGGAGAGGTGGTAAACATCCCCCGGGACCCAGAAGGCTTCCCATCATTGGCAACCTGCATCAACTCACAAGTGCACCCCACCGTGCCATGACCCAGCTATCCAAAGAGCATGGCCCCCTCATGTACCTTCAGCTAGGCTGCTTGCCTCATGTCATAGTTTCCAATGCCAAGTACGCCGAAGAGGTTCTCAGAATCAAAGACATTGAGACAGCCAGCAGGCCGGAGGTGCCGTCTCGTAAGAAACTCACGTACAACTACAAGGACCTGGTCTTTGCACCATATGGAGATTACTGGAGGCACATGAGGAAGGTCACCACACTTGAGCTCTTTACAGTCAAAAGGGCACAATCATTCCGGCCAGATCGAGAGGATGAGGTGGCCAAGATGATTGAATCAATATCAAAGGCCTCTATGGCGGGAGGAGTTGTCAACCTTAATGAGATGACGATGGCTCTCACTAACAATGTGACTTGCAGGATTGCTCTTGGTAGGAGCCATGTTGAAGAAGTAGAGAAAAGCAAATTTCAAGGCCTCATTAAGGAGGCTCAGGCCATGTTTGCAGGTTTCTTTGTGGGAGATCACTTCCCCATGTTTGGGTGGATTGATGCTCTCACGGGGATGTCTAGCAGGCTCGAAAAGGTCTTCAACGAGTTCGATGGTTTCTACGATGCCGTCATTGATGAGCATCTCTCAGTCAAGAAGGACACATCTGTGAAAGAAGACTTTGTTGATGTCTTGCTTAGAATTCAAAAGGAATTCAACCTCACAAGGGAGCACATCAAAGGCGTTCTTATGGACATTTTCATCGGAGGCACAGACACAAGCTCATCTTCCATGATATGGGTGATGACAGAACTATTAAGAAACAAGAGAGTGATGATGAAAGCACAAGAAGAAGTGAGAAGAGTTGTTGGTAGCAAGGGGAAAGTGGAGGAGAGTGACATTAAGCAGCTCAATTACCTGAGTGCAATAATAAAGGAGTCACTCAGGCTCCACCCACCAGCTCCTATCATCCACCATGCAGCCACACAAAAATGCACTCTTGGTGGATATGAAGTTGAGCCCAAAACCAGTGTTCTTATCAACATATATGCAATTGGCCGGGATCCACAATCATGGGAGAACCCAGAGGAGTTTCTGCCGGAGAGGTTCCTGGAGAGTTCCATTGATTACAAGGGGCAGCATTTTGAGCTGTTACCTTTTGGGTCTGGCAGGAGAATATGCCCAGGGATGCATATTGGATTGGCCATCCTTGAGATAGCCCTTGCGAGTCTTCTCTACTCATTTAACTGGGATATACCAGCAGGGATGACTGAACAAGTCACGGATCTCGGGGAAACAACAGGCATCACTGTTCATAAGAAGTCTCCTATTCTTCTCGCTCCCACAGCTTATACTATTTAGATAAGATTTTTTATTTACATATTGCAGGTGTGCACAAATTCGTGTATTTCTTATCCCTTCTTTTTCATGGTTAATTTGCAGAGAAGAACTCCTGTAAAGAGAGAATAAAAGAAAATGTGATGTTTGTATAAACTGTCACAATAATGGAATTGGGAATATTTACGTAGCTGTCACAATAATTGATTAATTTGGTGTGTGGTGGCAAATCTATCTACGTCTCAAATTGTGACGCACAATATACAATCAAATATAAGAATCATCATAAATAAAATTTGTACTTCTAATTGAATAAAATAATGAAATAGATGTCAATATTTTAAAATATTAAAAATATTTTAAAATATTACTTGCCCGCCCCCTAGTTTAAAGTGTGATCAATCATTCTCGGCACCTTGGCGCGTGCCCATGTGTATGAGCTAGGTTGCATATTAAAACAATCAATCTTCGTCCAAGTAATATGTAAATCTCCCTTAATTTTTGTCTAATTGGTTAGTTAAAATATCTACTAAAAAATATTATCATTGTATTATCCAATTAAGTTAAAAAAATATTTGACAAAAGTTTCAAATTTGGTCACAAATAGCAATTATTATTCCTTCTCACTGGGATTAGTGGTAGGAAATGACTTTCTTTCTATTATGTGACAAAAGTAGTTGCAAATAATATACTCCTTCCACCTCATATTAATAGTTTTATTTAATTTTTTAAAATTAATTAAATAGAATCATTAATATGGAAAGAAGGGAGTAACTCTTATTTTAGGTTAGATGATAATTCAAAGATCAGTACGATAAAGGGTACTTACTAATTTTAAAAGGGACTTAAATATATGATAACCGTTTGTATGATCTCAGGCTTACACAAGTCTAGGCTCTGTGGGCGATAAAATCAAAATCCAATTGCGCACAAAACTCTGAGGTACGCAAGTGACCTCCCTATTAGATCCACAGATCTTAATCCGATAGCTTAAAAGTTCTTATATATGCACCCTAATAATTCTTTTAGTAATCTAATTTATTTATAAATTCAAAAAAAGGTTTATAAGGTTATTAGAGTCCTAAAGGGATTATTGGGGTGCATATAAACGATGACTCCTTATTAGCCTGTCCTCCACTTTGGTCCATATAAAGTTCTCGTCGGCAACGAAGTCGCCTCTTGGACAGTACGTCCAGTCATATGTCCATTTTGTCATTAAAGAGAAAAACAATAAGAAAAACTTGCACGATGCACTTGGATTGGTCCTTCTTTGAGATCCTCACGTTGACTTACTCCCTGGAAAAACCTACTGTGCAAGCGAAAAGTACTTCATTTCTGTGCCTTGACCGCCGCAGCGCCGGGCGATGGCGGCGACAAGCTAGCCGGTCAGTCAACCATTGATGTCTCGGTCATGTGGCCTCCTCAGGACGAGAGCCTCCGTCTCAAAAGCTGCGTTGACTGGTTCGTTCGGGTTAATTCTTCATCTCTGGGCTAGACAGTCACAGTAGAACGAAGGTCACGAGATACTTCGCAAAAGGTTGGATATTCCCTCTTCCTCTTCGAGGTTTTACTGGCTTGTTCAGATGACAGTCACAGTAGATTGAAATCTGTTGAGTCGTTTGCACTGGAACGTTCCTACTTGGTTTCTCTGAGAATCTTGTCAAGGATTATCCTACAAGTTATAATAGTTGAACTTATAGTTAGATCTTGGCCGTACAATTTCGATCACATTGTAACGTTTTCCTGATGAATATAGTTATTTGCTAATCGATGTATTCCCATACAACTCACCTTATTCTTCCTTTTCCTACAGTGAGATCATGGTGCTCTCTAATCAAGATTTTGGAAGAAATTGTGATTCTCCTCGTATAGTTATCTTCTTAGTTGCCACTCTGGTTGCTTCGGAGCTCTCTTGAATTGAGTTTTTAGTTTAAGTATTTTTATTTATTATTTGTTCTTGTGCAAAATAAAACAGAACACTGAAATGCAGTTAGGTTTATATGTTCGTCGGTTAAATGATAATTTCGTGTCAAAATAAATACATAGTTAAAAATGCCATCAATAATAAAAGGTGTGATATCTTACTTTCAGTTTTGAAAGTTAAACCATGAAAATTCCTTTTCTTAAGTTGGGTACCACTGGAATTGGTAACAAAATTATTTGTTTGCAGTATTGAAATTGGCGAAAGGAAATTAGTAGCAGATCATGGGGTTCATGGAAAATATACTTGTTTAAAGTTAAAATTGGGTCCCATGGGAAATTGGCGATAAATCATGGGGGTCATAATCCTATCAAAATTTGGCCAGTTTTTAGGTGTGGTGCCCTTTGATCGTTGCATGTAATTCTTTGCATTTAACACTATCTCTGTTCCTTTAATTAAAAAATTTATATATATCTTATCTATATGGCCAATTAAACCCCGCATACGAGTAATTCTAATGTACACACATCCGATTGGTCCAAATTTCGTATGACCCCTTGCTTGAGGTATATATCTCTTCCAATCCACATGGATTTCACAAGGAATATTCTCTATAGCTATACCTAGCATGTACAACATCTTTTAGGCCAAATCACCCAATATGACATGGGTGCCCAGTGTGACATTCTCAAGTTACAGGAAAGAACGAAAATTTCAGCAGCTTGTGTAGTTATCTGGACATTCTTTGATTATTTCTTGAAAAAATTATTTAAATAATATTAAAAATAATAATAATTATCATTTTAGACCACTTTGGGAAATATTTTTCAAAGTGGTGTTTCTTTTTTGCCATGCACGCGCCAGTGAAGCAGCTGGTGCCTATGTGGTTTTTCTTTAAATTTTTTAGTTGATTTTGTTCTTTAGAAGGATGAAATCAGCTTTAAGTTGATTTCGTCCTTCTAAAAGACGAAACTGGTTCAAGTTATAATACAGTGAAACCAATTTCGTCCTTTAGAAGGACGAAATCAACTTAAGCTGATTTTGTCATTCTAAAGGACGAAATTGCGACCGGGCAGAAAATGATTTTATCCTTTTAAGTTGATTTCGTCCTTTTAAAGGATGAAATCGTCGTCTTTTTACAGAACAACCTCCGCCTCCCATCTGTTCCGCATTTTTTCTCCGTCCCAACAATCCGCTCCGCCGCTATTTCGTTCGTTCCATTGCGATCTCGTCCGCCTTGCCTTGATTGAGTCTGTAACGACCCATCGATTTTCCAAGTAAAACAAAATAATTTTTGAAAATGTAACAAAAGTTAATTACAATTGCCAAGGATCATTGTGTACTAAAACAATAATTACAAAACACTTTGTATTATACAAAGATTTCCAAAATTGGGCATCACATGCCTTTATACATCAGTCAGTACAAAATTTACATAAAGTAAAAAAATAGTACAAGAACCGTAATTCAAAGAAATTCTTTGTCGACTCCTTCAGATTCGAGTGACACACATACAGAATTTGAAGGTGGATGAGTAAATTCATACTTAGCAGGTCAAATTAAGTTCTAAGAATATGCTTCGTGCACGTAAGAAAATATTGTGTCATCTTTCTTTTGAAATCTTTCAGAAAATATTAAAAGTCTGAAACACGATCACAGAATGTCGCGATACCAGACAACTTACTCCCGTGCTCATGGGGCAACGAGAGACGGAAGAAAAGGAATTTACCCATGATATCCCAGTCATGTGCGCGTTGGATGCCAAATTTGGTGGTATGTAGAATCATCATAATAATTCTTAGTTTCGAGGAACCAAGAACTATCCAGAGGGTACGATTACCCAAAATTCAGAGAAATTTCCAAAAAGAGGAGATGATTTTAAAGACAGAGCTTTGTTTTTAGAAAAATAGCAGAAAACTTTTAGTAGAACTTTGGCGGGTAGAAATCTTGGCATACGATTAGAAATCAAAGCTACCTACCTATAACACGTACAAAATATAACGAAATCTCCTCATAGAGTAAAGAAAGTCCCTCCTTGAGATATTAGCCTTCAAGCAAAAATTTTGGCAAAATAACCACTCCAATGCGTAGAACACCCTTGATTTAGTGGGGTAGGGCTTTGGAACGGACTAAAAAGGGTTTCAAATGGTCCGGAAACAGTAAAGAGAAGAAAGGGGAAGATTAGGGAAGGGGCACATTTTTCAAGGTCTTAGAGGGGTCATCTTGAGAAAATAACCCTTCCGGTGCGTAGAGCACCCTTGATTTAGTAAGAAACAGGTCTTAGATTACATAATTCGGACTTAAAACGGGTCAGAAGGAGTAAAAACAGTGAACTGGGTTTTGGGTGAAAAGAATGGCCGGAGACAAGTATTTATAGGGGAGGAAGGCGGTGATGCGCAGCCGGAAAAGGCGGTGTTGCCGCCGAACATGCTTTCGTTATGTGCACGATGACGAACGCGCGCTCGTCATGCGAGTTCGGCGCGCGCCGTACCGAATTAAAATAATATTTTTTTTAACTTCAAATAAATGTAACTTCCTATCCCGAACTCAGTTTTGCGCGTTCTTGGTATTGTTAAACTCGTATTGATGAGCTCTATGATACTTGTATTTAAAAAGTGGGTCCCGATGGTAGAATACTCTTCCCGAGGTCATAATTTTTGTTCCCAACCTCCGATTTACGTATTTCACGAGTTGTTATGCTCGTTTCCACGAGCTCTAATTTACACTTAGGAAATTTATAACAAACTTTATAAAAAGATCGTGTTAGAAATTAGGGTTATTACAGAGTCCGCCCCAGCCTTGATTGAATCCGCCCTAACATTGATTTCGTCGTTCAGCCTTGATTGAGCTCCATTTTGACTGCCGCCCCGCCATCAAGACAATTTAGGTTTTTTTTTCCCTAGTTTGAATTTAGGAATTTGATACGTTTAATCTCGTTAGGGAATTTCGTAATTTTCTTGCCCCTTTTAGTCGAGTAATTGCTTGCCCCTTCTACTTGGGTGGCTAATAAGGTTAGTTAAATAAAAACTTGTGATGACTAGCAAGTAAAAAATAAGGAAAAATATTTTTTTTTCTTAAAAAAGGCATTAACTTACAAAATTGTTGATAAATATTTATAGGAAATATATGTCTATTAATTAAATATAATTAGATATAAAATATAATATTATTAAGAGGTCAATTGCCTTTACCTTCTAATCAGACAATGATAACTTTTCTATATGAGAAGTATTTTTCTATACTGTACCGACGGTGAGCTTAGAAATAGGAGCTGTTCATTCAAAAAATTGATGGCAAATAGCTAATGTATATAAGTCTTATACTCTATTATTAACATATGCTAATATGTGTACTATCAATTTTCAATATCAAAAGACTTATATATATTCTTTAAGCTAAACTTACTATCACCATATGTATATTTATTATGCTAGATTTAGGTATTTTTTTTGCCCTAGTTTGAATTTAGGAATTTGATACGTTTAATCTAGTTAGGGAATTTTGTAATTTTCTGTAATGTATGCCTTAATAATTTTAATATTTGTTGCCTTCTTTGGATAAGAAAAGACATATGTGAAGAAGTATATGAGTATTGTTTGTTGATATATGAGGCAATTGCTTAATCTAATTTTAGCCTCTTAGTTTTGAGACAATTGCTTAATTTAATATGAATTTAATCTATTATTTATGAATCAAGTGAATAGAGATGACAGAAGAAATGGTTAGATTTTTACTTAACTATGACGGACGCACAGAAGGATTTTTAATTAAGAAACCATCTACATATGATGAATTTGAGATGCAAGTAGCTAGCAAGACTAGGTGGGATCGAAGAAGATGAAAAATCACTATAAAATGTGATATTCTAACATATTGATTGAATTCGAGACAAATATGTATAAATGATGATGCATCAATGAATTTTATGTTTGACCGCTCGCGTCATATAATTTGTTTTGACTTATTTCCTTAAAAAGAGGCCCGAGTGCCTAGTGAAAAGCGAATAGTTCACATAGAAGCTCGCATAGGAGCTCTCACAGGAGCTCACAGATGAGCTTAGATATAAATGTAAACAATGAAAGACATATGCAAATGCTAGTAGACGACGAAGAAGAAGGAAATTTATCTATGACAATAGCTTCAAATGAATGTTATAGGTCGTCTACCCCTATTTACTATGGAAGCAGACCTAATTGGAGGTAAGGGTATTAAGTTGTGAAGATGTTTTATATTATCATTAGGGTAAGAATATTAAAAGTTGGCATACAAATAAAATTATATACTAAAAAAATGTAATGGAGATGGAATTTACTTTTTCTTAATTAAAATATCTAATAAATTTATTTTATCATTGTATTATCTGATTAAGTTATAATAAATATTTGGGACAAGTTTCAAATTTGGTCGACACAAATAGCAATTATTATTCCTTCTCACAGGGGATTAGTGGTAAGCAATGACTTTCTTTCTATTAAGTGACAAAAGTAATTGTAAATATAATATACTTCTTCCACTTTATATTAATAATTTTATTTAATTTTTTAAAATGAACTAAATACATAGAATGAAGGGAGTAACTTATTTTCGGTTGGACAATAATTAAAAGATTAAAGTATGATGCAAGGGACTTACAAATTTTAGAAAGTGGATTAAATACATAAAACCCGTTTATATGAGCCGATGCTTTCCCCCTTAGATCTTATAGGTCACGAGTTCCTGAATATGTTAACAATCACTTCGTAAGGACCCGTCTATCTAAGCATTTTGACCCGAACGATTGTCCACCACTTCTTATGTGCCCCATTTAAAGTTCTGGTGGGCAACGAAGTCGCCGTCTTAACAGGACGTCCAGTCCCAGGTCCATTTTGTTCTTAAAAGAGAAAGCGACTTGCATGAAGCACGTGGATTGGTCCCTTCTTTTAGATCCTCGCGTTGACTTACTCCCTAGAAAAACTACCGTGCAAGCAAAAAGTACTTGTTAATTTCTGCGCCTTGACCGCCGGAGCGCCGGGCGATGGCGGCGACAAGCTCGCTGGTCAGTCAACAATTGATGCCTGGGGCATGTGGCCTCCTCAGGACGAGAGCCTCCGTCTCACAAGCTGCGTTGACTGGTTCGTTCGGGTTCCTCATCTCTGGGATAGACAGTCGCAGTAGAACGAAGGTGAGATACTTCGCAAAAGGTTGGATATCCCTTCTTCCTCTTCGAGGTTTTACTGGCTTGTTCAGATGACAGTCACAGTAGATTGAAATTTGTTGAGTCCGTTTGCTCTGTAATGTTCCTACTTGGCTTCTCTGAGAATCCACAAGCGACAATACTTGAACTAAAAGTTAGATCTTGAAACATGATCTGTAAAGTCTATTCATAAGTTTGTATCATAAGGCATGTGACGACTGCCGAGGGCGTGCGCTGGATGCTTTTGGGCAGTGCAATTTCGATCGCATTGTAACGTTTTCCTCATGAATTTAGTTATTTGCTAATCTATGTATTCGCATACAACTCACCTTATTCTTCCTTTTCCTACAGTGAGATCATGGTGCGCTCTCATCAAGATTTTGGAAGAAATTGTGATTCTCCTCGGGAAGTTGTCTTCTTAGTTGCCACTCTGGTTGCCGGTGCTCTCATTTGCGCATATTGGACTAACTCTGTATGTACATTCTCCTCGATGTGTTGATGAAAAGATGTACATATTTTAAAATTTATAGAGGTACTCCTTTTGTCCTAGCTAGATTAATAGGTTCATTTGATTTTTTTAAATGAACTAATTTTTGTTCATTTTGAAAAATCAAATGAATTGAAGCTCTTAATATAGGACGGAGGTAGTATTAACTAAAGGTTGAGAATATGAATAACTCAGTGGCTGTGTCATAAAATGGGCCATATGATGGAGTGGGATATTAGTCCACACCGCAAACATTGACTTGGTTTGCAAAATATGTCGATTCCATCATATGTCAGCTATGCCATAAAAGTAGGAGTTGAATTATGCATTAGGTTGGCCCAATACAACTAAGATGATAAGATACGGATCAGATTTTCAATTACTAGGCAGGTACCTGCAATTGTATTAGATTGACGCACCAAATATATTTTGTTTTTCCAAATGGTATCAAGCCTCAGAGCACTCTTGAATCTAGATATTAGTTTAAGTATTTAGTTTTTTATGATTTGTTCTTGTGCAAAATAAAACATAACACTGAAATGGAGTTAGGTTTATATGTTCGTCGGTTAAATGATAATTTCATGTCAAAATAAAGCTATAGTTAAAAAGCCCTCAATAATAAAAGCTGTGATATCTTACTTTTATTTAAATATTTTGTCAAGCAAGAAATTTTCTGATGAAAGTTAACCATGAAAGTTACTATTTTTAAGTTGAGTACCACGAGAATTGGTAACAAAACTTATTTGTTTGCAGTATTGAAACTGGCTAAAGATAATTGGTGGCAGATCATGGGGGTCATGGAAAATATACTTGTTTAAAGTTATAATTGGGTCCCATGGGAAATTGGTGAGAAATCATGGGGGTCCTGATTCTATCAAATTTGGGCCAGTTTTTAGGTGTGGTGCCTGTTGATTGTTGCATGTGATTCTTTGCATTTAACTTTATCCCTGTTCCTTGAATTAAAAATTTTATATATATCATATCTATATGGCCAATTAAAGCCCGCATACAAGTAATTCTAATGTAATATAAACATCAAAATAAAAATCTAGTTTGCACACATCCGATTGGGTCCAAATTTCGTAGGACCCCTTGCTTGAGGTATCTCTTCCAATCCACATGGATTCCACCCCATGGGGCCTTCATGTGGCCTACAAGTAGAGAGCTCATGTGTGATCCCCTATGTGAACTCTCACAGGGAAATATTCTCTATAGCCATACCTAGCATGTATAGTGTTTTCTAGGCCAAATCATCCAATATGATATGGGTTCCCAATGCGACATTCTCAAGTTACAGGAAAGAACGAAAATTTCAGCAGCTTGTGCAGTTATCTGGACATTCTTTAATTATTTCTTTAATATGCCAAAAGCTAGAAATGGTGCTTAATATTTTGACTTGAGAAGGACCTTGTCATCCCAGAAGGCAGAAATTGGTATTTTTCAGCAATCTTTTCAATTTTCTTTCAATTTACCTACACTTTTGAGTTAAATGCAAAAATAGAAATATTTTGATTACTAAAACATTTCCCTAATGTACTCCTTACACATATTTGTTGTGGTCAAATGTCATCTGTTGAAAAAGGGGCAGCCTTAAATTGGACTTAGGGATAAGTATTTAAAACTTGTCTGTATAACTGATGTCCAGATTTTTATGAACCATTTGTGCTGCCTTTAGTCTCTGTATTTTTGCCTTAGTGGTTAGCATGACCAGAGGAAGTCTCTGCTTTCACCTTCTTGTAATAGAGATGCAGAGAGACACCTCAGGACATGTTGGTAATGAATCCATACAATTCCTTTATCACTATTAGCTTTACAAAAGTATGAGAATTTTATTGCATTGCTAGGCTCTTAATCTGCCATTTACAACTTTCCAAGAGGTGGATCCCAATGGGCCAAACAACTCAGGAAACTACTATTAGGCTTTGGATCTTATATAACAAGAATGATGATCCAAGTTTTTTAAATTTTACTGATATCAAATAACTTGGTTATAAAAATAATGTCATTTGTAGATTTACCCAGTGACAACTATAAATCTGAAGAGGAATTACCTGGGATTTACCCAGTGATTTTTCCACATCCATTTTTACCAATTGGCACTATGTGTACCCAAATTTTTTTGGTAAGATATTAAAAAAAATGATTCTTTTGTCAATTTTAATTGGATATCTTCTTAGCATAGTCAATGTGCATATGCAGTTTAACTGGTTGATAGCAATTAGTTTCAAGGGAGAAAGTCTCCTTCAGTGCAAGTCTGGAAACTTGCCAAAAAGTTGTCCAGCTGATGAAAATCCCACATATAGTTTCAGTGAAAAAATGAAAAATCTCACAAACAGAGAGAGCTGCCCTGCATACTTTCGTTGGATGTATGAAGATCTAAGGCCATGGACAAGCACTGGGATCTCTATCAACATGGTGGAGCATGCCAAACCACATGCGCATTTTCGCTTGATCATATTAAATGGTGAGAGAATATTGTTGCAATTTATTTATTCTATTCTTCATAATTTATAATTGTTTAAAGGTGAGTCATGGCATATAACTCAATTTAAATTGATTGAAGTTTTGATTGTTTCAAATTAAATATTTAGCAAATATCTATAAAAGGGAGACAAGAACTGGAGTCCTGGTGACTTAGAGAATTCGTTGTTAAGAAGGCCATAATTTGAGCATCATATTGTGTAATAGGATGACTGCCTTTCTTCATCTACTGCATGCTACTGTATATTGGCAATGTGATACTTCACGTTTACATCATTTGATCTAAATGTGCTAAAATTTTGCTGAAGTTCCCTTAATCAATATGTTTGCCATTTAAATAATGTTTTGATGTGCATGAGATGGTTGTTGTTGATTTCTCATGACTTCTTCATGCAGTACATGCAAGTAGTTTGTAAATATTTAATCTTATCTATCGGTTCACATTCTTCTGTCCTTGTTTATGTGTTCTGAAGCCATAAATACTAACAAGAGGATAAACGATACTTAAATGACTAACCCTATTTAAGATATTTCACACAAGATGTACCAGTCTATATTGACTTTAAGGTGAAATAAAACAGTGGAAAGAATTACAATTATCTGCTTATGAAAGGCCTCTGAGAGTTCACTTTGGGAAGAAGTGACATCTCATAAATAGAATAGAAAATTGAAAAGGAAACTACTCATTTTATTTTTTACAAATACTTAAATAGATATATAATTCTAAGCCAGATAAGCATATATAATATCTATTGGTGAAATGACTAACTTATAAATAGCGTATGCATTTTGAATCAAAATGGATGTAATATGAAAACTATTTGTATCTATGGTTCGTATCAGAGCGAAATGGGTCTATAATTATACTTCCTGAACTTATCTTTCAGCTTTAGCAACTGAACATAATATTCTTTTCTAGAGGAGCCGTAGTCATCTTTAAGAACTCCTTCAATGATAACAGATTCAACAATTAATTGATTGTCAAGCTAGTATTCTTATTGGTAGTAGCTCCTAGTAGTTTCACAGCAATCTATTATTAGTATGAGTTCCATCCTAGTCAAAATTATCACATTTGTGGCCCTATATTAAAGTAATTGACCAATATTTCTTTAATAGTCACCATACTTCAGCAATTGCTAATATGTTAGCTACAATGTTGCATCCATTTAGTTGGTCCGACACACGAATCCCCTTCATTCATCATCATGCTGTGCATATCTCTAAAGAACATCATGTAATGTATATAGAGAAGAACCCTCATACAATCTTGAGAAAGTTTTACATGTATGCAATTGGCCATAATATAGTTAAATGCAAAAAACAACGTTATATCATTAATTGATAGAAAATACTTATTTGACCAAATCATTTCTTAGAATCTAATACTTTTACACCATCTTCATGATCGTCCTTTCTTTCATCTAAATAATCATTTTATTGGTAGCCTTTAGTGTGCCATCACAAACTGTAAAGGAGTTTTCAAGGTCATGATCAACTTGTACAACATTAATGCTTTAGTGATTCCTGTAAATGACTCAATTTTAATTCTACTTGCTTATTTTTGTATTTTTAAAATGCTAAGAAATAGTATAATAACAAAAGATAGTAAAATGGGACTCAGGGCAGGCTTAACACAACTCAAGGCCTAAGGCAAAAATTTAATATTTAATATAACTATAGGTGTGACTATGAATTTTAACTTTAAGAACCTTCTTTCTAACTTTAAATCTTCCCTTATGAAAGATTATAGGGTTTATTGGCTAATTGGTAAACATGATGTCCTTTTCAATCATTTGTGTAATCCAAAATAATAGAAATTACATATAAAAAGTTAATATCACTAATATCCTAAACATAAGAGTACATGCATTTGGAAAATAATTAAATATTTACTGTATTTTAATTGGGGATTATTTGTCTTTGCAATTTAGTTAGGACTTAATTCTAAAAACAAATCTAAAGAAACCTCATGTCTAGAAAATTGTTTTTGGTAACTCATTATTGAAAGAGATACCACTGGGTTAATGTGCTTTGTGACGGAGGAGGTCAGGTGAATAAGGTTTATAAAGTCAAAAGACAGGGTGGAGATAGGGCTTGGGTGTAAGTTTCAATGTTAATAAAATGAGCCCATATAGCAAGGTGGTAATTTATAGTAATAATGCCTCTACCCATAAAGGAATGCTGAGCTAGTAAAGTTTAATTTGAATTTTTATATTTTTGCTAAAGAAAAACTTTGTTAGCCTTGTTCTATCTCCCAAACAGTAAGAGTTTTTTTATATAATGGTGTTGATATCCCACTCTATTAGGCTGCTGCCTAAGGCTCTAGCCAGCCCTGATGGGACTTTGACCTCCATGATATATTTAGGGGAAACCAATTTGTCCAGTCTTGGAGGAAGGTCCAGATGTTATAGTTTGGTCTCCATCCCCTTCCAGTAGTTTCTCTAATGCTTCATCCTATAACATAATCCGCAATCTCTTACCTAGAGTCAAGTGGACTGATCTAGTGTGGTATAAGCATTATATTCCATGTCACTCATTTATTGCTTGGCTGATGTTTCACGGGTGGTTGCATACTTTAAACAGGATTCAAAAGTTGTGTCGCTATTGTCAAATCAGTGTGTCCTGTCTAAAAGTGACATGGATTCTTCTAGTCACCTTTTATTTCAGTGCTCTTATTCTAAACGGATATTTAAGATTATTCTTAGAGTGCTTAGACTGGATATCCCCTCAGATGGGGAGGTTCATTGAAGACCATGATATTGGTAGTATTCTCAAACATCCTTGAATCTTCAATAGTGAATCCTCCCACGTGATGGCTCTCTTCAAGTACTATGTGGAGGAAGTCCGGTTCTATGTCATCTCGAATTCTTATACTATTAAATCTTTGGATGAGCTTCCTTTCCTATCTGATAGATGGAAATTGTAATCTTCTTCTTTAGTTTCTTGTAATTTCCCCTTTGTGCTTAATGAAATTTTACTTATCCAAAATAAAAGAACAAGAGGTAGTAGTAATGTGAGACATAGATTTACATGGTCCTACAATCTACTTACATCTACCTGGATGCAATCCAAGCTAGGATTCTTTCTTAGTTGATAAAAAGAGGGGCAATATGGAACAATAAAAGAGTAAAGAGTGAAGTACTTGTTTGAGTATTATTCAGTTTTTCTTTCTAAGTGTTTATCTTAAGTTTTATGTCTAGTGATTATTTTAATCATTCTAGTTAATTGTTAATTCTTATTGCTTAACTCTTCCTAAGTGGAGGATAATTAGGACATTTATCTAGTTAAGAGAGTCGGCCCCTTCATTATTGTTATTGAATATGACTTATAGAAATAAATTTCTTTAATTTTCCTCCTTCAAACTTCTCTTCTCGATATTCTATCATGATAGCTGAGGTGGTCGAAATTGTTATGAATTTATTCTGATTTGCTATGCTCTGGTCAGCTTTGCATTGGCACTGTTGCAGCAGGGGCACCCTCACAATCATACTGTTAGGGCTAGTTCTTGGCCATTTAGTTGGTGAACAAGGCTTGTCCACATCTATGTCTGTTAATAGTTTATCCAATAGCCTTTTGTCTGCAGAGAAGCTCTTATCTGGTAGAGACAACCATTGTTTTTGGACATAGCCACTTGGGAGATTGTACAAAGGATGAGGGGGTTGGAGAGAATGAGAGAGGTGTCAGTGACTTTGACTAAGTAGGGCAGTTGGGGTGGGGATCTTTAGATTAAGTAATTTGGTATATAAAAATAGTTGAGGCTTATATATATATCATCTTCTTTATTTTTAGTAATACTATTGAACAAATTAGTTCATTTTAAAAAACTAAAAGGCGATAGAGGGAATATTTAGTAATTAACTTTAGGGAAAATTATATAAATAATATTAAAAAAAATATATTTACCATTTTAAACCACTTTGGGAAATATTTCCCAAAGTCATGTTCGTTTTTGCCACGCAGGCACCAGCCAACGCCTGCGTGGCATTTTTTTTTATTTTTTTAGCCGATTTCGACCTTTAGAAGGACGAAATTAGGTTTAAGCTGATTTCGTCCTTCTAAAGGACAAAACCGGGTCACGTTTTAAAACACTTGACCCGATTCGTCCTTTAGAAGGACGAAATCAGCTTAAGTTGATTTCGTCCTTCTAAAGGACAAAATCACCACACTTAGCCGAATTCGCTCGTTTGCCCACAACACTGATTTCATCCGTTTAAAGGACGAAATCAACTTAAGTTGATTTCGTCCATTTAAAGGACAAAATCTCCCGTTTTATCAGAACCTGCCCGCCTTCTGTTCCGCGTTTTCTCCGTCCCGACAGTCCGCTCCGCCGCCGCGACGATTTCGTTCGCTCCGCTGCGATCTCGTCCGCCTTGCCTGATTTGAATCCGCCCAACCTTCATTGAGTCATCCCTAACATTGATTTCGTCCGCTCATCCTTGTTTGAGTTTTGTTTTGATTGCCGCCCCATCAAAACAGAACTCAAACAAGGATGAGCGGACGAAATCAATGCTAGGGCAGACTCAATGAAGGCTGGGCGGATTCAAATCAGGCAAGGCGGACGAGATCGTAGCGGATCAAACAAAATCGTCGCGGCGGCGGAGCGGACTGTCGGGACGGAAAAAACGCGGAACAGAAGGCTGGTGGGTTCTTATAAAACGGGCAATTTCATCCTTTAAACGGACGAAATCAGTGTTGTGGGCGAACGAGCGAATTCGGCTAAGTGTGGTGATTTCGTCCTTTAGAAGGACGAAATCAACTTAAGCTGATTTCGTCCTTCTAAAGGACGAAATTGGGTCAAGTGTTTTAAAACGTGACCGGGTTTCGTCCTTTAGAAGGACAAAATCAGCTTAAACCTGATTTCGTCCTTCTAAAGGACAAAATCGGCTAAAAAAATTAAAAAAAAAGCCACACAAGCACCAGCCGCTTGTCTGGCGCCTGCGTGGCAAAAACGAACACCACTTTGGGAAATATTTCCCAAAGCGGTTTAAAATGGTAAATATTTTTTTTAATATTATTTATATAATTTTCCCTTAACTTTAATGAATAACTTAGATATAAAATTAACCTGATTATATTTAACTTGTTAAGAATTTAAGTATAAGAAAATGACGTTTAAGAATAATTATGGAGAAATAAAAGAATTTCTTTTGTCTAAGAATGCAAACTGCATTTAAAAATTAATCAGACTTTGGACAAACGGCCGGATGAGGTCTTTGTCCATGGCAGTGTTCAGAAATTAGCAAACAAAAAAACTGTTTTTGGTTGAACTATCCATATGTCCCATAATAAGTGTCCTATTCTAGTTTTACAAAATAAACTAAAAATAGTTCATTTTAAGAAAACATTAATAGTACACTTAATATGGGATGGATGGTCTATATATATACACCATTTTGGAACTGAAATTTCTTCTATTTATAGAGAGTCTGTTGAGCAGGCGGGTAGCAGCGGTCAGAAGCATTATTGAGTTGGGCAATAGTTAGAATCATAATTGAGTAGGCAACAACATTATTGAAATGGCCAGCGGTCCACAACATTATTTAGATGACATAGAAAGATGATATTTTCGAGGTGGCAAAAGTCATAATCGAGGTAGCTTTGATATCTTTTTTGGTAGTTGTTAACATCAACTTTGATTGAGATGGTGGAGCATCTTCTTTTTGTTTTAGTAAACCATAACATTGTTGAGATTGTGAATAGCTTTGTCTTTAAATGGATAGAATCGTTCTTGATATTCTTCATTGTCACTATCATGTTGAGCTATTTCCCATCTATTCTCATATGGGTTTTCAGTTTCTTCATTGGCGTCTTTAAAAAGACATCTTGTTGCTTTAGTCATATCAATCTTTCCTCTTTGATCTTTTTAAATAATTGATCGTGATGTCCTTTGTCATAATTTCAAGCATGTATTATTGTCCTGCAACTAGATGCAATTGTTTTGAAGTCCTTTACCTTTTCATTATGTTCAATTCTTCTTTTCATTTTAAGCAAACCAAAGGCTTTGGCTTCAATGATGTCATCATCCCAGGCATTCATAGATGGGAAGCAGTTCAGCATGACTGTGATAATGAAGAATATCAAGAAAGATTCTATCCATTCAATGATGAAGCTATTCACAATCTCAATAATGCCATGAATTATTAAAATCAAAAGAAGATGCTCCATTATCTCCACCAAAGTTGATGTTAACAACCACCAAAAAAGATGTCAAAGCTACCTCTGTTATGACTTCCGCCACCTCTACAATATTGTCTTTCCACATCATCTTAATAATGTTGTTGGTCACTGCCCATTTCAATAATGTTGTTGCCCGCTCAATTATGATAATAATTGTTGCCCTACTCCTACAACTCTGGCTCCATGGTCATCAGATCATGGCTTAGGGAATTAGAGTTGTAGTGAGCTACTATCAGATCATGGTTTAGACTTTAGTAAACTTCATTCTTTTTTATTGATTGAAGCAAGGCAAACTTGACAAAATATACATACTAAACAAATCTAACTACAAGTGCACACAATTTTCCTTGCATGCGAATGACACAATAGCAATTACACAAACTTGAGGGAAATGAGAGAGAGAGAGAGAGGTTTCTCTTCTTCAATAGAAACTACCAAAACAGTAATCAATTAATCCATCCACCAACAATGGCGTCAAGTTTGTAAGATCAACTTAATGGCACTATTATAAATATCTAGAGTCCAATATACTACCAACTAACAATAGAATGAAAAAGAAATCTAGTAAACTAGAAGTCCTACATTAAGAATGACATATGAACTTAAACTAATAAACTCCAAGACCAACTCATTGGTCATCCATGCTTCTAGTCCCACACTATCATGTACTTAAGCCCTATACAAACAACATTATCCTCCCTGAGGTTTGAAAGGATTTGCCCTCAAATTCAGTTGCTTGTCCTTGATGAGTCACTAAGATATAGAATGAGATGCTTGAAATTCTTGAGATGATAGGCATTTGGGTTGATAATCTGTTATGAACCTTGAGAACTTGTGAACAGAGAAGTAAAGAAAGAAGAAATAGATTGGATGAAAGAAGGGAATGAAGATCAGAGAAGAAGGGATGAGGCGCACTTGCAGATTGCAAGTGCGATCTCACCTAAGAGAGAGGGTTGGGTTTCTGAGAGAGAAGAGAGAGTCAGGCAAGAGAGGGGAAATTACTTTCAATTAATGCTTAATCCCTAATTACATCGATCCAGCCTATTTAAGGCTAATGGCTAACAAGCTACATAGAAAAGACTAATTAACTACATAGGCTAAAACTGACTATTAATGGAACTGCCTAATAACTGATGAAAGAAAACAACGTGCACACTAACAAGTAACCCTACGTGCACCTTATTATAATAACTAACAAAGTAACTGCAGCACATAACATAATCTCATTGATCTCCAACAGGACAATTTTCCTACTAGATATCTTGTACTTGGCAATAGGAAACTTGTCCTTAGGTTAAAAAATTCATGCATAATCACCCACCTCAAACTCAAGATGCCTTCTTTTATGATCACCCACAACTTTGTACTTTGCACTAGAAGCCTGCAACTTCTTCTCAGCTTCAACATGAATATCTTGCAAGTCTACCTTGCCACTAAAATGCCAAATGCAATGACGAGAGCGGGTTGTAAGGACTAAACCATGTACTCCTATTCACAATCCTGTTGTAAGAAAATTTAGCCTTATATAAATATTAATCCCAAGACTTCAAATTAGCACCTATAATCTCCTCAACAAATTGCTTCAGGATCTATGTTTCGCCTCTATTTGACCATCTGTCTAGGTGTGATACGCACTACTAAGGTCTAATGATGTGTTTGTTAACCTCCATAATAAACACAAAAAATGAGTCAAAAATTGAGTATCCTCGTAAAAACAATAGACAAAGGCAATCTATGCAACCAATAAAGTTCCTAAAAGATTAATACAACATGTAATGCATCAGTAGTCTTCTTGCAAGCCATAAAATGTTCCATTTTAGGAAATCTATCAGCAATTGCAAAGATAGCATCCATACTTCTCTGGTACGTGGTAAACCAAGAACAAAATCCAAGCTAATATCAGCCCAAGGTTATTAGGGATAGGAAGCGGCATGTACAAACCCCACTAATAGCTTTTCTATCTACAAGCTAACATATTTGACATCGGCCAGCAAATTGTAAACCTATAAGTGCATAGAAAACCAAAAAGGTACGAAGACATAAGCTTGAATGTCTTTTTAGTTTCTGCATGACTGTCTTCATGTAGCTCCTTAATTATCTTCAGGCGCAAAGTACAAATTGGAATATGCAGTTGGCTACCCTTGAATAGAAACCCTTCAAGCAACAAGAAATCAGACATCATTCCAATCATTAAGTCCCGAAATGAATCTAAACCCCATATTTGTGCACGCATGATGATAAACAAACTAGCTTGGTGACGCATTGGCCACTTGGTTTTGAACTTGAGACTTGTGCTTGAGCACAAAGGTAACTTCCTGCAAATATGCTACCCATTGTGCATGTCAAGTGAACAACTTCTCTTGGCTATTAATGTTGTTAAGTGATGTTTGATCAGAGTAAAGAATAAATTTAACATGTATCAAGTAATGCCACTAATGCCTAATTATTTGCACAATATAAAACTCCACAGCATAAGCACTGTATCTTCTGCTTGAACCTATCAAATTCTTGCTAAAATATGCAATTGGATGACTCTCTTTGTTAGGACAGCCCCAATTCCATCCTTAGAAGCATTACAATGTAACTAAAAGGGCTTCGCAAAATTTGGTAATGCTAATACAGGTCTTGAAATTAATTTTTCTTCAATAATACCAAATGCTTTCTTAGCTTCATTATTCCAAATAAAACTTCCAATTTGTATTTAATCAGTAATTGGGGTCATGGTGGTACCAAAATGAGGTATGTACCTTTTATAGAAAGAAGCTAGTCCATGGAAATTGTGTATCTCACGTGTATTTGTAGGTCTAGGCCAGTACTTGACTACATCTACCTTGCCTTTGCTCACTGGAAGTCCATCTTTCGAAACATAATATCCAAGAAATAGAACTGAATTTCTAATCTGAATTTTTCACAAACGAGCACTTCTTCACGGTTTCATAAAATTTTTCATTACAAAGAACATAAACACATCTCTAAGTTGTTGCAAGTGAATCACAAAATCAACACTATTGATAAGTATGTCATTAAAATAAACCACTACAAAGCTTCAAATAAAAGGTCAAAAAGTTTAATTCATCATCCTCATAAATGTACTTGGGGCATGGGATAATCCAAATCGCAAAACCAACCACTCATATAACCCCTTTCTTGTTTTGAAAATAATTTTCCATACATCAATTTACCTAATTCAAATTTGGTGATATTTACTCTAAATCTAACTTGATGAATATAGTAGCACCATATAATTGATCTAACAAATCATCTAGGTGAGGGATGGGAAATAGATATTTGATAGTGATCTTATGAGTAGCTCGGACATCCACTCACGTATGTCAACAATCATTGTTCTTTGGTGTAAGCAAAGACAACACTGCACGTGGACTAAGGCTTTCTCTAATGTGACCCTTGCTTAATAACTCATTTATTTGTTGATAAAACTCTCCATGTTCCTTAGGGCTCATTCTATAGTGTGGATGGTTAGGTAGTGTAAAATCTAGTACCAAATCCCGTAAGGGTGTTAATCCATTAGGTAAACAATCCTCGAGAACATACTTAAATTCCTCCACTAAATGTTGGACTTCCATAGGGATATCTCCATCCTCATTCACTTCTTTTGACAGCAATACATTAACAAATTTTTCTTCCTACATCTCTTTGATAAATTTGCCCTAGACAAGAGATGTATGTTTGTGGTACTATGGGGTGGAGACACATTATCCTGATTAGATACAAGGACAATTTTTGTATTATTCCACACAAAGTTATGTATTTTTATGCCCTTCATGCATAACATGTCTATCAAATTGCCATAGTCGGCGAAGTAACAAGTGATGCATCCTTGCTACTACATTTCACCATATTTTATCTTTATAAGTAGAATCAATAGAAAAAAGAACTAAACAACAATTTGAGACTTTTATTCAGGCACATTTAAGGGCACTTTATTTTTCAAAGCAACAAGGCCCTTTTGGCTGTTGAGTTATGACAATCGATGACACTACCTCTACCTTACTTGCTGTCAACAATTTGGGTAGCAGGTAGGCTGCCCCTAAGGCTGCATTGCAAAACCCTATCGATTCTGAGGTAGAAGTCTCAAAATAAAATATGGTGCAACAAATAAGCAATGATTGCATGTCACCTATTACTTGGTCCACTATGGCAATTTGAAAGACATGTTTTGCTTGATGGCCATAAAACACCTATAGTTTTTTGTGAAACATTACAAATTTTTTCCTTGTATCTCATTGGGATGATGTGTCTACACTCCAAAGTAGGAATGACATACATCTCTTGTCTAGGGGCAGATTTATTAAATAGACAAAGGAAGAGAAATTTATTTATGTATTAGCATCAAAAGATGTGATTGAGGAGTATAAAGATCCCTCTGGAAGTCCAACCTTAAATGGAGGAGTATAAAGATGTCTTCCTGGATCCCTTACTTGAGCGATTACTGCCCCTTATGGACGTACAATACCAATTAGATTTGGTAATGGGTTCTACACTACTTAAATGTCCACACCATAGAATGAGCCTCCTAAAGAACATGAAGAGCTTCATCAACAAGCAAATGTGTAATTGAGCAAGCACTTAATCATTGGTGGCATTACACACATGTTAGATTTATTTTTTACTCTAATCATGCAGCACTTTAGCACATTATTAGTGAAGAGAAGTTGTCCACTAGACATGCACAATGGGCAACATATTTTCAAGAATTTACTCTTGTGCTTAGGCACAAGTCCGGAGTTCAAAACTGAGTGGTCGATGCCTTGAGTTGCCAAGCTATTTTGCTTACCACTATACATGTGTAGGTATTGGGTTTTGATTCATTTTGAGAATTATTGATTGCTAACCCTAAAGAAAGAGATTTGATTTCTTATTGCACGTTGTGTTTTCTATTCAGGGGCAACCAGCTGTGTATTCCAACTTGTAGTTTACACTTAAAAATAAATAAGGAGCAACATGTAGAGGGTCGTGTGAGCAGTGAAAAGACAATTCAGCTTGTGTCTTCATCATCTTTTCGGCCTTCATTGTGTAGATAGGCTTGCATGTTTGTGGGTAGATGTCGAACATGTCATGTTGCAAAGGAAAAAGCTACTAATGCGGGTTTGTACACACTACTTCCTACCCCTAAGAAACCTTGGGCTGATATTAGCTTTGATTTTGTTATTGGTTTTCCACGTACAAAACAAGGTATGGATGCTATCTTTTTGGTTGTTGATAGATTTTCTAAGATCACACATTTTGTGGCTTATTAGAAGACTACCGACACATTATATGTTGTTTTATTAATCTTTTTCGAAGTTTATCAGTTGAATGGATTTCCTTTGTCTATTTTTTGACTGGGATACTTTTTTTCCCCTCATTTTAGGCATTCATTATGGAGATTAATACACACATCATTGGACTTAAGTAGTGACAATGAGACAGAGGTAGTTAATAGATCCCAGGGTAATTTGTTGAGGAGCTTGATTGGTGCGAATTGGAAGTCTTGGGATCAACATTTACTTAAGGCTGAATTTGTTTATAATAGAACTGTTAATAGGAGTACATGGATTAGTCCAGTTACCATTGTTAGGGGCAAAGAACCATGCTCATCATTGGATTTGGCACCTGTTTTGGATTTGAAGTATTTGAGTAGCAAGGCAGTGGATTATATTACACATTTGTAGGATATTAACGCTGAAACTTAGAAGAAGTTGCATGTTCTTATGCAAAGTACAAAGTTGCAGGTGCTTTAGACAACATCTTGAGTTTGAAGTGGGTGATTTTGTGTGGGCTATTTTGAGCAAAGATAGGTTTCCGATTGGCGAGTGCAATAAGTTGTCTACTAGGAAAATTGGCATATTAGTAATCATTGATAAGATCAACCCATATGCTTACCGTCTCAGTCTACCTAGCCACATCCGACACGTTCAATGTCAAACACTTCATTTTATATCTTGGTGATTTATCAAGGGACAAGCAACTGAATTCAAGGGTGAATTCTTTCCAACCTAGGTAGGATGATGTCCGTATTGAAGATGGGTTTATGCAGACCTAGACCCACAAGATGCCAAGGAAGGTTAACCGTCATGTGAAACCAATGGAGCAAATATAGGATGTTACTGAGAAGACTTTGGTGTCCTATTTTATTTTTTTCCAAGGATATACTTTAGTAGGCTTCTTTCTTTTCTGTTGATTAAATAACCATATAGATTAGGATGTTAGTTAATTACAAAAGTGTCATTGGGCCTCATAGTTTTCATATGAATTATACCCATATGAGGCAGTTGGACTATGACTTGTTTTTCCTTTTTGATATTTTCTATCAAAAAAGAAGAGAAACTTTTCTCTGATCCATATTTCCCTCAATTTTGTGCAATTGCTAGTATGCAATTCTCTTGTGAGATAGGTCGTGTGCGTAGCCAGATTCATCTAGTGTGTAGTTTCCATCAATGTTCACCCCACATCAGTATGCCAAATCAAAGTCTTTTGGTGTCTCTCATAAATGTAAACAACCCGGGCTCATAGCATCCCAATGTCTGAGCAAATCACCTAGAAAACTGGCTATGGTTATCGAAGAAGATCAAAATTATGAGGAAGCTTCATTGGAGGAGCATGTAGCTGAGGCACATATATATGTCAAACCCTCAATATGAGGACCAATAGATTCTTGAAGGTGATGTAGAGGAATTAATGATGATTCAATGCACAGTACCATCAGATGACCAGTGGCTCTGGAACAACTTTGTTCATAGTAGATGCACATTAGGTGGCAAGGTGTGTACAATCCTAATTGTTGGGGCCAGAAGCAGGAACTTTGTTCCTCGTGAAATGGCCAATAATTGAAAAATAAAGAAGGAAAAGCACCATATCAGATCAAATGGTTTAAGAAAGGTGGTGAAGTACCTATGAATATTAGATATATTGTGATTTCTATTGGGAAAAGGTATAATGATGAAGTATGGTGTGATGTTGCACCAATGGATGCTGTTACCATAAGGAAAATTATTATTTACCATATAGGATGAGAGAGAAATTTATTTACCAAACAGTGTTATGACATGCCATGCAAGGGCAAGCTGCTATGCTAGTGCCTGCACAACTTGTTTTTCCATTTTTATGTAATTTCATCACTTATAGTGACAAAATTTATATCTTAAAGAAAGTTGTCACTTACACTGAAGAAACTCCTTAAAACAGAATTCATCTTTTCCAAATGACATATTCCCAACACTTGAGGCATTTCCACGAGTGACAAGGTTTACACTGACTTCATTTGATTTTGTCATTTTGAGTGACGAAATAAGTGTTATTGAAATTTAGTCGCTGAAGTGAAAAAATTAGTGTTACGTCACTTAGTGAAGAAATCAATTTACTGAAATTTCTCCACTCTAAGTTACAAAATTATGTAAAAGTAAAAATAAGTCACGCACGCACTAGTTGCTATGCTAGCACTTGTTTGGCATGCCAGAACAGCACTTTGGTAGATAAGTGTCTCTCTCATCCAAAATTGTAATTAGTTGTTAGATTAATAAAATTTTAATAACTTTTCCTTTCTCATATTGCTAGGCTGACAATGGTTGTATGATAGATATGTTACCCATAAGGCTCGGCCAAATACCTATTCATTTAATAAGGATGAAATCCACACGTCTCTTGCCTTAAAAGATTTGGAGAGAAACAGGAGGAACAAGGCTAAAAACCATAAATCCTTAAAATATTCTATAAAAAAGAATAATGCATCATAAAATAAGAAAAATGACCAAAAGATTTTCCTCAGAAATTATGATATGCTGTTGCAGCAGGTGCATCACATCTACTAATCACTTCATAATAGATAGCACCATAAAGCTAAATAATACAATACAGTAAGTTATTTTTTATATTACAATCTCTTTTGTTATCAAAAGGGTATTTTATTGAAGAAATCATTGTGAGAGTCATTCTTGCAACAAAAAGACCAAATTCTTTACTACTGAATGGTAACTAGGACTCTTTGATTTCTTAAGCGTTCTACTATTAACTTTTAGTTTAAATTGGCTGCATGAAATCATCAAACTTAGGATTATGTAAAGTCGTTTGATATTTTGTATGTCTAGGGGAAGCGAGCTACCTAAACCATATGAGGTATTTATTTAGCCAATTGATTAACCTTAGTGTTGTTTTGGCACTAATTGATCCTCCATATAAGCTATTATAGGATCTTGATGATTTTAGACATTTCCTCACTGGTTTATGCAGGACATAAATTGCCTAGAGTATATCCACATCGATCAGTTTCAATTTTCATTGTACAATTGTGGACTTCCTTCAATCCACAATAAAAAGAATAAACATTGTGTACTTGTTTGATGAGGGTCTCAATAAAATGCCCTACTTAATAGGACCATCATTTGATGAGGCAAATGGAGCTGTAATAATCAAATAACATCCTTAGCAAAATATAAGATCATGCAAAACAAGAAATAATATTGTTCATATTGTATTGAGTTTTTATTAAACCATTTATTCCATGATTATGATGAAGTGTCAAACTACATTCCAATTGGATTTTAATTTATAATGAGGAAATCGAGTCAGAGGTTAATTTTTGACTCATGATTTGGCTTTCGTGTCTTGCAAGTCTTTTCTCAAATGTAAAAAAGTTTTACTTCTAAATACATTTTTTCACACACACACACTATATATATATATATATATATAACACCCATGTTTGGAATGCTTATGAGAAATTTTAAATATTTTTATCCACAACATATTTGCATTATGGTTTGGGATCTAAAGTTTCCAAACTTAGTTTGAACTTTACCTATATGGTGAAAAATGATATTTTCAGGGCGGGTATATGTTGAGAGGTACAAGAAATCTTCCCAGACACGGGATGTATTCACTATATGGGGTATTCTACAACTTCTTCAGCATTATCCGGGCCAGTTGCAAGATTTAGACCTCATGTAGACCTCATGTTTAACTGCGATGACAAGCCTAAAATTATAAAATGGAAAGATGCAAACAACCCAGGCCCACTGTCACTATTTGGATATTGCACACATGATGAAACAGTGGCCCTTGTTTTTCTAGATTGGTCTTTCTGGGGCTGGTAAATTGCCAATACTCTTCTTTATTTCCCTTTTTCTTTTCCCCAAAAGTACTTTAAGCATTGCCTACGGAAGGGGATAATCATACTGGAGAGAACATTGAGGTGGGAGGGACCTGACACCTGGGAGTGCACTCCAGCCCTGAAGATCTTAACCAGTTGGGATAGGCCCGAAGGGCACTATGTTTCTCTGTTAAGTCTAAAACAAAAATATCAATTTATATTTTATCTCCATTTTGCACACATATAAAATGGTGGGCTCATATGTTGACCTACTCTTTTGATTTATCTTCCAAGAGAGTTGTGCAATTGATAAGCCCATCTAGTTTCATGGACAAGCTAGTCTGAGCTTTAGACCACAAGTCCACATTGAAAGTAACAACACTACTTCTACACTTGGATATGAAATGCTTTTCAAGTGTGTAGCAATTGAATGGTGCATAGCTCAAGGAAAAAATGATCTCACAGACATTTTTTCAGTCACTAGAGCAATATATTGTCGCTATCTAATAATAGCTGATATACTTCCTTTCAGGCCTGAATTTAACATCAAACCATGGGTGTCTCTCTCGAAGGAACTACAAAAAGCAAATGAGAAGCTCAAATGGGTGGATAGAAAGCCATATGCATTTTGGAAAGGACATCCTCATGTGTATCCTAGAAGATTAAACCTCATCAAATGTAATCTGACTAAGACCAAAGACTGGAATGCTCGGGTTTATGCATTGGTAGTTACCCATTTTCCTATATTTCTCATTTATTCTCTTAAGTTCTAAATTTTTTCTTCACTAGATATGAAAATTGAGTGTACACTTATCAACATGGTCAAAACTTGGAAACCAACAGAAACAATGAATATATCTCAATTCAGAACATACTTATCATTACAAAGAAGTTTAACTTTATAACTTCTTCACTATCCTAAATGCAATAATAAAGTCCTCACCAAATTCAAGAAGTCCACAAGTATAAAGGTTTGTCAATATATGTAAGTATAATAAATACTAATTTATAACATCGATCATTTACTCAATTGAAAACTATATTTTTATTTCAAAGTTGCATGTGATACCGCTACCCATAAATTAATGACAATCTTACTATCTCCCTAGGATTAGTAAATGGAAAACGATGATTAGTTGTTAAGATTTAATTATTCAAGTTTGTAAATATTGTCCAAAGCAAAAATTGTGAAAGAAAGTTCTAATTTAAGGGTCAGTATGGAATCTTCATAGGCTGTGAATAGCAAAGCCTTCAAGTCAAATGAAAGTATTTTATTGAGAAGCCATTATTTTTCATGCATTTTTTTGGAAGAGTATGTTCCAATGTTTTAAAATTCAAGAGTTGGCCCTGGTTCCAAAACTGTTTGAGTTGAATTGATTCGGAGTCTCAACGAAGTCAAAATGGTTTCATATATTAATATCATAAATATATTATACCGAAAAATTCAATTTTAGTTAAATAAAAAACATGAAAAATCATTGGTCAGACATAATATGCTATTTTCCAAACAAGTAAAAAATGTAAATTCAAATAGCGTTATTATATTAAATTAAGACTAAGATGAAAATCATAGTTAGATGTTTTAGTCTAACTTTTTTGTAGAAAACTTGAAGAGAAAGTTTTATAGACAAGATGGAGTCGTATTGGCTAATGAAGTTTCACTAGGGGAGTCAATGGAGACAATCATGGAGTTGTGTTATGTTGAAGCCACCATGAAGTTTGGCTAGAAAAGCTAAACAGTTGAGTCAACTCTAAAGCTGATGGATGGTTTATTTGAGTTGGATTATAGTTTACCAGTAGTTTTGTTATTGCTAACAGGGTTTCAATTTTGTAGAATTGGCATTCGGGAACTAGAAGAGGATTTAATAATACCAATTTGGCAGATCAATGCAACTATAGGTGGATTAATTGTTTCTGGTGATGAAAATTAATTACGACAGTAATCCAAGAAAACTTGTTTTAATTCTTCTGTTGCTTCCAAATAAAACACAGGTTCAAAATCTACGTCGAAGGCAATGCCAGGTCAGTTAGTCAAAAATATATTATGGCTTGTAATTCTATGACACTGCTCCTTGAACCTCAGTACCATGATTTCTTCTCTAGAGGACTCATGCCAATGCAGCATTATTGGCCTGTGATGGCTCATAATGATGACTGCAGTTCCATCAAATTTGCTGTGGACTGGGGGAACAGCCACCAACAACAGGTGTGTAATCTTCTTGATAATCTTACATTAGTTGACAAATAAACAAAGCTGTGTCTATTAGTTGAACACAATATGTGGAAATGGATCGTTGAATCATTTTCAACATGCAACTTATATTCTAAAGTTTAGCCAAACATTTTTCATTACACGAAATGCATCATGCAACAGTTTTAAAAAACCCACTGTCTTTGTTACTTAGAAAAACATGATATAATTAGAACAACATGAAAAAATAAGAATGACAATAAATATGGTCAACCTTGAATACACAAGTATTTTGTTATGAATTTGTGTTGCATTTTACTTTTTATATCCACCATCCTTTTGGATTCGTCAGGCTCAGTTAATTGGGAAGGCAGCAAGCACATTCATTCAGCAGGAGGTGAAGATGGATTATGTTTATGATTACATGCTGCATCTGTTGAATGAATACTCCAAGCTACTCACGTACAAGCCTAAAATCCCTCCAGGAGCTCAAGCAGTTTGCTTGGAGTCCATGGATTGTGCTGCACAAGGACTGCAAAGAAAGTTCATGGTGGACTCCATGGTGAAGATTCCCTCCAATTCAATGCCCTGTGATATGTAATGAAAGTAAGAAATTGTTATAACTAAGGACTAATCATTTTCTCTGTGGTCCTGTGTTCTCCAAGGAACACATCTTGCAAATTGTGCTGTGTATTCACTTACTGGCTGTTCTGACTAATTTTCTGCATAGTTTTCTAGTCTAAATTGCTGAACTGTTGCAGCCACATTATAAAAATTATTGCTGAATGAACTGCATAGTTATTTATCTTTTATCCCAGAACAGCTATCCTTGTTGAAGATATATGGATAATAAATTAGAATCTGATTCTTCGGTCAGGCTTGAAGTTAGGCTCCAGTGAAGAACAAAGTTGTGGCAGAGAAAGTTTGACGACATTTATTGAGCTGCAATTAGATTATTGGAGAAAGAATACCAAGTGTTAGATCTCAACCTGGTTTTGATGGTATTTTTTTAATTCACAGAACATAGGCGTGAGGAGGGAAGTATATAGAAAATAACAATCTGGCCCAACTTCTTGCTAGTTGTGCGCAAGTCTGGTCCAGTGTAATGTAAATTCTCAGTTTTACCTGGAGCAATGAACAATGGCAAGCATGTTGGCGAAGCCATAGCCAGGCTCAACATAACTGAAAAGCTCAGAGTAATGAGCAATAGCATGGATGCTGGCAAAGATATTGCTGGACCCCACAACGGAAAGCTGACAGCTTTATCAAAGGCCTAAAAAATGAGATCCAGTTAGAATTTGCACCTATTTAGCCCTGGAAGATTTTTAAATACACCCTTATGCAATGAGCCCAAAATGTGCCCCATATGCAAAGAGGTGCATAGCAATAAAAATCAACTGTAACTAGTCATCCAATAAAATTAAAGGCCGAGATTTGACTGGGTGCAGCTGGCTTCCTATGCCACGCGCCACACTCTAATAGGTGGCTCATGTTAGGTTCATTAAAATATATTTCCTTTTAATCGCAGCAAAGAAAAAAATAATGACTCTTTTGGGGGGTCGTTTGGAGGCTCTGTAGGGTGGGGAAAGTGTTTTCCTTACAACTCTCATCTTTAATAGAGTTGAAGGAAAAATTAATTTTTCACTATTAATGTGACATATTACACTTTTGAGGAGAAATCGATTTCCCCTCTAATGTTTTGGCTACAATGTTCTGTTCCTACAGACTGATCTCTTTACTCGGTCTCAACTAGGCTGGCTGGCTGATAGATAGAACTTATAAGGAGAAAAGGATAACTCAAATAGTGAACCCTATGTAATCAAAACTTGGATTGATTTTATGTGTATAAGCTTCAACATGTTGAACCCCTTTTTAATAACCATTCAAACAATTTATAGCAAATGTGTACGACATTCCTAATCTTTACAAATATTTATATTTGTCGGCTATATTTTTTTCAATTTCTAGTGCTCATAGTGTATATTCCTACAAGAAAATCTCACAACTTTTAAAATAATATGGAATGATGTTCTTATGTTAAAAAAATTCATTTGGTAAGGAGACCGACAACATGTGTCAAAGATATTCTACTGACATAATAAAACTTAAAGAGATATCTTAGAAGATGATTAGTAAGTTGTATCCATAAGTTTCTATGATCTAAATCCGGTAGGGACCCTTCCTCTGGTCTGTTGACCGGAGGAGGTGTAGGGGGGTTTGAGGAAGGAGCCAGAATCCGGCGGGGGAGCCGGATTCCTGCCCCAGAGCCCCTTCCTCCAGTCTGTCAACCGGAGGAGGGGGAGAACAAGGAGGGGGAGAGAGGGGGGAGCGAGAGGGAGGACGGCGGTGGGGGACCGGAGGACGGCGGGCCTCCCGAATCCAGCCCCCACTGTCCTCTCTCCCGGCTCCACCCCCTCATTCCCCTCTCTCCTATCTCTCCTCCCCCTCTCTCCTCTCTATCTCTCCTCCCTCTCTCTATTTTATATTTTTATTTAAAAATTAATTAAAAATAAATAAATAAAAATTTATTAGCGACGTATAGAAATATACGTCACTAATATTAAGGGTATTAGCAATGTATATCCCTATATGTCACTAATACTCAAAGGTATTAGTGGCATATATGCGTATATGTCTCTAATAGTCAAAGGTATTAACGACGTATATGTCTATACGTCGCTAATATATTTTTATTTTTTTAGTTTTAAATTAATTTTTAAATAAAAAATATAAAACAAATAAAATAAAAAATTCTCCCTCTCCACCCTCATCTCTCTCTCTCCTCCCTCTCCCACCCTCTTCTCTCTCTCTACTCTCTCTCCTCTCTCTCTCCCTCTCTCCTCTCTCTCTCTCTCTCCCTCTCTCCTCTCTCTCTCCTCCCTCTCTCCCCCTCTCTATTTTATATTTTTTATTTAAAAATTAATTAAAAAATAAAAAAATGTATTAGCGACGAATAGAGATATACGTCGCTAATACCCTAGTATTAGCGTCGTATATGCTTATGTGTCGCTAATAGTCAAAGGTATTGGCGATGTATATACCTATACATCGCTAATACATTTTTATTTTTTTTATTTTTTAATTAATTTTTAAATAAAAATATAAAATAAATAAAAAAAATTCCTCTCTCTCCTCCCTCTCTCCACCCTCTTCTCTCTATCTCCTATGTCTCTCCTCCCTCTCTCCACCGTCTTCTCTCTCCCTCCCTCTCTCCTCCTTCTCTCTATATCCTATCTATTTTATAATTTTATTTAAAAATTAATTAAAAATAAATAAATAAATAAGTATAATCTATTATTGATAGATTATACTTTAATCTATTATTAAAACTAGTTTTTATTAAAAAATTAATATTTATTTATTGTATATATAAATAGTAAATATTGAATAAAATATATTATATTTAGGAAGTTTATTATAATTCTTTTAATATTTATTTATTAAATAAAATTAATTAATAAATCTATTAGCGACACTTGTCTACAAGCGACACTATTATAAATGGTATTTGCGATGCTTTTTTTGAAAGCGTCGCTAATAATTTAAATTTTTTATTATTTTTATTTTTAATTCATAACTATTAATGACACTTTTGTAAGCATCGCTAATAATAGCACTATTAGCGACATTTATTAGCGACACTTTAAACTAAGCGTCGTTATATGACTATTAGCAACGCATACGAAAATGCGTCACTAATAGTTTTTTTTTTTTTGCAACGCTTGTTCATTCATCGCAAATAGTTATTTTTAGCGACGCTTAGCTTTGTGTCGCTAATACTACATTTTATTGTAGTGTGTACATCATGGGTTCACCCATAGTTCATATCATATATACACATCATGTGTAATTATCGGAATCTCATTATAACATTCACATCCTGCATAAATCAATTTTCAATATTCACATCCTACATAATCATATCTCAATATACACATTCACACTGCATAATCAAGTGTAGCAAACACATCCCATCCTACATGTTCATGCAAAACCATTTCATAATCACATTTGTAACATAAGCATCATTGTTCCTACATAATCTATGTCAATAAGCATTATATCCCATACATATGCAACAATCATTATGTGAATGTCTCACACTTGAGACAATCAATCAAATCCGCTCGCCCAGGGCAATCCATTGCAGGGAAGGTTCGAATTCCTAAAGAGGAAAACTTGAGCAGTTTAGGAAATTAGTTCCCTAACTGGGAAGGTACCCGTGCTCACCCAAGACAATCCTTACAGGATGGTCCGAATTCCTGGAAAGGAAAACTAGAGAGTAATTTCTACTCACCCAGGACAATCCTTGCGGGGAAAGTTCAAATTCCTAAAAAGAAAAACAAGAGCAGCCTAGTAAGTTGATGCACACGGACATACCATCTTCGATTCTCAAGGTCCAGATACACACATTAATTTAACTCATATAACAAATCCTCTCATCTTAACCCGGGCAGGCAACACATCCTCAAAATAACGCAAAACGAAAATCCTATCCTTTCAGATGTAAAACCGATTCAATAAGCCTCCGAGCGATTAATCCGACAACCAATTACATCCAATTTCATTTACTCAATAAATTACGGCTAATCATGATTAATCTTTGTTTATAAATTATTCTTTTGATTCAAGCAACATGATACATACATTGGAAAATGTTAAATGAGTACAAGTATATGTAAACATACTCTAAACAGTCCATATGTACATGAAACATGGTCTATTTGTGTCAAATAAAATCATATAAACCTATGTAAGAGTGTACATACATATAGTAGTGTTCATACCTAGGCTAAAATATGTGGATCATAAATCATTTATAATCAAGGTTATATAAGCAAGCATCCATAATTTATCATTGTCATATCCTACTGGAATCATAGATTAAATGCGAAGAAAACGTTGAAATATGGATTCAAGACAAGTGTAACATCATGCTAAACTTATACAAGTAAAGTTATATCCCTGTTTGAGCTAAATCATAATTCAAAGAGGGTTCACATGTAATTATAGTGACATTTATAGGTAATAATAACTCATCATAGTTGTAAAGAATTAAATTTACGAGAAGAGAACAAGAAATGGCCAAAAATCCATAAAATAGGCCAAAAATCACAAAAATACAGTGTCGTTCGAACACCCTGGCAGGCCGTTTGAACGCATGGCCGTTCTAATAGCCAAACAGTCCATTCGAATGGTTATCAGCCCGTTCGATCGATCGGAACAGTTCACTTTAATTTCTTGTTCATCTTCAACCATCTGAAATTCAAATAAAAAACATTCCAAAATTCTATATAAATTCAAAAATTACTATAGAACAACATATAATAAAAATTTAACCCTAAACATGATAGATCTAATCATTTTCATGCTTAATCACAAGAAAATAGTCATAAATTACATGTTTTTAACAAATCACCATTAAACATCAAAATGAAGCTATTGAAAGAACTTAAATAAACCTAAAATCATGTATTCCAACGAAGAAAACCACACAAGGTAAAAATCTCTTACCACTAACAAGCCTTTCAATCCACAAAAGAGCTTCAATCCTCACCAAATCCTACCCAAAATTAGGGGTTTAGTTTAAACCTAATTAACATTAGCTAATAGACTCAAATCAACTTGAAAATAAATAGATCTAAGATAGCCTTAGGTTAAAAACGAAAATTACATAATTAGGATTTTAAATAGACACTACAACAAAATGTATTATTAGCGACGCTTTTATTAGTGATGCAAATATAAGCATTGCTAAAAACAACTACTTGCAACACATAAACAAGAGTCGCAAAAAAGTGACCTATTAGCGATGCTTTTTATTAAGCGTCGCTAATAGTCATATATTACTGACGCATAACACACTGCGTTGCTAATATTAAAACTATTAGCAACACTTTATAATAAACGTTGCTAATCATTATGATATTAGTGACACTTTCAACAAGCGTCACTAAAAGATCTATATTTTAAATAAAAAAGAAAAAAAATAACTATTAGCAACTCTTTTTCTTAAGCATCACTAATAATTACTCTTTTAGTGATGCTGAACAAAAGCATCACTAATGGTTTTAAATTTAAAATAAAAAATAAAAAATTTAAAACTATTAGCAACACTTAATTATAAGTGTCGCAAATATTAGTAATAATAGCGACTCTTTGTTACAAGCGTCACTAATATTGATATTTGAAGCGATGCATGTAATCAAGGATCGCTAATAGCTTTATTAATTAATATTATTTAATAAATAATTATATAATAAATAAATATTTAAAAATTTTAAAATAAACTTCTTAAATATAATATATTTTATTCAATGTTTACTATTTGTATATATAATAAATAAATATTAAATTTTTAATAAAAGGTAGTATCAATAATAGATTAAACTTTCACTATTTATCTATAATATATTTTATTTCTTAAATTTTTTTATTAATTTTAAAATATAATTTACAATAAAAGAGAGTGAGTGAAGAGAACAAGAGAGAGGAGAGGAGAGAGAGGAGAGGGGAGAGAGAGAGGAAAGGAGAGAGAGAGAGAAAGAGGAGAGAGAGAAAGAGGAGAGAGAGCGTAGGGAGAGGGAGGATGAGGAGAGAGAGGGAGAGAAAGAGAGAGAAAGAGGAGAGAGGGTGACGGTGAGGGGAAAGGGAGAGGGTAGAGAGAGGAGAGAGAGGGGAGAGGAAAATAAATGAATTAGAAATTATTTTTATTTTTTTAAAATTAAAAAATTTATATTAGGAATGCATATTAGTATGCGTTGCTAGTAGCCCAGGTAGTAGCGACCCATAGCTTTATGCGTCACTACTACCCTAAGGTAGTAGCAACATATACATGTATGCATCATTACTAATTTTTTTAAAATAAATTAAACTAAAAGATATAGGGGGTGAGAAAGAAAGAGGTTGAAGGGGAATAGAGAGAGAGGAAGAGAGAGAAAGAAGAGAGATAGGGGTGAGGGTAGAAAGAAGAGAGAGAGGGTAGCTAGAGACAGAGGGTGAGGAGAGAGAGATAGGGAAGACAGAGAAAGAGGAGAGAGGGAGAGGAGAGAGGAGAGAGAAGAGGAGAGGGGAGAGGAAAAAAATTTAATTATAAATTATTTAAAAAAATATATAAAAAAACTCTATAAGCGACTCATATTAGTATGCATCGCTAATAGCCGAGGGTAGTAGCGCTAATACCCTAAGGTAGTTGCGACACAGACATGTCTACATCGCTACTAACTAGTGTAGTAAGGACGCATACATGTATGCATCACTATTAGTTTTTTTAAAATAAATTAAAATGAAAGAGATAGGGGGAGAGAGATAGAGGAAGAGAGAGAGGGTGAGGATGAGGATGAGGGGAGAAAGAGGAGAGAGAGAGGAAGAGAGAGAAAGAGGAGAGAGGGGGGAGAGAGATTGTAAGGGGAGAGAGTGAGGAGAGAGAGTGTGTGTGTGAGGAGAGAGATGGTAGGGTGAGAGAGGGTGAGGGGAGAAAGAGGAGAGAGAGGGAGAGAAAGAGGGAGGGAGAGAGAGAGAGAAAGGAAGAGAGAGAAAGAGGAGAGAGAGGGTGAGGGGAGAGAGAGGAAGAGAGAGAAAGTGGAGAGAGAGGGGAGAGCGAGAGAGGAGAGGAAAATATTTTAATTATAAAATTAAAATAAAAAAATTTATATTAGCGACGCATATTAGTATGCGTCACTAATAGCCTTGGGTAGTAGCGATGCACAGTTTTATGTGTCGCTACTATTATGCGTCTCTACTAGTTTTTTTTTAATAAATTAAAATAAAAGAGATAGGGGGAGAGAGAGAGAAGAAGAGAGAAAGGTTGAGGGGAGAAAGAGGAAGAGAGAGAAAGAGGAGAGAGAGGGTAGCTAGAGATAGAGGGTGGGGAGAGAGATAGGGAAGAGAGAGAAAGTGGGGATAGAGAGAGAGGAGAGAGAGAGGGGAGAGGTGAGGGGAAAGATAGAGGGGAGAGGACAAAATTAAAATTATAAATTATTTTTATTTTTTAAAAAAATAATAAAATTATAATATGCGTCGCTAATAGCCCAAGGTAGTAGCAACGCATAGCATTATGCGTCGCTACTTCCCTAAGGTAGTAGAGACGCAAACATGTATGTCTCGCTACAACCTAGTGTAGTAACAACACATACAAGTATGCATCGCTACTAATTTTTTTAAAATAAATTAAAATAGGGGGAGAGAGAAAGAGGTTGAAGGGGAATAGAGAGTGAGATAGGAAGAGAGAGAAAGAGGGGAGAGAGAGAGGGTGAGGGAAATTTTACTCACTCTCTCTCTCTCCCCTCTCTCTTCACTCTCTCTCCCACTCTCTCCCCCACTCTCTCTCTCTTCACTGTCTCTCTCGCCTCCCTCTCTCTCTCTCCTCTCTACCCACTCTCTCTCTTCACTGTTTCTCTCTCTCTCCTCCCTCTCTCTCTTCACTCTCTCTCCTCTTTCTCTCTCCTCCCCCTCTCTCTCTACCCTCTCTCTCCTACCACTCTCTCTACCCTCCCTCTCCTCTATCTCTCTCTACCCTCTCTCCTCTCTCTCTCTCTCTCTCTCTCTCTCTCTCTCTCTCTCTCTCTCTCTCTCTCTCTCTCTCTCTCTCTCTCTCTCTCTCTCTCTCTCTCTCTCTCTCTCTCTCTCTCTCTCTCTCTCTCTCTCTCTCTCTCTCTCTCTTCTGCTTTTTGTGACACTATCTCTCCGTGTGCGAAATTTCACGCGCGGGTGAAAATTCCCTGCGCATGGAAATTTTGTTTGCCGTTTTCTTTTTAACCAGCCCCCGACCCACTGTCCTACATCGCTGTTCGCATGCCCCCCGGCCACCGCCCCGTTTATAGCCCCGGCAGACTTCCTCCACCCTAGAGACCCTCCCTATCTTCCCCATCTCTCCTCGGTTCCCCCCTCTCCACTCCTTCACCTCCTCCCTCCTGCTCTCCCCGGCTGGTGGCTTCTGAGGAAGGATTCCGGCTCCCTGCCGGAAACTTGCCTCATACGACCACCCTCCTCCCTCCCGCACTCCCTCTCTCCTCGGCCCCCCCTCTTTTCCCTCAGAGGGAAAAGAAGGGGGGGGACCGGGGAGAGAGGGGATAGCAGGAGGGGTGCCGGATTCCCACTCCCCACCTGAATTTGGCCTAAGATGGCCACCCCACTCTCTCCCCGGTCCTCCCCCCTCCTTCCCCTCTGAAAAACAGAGGGGAAAGAGGGGGGGACTGAGGAGAGAGGGGGGGAGCTGGAGGGAGGAGGGGGGCTGTTTGAGGCGTCGGAATCCGGAGCCCCTCTCCCTCCCCCTCTCTGGTCCCACCCCACTTCCACCCCCCCCCCCCCCAAAAACTGGGAGAGAGAGGACTACCGGATTCCGGTGGGGAGCCAGAATCCGGCCCCACCATCGGCGGGCTCGGGCTTTTTTAAAAAAAATGTAATGGCTTTGAGCGACACTTATACAAGTGTCGCTCAAGCCTATTTTTTATTTTTTTACTTATTAGCGAGCGATGCTTGCTAAAGCATCACTAATACACGAAATATTATTTTTAAATTTATATTATTCTTCTTATTATTATTATTTTCCATAAGCATTGCTATTTTTTTCATTTTTTTAGCGACGCCTAAATAATCGGCACTAATAATCAGTTTTAGTTTTTTTAAAATATTTTTATATTAGCGACACTTAAAATAATGTCACTAATAACTACTTATTAGCGACACATATAATTATGCATCGCTAATAAACTATCGTTTATTTTTGTTAATGTTTTTCTATATTAGTGATGCATAAAATAATGTCGCTAATAATTTATCATTAGCGACACTTATAATTATACGTCGTTAATAATTAACTATTAGCAACGCTTTTCTATGTATTGCTAAAGTAAAATAATAAGCGACACATAAATATATGTCACTAATGGCAAACTATTAGCGACACTTAATGTTAAGCATCGCTAACGAGTAATAGCGACTGCAGTTTTATCGACACATGTAGCGATGCTTTTTATGTGTCCCTAATAACTATTAGCGATGCTTTTTATGTGTCCCTAATAACTATTAGCAACGCTAAGCGTCGCTAAGAGTCATTTTTGTTGTAGTGAGAAATCGAAAATAAGATTTTTAATGAAAGAAAATGAATGATCAAGTTAGGGAAATGAAGATAAGAATGATTAAGACCAAAATTAAAAGATTGGGGATGAATAAGGGAAGAAAGCACATCTTAATCCAAGTTTCTCCTTTAGCAAATAGGGGTAGAACACTTCTTCTTTTCTAACACAGTTCTTCCCCATTTGGCAAATAGGGTAGGGTTTTACTTAAATAGTAAAAGTTTTGGGATAGGTAAACAAACTGTTGTGTTGGATAATAGGTGAAACACTCTAAGTGCCTAATTAAGGTTATTTTTAACGCAAAAATATATAAATTTAATCATACCCAAACCCACTGAAATAAAATAATAAAAGATTAGAGGGTCAAATGGGTAGCATGTCATCCAACATAAACATGGGCCTACGGCGGGGTTCATGCCCTTAATTAAGAAAAAAATAGGATAAAATGCCATTAAATCAAAAAAATATATTAGATAAATCAAGCTTAACACTAAAACCCTTAAAAATGAAATTAAACCTTAAAAAGTCATAATTAACTAACTCATAACCCCAAAATCAAATTAAACTGGCAAACAAGCAAAACACACAAATTCACACAATTAGAAAGGAATTAAAATAAAATAAAATAAAATTAGAGATCTTATAGCCATCGCCGAGGGCAACTCATCATATAGCCATTGCTAAAATCCTTAAGATGACATTTTTTGTCATTTTTTAGTGATGGTTGAAGGCCATTCTGGCCGTTGCTGATAGTTTCAGCGATGCTGAGTACTAGCGACGGTTGACTAGCCGTCACTATTAGCTATAGCGATAGCCATTCCTAGCAACAATGACAACTTATGTCCTCACTATTGCCCATGTTTTTTTTGTAGTGTTGGTCTAGGTACGTTAGGGCCGTCCCAGCATCAATGATGATGTTATTGCCACTCAGCCTTTTGTCGCCAAATTTCTGGGTTGAAGAAGGTGGCTGCAGTTGGCGGCTGGCAAGAAGGGCTTTGTCAGCGGCTCATCGGCTATTAGTGGCTCAGCCCTCCCCCAATCTTATTAGCTTTAACTTGAAATATAATTGGGGTGGGTAGGGGTATGCACGAGTAATGCTTTGAATTTTGTTGGGGTGTAAAAAGAGTGGGGGATCCTAAGTATTTTTTAGGGGGAAATAGAGACAGTTATTGAAGAATAGTCAAGGTGATTCGTTTAATAGAATAGATAAAAATATCTACATTGAAATAAGTAAAAATGGAGAGTTTAACACTCGTATAAATATATATTTATTTTTATTTAAGTATAGTTTTTTTGGTGGCGCCTTAGGCAATTTCCTATGTTGCATAACTATTAAGTCAGCCCTGATTGCCCTTAGCCCGCAGCCACTATTAGATTTTTCCCCGCGACTATGGCAACACCTCTGTAGGTGCAGCTTTTGTTAGGCCGCTGTGGAGGACAAATATAATTACATAGATATAACAGTGAATCAGAGTCCATATATGCACCATATCTGTGGCGCAGGTAAAGTTTCACTAGTGAATTTGAATTCGGCATTCAGCACTCAAAAGATTTATTTCCTTAATTCCGTCATTCTTGCTTCTAGTTTCTGCCTCGTTGCTCGCTGCAGTCACCTCCCTTGTTTAAGTACAAAAGCTACGGTACTGGTTGCTTTCACTTAAAGGGAACCACTCCTTGCTGCCCATCAATCTATCCCTTTGATCTGTATCAGGTTGAATGACTTTGAATTATGTTGAACATGATTAAAAAAAGTGATTCCACTTAAAGGGAACCACTCCTTACGTGCCCTTCAATCTATCCCTTTGATCTGTATCAGGTTGAATGACTTTGAATTACGTTGAACATGATTAAAAAAATGTGCTTAATATGTCAACCTGCGTGATTTATAATGTGTTCAACTTTAGCAACTTGATTGAACAAGAGGGCTGTACCGGTCAAGTCGTACGACACAGTAGAAGATCCTGTCAATAATGGGGACTACCTTGAAACAGTCCCCGTTCATTCTTGGTGGCTGCCTCCCTCCACCAGGTAAAAAACCGTATCCATTTCCTGCTTTTAATAGAATACCTTGATGACATTACGTTGGTTACAATGTATTTTGGTGTTTTATCATGATAGTCATATTCACACACTGAATCTACCTAATAAACTTACACTTGGGTTTTAATTGGACAAAATATATAAGCCTCACACAAACTTTATTTCGCTCACTTATTTTGTCCAATTAAAACCCAAATGTGAGTTTTTGTTGGGTAAATTTGGTGTGTGAAGATCGTTTTTCCATGAATAACAACAGAAATTAGGTTTATCTTAGATAATCATATTTTAAGGCCGCTTCTAACAAAGCTATTTTGATACATTTGCATCTGATAACTAAGATAGGTACTTGCTATAGGTGACAAATATGTCGCTCAAATTTAATGTATTAATGCAATTGAGATTTCTTATTTTTTGCCTCTTATCTTGTATCTTATTTATGATGTGATCTTTCTTGGGTTTAATAGAAGGGGTTAACACCCTTCATTTACCTATAAAAAAAAATACAATATTTGAGACTTCATCCAAACGGTCCATGTCTGGGATCAATAAAGTAGGATATGATTTTGACTGTGGACATTATAATGGATCCTAGTCCCCACAATAGTGTACAGTTTTTTTTATTAGGCAAAATGAGGGAGACGGCCCCCTTCTATTAAAATCAAGTAGGAAACAATGCATGAATTAAAAATAAAAAATTACAATTATCATTTTTTTAAAATAAAAAAAAATTCACGAACAATCTTAGAAAGATGAGAGTGGCCAACTTTAATAACAACCCAAGGTCATGTATAAAACTACTGAGAAAGTGAATATAACGCTTGATGAGATTAATTGGAAGAGATACCCACTCTAAAAAACCTAAAAATAGTACTTCTGATCCATTTAGAATAACTAGAAGAAAAGAAAATATGGTTAGTCATTTCTAAATCAGCCTTACGTAGAACAAACCTATTGATTATTTGAAATCCTCTGGCTTGAAGTTTATCAGAAGTAAGAAGCCGACCATGTAAAATCATCAAGCAAATGAAGGAATGACAAGGAATATAATGTTTGAACCAAACAAGTGCGGTCCATTCGAGTTTAATTAGGTTTATGCTTAGATAAGCTCATATAAGCTGATTTTGTAGAAAAAATACCTGAGGATGTTAGCTTCCATATGGTTGTATCATATATAGTCATGTTTAAGAATTGGAGCACGACCCTCAATCACTTGAAGAAGATGATTGTATCATAGTCCTTTTTAAGAATTGGAGTATGACCCTCAATCACTTGAAGAAGACAATTACATCTAAAGTTAATAAGTTGATTCCACTGCCAATGACTATTGTCCAAATAATCAGAGATTGAAGCAAGACAATGACTATTCATATTTGATGCACATATAGAGGATAGTAAAATTCGTAACCCAAGAATCTAATCATCATTAATCTTGTAAGAAATCAAATCAATAATGATACTTTGAAGAGAGAGATAATATTTCTTCATGAAGTTTAAATAGGTCTTGCTAAGGTGCCTAGACATTATAGAAAATGCATTAATGACAGATTAGTTATAGGTGTTAGACTTGATTCTTTCAATATGTTTTAGCGAGAATAATAATTTAAGCTAAATTGAGATGTTAATCCGCTACACTATCCACGTTGAGACTTGGTCTTCATTAGGACCGGCGCTTGTGTGTTCAATCTTTTTTTTATTTAATTGTACTTGTGTTTGGCGGCTGTGGATCCAATGCATCTTCCTTGTTATAGTTAATTATTAGATAATTTTCAATGAGTAAAATTAATTTTTTTGTAATTTTCACGTCACTTCGATAATCTCGCAAATTCACTCCCTTTACGTGAATCATGCATAGCAGTGCCCACAATGCAGGACTGTAATTTCATCTTATCATCATAGGACTTGTTCAAAGTACACTAAATGTATGTGGCCTTAACCTGTCCTTCCACCTTCCTTCTTTTACTTCGACTTTCCTCAATTCCATGAAAGTCTCCATACAGCACCACTATATAAAGGGTGCTTCATCAATTGCCGAACACACAAATCCAATCCGAAATCACTAATCACAAATGGCTGTCCTTTTTCTCTCGTGGCCCTCCCTTCTTTCTCTCTTCTTCCTCATTGGGGTCATGCTTTTGAACCAGAGGAAGAAGAGGGGGAGAGGTGGTAAACATCCCCCGGGACCCAGAAGGCTTCCCATCATTGGCAACCTGCATCAACTCACAAGTGCACCCCACCGTGCCATGACCCAGCTATCCAAAGAGCATGGCCCCCTCATGTACCTTCAGCTAGGCTGCTTGCCTCATGTCATAGTTTCCAATGCCAAGTACGCCGAAGAGGTTCTCAGAATCAAAGACATTGAGACAGCCAGCAGGCCGGAGGTGCCGTCTCGTAAGAAACTCACGTACAACTACAAGGACCTGGTCTTTGCACCATATGGAGATTACTGGAGGCACATGAGGAAGGTCACCACACTTGAGCTCTTTACAGTCAAAAGGGCACAATCATTCCGGCCAGATCGAGAGGAAGAGGTGGCCAAGATGATTGAATCAATATCAAAGGCCTCTATGGCGGGAGGAGTTGTCAACCTTAATGAGATGACGATGGCTCTCACTAACAATGTGACTTGCAGGATTGCTCTTGGTAGGAGCCATGTTGAAGAAGTAGAGAAAAGCAAATTTCAAGGCCTCATTAAGGAGGCTCAGGCCATGTTTGCAGGTTTCTTTGTGGGAGATCACTTCCCCATGTTTGGGTGGATTGATGCTCTCACGGGGATGTCTAGCAGGCTCGAAAAGGTCTTCAACGAGTTCGATGGTTTCTACGATGCCGTCATTGATGAGCATCTCTCAGTCAAGAAGGACACATCTGTGAAAGAAGACTTTGTTGATGTCTTGCTTAGAATTCAAAAGGAATTCAACCTCACAAGGGAGCACATCAAAGGCGTTCTTATGGACATTTTCATCGGAGGCACAGACACAAGCTCATCTTCCATGATATGGGTGATGACAGAACTATTAAGAAACAAGAGAGTGATGATGAAAGCACAAGAAGAAGTGAGAAGAGTTGTTGGTAGCAAGGGGAAAGTGGAGGAGAGTGACATTAAGCAGCTCAATTACCTGAGTGCAATAATAAAGGAGTCACTCAGGCTCCACCCACCAGCTCCTATCATCCACCATGCAGCCACGCAAAAATGCACTCTTGGTGGATATGAAGTTGAGCCCAAAACCAGTGTTCTTATCAACATATATGCAATTGGCCGGGATCCACAATCATGGGAGGACCCAGAGGAGTTTCTGCCGGAGAGGTTCCTGGAGAGTTCCATTGATTACAAGGGGCAGCATTTTGAGCTGTTACCTTTTGGGTCTGGCAGGAGAATATGCCCAGGGATGCATATTGGATTGGCCATCCTTGAGATAGCCCTTGCGAGTCTTCTCTACTCATTTAACTGGGATATACCAGCAGGGATGACTGAACAAGTCATGGATCTCGGGGAAACAACAGGCATCACCGTTCATAAGAAGTCTCCTCTTCTTCTCGCTCCCACAGCTTATAATGTTTAGATAGTATCATTTTTTTTACATATTGCAGGTGTGCACAAATTCGTGTATTGCTTATCCCTTCTTTAATTTTCTTGGTTAATTTACAGAGAAGAACTACTGTAATGGAATTTGGAAGTATCCACGTAGCTGTCACAATAATTGATTAAATTGTGACACATAATATACAATCAAATATAAGAATCATCATAAATAAAATTTGTACTTCTAATTGACTAAAATTATGTAATATATGTCAATATTTTTAGTCTCGTTAATTACCATGTGCTCGAGTTTACGTACTTTGACATTGCAGGTCATCAAGTGGGGTTAAAATGGGAGACAAGTGGGGTTGAATTACTTGCCCGCCCCTTAGTTTAACGTGTGCTCAATCATTCTCGGCACCTTGGCGGCTGCATATTAAAACAATCAATCTTCGATCGTCCAAGTAATCTGTAAATCACCCTTTAACTTTTTCCTAAATGGTTAGTTAAAATATCTACTAAAAATATTTATCATTGTATTATCCGATTAAGTTATAAGAAATATTTGGGACAAGTATCAAATTTGGTTACAAATAGCAATTATTATTCCTTCTCACGGGGGATTAGTGGTAGGAAATGACTTTCTTTCTATGTGACAAAAGTAGTTGCAAATAATATACTCCTTCCACCTCATATTAATAGTTTTATTTAATTTTTCAAAATCAATTAAATAGAACCATTAATATGGAAAGAAAGGGGTAACTCTTATTTTAGGTTAGATGATAATTCAAAGATCACTATAATAAAGGGGACTTACTAATTTTTAAAAGGACTTAAATATATAAGACCCATTTGTATGAGCTCAGACTTTGAGCTCTATCAGCGATAAAATCAAAATCTAATGGAGCACAAAACTCAGGGGTACGCAAGTGGCCTCCTTATTAGATCCTCGGATCTTGATCCGATAGCTTAAAAATTTCTATATATGCACCCCAATAATGTTTTCAATAATCCAATTTATTCATAAATTCAAGAAAGGCTTTATATGGTTATTAGAGTGATAAGGAGATTATTGGCGTGCATACAAACCCATTCAGTAAACAATCACTCCTTATTGGCCTGTCCCCCACTTCTTAGGTCCATATAAAGTTCTCGTGGGCAACGAAGTCGCCGTCTTGGACAGCACGTCCAGTACTCATATGTCCATTTTGTCAATAAAGAGAAAACAATAAGAAAGACTTGCATGATGAACATAGATTGGTCCCTTCTTTTAGATCCTCACGTTGACTTACTCCCTGGAAAAACCTACCGTGCAAGCAAAAAGAACTTCATTTCTGCGCCTGGACCGCCGCAGCGCCGGGCGATGGCGGCAACAAGCTAGCCGGTCAGTCAACCATTGATGTCTCGGGCATGCGGCCTCCTCAGGACGAGAGCCTCGGTCCCAAAAGCTGCGTTGACTGGTTCGTTCGGGTTAGTTCTTCATCTCTGGGCTAGACAGTCACACTAGAACGAAGGTCATGAGATACTTCGCAAAAGGTTGGATATTCCTTCTTCCTCTTCGAGGTTTTACTGGCTTGTTCAGATAACAGTCACAGTAGATTGAAATCTGTTGAGTCGTTTGCACTGTAACGTTCCTACTTGGTTCTTTGAGAATCTTGTTAAGGATTATCCAACAAGTTATAATAGTTGAACTTATAGTTAGATCTTGGCCGTGCAATTTCGATCGCATTGTAACGTTTTCCTGATGAATATAGTTATTTGCTAATCGATGTATTCCCATACAACTCACCTTATTCTTCCTTTTACTAGAGTGAGATCATGGTGCTCTCTAATCAAGATTTTGGAAGAAATTGTGATTCTCCTCGTATAGTTATCTTCTTAGTTGCCACTCTGGTGCCGGCGCTAGCTCTGTAAACGTAGTCCGCAATCCCTTACCTAGAGTCAAGTGGACCGATCTAGTGTGGTATAAGCATTATATTCCATGTTACTCATTTATTGGTTGGCTTATGTTTCACGGGTGGTTGCATACTTTAAACTTATTCAAAAGTCGTGTGGCCATTGTCAATCAGTGTGTCCATTTAAAAGTGACTAGTCACCTTTTCTTTTAGTGCTCTTATTCCAAATGGATATTTAAGATTATTCTTAGAGTGCTTAGACTTGATATCCCCTTGGATAGGGAGGTTCATTGAAGACTCTCTAAACGGGTGGTTATCACCACGATATTGGTAGTATTCTCATATCTTCTTGAATCTTTAATAGTGGATCTTCCCACATGATAGATGTCACGCCCCGGCACCCCTCCAACCTGAGCTGGAACCCTGTCTAAGGGTTGGTTAGTGCGCATAGGAGCAACGAAGTATTGATTTATACAGAATACTTAACCCCTCATACGGGTGAATCATTACAAAGTGGCGCACCATACACTTTGTACAAGAAAAAATAAAGGACATCACATAACAATTAGTCCTCACAAAACACCTACATACTTAAGTCAATAAGCCCTCTTATGGCTCAAGTCATAAAGTCAACATGAGTGAGAAGTCAAACGATGAATAAAATATATAACAGAATCAACATGAATGGAATTAAACTCAAGGTAACATGTTGCATAAAAAAGCAGGAACACAAAGTCTCGAAGCATCTTCTCCTATGCCACACCATCCACCACTCGTTCCTCATATAGGAAGTCCTAATCACCTTCATGTTATACCATGCAACACTAAAACACAAAACACATGAGAAAAATGGGTGAGTAAAAATACTTAGCAAGGTTTTCTATGTCAAGAGAGTAAATCCGAAATTGTTACAGATATTTTACATAAAATTCATTACATAATGAGACATTTGCATAACCTATGCATTACTATATCATGACCATTCATCACATACACATACTTATGATATCATCAATATATCATTCCACATGACATATCATAATATCATCTCATTCATGATTCATTCTCAATATATATATTCATCCTGCATTTCCACATAACATATCATAATATCATCTTATTCATATCAAATTAGAGTAGATATTCATCCAACACAGATTGCGGGGTTCAGAAGCCAAATTAGAGTAGATATTTTTTTAAAACAATACAGGAGAGGTAGCATTTGTGTGAGAGGGCTATAATGTTCCTCTACGCACTATGGAACTTAAGCGCTCCATTGTGCGTAGGCCATAATAAAATTATATTTTACTCTATATTTGATCTACTCAACGTTGTTGTGTCATTGGTTGCCTATGTACATATTCGATAACATCTATGATATTATTACATCTACAATGTTATTCCAATACAATCATATCTTAATATAGTTCTACCTAAGGGCTATTACATCCATTAGGCATCACAAAATCATACGTCAAAATACTTATATATGAATAAATTGTTCAAAAACTGACAAAAATCTCATAAATCATTGGAGTCAAAATGGAAGCCAATAAATTAGCGGAATTAGACATCTCATTCTATCACGGAGTAGAGTAAAATACATCAGACCAAATTAGAACATCTCATATCACATCAGATCATATCAAATATCTAAACATATCAAATTAGATCAGAGCATATCATAACACATCAAATCATAACAAAGTAATATCTTAATTAGCATATGCGTTCATATAATTATGTATTAAATCTGAAGGTCAGAAATAATTACTCCCCTGAGATTTTTGGAAGTAACGACATTGGGAGTTGTTTCTTTCTTCAGGGTGTCCTTACCTTCAAGTCCGAAGATGGCGAGGGGAGCCTTATATGGCTTCAGTACGTTTCTCTCTTTTTTCACCTAAAGGCAATTGGAAGAATCTCCCCTTATCCATATACACTTCTCTCATTACACCCGAAGGTGGTGGATAGAACTTCCCTTTAACAAGGACATTCCTCTCTCATTTCGCCCGTAGGTGACAGATTGAACCTCCCCTTACCTAGAGACACTTCTCACTTTTTTGCACCCGTAGGCAGCGGATAGAACCTCCATTTACCCAGAAAATTTCTCACTCTTTGTGACCATAGTAGAAAGATAGAACATCTCCTAACATAGGCACGTTTCTCTCACTTTGTGGTTCGTAGGAGGACAGAGCCTCCCCTTACACTTGGCCACTTCTCCTAGTATGGCCTGATCGTGGAGGACAAAGCCTCCTTTCACTCCAAGCCGTTTTTCTCTCTCTTCGGGCCCAAGGACGTCGAAGAGAGCCTCTTCATGCCCCGGGCTGTTTCCCCCCTCTAGAATCACCAACTCGAAGAATGGTTGCTTTCATTTTATAGAGTACCCTCGAATTAGCTAAAACCTCTTAAATTGGTGAAATTGAACTCAAAATGGACTAAGAAAACTCTTCTGAAAACTGAACATGTTTTCTATTTATAGTGAAAGACCTGCAAGCAGACAAAATCATGCACACGCATGCACGAAAAAGCACATGAAAACTTATATATCAATATACTTGTAAAATCAATAGGGTTATGTGAAGGATAAATGTTGAAAAAAAAAGATAAACATATTAAATTAAATAAAAATAATCTATTTTACAATTTGCAAAAAAAATTAATTAAAACAAGTTATTTAAGTTATAATTGAATATTATAAAATGAATAGCATCGAACAAATTGTAGCTTGTGCCATCAGATAAAGAGAATAGCGCACGTGCAAAAGCACCTGAAAACTTAGTACATCAATAAACTTGAAAAAATAATAGGGTTACATAAAAAATAAGTTATGCAAATAAAAAAATAAAAAAAATGGTAATTTATTTTAAAATTTGCAAATAAATTAATTTACCAAATATGAATGTCCATTTTGTATATAAATTTTAAATAATTAGAATAATAAAATACTTACCTAACACCCATTGTGTTCTTTTTTCCTTTTTGTTTGTTTTTTGTGGATTACATAGGTGAAGATAGATAGGCAAGGGACACATTTAGCCTAAAAAATGAAAATAAATTCATAAGGAGAGAAGAAGAAGTTTTAATCTTGTTTAGAATTACGTGTAAGGGTATGTTTACAAATTTTTTTAACAATTTTTTCATTCAGTATATTTTATTTGAGGTTTATCTTAACTTTTGAATATGTTTTTTTATAGAAAAATTTATTTACCAATTCGGACCACTTAGTGGTGCTCCTTTCTGCCAGCAGCTAGCACCTACATGGATTTTTTCAATTTTTTTTTAAAGGACGAAATCAAAATTATGTATTGATTTAAATCAATATTGTGTATTATTCTCTTCTCTCTATTTACTCTCTCTCCTCTTTTTTTCTCTCTCTTCACTCTCTCTCCTCTCTCTTCACTCTCTCTCTTCTCTTCTCTTCTCTCCTTTTTCTCTCTCTCCTCTCTCTCTCTCCTCTTCTCTATGTTGTTTAGCTGCCACCTGCGTGGCAAAAAGGAACACCACTTTGGGAATGTAAAGAATTTTTTTAATTATTATTTAAATAATTTTCCCTATTTTATATTATCAAACAACATCTTGAATAAAAGCCTTGAGTGTTGATAAACTTCTATTGTGTTAGCATAGAGACAACGAAAATTATTAACAAAACAACGTTCATGGTAAGAACCAAAATTAATTTTTTTTATAACGATAGCATTAAGGCCATTAGATAGCTACACGAAATTGTAAAAACCTAATTAGAATATAGAAGAACTATAAGAAATTCTTTTATAACCATGGCATTACAACCACTACATGACTACAACAAATTTAAAAAAACTAATTGGAATATAGAAATTATATGTGCAATAATTACACTATTAGAATACTATCTTATTTCATCGAAAAGATCATTTGGGTAAAATTGCACCCCAAAAAAAGGTCATCTCATGGAAGTGACTTTCTCGATTAGCGCATTGTGCATTTTCTTCTATGAGTGTTCTCTAAGTTGATTCAATGTCAATAGTTTTGTGTCTATATTGTTCATTTCATGATTGTAGTGTGCCCTTTTCTTATAAATTTTAATTCACTTTGATCAAGGTTTATTCATAGTTGCTTTTAGTAGGAAAGATAAAGTTCTTAATTTCTTCCAAATAGTTCTTCAAATATTGTTGGTCAGGAGATGATCCTTGCCTTTGTTATCAATCATTTTGTCATTTGAATAGCTAATCATAATATATTTGATGATTATTGTGAACCAACTATAGCTTATATCAATATCAACTCAAATAATACATTTGTTGAAATTTCATTGGCTTGATTATTAATGCTAACAATATACCTAATATCAGAACTAATTTCAGTTGGTTCACTTGACTCATCATCAGAACCAATTTGAACTTCAATAGAAACATCACTTTCATTGGATAAAGGTGGCATATTTATAGGACAATGCAAATCAAAATGAACAGATGATCTTATTTTCTTGCAAGCCCTCTCCTGAAAGTCCGTACCACTGCTTATAGAAAAATATTGGTCAATTAGTTAAACAAACTATATGCAAAGAGAGTAAGAGCATATTGTAGAAATACAAAATAACTATAAAAGGCAGTTTCATAATGGATCTTTTACAACAAACAAAGGTACAACCTTTAATAAATAAATAAAAATTCAATTTAATTCATAAACGGGAAACTAATTCATGACATATATATGTAAAAAAGAAAAAAATATGAATTTATTTCAAGAAAGCAATACATAACTATTGGTGTGCGGGAGTACTCTATATTTGTAAAGGGGAGTAAGCAAAATGAGGAATTTCTAAATGGTTAAAATTAATATTTATAGATATTCGAATATGGAATGTTAAACGAAAGGACACTGCGTGTCTTAATCAATCTACGCTTTAATCTCACTACATAAAATATTTATCCAAACATGGAAGGTTAAAAGAAAGGATAGTGCGTGACTTAATGAATCCACGTTTGTAATCCCACTATATAAAATAATCAATTAGCTCATACCAAAAGAGGTGTCTTACTTTACTCATAATAATTGAATCATGAATAATAAATGCTAACTTATTTGTACACGCCGTCAATATGAAATAAATTGAACACGCTCCATAAATACAAAGAATCATATTGGAATGAATAACTATGGGACAACAATGAGACAAATTTGCAATAAAAATCCAACAATATTGAGACATTTCTCATGCATAATGTATATATGCAAGAAAAGGCAAACATACTACTCAAGGCGTTCGTCGATACCCCACTCAACACCTTCAAGCACTACCCGGTTTGGCAGTCAATAATTTTAGCAGTATGGTCCCCACTGAAAGAGTGAACAAGCGGGCAACATTTTTGCTAATATATGTCGCACAAACTCTTCTTTTACCCTAAATTATGTAAAATCCCACAAAATTCAACATAAGACATAAAAAAATAAAAAATAAAAGTCATGAGGAGAATGCATAATTTTCTTACTTTGAAATAAGACCATGTTTTGATTATGGTGTTTCATAACATTCTCCAATCTTTCCGGGGTTAGTTTTTTCCAAGTACCTTACCAATCTTTTTGATGTGTGTTTCTAGTCTAATCCCCATCCATGCTAACAATCGAAAAACATTGATGCTCCGGGGAACACGTAGATTGATCAAATATAAAATTCTCTCCAATTCATTTAATAACACAAAAAAGTTAGTATTAAAATTTTTAAATGATAAGGAATGCAAAAATTACCAACGCTACAAGGTACATGAAGCTGAAGGCAGGTATACAGGCTGAGAGCTAAAAGGTAAATTTGAAGCTTAAGTCGAAGGCACATTTGCATCATCCGCCCAAGCCTAAGTCATTTTGCAAGTTGACTTGTCCAAACAACCAACAAGTGGAATTCAAGTTTAGCAAAAAATATCAGCTCAAGATAAAAAAAATTGCTTATGTATTTTTTCGAGTAAAGACAATATATGATGACTTCCACATATGTAAATTCTATGAGTAGAATAGAAATGTCAGAATCTGAAATGGTTTAAAATAAAAAAGAATAATAATCAAGTAAATAATTTATTATAGATCGACTTGTTTTAGCCAGCCCGCCATGCCTATGTATAGACAATAGATATCTATTGGTTGTGTTAAAGGGGGTTGGGTGGCTAAATTAAGAGGTGGGAAGCTCCTCATCTAATCATTTTCTACCAAATATTTACTTAAATTGGAAGTTGGATAGTGAAGACATCAAATTAACAAAAGTTGTCCTATTTGAGAATTTCTAGGATTAATTACATGCTTGCAACCGTCCCACATCTGACCATTAGATGAAATAACAATTTCTTATATAAAAATAAATCATAACTTCCTCTCTGTTGTCCTGCTCTATTTGACTTGGGGTGTCATCAGCATCAATGCCAAATAAATCCGTTAACAATCGCAACCAGTGACCAATCTTGAGCACCAGAAAAGAAAATTTTAAATAAAGAAGCTGGGGAAGTATTTTAGAGAGTCATCAACATAAACATATCAAGGAGTATATTAATTGAATGAAGACTTACAACATTTTTCAGAAATACACCAACGCCAAAGCTGATTCTCCCAACTGGTACACAAAGCACATCAAAATTACTAATGGGGTCGGATAAAGGATCTATCGAAATCTCTTTTTCTAATTTACGCAGAATTGCTTTCAACATTGCCACATCTAATTGAGATACACATTTCTCCATGATCTGATAGCAACACATAAAAGCAAGTGAGGAGGTTGTATGTCATCCACATCCATTTCAATGTCTTACAAGGAATTGATTTCAATTATTTACCAACTTTCCCAACACAGGTAAGCAGCCACAATCATGCCCAGCAGCTCGAACATGACAGATTCTTTCGCAAGCATTGTTGAAAGCTTTCTTCCATGTGTTAATAAAAGTGCATTATTCTTAATTACCCAAACTGCTTTTCCTTCCATTGCTTTCTTGGAGTGAAATCTCACTTTTTTTTTCATTTTCATTTTTGTTAGCTAACTGCATTCAAGGAGTCAATGTTTGAAGATAACAGAGATAAAAGACAACTTATCAAATAACATATCCTTTGTCAAGAAGGCATTACATAAGAGAAGAAAAACTCAGACAAAATAACATTAATAAAATTTCATGGATAGTGATAATGAGCTATTCTAACCTTCCACCGGAAGAACTTGACAACTCTAGAGAAGATCCATGCTACAATCTTTTCCAATGCAGCGGTGAATGTGTGTGGGTGTCCCCAGTTATTGGTAAATTCTAAAGAATATTTTTTCTTATTTCCTAGATGAATGGAATAGTTTCCATTTTGAGTGAGAGAACTTTTGGTTTGTGTTAGTTTGTGTTGGTTTGATGCAAGATTCAACTAACTTACCAATTTCTAGAGAAATAACTGCTCTCAATACGACTGTATTCGAAAGCCGAAATGTCAACCTGATATAGAAACAAAATACCGTCAGTTAGGTAGCCAATTCATTTTTTTCAAATAAGCAAAGATTAATTGATTCATTAACAAAGAAACATAGAATTGAAGGATACAAATGGTTAATTAGAACACACATCTAAATTGAAATCTAAGTATAAACTAAAATCCGCCAAAGATAAAGCAGACATAAGAAGTTTCAATGCAACTTGGAACATCACCACTGGATGCTTTTGCAACAAAAACAAGTCCTGACAAGATACTTTTAGCAGCTCTGGCTTTCCTTTCTTGCGACCACAACTTGCAAGCATGAACATAAAACCTTGAAAGGTGCAAGAGAATGAAACTCTTGGGTGGACCTGCCATGTTCTGCAACAACAGAATAAAGGCAAGCCTCAAGGGAAGCAATTGTTGTAAGTTCTCCTTCAAGCAACTCAATTTTATGCTCTAGTTGTCGAATTTTGTTGTCAACATGACTATAATTTGCCTCCTTAAATATTGACTTAGCTTTTTGCAGTGAAACTCTTAATTCTGCGACTATTTCTTCTCTTATCTGCTAGTAAACTTTTAGAATATGCATGTGTATCTTCCACAATATCCAATTAATACTACTATCCTCTCAACATATTGCAGCCCAGATCCCTTTTCCCTTTTAAGCCGCTTTATCTCATGCAACAAAATAATCAGACACAACGACAATTCAAATACATCGCCAAGAAGCTCTTTCTCAGTCAGCACTAACAAGAACCATAATCCACATTATCCCAACTGAAAGTTGCCACTGAACCAACCTGAGGTAATCCTCTGAAAAGCAAGCACACACAAACACAAATGACTACAATTGCTAGCATGGAGTGAATATATGGGCATTGAAGAAAGCCTTGAGCACCAGATATGCGCAACCGTCTGTTGATACTGACAGCACATTGTGCACAAGACCTTGCTTACAATGGCTACGGGTTCACTTTGCCTGGCTCTGTTATGATCCCTAACTGATCTATAGAGAATACTGCATTGGATACAGGTATTGTCACCTAATAATTTTGCCTATCTCTGACCTTTCTGGCCACCAATCTGTGTTATACGAGTGGTGATTTCTCAACAAGGCATACATGTAAGGAGTATGCTTGTTTTCGTCCATTGCATAGCTTCACCAATTCATGCCAATCTATAGAATTTAGATAATGTCAGTTAGTGTATCCAAGATTTTTTTTAAAAGACCCTTAAAATGTTTGAAATGGAATTACCTCTTGTGGATCATTTGTCAATGCATCAACCATCTCCTTTGAGCCTTGCGTGCAGCCAAATGCAAAGGTGTGACACCACCAGATCCCACCATATTCGGAGGGAAGAGGTATTTCTTCGAGGCATCAGAACCATAATTAACAAAATAATGAAGAAGCATATCAACCATTTTTCTACAGTTTCTTTTCACTGCCCTATTCAAAAGCTGAACCTCCGATAGCAGATCCAGCAATTCATTTGATAACCCATTACTATCAGTGTTCCCTTCAAGCAGAATGTCAAGTAGAGTTCAAACATGGGCTGTCCAATCTCTCTCAATAGAGTATGTAAAGAGAAACTTAAATTGAGGACAAGAATTTCTTACTGGGAAGCTGTTCCAAAGAGCATTTTCTTTGGAATATCCATCCAAGTTCATTGAGGAAATGCAAAGCATCCTCCCTCAACCTTGGCCGACCCATATACTGATATCAGTCTTCTACAACAATATCTTCCATTTTCAGATCATCCTCAAATTCAGATTCTAAAATTCTTAGTTCTTGACAGACTGACACATCAGCTATTATTAGGGGGAAACTATTCCCTTTGAAACCATTCTCCACTTAAACAAATAAAAAAAAAATCAGCAACACATGATTACTATATTATAGCATTACATTCCGCTGCATTAAAATCAAGTTCATTCCATTTATATAGATTTGAGTGCACCTATGGGACACCGCAGACCTCAAATTCATCATTGTGCAAAGAATGACATAAGAGAAAAGGATGGGGTAATATTTTTGTATGCACATCAGAGAGAGGGAGGGAGCGACTTCTAACGCTAAGTAAATTGAGCTCTTAAAATCAGTTCATACCTCAATAAAGCATCGACCCAATTTAGAGGATAGTCCACCAGGGAAGACGAAATTCTCTGTGCATGAAGAATCATAAATTGTGCCCGAGCAAGCAGGGGCTGACACCTCTTTTGAGGTATACCCTCCCAAGTATGTGCAATGAATTCTACATTACCTAACAAAATTTTATGAGTATAAGAGAAGCCAAAAGAAAGTCATGTCACAAGGCTTATCCACCCGCTAAGTCATCTGTCCTTACTTTGTTCCAGGGATTGTCAAATTGCGACCTCTCAACACAAGCAAGGTCTCCTGCCCACCAACAATGGCAAGAGGTGAAACAGAGATGAGCTCTGGTGCACTCCACGTTTTCCATGATTTACAAAGACGTATATTGCCTAAAATTAACAATTTCACATACATTAGACCACTACCGACATTCACTGCCTCAATAAACTTCCAAGTTATTTTTTTGTGCCGACAAGTACAGCTTGTATCAGCAATTAAAGTCAGCCACACCTTTCAAAAAGCAAAAAATCTGACAAGAATATAGTAAGTATCATAACATAGAAAGACCTACCATCTTTATGTGATGCTAATTGTCTCTCAGTCTGGACCAAAAACCCGCCACTTCTCCTAAAATCTGAATCTGAACCCTTAATTAGTGAACTGACATGTTGCAGTACATCTTCTTGCAACTACAATGAAAAAAGCGCAGTCAATGAACTAATGCCAACCATCATTTCCGTAGCTAACAAAGTGACTCACCTCCTCCCAAGCAAACTGCGGCATTGATGCATACACAGCAAGAACAACACACCCTGAGTGAATATAGCTCTCCATCTCAGAGGGGCTTTTAGACAGCCAATTGAATATCTGGTAGGGGAAAACAAGAATATACATTTAAAAAAATGTCAGACTTTGTAGTCACAATCATATTCTTGTGGACACATTAATCAAAATTTTTCAATAATTGAAGTAATACCTCAGCCATTTTTACGATCCCTTACCCTGGTTTTTTATTGTCCCTGGAACCTTGTCAAAAAGTTTAAGCATGATTCGCTTAGTCCGATCCTGAAGAGCAAAATTAATTTGAGCACAGGGCATAAAGCAAAATCAAACCTTGTCAAAATATCCTCGCCCCCAACCCACTCCCACTCATTTCTCATTTATATAAAGCAATAGAAATAGTAACCTAAGCACAATTTCACTGTCAGCATATCCAACAAAAAATAGGAAAAAAACACACAAAAAAATACCTGGCTATCAGAATTAGAAGTAGAAGGTGAGCGATCTGAGCCAGATGAAGATGTGTATCCTGATTGGTAAGGTGGATTTGACACCACACTATTTTCAGCCCTCGAATTTGCGAACTTGAAAAGTTCTTTAGGTGATGTCCATCCACGACAAGTGCTGACCTCAACTGGCATATCTTCTCCACTGATGGACAATCAAATTTTAAAAAACTACTTGGCCTGGTTGAAACTATAGCGGCTCCCAAATAAATCCGTGAAATAGGGAAAACAAAGACAATGGCATGAAGGAAACTGAGAGGGCACCACATACGGAACCGGAAAGGCAGTACAGTATAACCGCAATAAATTTGAACGAAGATTAAAAGGCTCAATCCAAAACCGCCACGCACTTACCAATAAAAATAAATTTAAGCGTATCCAACTTAATAAATTTGACAGCATATCCAACTTATTTAGGCGTGGAAATATCCACCTACCAAATAAAAACAGCCCACATTAGTGTCATAATAATTACGGACAATCAAATAGATTGCATAACCGTTAGGTCTATTAACATGCCATAAAATAATTAAATGAACCTACCAAATAAATTACTACCCATAATTATCACATTAATTATTGACAACCCATAACAATGCAAATACCCAAACTATCCCTAAAATAATTTGAATTACTAACATCATAGTACAAAACCGAAACATAAGTATGAAGGTCATTTTTGTCCAACGTGATAAATTTATTCATCCTCAATAAGTATCATTAATTACTAAGATCCCATACCTTAAATATCCCTGGAAACTATCCAAAATTACATCAAAACGCGTAGGAAAAGGAGGGATATGAATAGAGGGCAATTTGGTCCGCATGTGGCAAAGTGTCTCGGATGCCATTAATTTTGACCCTATATTCCCGGGATACCCCTATAAAATACATATAATTCATACAAAATTAACTACATAACCACGTAAATACCCACTCCTACATGGCATAAAAGGTCATTTGCCAGTTGGAAAAAGTCAAACTGGCCGCGGCTCTTTTTATGGAGAGCTAAGGACATTTTCGTCCAAAAGTGGCAAAGTGTCTCGGACACCATTAATTTTGGGCCTAAATACCCAGTATACCCCTGCAGAATTCACATTATTACATAAAACTTCAATTAAGTGAACACGTAAATACCCATTCTGCTTGTAGACTAAATTGTAAATCATACATTGAAAAGTCAACCTAAAGTCAAACTCTCCGCGGCTCTTTTAGGGTGGAGGATTTGTGCTGCCTTTAGTCTCTGTATTTTTGCCTTAGTGGTTAGCATGACCAGAGGAAGTTTATGCTTTCACCTTCTTGTAATAGAGATGCAGAGAGACACCCCAGAACATGTTGGTAATGAATCCATACAATTCCTTTATCACTACTAGCTTTACAAAAGTATGAGAATTTTATTGCTTTGCTAGGTTCTTAATCTGCCATTTACAACTTTCTAAGAGGTGGATTCCAATGGGCCAAACAACTCAGGAAACTACTTATATAACAAGAATGATGATCCAAGTTTTTAAATTCTACTGATATCAAATAACTTGGTTATAAAAATAATGTCATTTGTAGATTTACCCAGTGACAACTATAAATCTGAAGAGGAATTACCTTGGAGATTTTCATCCCAATTGCATAATCACATCCAAAGTGGATGCTTGAAAAACAACTTGATATTGATTTTTCCACATCTATTTTTACCAATTGGCAATATGTGTACCCAAATTTTTTTGGTAAGAAATTAAAAAAATTGATTCTTTTGTCAATTTTAATTGGATATCTTCTTAGCATATAGTCAATGTGCATATGCAGTTTAACTGGTTGATAGCAATTAGTTTCAAGGGTGAAAGTCTCCTTCAGTGCAAGTCTGGAAACTTGCCAAAAAGTTGTCCAGCTGATGAAAATCCCACATATAGTTTCAAATAAAATAAAAAAATTTCTTCTCTCTACCCTCTCTCTCCTCCCTCCTCTCTCTCTCCTCTCTCTCTCTTCCCACTCTCCTCCCTCTCTCCTCTCTCTCTCCCTCTCTCCTCTCTCTTCTCTCTCTCCCTCTCTCCCCCCTCTCTCTATTCTATATTTTTTATTTAAAAATTAATTAAAAAATAAAAAAATAAAAATGTATTAGCGACGCATAGAGATATATGCTTATGTGTCACTAATAGTCAAAGGTATTAGTGACGTATATACTATATATTGCTAATACATTTTATTTTTTAATTAATTTTAAAAAAATAAAAAAAATAAAAAAAATTCATCTCTCTCTCCTCTCTCTGTCTCTCCTCCCCCTTTCTCTCTCTCCTCCCTCTCTCTATATCATATCTGTTTTTTATTTTTTATTTAAAAATTAATTAAAAATAAATAAATAAAAAAGTATAATCTATTATTGATAGATTATAGTTTAATATATTATTAAAACTAGTTTTTATTGAAAATTTAATATTTATTTATTGTATATATAAATAGTAAATATTGAATAAAATATATTATATTTAGGAAGTTTATTATAAATTTTTAATATTTATTTATTAAATAAATTTAATTAATAAATCTATTACCGACGCTTGTCTACAAGCGTTAGTATTAGAAATGTATTTGCGACACTTCTTTTAAAAGTGTCGCTAATAATTCAATTTTTTTATTTTTTTTATTTTTAATTCATAACTATTAGTGACGCTTTTGAATAAGCGTCGCTAATAGTTATATTTTTTCTTTTTTATTTAAAATATATATCTTTTAGCGACAGTTGTATAAAGCGTTGCAAATAGAGGAACTATTAGCAACACTTATACTAAAGCGTCGCTAATATGATTAGTATTAGCGACGCTTTAAACTAAGCATCGCTAATATATAACTATTAGCGACGCATACAAAAATGTGTCGCTAATAGTTCATTTTTTTGTGACGCTTGTTCATTCATCATAAATAGTTATTTTTAGCGACTCTTAGCTTTGAGTCGCTAATACTTCATTTTGTTGTAGTGTGTACATCATGGGTTCACCCATAGTTCATATCACATATACACATCATGTGTAATCATAGGAATCTCATTATAACATTCACTAGGAATCATAGGAATCTCATAGTTCATATCTCATATAAACCTATGTAAGAGTGTACATACATATAGTAGTGTTCATACCTAGGCTAAAATATGTAGATCATGAATCATTTATAATCAAGGTTATATAAGCAAGCATCCATAATTTATCATTGTCATATCCTACTGGAATCATAGATTAAATGCGAAGAAAACGTCAAAATATGGATTCAAGACAAGTGTAACATCATGCTAAACTTATACAAGTAAAGTTATATCCCTGTTTGAGCTAAATCATAATTCAAAGAGGGTTCACATGTAATTATAGTGACATTTATAGGTAATAATAACTCATCATAGTCGTAAAGAATTAAATTTATGAGAAGAGAACAAGAAATGGCCAAAAATTCATAAAATAGGCCAAAAATCACAAAAATACAGTGTTGTTTGAACACCCTGGCAGGCCGTTCGAACAGCCAGATAGTCCATTCGAATGGCTGTCAGCCCGTTCAATCGGTCGGAATAGTTAACTTTAATTTCTTGTTCATCTTCAACCATCTGAAATTCAAATCGAAAACATTCTGAAATTTTATATAAATTAAAAAATTACTATAGAACATCATATAATAAAAATCTAACCCTATAACATGATAAATCTAATCATTTTCATGCTTAATCATAAGAAAATAGCCATAAATTACATGCTTTTAACAAATCATCATTAAACCTCAAAATGAAGCTATTTAAAGAACTTAAATTTACCTAAAATCATGTATTCCAACCAAGAAAACTGCACAAGGTAAAAATCTCTTACCACTAACAAGCCTTTGAATCCACAAAAGAGCTTCAATCATCAATAAATCATACCCAAAATTAGGGTTTTAGTTAAAACCTAATTAAAATTAGCTAATAGACTCAAATCAAATTGAAAATAAATAGATCTAGGATATCCTTAGGTTAAAAACGAAAATTACATAATTAAGTTCTAAATAGACACTACAACAAAAATGCTTTATTAGCGACGCTTTTATTAGCGATGCAAATACAAGCGTTGCTAAAAACAACTACTTGCGTCGCATAAACAAGCGTCGCAAAAATGTTACCTATTAGCTATGCTTTTTATTAAGCGTCGCTAATAGTCATATATTACCGACACATAACACACTGCGTCACTCATATTAAAACTATTAGCGACACTTTATAATAAACGTCGTTAATCATTATGATATTAGTGACGCTTTCAACAAGTGTCGCTAAAAGATCTATATTTAAATATATATATATATATATATATATATATATATATATATATATATATATATTACTATTAGTGACATTTTTTCTTAAGCATCGCTAATAGTTACTCTTTTAGCGATTCTTAACAAAAGCATCACTAATGGTTTTAAATTTAAAATCAAAAATAAAAAATTTAAAACTATTAATCGCAAATATTAGTAATAATAGCGATGCTTTGTTACAAGCATCGCTAATATTGATATTAGTAGCGATGCATGTAATCAAGCATCGCTAATAGCTTTATTAATTAATATTATTTAATAAATAATTATATAATAAATAAATATTTTAAAATTCTAAAATAAACTTCTTAAATAAAATATATTTTATTCAATATTTACTATTTGTATATATAATAAATAAATATTAAATTTTTAATAAAAGGTACTTTCAATAATAGATTAAACTTTCACTATTTATTTATAATATATTTTATTTCTTAAATTTTCTTATTAATTTTAAAATATAATTTACAATAAAAGAGAGAGAGTGAAGAGAGCAAGAGAGAGGAGAGGAGAGAGAGAAGAGAAGAGAGGAGAGAGTGAGGAGAGAGGGGGAGAGGAAAGAGAGAAAGAGGAGAGAGAGGGTAGCTAGACAGAGACAGAGTAGAGAGAGGGGGTGAGGAAAGAGAGGAGAGAGAAGAGTGAGGAGAGAGAGAAGAGAGAGAGGGTGAGGGGAGAAAGAGGAGAGAGAGAGGATGAGGGGAGAAAGAGGAGAGAGATGGAGATAATGAGAGAGAAAGAGGAGAGAGAGAGGGTGAGGGGAAAGGGAGAGGGTAGAGAGAGGAGAGAGGAGAGAGAGGGGAGAGGAAAATAAATAAATTATAAATTATTTATATTTTTTTAAAATAAAAAAAATTATATTAGGAACGCATATTAGTATGCGTCGCTAATAGCCCAGGTAGTAGCGACCCATAGCTTTATGCGTTGCTACTACCCTAAAGTAGGGTAGTAGCAACGTATACATGTATGCATTGCTACTAGTTTTTTAAAAATAAATTAAAATAAAAGATATAGGGGGTGAGAAAGAAAGAGGTTGAAAGGGAATAGAGAGAGAGAGGAAGAGAGGGGGTGAGGGGAGAGAATGGGAGAGAGAGAGAGAGGAAGAGAGAGAAAGAGGAAAGAGTGAGGAGAGAGAGGGTGAGGGTGAGGGGAGAAAGAAGAGAGAGAGGGTAGCTAGAGACAGAGGGTGAGGAGAGAGAGATAGGGAAGAGAGAGAAAGAGTAGAAAGTGAGGAGAGAGGAGAGAGAAGAGGAGAAGGGAGAGGAAAAATTTTAAATTATAAATTATTTTAAAAAAATTTAAAAATAAAAAAATTCTATAAGCGACGCATATTAGTATATGTCGCTAATAGCCAAGGGTAGTAGCGCTAATACCGTAAGGTAATAGCGACACAAACATGTCTGCATCGCTACTAACTAGTTTAGTAAGGACGCATCGCTACTATTTTTTTTTAATAAATTAAAATAAAAGAGATAGGGGCAGAGAGAAAGAGGTTGAAGGGGAATAGAGAGATAGAGGAAAAGAGAGAGGGTGAGGGGAGAAAGAGGAGAGAGAGGGTAGATAGAGAGAGGGTGAGGAGAGAGAGAGTGAGGAGTGAGAGAGAGGGTAGAGAGAGTGAGGAGAGAGAAAGTGTGTGTGAGGAGAGAGATGGTAGGGTGAGAGAGGGTGAGGGGATAGAGAGGAGAGAGAGGGAGAGAAAGAGGGAGGGCGAGAGAGAGAGAGGGAGAGAGAAAGAGGAGAGAGAGGGGGGAGAGTGAGAGAGAGGAGAGGAAAAATTTTTAATTATAAAATTTTCAAAATAAAAAAGTTTATATTAGTGACGCATATTAGTATGCGTCGCTAATAGCCTTGGGTAGTAGCGATGCATAGTTTTATGCGTCGCTACTATGATGCATCGCTACTAGTTTTTTTTTAATAAATTAAAATAAGAGATAGGGGGAGAGAGAAAGAGGAAGAGGTTGAAAGGAAATAGAGAGAGAGAAGAAGAGAGAAAGGGTGAGGGGAGAAAGAGTAGAGAGAGGAAGAGGAGAGAGAGGGTAGCTAGAGAGAGAGTGTGGGGAGAGAGAGATAGGGAAGAGAGAGAAAGAGGGGATAGAGAGAGGGGAGAGGAAAATTTTAATTATAAATTATTTTTAATTTCTTATAAAATAATAAAATTATATTAGGGATGATAATAGCCCTAGTAGTAGCGACGCATAACGTTATGCGTCTCTACTACCCACTACCCAAAGGTAGTAGAGACGCATACATGTATGCCTCGCTACTACCTAGTGTAGTAGCGACACATACATGTATGTGTCGCTACTAGTTTTTTTAAAATAAATTAAAATAAAAGAAATAAGGGGAGAAGGAAAGAGGTTGAAGGGGAATAGAGAGTGAGAGAGGAAGAGAGAGAAAGAAGGGAGAGAGAGAGGGTGAGGGTGAGGGTGAGGGAAATTTCACTCACTCACTCTCTCCCCTTCTCTCTCTACCCTTCTCTCTCTTCACTGTCACTCTCTCTCTCTCTCTTCACTCTCTCTCTATACCCTCTCTCTTCACTCCCTCTCTCTACCTTCTCACCTCCCCCTCTCTCTCTACCCTCTCTCTCCCTCTCTCTCCTCCCACTCTCTCTCTACCCTCTCTATCTCTCTCTACCCTCTCTCATCACTCTCTCTCCTCCCCTCTCTCTCCTCTCTCTCTTCACTTTCTCTCCTCCCCTCTCTCTACTCTCTCTCTCCCCCTCTCTCTCTCCCTCTCTTTTTTACGCTTTTTGCGATGCTTCCTCTCCGTGGGCAAAATTTCGCGCGAGGGTGAAAATTCCCCACGCGGGGAAATTTTGCCCACTGATTTCTTTTTAACCATCCCCCGCCCACCGTCCCACGTCGCTGTTCGCATGCCCCCGTCGACCACCCCCGTTTACAGCTCCCAGCCGACTTCCTCTGCCTTGGAGACCCTTCCGCTCTTCCCCATCTCTCCTCGGTTCCCCTCTCCCCACTCCTTCCCCTCCTCCCTCCTGCTCTCCCCTCTCATCAGCTGGTGGCTTATGAGGCAGGATTCCGGCTCCCCGCCGAAAACTAGCCTTAGACAACCACCCTCCTCCCTCCCGCACCCCCTTCTCTCCTTGGTCCCCCCTCTGTTTTTCATAGGGGAAGAAGGGGGGACCGGGGAGAGAGGGGGGTAGCAGGAGGGGTTTCGGATTCCCGCTCCCCACCGGAATCCGACCTCAGACGGCCACCCTCTCATTCCCCCCTCTCCCTCCAGTCCTCCCCCTCCTTCCCCTCTAAAAACAGAGGGGAAGGAGGGGGGGACCGGGGAGAGAGGAGGGGAGCTAGAGGGAGGAGGGGGGCCGTCTCAGGCCCCCGCTGGAATTTGGAGCCTCTCTCCCTCCCCCTCTCCAGTCCCCCCCAAACTGGGAGAGAGAGGACTACCTGATTCCGATGGGGAGCCGGAATCTGGCCCCTCCATCAGCGGGTTTTTTTTATAAAAAATGTTATGGCTTTCAGCGACGCTTATACAAGCGTCGCTGAAGCCTATTTTTTATTTTTTTACTTATTAGCAATACACAAAATTTTATTTTTTAAATATATTATTATTGTTTTCCATAAGCGTTGCTATTTTTTTTTCATGTTTTTAGCGACGCCTAAATAATCGGAACTAATAAGCAGTTTTAGTTTTTTTAAAATATTTTTTATATTAGCGACCCTTAAAATAGCATCGTTAATAACTACTTATTAGCGACGGATATAATTATGCGACGCTAATAAGCTATCTTTTATATTTTTAAATATTTTTCTATATTAGTGACACATAAAATAACATCGCTAATAATTTATCATTAGCAACACTTATAATTATACGTCGCTAATAATTAACTATTAGCAACGCTTTTCTATGCGTCGCTAAAGTAAAATAATAAACGACACATAAATATGCGTCGCTAATGGCAAACTATTAGCGACGGTTAATGTTAAGCGTCACTAATGAGTAATAGTGACTGCAGTTTTATCAACACATGTAGCGACACTTTTTATGCGTCATTAATAACTATTAGCAATGCTAAGCGTCGCTAAGAGTCATTTTTGTTGTAGTGAGAAATCAAAAATAAGATTTTTAATGAAAGAAAATCAAGGATCAAGTTAGGGAAATGAAGATAGGAATGATTAAGACCAAAACTAAAAGATTGGGGATGATTAAGGGAAGAAAGCACATCTTAATCCAAGTTTCTCCTTTAGCAAATGGGGGTAGAACACTTCTTCTTTTCTAACACAGCTCTTGCCCATTTGGCAAATAAGGTAGGGTTTTCTTTAAATAGTAAATATTTTGAGATGGGTAAAATAACTATTGGGCTGGATAATATGTGAAACACTCTGTAAGTGCCTAATTAAGGTTATTTTTAACTCAAAAATAAATTTAATCATACAAAAAACCACTGAAATAAAATAATAAAAGATTAGAGAGTCAAATGGGTCACACGCCATCCAACATAGACATGGGCCCACGGCGGGGTTCATGCCCTTAATTAAGAAAAAATTAGGATAAAATGTCATTAAATCGAAAAAAAATATTGGATAAATGAAGCTTAATACTAAAACTCTTAAAAATGAAATTAAACCTTAAAAAGTCATAATTAACTAACTCATAACCCCAAAATCAAATTAAAGTGGCAAACAAGCAAAACACACAAATTCACACAATTAGAAATGAATTAAAATAAAATAAAATTAGAGATCTTACAGCCACCGCCAAGGGCAACTCATCGTATAGCCATCGCTAAAATCCTTAAGATGACGTTTTCATCATTTTTCAGTGATGGTTGAAGGCCATTCTGGCCATTGCTGATAGTTTCAGCGATGTTGAGTATTAGCGACGGTTGACTAGCCGTCACTATTAGCTATAGCGATAGCCATTCCTAGCAACAACTACAACTTATGTCCTCACTATTGCCCAATTTTTTTGTAGTGTTGGTCTAGGTATGTTAGGGTCATGTCAGTGACAATGATGATGTTATTGCCACTCAGCCTTTTGTCACAAAATTTTTGTGTTGAAGAAGGTGGCAGCAGTTGGCGGCTGGCGGGAAGGGCTTTGGCAGCGGCTCATCAGTCATTGGCTATTAGTGGCTCAGTCCTCCCCCAATCTTATTGGCTTTAGCTTGAAATATAATTAGGGTGAGTAGGGGTATGCACGAGTAATGCTTTGAATTTTGTTGGGGTGTAAAAAATGTGGGGGATCCTAAGTAGTCCCTCCGTCCTGTATTAATAGCTTCATTTCTAAATTTTATCATTTTTATCTGACATCTCTCTTCCGCGTCTAACATTCCCTCGACGTCACCCTCTCCACATATCCCATTTTCTCGGCGCTGCAACTTTCTGTCACATCCTAGTAATATGAGCAACCGTGTTTTTCTCCGGAAATCTCGCACTCACATTTCCCCGGCCTTTTCCATTCGGGTCGGACATATCGTCCTCCATCGAGATCTTCACGTCCTCCTTTGACAGGCCCGGCACGTCGTACCTTATCTTCACCTCGTTCTCTTCCTGTTTAAAGTCCCACTGCGACCGGAACTACCCCACCGGCCGAGCCGAGCCCTGGAAGGTCATGGCATCCTTGAAGAGCCGATCTACTGTGTCTAGAATCTGCCGCATCGTCCTCATGGGAGAAAACGAGTCCAACATGCCTTAATCAACATGGACAACATATTGTCACTATCTTTTCAAAGAAAAATAACCAGAAACATGTAAAACGCACATTGGCTTTGTCATACACATTACTCACTGAAAAGAGAGATTTCTATAATAGATCTTCGGGGGCTTTTCTGGACCTGGGTCCGTCGCTTCTACTGGTCTGCTTGAACATCAACGGCTTGGTCTTTGTTCTCAGCTTCTGCTTGTGCACCCAGGACAGACAGGCCTCTTGCCGCATGTCTTGAGGTACGTTGGACTCTGCCTGGAAAGACAACACATGATGGAGCCATTGACCTCCCATGGAGGAGCGGGCACTGATCCGAACCTTGAGGAGGGCAAGCGTCTTCAACAGTGCGGATCGGTAGGAGAGCCAGCTGTGGAAGGACTCCTCCGGGAAGAAGTCGTGCTTGCTCCACCGCCAGTAGCTTTTTCTTGAGGCCTCATCAAAATGGCCAGGCCCAGACCATTTTCCTGAACATGAGGATCGTTCACGACTTCATGTCCTTGATCGTTCGCCAGCATCCCAACATTAACGACGGCTTGGGCACCCCCCATGCCTCATTTGCTAAACACAGCAGGCAACCCAACTCCTTCCTAAGAGGACAATGGCAAGATGAGGCAGAAACGGCCGACGACGGGTGGTCCATAGCTGCTGCGACGAGGCTACTTCGATGATGAAGAAAATTGTGTGAGAAGCGTTTTAAAATATCTAATGGCTAAGATTAAGTGAAATGAAGCAATTAATACGGAACAATATTTTTTCCTATCGGAGCTATTAAATTAAGACGGAGGGAGTATATTTTAGGGGGAAATAGAGACATTTATTGAAGAATAGTGAAGGTGATTCGTTTAATAGAATAGATAAAAATATCTACATTGAAATAGGAGAAAATGGAGAGTTTAACACTCGTATAAATATTTATTTATTTTTATTTAACTATAGTTTTTTTTGTGGCGCCTTATGCAATTTCCTATGTTACATAACTATTAAGTCGGCGCTGATTGCCCTTAGCCCGCCGCCACTATTAGATTTTTCCCCGCGACTATGGCAACACCTCTATAGGTGCAGCTTTTGTTAGGCCGCTGTGTAGGACGAATATAATTACATAGATATAACAGTGAATCAGAGTCTATATATGCACCATATCTGTGGCGCAGGTAAAGTTTCACTAGTGAATTGAATTTCAGCATTTAGCACTCAAAAGATTTAATTCTTTTATTCTTGCTTCTAGTTTTTGCCTCGTTGCTCTCTCCAGTCACCTTCCTTGTTTAAGTACAAAAGTTACAGTAGGGCTGGGAAAATTCAACCCGACCCGTATAACCATGTACCCAACCCTACCCGACTATAGATAGGGTCAGGGTTAGGGTTTAGGTTCTTGACCCATTTTAAATTTAGGGTCGGGTTCGACCCAACCCGTACAACCCAACCAACCTGACTTTTACCTGACTACAAATAATAAAGAACCTTATTATTATAGTGTTGGTCTATTGGACTTATTTATACTAATATTATAATATTTGTTTAGGGCATACTATGTTGAACTAGAAGTGCTTAAACATAAATTTGGGCATAAATAAGATGTTTGGAGTATAGGTATGACCACATATAATTTGCTTTATAGTAGACATCCATTTTGCAATAACAGAGGGCAGAATCTTCAAAGTGTGGTTAATTTATATATAGTTTAATTTCTTTTTTGTTATTCTTTTAGGTGCGGTGATTGAAATGAAAATATGATATATTTTGTTACATGATCCTCTCTTACCATTAAAAAAATAATGTTTAATCTGTTTTGAGTTAGTATGTGTGTTATCGAAAGCCAAGTTGGCTAATCATGAGTAAACAAACGTTGAAGGTCTGTTTTGTTATTATTCTCTTAGAATAGAAAAAATGCAACATTATACCTCTAAGGTCTTTGTTAATAGCTACTAAAAAAAAGTATTCGCCATAAATTAGCTAAAGAACTAAACATTACATATTAATGTTTTAATGTATTTAATTTTATTTGTGTTTGCCATTTACAAAGAGAAGGTATATAATATGAGTTAAACAAAAAAATTGAGGAAAAAAAGTAGGGTTACCCGCATACCCGACCCAACCTTACTCAAGTAAAGTTAGGGTTTGGATTTTCGACCCGATTTAAAAATGGGGTCGGGTCATGACCCGACCCGATTTTAATGAGGGTCAAGGCCAACCCGACCCGATTTGACCCGACCCGACCCGATTCCCAGCCCTAAGCTATGGTTCTAGTTGCTTCTACTTAAAGGGAATCACTCCTTACGTGCCCTTCAATCTATCCCTTTGATCTGTATCAGGTTGAATGACTTTGAATTAGGTTGAACATGATTAAAAAAATTGATTCCACTTAAAGGGAACCACTCCTTACGTGCCCTTCAATCTATCCCTTTGATCTGTATCAGGTTGAATGACTTTGAATTACGTTGAACATGATTAAAAAAATGTGCTTAATATGGCAACCTGCGTGATTTATAATGTGTTCAACTTTAGCTACTTGATTGAACAAGAGGGCTGTACCGGTCAAGTAGTACGACAGTAGAATATCCTGTCAATGATGGGGACTACCTTGAAACAGTCCCCGTTCATTCTTGGTGGCCTCCTCCCTCCACCAGGTTTTTAACCGTATCCGTTTCCTGCTTTTAATAGAATACCTTGATGACATTACGCTGGTTACAATGTATTTTGGTGTTTTATCGTGATAGGCATATTCACACACCGAATCTACGTACCTAATAAACTTACACTTTGGGTTTTAATTGGACAAAATATATAAGCCTCACACAAACTTTATTTTTCTCACTTATTTTATCCAATTAAAACCCAAATGTGAGTTTTTGTTGGGTAAATTCAGTGTGTGAAGATCGTTTTTCCATGAATAACAACAGAAATTAGGTTTATCTTACATAATCATATTTTAAGGCCGCTTCTAACAAAGCTATTTTGATACATTTGCATCTGATAACTAAGATAGGTACTTGCTATAGGTGACAAATATGTCGCTCAAATTTAATGTATTAATGCAATTGAGATTTCTTATTTTTTGCCTCTTATCTTGTATCTTATTTTTGATGTGATCTTTCTTGGGCTTAATAGAAGGGGTTAATACCCTTCATTTACCTATAAAAAAAATACAATATTTGAGACTTCATCCAAACTGTCCATGTCTGGGATCAACAAAGTAGGATATGATTTTGAATAATGGATCCTAGTCCTCACAATGGTGCCACAGTTTTTTTTTATTAGGCAAAATGAGGGAGACGGCTCCCTTCTATTAAATCAAGTAGGAAACAATGCATGAATTACAAATAAAAAATTACAATTGTCATTTTTTCAAAAATAAAAGAAAATTCACAAACAATCTTAGAAAGATGAGAGTGGCCAACTTTAATAACAACCCAAGGTCATGTATAAAACTACTGAGAAAGTGAATATAACGCTTGATGGGATTAATTGGAAGAGATATCCACTCTAAAAAACCTAAAAATAGTACTTCTGATCCATTTAGAATAACTAGAAGAAAAGAAAATATGGTTAGTAATTTCTAAATCAGCCTTACGTAGAACAAACCTATTGATTATTTGAAATCCTCTGGCTTGAAGTTTATCAGAAGTAAGAAGCCGACCATGTAAAATCATCAAGCAAATGAAGGAATGACAAGGAATATGATGTTTCAACCAAACAAGTGTGGTCCATTTGAGTTTAGGTTTATGCTTAGATAAGTTCATATAAGCTGATTTTGTAGAAAAAATACCTGAGGATGTTAGCTTCCATATGGTTGTATCATAGTCATGTTTAAGAATTGGAGTACGACCTTCAATCACTTGAAGAAGATGATTGTATCATACTCCTTTTTAAGAATTGGAGTATGACCCTCAATCACTTGAAGAAGACAATTACATCTAAAGTTAATATGTTGATTCCACTGCCAATGACTATTGTTCAAATAGTCAGAGATTGAAGAAAGATAATGATTATTCATATTTTATGCACATATAGAGGGGAGTAAAATTCGTAACCCAAGAATCTAATCATCATTAATCTTGTAAGAAATCAAATCAATAACGATACTTTGGAGAGAGAGAGAGAGAATATTTCTTCATGAAGTTTAAATAGGTCTTGCTAAGGCGCCTAGACATTATCGAAAATGCATTAATGACATATTAGTTTTAAGATTGGTTATAGGTGTTAGACTTGATTCTTTCAATATGTTTTAGCGAGAATAATAATTTAAGATAAATTGAGATGTTAATCCGCTACACTAGCCATGTTGAGACTTGGTCTTCATTAGGACCGGCGCTTGTGTGTTCAATCTTTTTTTTATTTAATTGTACTTGTGTTTGGCGGCTGTGGATCCAATGCATCTTCCTTGTTATAGTTAATTATTAGATAATTTTCAATGAGTAAAATTAATTTTTTTGTGATTTTCACGTCACTTCGATAATCTCGCAAATTCACTCCCTTTACGTGAATCATGCATAGCAGTGCCCACAATGCAGGACTGGAATTTCATCTTATCATCATAGGACTTGTTCAAAGTACACTAAATGTATGTGGCCTTAACCTGTCCGTCTACCGTCCTTCTTTTACTTCGACTTTCCTCAATTCCATGAAAGTCTCCATACAGCGCCACTATATAAAGGGTGCTTCATCAATTGCCGAACACACAAATCCAATCCGAAATCACTAATCACAAATGGCTGTCCTTTTTCTCTCGTGGCCCTCCCTTCTCTCTCTCTTCTTCCTCATTGGGGTCATGCTTTTGAACCAGAGGAAGAAGAGGGGGAGAGGTGGTAAACATCCTCCGGGACCCAGAAGGCTTCCCATCATTGGCAACCTGCATCAACTCACAAGTGCACCCCACCGTGCCATGACCCAACTATCCAAAGAGCATGGCCCCCTCATGTATCTTCAGCTAGGTTGCTTGCCTCATGTCATAGTTTCCAATGCCAAGTACGCCGAAGAGGTTCTCAGAATCAAAGACGTTGAGACAGCCAGCAGGCCGGAGGTGCCGTCTCGTAAGAAACTCACGTACAACTACAAGGACCTGGTCTTTGCACCATATGGAGATTACTGAAGGCACATGAGGAAGGTCACCACACTTGAGCTCTTTACAGTCAAAAGGGCACAATCATTCCGACCAGATCGAGAGGAAGAGGTGGCCAAGATGATTGAATCAATATCAAAGGCCTCTATGGCGGGAGGAGTTGTCAACCTTAATGAGATGACGATGGCTCTCACTAACAATGTGACTTGCAGGATTGCTCTTGGTAGGAGCCATGTTGAAGAAGTAGAGAAAAGCAAATTTCAAGGCCTCATTAAGGAGGCTCAGGCCATGTTTGCAGGTTTCTTTGTGGGAGATCACTTCCCCATGTTTGGGTGGATTGATGCTCTCACGGGGATGTCTAGCAGGCTCGAAAAGGTCTTCAACGAGTTCGATGGTTTCTACGATGCCGTCATTGATGAGCATCTCTCAGTCAAGAAGGACACATCTGTGAAAGAAGACTTCGTTGATGTCTTGCTTAGAATTCAAAAGGAATTCAACCTCACAAGGGAGCACATCAAAGGCGTTCTTATGGACATTTTCATCGGAGGCACAGACACAAGCTCATCTTCCATGATATGGGTGATGACAGAACTATTAAGAAACAAGAGAGTGATGATGAAAGCACAAGAAGAAGTGAGAAGAGTTGTTGGTAGCAAGGGGAAAGTGGAGGAGAGTGACATTAAGCAGCTCAATTACCTGAGTGCAATAATAAAGGAGTCACTCAGGCTCCACCCACCAGCTCCTATCATCCACCATGCAGCCACGCAAAAATGCACTCTTGGTGGATATGAAGTTGAGCCCAAAACCAGTGTTCTTATCAACATATATGCAATTGGCCGGGATCCACAATCATGGGAGAACCCAGAGGAGTTTCTGCCGGAGAGGTTCCTGGAGAGTTCCATTGATTACAAGGGGCAGCATTTTGAGCTGTTACCTTTTGGGTCTGGCAGGAGAATATGCCCAGGGATGCATATTGGATTGGCCATCCTTGAGATAGCACTTGCGAGTCTTCTCTACTCATTTAACTGGGATATACCAGCAGGGATGACTGAACAAGTCATGGATCTCGGGGAAACAACAGGCATCACTGTTCATAAGAAGTCTCCTCTTCTTCTCGCTCCCACAGCTTATACTGTTTAGATAGTATCATTTTTTTTACATATTGCAGGTGTGCACAAATTCGTGTATTGCTTATCCCTTCTTTAATTTTCATGGTTAATTTACAGAGAAGAACTACTGTAATGGAATTTGGAAGTATCCACGTAGCTGTCACAATAATTGATTAAATTGTGACACATAATATACAATCAAATATAAGAATCATCATAAATAAAATTTGTACTTCTAATTGACTAAAATTATGTAATATATGTCAATTTTTTTAGTCTCGTTAATTACCATGTGCTCGAGTTTACGTACTTTGACATTGCAGGTCATCGTATCTAGATCCAATAGTATGAATTAAAATGGGAGACAAGTGGGGTTGAATTACTTGCCCGCCCCTTAGTTTAACGTGTGCTCAATCATTCTCGGCACCTTGGCGGCTGCATATTAAAACAATCAATCTTCGATCGTCCAAGTAATCTGTAAATCGCCCTTTAACTTTTTCCTAAATGGTTAGTTAAAATATCTACTAAAAAATATTTATCATTGTATTATCCGATTAAGTTATAAGAAATATTTGGGACAAGTATCAAATTTGGTCACAAATAGCAATTATTATTCCTTCTCACTCACTGGGGATTGGTGGTAGGAAATGACTTTCTTTCTATGTGACAAAAGTAGTTGCAAATAATATACTCCTTCTACCTCATATTAATAGTTTTATTTATTTTTTTAAAATTAATTAAATATAACCATTAATATGGAAAGAAAGGGGTAACTCTTATTTTAGGTTAGATGATAATTCAAAGATCACTATGATAAAGAGGACTTACTAATTTTTAAAAGGACTTAAATATATAAGACCCATTTGTATGAGCCCAGACTTTGAGCTCTATCAGCGATAAAATCAAAATCTAATGGAGCACAAAACTCTGGGGTACGCAAGTGGCCTCCTTATTAGATCCTCGGATCTTGATCTAGCTTAAAAATTTCTATATATGCACCCCAATAATTTTTTCAATAATCCAATTTATTCATAAATTCAATAAAGGCTTTATATGGTTATTAGAGTGATAAAGAGATTATTGGGGTGCATACAAACCCATTCAGTAAACAATCACTCCTTATTGGCCTGTCCCCCACTTCTTAGGTCCATATAAAGTTCTCGTGGGCAACGAAGTCGCCGTCTTGGACAGCACGTCCAGTACTCATATGTCCATTTTGTCAATAAAGAGAAAACAATAAGAAAGACTTGCATGATGATCATAGATTGGTCCCTTCTTTTAGATCCTCACGTTGACTTACTCCCTGGAAAAACCTACCGTGCAAGCGAAAAGTACTTCATTTCTGCGCCTTGACCGCCGCAGCGCCGGGCGATGGCGGCAACAAGCTAGCCGGTCAGTCAACCATTGATGTCTCGGGCATGTGGCCTCCTCAGGACGAGAGCCTCGGTCCCAAAAGCTGCGTTGACTGGTTCGTTCGGGTTAATTCTTCATCTCTGGGCTAGACAGTCACAGTAGAACGAAGGTCATGAGATACTTCGCAAAAGGTTGGATATTCCCTCTTCCTCTTCGAGGTTTTACTGGCTTGTTCAGATGACAGTCACAGTAGATTGAAATCTGTTGAGTCGTTTGCACTGTAACGTTCCTACTTGGTTTCTCTGAGAATCTTGTCAAGGATTATCCAACAAGTTATAATAGTCGAACTTAAAGTTAGATCTTGGCCTTGCAATTTCGATCGCATTGTAACGTTTTCCTGATGAATATAGTTATTTGCTAATCTATGTATTCCCATACAACTCACCTTATTCTTCCTTTTCCTACAGTGAGATCATGGTGCTCTCTAATCAAGATTTTGGAAGAAATTGTGATTCTCCTCGGATAGTTATCTTCTTAGTTGCCACTCTGGTTGCCGGCGCTAGCTCTGTAAACGTAGTCCGCAATCCCTTACCTAGAGTCAAGTGGACCGATCTAGTGTGGTATAAGCATTATATTCCATGTTACTCATTTATTGGTTGGCTTATGTTTCACGGGTGGTTGCATACTTTAAACATGATTCAAAAGTCGTGTGGCTATTGTCAATCAGTGTGTCCATTCTAAAAGTGACTAGTCACCTTTTCTTTTAGTGCTCTTATTCCAAATGGATATTTAAGACTATACTTAGAGTGCTTAGACTTGATATCCCCTTGGATAGGGAGGTTCATTGAAGACTCTCTCTTCACGTGTGGTTATCACCACGATATTGGTAGTATTCTCATATCTTCTTGAATCTTTAATAGTGGATCTTCTCATATGATGGATGTCACGCCCCGGCACCCCCCCAACCTGAGCCGGAACCCGGTCTAAGGGTCGGTCAGTGCACACAGGAGCAATGAAGTATTGATTTATACGGAAGACTTAACCCCTTATATGTGTGAATCATTACGGAGTGGCGCACCATACACTTTGTATAAAAGAAAATAAAGGACATCACATAACAATTAGTCCTCACAAAACACCCACATACTTAAGTCAATAAGCCCTCTTACGGCTCAAGTTATAAAGTCAACATGAGTCAAAAGCCAAACTAACGAATAGAATATATAACAGAATCAACATGTATGGAATTAAACTCAAGGTAACATGCTGCATAAACAAGCAAGGAACACAAAGTTTCGAAGCATCTTCTCCTATGCCACACCATCCACCACTCGTTCCTCATATAGGGAGTCTTGATCACCTTCATGTCATACCATATAACACTAAAACACAAAACACACGAGAAAAATGGGTGAGTAAAAATACTTAGCAAGGTTTTATATGTCGAGAGAGTAAATCCGAAATTATCATAGATATTTTACATAAAATTCATTACATAATGGGACATTTGCATAACCTATGCATCACTATATCATGACCATTCATCACATACACATACTTATGATATCATCAACATATCTCCTACATATCATTCCACATGACATATCATAATATCATCACATTCATGATTCATTCTCAATGTATATATTCATCTTGCATTTCCACATAGCATATCATAATATCATCTTATTCATGATCCATCCTCATTGTATACATTCATCTTGTATAAGAGTGTCTCAATCACATTATCCATAGTATGCATAATTATTCTCAATCATAAACATCCACCTTGCATGAAAAGTCTTTAACACACTAACCATAATCATGCATATCAAACTATATCCACATGTATTACATAAACTTAATTATCCCTACGCAATCTTTGCACTAGGTATAATAATATCATATACATATGCATTATCAACAATGATGAATGTCTCCTTCATGGAGAGAAATACAATCATATTGCCCACTCTGGACATAGTCCGAATTCCTAAACAGAAACCTAGGGTGTTGGGGTAGTTAGCCCCTTTGCTCACTCTGGACAATCCAAAAGGAAATGTTTAAATTCCTTACGAAAATAAAGTAGTATGCTCGCTCTGGACAGTCCTAGCTGGGAACGTTTGATCTCCTCATGGAAACTTAGAGCAGTGTGTTTACCCTGGACATCTATTGCAGGGAAGAATCAGATTTCCTCATGGGAAACCTAGAATATATGGTAGCCGGTGCACAATGACATATCATACTGGATTCTTAAGGTCTAAATAACTCAATAAATTAACTTCAACCGTAATAAACTCATTTTAACTCAACTCAAGCCGGGGAGGATCCATGTTCCAAAAAGGAAATCACAACGAAATCATGTCCTTTCGGACCCAACTAATTGATAAGTCATCGATCGATTAATCCGGCAAGTAATATCACCCAAGGAAAAAGTTTATATGAGCTCGGGCTTATGTGTGCCTACGTGAGCCCGGGCTCTATGGGTTGTAGAATTTACATCCGGCGGCCCATAATACTCATGGGTTTATATGCTCGTGAGTATTATGGGCCATTAGATATAAATCTGATGGTCCATAGAGCCCGGGCTCACGTAGGCGAGCGTGAGCCCGGGCTCATATAAGCGGGACTCTATCACTCAATTGCATTTGATCGATCCATCAAGACAAATCTTGATAAATCTCATTCGTTTCATGATGCATACAACATGGTATATACATGATAGTATTCAAATCTAGCATAGACATATGCATCATAAACAAATCCTCATTATATGATAAACATGCTTTCATGATTCTATCATGGTTCTTTCTTACTGAAATCATAAATACAATCAGGTAAAAACCTCAAAAAACATAAGTCCAAGTCAATTAAAACTTTATGCTAGACTTAGGTAGACATATTCATCACTACACTTAAGCTAGACATGGAGACATAGTTCACTCATAATTTAACATATCAAGTGAAAGCATACATGCCCATTCTCATACTTTAAGCTTGCTGGAATCCTAAGTAAAACATGGAGAATCATTCAACATGACTTTAGGATAAGAAAAATAACATGTTAACATCTAATAACATGTAACCAATTTCATACTTGAACCACATCATAGCTTTCAACCTAAGATTTATGTCTTCACAGTAGCATTTCTAAGTAAAAATAGTTCATCATAGCCTTAATCAATAAGATTTAAGAAGAAGAATATGAAAATGAACAAAATACACAAAATGACAAAACTACCGTTTGGCCATTCGAACGCTTGGCTAGACAACCATTCGAACATTTGAATGTCTAGAGGGCCGTTCGAACGCCTGAACAGTTAAATTTGGTTCGTCTTTAACCTTCTGAACCCAAAACCGAAAATACACAAATCGATAAGAACATCCCAATCTCACTTCCAAACATGATAATACTGAAATATAAGCTTAGAGAATCATAGATCTAGTCATTTATCAACTAAAACACAAGAAAATTACTAAAAAGAACATGTTTTATTTAACATACTATTAAAGCTCAACATAAAGAAAAACTCATATGTCATTCCAAACCTTAGATCTGAAACATAAACCAATTTTGGAAGAAAAACCCTTACCTTCAGTGAGCACTTAGTCAAAAATCAAAGCTTCAATCTCTTCAAATCCCTACCCACATTTAGGGTTTAGTTAATACCTTAATAAATCTAATTATTTACGCTTAAATCACTTAAAAACTTGTAGATCTAGGGTTTTTTGTACTTAAAAACGAAAATCCCTTATTAGAGGTTCGAAATAAAAATTAAAATCAAAATCTTTAGTAGGGTGTAACAAGATTCAACCTTATAAAAGATGAAAATAAGAAAGATTAAGCAAAACCTTAAGAGATTAATAAAAAATTAAGACTAATCTTACCTAAATTAAACTTTCCTATTTTGGAATGGAGATTAGGGCTTCTCAACCTCCCAGATCTCAGCCCTTCCCAAATGGGAATGAAGCTAAAATTTTCTATTTATATTATCATTAAGGTAAGAATATTGAAAGTTGGCATACAAATAGAATTTTATACTAAAAAAAAGGTAATGGAGATGGGATTTACTTTTTCCTAATTAGTTAGTTAAAATATCTAATAAATTTATTTTATCATTGTATTATTTAATTAAATTATAAGAAATATTTGGGACAAGTTTCAAATTTGCTCACAAATAGCAATTATTATTCCTTCTCACAGGGGATTAGTGGTAAGCAATGACGACTTTCTTTCTATTAAGTGACAAAAGTAATTGTAAATAATATACTTCTTCCACTTTATATTAATAATTTTATTTAATTTTTTAAAATAAACTAAATATATGAAATGAAGGGAGTAACTTATTTTTGGTTAGACGATAATTAAAAGATTAGAGTATGATTAAGGGGACTTACAAATTTTAGAAAGTGGCTTAAATATATAAAGAGTCCTATTTATATTAGCCCGGGCTCATATACGCTTATGTGAGCCCGGGCTCTATGGGCCGTTGGATTTACATCCGACGACCCATAATACTCATGGGTTTAAATGCCCATAATTATTATAAGCGGCCGGATGTAAATTAATTTATATAAACGGATGCTTTCGCCATCCTTGGATCTCGATCTTATAAGTCATGAATTCTTGAGTATGTTAACAATGACTTCTTTAAGGACCCGTCTATCTAGCATTTTGACCCGAATGATTGTCCACCACTTCTTATGTGCCCATTTAAAGTTCTGGTGGGCAACGAAGTCGCCGTCTTGGACAGCACGTCCAGTCCCAGGTCCATTTTGTTCTTAAAGAGAAAGCGACTTGCATGAAGCACGTGGATTGGTCCCTTCTTTTAGATCCTCGCGTTGACTTATTCCCTGGAAAAACTACCGTGCAAGCAAAAAGTACTTGTTAATTTCTGCGCCTTGACAGCCGGAGCGCCGGGCGATGGCGGCGACAAGGTCGCCGGTCAGTCAACCATTGATGCCTCGGGCATGTGGGCTCCTCGGGACGAGAACCTCCGTCTCAAAAGCTGCGTTGACTGGTTCGTTCGGGTTCATCTCTGGGCTAGACAGTCACAGTCACAGTAGAACGAAGGTGAGATACTTCGCAAAAGGTTGAATATTCCTTCTTCCTCTTCGAGGTTTTACTGGCGTGTTCAGATGACAGTCACAGTAGATTGAAATCTTGTTTTCCTGATGAATATAGTTATTTGCTAACCTATGAATTCCCATACAACTCACCTTATTCTTCCTTTTTCTACAGTGAGATCATGGTGCGCTCTAATCAAGATTTTGGAAGAAATTGTGATTCTCCTCGGATTGTTATCTTCTTAGTTGCCACTCTGGTTGCCGGCTCTCTCATGTGCGCATATTGGACTAGCTCTGTATGTTCATTCTCCTCGATCTGTTGATGAAAAGATGTACATGTTTTAAAAGTTATAGAGGTTCTCCTTTTGTCCTAGCTAGATTATTAGTTTCATTTGATTTTTTTAAATGAATTAATTTTTGTTCATTTTGAAAAATCAAATGAATTGAAGCTATTAATATAGGACGGAGGTAGTATTAACTGAAGGTAGAGAATTTAAATAACTCAGTGGCTGTGTCATAAAACGGGCCATATAATAGAGTGGGATATTAGTCCACACCGCAAACATTGACTTGGTTTGCAAAATATGACGATCATATCCATCATATGTCAGCTATGCCATGAATTGTGCATTAAGTTGGCCCAATACAACTAAGAGGATAAGATACGGATCAGATTTTCAATTACTAGGCAGGTACCTGCAATTGTATTAGATGACGCACCTAATATATTTTGTTTTTCCAAATGGTGTCAAGCCTCAGAGCACTCTTGAATCTAGATTGGGTCCCATGGGAAATTGGTGAGAAATCATGGGGGTCATAATCCTATCAAATTTGGGCCAGTTTTTAGGTGTGATGCCCGTTAATCGTTGCATGTGATTCATTGCATTTAACTCTATCCCTGTTCCTTAAATTAAAAATTTTATATATATCTTATCTATATGGCCAATTAAACCCTGCATACGAGTAATTCTAATGTACTATAAACATCAAAATAAAAATCTAGTTTACACACATCCGATTGGGTCCAAATTTCGTAGGGCCCCTTGCTTGAGGTATCTCTTCCAATCCACATGGATTCCACCCCAGGGGGCCTTCAAGTGGCTCACAAATAGAGAGCTCATGTGTGATCCCCTATGTGAACTCTCACAGGGAAATATTCTCTATAGCCATACCTAGCATGTACAGTATCTTCTAGGCCAAATCACCCAATATGATATGGGTGCCCAATGCGACATTCTCAAGTAACAGGAAAGAACGAAAATTTCAGCAGCTTGTGCAGTTATCTGGACATTCTTTAATTATTTCTTTAATATGCCAAAAGCTAGGAAAGGTACTTAATATTTTGACTTGAGAACGACCTTGTCATCCCAGAAGGCAGAAATTGGTATTTTTCAGCAATCTTTTCAATTTTCTTTCAATTTACCTACACTTTTGAGTTAAATGCAAAATTAGAAATATTTTGATTACTAAAACATTTCCCTAATGTACTCCTTACACATATTTGATGTGGTCAAATGTCATCTGTTGAAAAAGGGGCAGCCTTAAAATGGACTTAGGGATAAGTATTTAAAACTTGTCTGTATAATTGATGTCCAGATTTTTATGAATCATTTGTGCTGCCTTTAGTCATTGTATATCTGCCTTAGTGGTTAGCATGACCAGAGGAAGTTTCTGCTTTCACCTTTTTGTAATAGAGATGCAGAGAGACACCCCAGAACATGTTGGTAATGAATCCATACAATTCCTTTATCACTACTAGCTTTACAAAAGTATGAGAATTTTATTGCTTTGCTTGGTTCTTAATCTGCCATTTACTACTTTTTTTAAGAGGTGGATTCCAATGGGCCAAACAACTCAGGAAACTACTTATATAACAAGAATGCTGATCCAAGTTTTTTAAATTTTACTGATATCAAATAACTTGGTTATAAAAATAATGTCATTTGTAGATTTACCCAGTGACAACTATAAATCTGAAGAGGAATTACCTGGGAGATTATCATCCCAATTGCGTAATCACATCCAAAGTGGATGCTTGAAAAACAACTTGATATTGATTTTTCCACATCCATTTTTACCAATTGGCAATATGTGTACCCAAATTTTTTTGGTAAGAAATTAAAAAAATTGATTCTTTTGTCAATTTTAATTGGATATCTTCTTAGCATATAGTCAATGTGCATATGCAGTTTAACTGGTTGATAGCAATTAGTTTCAAGGGTGAAAGTCTCCTTCAGTGCAAGTCTGGAAACTTGCCAAAAAGTTGTCCAGCTGATGAAAATCCCACATATAGTTTCAGTGAAAAAATGAAAAATCTCACAAACAGAGAGAGCTGCCCTGCATACTTTCGTTGGATGTATGAAGATCTAATGCCATGGACAAGCACTGGGATCTCTATCAACATGGTGGAGCGTGCCAAACCACATGCGCATTTTCGCTTGATCATATTAAATGGTGGGAGAATATCATTGCAATTTATTTATTCTATTCTTCAAAATTCATAATTGTTTAAAGATGAGTCATGGCATATAACTCAATTTAAATTGATTGAAGTTTTGATTGTTTCAAATTAAATATTTAGCAAATATCTATAAAAGAGAGACAAGAACTGGAGTCCTGGTGACTTAAAATATCTAAGTTCACATAGAGAATTCGTTGTTAAGAAGACCATAATTTGAGCATCATATTGTTTAATAGGATGACTGCCTTTCTTCATCTACTGCATGCTATTGTACATTGGCAACGTGATACTTCATGTTTACATCATTTGATCTAGATGTGCTAAAATTTTGCTGAAGTTCCCTTAATCCATATGTTTGCCATTTAAATAATGTTTTGATGTGCATGAGATGGTTGTTGTTGATTTCTCATGACTTCTTCATGCGATAAATGCAAGTAATTTGTAAACATTTAATCTTGTCTATCTGTTCACATTCTTCTGTCCTTGTTTATGTGTTCTGAAGCCATAAATACTAACAAGAGGATAAAATATACTTAAATGACTAACCCTATTTAAGACATTTCTCACAAGACCTACCAGTCTATATTGACTTTAAGGTGAAATAAAACATTGGAAATAATTACAATTATCTGCTTATGAAAGGCCTCTGAGAGTTCACTTTGAGAAGAAGTGACATTTCATAAATAGAATAGAAAATTGAATAGGAAACTACTCATTTTATTTTTTACAAATACATAAATAGATATATAATTCTAAGCCAGATAGGCATATATAATATCTATTGGTGAAATGACTAACTTATAAATAGCGTATGCATTTTCAATCAAAATGGATGTAATATTAAAACTTTTTGTATCTATGGTTCGTATCAGAGCCAAATGGGTCGATAATTATACTTCCTGAACTTATCTTTCAGCTTTAGCAACTGAACATAATATTCTTTTCTAAGATTCAACAATTAATTGATTGTCAAGCTAGTATTCTTATTGGTAGTAGCTCCTAGTAGTTTCACAGCTAACTATTATTAGTATAAGTTCCATCCTAGTCGAAATTATCACATTTGTGGCCCTATATTAAAGTAATTGATCAATATTTCTTTAATAGTCACCATACTTCAGCAATTGCTAATATGTTAGCTACAATGTTGCATCCATTTAGTTGGTTCGACGCACGATTCCCCTTCATTCATCATCATGCTGTGCATATCTCTAAAGAACGTCATGTAACGTATATAGAGAAGAACAATCATACAATCTGGAGAAAGTTTTACTACATGTATGCAATTGACCATAATATAGTTAAATGCAAAAAAACAAAGGTATATCATTAATTGATAGAAAATACTTATTTGACCAAATCATTTCTTAGAATCTAATACTTTTACACCATCTTCATGATCGTCCTTTCTTTTATCTAAATAATCATTTTATTGGTAGCCTTTAGTGCACCATCACAAACTGTAAAGGAGTTTTCAAGGTCATGATCAACTTGTACAACATTAATGCTTCAGTGATTCCTGTAAATGACTCAATTTTAATTCTACTTACTTATTTTTGTATTTTTAAAATTCTAAGAAATAGTATAATAACAAAAGACAGTAAAATGGGACTCAGGGCAGTCTTAACACAACTCAAGGTCTAAGGCAAGAATTTAACATTTAATATAACTATAGGTATGACTATGAATTTTAACTTTAAGAACCTTCTTTCTAAGTAACATCTATGGGTAATATTAATAAATAAATATTAGAAAGTTCTTTTGTGGGTAGAGTTTATAACTTTAAAGCTACCCTTGTGAAAGATTATAGGGTTTATTGGCTAATTGGTAAACATGATGTCCTTTTCAGCCATTTGTGTAATCCAAAATGATAGAAATTACATATAAAAAGTTAATATCACTAATACCCTAAACATAAGAGTACATGCATTTGGAAAATAATTTAATATTTACTGTATTTTAATTGGGGATTATTTGTCTTTGCAATTTAGTTAGGACTCTTAATTCTAAAAACAAATCTAAAGAAACCTCTTGTCTAGAGATTTTTTTTTGTAACTCATTATTGAAAGAGATAACACTGGGTTAATGTACTTTGTGACGGAGGAGGTCAGGTGAATAAGGTTTATAAAGACAAAAGACAAGGTGGAGATTGGGCTTGGGTGTAAGTTTCTATGTTAATAAAATGAGCCCATATAGCAAGGTGATAATTTATAGTAATAATGCCTCCACCCATAAAGGAATGCTGAGCTAGTTAAGTTTAATTTGAATTTTTATATTTTTGCTAAAGAAAAACTTTGTTAGTCTTGTTCTATCTCCCAAACAGTAAGATTTTTTTTTTGTGGTCTTGATATCCCACTCTATTATACAAGATGCATACACATAAAGGGATGAGGGGGGCCTTTATTTTTTGTCGGGCCTTAGGCAAGCTGCCTAAGGCTCTAGCCGGCCCTGATGGGACTTTGACCTCCATGACATATTTAGGGGAAACCAATTTGTCCAGTCTTGGAGGAAGGTCCAGTTGTTATAGTTTGGTCTCCATCCCCTTCCAGTAGTTTCTCTAATGCTTCATCCTATTACATAATCCGCAATCCCTTACCTAGAGTCAAGTGGACTGATCTAGTGTGGTATAAGCATTATATTCCATGTCACTCATTTATTGCTTGGCTTATGTTTCACGGGGTGGTTCATACTTTAAACAGGATTCAAAAGTCATGTGGCTATTGTCAATCAGTGTGTCCTGTCTAAAAGTGACATGGATTCTTCTAGTCACCTTTTCTTTCAGTGCTCTTATTCTAAATGGATATTTAAGATTATTCTTAGAGTGCTTAGACTGGATATCCCCTCGGATGAGGTGGTTCATTGAAGACCATGATATTGGTATAGTATTCTCAAACATTCTTGAATCTTCAATAGTGAATCCTTCCACATGATGACTCTCTTCAAGCACTATGTGGCGGATGTCTGGTCCTATGTCATCTCTAATTCTTATACTATTAAATCTTTAGATGTGCTTCCTTTCCTATCTGATAGATGGAAATTGTAATCTTCTTCTTTAGTTTCTTGTTCTTTCCCCTTCGTGCTTAATGAAATTTTACTTATCCAAAATAAAAGAACAAGAGATATTAGTAATGTGTGACATAGATTTACATGGTCCTACAATCTACTTACATCTACCTGGATGCAATCCAAGCTAGGATTCTTTCTTATTTGATAAAAAGAGGGGCAATATGGAACAATAAAAGAGTAAAGAGTGAAGCACTTGTTTGAGTATTATTCAGTTTTTTTTCGAAGTGTTTATCTTAAGTTTTATGTCTAGTGGTTATTTTATTTGTTCTAGTTAATTGTTGATTTCTTATTGCTTAATTCTTCCTAAGTGGAGGATAACAAGGACATTTGTTATGATTAGAGTTTATGGTCAATCTTTCTCTAGTTAAGAGAGTCCAACCCTTCATTATTGTTATAGAATATGACTTATAGAAATAAAGTTCTTTACTTTTTCCTCCTTCAAACTTCCCTTCTCGATATTCTATCATGATAGCTGAGGTGGTCTAAATTGTTATGAATTTATTCTGATTTGCTACTGGTCAGCTTTGCATTGGCACTGTTGTAGCAGGGGCACCCTAACAATCATACTGTTAGGGCTAGTTCTTGGCCTAATAGTTGGCAGACAAGGCTTGTCCACGTCTGTGTCTGCGAATAGTTTATCCAACAGCCTTTTGTTTGAAGACGAAGCCTCCTATCCGGTAGAGACAACCATTGTTTGTAGACATAGCCACTTGGGAGATTGTACGAAGGATGAAGGCATAGGAGAGAACGAGAGAGGTGTCGATGACTTTGACAAAGTAGTTTGACAAAGTAGGGCAGCTGGGGTGGGTATCTCTAGATTAAGTAATTTAGCATATATTAATAGTTTAGACTTATATATATAACATATTCTTTATTTTTAGTATTACTATTGAACAAATTAGTTCATTTTGAAAAACTAAAAAGTGCAATTAATGTCGGATAGAGGGAATATTTAGTAATTAACTTTAATGAAGAACTCAGATATAAAATTAACCTGATTGTATTTAAATTGTTAAGAATTTAAGTATAAGAAAATGGCTTTTAAGAATAATTATGGAGAAATAAAAGAATTTCTTTATCTAAGAATGCAAACTGCATTTAAAAATTAACCAGACCTTGGACAAATGGCCGGATGAGGTCTTTCTCCATGGCCTTGTTCGGTGAACAAAAAAACTGTTTTTGCTTGAACTATCCATATGTCCCATAATAAGTGTCCTATTCTAGTTTTATAAAATAAACTAAAAATAGTTCATTTTAAGAAAAAATTAATAGTACACTTAATATGGGATGGATGGTGTATATATTATATATATATATATATATGCAAAATGTTAACATGAGCCACCACGAGCTTGTTAGTGCAAGATCCAGCAACACATGTTAATAATGGGCAGATGGGTTTAATGAGTAATGAAATCTAATGGGCCACGATACCGGGGCTCATACTAATGGGACTCTCTCTCTCTCTCATATATATATATATATATATATATATATATATAAAACATTTTGGAACTGAAATCTCTTCTATTTATAGAGAGTCTGATTGAAGCGGGCAGAAGCATTATTGAGTTGGGCAATAGTTAGTATCATAATTGAGCAGGCAACAACATTATTGAAATGGGCAGCAGTCCGCAACATTATTTAGATGACTTGGAAAGACGATATTTTAGAGGCGGCATAAGTCAAAATCGAGGTAGATTTGCTATCTTTTTTTGGTGGTTGTTAACATCAACTTTGATAGAGATGGTGGATCATCTTCTTTTGGTTTTAATAATCCATAGCATTGTTAAGATTGTGAATAGCTTCGTCTTCAAATGGATAGATATGTTCTTGATATTCTTCATTGTCACTATCATGTTGAGCTACTTCCCATCTATTATCATATGGGTTTTCAGTTTCTTCATTGGCGTCTTTAAAAAGTTGTCTTGTTGCTTTAGTCATATCAATCTTTCCTCTTTTGATCTTTTTAAATAATTGATCATTATGTCCTTTGTCATAATTTCAAGCATGTGTTATTGTCCTGCAACTAGATGCAATTGTTTTGAAGTCCTTTACCTTTTCATTATGCTCAATTCTTCTTTTCATTTCAAGTAGACCAAAGGCTCTAGCTTCAATGATGTCATCATCACAGGCATTGATGATAATCACAGGCATTCATAGATGGGAAGCAATTCAACATGATTGTGACAATGAAGAATATCAAGAAAGATTCTATCCATTCGATGATGAAGGTATTTACAATCTCAATAATGCCATGGATTATTAAAATCAAAAGAAGATGCTCCATTATCTCCATCAAAGTTGATGTTAACAACCACAAAAAAAGATGTCAAAGCTACCTGGATTATGACTTTTGCCGCCTCTACAATATTGTCTTTCCACATCATCTCAATAATGTTGTTGGTTCCCATTTCAATAATGTTGTTGCCTGCTTGATTGTGATACTTACCATTGCCCTACTCAATAATGCTTCTGCCTGCTGCTGCTTGCCTGCTCAATTAGACTCTATAAATAGAAGAGATTTATGTTACAAGTATATAAAAACTAGCCAAAATTGCTGCTCACTACAGCTCTAGCTCCCTGGCCAGAAGATCATGGTTTAGGGAATTAGAGCTGTAGTGAGTTGCAGCTCTAGCTAGACATCCTCTCTCTCTATCTCTATATATATATATGCACACACTAGAAAGAATGCATATGCATTGTGTGTGTAAATATAGATTGGATTTGAAAATATAAAATAAATTGAAAATAAAATATCTAATGACAAAGGTCTCCCTTGCATACTATAGTTATAGTACATGTTTTCAGCAGCATAATGTTTGTAAATTATAGCACATATACTTATTAGAATTAATCTAGCCCCATATACACTCATAATAGACAACTGTGAGTCCAAATCTTATTGTCTTAATATTAGGTCATAGGTTGGTGAAGACAATAGCATCGAAAGACTTCTCACTATGGAGCAGGCATACATTTTTAATTCTAGTTTGATAGTGGGTCTCATTTGATGGAGCTTGTCGAGAGTTTCTATTGGCATAAAAAAGAAGTGAATCCAAACATATGTACTATAGGTAAAAATGCAAATTTTTTTTATCGTGAAGTGTGTTGCATGCGTACAACCCAATAGAAAAGTTCAAGAAAACATACTCATATAAGATCTCATTTGATAGCTCGTTGAGAGCTTTCTAACAATACTAAGAGCGCATAAATCCAAGTTCAAGAATGCAAGTATAACCTTACAAAGTTAAAATCAACATAACGTAAAAAGTAGGACCCATGTCACCAATATTAGGTTGACATGTGGTGGTCATCTATAAGATTCTACTAAAATAACCTCACATCACGTACTAATTTAAACTTGTATTAAAGGGTATTATAGGAAAATGTGAGAGAGAGAGAGAGAGAAGTTTCTCTTCTTCAATAGAAACTACCGAAACAATAATTAATTAATCCAATATACTACCAACTAACAATAGAATAAAAAGGAAATCTACTAACTAGAAGTCCTACATTAAGAATGACATATAAACTTAAACTAATAGACTCCAAGAGCAACTTATTGGTCATCCATGCTTCTGGTCCCACACTCTCATGTGCTTAAGCCCTATACATCCTTCCTGAGGTTTGAAAGGATTTGCCCTCAAATTCAGTTGCTTGTCCTTGATGAGTCACTAAGATATAGAATGAGATGCTTGACATTCTTTAGATGATAGGCATTTGGGTTGATCATCTCATTGATCTTCAACGGGCCAATTTTCCTACCAAACATCTTGTACTCGCCAATAGGAAACCTGTCCTTAGGTTAAAAAATTCATACATAATCACCCACCTCAAACTCAAGATGCCTTCTTTTATGATCACCTACAACTTTGTACTTTGCACTAGAAGCCTACAACTTCTTCTCAGCTTCAGCATGAATATCTTGCAAGTCTACCTTGCCACTAAAACACTTCAAATCTGGTATAGGTGCCAAATGCAATGGCGAGAGCTGGTTATAGCCAGAAACAATGGTAAAAGGACTAAACCGTACTCCTATTCACAATCCTGTTATAAGAAAATTTAGCCTTATATAAATATTGATCCCAAGACTTCAAATTAGCACCTATAATCTCCTCAACAAATTGCTTCAGGATATATGTACTGCCTCTATTTGACCATCTATCTAGGGATGATACACACTACTAAGGTCCAATGATGTGTTTGTTAACCTCCATAATGAACACAAAAAATGAGTAAAAAATCGAGTATCCTCGTAAAAACAATAGACAAAGGCAATCCATGCAACCAATAAAGTTCCTAAAAGAATAATAAAACATGTAATGCATCATTAGTCTTCTTGCAAGCCATAAAATGTTCCATTTTAGGAAATCTATCAACAATTGTAAAGATAGCATCCATACTTCGCTGGTATGTGGTAAACTAGGAACAAAATCCAAGCTAATATCAGCCCAAGTTATTAGCGATAGGAAGCTGCATGTACAAACCTCACTAATAGCTTTTCTATCTGCAACATAACATGTTCGACATCGGCCCACAAATTTGTAAACCTGCATAGAAACACAAAAAGGTGATGAAGACACAAGCTTGATTGTGTTTTTAGATTTTGCATGACTGTCTTCATGTAGCTCTTAATTATCTTTAGGCGCAAAGTACAAACTAGAATATGCAGTTGGTTACCCTTGAATAGAAACCCTTCATGCAACAAGAAATCAAATATCATTCCAATCATTAAGTCCCAAAATGAATCTAAACCCCATATTTGTGCACGCATGACGATAAACAAACTAACTTGGTGACGCATTGGCCACTTGGTTTTGAACTCCAGACTTGTGCTTGAGCACAAAGATAACTTCTTGCAAATATGCTACCCATTGTGCATGTCTAGTGGACAACTTCTCTTGGCTATTAATGTGCTTAAGCGATGCTTGATCAGAGTATAGAATAAATTCAACATGTATCAAGTAATGCCACTAATGCCTAATTATTTGCACAACATGAAACTCCACATCATAAGCACTGTATCTTTTTCATACATCAATTGACCTTATTCAAATTTGGTGATATTTACTCTAAATCTAACTTGCTGCATATAGTAGCACCATATAATTGATCTAAGTCATCTAGGTGAGGGATAGGAAATAGATATTTGATAGTGATCTTATGACTAGCGCGGACATCCACTCATGTATGTCAACTATCATTGTTCTTCGGTGTAAGCAAAGACAGCACTGCATGTGGACTAAGGCTTTCTCTAATATGACCCTTGCTTAATAACTCATTTATTTTTCACTAAAACTCTTCATGTTCCTTTGGGCTCATTCTATAGTGTAGATGGTTAGGTAGTGTAAAACCCAATACCAAATCTATTTGGTGTTGTTTGTCCCTTAGGGGTGTTAATCCATTAGGTAAGGAATCCTCAAGAACATACTTAAATTCCTCCACTAAAGGTTGGACTTCCATAGGGATATCTCCATCTTCATTCACTTCTTTTGACATCAATACATTAACAAATTTCTCTTTCTACATCTCTCCGATAAATTTGCCCTAGACAAGAGATGTATGTCTATGGTACTATGGGGTGGATACACATTATCCTGATTAGATACAAGGACAATTTTTGAATTATTCCACACAAAGTTATGTATTTTTATACTCATCATGCATAACATGTCTATCAAATTGCAATAGTCGGTGAAGTAACAAGTGATATGCATCCTTGCTACTACATTTCACCATATTTTATCTTTATAAGTAAAATCAATAGAAAAAAGAACTAAACAACAGTTTGAGACTTTTATGGTGACACATTTAAGGGCACTTTATTTTTCAAAGCAACAAGGCCCTTTTGGCTGTTGAGTTACGACAATCGATGGCACTACCTCTACCTTACTTGCTGTCAACAACTGTATTGCAAAACCCTACCGATTCTGAGGTAGAAGTCTCAAAATGGTATTTGATTCCTTTTTCTAGTGGTTTTACTTGTAAAAATAAAATATGGAGCAACAAATAAGCAATGGTTGCATGTCACTTATTACTTGGTTTCAACTATGACAATTTGATAGACATGTTTTGCATGGTGGCCATAAAACACCTATAGTTTTGTGTGAAACGTTACAAATATTTTCCTTGTATCTCATCGGGATGATGTGTCTACACCCCAAAGTAGGAATGACATACATCTCTTGTCTAGGGGCAGTTTTATTAAATAGACAAAGGAAGAGAAATTTATTTATGTATTAGCATCAAAAGATGTGATTGAGGAGGGAGAGATCCCTATGGAAGTCCAACCTTTAATGGAGGAGTTTAAAGATGTCTTCCCGGATCCCTTACTTGAGCGATTACTGCCCCTTATGGATGTACAATGGGTTCTACACTACTTAAATGTCCACACCATAGAATGAGCCCTAAAGAACATGAAGAGCTTCATCAACAAGTAAATGTGTAATTGAGCAAGCACTTAATCATAGGTGGCATTACACACATGTTAGATTTATTTTTTACTCTAATCATGCGGCACTTAAGCATATTATTAGTGAAGAGAAGTTGTCCGCTATACATGCACAATGGGCAACATATTTGCAAGAATTTACCCTTGTGCTTAAGCACAAGTCCGGAGTTCAAAACTGATTGGTCAATGCCTTAGTTGCTAAGCTAGTTTGCTTACCACTATATAGGTGTAGATATTGGGTTTTGATTCATTTTGAGAATTATTGATTGCTAACCCCAAAGAAAGAGATTTGATTTCTTGTTGCATGATGTGTTTTCTATTTAGGGGCAACCAGCTGTGCATTTCAACTTGTAGTTTGCACTTAAAAATAAATAAGAAGCAACATGTAGAGGGTCGTGTGAGCAGTGAAAAAACAATTCAGCTTGTGTCTTCATCATCTTTTTGGCCTTTATTGTGCAGATAGGTTTGCATGTTTGTGGGTAGATGTCGGACATGTCATGTTGCAAAGGAAAAAGCTACTAATGCGGGCTTGTACACACTGCTTCCTACTACTAAGCAACCTTGGGCTCATATTAGCTTTGATTTTGTTATTGTTTTTCCATGTATAAAGCAAGGTATGAATGCTATCTTTTTGGTTGTTGATAGATTTTCTAAGATCACACATTTTGTGGCTTATTAGAAGACTACCGACACATTATATATTGTTTTATTAATCTTTTGTGAAGTTTATCAGTTGAATGGATCGCCTTTGTCTATTTTTTTGACCGGGATACTTTTTTTTCCCCTCATTTTAGGCATTCATTATGGAGATTAATACACACATCATTAGACTTAAGTAGTGACAATGAGACAGAGGTAGTTAATAGATCCCAGGGTAATTTGTTGAGGACCTTGATTGGTGCGAATTTGAAGTCTTGGGATCAACATTTACTTAAGGCTGAATTTGTTTATAATAGGACTGTTAATAGGAGTACATGGATTAGTTCATTTACCATTGTTAGGGGTGATGAACCATGCTCACCATTGGATTTGGCACCTGGTTTGGATTTGAAGTATTTGAGTAGCAAGGCACTGGACTCTATTACACATTTGTAGGATATTCATGCCGAAACTTAGAAGAAGTTGCATGTTCTTATGCAAAGTACAAAGTTGCAGGTGCTTTAGACAACATCTTGAGTTTGAAGTGGGTGATTTTGTATGGGCTATTTTGAGCAAAGATCTGATTGGCGAGTGCAATAAGTTGTCTCCTAGGAAAATTGGCAGATTAAAAATCATTCAGAAGATCAACCCATATGCTTATCGTCTCAATCTACCTAGCCACATCCGACACATTCAATGTCAAACACTTCATTCCATATCTTGGTGATTTATCAAAGGACAAGCAACTGAATTCAAGGGTGAATTCTTTCCAACCTAGGTTGGATGATGTCCGTATTGAAGATGGGTTTATGCAGACCTAGACAGACAAGATGCCAAGGAAGGCTAACCGTAGTGTGAAACCAATGGAGCAAAAATAGGATGTTGCTGAGAAGACTTTGGTGTCCTATTTTATTTTTTTCCTATCATATACTTTAGTAGGCTTCTTTCTCTTCTGTTGATTAAATAACCATCTAGATTAGGATTTTAGTTAATTACAAAAGTGTCATTGGGGCCTCATAGTTTTCATATGAATTATACCCATATGAGGCAGTTGGACTATGACATGTTTTTCTATTTGATATTTTCTATCGAAAAAGAAGAGAAACTTTTCTCTGACCCCTATTTCCCTCAATTTTGTGCAATTGCTAGTATGCAATTCTCATGTGAGGAAGGTCGTGTATGTAGCTAGATTCATCTAGTGCATAGTTTCCATCAATGTTTGCCCAACATTAGTATGCCAAATCGAAGTCTTTTGGTGTCTCTCATAAATGTCAACAACCAGGGCTCATAGCCTCCCAATGTCTGAGCAAATCACCTAGAAAACTGGGTATGCTTATTGAAGAAGATCAAAATTATGAGGAAGCTTCGCTGGAGGAGGAGCAAGTAGCTGAGGCACATATATATGACAAATCCTCAATATGAGGACCAAGAGATTCTTGAAGGTGATGTAGAGCAATTAATGATGATTCAATGCACAGTACCATCAGATGACCAATGGCTCTGGAACAACATCTTTCATAGCATATGCACATTAGGTGGCAAGGTGTGTACAATCCTAATTGTTGGGGGCAGCAGCAGGAACTTTGTTCCTCGTGAAATGGCCAATAATTGAAAAATCAAGAAGAAAAAGCACTATACCAGATCAAATGGTTTAAGAAAGGTGGTGAAGTACCTATGAATACTATATGTATTGTGATTTCTATTGGGAAAAGGTATAAGGATGAAGTATGGTGTGATGTTGCACCAATGGATGCTTTTACCATAAGGAAAATTATTATTTACAATATAGGATGAGAGAGAAATTTATTTACCAAACAGTGTTATGACATGCCATGCAAGGGCAAGCTGATACGCTAGTGCCTGCGCAGCTTTTTTTCCATTTTTATGTAATTTCATCACTTATAGTGACAAAATCTATATCTTAAAGAAAGTCATCACTTACACTGATGAAACTCTTTAAAACAGAATTCATTTTTTCCAATGACAAATTCCCAACTCTTGAGGCATTTCCACGAGTGACAAGGCTTACACTGACTTCATTTGATTTTGTCATTTAGAGTGACAAAATCAGTGTTATTGAAATTTTGTCGCTGAAGTGAAAAAATCAGTGTTACGTCACTTAGTGAAGAAATCAGTTTACTGAAATTTCTTCACTCTTAAGTGACAAAATTATGTAAAAATAAAAAAAAAAGTCATGGATGTGCCAGTTGCTATGCTAGCACCTGTTTGGCACGTCAGAACACCACTTTGGTAGATAAGTGTCTCTCTCATCCAAAATTGTAATTAGTTGTTAAATTAATAAAATTTGAATAATTTTTCCTTTCTCATATTGCTAGGCTGACTATGGTTGTATGATAGATATGTTACCCATAAGGCTCGGCCAAATACCTATTCAATTGATAAGGATGGAATCACACCTCTCTTGCCTTAAAAGATTTGGAGAGAAACAGGAGGAACAAGGCCAAAAACCCTAAATTCTTAAAATATTCTATGAAACAGAATAATGCATCATAAAATCAGAAAAATGACCAAAAGATTTTCCTCGGAAATTATGATATGCTGCTACAGTAGGTGAATCACATCTACTAATCACTTCATAATAGATAGCACCATAAAGCTAAATAATACAATAGAGTAAGTTATTTTTTTTATTACAATCTCTTTTGTTATCAAAAAGAGTCTATTTTATTGAAGAAATCATTGTGAGAGTCATTCTTGCAACAAAAAAGACCAAATTCTTTACTACTGAATGGTAACTAGGACTCTTTGATTTCTTAAGCACTCTACTATTAACTTTTAGTTTAAATTGGCTGCATGAAATCATCGAACTTAGGATTATGTAAATTCGTTTGATATTTTGTATGTCTAGGGGAAGCGAGCTACCTAAACCATATGAAGTATTTATTTAGCCAATTGATTAACCTTAGTGTTTTTTTGGCACTAATTGATCCACCATAGAAGCTATTATAGGATAATTGATGATTTTAGACATCTCCTCACTGGTTTATGCAGGACATAAATTGCCTAGAATATTTCCACATCGATCAGTTTCAATTTTCATTGTACAATTGTGGACTTCCTTCAATACGCAATAAAAAGAATAAACTTTGTGTACTTGTTTGATGAGGGTCTCAATAAAATGACATTCTTAATAGGACCATCATTTGATGAGGCAGATGGAGCTGTAATAATCAAATAACATCCTTAGCGATAAATAAGATCATGCAAAACAAGAAAATAATATTGTTCATATTGTATTGAGTTTTTATTAGACCATTTATTCCATGATTATGATGAAGTGTCAAACTACATTCCAATTGGATTTCAATTTATAATGAGGAAATCGAGTCAGAGGTTAATTTTTGACTCATGATTTGGTTTTCGTGTCTTGCATGTCTTTTCTCGAAAGTAAAAAAGTTTCACTTTTGAATACGTTTTTTAACATATATATATATATATATATATATATATATATAACACCCATGTTTGAAATGCTTATGAGAAATTCTAAATATTTTTATCCACAGCATATTTGCATTATGGTTTGGGATCTAAAGTTTCCAAACTTAGTTTGAACTTTACTTATATGGTGAAAAATAATATTTTCAGGGCAAGTATATGTTGAGAGGTACAAGAAATCTTCACAGACACGGGATGTATTCACTATATGGGGTATTTTACAACTTCTTCGGCATTATCCGGGCCAGTTGCAAGATTTAGACCTCATGTTTAACTGCGATGACAAGCCTAAAATTATAAAATGGAAAGATGCAAACAACCCAGGCCCACCGCCACTATTTGGATATTGCACACATGATGAAACAGCGGCCCTTGTTTTTCCTGATTGGTCTTTCTGGGGCTGGTAAATTGCCAAAACTGTTCTTTATTTTCCTTTTTCTTTTCCCCAAAAGTACTTTAAGCATTGCCTACGGAAGGGGATAATCATGCTGGAGAGAACATTGAGGTGGGAGGGACCTGACACCTGGGAGTGTACCCCAGCCCTGAAGATCTTAACCAGTTGGGATAGGCCCGTAGGCCTCTATGCTTCTCTCTTAAGTCTAAAACAAAAATATCAATTTATATTTTTTCTACACTTTGTGCAAATAAAAAATGGTGGATTCATATCTTGACCTACTCTTTTGATTTATCTTCCAAGAAAGTTGTGCAATTGATAAGCCTGTCTAGTTTCATGGACACGCTAGTCTGAGATTTAGAGCACAAGCCCACATTAAAAGTAACAACTCTACTTCTACACTTGGATATGAAATGTTTTTCATGTGTGTAGCAATTGAATGGTGCATAGCTCAAGGAAAAAATGATCTAATAGACATTTTTTCAGTCACTAGAGCAATAAATTGTCGCTATCTAATAGCTGATATACTTCCTTTCAGGCCTGAATTTAACATCAAACCATGGGTGTCTCTCTCGAAGGAACTACAAAAAGCAAATGAGAAGCTCAAATGGGTGGATAGAAAGCCATATGCATTTTGGAAAGGACATCCTCATGTGTATCCTAGAAGATTAAACCTCATCAAATGTAATCTGACTAAGACCAAAGACTGGAATGCTCGGGTTTATGCATTGGTAGTTACCCATTTTCCTATATTTCTCATTTATTCTCTTAAGTTCTAAATTTTTTCTTCACTAGATATGAAAATTGAGTGTACACTTATCAACATGGTCAAAACTTGGAAACCAACAGAAACAATGAATATATCTCAATTCAGAACATACTTATCATTACAAAGAAGTTTAACTTTATAACTTCTTCACTATCCTAAATGCAATAATAAAGTCCTCACCAAATTCAAGAAGTCCACAAGTATAAAGGTTTGTCAATATATGTAAGTATAATAAATACTAATTTATAACATCGATCATTTACTCAATTGAAAACTATATTTTTATTTCAAAGTTGCATGTGATACCGCTACCCATAAATTAATGACAATCTTACTATCTCCCTAGGATTAGTAAATGGAAAACGATGATTAGTTGTTAAGATTTAATTATTCAAGTTTGTAAATATTGTCCAAAGCAAAAATTGTGAAAGAAAGTTCTAATTTAAGGGTCAGTTTGGAATCTTCATAGGCTGTGAATAGCAAAGCCTTCAAGTCAAATGAAAGTATTTTATTGAGAAGCCACTATTTCATGCATTTTTTTTGGAAAAGTATGATCCACTGTTTTAAAACTCAAGAGTTGGTCTTGGTTCCAAAGCTGTTTGAGTTGAATTGACTCGGAGTCTCAACGGAGTCAAAATGGTGTCATATACTAATATCATAAATATATTATACCAAAAAAATCAATTTTAGTTAAATAAAAAACATGAAAAATCATTGGTCAGACATAATATGCTATTTTCCGAACAAGTAAAAAATGTAAATTCAAATAGCATTATTATATTCAATTAAGAGTAACATTAAAATCATTGTTAGATGTTTTAGTCTAACTTTTTTGTAGAAAACTTGAAGAGAAAGTTTTATAGACAAGATGGGGTCGTATTAGCTAATGAAGTTTGACTAGAGGAGTCAATGCCGACAATCATGGAGTTGTGTTATGTTCAAGCCATAATGAAGTTTGGCTAGAAAAGCTAAACAGTTGAGTTGACTTTAAAGCTGATGGATGGTTTATTTGAGTTGGATTATAGTTTACCAGTAGTTTTGTTATTGATAACAGGGTTTCAATTTTGTAGAATTGGCATTCTGAAGCTAGAGGAGGATTTAATAATACCAATTTGGCAGATCAATGCAACCATAGGTGGATTGATTATTGCTGGTGACAAAAAGTAATTAAGATAGTAATCCAAAAAAACTTGTTTTAATTCTTCTGTTGCTTCCAAATAAAACGCAGGTTCAAAATCTACGTAGAAGGCAATGCCTGGTCAGTTAGTCAAAAATATATTATGGCTTGTAATTCTATGACATTGCTCCTTGAACCTCAGTACTATGATTTCTTTTCTAGAGGACTCATGCCAATGCAGCATTATTGGCCCGTGATGGCTCATAATGATGACTGCAGTTCCATCAAATTTGCTGTGGACTGGGGGAACAGCCACCCACAACAGGTGTGTAATTTTCTTGATAATCTTACATTAGTTGACAAACAAACAAAGCTGTGTCTATTAGTTGAACACAATATGTGGAAATGGATCGTTGGATCATTTTCAACATGCAACTTATATTCTAAAGTTTAGCCAAACATTTTTCATTACACGAAATGCATCATGCAACTGTCCTCAAAAACCCACTGTCATTGGTACTTAGAAAAATATGACATAATTAGAACAACGTGAAAAAATATGAATGACAATAAACATGGTCAACCTTGAATACACAAGTACTTGTTATGCATTTGTGTTGCATTTTTACTTTTTATATCTACCATCCTTTTGCATTCGTCAGGCTCAGTTAATTGGGAAGGCAGCAAGTACATTCATTCAGCAGGAGGTGAAGATGGATTATGTTTATGATTACATGCTGCATCTGTTGAATGAATACTCCAAGCTACTCACGTACAAGCCTAAAATCCCTCCAGGGGCTCAAGCAGTTTGCTTGGAGTCCATGCATTGTGCTGCACGAGGACTGCAAAGAAAGTTCATGGTGGACTCCATGGTGAAGATTCCCTCCAATTCAATGCCCTGTAACATGTAATGAAATTAAGAAATTGAAATAACTAAGGACTAATCATTTTCTCTGTGGTCCTGTGTTCTCCAAGGAACACATCTTGCAAATTGTGCTGTCTATTCACTTACTGGCTGTTCTGACAAGTTTTCCGCATAGTTTTCTAGTCTAAATTGCTGAACTGCTGCAGCCACATTATAAAAATTATTGATGTATGAACTACGTAGTTATTTATCTTTTCTCCCATAACAGCCATCCCTGTTGAAGATATATGGATAAGAAATTAGAATCTGATTCTAAGGTCAGGCTTGAAGGTAGGCTCCAGTGACGAACAAAGTTGTGGCAGAGGAAGTCTGACGGCATTTTTTGAGCTGCAATTAGATTATTGGAGAAAGAATACTAAGTGTTAGATCTCAACCTAGTTTTGATGGTATCTTTTTAATTCACACAACATAGACGTGAGGAGGGAAGTATATAGAAAATAACAATCTGGCCCAACTTCTTGTTAGTTGTGCGCAAGTCTGGTCCAGTGTAATGTAAATTCTCAGTTTTACCAGAGCAATGAACAATAGCAAGCATGTTGGCGAAGCCATAGCCAGGCTCAACATAACTGAAAAGCTCAGAGTAATGAGCAATAGCAGGGATGCTGGTAAAGATATTGCTGGACCCCACAACGGAAAGCTGACAGCTTTATCAAAGGCCTAAAAAATGAGATCCAGTTAGAATTTGCACCTATTTAGCCCTGGAAGATTTTTAAATACACCCTTATGCAATGAGCCCAAAATGTGCCCCATATGCAAAGAGGTGCATAGCAATAAAAATCAACTGTAACTAGTCATCCAATAAAATTAAAGGCCGAGATTTGACTGGGTGCAGCTGGCTTCCTATGCCACGCACCACACTCTAATAGGTGGCTCATGTTAGGTTCATTAAAATACATTTCCTTTTAATCGTAGCAAAGAAAAATATAATGACTCTTTTGGGGGGTCGTTCGGGGGCTCTGTAGGGTGCGGAAAATGCTTTCCTTACCAACTCTCATCTTTAATAGAGTTGAAGGAAAAATTAAATTTTCACTATTAATGTGACATATTATACTTTCGAAGAGAAAACGATTTCCCCTCCAATGTGCCTCCCAAACCACCCCTTAAGGGAATAAGTTTTGGCTACAATGTTCTGTTCCTACAGACTGATCTCTTTACTCGGTCTCAGCTAGGCTGGCTGGCTGACCTTTCACCCAACGCCTTATTGGGGTCTATGGCCTATTCTCTATGTGCTAGGATCGTTAGGTCGTAATGTCTTTAGTTCCTTAGTTGGATGGAAATGGGCATTAGCTATCCCTATTAGTATGCAAGGGAACTCTTTATTCTGTTGCTTATTGGTCATAGACATAGGTATTGTTAAAGTTTTGAATCGGTCAATTTGACACATTTTCATATAGAAATTTAAATATTGTATTCTAAATGGGTGCCCACAGTGGGCCAAAAATTGGAGCCTCAATCATCTTGGCCTATCTTCTTCGGGTCTCAACCCGTATAACCCCCATGGGTCCCATAGGTAGAAGAACAATTACATGTAAATTATTTGTGGACCTTAACATTTAGTATATCAATTTACAAAAGGGGAGAGAAGTTTGCCACCTCATGTTATAGCCAGCCTACCCTACTTATATATAAATAGTTGATATCCACTAATTGTGTTAAGGGCGGTGGGCTAGCTAAAATTTGGGGGGGGGGGGGGTTGCAAGAGGGACATAAGCGATACCCAATCATAATGTCACCATTAGAAAATTAATAAAAAAATATTATTGCAAGTTCTACCTAAACACAAAAACAAATAAAAAAAATATCTATTGTTTTCACTTTTTAACATTACTGTTAATAAAATTCTACCATGATCTATCCCAAAAGAGTAATGCTGCGACCACTCACACAGAAGAACCTCACTGAAAAAATAAATTAACTGAAATTGTTTGAAATGATAGATTTTAACTACTAACCCTCATAAGTATAGTTCCAACTGGTAAAACCACAACAATTCACCCTTTTTGTTTTTACAGAATACTTTTATACATTTCTTGGTACTCAGCCGAGTATGCATTTCTTCAGTCTTTGTTGTGTGGTTATCGTTTACTTGAGACCTCATAATGTCCAGGTCATGCCCCACCTCCTTATGAAGATAGTTCATATCAATTAAACTTAAAGGGTGGATTGACACTATAACTTCGAGTCCATGAAAATGACCACAAACATATGCAATTATTCAAACTAGACATTAACTATTGCATAAATAACTCTGCCAATAAGTCAAATAATTTATGTATTGCATTGGCTGTGGAAGTCAATCCTATGTTCAAGAACAAGGAGACAATTCATATATATCATTTACTTATTTAGTGCAAAAAGTAATGCAGTAATTAGTATATGTTATAAGGGCCATTTGAATTCTAGACTCCTATCTATTGAGCATCCTCATTTTTTTCATCAAACACCAATGTTGTCAAAAACAAATTGCTCGTTGACATCTTACTTGTGCTACTAACTTATTTTCCCTCCTTAAACATGTGTCTTGTCTTCCTTAATGGTCATGCATGTAGTATCAATTTTCCAAAGGAAAATAATATTATTTGTACCAAGGACTCTAGTGAACTAGATGGGTCAATAATAACTTCTCAATTAGAAAACCTAACCACTTACTAATTGCATCATAAATTTTGCATCAATGAATACTGACTTTAACCTATTTATTAGTACTAGCAACATTTCCACCTCATGGACTACTACCTCTTGAGTGCAGTGCATAATAAAGATGGAAATTCACTTGTTTTGACAATATATAGCTAACTTTGTTCAAACTTTTCTGTAAATTATAGTGTTTTGTTGTACAATGCAAACTCAATAGAAGTGAGATATTTCCTTACATGGAAAATATGACAGAGCGCCCAAGAGAAAGCCAGCCAAAATAGAGACACCATCTATAGTTGGTTAGTTGAAGGGATGTAAGTTTCTCAAATTACTTTATGGTTTTCATATTCATATTTTGCATAACTAACATGCAAAAAATTAAACAAAAACACTTAATTAAAAGTACTTTTTCATGCATTTGTGGCTTTTCTATACTTGAATACTAATTTTGAACATTTTGATAGAAATCCAATGCAAATTCTCTACAAACGAATCAAAAGGTTTGAAAAAACATATGTATGTAGTGTATTTTAAGCTACATTAGTATATGATGCATTTGTTTACTACACTTTTGAAGTAATAGCTTCAGCCTAATAGGTACTAAAACCTCAAACTCAGTTCTTTCTTTCTTTTGTATTAAATAGTATGTCAATGTTAGAAGAATTCTCTACATACGGGTATTGAAAGAAAAGTTGTTCTAATATGCATTTTTGGTATGACTATTTATTTTTCTAATAATTTATATATCACTTGAGTTATTACATTATTCAAAGTGATATTATTTTCCTTTAATAAGTAATGAAAATGTGATCCAAGCTAAAGCTTTGCTCAAACTTTTGACAATTATTATACAAGTAGAATTCCCCATACATGCTCATTTTTCAAATAATAAATCAAACATCTAAGTTATCACATATTTTTATTATAATAATGTGTTCCCATAACATATAAAAAATGTTGCTGAAGTGAAGCTATCTTGATGTTTTTAAAAGGCCTTTTTAGATAGAACTTATAGATAGAAAAGGATAACTCAAATAGTGAACCCTATGTAGTAAAAACTTGGATTGATTTTATGTGTATAAGCTTCAACATGTTGAACCCCTTTTTAATAACCATTCAAACAATTTATAGCAAATGTGTACAACATTCCTAATCTTTTACAAATATTTACATTTGCCGACTATATTTTTTCAATTTCTAGTGCTCATAGTGTATATTCCTACGAGAAAATCTCACAACTTTTAAAATAATATGGAATGACGTTCTTATGTTAAAAAATTTTATTTGGTAAGGAGATTGACAACATGTGTCAAAGATATTCTACTGATATAATAAAACTTAAAGAGATATCTTGGAACACGATTAGTAAGTTGTATCCATAAGTTTCTATGATAATGAATATGACTGTAAAACAAAGAGTATAAATTAATATATTATAACATTACCTACACTTTTATTGTTATTATCACTCATCTTCTTCCTTTTTCCTTCAGTGAGATCATGGTGAATTCTAATCAAGAGTTTGGAAGAACTTGTGATTCTCCTCGAACAATTATCTTCTTAGTTATCATTTTGGTTGTCGGTGCTCTACTTTCTGCATGTTGGAATAACTCTGTATGTACATTCTCCTTATTTGATGAATAGATGTTAGAAGTTTCCAGCATTGGTATAACTCAAGCTAGGGAATAGAGTGAACTCTTGTCCAACAATACAAAAAATTATACCATTTCTTATTGAAAGGATAACAAATTGAATCAGCTCTAAAATATAAGTCATTTTAATAGACAAAGGACTGGGGAACCTAATGATGAGTGGAGTGTTTTGACTAGATTCAATAATCCTATGACATAATTGAGATAATACACACAAATATTTTATTACTTCTTTGCAATGTAAATAACTTGTATAATTATATAATATTCTATTCATTTGTATTTAAAAATATGTGAAGAAAATATATGCTCAATATATCTCAAATTAAGTGTCCTATTTAGTTTATCAAAACAAACTAAAATAAATAGGACAATTAATGTGGGTCGAATGGAGTATTTAATTGAAATACTAACAAATGTCTAAACTCATTTGATTCTATAAATATTTTTCATGAATAAAAGAGAGAGAGTTTCTAATCAAAATGTTTTTCAATTCTTGTGAAGCAAAAGTTTTTAGCTACTTCTCCTGTTCCACTTGAACGGTTTTTGGAAGAGATAATTTTTTTAAAACTCGGATGGGTTTATAATTTTGCTTTTTCTTTTCTACTTCACTATGTAATGACTCTTTCTTTCTGTTCACTTGTTTTAGTTTAATGTGAGAGGGTTTTGTCCCCTCCCCCTCAAGTTTTACTTAACAAATATATATATATATATATATATATATATATATATATATATATATATATATAGAGAGAGAGAGAGAGAGAGAGAGAGAGAGAGAGAGAGAGCGGGCGGGGGGGGGGGAAGAGAGTCGCATTTATATGAGCCCAAGCTCACACGTACCTGCGTGAGCCCGAGCTCTATGGACCATTAGATTTATATCCAATGGCCCATAATACTCAGGGGCATTTAAACCCCTTAGTATTATGGGTCGTCAGATGTAGATCAGATGACCCATAGGGCTTGGGCTCACACAGACTTGGGTGAGCTACGGCTTATCTAAACTTTATATATATATATATATATATATATATATATATAAAGAGAGAGAGAGAGAGGAATGCTAGAGTACGAAAGCTTATTTGGTGTGATTCAATGCGAACTGGTGTCTCGTACGTCAATTTTCTATCCAACGACTCACAAGATGGCGCTCACTATAGTAATGACATGTTCATTAAAAAATTTCATTTGATTCCTAAAATGCCCTTGTCTAAACCCATCCCCCATTTCCCTTCCATCGTCCCTCCTCTCCCTCATCGGATGCCTTCCATAGCACCTCCATTCCTCTCCTCGCCGGAAATCCCTTCCACAGCTAGTTTCCTGACCCCTTTCTGCTGGATGGCAACTTGAACACACAGTACACCCTCTCCCTTCCCCTCCCCAACCCCCCTTCTCCATCGTCCCTCCTCTCCCTCACTTGATTCTTAACTCTATCAATTAAATTTATCTTCTCATTAGCCAGATGAAGACCATATCTAATCTCACCTCTATCAATTAAATATGTCTTCTCATTAGCCAGATTAAGACAGATTTAATTGATAGAGGTGGGAATCAAGTGAGGGAGAGGAGGGATGATGGAAGAGGGGGGTTGGGGGAGGGGAAGGGAGAGGGTGTACTGTGTGTTCAAGCTGCCATCCAAAAGAAAGTGGTCGGGAAACAAGCTACGGAAGGGATTTCTGGCGAGGAGAGCAATGGAGGTGCTTCGAAAGGCATCCAATGAGGGAGAGGAGGGACGATAGAAGGGGAATGGGGGTGGGTTTAGACAAGGGCATTTTAGGAATCAAATGAGAATTTTTAACGAAAATGTCATTACTATAGTGAGTGTCATTGGATAGAAAATTGACATGCAAGACACTAGTTCGCATGGAATCGCACCAAATAACCTTTCGCACTCTAATATTCCTCTCTCTCTCTCTCTCTATATGTGTGTGTGTGTATGTATGTGTTGGAAACACTAGAAGTTTCATTTCATTAAAATTGGACATGCCAGAAAATTCATATGCATTGGTAGAAGATAAACAAACATAGTCAACCTCTTCTCAAGTCTATGTCATCAAGCAAGCAAAATAATAGTTGGATATTAGTCAGTAACCAAAAATTAACTTGGTAAATAAGTTTTTTTCTTCATAAGTTATTGATTTGACCCAATGCAACTAGGACTTAAGATACACGTCAGATTTTTAGTTACTTGCAATTATATTAAATTGATGTTCCTAAATATACTTTTTTGTTTTTCCAAATACACAATACTTATGCCAAGCCTTAAAACATCCTATTTATTTGGTAGTCAAAATGTTTATTTATGTACATTTCACTAAAGTGTAAATGTAATAAAATATTGAAATTAAATTACATTTATATGATTATTATTATATTATAGTATCATGTTACAAGAAACCCTTGATAATAAAAAAATGCATAAATTATATTTATATCACCACCTAATTTTTATTGAAACTAGATATAGACCCCCTCATGTCTAAAATATTACAGTTACAACTTCTAAACTCTTAAAGAAGAAACTTGTCATTTATACCCCTCTTTTTTAACCCTCTTCAGAGCTGGTAGGTAGAATCCTCCTCAACGTTGGCATCATCCTCCCTCACCCTCCCCTTTCCCAACCTCATCTTGTGGCCTCCCTAGCACATTGGCATATATGCCAGAGTAAGAGGGTTCTTGCTTCTCTCCTATTGTTTCCATTAGGGGTGGCAGGGACGTAGGGACTATGGCGGGCACGTCTACCATGTCATGGAATAGTTTTCTTGCTCTGTCCTAACAATGAGCCAAGGTAAGCTCAACATGGAGCCATTCATCTACGAGATTAATGACACACACGGTAGTGCACATTAGCAACGCTGATGTATTCTAGCGTATGAGCTGTCAATCTTAAATATCAACAACTCTCATGTGAGCTTACAATCGGCTAACTATTAGAAGGGAGAAAACAAAACTCTTCCCCCTGTCGTAGTCTCCTGATTATCTCAGCAAAAACACCGTGGGGGGGGGGGGGGGGGCATTCTGTTTGGGCAATTAGGAGGCTAGGAAAAGGTCATGGAAAGGTGGGGGGAGGGTGTAAGGCTAGAGTGGGGGAGGGTAAGGCATGCCGACACTCAGAAGGAATGGAAAAAGGGACTGTGAATGATAAGGGTACTTTTGTCTTTTGAAAGATTAAGGATTTAATTGAAGTTTTGGACATGTAAGAGGGTTTATGTCAAGGTTGGGCAATTAGGAGGCTAGGAAAAGGTCATGGAAAGGTGGGGGGAGGGTGTAAGGCTAGAGTGGGGGAGGGTAAGGCATGCCGACACTCAGAAGGAATGGAAAAAGGGACTGTGAATGATAAGGGTACTTTTGTCTTTTGAAAGATTAAGGATTTAATTGAAGTTTTGGACATGTAAGAGGGTTTATGTCAAGGTTTGACAAAAGGGTGTAAGTATAAGTTGCCCTAAGACATTTGATTTCTTAATTGTAGATATATACTTTATTTGAAGAGTAGATTTAACATTAAAGTTAACTATAGAACTTGCAATTATTAAATTTGTTCAAGGAAATTGGTGGAAAATCATGGGATTTTGTAATTTATAACATGTTTGCATTTTGGGAATTTGTTTCCCAAGGAGAATTGATACCAAGCACGGGGTTTGTGATCCTATAAAAATTGGACCAATTTGGTGGTGTGGCACCCATTGATTATTGCATGCATTTTCAGCATTCAACTTTTTGACTACTCTAGATTAAAGTTTTATCATATAACTTATTATTAAATTAAACCTTACACAAATAATTCAATCAAAATTTAGTTGTTAATATGCCAAGAAGGAAAGCTTTGTATTTTCAATAGTTGGTTCCTTTTTTGCTATTTACCTATTTATTAAATAAAAGATTCCACTATTGTGATACATATATTTGAAGTGGTCAAATCTCATCTATTAAATAAGGAACACTTTGGACTCAAGAATAAGTATTTTTTATCATATAATTTGCTTATAAAACAATGAATCATTTGTATGTAGATGTACTTAGTGATAACTATAAATTTGAAAATGACTTACTAAGGGGATTATCATTCCAATTGCATAATCATAGTGGAAACAAAACTTGAAATACAACTCGATATTGATTTTTTCACATCACTTTTTACCATTTTGTAATAATTGTGCTTGGAATTTTTGGCAAGAAAATAAGAAACCTAATTTCCTTGTCAATTTTACTTGCATGTCTTCTTACTAAATCTGGTTTACATGTGTAGTTTAACCAAGTGATACTTATTAGTTTCAAACAAGCTTCAATTTCCACACCCTCCAAAAATCCTATAATAGCTTCCAAGGATAAAATTCTCCTTGATTGCAAGTCTGGAAGCGCTCCAAGAAGATGTCTTGTACATGAAAATCTCACGTATAGTTTTAGTGGAAGAACGAAAAATGTCACAAAGCGAGAAAGTTGCCCAACATATTTTCATTGGATGTACAAAGATCTAAGGTCATGGGAAAGCAATGGGATCTCCCTTGACATGGTGGAGCGTGCCAAACCATATGCTAACTTTCGCTTGATCATTTTAAATGGTGAGTGAATAATGAATATTCTTGCACTTTAATCATTTTCTTTTCCATATGAATGTAACTAAACTAGTGACAAGTTTTGTAATACCCGCAATTTTGTGGTATTCTATAATAGAACTTGATCTAATTTTCCATTAAATGTGTGCTAGTTTTTAGAATGTTTTTTAGTAAATTTAATTTCATTAAGTGCATTAGAATAAAAAACCAATTATTACACAAAATTTTTAAAATTTTTCTCAACATTTTGAATAAAAACTTTGATGTACTATCATGATTTTATATTTTTACCTGTAATTATCATATTGTAAATTTAAATAAACCAATTTGGTTCATGATTGAGATCGTATTGAAACATTTTTTAAGTCATGTATATGAAAAGTAAATTTAAATGTTTTGGATTAAGTGTTTTATAATAGTAAAATTTTACAAATGTTATGAAATTATCATTTTACCCTTATTGTTGAATTATCGCTACTATGGGCCATTTGTGTTAGTAAATATTTTTAAAATATAGCAATTTTATATAAAAGAATTATGAGTATTTTGAGTTGAGTTTGCCAAAACATTAATATTTTTCATGTGTTATGATTACAATTTTGCCCCTATATGTAAATCAAACTAAAATTTGATCTATTCTATTGAAAGAAACTTATTTAGTCAAATCTTATGAATGTTTCCTTAATTCCTATTGTTTCCTAATTTATTTAGAAAACAACTTACAACTTTCTTTCAAAAGGTTTTGAATAATATTTTACAAAAAAATTACCTTCTTTCTTAAAGTCAGCTAATTTGTAGAGAATGACATGCAATTGCATGGTGTACAAGGACTCGCCTTGTTGACTAGAACCTTCATGATTTTAAACTAGAAGTGGTCCAAAAATGTAACTGTTGTTTTCATACCCAATATGGTAGAATTCATGGTTGCCCTTAGTAGAGTGCATGGTATCCTTTATGCTAGTATTCCCTATGTGCATGGTCGTTGTTTAGGATATTGTGTTTATTAATGTATTAAGGTAGCAAAAAAAAAATTTGGTTGGCCTATCATGGTAGCCACAAGAGTTATGAAATAATCATGCTGTGCCTTTTTGAGGCCGCTCAATTTAAATATACAAATGTAAAATTTAGCACATTTGTTCATCTTTGAGATAGCCACTTTGTGTTGTACGAAAAAAAAGGATAAAGTTTAGTGGTTTATGAATGTAGCAGCAAGCAGTTGCATGGTCAATGAATGTAATACCAAATGGGGCATAACTATGAGCACTTGGCTTTGCTAATCTATGAAAAAAAGTCACCTTTCTCCTCCAATGTGCACCACCGTGCTAGCTATGGTATTTTATCTTCATCAACCACTGAACCCAAAACTAGCTGAACCGCTATCACATCCTTCGCTAGCTCCTCATGCTCTTTGTCATTCCTACCTCCTCCTCCTCCCTCTTCTTCTTTTTCATCTTCTTCTTCTCCTCCTCCTCCTCCTCCCACCCTATCTTTGTCTTTTTTCCTAGAATCTAGTCAGATTGGCCATTAACTAGTTGTGTTCCATTTAAAAAATGAAAAATTTTCCTTACGAACTTCAATCTCTAAAAATGAACCCATAAACATGTTCAACTACTTAAAATTAGTAATTAGTTTTATTTTAACTTAATTCCAAGTTTTTTCTAACACTTTAAACTTCCATTGGTAGCAGCTCATGATAACACATAACCAACAGCCTATTATCGATTACCGATAAGAGACAACCAAAATAGGGTGGCAATTAAACTTTGAAAATGGTTGGCTATTGACTGTCGACTTTCTATTGCATGTTCTTCTCCGACAACCACCATCTTCCCACACATCAACCACCTCTTTCTTCTCCGGTGTTAATGAAGGAGGCAGCCGAAGAACAACATGCAGCTTATAGTAGACAACTGACCATTGCTAAACTCTCATTATTTTTCCCATTTTGTCCATAGGTTATTGACTATCAGCTATCAGCTATGTGTAATTATCATGAGCTGTTAGTAATGAAAGTCTAAGGTGTTGGAGAAATCTCATAATCAAGTAAGAATAAAATCCATTCTTAGTTTTAAGTATTTGAACATGTTTTTGGGGTCATCTTTAGATATTGGAGTTTGTAAAGAAAGAACTAAACTTTTAAATGGCTTGACATCTGATTCACAACCAATTCCATTGGATTTTGGGAAGGAGCACCAAGGAGGAGGAGGAGAAGATCGAATAAGAGGTAGGAGGAGAGGGAGAAGAAGAAGAAGAAGAAGAAGAAGAAGAAGAATAAGAATAAGAATAAGAAGATGTAGTAGTAGTAGTAGTAGTAGTAGGTAGAGGAGGAGGAGGAGAAGAAGAATAAGAATAAGGAGCTAGCAACATTGGCGGAGGAGTTGGCAGCGGTGTCAAAGGAGGAGATGGTAGGGAGAATTGGCCAAGGCTGGTTTAGGGCTCAATGGCTTCACAGAGATGAAGTAGAAGGAGGCAGGAGCATTTGAGTAACTTCCAATGTGCGGAGATTCTTATATGGGTAGGGCCATCTCTATGGCTTTGGATAAAGTGCAAGCATTTCTAGGATTTTATCAAATTCTAGGGCTATTTTTGGAAAATAATATTTAAGATTTTCATATATGACATAATGATGAGAAAGAGATAAAATTTTAACTCTTAGAAACCATTATGCACTTATTTAAATAAGCAAGAAAAAGATGAACCTTTTATAGCTGTTTGATGAGTGTCTCAATACTTAACGGCTCTCTCATTTGACGAGCCAAGTGGATCTATGATTAATATAATATTCTTAGCTAAATATGGGATCATATAGAATTAAAGATCATATTTTTTATTCATATTGTGTACTTTTACTGTAACCATTTATTCCATGATTATAAGGAAGTGTCAAACAATATTATATCCCATTGGATTTTAATATACCACGATGTAGTTAAATTAGATATTATTATTGTTCCATGATTCTGTGTTCCCTTCTTGCAATTTTTTTCTCAAACACAAGAAGTTTAACGCCTACATGAGAAATTCTAAATTTTTATAGCCATAGCATTCTTGCATTATGGTATGTCATCTAAGCATGAGTTCATGCCTAACTATATGGTGAAAATAATATTTTTCAGGGCGGGCGTACATTGTGAGATACAGGAAATCTTTCCAAACACGGGATATTTTCACAATATGGGGAATTGTACAACTTCTACGCAAGTATCCTGGCCAATTGCGAGATTTAGATCTCATGTTTAACTGCAATGACATGCCCATAATTATAGAAGGGAAAGATGCAAACAACTCAAACGCACCACCACTATTTGGATACTGCATACGTGATGGGAAGTTGGCCTTAGTTTTTCCAGATTGGTCATTTTGGGGCTGGTAAAATAAATATCTTAAATTTTTTTGCCAAGAAACATAGACATCACCTACAAAAGGGATCACCATGCTAGAAAAGAGCACCGGGGATAGGGGAATTCAACTCTCATGAGATAGTTTGAATGGTGCACAAATTAACTTATGGAAATATAATTTCACATATATATAATTTATGGATAACAAATGTTCTACTCCAGAATCAGTCCACAAAATCTTACACCTGGTTTTGATTTGATAGAGAAAATGGGATCCCCCTATTGTTTTGTGAAATTCACTTTTCTCTATCCAATCAAGATCTAGTGTAAGATTCTGTTGGATAGATTCTGGTTCATCAGCACCCATATATAATTTATATAGTGACATTTTTAGGCTATAATTAATGTAGGTTTTTTAATAGGTGATGTACTTCTCTTTTAGGCCTGAACTTAAGATCAAGCCATGGGAGTCTCTATTGAAAGAATTGGAGGAAGGAAATAGGAAGATCAAATGGGTGGACCGGGAGCCATATGCATATTGGAAAGGAAATACTAATGTAAATTATAGAAGATCAAAAGTCCTCAGATGCCATGTCACTAAGACCAAAGACTGGAATGCTCGGGTTTATGCATTGGTATTAATTTACACTTCTTCCAGTGTTTTCTTATTTGGTTTATAAAATTTTGAAATAATTCTCCACTTAATATGCAATTGACCTTGAACTATTTAGCATGATCAACACTTGATAATCAAGAGAATTAAATACCAATATATATAAAGATGCAAATTTAATATAACTTAGTATAAGTTAACTATATTAAACTCAATTGCGCTCCAAATTAAGGTGCCTACAAATATATATATTTTTTCTAAACAAAAAGATACTAATGATGCATAAGTTCATAAATATTGACTTAATTAAAGTTTCAATTATTCAATCAGAAACTATATTAGTTTTCAAAATGGCATGTGAGAGAGCCACCTATGACTAAAAATTCATTTAATCCATAGGACTATGATATAAAAGATGGTCAATTTTTGAAAAAATTAATTGTTCAAGTTTGTGAAATTTGCAGCAAGCATAAAAATTGTGAAGAAATTCCTTATCCAAGTGTCATGTGCCTAAAAGTAGAGACTAAATTCAAATTAATGCATTTCTATCTAAGCAAGAACTTGTTGTCAAACATTTTTGTGAAAAATTGTTAATATTTTCCTCTTCATGAAACATTCATCAGCAAGAACATAATTGGATAAATTAAGCTGACTGACACTTTCAAGCATTTCGGCTATTCTTAACAGGGTTTTCATTTTGTAGAATTGGCGTGTTGAGAGTAGAAAAGGATTCAAGAATACAAATTTGGCAAATCAATGCACCCATAGGTTAGTTACTTATCAATGTTTATCAAAATTAACTACATCAGTACGATCAAAAGAAACTTGTTTATGCTAAATCTGATGCAGGTACAAAATCTACATTGAAGGCAGAGCTTGGTCAGTGAGTGAAAAATATATTCTGGCTTGTAATTCAATGACATTGCTCATGAAACCTCAGTACTACGGCTTCTTTACAAGAGGACTCGTGCCAATGCAACATTATTGGCCTGTGGCGGCCGATGATAGTGACTGCAGCTCCATCAAATTTGCTGTGGACTGGGGGAACAGCCACCAACAACAGGTATGTGATTTCCATAATTATCTTACACTTCCTCTGGTCCCACATTAATAGTTCACTTGGTTTTTGAAAATAAATTAATTTTAATTCATTTTAAAAAATAATATAGTAATATTAATGTGAGACGGAAGGAGTATTAATTAGAAGGACAAAGTAATTGTGTCTATTAGTTGATTGTAAGGTTTTTTTTTTCCTTTTTTGAATTGGTAATAATCACCCTACATACGCACACTTGAATTTTTTTCATATTTAACTTATATATAAAGATTTATCTAATGATTCCCATTGCATGAAACACTTCAGACAAGTGTCTGCCAATCAATTTTTGTCATCTTTGCTTTGAAAAAAATGTAGTCAGAAAATCATGAGAATAAGAATTATAATGTCTTCAATTTTGAAACCTATTTTTGGTGATTAAGAATATCATATTAAGGACAAAAATGGGAGAGTATTCTCAAAATGACATATATTCCTTTGTTGCCATATGAACCATATATTGGACCTGGAAAGAGAGTTTACAAGAAGACTGACTTGTTGATTCACCATGATAAAATGAAGGAGCCATTGAAGTACACCATAATGGTCTAGAAGTACTATCTGCAAAATATTGTGCTCAAACAAAGTCACCCTTTGAGTACCTCTATTATGCATAAGTTTTGCTTTTTATTTTATTTGTATTTGTCAGGCTCAATTAATTGGGAAGGCAGCAAGCACATTCATCCAACAGGATGTGAAGATGGATGACGTTTATGACTACATGCTGCATCTGTTGAATGGATACGCCAAGCTACTCAAATTCAAACCCAAAATCCCTCGAGGAGCACAAGAAGTTTGCTCGGAGTCCATGGTTTGCGCTGCACGAGGGCTGGAAAGACAGTATATGTTGGAATCAATGGTGACGAATCCTTCCAATTCAGGGCCATGTGACCTTCAAGGAGAGTAAGAAATTGAAATAATTCAAGGTCATGGGACATTCCAGACAATGGCCAGATGCTTGCCCTAGGTTTCACAGTGAAATAATGATGATCAAGATATATGTTCTGCTTGAATGAATCATATTTTAGTTGAACAAAATAGAAAGTCATGCCTTCATTAGGAGAAGGTATCCAGTGGAACGGTTATACCTCGTGGCCGTAGATAGGTTCATTCATGTTCTCACAAGTAAACTCATTAGGAGAAGGTATCCAGTGGAACGGTTATATTTGAGTTGAACGAATATTCATTTATTCGTGGACGTATGCACCAGGTGGTTTGTGAAACGGTTTCACTGGATAATTTCTCCTTTATTAAGTTTTTACCATTTCTCTACATTGGAAAGGCAAACTAAAGAACGTTTTGAATACTTCAGCATCCTAATAAATGTTTTTATTGAGATATATGGGAAGAATGCTCACTCTGGAAGAAGGGTCAAGTTTAATCATGTTGTCATTACAGATAATAAAAACTTCCATTTTATGCTTTGCAACCATAAAAGGTCAAAATCTTCTTTTGGCCAGCTGAAAATTGCACACCATCAATCTAGGTTGCTAAAGTTATTTGTGCAGTTATTAGTACTTACGTACGAAATTGATTCCCAACTAATCTTGAACTCTTGTACTATGTAGCAAAAAATAAAATAATTATTAATGATAAACCTCGTGCCGCCCAAATGCACGTTTGTTTGATACGTGCTCAAGGGAAGGAGCTGTAAGCTGATTGAGGGCCCCCCCACATAATTTAACAGTTCTCACTCTTGAGCACGTACTAAACACACAAATGCTTGGGCACGCTGTTTATTACTACTAAAAAAAGAACCTTGTGCTACTAAATACTTGGGCTCGCCAGCTGATTAATCTTGAAATGTCCCAATTGGTATGAAGAAGGCAAAATTCAAACCCCTCATTCAGTAATTACAAATTTAATTAATAATCTAGAAATTAAAATACTCTGCTTAAAAAGAAGCCATACTATGACAAAACGACTTTTGGGAATATGGCTTCTCATACCCAAAGATCTTTTCCAGGTCGGAGATGCCCAAGGGCCTTATACACAAGCTGGTTAGAGCATGTCAACAAGGACCCTTACAATTATTAACGTCAGTGAAATGTCACTTGGCTTCCCTGATTATTAACAAGATGTTATATTAGCGAAATGTCACTGATGGGCGATGATGTACTTCAGCGGCGGTAGGCTTTCTGAGAGAAAACTCTTTGCCGCACTGAATTTCTGGCTGACTTGCGGCGGCATGCCCTGGCTGGACAGATGTCGTGGCAGAGAATTTTACGAAACAACGAGTTTTTTCTGTTCCCGTCTAATAATGAGCTGAGTGTAAGCTTTACATGGGAGTTGTTCATTCATGAGATATAAATTGTTTATTCATGAGATAGATAACGATCCATAATGCACACGTTAGCACATGTTAGGATTAATATTACTCGTACTAATGTATACTAGCATATACACCGTTGATCTCAAATATTAATGGTTCTCATGTGGAGCTTACGCTCAGCTCATTATCAGAAGAAGCAACATAAACTCTTCCCTTACGGGCCTGGGTGAGGCAACTATTTTCTAGAGGTGGCTCCTAGCTGTGCATGAGCCTTCGCTCCACCAGCAGCCTAGCTCTCTCCTTTACTCTTGTGGCCTGGTCTACCACTTGCCATTGACCCTTACTACCCTCCATCTACCTTTTCGATCCTCCCTTTTCTGCTCCCCTATAGCGCCACCCCCTTTCTTCCCATTCATGGCTTCCTTTCTCCACCATCTAAACCATTCCACCCCTCGCTCCCACCCACCTCTTATACCGTCAGATCCCCAAATCCACCTTCATGCCATCATACCTAACCTCCCTTCCATCCTTAGGTTCCTTTCATCACAACTTGGGTTTTTTAAATGCAAAATTAAATTTGAGCTCGTACGTACTGCAAAAAGGGAATTTACTATCACCATTAAATAAAAGTTTCATTTCCTAGGAAATATACTATATGTGTACAAATATAAAAGGAGAATATAAACAAGGCTTCTTGAGCCAAACAAAAAGTACTATGTCTTAGGACCTTCGAGCTCATATGTTCCTTTAAAGCTCCCAAAAAGTTCTATTCTACCTTCACACTACGCCGCACTAGATCCTGTAAGGTTAAGGGTGGTAAGTATTTTGAAATCCTTGGTAAGGAAAATTATACTAGTAAACATAAATGTAATATATGACATTTTTCATATCACATAATCACAAAGATAAATAAAACTTTTCAAAAGCTAAGGTGTGCATCTCACTCAAAACCTACCCTACAACTTCTCCCTAATGCTACTATGGTTTGCAAACTCTCCTAGCTTGCTACTAATGTCCCGAATACCTACTCTATCCTAAGGAGTTTGCTACGGGTACCAAACATCTACCTATTACTCCTCCACATATCATCATAAATATCTACGTACATGTGGAAAGAAGACCCCCCTCCCCCTCCCTGTGCTCATGAAATCCCGGGATCAAGCGAGTAGAAGGTCTTTATATGATAATATCTATCATATCATGCGTAGCCTTCTTAATGGTCCATGCCCTTCGTTAGAGGCTAACCAGGGTTCCTTCACTTTGTTAAAGGCTAATTAGGCTAATATGTCTCCCATGTGTTTGATTTCCCTTTGAATCATAGTTGAGGCTTTTCAATTCACATTGCTATGTTGGTATGTCTACTAAGTTAAATCTACGGACAAACAAATCAATCTTGAATTCATTCCCTAACTCATAAAAGGAAGTTTCTTTTCAAAATATTTTGTCCCAATGTTTAGTCTTTCAAAACCCTAGACTCGCCTCTATAAGCCATGGGACTGTTATTGATAACAACTATAAAGAGAGGGTTGGTCACTTGTTCTAATGAGATAGTTACCTTTTTTTTTACCTCATCTCGTTAACTCATTCAACATGCTTATATGTATTTTTAAAAGTATTCTTGAAAATTATTTTTTTGATAAGAAAATAATTTTCTAAAATCTCTTTTCAAACTTGCCTTATTCATTTATAATTAACACAATAGAGAAGCCAGATTTTCTACACACACACACACATATATCAGGGGACATAATTCACCACTTACTTCAAAATATAATCATTCGATAAGAGAAACATATGAGACAATCATAGAAACATGCATTTGAAACTAACTTAGACACTTATTGTAATAGTCATATATTATACTAAACCTTCCATCACGTAGAGAATGCTTGAATTATGTAGAAATGCCTTTTAAACGGCCAAATCAGACTTAAAATAAGTACAAAATTTGCAAAACAAGATTATAAGATGGGGAAATGGGTTTAGGAAGCTAGATCCTCTGTTTAAATAGAGAGGTGTGCTCGCACACTTGCCAGCTGCATGGCAAGCATATGGTGGCACCCACTGCGCTGCGCACAACACACATGCCACATGGATTAGTGTGCACTATGTCACATGACACGTTGCGCCATGCCATATTTTTTTCTTTCCTTCTGAGGCCCGTCTCTTCATGTCCCAAACTCAGATTTGGGCGTTCTTAGTACATTTGAACTTGTATCGATGAGCCCTACGATACAAGACACCCTACATGGTAGGTTATCTTACATTTTTTAAAGTATGACCCATCTATATGGTACACTTCTCAAAGTTATAACCTATACTCTCGACATCCGATTTTTGCATTTTTGGGTTCGTTATGCTTGTCTCTTAGAGCTCTATCAACATGTTGAAGTTTTACCAATTTTTTTTTAAAAATTAATTTAAAAACTACAATTGTCACATTCCATCTACCTATCCATTTTTTTGGCCTCCTACCTTTGTTATCCCCTTCTGCATCACCGATATAATTGGCTGCCAACATATATATAGACAAGAGTTAGTTTTGTTTATTTATCTATATTTATGTTGTTCAGCTTTTAGTATGCATGGGATTCAGCTTGTCCTTAGGGCATATCTTTTGCTTGTTATGGCTAGTTTATGGAGGACTATGTTCCTCATGGAGTGCCCCTTCTACTCGTGTGGATGGGTAGAAGTCCACGGGTTCTACGGCCAATGGCTTCCGCAATGATGTGCACATGTTCCTACATTTATAGTGACATGTAATATTGTCTATCCAAGGTGGCAGTAATTTATCTGCCAGAGGTGGCTGTCACGACCCGAATTTCTTTCTTAAACACAAAATAAATCATCCAATTATATATCCAAGTCATGATAAATAGGGTTCACAAATACGAATATCAAACATATGATATTATTACACGTGTCAGATTCGATAAACAACAAGTTAACCCTCTAAGTATAAAACTATCATCTATTTGAAAATAAACAACTAAGTAAAGTTGGCTCTCACACCAATAATTACAATTACTTATAAAATTGCAGAAGTAAGAAACTAAATCCAACTAGTACAATGTTGTCCTCAATCGCCCACCAACGTCCTCATCTCGCGATGTTCCCATCTAAAGAACTTATAAGCAAACAAGACCAAACATGCAACAAAACATCTCCTCCCCTTGGAAGAGCATTTTAGAAGAACAAAAGTAAAATTTAATATTTTTTGGATCGGGCCAACATCACCCGATGTTAGTTGCCTACTTACTCATCAGACAACATCTTCAATGTTTCCAACAAGATCGGATCCAGATGTAGTTCTGCCTAAAAACTGCACTATTTTAAGAAGCATAGCATCACACATGCAATGCTTAAGTATTTTCAAGCAACCTACATTTTATGCAAGTCTTTTGATCGTTCCACTTATTTTAATTAAACAAACAATATAAAATAATGTTATTAATTATCTCTCGAACTATTATTTGATAATTAGTATCCTCGTCTAATCCCAATGACAGACAAACTCATCAGATGTCAACCTAAGTGACAAATGATAAACTCACCATAGACCACCCTCAAAGATAACTCCATGATGAAACACCCTGTAATCCACCAGGAAGTACCATCACCCCTCTTATCCCATGAAGGACCTGACCGGAGTGGAAGAGCATGACCCACAACCTCACCTAAACAAAAGTGGTGGGAAAAGTTAACCAAGCAGGATGTCAGCTAATCCAAATGTGTGTACACTAAAAGATCCTCAATAGATCTATGGTGAGCCCTGGTCACGCAGAGCTCCCTCCAATGGGGAGATGCAACTACACGGTCAAATCAGCAGCTCCTTAATAGAGCAGAAAACTATTTTGAACCCTATCTTGCTCATTAATAAGCCAGGATTCCGAATAACTATCCTAAACCCTATTAGTCCCTTCTAAACTAGGGTTTTTAACTTGAAATTGTCGTCGGTTCATCAATCAAGGAAAATCATCAGGTCAAAGACTTTGTTCACTCTATGAACTATTCCAAGACCCCTCTGAGATATTTTAGTTTTTATCTTGATTAAGTTTTCTCGCCCAATCCAAAGCTATCCACCCATCAATTAATTTTTCAATAATCTTAAAATAGTAATAAGTTACTATCACAACATCAATAACAAATATCGAAACAATAAACAACATAAACAATCAGAATCCCATAGGTCAAAGAAGATCATAATATCAATAACTAAATTAAATAATGATATTAGATTGTTTGAGCTCTTGTGCCCTAACCCTCCTTGGGTTAACTTATAAAATCTTTATGAAAATCCATCGTAATGCACCTAAGGGTATTAAACTAATTATCCAACGTTGGATACAGTCCTCTCTGCTCTCGGGTAAATATTTAACCTCTTAAAAGGTTTTAGTATCACATTGGCTCGTTAATTTTATTCACGCGAATGCGGGCCGGTCATAAGGGTATTTCTATCTTTTTGTACAGGGCTTCCCTGAATCTCAATGGGTCCAAAACTAATCTCAGGGTTACATCTTGATGTTATGAACCTCAGATAATTTTCTTACTGTTTAACAAGGTCGTAAACCCCTTGAACCGATCCCGGCTCAATTAACTATCTTACCTTAACCATAGGGGTAAAATAGTTAATTATATAATTACCGGGATTTTTCATGACCTTGTGGCTTGGTTCCAATTTAAGATACTCTTTAGAATCTTACTAAGATTTTTCTCAATTTTTAAATCCACACATAGGTCCCTGAACCAAAGCCCCTAAGTCGGGTCATTAGCATCATTCTACGATTCAACTCATAAGGGTAAATTAGTTATTTTATGGACTTTAAAATTTTTACCCGATTTGAAACTTAGTCAGTACACTCGGCATACAATCATAGTCATTTATAATATTTTCCAAATTTTTTGACTACTCTAACTCACTAAACTAAACCAGATTCAATTAGAGTGTAAATTTTTATTTACCAAACAGGACTGGATCGGGTCAGGTAACCCAACCTGGTCCAGGGAGCAGACAACCCGCTGCCCCTCCGCCTCCTTACTATGGGGGAGGGATGGGAGGCCTAGTGCCTCCAGACCACCGGAGCAAGGCGGAACCGACAGGGTCGGTCCCGCTGGCATCCGGTGTCCAGTCGGTGGCCAAATCGCTCCCTCCCCCTTTTTCTTTACAACTAATCACGATGGCGACTGGCCGCCCATCTCGGCCCGGCCTAACCAGACAGTCATCACATGGCAGTTTCGAGAGGTCAGGTCCAGTCACAGATCATCGACGACCGAAGGAACAGTGCCCTTGTGTGTTGTTTTTGTTTGTTTTTTATTTTCCTCTGCACCAGTCTGGCGGATTGTTCAGCGGTGGGCGTACCAAAGCCCGACCTGCAAGAAGCCGCTGCTTGTCAATGGCTGGCAGGTCAGCTCTCACCGATCGGTGGTTGCCCAATAGAATCAGAAAATTTACAAAAAAAATATGTAGTGTTCAATGAAATTACAGAAGTGTGATTTTAGCAATCACTGTTCATGTAAATTACGTAGTGAAGAGATCTAATTTTCATTCAAATTTATTTAATAAATCTTCATTAATATTCCATCAAAGACAATAGCAACGATGTTGTGCACGTTCATCTGACTTCCTTTATTTCAGTACATTAGACTAGTTTCATTTGTATTCGGTTAGTATTTGCTTATGTATGTTAGTATTAAACTGTGTTAGGAGTGCTAGTGTCCATGGGATAGCCGGGCCCACTAGCAACATGTTTCCCAAGGAAGGAGGGCACGATTTCCCATAAGAAGGTCATCTCCTCCCTTGGTTCAGTTTATGCAATTAACTATTCAGATATTCCTCTTCTTTCTTCCTCCTTCTTTCTCTTTCACTGTGTAATTCTCCAAGGTACCGGATTGTGCCTACATCGGGCACAACATTGGTATCGGAGCCTTTACGATTCCCGGCCATGGCACGCGGCAAGCAAGCAGCCGCAGCCCCGGAAGTGCTTCCTGAGAAGGAGGCGCCCATCTCAGCGGACAGTTCGAAGGTCGTTTCAGAGTCCGTCAGCGAACCAACTTTGGCCCAAATCATGGCGGAAGTGAAATCCTTGAGCGTAGGGGTGGCCAAGGTGGACGCGCTGAGCCTGGCAGTTGCGCAACTACAGGCAAAGCGCTCAGCGCCCCTCCTACCTAGACCGCCAGTGGTCTTCATGGAAAAAGGGGGTTCGTCCCATACTCCAGGTTCGTACGGCATTGACCCTTTGGCGCCGACAGACAAGGATACGAGGTTTCCCCAAGGCCCAGTGCGATTTGGCACGTTCGAACAACCCCTGGATGGAAGACGCCAGGCCTAGGACACGTGAGGGACACCATGTGTTTGGGAAAATGCCTCAATGATGCCGCCTCCTAGAAAATTGTCCCAGGACATGGAAGATGAATGGGAGGAGTACCATGGGCCTCACGGAGGACCAAGGGGCGGGGCTGAACCCCGTTTGGTTCGCCTACAATTTCCCCACTACAATGGAGACGACGATGCTATGGAATGGTTGTATAAGGCGGACAAGTTTTTTGCATACCAGGGAACACATTCAGAGGTTGAACGCTTGCGCATAGCGGCCTTCCACCTCGACGGGGACGCTTCTATATGGTTCCAGAGCTTCGAGAAGGAGGTGCGCTACCCCACTTGGGCCGCTTTCTCTGATGAGTTGTGCATCCAGTTTGGACCGAACGAATTCCAGGACTTCAATGAGATGCTATCATCCTTGCGCCAAACCACCACCGTTCGAGCCTATTACACGGAGTTCATGAAGGTGGCTAACCGTCTTCCGGACTGGCCGGTAGCCGCCTTGGTGGGCATGTTCAAGCGAGGGCTCAAGCCGGAGATTTCAGAAGAGATGCGCCACTTTCCCTACTCCAGCATGCAAGATGTGGTGCGTCATGCCCACATAGAGGAGAAGCTGACCCGACAACGGAAAGGGGGTCGGTTGGGCACCTACCCATGTCCCAGTGGTCTAATCACCCCCTCTACCGGTCAGCCCACCATCCCGGCCTCAAGCCGACCTGGCCCATCATCTATTCCCACCGGCCAGATTGTCCGTCATTTAACACCGGCACAGATGGAAGAGCGGCGATCGAAGGGACTTTGTTTTCGTTGTGATGAGAAATTTGTTCCAAGACATTGTTGTGCCATCAAAGGCAGCCTCTTGGTGGAGGAGGTTGAGGAGGAGGGCGTTGAAGACAGGGCTGACACCCCCCACTATGATGATGTGTAGCCTGAGATTTTTGTCCATGCTTTCTCCTGGGCCTTTACCCCCCGCACGATGTGCATTCAAGGCTATCTGAAGCGGCAGCAGGTGGCCGTCTTGGTCGACAGTGGCTCTACCCACAATTTTATTAATGATAAGGTGGCGCAGCGTCTTGGTTGCTTCGTCTCTGACTCGAAGCCCTTCGATGTGTTGATCGGCGACGGTAAGCATCTCCAGAGTTCGGGCGTCTGTGCTCAAGCCGCCCTCTCTATTCAGGGCCATATCTTCATTACCGACCTCTTCCTCTTGCCGACAAAAGGGGCAGATGTGGTGTTGGGGGTTCAGTGGTTGCAAGAGCTCGACGATGTGATTTAGAATTTCAGGGACATGGTCATGGATTTTGACGTTAATGGACAACGGGTTCGAATCGAGGGCTCCCGGCCGGGCACCCTGCTCTCAGCTCAGTCCGCGGGGTCCTTCTTTCAATTTGCTCCCCAAGGGATTCTCTTGCAACAGCGTGCGACAATTGAGGTGACATAGGAGGACACACCCCCAGATCTTCTGGAGTTATTGGATGCCCATCAGGACGTCTTTGCTGAACCGTCGGAACTTCCCCCTATACGGCCTCATGACCACCATATTCCGATCATCCCTGGGGCATCACCGGCCAATGTCTGTCCTTACAGATATCCTCATATTCAGAAGTCGGAGATCAAGCGTCTCGTGGTGGACATGCTCCAATCAGGGATCATCCAGCCTAGCACCAGCTATTATTCTTCTCCGGTGTTGTTGGTTCGGAAGAAAGACGGTACGTGGAGGTTCTGTGTCGACTATCGTGCTCTAAATGCCATTACAGTCAAAGACAAATATCCCATACCGGTGATCCAGGAATTGTTAGACGAGCTGTACGGGGTCACAGTCTTTAGCAAACTCGACCTTCGTTCGGGTTATCATCATATTTGAGTGCAGCCTACCGATGTGCACAAGACAGCCTTCCGGACTCATGACGAACATTTCGAGTTTCTTGTCATGCCATTTGGGCTGACCAATGCCCCTTCTACATTCCAGTGCCTGATGAATGATCTCTTTCGGTCGTTCCTCCGCCGCTATATATTGGTCTTCTTTGATGACATTTTGGTTTATAATCAGTCGTGGGATGAGCATCTGAAGCACCTCAGGTCTGTCTTTGCTATCCTGAGAACTAACTCTTTATTCTTTAAGCATTTGAAGTGTTCCTTTGGGAGCCCGCAGGTTGATTACTTGGGCCATATTATCTCCCGGGATGGGGTCACTACTGACCCGTCCAAGGTGGTCGCCATGCTCTCTTGGCCGCAGCCTACTTTGGTACGAGCGCTGAAGGATTTTCTTGGCCTCATGGGCTATTATAGAAGGTTTATCAGTCGGTATGGAGAGATTGCTTGGCCCCTTACAGAGCTTCTGAAGAAGGGGGCTTTCGAATGGGATGTGGTTGCTTAGGCTGCATTTGACGAACTGAAGCAGGCTATGGCTTCAGCCCCGGTGCTTATATTGCCCGATTTCAGCCGGCCTTTTGTGGTAGAGACAAATGTGTCGGATACAGGACTTTGGGCTGTTTTGCTACAGGGCGAGCGTCCCATTGCCTACTTCAGTAAGGCGTTGGCTGGTCGCTCTCTGGCTCTGTCATTGTATGAAAAAGAGATGTTAGCTATTGTCCTCGCCATTGATAAGTGGCTTCCGTATCTACTTGGTCGCCGGTTCCTAATCCGTACAAACCACCAGCCCCTGAAATATTTCCTAGCACAGCGGGTGTCCACTCTGTCTCAGCAGCGGTGGGTCAGTAAATTACTCGGCTATGACTATGAGGTTGTGTACAAGAAAGGGTCCGACAACACAGTGGCGGACGCCCTCTCTCGCCGCCCTACTCCAGACTCGTACTTGGCCCTTTCTACTCCCTCTTTTCCATTCATTGATGAGTTGAGGCAGTCCTACCTTGGTGATTCTCACACAAGACCTTATTACCACCTTCTGGGCTGACCCCGCTGCCCGTTCTTTCTTTACTTGGAAGGGTGCCCTTCTCTTTTGGAAGGACCGCCTATGGGTCGCTAATGTTGCCGATCTTCGTCAGCGAATCCTTTCCCACTTCCATGAAACTCTGGTGGCTGGCCATGAGGGAGCTTTCCACACTTATAAGCAGGTCAGCCAGAGCTTTATGTGGCAGGGTATTCGTCGGGCCGTCCAGGAGTATGTGGCCGCTTATGATGTTTGTCAGAGAGCTAAGGCCACCACGACATCTCTTGCGGGTTTGCTGCAGCCCTTGTCGATCCCCGATAAGGTTTGGGAGGACATATTGATGGATTTTATGGAAACCTTGCCCTTGGTGCAAGGCAAGTCGGTGATTATGGTGGTGGTAAACCGGTTGTGTAACGACCTGACCCTAGCTGGGCCCACAAAATCACTGATAGAAAATTTTCTCTTTTCCTTAAGCTAGGAATCATCGTCTGTGTGCGAGAGGTACACCGTTCGTCTACGCACTACGGAGTTTAAAGGCTTCCTCGTACGTAGACTTAGGTTGTAACGAACACGTACACACAATGAAGCTTCATAGTTCGTTGCATGTAAAACAGAATAAAATATATTATTTATAATGATTTAGATCGGGCCAACATTGTATTGTCGTTGGTTGCCTACGTACGTATTGGATACTATTCTAATACGATCAGATCCAAACGTAGTTCTGCCTAACGGCTATTACACACAAAGAGCATAACAAATCATACATATAAAATACGTATCTCCGAATATTTAATCGGAAGTATACAAAAACTCGTCATATATCGGAGTCAAGCGGAAGTTAATAAATTAACGAAATCGTACATCTCACTCTACCACAGAGCGGGATCAAAACACATACACATATCTCGCTCCATTACTGAATCAAGACAGAGCACATCACTCGGCTCACTCTATCACTGAGCCGAGACCGAACACACACATCACTCGTCTCACTCTACCCTAGAGCGAGACCACACACATCATGACATAAAAGTACACATCATGGCATATAAGCACACATCCTGACATATAAGCACACATTAAGCATATGGATCATAGCATAACACACACGTCGTTCTATAATTAAAACGGGAGATCATAAAAGCTTACTCCCCTCATGTCTCATAAGGTAGCTGTATTCGGAGTTGCTCGTAAGAGCATTCTCCCCTTTAGATTCTAAGATAGAAGACAAAGCTTCCTTTAGTCTCCATACGTTCCTCGTCTTGTACTGAAAGACTACATATAATTGTTCTCCTTGCCGGAGACTCTTCTCATTTTCTACACCTGTGAGCGGCGGACAGAGCCTCCCCTAGTTTGGATTACTTCTCTTAACATAGCTTGGCAACTTCGGACAAAACCCGTCTTGCTCCGAGCCCCTATTTCTTGTTCGGTGCTCGAGGATAACGGGCGGAGTCTCTCCTTGTCTCGAGGCATTTCCTCATTATACGGTTGCCAACTCAAAGAACGAACTCTCCATAACGTAGAACATACTCAATTTAGTCAAGAACGCCTCTTGGATGGACTAAATTGGAGTTAGGGTTCTTAAGAACGGGGAGAAAAAAGTTTGTCGGCGCTCGAGGATAATGGGCAGAACCTCTCCTTGTCTCGGGGCATTTTCTCCTTATACAGACTCCAACTCAAAGAAAGGACCCCTCCATTGTGTAGAGCACGCTCTATTTAGTAGGAAACGGGTCTTGAATGGACTTAATCGGCCTCAGAACGGTCAGAAACGGGGGGAGAGAAAATCTGGTTTCAGAAAGGAATGGAATGGGGTATTTATAGACCCCGAGCCGCGCTGAAACCGCGGTGCCGTGCCGCCAAAACCGGCGGCGCCACTGGTTTCGGGCGGCGGTACCCACCAAGCCACGCGCGGCACCAGCGGTAATGCGCGGCTCGTGCCCGCACGTTACTCGGGCCGCGCCCGCACCGCAAAAATGTCGCGCCCGCATTACCGCGGGCGGTCGTGGTTTCGCGGCCGCGCGCCGGCTCGCACTGATCCGCACTGCGGCGCGTGCCAATCGCGCGCCGCACACCATTTCTTTAATTTATTTATTTTTTTAAATGAAAACAAATCTTCAAACGCGCATATCTCCCTACCCTAGAATCGGATTTGCGCGTTCTTGGTACCATTAGATTCGTATCGACAAGCCCTTCGATACAAACCCACTTAAAGCAGAAAATCACACTATTTCTAAGTGGGTCCCACCTATTTTCTACGCTCATCGAGGTAGTTACTTCTGGTCCCAACCTCCGTTTCACGCGTTCTTAGAATCGTTACGCTAGTTTCTTCGAGCTCTACACGTATACGAAGGTTTTAACCTACAAAACCTTCCAAAACTTATTAAGGGTTATCTAATCACCTTTAACCCCGCAGGCTAAATGTAATTAGAAAAGCAGGGTGTTACAGGCTGTCCAAGTATGCTCACTTTTGTGCTCTAGGACATCCATTCACCGCCAAATCAGTGGCAGAGCTTTATGTTCGGGAGGTAGCCAAACTCCATGGTATGCCTCGTACCATTGTCTCTGGTCACGACCGGGTTTTCATCTCTCAATTTTGGTAGGAGTTCTTCAAGTTACAGGGTACTTCTCTTCACATGAGCACTACTTATCACCCGTAGACAAATGGTCAGATAGAAGTGGTCAACCGCTGCTTGGAACAGTACCTCCACTGCTTCACGATGTCTCAGCCCCGCCTATGGCTTCAGCTTCTACCCTGGGCAGAGTGGTCCTATAACACCACTTATCACACATGTGCTGGGTTCACCCCTTTTGAGGTGTTGTATGGTCGTCCACCCCTGACTGTGCTATCTTATGTTCCTCACCGCTCGTCTGTGGCCGAGGTGGATTATATGCTCCAGACACTGGACGAGGTTCTTCGGCAGCTTAAGGAGAACTTGTCCTCTGCTCAGAACAAGATGAAACAGATTTATGATGGCCAGCACACGGATAGGGAGTTCGTAGTGGGTGACTTGGTATATGTCTTTGTTCTTCCTCAGTGCCAGACATCTGTGTTTCAGCCCGTGCATTCCAAGCTCGCCCCCCGGTTCCATGGGCCTTATGCTGTGGCGGTGCGTATCGGTCTTATGGCCTACCACTTGGCTCTGCCGCCAGATTCCTTAGTCCACCCCGTCTTTCATGTCTCCCGGCTGCGCCGTTGCTTAGGTGACTTATCTTTGGCTGATGCTCCACCACCCACCTTGATGGGCCCGGTTACACCTTCTAACCCTGTTCCAGCTTCAGTGCTTGATAAGCGTTAGGTTTGTTGCTCCGGTCGCATCATCACGGAGGTTCTGATTTCTTGGCATGATCAATCACTTGAGGATGCCAAATGGATGCCCAAGGAGGAGTTTTTGGCTCGCTATCCAGCTTGGTCGCCTTGAGGACAAGGCGAATAGCAGAAGCATGGTGGAGTGTTGTGCATATTCATCCGACTTCCTTTATTTCAGTACATTAGACTAGTTTCATTTGTATTCAGTTAGTATTTGCTTATGTATGTTAGTATTAAATTGTGTTAGGAGTGCTAGTGGTCCACGGGATAGTTGAGCCCACTAATGGCACGTTTCCCAAGGAAGGAGGGTGCAGTTCCCCATAAGAGGGTCATCTCCTCCCTTGGTTCAGTTTATGCAATTAATTATTCAAATATTCCTCTTCTTTCTTCCTCCTTCTTTCTCTTTCATTGCGTAATTCTCCAAGGTACCGGATTGTGCCTACATCGGGCACAACAAATGATCTTACCTTACTCGCCGATTGGTTGTCGATCCACTGCCGCCGGAGCCTCTACCTTCTCCCCTCCCTTCAAGCCCCCCTTCATTGTGCCCTAATTATCCCTTTTATAAGCATGGTGATTAGAGTTTCTAATCCCCCTAGAAGTTGGTCTAATCCCCCTTAATTAGGCCAACTAATTGGGCCCCTAAAAATTAATTTCAGAATTCTAATTAATCGGGCCCGCAAACCAACTTAAACCGCCAAAATACACGCATAAATCGGGTAACCGGGCCCTATACGATATGTTCAACTTTGAACAGTCGTATCTCCCTCATTCGAACTCCGATTCGCACATTCTTGGTGGCATTTTGAACTTATTTCTGTCTACTTTCTAACAACATAAGTTTCAGCTACAAATTCTATCTAAGTAGGAAGTTATTCTACTAAGAATGTGAAGGGTCAAACACCCTATTTTTCACGTATTTAATTTTTGAAACCTAGGAAATTTTGGGATATTTTATTTTTCTCCCCTTAAAAGAATTGCGTCTTGCAATTCACCACGACCAACCACTGAGAAGCTCAGCCTTCAACTTAAAGCTTATTCTACCCCCCTCAAACCACAACAATTGTAACTAATAATTTTTGTAGAATGCATACTTAATATCGCATAAAATTTAGGTCGTTACACTCTTCCCTTCTTACAAGGAATTGTGTCCCCGCAATTCTCCAAGGCCAATCAAAAATCAATTTGGCCCTGAAGGCCACACTCACCCACTTTAGGGTTTCGCACCCGTCTCACACGAACTTCAACTTCGGCTACATAACTCATTTTAATGAATCACTTCTAGGCAACAAATTTCTATACTTTCACACTAATACTCATGTCCCATGTTAAACATGTGTAAGGGTCTCTCATAGCCATCTGTCAGCCCTTTGTAAAAGCTTACCTTGGGTTTATGAAACACATAAATTCTACATCTTTCCATCAACTTGAACTAGGTCATAATCTTTAGATGACTTCAGACTTGCAATTAGAGGAATACCTTAGCTACCAACTATCACAATCCGGATTTTTAAAACCCTTTTTAAACCCGGATTAAATATCCAAGTCATGATAACTGAGGTTCACAAATACATATATCAAACATATGATATTATTACACATGTCAAAATTCGATAAACAACAAGTTAACCCTCTAAGTACAAGTCTGTCATATGTCTGAAAATATACAACCAAGTAAAGTTGGCTCTCACGCCAGTAATTATAATTACTTACAAGATTACAGAAGTAAGAAACTAAATCTAACTAGTGCAATGTCATCCTCAATCAACCACCAACATCCTCATCTTGCAATGTTCCCATCTAAAGAACCTGTAAGCAAACAAGACCAAATAGGCAAAAAAACATCTCCTCCCCTTGGAAGAGTGTTCCAGAAGAACAATAGTAAAATTTAATGTTTTTCGGATTGGGCCAACATCCACCACCCCCGGAGCCTCGTTGGAACCTCGCCGGAGCCTCTACCTTCTCTTCTCCCTTCAAGCCCCCCTTCATTGTGCCCTAATCGTCCCTTTTATAAGCATGGGGATTAGGGTTCCTAATCCCCCTATAAGTTGGTCTAATCCCCCTTAATTAGGCCAGCTAATTAGGGCACTAAAAATTAATTTTGGAATTCTAATTAATCAGGTTCACAAAACGACTTAAATAGCCTAAATACAAGTTTAAATCGGGTAATTGTGCCCTATACGATATGTTCAACTTCGAAAAATCATATCTCCCTCATCCAAACTCCGATTCACGCGTTTTTAGTAATGTTTTGAAGCTCTTTCTATCTACTTTCTAACAACATAAGTTTCAACTACAAATTCTATCTAAGGAGGAAGTTATTCTACTAAGAATGTGAATGGATCAAACACCTTATTTTTCACGTATTTTATTTTCGAAACCTAGGAAAATTTGAGATATTACAGTGGCAATGACTTTTATCCCCCATAGGCATTCGAGGATCGAGTATACATTGGTGATTAGGCACTCCCCAAAAGTTTTTCTTTAGTGCTCGAGCCACCACTCCACCATTGGATGGTTCTAGTGCCCAATTATCAAACCAACATTTGGTCGACCTTGGGAGTGCTCTTGCAAGGTTAGAGTTTGAGGTCCTATTTTGTAGATGTATTCTTGGGTGTCTACCATCTAGGCAATTGTGTTACCTTCTTTGTTATGCTTGTCATATTGCTCGCAAGATTCGGAGTGTTAGATCTATTGTGAGATTGGGTTGTATGTTTCTTCGATGGTAAATGATTTAGTCTTTGCTCACATAGGGCTTTTTTTATGAAAAGAAAATGGGAAAAATGTTAATGATGTTATTAGTCCTTGTCGATGGGGAAACCATATGTAAAGGGCACAATTTTGAAGGACTAGATGCTAGGATCTGGGTGGTTAAACGAGAGGTTTCAACGGAATGTTCAACAAATCTGGTTTATGAGTGAAGTTCGTGCTTGCAGCAAATGTTGATACTTCTTTCATCCTACATTAATAGCTCTATTTAACAAAAAAGATTGTTTCATATTAATAGCCCTATTTTGTTTAGTTTAAATGGTTGGGCACTTCAAAAAGAGTATCATAAGCTTATTTTCTCTTCTCTTATATGTGAGTTTCAAATACTGAACAGATGAACATATCCAGTCCAAGGTGAAGGAGCAATAGTGTTTCATGTGTGCAGGGTTGGAGGAACTTCATATGATGCTGCCGTATGCAGGGAATTGAAACTTCTGTGTCACCCATGGGGTTCCCACGTGTGGGGTTGAACCAACCCAATTTAACATGGGTGTTTGGTGCAAGTTCCTCTCCTCCACAGAATGTGATGCCCTTTGCAGCTCCAATATAACGCCATTCTAAGTCCTTACATACCCTTCCAAGCTCTTTCTTACTTTAGATTGTGAGAGTACATACATTAATCTTCTTCACTAAGAGACTAATGCTCATTTATTCTTGAGTGGGCTTGGGCCTAAACCCAATAATGGCCAAAGCCTCCATGACGAGCTCAAATACAAGTTAGGCTCAATCCCAACTTTAGGAGTAATTTATGTCAAATCCAACATTTCTAACACCTACCTCCGCAGGAAGATAGTTTATCTCATCAAAATCAAGTGTGAAAATGACAATTTAACTTGGATTCCATAAAAAGAATAACTTAAACATAAGCAATTGTTCAAACTGCACATAAATGCTGCATAATTAGTCATAAATCGTAATAAACTCCTCCAACGCGTCAAATTATTTATTGTACTGGCTATGGAAGACCATATGGTTAAGAAATGGAACAATATATGTTTATTAACCACTTCTCTTAAAAGCTTAAGTTGTTAGGCAAAGCAAAACAATCTTACTATATTACTTTCTATAAGTGTTGGCTTTTTCCACTTGGACATTAATTTAAGGGGTACATAATGAGAATCCCTGATTTAATATTATACTCCCAATGTCCAAAATCAAAATCTGGATTGGTTTTCTAAAATAAATTAACTAATCAAGCTAGACTTTCAAATTTTACTTGGGCCCCGAGCAATTATACAAAAATTTTCTTTGTCAGTTAGTTCCTGGCTACTCTTTCAAAACAAAACAGTGGTTGCTGGGTATTTCTGAAATCCTTTTGTTATCTTATACTACTTACATTTCCCCCCTCTTTAAACATGTACTTAGTAATGGTCATAAAAGATCAATTTTCTAAACGAATAAAAGAGTAGAACTTTTTTCTTTACCTACTGACATCACAAGGAAGTCAAAGTTTTAAGTACAATATATCAATATTAACATCTTAGTTAGAAATTCATACACACTAATTAATTGCATAATAAATTCTGCATTCACTAACACTTACATCTATTTACTGGTAGCTAGATCTTTTTTCTTCTCTCACATAATTTATATTAGTTCTCTACAATCTATACTTAGACGTGAGATGTAACGAGTAGAACGAAAGAGAGAGGTTCCAAGAAAAAAGAGCACAAAAATAGGCACCATCTATAATTGGTCGTTCCAAAGAAAGTAAGTTACTCAAATTGCTTTTTAATTTTTCATTATTTTGATTTTCCATGGTTATCATGTCTAGAATTAGCAAAGCTGATTCCTAACTATTCTATTAATATGTAGCATATAAATTTTGAACGTTCTGGATGAAACAAAATGTAAATTTTGTAAAATTAGAATTTCCTAGTGTACAAAAATGCAGGATGGTAGAGAAAATTAAATTACAAACTTTGATGTACTTATTGGTGTACATGAAGAAATACAACACATGATTGCTTATTTTTCGGGTAATTTATCTTTATTTTTAGTACATTCATTTTTGACAAAAGTATATCATGAACCGGAAGGATAAATCTACTAGGCTCTAAAGCAGACCATAATCTTTTGCATTAGTGGGGGGTGCGACCATCAGGAGAAGCACCGACGGCTAGAAGCATAGTGGATGAAGAAGGGGTGAGAGCCGTTGGATCTTCATCTGATGGTTCATGCCCCTACAGTGCATGCTGCCCAGGCTAGAGGGCCTCTCTCCATGTAACGTGATCCAAGTTGTACACACATGTTTCAAAAAAGGGGAATGATTGAGAAAAGTTGTTCAAATTTATCATGTGAAGCCTACTTTTCTCTGCCTTAACATTTGTTCATTTCAACATTTGATTTTCGTTAATATGTAAATAAATGTTTCTAAGTTAGGCTCTCATCACACTTTTAAAACACTTAATACAAAGGACTCACCAAGAAAAGGGCTAGCTCAGATAACAAACCCTACATAATTATATGTTGATCTGACATAATATGGAAGGAGAAATTCCTATAACTAAACAATTTTTAAGCATTGTGTACAATTCCTAACATCTGCCAATTTTTTACATTTGATAGATGAATTTTCTAAACGTTCTAGTCTCAAGTGTGTATATTAGAGTGAACAAATTTTACAGGTTTTTGTCAGATGGACGAATGGAATCTCACATAATATGGAAGGAGAAATTTTCTAATGCTTAGAACTTTTTGTTTGGGTAAGCATACTAACAACATTTGTGTAAAAAAGATATCCCACAAAATATAAAAGGATAAAATTACTAGATGTTTAATCACGATATGTAAGTTTCATGCTTAAGTTTGTACAATGATAAGGCTATAAACCAAAAAGTCTAAAGGAGAAGAATCTTTTTCGTTGTTCTTTTCTGAATTAGAAGATTTTTTATTATTGTTTCCCATAAATCTATGTATTCTCATTGCCTCCCATCTTGTTCTTCAGATAGATCATGGTGGGCTCTAATCCAGGTTCTGGAAGAAATTGTGAATCTCCTCGGATAGTTATCTTGTTTGTTAGCATTCTGGTCGCTGGTATTGTCATTTCCACATATCAGAGCACCATTGTATGTACACTTTATGAACCTTTTCGTTTCCTTGTATATTCGATCATCTTTTTGATATTTTAGAATCTACTAGCTAGATTAGATATACGACTAAAGACAGACAAAATAAAAATCTCACACTTTTTTGTACAAAGGTGTGAGAAACATGGCAATGAAAAAATTCAAAGGAAAATACAAATAAAAGTAAAACTATGATATATGATATTAACGATACACAAGAATTACAGGGTCAGGAAAATTGCCTTTGTCCAGGCCTATGAGAGAAAATCCTTTTCACATACTTTTGAAAATCACCATGTTACAACAGCCTCTCTCCATTTGAAAGCATAAGCAAAGAGAGGCCCCTTACAAAGTGAACCTCTTCAAAAGAAACTCCTTTCTTCGTCACTCCTCTCTCACCAAGAAGAAGAATCTCACGAGGAAAACCCAGTGTTAATCTATGCAGCCCTTTAATTTCCCACTTTCTCAACCTTAAGAGAAATAAAAACACCTGTGAAGAACACCCCATGTCACTCAATTTCTGTTACAAGAGAATTAAATGAAATAAATTACACGCATTCCCCTCCACTCCCCACAACCACAAACCCATTACAAGTCTCCAAGTATATTCGGACTTGTAGGCTCAAGTCATGTTCAACAAAAGGAATCTAAAAGTCAGAAAATTATAAAACTGGATATTCACACAACAAATTAATCTACCCAACAAAAACTCCCTTAGTTGGCCAAAATATGTAGGCCTCACACAAAGTACACTTAGCCTAGGTTTACTTGTTCTGTCAACCAAAACTCAATTGGGACTTTTTGTTTGTTGTATTTGTTGCGTAAATATCGTTTTCTTTGGTTGAGTGGTCATAGGATAGGAGAAAGTAATCTTTTTTCACTTTTTTTTTAGCTAATACCCTTTCTAAAAAAGGTGTATAGGAATTGAGTGCATTTGTGAGCATATGCATACACCTATGACGTAATTACCGTGGACATGACATGTCAATGCTTTTAGCTTTTCTTAATTAGAGAACTTAGTAATGGTCCTCATGGAAAATGAGGCAATTTGGAACCTCATGCAAAACCTTCCTTTCCCACAGTTTGAAATGGGCTACAAGATGAAAATCACGTGGCTTGAATCTTGCAACCACATAATACCCCACACTACGGTTTTGGTGGATTGGAATCCATTTTTTAGTTAATAGAACTTGTTCATGACCACAAATGGTAGGGAAACTACGTACTAATAATGATAGTTTTGACATAATAAAGCATTGGATGATCTTTCTTTCATGTGGATCGATAAATAGTCAACCTCTTCTTGAGTTGATGCTTAGAGGTGCTCACCAATATCCATAGTCTAGTTATCCATTCATGTCCGTCTGTAATTAAATAGGACGGACAATTTTCATCATGTCCATATAAGTGGCTGCAGATGCGAACGTAGATATACAGCTGTTTATGTCCGTCCATTTAAATGATATGAGGGATCCTAGCAAAAAATAAGGGATCAGTCGCATTGTACCATGTTAAGCCACTACTGAACTATGAGAGTTGGGGTTTTTTGTGCATGTGTATATCCGTCCGCATTTGCTTCTATATGTGTCTGACAAACTTGAATAACTCATAATGCAGATGGAGGAACACAGACGAGTGGGTATATATATAGCACATAAACACATACAACCCTTTGTCCGCGTGTCAGTGAGCACCCCTATTGATGCTGGAAAGTGGAATAGCTAAAACCATAAACATTGATTCGAAAAAGACCACCATTTCCATGTCAAGTCACATAAGCACAACAACAACATTGTCCATTGAATTGACCCATTACAAATTGGTGATGATAACCCTACACCAATAACAAAACCTTACACCTATGTTTTACTTAGAATAAAAGTAGGTCTTATATGACAATAGGGGTTCACCTTTCTCTATCAATGCAAAATGGAATTTATCCAACAAAACCATGTACCTAGGTTTTGATTGAACAAAGAAAAGTGGCCCCTTTATTATCATGTGAGACCCTCTAATCTGTGTTCAATCAAAATCTACGTACGTATAGGTTTTTGTTGGACAGATTCAGTGATAGGATCTACAGTTGTATATATTAAAAGAAGTTTATTAAGGAGCTTACCTTATTGTATTAATTAAATGGGGTGCCAAGGAAGACTGGCTGAAATTCATGGAGGATTTACTTGTTGCATATCTAAAATTGATCCCAAGGTGAATTGGTGGCAAACCATGGGCTGATGTAACTTACTTGTTTGCATACTTTGTGTTGGGTGATGTCTTGGTGGCAGATCATGGGGTAGTGAACTTATAAAGACTGGGCTAATTTTGAGATGTCATGGTTATTGATCGTAGATGCTTTTAAAGATAAATTGGAAATTTCAGAGCGCATATATGAAGGGACACATACTTAATAGTTCATGTTTGATGGATGGCCTCGCCTTTCGTATTTGTCTTTAAACTTCACTATTCTGATACCCATTTGTCCCTTGTACGAACCCTAGGTTATACTTCATTTGTCCTATATTAAGTGTCCTATTTAATTTTTTTAAATAGACTAAAATATTAAGTGTTCTACTTAATATTTAAAAATAGATTAAAATTAATTTATTTTAAAAAACCAAATAGGATACTTAATATGGGACAAAAGAAGTAACTACTAGCACGTAATTTTGAGGTCAAAATTAATGGACAAGTTTTCCCTCTTGACAATTACTAAATAATTCGAAAAAGGGGAAAGGTAACCTAAGCATGTGTGCAAGATGGCTTTCCTAAGCATGATTTTGTTGATGTGAGCCCTCCTAATACTGGTAAAGGGTGGTACCAAAGGGGATGGGAAGAAAACCAAAAATAAGGGACCATAAAATTATGCCCATTGGGCATATGTTTCCTCACTTTTATTGCATTATTTTAATTTTAGCTCCAAATCAACAATTGAGAATAAAGTTTCCACCCTAGAGATGCCAAATATGTGTGGAATGTTACTGGTACAAATTTAAATATCCCCTATGATGATGGCGTCTAAGAAATTTGAGTTCATCCCATACTGTGGGATTTAACTTATTACATTTTAGAGTTGAAATTTTGATCAGCCTGATGAGTAGGTAGTAATAATCGAAATAGACCATATTAACTTCATAGGGAGCCTAATTTAATAACACAAGCATTTGAAAGTATGACTATTAAGTTCTCAATTTTTATTTACAGCTTTTAAATAAGTCCAAATCCAACACAACGATGTGCATTTGGTAAGTTTATCTGATCTCATTAAACTTGGTTACAAATAATCAAACATTTCTAGATTTACTTAGTGATAGCTATAAAATTGAAGAGTTACTAAAAAAACAATATCATCCCCATTGCTTAATTATATATGATATAAAATTTCAAAAACAAATTAATTTTCTGCATATGTTTCAACCAATTGGCAATTAGTGTATCTTGTCAGCAAATTGAGAAAATAATTTCTTTGTCAATTTCATTTGGATGGTTTCTTACCATATTTGATGTATATATGCAGTTTACTTGGGTGATATCAAAAAGCTTGAATCAACCATTAATTACCAAACCCTTGGAAACATCTGTGACACCTTTCAAGAGTGAAATTCTCATTGATTGCAAGCCTAGAAAGTTTCAAAAGCGTTATTCGGTGGATCAAATCAATTCCAAATATGATTTCAATGGAAGAGCGGAGAATTACACAAAACAGGAGAACTGCCCAGCATATTTTCGTTGGATGTTCGAAGATCTACGACCATGGACAAACACTGGAATCTCCGAGAACATGGTGGAGTGTGCCAAACCACATGCACATTTTCGCTTGATCATATTAAATGGTGAGAATATGACTTCACTTCAACCATTCTTTTCTTCATAATTTATTTAATGAAAGATGAGTCATGGCATATAACTGAAATAAACTAGTTGATATTTTGATTATTTCTCAGTTAATATTTAGGAATCATCTAAAGAAAGATCGATATTAACTGAATTGTTGGTGACTTAAAATTTTCTAAGTTCACATTTGGGAATTAGAGAATAATGCAATATAGTTTAAACATTGTGTTGTGTGTGTATTCCTTGACCCTCTTCCAATGCCAATCCCCCTCCCTTCTAGAGAAAGTTTTCACTGCCTAACTTCCTACATTTAAAATAATACATGGTCTTCTAAACAACAGTAGAATGGATGTGGAAGACTATCCAACCCTTTCAGGATTATCTTTGTGTATGCTGGCTTCTTCTTGTTCAAATTGCCCAATGGTCCTTGGTTTGATCCTTAAGAAATGGAATATGGACATTAAGCCAATCTCACATTGTAGTACTAGGGAATGTGAGAGTTTAGGAAGAATTACAAGTTCCATAGGTACCCCCCTTCACATGGATTAGCTTACCAAGTAGAGGTGGAGGTGAGCTTTTCTACATTTGGTAGAATAGCCAAAGAAAATTTAGAAGAGTGCAATTATTGCTTAGAGATCATCATTTGAATGATCGTCTAGTTCTAGAAAAATCTAAGGCCTTGGTGGATTTGAATAAAGAGCTTACTATGAAAGAATCTTTATTACACGCTATAAATCTCGCATTAAATGGCTGGTGGAGGGAGAACATTGTACAATTTTTTTCAAGCTATTGCTTCTAGAAATTCCTCTGCAAACACCATCTTGATCTATTATGGACTCCAGTACTTTTGGATCCTAAGGCCATTGGAGTTGAGGTAGCTTGATACTTTGACCTCCTATTTACCCCAATTACATCTAATCATACTTCAGGGAGACTGTCTAAGTTGTATCATTGTACTCTTACTGCCCCAATCTCCCATGACGAAATTCAATTGGTGGTGTTTTCTTCTTCTAATAAAGCCCCAAGACCTCACATTTTCCAAAAGAATTTTTCACCTTTTTTTGAAAAATTATAGTTGATCTATCTTTTACTATGTTTGATTTTTCCAATAGTGGGAGGATCCTCATCTATAAAAAAACATGTTCTTGAGTACTCTAATTCATTAAGAGAAAAATGTTTAACTCTTTGATTAGTTTGGGCCTATTTCACTTTGACAAATAATTTCTCTCAAGTTCTCTTATTGATCCATAGTAAGCCACAAGCAAATCAATTTTCTAAAAGGTAAATGCATTTCAGAAAATATTTTGTTGGCTAATGAGCTTATTCACAACAGTCATAGCAAGAAGTGCTTTAAACAATTTTGCATCAAGGTTGACCTAAGAAAGGCTTATGACAACGTTCGTTGAGACTTCATCCTCTAAGCTCTTATATATGTATTGCAGGGTAGAAAAGAGAAGTTCAATGACCTTTCTCACAATAGAGCCACTCTTGAATCACTCGATTTGAAAAAAATCCTCAAATAGAGGGGATAACGAGGGAAAACAATATCTTCTTCTCTATTGCATAAGCATATATACATCAAAGGAAATCCTAAGCCAAGTAAAAAACAAAGACATCAATTTAAATGACTAATCAATAACTTAATAAAATAAACTTCCTAACTCTACTCTAAGATAGTAGCAAATCTTCGTGATGGAAGGGCTGCTTAAAGAGTCACGTAGCTTTGACCCACAATAGCACATCCCACTTTAACCTCTCTACAACATATGATAAGAGCTAAACTCCCCCCTGCAAATCCGGCCAACATGTTAATCCATTTAAGACTCCCAGCTACATAGGCATGCAACACGCACGGTAGTTTTAAATGCCCTATTCCATAGGACTCTTGCTTTGACTTCTCTTTGACCTACGAATTAGAAAGACTCCTTAATTCCCACTTCTTGAAGGAAGTATTTTTCATTCTCCACAATGAGCGGAGCGTAAGGAATGCTGGTGAAGCGTCCATTTTCGAGACCAGTAGCATACATGCTAGCTCATATTAGTGTAAGTATTACTTATGTTAACGTATGTGTAAGTATTACTTACACCATCGATCTCAAGAATGGACGCTTCACAGGTATTCCATGGGCTTGGATCACTATGAGCAGGGTGTATGAAAAAGGCTTTCTTTCTTCAATAACCACTTCCTAACATTTGTCCATACATTTAGATCGGTTTGTGGAGTTGTGTTGGGCTCCTGCCCGACTGCAACATTATAGATATTTGTCCTTCCCCATGGGTTGGAGGGGTCAAAAAGTGCATTTATGAAACTTCTTTGAGTGATGATTAATGAGACATATTATGAATTCTTTTCAATCAAATATGGATTGTGATAGGGCAGCCTCCAATCTCCATTTATCTTTGTATTGGTTATGCAAGTACTGACTAATACAATGGATTATTGTTGCTCAACTACATTAAAGGGATAAAAATCATTATAAAATGCTACATGGCATTTTAACGATGATTGCAATAGAAACCTGTTGTAGCATCATAAACATGTACTTATGTTACACATGTGAGCAAGTCCATTGCTAAGACCTGTATGGGCAAAAAAGAGGACGTGTCATTGATTAAAGCACTCAATTAAATCAAAATATGGTCAAATAGAGGGGATAAAGAGAGAACAATTTCTTCTCCTCTATTGCATGGACAACTTAAAATAACAATAACAAAAGCTCTCTCACATTGGACCCTTGTGGCCTCATACATACATCGAAGGAAATCCTAAACCAAGTAAATAAGATATCCTTCAATTCTATTGGCTAATAAATATCCTAATAAAACGAACTTCCTAACTCTACTCATATAAGATAGAAAGAAATCTTCACGATGGAAGGGCTGCTCCAAGATTCTTCTTGCTTTGCCCCCATGTATGGCACATCCCACTTTAACCTCTCCACTGTAATCCTGTAGTTTTAAATATCATATTCCATAGGACACTTGCTTTGACTTCTCTTTGACCCACCAATCAGAAAGACTCCTAGATTTTCACTTCTTAAATGTCCAGTTCCTAACTATTGGCCACACATTTAGATCAGCTTGTGGACAAGCTATATCATTATGGATATTGGTTGTCCTTCTTCATGGATCGGAAGGGTCAAATAGTGCACATATTCAATTTCTGTCAATGTGATGATCAATGAGACATATTTTGAATTCTTTTCAAGAAAATGTACGTAGATTGTGACAGGGCTGCCCCTGATCTCTATTCATCTTTGTACGGCTATGCAATCACTGACTAATATCATGGGTTCTTATAGTGTTGTTGGTCACACCAATCCTTCTCTCCATAGCATTGGATTCCCCATATCCTATTTACCTATAGATGATATCCTCATTTTCTCTATGGATAATCATGAATTAGCAAAAAAAAAAGATATAATGACTGGTTTGGGAGTTACTAGGAGGGCGACGTAGAGTATTAGGGTTATCCTAGCCATCACTGCCCTTTTAGGACCCTTTGGTGTTGATGTTTTTAAAAAATAATAAATAAATTTCAATGAAGGGTTGTACCTTTTGATGAAAGATTACATCCCTTCATTTTTTGTGACCTTTATTTATATTGGTCCTCTTGGTGAAAGGTTCCTCCTTTGAATATTGTGCATGAGTTGCAACTATTGGGAATGGTTGCATCTCTTCAGTTGTGATGAGACACTTTTTATAAAGGGACACACCTGTTCACTTTGCACCCCTTAGGAGTCTATAAATAGAGACTCAGGCCTAGGCAATTGCATTTTTTGTAGAGGTAGAAAAAAATCCACACTACAATTTTTTTTTTCTCTTGTGTTCTTTTTTTTCTCTTGTGTTTTCAAACACAAATTTTAGCGACATCCTTATACAGTTTTAAGGAGAGTTTAGGGAGAATTCTTTAACATTGTTGGTTGTAGTTTCTCAAAGGCTATGTTGTATCCTGGGAGGAAGTTTATCTTGTAGCCCGTCAGAAACTTAGATCTATCCAAGGGGGATAAATAATTCCTTAAAGAAAACTAGACTTGTATATGCCTCAGAGCCTGAAAGCTTTGTGTGCATCTGCCTTTCAAAGGTGAGTTCTTAAATACATCTCCAATTGTTGTCTGTTGTGAAGATCAGTCATCATCATCTAAAGACAACTTCTACATATCTGAATCCAGCCCCTTGCCACTACAAACACTTGGTCTTCCTCTATCGTCCATTCAATCCCTCTCGTCAACCTCTTTCTAATGGATGTGGTTTGCAGAGGATATTCTTGAAGCATTGAGAGATGTAGTGAATGTAAAGAATAGGTGGGTGTTGTGGTCTCCACCATCAAGGGTAATGAACAAGCAAGAGCTTATGAAACTAAATTGCTTATTATTTTTTCTTTCCAGGTTCTGTAGCCTACCCACTCAAAACTCTATCTCATCTTCACATTTTTCTTCTTTTTCTAAATGCAACCTAGTGCAAACTGAACTCATTATGAATCTAGTTGTGTTCCAGTCCAGTCTTATTCAAAACATTTTATGATTCAAGACATTTTATAGTCCAATCATGTTCTAGTCCACTCCACAAAACCTATCTTTTTTCCCCCTTCTATTCATTCATGACATCGTCTCCTTCACATCCATTATGGAGTTCTCTTTTCAACCAACACATAACGAGGGAAATCTTATTGTTGTTAGATTTCCATGTAACATGCGATAAGGATCATGTTTTGATCACTGACTACCTTGTGGAAGCATGTCAAGAGCATTGGAGATTCACCCTCATGAGATATCTTTGGGGGAAAAACTTTTCTACAATAGTTTCAAGGCGGCGGTTCAACTTATGTGGAAGGTCAGTTATGCGTTCAAGATAATCTCTATTAGATGGGTTCTTCCTTTCATGAGGTAGATGTGTGAGATATGTCAATTCTTATTTGGATTCGATTGTCGAGCCTCCCTATTCAATATTGGAACAAAAATTGCTTGGGAAAAATAATTAGCACTATTGGAAAGACTCTTTATATGCATCAAATGACTATGGATATGAAAAGGTTAGCTTACCCTCGTGTTGTTGTGGAAGTTAATGGCTATAGCAAGCTTCAAGATATTGTTCATGTTGTTAGAATATAAAAGAAATAGATAAGATTTCCCCTTCCTAATGGCTCGAGCTTTTGGGAAATTTGATTATCTTACGTGGTATCAGAGCTCCATGTTCTAGGAGGTCCAAGGTTCAAATCTCATTAGAGGCATTTATACCCCAATTATATTCCATGTGTCGCGCTTGATGGTCAGGCCAAGGGGGGTTTAAGAATATAAAAGAAATAAATAAGATTTCTCCTTCCTAATTTCTCAAGCTTTTTAGATTCTTTGTTATCTTACATGGCAATACCCCAATTGTATTCTACGTGTCACGCTTGATAGACGCTTGCACTTGAGGGGGGTATTATAATATAAAATAAATGTAAAAGATTTTCTTTCCTAACGCTCAAGCTTTTGGGAAATTTGGTTATCTTACAAAGTATTGGAGCTCCAGGTTTTAGGACGCTTACAAGTGAAGGTGGGTATTATAATATAAAATACATATAAAAGATTTCCCCTTCCTAATGGCTTTAGCTTTTGAGAAACTTGGTTATCTTTCGAATTCTAGATTATGGGAGGTTCTGGGTTCAAATCTTGTTGGAGATATTTATACCCCAATTGTATTTCACATGCCATACTTGATGGATGTTTGCAACTTAGGGGGGTTGTTAGATTATAAAAGAAATAAATAAGATTTTCCCTTCCTAATAGTTAAAGCTTTTAATAAACTTGGTTATCTTATACATGTTGTCCGGTCGAATAAATCTACCTTTCCACAAGTGGTTCATTATGAATGGAAGCCTAAAGCGTGTGACAAGTGCAAACACTTTGACCATGAAACAAGGAATTGCCAAGTTCATAAAGTTTGTTCAGCCATGGGGAATTACTTTGATCCTAATACAATTATATGGGCGAGCCACCCTAAGGGTTGGGTCCACCTTTAAGATTAGTAGTATAATTAAGATTTAATTATTAGTAATTATATTTTAGATTAATTAAGATTTTATTGGGTTTAGGCTTATGTTAGAGGCCCATTCTAGTTAGAAGTCCATTCAAATTAAGAGTTTTGAGCATTAGGATTAGGAGGCTTAATTGCCTATAAATATATAGAGGTTATACCTATTTTGTTCAGTTCAGAAATCATATTTAAGTTAGTTTATTTTTATTTATCGTTCAGTTATTTTTCTTACGCTTTTTCTTTAATTATGCTTATGTAAACATTGGTCTACATCAATCACTTACCAACCCAACCATTTTACAAACTATATTCATCATATCAACAATGAGAATTGGGGTCTTTGTATCATCTTGAAGATCCTAGTCAACATAGTTGTTTACATCTTATGGAATGAGGGTAACTCTAGGATCTTTCAAGGCGATTTAGTCTATAAAGTTCATCTTTTCACACATTGTGAATCAGAAGTTCAACTTTACATTTTATATTCTCCTCATGTTAGAATAATGCTTAATTGAATTGTAGAATGTAAGGGCTCTTTTTTAGTATTATAAACTATTTATTTTCTCTTTCTCTTTATTAGCCTTTTACTTATCTAAAAAACAAAACTTGGTCACTCAAATATGTTTTTTTGTTGTGACCATGACCACAACACACTCTTTACATAATTCCCCATGCCAACTCTTGAGTTCTGTAGTCCGCGCATGTGACTATCAACTAGTATTTTAGCAATTATACCATACACTCTCTGTCCTATATTAATATAGGAAAACCAAATAAAGCTAAAAATATAGGACATAGGGAATATCAATTATTGGTCGTCAATATTTTCATAATATGAAGCGCTAATACATTAAATAATTTTAAATAAAGAGCCATTTTTCACAAGAAGCACATTCATGATTGGAGTCTAATTAATTGAAAGAGTCACTAATAATGCCAAAAATTCTAACAAAAAAAATCAAATTCTTGAATTTTGAATAGTAGCTACACCTTTTGCAAAACATACATATTTCTTTAGATACATCCGACGGGAGTAATAATTTATATAAGATAATATTCCTGACTTTAGGGATCAAAGTCCATGTATTTGACATAAGGCAATGACTATAGGAATTTTGATATAATGCAATGACTTTTATCTACATGAACAATTGTGAGGGAATGTAAAATAATAAATTCATAGAAATTTTAATCTGCTATGAGGTAGTGGAGTTAGAAATAAACATTATTTGATTATTTGGTTTTCCCTTCTTATACCAAGCTTTTTCACGAACTTAAGAAGCTTAAATTCTATGAATATTTTTTTATATACTCCATTCGTCCTAAATTAATAACTCCACTTGACAAAAAAGTTTGTGCCAGATTAATAGCTCTATTTCGTATAATTAATTTAAGTAATTGGGTACTTAAAAAAGAGTATCATATGTTTATTTTACCTTCTCTTAGATGTGGGCTTCACTATCCAATAAAAACTACTATTTTTCTAAATGTAGCTATTAATATAGGATGAAGTGAGTATATTGCAAGAAAACTATCTTTTTTAATGTTTAAAAGAAATTCTAAGACTTGAGTTTTGGCCTTACCTATCTTGTGAAAATTGATATTTCCAGGACGTGTATATGTTGAGAGGTACAAGAAGTCATTCCAAACACGGGATGTGTTCACTATATGGGGAATTCTGCAACTTGTTCGGTTGTATCCTGGCCAAGTACGAGATTTAGATCTCATGTTTAACTGCTTTGACAAATCTAGAATAAAAAATGGGAGGGTTGCAAACAACTCAGGCCCACCACCACTTTTTGGATATTGCAAACGTGATGGGACAGTGGGCCTTGTTTTTCCTGATTGGTCATTTTGGGGCTGGTAAAGTATCAGTTATACTTCATTAATCTTCAAGTTTTACATATAGTTTGGGAAAACTATGCTTTGCGTAGAGGAAGGATATATTAGCATATTTTAGACAATTTTGAACCTACAATTCAATCAAGGGAAGTTTTTGTTTTCAACACTTAAGGCTTACTAAAATAAATGTCCATGGGATATTGGTTTACACCCTTCATATCTCCCTCAGATTAATACATATCTTCCAACTTGTTACCACTAGTACCATATCCATCGACCAACGTAGACTAAGGGTATTGTATTTCTATTTCTAACCACTCTATAGGATACGGTGAGAACTATGAACTATGATTAGTTCACCATCCTACCTTATTCAATGGTTAAATGAAATTTCCCTTTTTCTTAAGGATTGATGAATTCTCGACCAGATTGTTTTGAACCCCATTCTCCTCCTTTATTTTGGGTTACTTATTTTCTTCTACCCTTCCAAATATATACAATGTGAATCAATCTATCAACCTCCTCAAGACCTTCCACTATTTCTAGTAAACATTCATTATTTTCTCCCAAACCAATCATGGGCCCAAAGTACCACTTTCAAACCAAATTCCATTATGTAGGGTGTCGCACAAATGATCGAACTTATGAACAATGTTAAAACTATCATAAACTATCTAATATCCATGACTTTGGAATTTTTTATGAAACTTTAGTATGTTATAGAGCTCTAAAATAATAATCAAATAGGATTAATTGTTCAAAAATTAAAGTTTTATTTCTCACTATATTTGAAATCCATGACTAAAACATTAAATATCTATTTGACATCCATGAATTGGTAAAACATCATAAAAGAATTAAATTTGATTTCAAAATTTTAGTATGTTATATATTTTGAGAAGATGAATTGAATGTACCAAAGTAGAAATTACACTTTTCAACTCAAGTTATGATCATGGGTAACTAATACTATCGTTGGCAAATAGTTCACTATTTTTCAGTTCCTTGTTTAATTATTTACAATTTAAAGTTCTCTAATAAAAAATAATTGCTTGTTGTTCATTCTTTTCTATTCAGTTTGTTGTTTGTCTTGTGTTGTTTGTTATTTGCAATTTTCAATTATATCTTCTTACACACAATTTTTTGTATGTTGTTCAACATTCACACTTCACATGATCATAACTAAAGCTACAAAATTCTAATTTTTACGTTCTTCAATGGGTTGGATTCTTCTTTTTAATACCTATAACATACACAAGTTTAAATTTTGATTTTTTTGTCAAAGGAAGTTATCCACTAGAAAGACAAAATATTTACTATAGGAATAATATATGTATATTTGACTTCTTATAAGAATTGAATTTGATGCTGAAATTTTAGTAAATTGCATACACTAGAATGTTCAACATAGTGTGAAACCAGACTTAAGTAAAATAAATTATGATCATGATAAATCAACATTATTATCATAAAATAGTTCTTTATTTCTTTTTGCCACTCAGTTCACTGTTTGTCATCATTGTTTGTTGTTTTCTATTTGCGGTCTGTTGTTTTTTTATTAGTTGTTCAATTTGTTCTTTGTTGATCATTATTTACCAAAGTTAGTGTTGACTTCTCATTATCATAATTTAAGTATATAAGTTTGAATTTCACATTCTTTGTTGCATAGAAATTCTTTTAAATTCTAGATAAATTTAATAATTTTATTAAATTTTAATAAGAAATCATACTAGTCTAACAACATAGTGCTAAAACAATTTATGAAGTATTCATAAACTTGTTCATTAACTCTTCATTAATGATAGTATTAACTTGTCAACATCATATTTTGAGCCACATTAATTTGATTTTTGTTTTCTTTGGAGCATTGGATTCTTCTTTTGAAGATTTATAAATTAATAAAATTTGATAATCAAATGAAAATTTTGTAGGATGTTATACTATTGGAAACTAGTGGGTATGAAATTGATATTTAATAAGCAACTAGCTTGATGATGTAGAACAAAGAGAAAGGCATGAAATAGAGTTTATGAAGAATGGTAGAAATTAGATTACTCACACCAATCTAATGACTAATTCTCCATTGATCTTCAAAACTTGATGAATTAGCACATAGTCCCTACATATTTATATTCCCATAGAACCCTAATCCTAACACACTCATAATTTCTAATGATGATGGGTATATTAGCCTAAAGCCCAATTGCATTAATAAAAATAACTGTTAATAATTAAATTCTAAATTACACTTAATTACTTAAGTAATCAAAGTGGACTTTGGAGGCATTAGAGCCAACCCCTAGGGCTTGCCACAACATTCCACCTTTTCTGCCGCTCCACCTTGCCTTCAAGGTCATCTTAGGTTTATGCACCATAGTAAATGATCCCACCAATTCTTTAAATTAAAAGTCAAGTATTATTAAGTCACATGTGGGAAAACCCTATAAGGAGAAAAACCCCACAAGTGAGGAGGGTTTGGACCATCCTTAGACCCATTTAACATAATAAAAGCAATATTGCAAAGCCACCAAGTGAGGAGGACTTGTATTAGCAGTGGCACTATGATCTCATTAGCCTTTGTGTTGAATAGGGAATGTCGGTGGCAATAGGTTAGGCTTGTGGTTGATGGCGCTTGTCCATTGATTCTGATGAAGAAGAGCAATGAAAACTTAAAGCAGATGGCTTGTTGATGATAGAAGGAAGCAGTTTCATTGGAGAAGAAAGAGGTTTTACATTGTCATGGAACTATAGCTTCCTAATGCGTTATTATCAGTCGATGGTACTCTTCCATCGATGCTTGCAAGACACTCTCCCTTGCTACATGTAGGGAACCCATCATAGGAGGTTGTTGTATCTTAATGTGTGTGACTTGATACCAACATGCACGCCAGACACGGCTGTGACTACAATGGATCCAGTGTTGGTGGAGGATTTATCTTGGAATTTGCCCTACCAAAAAAAGCTAAACACGAAAGTGTTATGGAGTTACCCCTATAGATTTATAAACTCCAAAATTATAATTCTAACACACTTGCAAATTCTAATAATAATGGACCTAAACACTTTTCAAAATTAAATGACTAAATTACTTCCCCTAGTTCAAGTAATCAATGTGGACCATGAAGGTGGGATTTGACCTTAGAGTAGATCTAATTATACTTTGATTTTGTAATTACTTGAGTCACATAACTTTGATTTATTGAAAATGTAAAGATCTATTGTATACAAAACTTTCATGAAAAATTTAATTTGCAAAAATATTATGCAAGGGCCTATTGTGATATCATTTGAAGGGGAAAGGAAAGGGCTTCATTTTCCTTTTATTTAATTATCCAAAAATGGGCTTTTGTTCAGCATTGAATATCCTATGTGCAAGGAAAGACCCCTTCAAGCTAAATACTCCATCTTACAAAGGAGGGTTTAACTAAATAGGCTATTTTACCCATTTCCATGTAATAAAGGCAGAAATGCACCTTTCTATTTTAAATTATATCCCTTTTAGCCTTTTTAGACAATTTCTTGGTTTAAAAGATTGTGCTACCCACTTTCCAAACTAAATTACTCTTAAAAGATGGGAAAACAACATCCAACCAAACCCTGAGTAAGGATTCTAGAAAAGGAAATCATTTTTGCCATGCAAGTCTATTGGCTAGTCCTGATCACTTTGGGCTTTAAATAGCACCACATGTAATGGATTTTTGTCTAAAAATAGGCATCCAAATAGATAAGCTCATGTTGTTTGTCATCTTACTAACGTAGGGAGAAACGTATCCTATGGCCACGAGGCCATAATCTCATCACTTGTAGGTTCACACACCATTGTTGAGTGCAAAAAAACTAATTTGCATAGTAAAGAGGATGTGTTGCTAGGTTTGCTATATATTAATGAAAGTCTTGTCTACAATGCAATTTATAAAAAAAACCTACCTTCTCTAGTGTTGTCCATTACTTAGTACTTAAAAAGTGTAGGACCCATCAGGTGTAATCCACACTCTTGATTATGAATTATTATTCCATTTTGTATTTGATGATGCCACTCTTTTTTGTTTAATGGTGCAGCTAGAATGGTGTATAAGCTTATGGATTAAATATAAATTGACATATATGCAATTGTAGGAGTAACAGTTGAAAAGTAAGATGTTATTTTCTAATAGTTGGAGTAAATAATCCCATCCAGGCCTGAGATTAACATCAAACCATGGGAGTCCCTCTTGAAGGATCTCGAGAAAGGAAATGAGAAGCTCAAATGGGTGGACAGAGAGCCATATGCATTTTGGAAAGGAAATCCTAATTCATATCCTATTAGATTAAAACTCCTCAAATGCAATGTGGCTAAGACGAAAGACTGGAATGCTCGGGTTTATCGTTTGGTATTTACCCTTTGTAAATTTTTTTTTGAAGTTATGAGATAATTCTTTCCTAGATATGGAATTGAGATTAAATTCACCAACATGACCACAACTCCAAGAAAAACAAAGAATATAGTTCAATGTAGAAGATACAAATTACATTAAAGAAAGTATTACTTAACAAGTACTTAACTTATCTTGATGAATCCATAAACTATGCACCAAATTCAAAGTGCTAAGGAATATAGAAATTTTTTATATATGTAAAGAAAGCAAATATATTAGTAAATACTAACTTAAATTTTTAAATATCTGCTTAGTTAAAAGCAATACTCCCTCCACCCCACATTAATACCTTCATTTATTAGTTCATTTTGAATGACATGATATATATGGCTAACTGCCTATAAAGTAAAGTCAATTTTACTAACTCCAAAGGTCGAGGATATGGAAAGTGATTGCTCATTGAAATAAGGACTAATTATATATGTTCGTTAAACTTGGAGATAATTTGGGAACAAAATGCCTAATTCAAGGGTCTAGTATAATTACTCTTTGCTGCTTGTTAATAGGAAATGGGACAAAGTCAAATCAATGTATTTTAAAATGCAAGCACTTATTTTCAATTATATTTTGAAAAGTTGATAACATGTTCAATCACTTCGTTAAAGTATTATATGTTAGCAAGAACTTGATTGAGTAAATAAAGGTGACAATGAATAATTTAAGTTGGGTTATATTTTACAAGTACTTGTGCTATTGTTTATAGGGTTTTATTTTTGTAGGATTGGTACACTGAGACTAAAAGAGGATTCAAAAACACAAATTTGGCGAATCAATGCAACTATAGGTGAATTACTTGTAAAACCAAAATTAACTAAGTGCTCAATAGTCAGTGAGTCAAAAATCTAAAGTTTCTACCATATCAAATGCAGGTACAAAATCTACGTAGAGGGCAATGCCTGGTCAGTGAGTCAAAAATATATTTTGGCTTGTGATTCTATGTCATTGCTAGTTGAACCTAAATACCATGACTTCTTTACTAGAGGACTTATGCCAATGCGGCATTTTTGGCCAATAAGGGCTGATAATAATCTATGCAACTCCATTAAACTTGCCGTAGACTGGGGGAACAACCACCAACATGAGGTATGTAATCTAGTTAATTAGTTGCAAACAATTTGGAGAAATGGACGGTTGATTCCTTTTCATATGCAACTTATATACTAAACTTTGATGTAATATTTTCATTAGATGAATCCTTTCATGCAATTGTCCAACTACAACAATTACCATTGTTGCTTATAAAATGTGTTCAAACTTGAATATGACAACTACTTGTTATGCATTAGTGTTGCAATTCATATTCTTTATGACCATATTCTTTTTGGTTTTTTTTAGGCTCAGTTAATTGGGAATGCAGCAAGCACATTCATTCAACAGGAAGTGAAGATGGATTATGTTTATGACTACATGCTACATCTTCTCAATGAATATGGCAAGCTGCTCACATACAAGCCTAAAATCCCTCCAAGATCTCGAGAAGTCTGCTTGGAGTCCATGGTTTGTGCTGAACAAGGGCCACAAAGAAAGTCCATGATGGAATCCATGGTGATGCATCCCTCTAATTCAAGGCCGTGTAACTTGCAATAAGAGTGAGAAATTGAAATATCTTATGAGTAGTCAACATTATGTTGGGTGAGAACAAAGTTTACAATTTGCATTGTCTAATAACTTGGAAACCTAATATGGATAGATATTTTATAAATCGGGAGGAGTTTCTAAACATTTCATAAGTTTCCAAATCTAAATTGCTTAATTGTAGCATACATATTTTTTTAGAGCACCTCAACCCATTGCCAATCCCCTAAGCATGTACAAGGCCCACACATCATATGCATTGGGTAAAGTAGAATATAATCATATGAAATGGTGGTTCAAACTTAGGAACCCCCCCTCTTTTGAAGTGTGGTTAGTTATAGCAGCCACATAATTAAGATAAATTTAAGATGGATGTTTTGAATTATGTTATATATGAAATTAAATATTTACATATTGATGAACCCATTCTTATGTGTGAGTTAAAATTTGTTTCCTAAATTTAACCAACCAAGTGTTGGAAGGACCACCCGAGTTTGAGATTATGGGAAAACTATTAAGATTAGATTATGGGAAAAAGATTCGATCCAGCCACTTCTTCATTCATGAGTTGCATTCTTCATGGCATTCGATAGTCACTTTGGAAAGATCCACTACAACCTTTCCTTTCCGAGTTTTCCACTAACTATGATAAGGCTCTAGAGTCTAGAGTTGGTTGATGAGGAGTTGTCTATTGCATGTCTGAGGAGGATCTTGATGTTGATGACAACTTCAATGTGTGTCTCCGGCAATATATGGATCAGTCTTTGCTGAGCCCCAAGAAAAGAGGGAATAGGAAAGGGGGACGTAGGAATAATAGGAGAATTTAAGTGCATGCCTTTTGTGCACAGGCTTGCTAGTTTTTCTTTTCTTTCACCTAGTTTATTTGTTAAGGTTTTAATTTTTTGTGTTTTTGATTTTTTTTCCTAATAGAGGTCTAGTTGGCTTTGGTTTGGGGGAGGGTTATCCACTTTTTGTGTTTTTTGTTGTGTACCCTTCATTGAGCTTATACACTTTTGCATTACCTATCAAAAAAATGATCACTTTGGAAAGGTCCATCTCAAGAGCGGAAGAAAAGGCCTTCCCTACAACAACAGACTTCACCTCATATTACACTCTCATAGTACGCACTCTCAACTATACAATTCTACACTCTCATTACATAATTCTAGACATGACCTTACAACATAATGTGGAGAGAGCAAGAAAGAGTTTGAGCAATACATATGTTTCCTTTTCAAAGTTTTTATAATAATTTAATACATGTGTACTTATTCTTATAGACAATCGTATATGACCATGTCGGATTTATAAAAGTTAATATGTGTAGGCTAGTTTAACCCGGCCCTGCTCTAAGTAATATGAGCTGGATGCTGATATCCCTACTCCATATATTATACACCATCCCTACACCACCACGGTGTCTCCAATCACAGAATACCACATCAGATCCTACTTTGAAAGAAAAAAACACGTCTAAGGCATTTCTGAGATAAAAAGTCCCTCTCTTCTTCCTTAGCTCGGAAAACCCGCATTTCTGAGATAAAAAGTCCCCCTCTTCTTCCTGAGCTCGGAAACCCAACTTTCATGGAACCCAGCCTAGCACCTTCCCTGTGCATGGAACCTAGCAAGGCCACCCCCAGCGCCTTCCCTGCGCCAATCTTCTTCCTCCAGCCTGGGCCTTGATCTGGACATAGCCCAGGCCTTCTTCAAGCCCATCAGGGAGGCAGCCCCGCCGTCCCCGACCAAGCGTCCAGACAATCCTCACACAGGACCTGACAGACGAGCTCGTCCTCGTCAACGTATAGGCCGACAAGCTCCGCGGTGAGATGCTCGACCTCCAGCACGCTGCCGCCTTCCTCCCCCGCACCTGCATCCTTGCCTCTGTCGACTACGCCGTTCCTCCGGATCCAACCTCTGCATCGTCGCTGTCGGCGCCCACCAGAACCCGGGCGAGTCCCGGCTCAACCTGCTCCACCGAAACGTGGCCATCTTCTCCACCATCATCCCGGAGCTGGTCCGCTACTCCCCGTGCTCAATCCTGCTCATCGTCTCCAACCCGGTGGACACCCTCACGTTCATCGCCTAGAAGCTCAGCTCCAGTTCTCCCCCCCCCCCCCCCCCCCCAACCGGGTCGTCGCTTAGAAGCTGTCCAGTTCCTCCGGCACCAACCTCGACTCATCCTGCTTCCAGTTCCTCATAGCCGATCATCTCGACGTTTCCAATCTCCTCGAGTTTTTCTCGATGCAGATGGGTCCGGGAAGGCGGGGGCGGGCTCTGGCTGAGGATGAGTCCGGGAAGGCGAGAGCGGGCTTCGGGCGGACAGGCTTTCTAGTCTCCTCAAGTTTTTCGTTTGCGTCGTTCGCGCCTCTTCTAGTTTTTTGTTCGCGCACCGAGAGGAAGTAAAACGAGAAGGAAAAAATCACGTGAGCAGTGTATGAAAAGGTGTAAAGATGCGGAGTATAGATATCATTTTCCATATGAGCTACACCATCGAAATCGCACAATTACAAAGCCCAAGGCGTGCACCGGGCATATATAAATTAAACAAAATTTAAATATATTTTCCAAATTCAACAATATAAATTTTCTTATACAATGTATGTAATATTTAAATATACCATGTCAACACGTACATTAGTACTTTGACTACTAGCATTAAAAATACTGTTTAATGATAGGTATCTGTTTAGTCTTATGCAAATCTAATGGGTTTGATTAGCCAAAGCTAATGCTCTGTTTTGAGTGCGAAACAGAGTATAAGATATTCCCTGAACCATCAGCCGGAAAGTAGTCTGTCTGCACTGTGAACAGTGAAGACGTGTTTGGCATGAGGGAGAGAACGGTCGTGGGTCACGATTCTTTGGCCGGAAGTGGGTCCTCGAGTGGTCTTGGGGTGGAATATCGGAACCGGAGGGCTTTACAGCCAATGTCCGGCCGCTACCGGTCCTAAACCATGTCGAACTCGTGCCCTTCTGAAGCAGGCGATCGTTTTCCCCTGTTTCGATTTCCGGGCAGAAGACTCCTGGACCGGAATTCGGTTCACTTAAAATTCCTAAATAATGGATAATTGGGTTCTTATACATTATAAAAATTTAGAAGAAAAAAAATGCCAACAATTATAGAATAATATAACAAAGTTTTGGACGTGGTTTTAGTGTAGTTTCAATTTTTTGTAGGTATAAAATTACTAATATACCCTAGTCTTTAACAATCTCTTTTGATTATTTTGGTTCACGACTCATTTATGCTATAAAATTATGAAAAAATAGGAGTAGTTCTTTACGCTATACTTGTAAATATATTCTTAGTTAGCCCGTAACCCTAGTTATTAAATTAAGTCTTTGAATTAAAATCATAAATATAATTAAATAAGTCTAAACCTAAGTACGCTTTTAGAAATTTTATCAATTATTGACAACTCTGCTAGGCCTGTGGCCAGTTTAGTATGCTTGTTGAAATACACTTCTAAAGGTAAAATTATAATTTTATAACTTTATTTTTTTATATATAAAACCTTGTACTAGTGTCCGTTAGTCTTTTAGGGACCTACAACAATTTTCTAAAATTTTTCAAAAATTCTAAAAGTTGTGAATCGGGTCTGATTCTCCCATTTTTTGCTGGACCGGACCATCTTTGAATGATCCTGCCCATAAAATTGGATCGTCTTCTACCTGCTGTTTACGCAAAACAGAGCAGACGATGCTCTGTTCTATGTTATGTTATCAAGACTTTTGCCAGATAAAATTTCCTTACATATCTCAATAATTTAGTGATATTAACCCAAAAATGATTTATTATCTATCAATTAGCATGGGCAATGATTTAAAGCATTAGTTGTACCAACCAACACTCTGTTTTGCCAAAGAACAGACCTGCAACTATTGAATACTATGAGACACGAAGTCAAGAACACCCACAGAATCTGAAAGACTATAATTGAAACCAATTAGGCTATAACTCTAGAACGAAATTATTTCTATATTGTAAATGTCTTGCCGGGTATAGTCCAAGTCAGACAAGAAGTTTTCTGAACTCATTGATGGTATAATAACCAGTAAGAACTATAAACCGAGATGTCAAGAGCAGATAATGGTGAATAAAATTGCAATTTCAAGTAACAACATAGTGCTTCATATGGTAAAAATGAATTAAGGCACATTGATTGAGGTCATGGCAAGGACCAGTTTACAGAGATACTATCAGGCAAGGCGTATCATGTGAATACCATAAAAGAATAAAACATCCGGCAGTTTCCATCCAACAAGACGGTGGGAACTGCTTGAATACAACGGGAAAAAAAACACCTTACTTGTTTGCGTTAGAACATGAAAGCCATAGCCGCTACAGCACTCTCAAATGGGCAATTGGATCGTCGGCCGCACACCCTCAAACCCATTCGATCTTACTTCATCGTAAGATGAAGATTAAGGCTTCTCCTCTTTCGTGGCTGACACTCCATATGCTTTTCTCCGCCTCCATGTGTTTCTCTCCTCTTCCGCCTCCATATGTTTCTCTCTTTCTTTTTAATGGGTGTTAGGTTCCTGGAATAGACTAGGATTTCTGTCCTAATAAAACTCCTCACTTTAAGCTTCCCAACTAAGCTCATTTCTTTTTGACTAAATATCCTACATCAGAGCTAAAACAACCAAATAAATATAATTTTCGTAATTAACAATTAAACTTTATTTACAAGTAGGTCCTTCATGTGTATACGAGCCCACTTTGATGGCCTTGTATTTCACCATTTAAAGTATGACTCATCAGCGTAATTGTCATACATCAAGGCAGTAAGCGGTTATAAATGTTGACGAGTTGTGGTTTGAATGGTTAAATTCAAGGCCGGCAGGGTCACACAGAAGAATTTCTCTTAAATCAGAGCCAAATAAATATAATTTTCGTAATTAACAATTAAACTTTATTTACAAGTAGGTCCCACATGTGTATACAAGCCCATGATTAAAATTCAAAATGAAATCATGATAAATATTTAAAAAATTATATCTCCCTCGTTTAACCTATGCTTTGTGTATTATTGGCATGGAAGGTCGTATCGATTTATATGTACTGGTACAGTGCGGGGGGTGATACATCCCCACATAAAAATCAATGTGTATCTGCCATATTGGCTCGCACCATATCGATACGGCCGACACGTATTGATATGGTATTAACATTATTTTTTTACTTTAAAAAAAGTTATTTTTTTTCCTAAAAACAAAAACATGTTTCAAACCCAACTTCTTTGAAGGTTGAAAGATGATAATTTTTTTATTAAAAATAATTTTTAAAAATTTATATAAGATCAATACAGATGGGTCCATACAATTTACATAATTATTTTTCTAAATATAGTGCTTCATAAGTATGTATTTACATCAACATTTAACTGTGACTCATATTAATCATTTTATTTAGTTATGAAATAAACTAATTTAAGAGCACTTAATATGAGAAAGAGGGAGTAATATTTCTATAGGACAGAGGGAGTAATAGTGTATAGTTCCAAAATAAACTAATTTTAGAACGATATGGCCTTCTATGGTCTTATGATGCTCTAAAAAATATTATAATGATATACTATTAGTTAGAATATTTTTTATGTGTATAAAATGGTTCACATCCGTTTCAGTGTGTACCAAGTGTATCATCGGCGCATACATATATTCATGGTCATCGATACTATCATCTATATCTATATGGGCCTTCCATGGTTATTGGTATCGTTACAACTGACTTGAAGTTTACTTTCTATTTAAACAAGTTACACACTTCAACTTTGTAACACCCCGGGTTTTCATGATCATAAGATAGACAATACAAAACTCAGGGTGTTATCATACAAGGACAAGCATCACCTAACACTAAAATAAACCATCTAATGTAATATGAATGTCACAATCCAGGATCACAGCCATGTGCTAGTGCAATAACATAAATGAAATAACATGGAATAATCTCTTGGGCAATACAGTGCCTTATTACAAATCCGCATTAAAATAAAATCTATAGTCCTAGTAACTTCAAAAGTCCACCTTGCTAGCAATGTGCATCGCCCGCTAAAGGAAACCTGCTACTCTAAATCTAGAACTGAATATGCATTACAGAGATGCATTTCTACTAATACTCAGTAAGATGCAAAAAAAACCACTCATAATCATGCCATGGAGATGGATATAAGAACTATAAGAAACATATAGATAAAGTGTTGCTTGACACTAGTTAAACAATAACACAAGTACACCACTGAATATGACACACTATATGTCAATTTGAAATATTACACATAAAGTCCGACCTCGGCTTAAGTGAGGACAATATCAACTCAAGTGAAAATAGACTCTACTAAGGAAACAATATAACTTATTGCTGCCCGAATGTGGACTCCTACTCAAAGGAGTAAACTATATGCTAATAGTAGATCAGTTATGGCCACAGAGATGTAGGTACCATCATGTTCATGGACATGCTGGCTGGAGGTAGATGAGCCTTTGATGATGCTAAAAAACCTAGATGCGTGTGAAGTGCTCAACCCCGCTAGAATCAGAAGGGCGGAGGGGGAGAGGCATCGGGTTCCGGCAGGGAGCCGAAATCCAGCACCGTCTCTCCCGGGGTCCCCCCCCCCCCTCCTTCCCTTCTGTTTTTCAGAGGAGGGGGGAAGCCGGGAGAGAGAGGGGGGAGCTGGAGGGAGGGGGGACGGATTCTGGTTCCCTTCCAGAATTCGGCCTCAAAAGGGGCCCCTCCTCCCTCCACTCCCCCACTCCCTCCTTAGCTCCTCCCTTCCCACCCCGGCTCCCACCTTCCCCCTACCCTCCCCCTTCCCCTATGTTTTTCAAGGGCATTAGCGATGCATATGCATATGCGTCGCTAATAATAAGCATATTAGTGATGCATATTCATATGCATCACTAATACATTTATTTTTATTTTTTTGATTAATTTTAAAATAAAAAATTAAAATTTTCCCCTCCCTCTCTTCTCTCTCTCCTCCCTCTCTCTCCCTCTCTCTCCTATCTCTTTCTATATCCTATCTCCTTTTTCTTTCTCTACATATTTTAAAATTAATATCATAAATTATAAGGTAATAACAATGCATAAGAATATGTGTCGCTACTACCGAGTTTATTAGCGACGCATACAAATATATGTCGTTAATAACAATGTGTCACTAATACATTTTTATTTATTTTATTAATTTTTAAATAAAAAATATTAAAAAAATAAAATACTAAAAAATTAAAAATAAAATTTCCCCTCGCTCTCCTCCATCTCTCTCTCTCTCCTTCATACACACACTCTCTCTCCTCACTCTCTCTCTCTACCCTCTCTCCTCACCCCCTCTCTTCTGTCTCACTCCTCACCCCCTCTCATCTCTGTCTCTACCCTCTCTCTTCTCTCTCCTCACCCCCTCTCTTTTCTCTCTCTCCTCTCTCTCTTTTATTATAAATTATATTTTAAAATTAATAAAATTTAACAAATAAAATATATTATATATAAATAGTGGAATATTGAATAAAATATATTATATTTAAAAAGTTTATTTTAATTTTTTTAATATTTATTTATTAAATCATATTAATTAATAAAGATAATAGCAACACTTATAGTCAAGCGTTGCTATTATCAATGCTATTGGCGACACTTATTTAAATGCATCGCGAATAGTTTCAAATTTCTAATTTTTTATTTTAAATTCATTACTATTAGTGACGCTTTTATTAAGCGTCGCTAATAGCATAACTATTAGTGACGCATTCTACCAAGCATCACTATTATTAAAATTATTAGCGACGCTTTAGAAAAAGTGTTGCTAATAGTAATAATTTAAAAAAAATAAATAAATATTTTTTAGCAACACTTGTTTTAAGCGTCGCTGATAGTCAGATATTAGCAACACTTATTGTAAAACGTCGCTAATAATTCTAGTATTAGCGACGCTTTATATTAAACATCGCTAATATATGTCTATTAACAATACTTAATAAAAAACGTAGCTAATATGTAATTTTGTGGCAACGCTTCTTTATGTGTCGCAAGTAGTAGTTATTAGCAATACTTTTATTTGTGTCGCTCATAAAAGCGTTGCTAATTGTAACGACCCATTTTTCGGTTACGCTTAACCCGGGTGGGTTAAGGGTAATTCGGTATTTTTTAATTAAGAGTCAGGGGGTTTCAAGGGATGAAACCCCTATAGATGGGTAGAGCTCAGAGTAATGAGCGTAACAATTCGAAGAACACGTAAAACGAAGGCTGGGAGCGATAGCTACGGCCTCGGGAAGCGTACTGCATGGTCAGGACCCACATGAAAGTGCGGAATAACCTACCCATGTGTGGTCTTGTTTCAAAGGGCTTGTTGATACAAGTCCATTGGTATGAAGAACGCACGATTTCGACTTCGGGGTAAGAAGATATCGCATATTGAAGTTTAGATATTTTTTTAGATTAAAATAATATGGAAAATATTATTTTAATCAAGTAAGGACAAAATAGCTGGCGTCAGCCACACCGGCCGATGCGCAACACGGTGCCGCATGGCGGGTCACCACGCACAACCGCCCGTGCGTCGTCCCCCGCGTACGCGGGGCAGAGCCCGCGTCACGGGCCAGCTCCCGAGCGACGCACTGTAGCTGCACGTCGAGCCCGTGTGGCGAGGGGCCTGCCGATGTGCAGTACGGCGCCGCATGGTGGGGACCCACGGGCCCGCACGGTGACCCGCTCATTGTCCCGCGCGTACACAGGACAGGGGCCACGTTGCAGGCCGGCTCCTGCGCAACGTGCAGGAGCTGCGCATTGAGCCCTTGCGGCGCGAGGCCGGGCCCCGCGCGATGCTGGGCGCGACCGTGCCCCGCGAGCGCAGCACATGGCCAGCGCATCGCATGCCACGCAAGCGCGCGCGTCTCCGGGGGCGTTTCGTACGCCCTCGGCTTCTCCTCTATAAATTCGGATTCCGTTTCATTTTCAGGAGGAGTTTTCCGACTCGTTCAGAGTCCGTTTTCTTCCGTTCTTGAGGTGTTCCTAGCTAATTCGAGGGTGATCTACGCAATGACATGGTCCATTCCTCGAGTTGGTACTCCTAGAAGGGAGGAACGACCCGGGGCAAGAGGAGGCTCTGTCTGTTACCCTCTTGCCCCGAGAGAGAGAGAGAGAGAGAGAGATGGCCCGGAGAGAGAGGGGGCTCCGTCCTCCGTTACCGGGCCGGATCAAGAGAGGTGGCCCGATGTAGGGGAGACTTCATTCTCCACCGAAGGGCCACGATGTATGAGAAACATCCCCAAGTAGGGGAGGTTTTGTCCGCCGCCCATGGGCGCAAAAAATGAGAAGTCTCCGGGAAAGGGGAGAGTCGGTTAGTCGGTCGTCTTTCGGCGCAAGGAGATGAACGTACGGAAGCTAAAGGAGGCTCTGTCTACTGTCTCTGGATCCAAAGGGGGACGCCCAAAAACGAGCAACCCCAAATGCTACCTCGTGAGACATCAGGGGCATAAGCGTTTCCTAACCTCCTATTTTAATTATAGAATGGTATGTGCTAGTGATGATAATATGTGCTATGCTATGATCTATATATTTTCCATGCTTATATGTCATGATGTGCTATGATCCTTTCTGTTCCAATATGCTATGTTTATATATCATGATGTGTGTCGTCTCGCTCTAGCTTAGAGCGAGACATGTTGTGTGTATGTTCGGTCTCGGCTCAGTGATGGAGCGAGACGTGTGAATGTGATGTATCCGCTCTAGAATAGAGCAAGGCATGTTGTGGTGGTCGTGTGGTGCTTGTCTCTATGATAAAGCGAGATGTGTGTTGCCGGTGTTTTATCGGGTTTTTGTATTTCTCCGATTAAATATTCGGAGATACGTACTTTATACGATGTGTTTTTGGTGTTCCTGATGTATGTAGTAGCCAATAGGCAGAACTACGTCCGGATCTAATCGTATCGGAGTAACATCGTGGATGTTATCCGATATGTATGTAGGCAACCAATGGTAATGTAACGTTAGCCCGGTCCGAATTAGTTATATAATTAGGTCAGTTCTGGCCTACGCGCAACAGAGCGTTAAAGTTCCGAAGCGCACAGAGGAACGAGAAGACTCTCGCACTCAAAGACGGACACTCCCGGTTCTGAGTTTGGTTTTCATCGTTTTCATACCCCTGGCCCGGGTCAGTTTGCGGGCCGGGGTGTGATACTAATGATATATTTCTTTGTAGTATACCTACTGTATGTTAATTAAGATATATATATATATATATATATATATATATATATATATATATATATATATATATATATATATATATATATATATATATATATATATATATATATATATGCTACCTACAACTTGTCAGGATATATATGCTACGTACAACATGTGGGAAGACTGGAAGACCCAAAGAAAGGCCTGTTTTCTATGAGAAAAACATTGTTACGGAGCTCATCATGACTAAAACTCCTACGACATATCACGCCGTCCACAGGAAAGTCAGTAAATAATGGAGTGATAGTAATAAGCCCCAATAACTAATGAAAGTCACAATAAGTGACAATGATCGTCCCGTAAAATGATATTCCTTATGATCGATGACTCCTCTAGAATGGAAGATATAAAGGACAATGTAGGTGGAAGAGTTAAAGACCCAAAGAAAGGCCTGTTTTCTATGAGAAAAACATTGTTACGGAGCTCATGACAAAACTTCTATATATATCATGCCGTCCACATGAAAGTCACAGTAAGTAACGGATAGTGATATTCCTTAAGGGATTGTAATATGCCACAAAAAGGAATGAAAGTCACAATAAGTGACGATGAGTATGAATATCATTTTCGATAAGTGCCATCAATAAAATAAATAGAAGCATGGATTACTAGATAAACTTGTTTATATATTTAACGGGGTACGTATGAGTTGTTTGTGTGGAAGCACAACACAAGTGCAGTACAAACCCTCCCAAATGGCTCTCACGCTTCCTACCTCCAGCCTTTCCCTTCTTTCTTTTTTTCTCCTCATTGGAGCCCTGCTTTTGAATAGCAGGATGAAGCAATCAAGAAGTCGAAGGCTTCCCCCAGGGCCCAAAGGGCTTCCCATCATTGGCAACCTGCACCTGCTCTCAGATTCACCTCACCGTGACCTGATGAAGCTGGCCAGAGAGCATGGCCCCTTGATGTATATCCAGCTGGGATATAAGCCAAATATTGTCGTTTCGAGTCCCAAATTGGCCGAAGAGGTACTTAGAACCAAGGATATTGACACAGCCAGCAGACCAGATTTAGTGGCCCAAAGGAAGCTCACGTATGATTACCAGGACATGGTGTTTGCACCCTATGGAGAATACTGGAGACATATTAGGAAGATCGCCACGCTTGAGCTATTTACAGCCAAGAGGGTGCAGACATTCAGGCCTGTTCGAGAAGAGGAGGTGGCCAAGATGATTGAAACCATATCAATATCTGCTAAGGAGGGAGCAGTAGTCAATCTCAGTAAGTTGACACTCGCCCTGACAAACACTGTGACTTGCAGGATTTCACTTGGTCGTAAGTATGGTGAAGAGATCGAGAGGAGCAAGTGTGAAGCCGTTCTTGGGGAGGCTCTAACCCTGTTTGCAGGATTTTTTGCGGCCAACTATTTCCCAATGCTGTGATGGGTCGATGTGCTCATGGGGATGTCTGCCAAGCTCGAAAGATGCTTCGTTAAGTCGGATAAATTCTTCGAAGCTGTCATTGATGAACATCTCTTAGCTACGAAGGATGCAAACGAGCCAGAAGATTTTGTAGATGTCTTGCTTAGAGTTCAAAACGAGTTCAGTCTCACTAGAGAGCAAATGAAAGGGGTTCTTCTGGTATGTATATAATGAAGTTGAACGCTGCTAATTTTTTTCTTCTCATATGACGTTTGAGGCTAATAACTATTTCTTCTCCTTGCCGCAGAATGTTTTTATTGCAGGTTCAGACACAAGCTCATCATTGATGGTGTGGGTAATGACAGAACTAGAGAGAAACCCAAGGGTGAAGATCAAAGCACAAGAGGAAGTTAGAGGAGTGGTGGGCAGAAAAGGGAAAGTGGAGGAGAGTGACATAAAGCAGCTCCCTTACCTGAATGCTATAATAAAGGAGGCACTCAGGCTGCACCCATCAGCTCCAATGCTCTTCCATGAGGCCATACAAAAATGCACTATTGGTGGGTATGAAATTGAGCCCAAAACTAGTATTCTTGTCAATGCATTTGCCATTGGCCAGGACCCAAAATCATGGGACAATCCGGAAGAGTTTCTGCCAGAGAGGTTCTTGGGAAGCTCCATTGATTTCAAAGGGCAGCATTTTGAACTTCTACCATTTGGCTCTGGCCGTAGGATTTGCCCAGGGATGCTTGTTGGACTTTCAATTACGGAGCTCACACTTGCAAATCTACTATACTCATTTAATTGGGATGTGCCACCAGCGTTGTCGGAAGAAGCCATGGACATGACTGAAATAACCGGCAGTACTGTCCAGAAGAAGTATCCTCTTCGTCTTGTTAAATAGAAAATAATATTTTCACATAAAAAAACACACAACAAAAGCTTAAGCATAGGTTTTGATTAAATTAAATAAGGGGGCCCAAGTGAACTTTGTGTGACACCCACTTATTCAATCCAATTAAAACTCATGTGTGAGTTTTTATGGGTATTTTTATTGTGGGATTATCAGTATCCTTCTTAGACTCCCAGTCAAGCAGGTTGTCCTTTTTTTCTTTTTTCTTTCTCTGGTTTTCTTATGTAGTAACAATGCATATGTTACACAGAATAAGACCATATTTCTATAAGTCAAATATAAATAAATTTATTACATATTTGTGGTTCAAAAGATTAAAAAATCATACCATTCACTCAATTTTGCATATCCTCCTCACTCATTAATGGTGTTAAAACGATGAAGTAGAGTTTTGACTCTCAAAATGGCGAAGTAGAATTTTGAGGTGAAAAAGTGAACGTCACTCGAGCATTTATCTTTCTTGTACGATTTGACACTATCCATCTATTATGGAGTGAATAAAAAAATTCAATTATATTTTGCCAATAAACGAGTGAGTGGAAGATCTGTACTTCAGTACATATTGGTCTTTGTACTCAAATATTAATCTCACCCTTCATTTTCAGATCAACGGTCATAAAAGCGCCCATATAAGTGATCCCAACTCTCCACCCTGTGAAGACTTGAAAGCTTGTGTTTTCATTTCATTCACCGGGTATAAAAAGTGTTACATAGTACAATTGTAGGGATTGAAATCCCTTCCGTTATGGGTATAAATTTATTAAGATACAACAATTAAGGAATCTATGTTTGACTAGAATCACAACAAATCCTCCAGTGTATCACAACAAATCCTCCGGTGGATCTCTGTCCATATCTTTGCTTATGGTGATATTGCCCATAACCCCTCTAAGCTGAATGAGGGAAGTTCCCAAACTGTGAGCTTGTAACCGGAATTACTATCCAGAAGAAGTATCCTCTTTTTCTTGTGCCCACCATATATACTTGTTAAATGGAAAATAATATCTTCACATAAAAAAATACACAACAAAACCTTACGCAAGAGTTTTAATTAACTTTATATTTAATCCAATCAAAACTCGTTTGTGAGTTTGTGTGGGTATTTTTATTGTGGGAATATCATTATCCTTCTTAGACTCGCAGTCACAATGGGAGTCAAACAGGTAATTTCTTTTTTAATTTTTCTTTCTCTCATCTTCTTCCGTGGTAATAATGTACACGTTATGGGATCTCCCCCACCGCCACCAATCCCCCACTGCCGCTAACCCCTGTGGGTTGTCCATCCCCCGCCAGCCACCGCCGCTACGTCCTCAGCTACCAACCCCCATGGGTTCTTCATTGTCGTCTGCTTAAAAGACCTCACGTGGTATCCTCTATCATTGTGTAAGTTCGCCACCGGCGAGCTACCGATCTCTCCTCCGTAAGTCGCCATCGGCCACAACCCCCATCACCCAAATATTTTGCGGATAGTTTTGGAGCTTCAGTCACTGTCCAAAAATGGCGGCAATAAAAATCACCTCACTTTGACGCCGTACTCCTCCGCGCCACTTGAGCTTCTCCCTCTGGCCGCCGCCTATTTCCTCTCCGGTGAGGCCCCCTCTGTGGCCGTCTCTATCGGACTTGCCTTCTTCGCCGATTTCCTATCTCGAAGGAATAGCCTTGAATGGCGTTGCTTCCCCTTTGGACCCTGATTCAAGGTCCTTGAACTGCATTCCCAAGTTGTCCGTTCAGTGTCGGATTGAGAAAGATGCTTCAAATTGTTCGCTAAGAGAGTCGGACAGCATCAGGAGCAGGAAGGACGCCGTGATCGATTTCTTCCTTTCCTCGTTTGCTTTGTGCTTCCTGAAATTCTGGTCTGTCAGTCTAGCTCGCCTCCCTGCTTTGGATTTCATGCTCTGGAAAGAGCTTATTTTTTACAAATTCTTGAATTTTCATGAAGTCAATTTCTGGGGAGTGTTCTCAATGATCAATTTCAGTGTCAGGACTTTACATGAGAGATTCTCAAAGAATTTATTGGGTTTTTTTTTTTTTTTTTGCAGGAGCTGTTCATGAAATCTGCACTGAAATCAGCTCAATTAACTTTTGTATTTGTTAATGTTGCCTTTCTTCCTCTCCTTATATTTCCAATTTTGATAATTGTCTCACTATTGCCTTTTTTTGCCTTCAAGTTTCCTTTCCAGAATTCTTGTGTTTTAAGATCTATATGTGGTACTTTATGGGCCCCGATTTTGATGAATGGGAGTTTTCAGCCTATATAAATCAAACTGTGTTATTAGAGCTACGCTTTTATTGTTTCAAATCACATGGCATCAAGGTTTTGATTAACATGCCTTATCTGATCATTTTGCAATTGATACGGTAGGCATTGTTGTGAAAATTGTCATGTGCCAAGAGAGACTATGCCTTGTGAGGGTAGTGGAGATTGCTGAATTATGTTTGCTGATAAGTGAAAGTATAGAAGAGAGTTTTTGAAGCTTCACAAGAATTTTTATAGGAGCCTGAAGGCATTAGATGCCATGAATGAGGCTTCGTAGAAGAGGCTTGAGGACAATCAGGCTTTTAAGAAATGCGTCGATATCAAGTGAAGGATACTTTTATTAAATAGAAGCAACTTGTATATTAAACTTGAAAATGTAAGTGCATAAGAATAAAATTTGGGGATATGGGCTGTTTTTACCCTGAATGACGATATTTGTTTGTATATATATTTTTAAGTACAATTTGTAGTTGTATTTTACTTAATTTATCACAAGCAACTGGGCTTTCAATCCACTCGTAAATTGAAGTCTTGGGCAAAACTTTTTATAGCTTTTAGTGTTGACAGTGATGGTTTTGGCAGGGGAGATGGATCTAACTTGTATTTCTTGTGAATTATCCGGAGTGATATGATAGATGGCTGCAGCAATATGTATAATTGATTAAAGATATATAAATTAGAACACAAGTGCATAAAAATATTGACTCTATTACATTATTTAAACCCCTTTAATGGACAAAACCCCATAATGACTTTTGCCTAAGGCTAGAACAGCAAAAACCCAGATCTCATAAAAAGCTCCTATTATATTTGATGGCATTCTCTCTTATGTCTATAAGAAAATGGATATATTGTTACAAACACATGGAGTGTCTTCATTTCAATTCAAGAAATTTTGATGGCATCCCTCTTCATTTCGCTCCCAAATTTCTTTCATTGTGAACCTCTCCCATGAAAATTCACATGGTACTTTTGGAGGTAGCCTACATCCGATTCACCATAAAGCAAGAAAAAGCCCTTTTCTAACAGTATTGACTTTTTGCAAACGCAGCTAAGTATATAAGCTACTGAGAAATGGGAACAAAGTAAAATTTTATTACTATTCTTATCTACCCATCTCAGTTAGGCACGAAGCAACAAATTAAGAGTTACATGTCTTCTAGAACAAGAGTTAAGTCACGAATGTAAGAAACGAAAAGATGAAACTTGCAAATATTTAACTACATAAAATCTAAGAGGAACATGTTTTAACATAGAAATTGGAAACAAAGCAAGCTTGCGGAAATCGTGGATGTTGTTGGAAATGATGTGGGTGGTCTTGTAGATGGTGGCTGGCAGTTCAAGTGGTGGAAGAACATGCAATTGGAGCTCCATGATAGATTTGTTGGACTTTAATTGCTACAATCTGAGTTGCATCATAAACCTGCCAAGGTAATTTGGGTCTTCTCCTCTGCCCCAGAAAAGATCACAGTAGAAAGCTTCAAGAACTGAATTTGCAGAAGAGTAGCATAAAAAATAGACGTAGATGGATAAAAAACTTGCAGTTAAGTGCTTTATAAAACACATCAATCTCAATAGCATCCCAATTCTAGAATTAATCATATACTTATCTCAATCGTAGTTTGCAATATCGCAAGATCTCAGCAATAGTTGGTCCTTAAAAACGAGAAACAAGACCTGGCAAAGATATATAGCATGGAAATCCTACTATATAATATTTAGAAAATTTCTGAATCTTCTCTTTTGGTATAACAGTCACATAGCAAAATAGCACCTATGTTGCAAACCCTGGGATAGATAATTATAATGATACCTACCATTCATAGCACTATTTTTTGGCCAGATCATATCATTTTGTTTAATTAAAGACCAACTGATCTTATGCTATATAATTTATGTGAAACTTACAGGAAAACTGCCTAACAGATGCAGAGGCTAAGTATGGTCGAGTAGCACAAGGTCAGACCTCAATCCAAGTGCAAAAGAAAGAAAGCATTATTGAAAATCCATCGACAAGCTCAAAGAAACTAGAACAGTATGCATTGTCTTGGGTTCTCTTAACTTCAGTTCTCATAACACACTAGCAAATCGTGAACTGAATATAAAAATATTTCAAATTTATGCACATGATGAATAATAATAAGAGTTTGCAGAAGATTATCATTCCTATATGTTATATAAGAAAACGAATATAATGTCATATATAATTAATTTTGTCTGAAGTATGACATTGCTACTATGCGTCAACACTGCTGATTGTGTTCCAAAAGGGACCGTTTGGATGAGGCAGATGACTTGATTGGGGACAAGAGTTGCAATAACAGAGAATAAGAGGAACTAGTTGAATATGAAGGAGGTGGTTGGATGTCCTGCTATGGCTTTGGCTTTTGCACAGGGGGGCTTGCATAGAATGGGGGTCTACAAGTGGTAGGGCCCAAAGATATCCTTTACCGCAGCCACCAACTTGGGGGGGGGGGGGCGGAGAGGAGATTGTAGCAGCCAGAAATTGCCTCAGCTGTGAACAGGGAGCCAGATATGGTAGCAGATATAGAAGTGCCCCTTCCACTAACTCTTACAAGCAGAGATCATGTGCTAACAACTTGAAGACTGATTACCTTCTGTCAATGGGTAGCAAACAAGTATAATGTACTTATTAGTCTCAAGGCTGACTGCCTATGAGCTGCTCTAACTTCAGCAGTGCTATTTGGTGAATTCAAGCACTGGTTAAAGGTCTTCAGTTCAGACTAATTATTGTCCGAAATCACAATAGAATAAAAGGAATGATAAAAGATAGAAAGAGAACAACCTTGAATTTTAGAAGAACAGAATTGCCTATATAATGGAACATGTATTCAATGTGGTACATATAGAAGTGCTTATGAAATTTTAAAGCATTTACCAGGGAAACTAACAAAAAGAAATATAAATGAATGGGTAGTCTCAAATTCTTGAAACATACACTTTATTTCCTTAAATTTATTAATACTATGATGAAAAAAAACTTAAAATATGGAAAAGCAACAGAAAAACAGATGGAGAATCAGTTGCATCTGTGTCAGCCTGCAAAGGTAAGATGAGCCAAAATGTGTGTCTGTTAAATGAATATGGCAGGACGGTTGGGCAAACAACATTCGTTTTTGCTCCTGATTGCATCATGTGGGGTGAAAAATAAAACTTTGGTGATCAACTTGAATTCAATCCATATCTAAATCAGCGATTCCCAGCAAATTCAGGCAATCCCAGATCAAGATATATAGTGCCTGTATGTGGGCTAGATCTTTATAATCAGTGAAAATATTTCTATCACAATTGACTACCTGCAACCAGTTTTGTAGTGAAAGATATGTCCCATACACAACACGTTATATCCTTGACGAGGTACTGGCCGGCACGGTGTTGTCCTATTTGTAGATGGCCAACGACAGAAGACACCCTAGATGTTGAGACCTCGACAATGCTAGAATTTTGAGAGGATTGTGAGGAGCTAGAGGAAAAGAGCCCTTGCTGAAAATTGGCTGGTGCAAGGTCAAAGTCGGAGATGAGGCCGCAGCGGGGGAAGAGGGAGGCAGGGTCGTAACGCATGTGGAGGGTGATGGGGAGGCGGGTTGTGGTGCCGCCACGGACGTGGTTGAACTTAAAGCCCATGAGGGCCTCCACGAGGCTGCTCTTGCCGTCCCTCTAGTGGGCCCCCACAATCACCGCCGGTGCGTTGAAGGGCACCTCGAACTACTGCGCCAGTGTGTGAGGCTTGTTGTATGCCTTATACAGCTTCCCCTGCGCCACGGTTCTGCAGAGGTCCTCGTCTGCTGTCTTCCCCTCCGCCATCATCATCAACACCTCTAAATCCACGGATTTCAGAGGGATGGGCGTGGTGCGGGTATGGGTGGGGAAACAAGGAGGTCAATGGGGCAGGAGGAGATCCATCTTCTCCGCCGATTGGCCACTAACGCCCTGTTTGAGGAAAACTTTGGACAGTGCAAGCGCAAATACGGTGGGGGGAAGTGTTAACTGCAACAAATCAGTAGACTCAAATGTCATCATACGACTCTTATTGAATTGGGCGTTTATACCCTATATAAAATTCTAACATTTACCATTGGCCCGGACCCAAAATCATGGGGCAATCCGGAAGAGTTTCTGGCAGAGAGGTTCTTGGGAAGCTCCATTGATTACAAGTAGCATTTTGAACTTCTACCATTTGGCTCTGGCCGTAGGATTTGCCCAGGGATGCTTGTTGGACTTTCAATTACGGAGCTCACACTTGCAAATATACTCTACTCAGTTAACTGGGATATGCCACCAGCGTTGTCGGAAGAAGCCATGGACATGACTGAAATAACAAGCAGTACTGTCCAGAAGAAGTATCCCCGTCTTCTTGTGCTATACTTACTAAATGAATGCACAACAAAACCTTAGGCATGAGTTTTGATTGAATTAGATAAGTAGGCCTAAGTGAACTTTGTGTGACACCTACTTATCTAATTCAATCATGTGAGTTTATGTGGGTATTTTTATCGTGGGAATATCATTATCCTTCTTAGGCTTGCAGTCACAATGGGAGTTAAACAGATAGTTTCTTTTTTAATTTTTCTTTCTCTCATCTTCTTCCATGGTAATAATGTATACGTTATAAAGAATAAAACCATATCTCTACTAGTCAAATATAAATAAAATTATAACACATAGGTGGTTCAAAAGATTAAAAACACACACACCATTTACTCAATTTTGCATATATTAGACTTGGTTGGGCCTTACTCATCAATAGTGTTAAAATGACAAAGTAGAGTTTGGACTAATAAAGTGGTAAAGTAGAATTTTGACGTGAAAAAATGAACTTCACTCAAGCATTTTTCTTTCTTGTACCATCTGAGACTAGCCAACTATTATGAAGTGAACAAAAAATATTTAACTATATTTTGCCAATGAACCAAGTGAGCGGAAAATCTGTACTTGAGTACATATTGGTCTTTGTACTCAAATATTAATCTCACCCTTCATTTTCAAATCAATGGTCATAAAAGCACCCATATAAGTGATCCCAACTCTCCACCCTTCCTCCTTGTCTCCCAATGCCTCACCTCTTTGTCTCCTTTTTTTCTCCTTCTCAATGCCACTCTCAGCAAGCCACTTTCCTCCCTTCTCATACTCTTTGTCTCCTTCCAATCAACAAAATTTCATTTAAAAATCTTAATGAATATGTTTCAGCAGTGTACAAATTTTCAATATTTGTAAAATGATTTAAGTAGCTTAAATTGCATATATCTTGACTTTTAATTACACATATCATGGTCTGATTGATCCTAGCTCCCAGTAGAGATTGCAATAAGCTATAGTTGTTGGCTTGTCGGAATTAAAGGCTTGCAGGAAATGAAGAGTGCTTGGCAGAAATATGTTTGTAGAAAGAAAATATGAATTTTTTTATAAAAAGGAGAAGGGCTACATATCTGATATGCAGAAACAAATGTAAAGCAAAAACATGCTCGGCAAAGATGATGGTGGCTGAAAAGAAGATAAGAAAAGCATCTAACTTTTGGTCAAACTTTACACGGGGAAGGTACAATTTGTTGACAGAAAAGTAGCTACGCAAAACACATATAAGGTTGCCGGTAATATAACTGCTCGCCATAGATAATGCTTATGTTGTTGCTAGAAATAAGGTCCTCACCAGACAAATTGGAGAGCTGTCTGGAGATGTCGGAGATGATGAAGAGCAATGCGAGAGGAATAGGAGAAAGCGATGCACAGTGAAAAGGGAAAATGAGGCTTAGATAACCTAAAGCTTTCGGTTAGCTTTTTACCCTCAAGACAAATTAATATGGTTTGTGTTCGTAATTAATGCGGCTGCAAGTTGGCACCAGTGAATAATATCTCCTTATCAACCCGTCTCTGACATCACTACAAATGGACAAGGGACAGCCGGAAAGCATTGTCTGTGCGTTATATTGGCTGATTTGAACAATCCATACAACGTAATACGAGGTAACAAAAAACTAATGTCAACGAGAACAGGTTCCAGAAGGTATTTTTTAAATTCTTACAGCAACAAACGAAAGGTAAAATAAACGAAGTTCATAGGAATGCACAAAAGATAAAGAAATACAGCGTAAAAATTAATTCACCTAGCAATCCAACATCAGCATCCATGTCATTCAGTTGTTTACAACAGTCTCCATGTTACTTGGCAGTCACTATCACTAACATGACCAATATACTACACGATGTACAACAACTTGCTACATGAGGAAGAGTAGCACTTAGAAAATTATCTAACATGTCTGACGTTTGCTTTTTCATTATTAAGAAATGGCCATTCCTGTACCGGGTACACCAATTCACTCAGTGACTTGATAGAACTGCAGTAACTTCTGGGTCAAGACCTTTTCCTGAAACCATTGAAAAGCATAATAAAAGTAGTTATAAAAAATAATGCATAATAATGTTCCAATAAATGACAGACAGCTTAATGACATCAACGTAATAAAAACCAACAAACCTGACGATTTTCTCCAGAACAATGAGGAAAGTGGAGACCTATACAACAATTCTTAAGAATCTCAGGACTTCTCATCCACGCTTGGTGTGCTTCATTTGCTTTAACCTTGTAAAGATACATCTGATTTATGGAAACAGGTCAACATCCATATTTAACATGAGCGTTTTATTAAAATCAGAAACTAATCACGAACTTATAGTAAAGAACCCGAATGAGTTATACTCTTACAGCATACAACCTTGGAAAGAGGGATAACTGGCTTCTCCAGTACGTCTTCTTCTCCAATGTCAACACCAGTGCCCTGACATTCTGGGCAAATCACTGAAACAATATCCGTTTTGTTAGCTGCCCTCTCATCAATCTTCTGTTTTTTGCTAGACTTGGCACGTTTCTTTCTCTTAGACTTTCCAAAAGTGTTTTCCTCAGGGATCGTGGAATTAGTTGATTGCTCAGTCCATATTTCATACTCAGAAAGAAGTATCCAGTGGATTAGACAGGAAACGTGGAATACATGGAAGACCTATTATTTTGGAGAAATAGGGAGAGGCATATAAGTGATTACTACATAAAAGACAAATTTTAACTAATCTCAAAACACCTGAACTCAGAGTTTCTTTACTACACTCACTAAAGGCTACATTTACACAATTAATATAAACAAGGATAAAATTTATAAAACCAAGCAAAAGGTTTTTTAATAGACTGAAAGTGCTCTTATCTACTTACCCCGTATGTGTTCCTACTACTGCAAACAAGTTTCCCCGTTCGCCTATTAAAAAGGGTTGCAACATTTTTCCCTGGAAGCATCCTTTGCTGGCATATGTCACACATTCTTTCAGCTGCTAGCCTCTGTTGCTTCCTCAATTCCTTCCGCAAAGCCTTGCTGGATATAAACTTTGAATGCACAAGCTTATCACTGGATGCCTCTGCCACTATAGCATTATTTGTTCCACCATTGTGCAACATAATTGCCTTGTCAGCAGAATAACTCAAACTTGGGCAAATTCCACCAACAGAGTCACTGCCATCACCCAAAGCCTTACGAAGCTCCTCAGGATCAGAAAACGATTTTTCCCTCTTCCTTCCATTCACCGCAATAGCATTATATTCTAAGGAGTGACCAGGTGGAACTAGCGGATCTAGACCATCCACTAAAGGTAATCTACCCAACTCATATTTATAAGAGAAAATAATAGCAGCAAAATCAGAACTTGGTACTGACACTGAGTCAACATAATCAGAGTTGCTCTCTCCCAACCATGCACACCATATTCGACTTATCCTATTATCTATCTCATCAATTCTTAGCCCAATTTGTCCAAAGCCAATAAAGTTTGCATCTAAAACAGATATTTCATTGTTAAGAAGAACTTCTGGAACCAAAAGATGATTGTCATGCGCATTGTGAACAAATTGATGCTCCGAGCTACTCAAATCAGCAACTTCATTCAAGTGTTCCCCATTAAGGCTACCAGTTAGACCTATCTGACAGTCAGAATTCAAATGTGCAGATTTGGTAGATTCCAAACAAAGCAACTCTTGCTGCTGTTCTTTTTCAGGTGAGTTATGGAAGAACAAGGCACCATCACTAAAAGGCCATGGCGTTGGGCCAAACAGCGTCACCTGCGCTGCAGCATACCTTTGGGAATGAATATTCCCTTTGAGGTGATCAAACAGAGCCGAATCACTATAACAGGGAGAGAGGCACAAAGTGCAGAAGAAAATCAACCGCTTCCCATCTTCTCTAATCTCAATGTAAGGGTGCCCTTTACTATGGACATCTCGGAGAGTAGCTCTAGCCATGACTTCCTTCAGACTGAGGCCAACAGAATCTGTGTTCCTAAACCCTAATTCTCTTCCAGTTGCCATTCCAAGTTTACTATTCAGCCACTCCCAAACTATTCAAACAACTAGCAACCAATTCAAATTCATCTACCACGCACAAAATTTCAGAACATGACCAAAAATGTCTCCATAACATTTCAATGTGCCCAACATCTGACGAAAACCGTAGATTCCTAAATTTGATGCAACAAGAACCTCAATTGAGCAATCAAATCCACATAACAACATTCATGACGACCAATTCAAGAACCCACAAGCAAAATTCTGAACCACCCACAGCCCGTACCCACCAATTCTCACCAAAACCACGCGGCCCACATGAAAATTCCAACAGAACAGAAGACAGAGCACACAAATTGCCAAAAAGAGTCAACCCAAACAAGAACCCTAAAATCTGAGCCGAACCAATTTGGCATACAGAGCAGAAACGAAAAGTGGTGTACGCTCAGAATATTCGGAAGCTACAGGAACGAGGTGGATTCTGTATGACATCTTTGAAGAAGAAGGGTCGAGACGGTCGTCGCCTTACCGTGAAAGTGCGCAGGCGGGAAGCGGGTGAGGCAGCGGCAAAGAGTTTCTCCATCTCCTTCTTCTTCATGTCCATCTCCCTCTTCTGAGCCTGAGTGGGAGGGGAGAGGGAAGGCAAGAGAGGGAAGCAGGGGGGAGGGAAGACGGATCCAAGAAATCCAAAATTTCAACTGAAACTGGTTGTGGGGGAAGGCTGGCCTGGTGGGTATGGGCCGGAAGATTCTTGGTCCGATGCGGATATTGTTGTTTAATTAAATTAACTAAGCGCGGGATTTTTAATTTTAATACCCGATTAGGTGGTGTTGATCATGAGATTTGTAGGAGCGTAAGCGGATGGCCCATTTAAAGAAGGTTGCATGGGCTGAAGGCCCATTTGTAACTCTTGCTCTTTTTTGTATTGTTATAGTTTGGAAGAGTTTTTCAACATTGACTATGAGTGTAGCATAAGCTATACATCAATTGTTCATCTATGAGATCAATTGAGCATATATAAGTATATATTAATGTTAGTATTATTTATGTTAATATGTGTATCATCGGTCTTAAATATCAACGGCTCTTGGCTCATTATCGGAGGGGGCATAAAAAACTCTTCCTTGGTGAATTGCTTGATATCTCCACCAAAGTAAGCATCAAATGACTGATCTACCACTGCCATCATCAACACCGACCCCAAGCAAAGGAAAGGGAAGTTGAGTTGGCACTCTCCATATCACTCAAGCATTTTTCACTACAAACAAGAGATCAAGAATAGGGCTGGGAATCGGGTCGGGTCGGGTTGGCCTTGACCCGCACTGAAATCAAGTCAAGTCATGACCCGACCCTATTTTTAAATTGGGTCAAAAATCCAAACCCTAACCCTACTTGATCAGGTCGGGTCGGGTATGGGGGTAACCTTATTTTTTTTCCTCAATTTTTTTTGTTAAACTCGTATTATATACCTTCTCCTTGCAAAGGCCAAGCACAAAATAAATTTAAATACATTACAACATTAATTTATAATGTTTGGTTCTTTGGTTTACGTTTTTGTAATAGCCATCAATGAAGACCTTAGAAGTGTGGTGTTGTCTTTCTTCCATTATGAGAGAAGGATAATAAAACAAACCTTCATTGTTTATTTACTCAAAATCAACCCACTTGGCTTTCGATAACTCACATACAAACACAAAATAGATTAAACATCATTTCTTTGATGGCCAGAGAGGATCATGTCATTCAGCATGTCTTAATTCCGAAAAACCTGTAAGTACTTCTCTATGGCTGCTCGTGAGGGCTACAAACAGGCCTAGCCTTGACGGACCAAGGGTAGGTAGCCTCGGCCCAGCCCTAAAAAAAAGACAAAATCAGGCCCGGCCCAGCCCAAACTTTCTTTCTAAAAAGCTGGCCCATGCCCAACCCGTAGCCGGGCCAGAAGCCCCAATCCTCCTCCCATCCCTCTGTCGGTATTTTTTCAAACTTATGAGAAAATTGATCATGACTGTCTTAACTGGGACGTGTTCAATTATCTCCCCTCCCCTTCTCATGTCCTCCCACCATCCCTTCCCTCCTCATCATCTCCTACCCTTCCCTCCTCATCTTCTCCTACTTTGTAGTCCTGCGGAAGAGCACCCAACTATTTACCTCTAGAGCCACACAAACACCCACCATAGTGGACAGAGCCAAACAGTAGTCCAGTTTGGTGTAAAAAAACTCCCATCCAATCACGTCAAATTCCTGGAACACATTCACCACCCCAAGCACAACGCAGGCATAGCCAACAAAGTGGTGGTAAGACTTCCAGTACTTCTTGAACTTGTTTGTCATCTTGGGCTTGAACAGCAAAGCCAGCGTCTGCAACGCCCCCATGCAGAAGGTCGCCACCCCGAGCTTCCAATGGAATCTATACACCACCCTCGGCGACATTTCCCCTAATCGGATCCCCAGTCCTAATCCGATTGCCCCCAACAAGACTCCAATTAGCTAGATGCCAGCATGAACGTAGGACCACGTGGGCCCAACACTCTGAATCTGGCGGAGGTAGCATGTTGTGACTGCACCGAGCGGGAGTGAAGTGAAGAGCGGTAAGGTGAACAAAACGAGGCAATGATAAACGACTGTAACAGACTTATAACATATTTTTATTTCAATTACCACACCCAAAAGAATAACAAAAAAGAAATTAAACTATATAAAAATTAACCACACCTTGAAGATATTGTCTTATGTTATCCCAAAATGGATGCATACTACAAAGCAAGATATATGTGATCACACTTATACTCTAAACATCTTATTCATGCCCAATTTTGTGTTTAAGCACATCTGGTTCAACATAATATGCACTAAACAAACACCATAATAATAGTATAAATAAGTCCAATAGACCAACACTATAATAATTAATTTTTTTATTAAATGTAGTCTAGTAAAAGTCGGGTTGGCCAGGTTGTGCGGGTCGGGTTCAACTCAACCCTAAATCCAAAACAGGTCAAAAGCCTAAACCCGCACCCTAACCTTACTTGTAGTCAGGTCGGGTCGAGTGCAAGGTTAGGCGGGTCAGATTTAGGTCGGGTAAATGGGTCGTGTTGAATTTTCCTAACCCTAATCAAGAATAAGGTGAAAAAATAGAGGATGGACAAAAGGTGGGCAGAGAAAGATAAGGTGGGACTATGGGAGAAGGAGAATAGGTTAGAGGAAGTAGATGAAAAAAGAAGACGAAGGGGAAGAAAAACAAAGGGGTTCAAGAGGAAGAGGAAGAAGGAAGAGAGAGTATAGTTTGAATGGATGGTTTAAGGCTGGAGTTTGGGGGCATGGGAAGGAGAGGAGAGAAAGAAGAGTGCATGAAAGGATGAATGAAAAGGAGGCCAGCCAACCCAGTCAGGCACCAACAGATGTAGTGACTCTCAAACCTTCGCATAGTCTTCCGCGAATTGCCAAGAGCTTCCCATGCAGGCTCCAAAGTCTTCTTAATATGAGCCAAGTTGGTTGAACTTGGGGTGAAACTTTTACATATCAGCATATCCGCCTGACCTTACCATGTTGTAAAAATATGAGTTAGGGTATAAATTTTTTTAACTAGGTTAGGCTAGGGTAAAAAGGTTTCAGGCTCGTTCAGCCTGGCCTCATGTATAAAATAATTATTTTTATTTAGTTAAATAGTTTCACATTGATAAAAAAGAAGGAAAAGAAGAAGAGATTGTGTACTTTAAGGAAGTATAAGAAATTTTAAATTTACAAGTTATCATGATTTATTGCGAAGGATCTTATCTAAATGTTAAGATTTTTTATCTTATACTTTATAGGGTCAACCAATGAAACTTATAAATAAGTCATAATTTTTTAATAAATTTTTTTAATACAAAAATATAAAGAGACAATGGCCCAAGTCTACTTGAGTTCGGGTTACAACTAGATTTTTAAAGAAAAAACTGGCGCCTGCTCTTATGAGCAGGCTTTATCTGACAAGAGGTTTAAAAAGTTTGTCAAATCCATTTCAAGATCACGTGATTTTATTTTTTGACAAATTTACCTTTCTTTCTTCTTCCTTACGTTTCATGTTCCTCTTCTTCCTACCTTTATCTAGATTCTTTCTTCCTTTTATCCATATGTTTCTCCTCTTCTTCCTTCTACCTTCGAGATCCTAATTGTTGCTTCGTTTCTTCCTTAGTACAGATTGTTTCTTTCTACTCTAGGCCTCTTTCTTCATCTCAATCTCCATTCATAGCAGCTCCAATACCTCTAACGACATGCCCTCCTCTGCCGCACCCTCCTCTCTTGTTTTTCTTATTTCTTTCTTAGTACAGATTGCTCCTCTATGTTCTATGCCTCTTTCTCCTCTGTCTCCTTCTTTGTCCATAGTAGCTCTGGCGCTTCCTCTACCACGCCCTCCTCCACCGCATCCTCCTCCCCTTTTTCTTCTTTCTTTTCTTCCTCTGTCCAAATCGCTTCTTCTTCCATCTAAATCGGTACTCCCTTTCTTCCTCGGTTTAGATCCTTACTCCATGCTTCATGTCTCCTCCTCCGTCTCCCTCTCTTTCTACAGCAGCTTCGACGTCTCCCTCCTAATAAAGATGGTAAATATTTACTTTCTTTGTATATAAGAAAAAGAGTAAATTACTCTCTTTGTATATAACAAAGTGAATAAATATTTACGGTGTAAATAACATTGTGAATTAAATTTCATCTCTTGCATTTATTCCCCCTTGAAAAATAATTTAGGTTTCTACGCTGAGAGCTTGGGCGTTGGCCATTGGCTTTCCCCAAAGGGAAAGTTAGGTTCTTCCTATTTTTGTTAGGCTAGAAGGATGTAATTTTTAACCACATTTCCATGATGACCTTATCCTGGATCTTGAGGACCAGAAGATCGATGGACACACCGTCCTCATTCTTCACTAAGAACTTGGTGACTGGGGTCATGCCATAGCGCCACTTGATGCATCCGTCCTTGAGGGTGGCGAGGGAGTAGCTGAGGACAGAGTACCAGCAGGCGGAGGATATGATCCAACATGGTGGGGGCCTGCGGGTTCTCGGTGGGGAGCTGATGTAACGTCCCTCGTATTTTCGTAAAAAAGAAAACATTTTTTTTGAAAACGTAACAAAATTTAATTACAATTGCCAAGGATCACCGTGTACTAAAACAGTAATTACAACACACTTTGTATTATACAAAGATTTATAAAATTGGGCATCACATGCCTTTATACATCAGTCAGTACAATAATTTACATAAAGTACAAAAACAACAGTATAAGACCATAATTTAAGGAAATTCTTCGTCGACTCCTTCAGATTCGAGTAATTCACCTACAGAATCTGAGGGGGGGTGAGTAAATTCATACTCAGTAGGTCGGATTAAGTTCTAAGAATATGCTCTGTGCACATAAGAAAATATCGTACCATTTTCCTTTTTGAAATCATTCAGAAATCTGAAAATACGATCACAGAATATCGCGATACCAGACGACTTACACCCGCGCCCATGGGGCGACGTGAGACAGAAAGGAAGGGATTTACCCATGACATCCCAATCCTATGCACGCCAGATGCCAAATTTGGCGGTATCCAAAATCATAATAATTCTTAGCTCCGAGGAACCAAGAACTATCCAGACGGCACGATTGCCCAAAACTCGGAGGAATTTTTCGAAAATAGGAGATGATTTTAAAGTCAGAGCTTTTGTTTTCAGAAAAGTAACGGAAGACTTTAAGAACTTTGGCGAGTAAAAATCTCGGCATACGATTAGAATTTAAAGCTACCTACCTATAACACGTGCAAAATATAACGAAATCTCCTCGTAGAGTAAAGAAAGTCCCTCCTTAAGATATCAGCCTTCGAACGAGAATTTTGGCAGAATAACCACTCCAACGCATAGAATGCCCTTGATTTAGTAGGGTAGGGCTTTGGAACGGGCTAAAAAGAGTTAGGAATGGTCCGGAAACAGTAAAAAAATGGAAGTGGAATATTAGAGAAGGGGCACATTTTTCTAGGTCTTAGAGAGGTTGTCTCGAGAAAATAACCCTTCCGGTGCGTAGAGCACCCTTGAATTAGTAGGAAACGGGTCTTGGAACGTGAAAATTGGACTTAAAACGGGTCGGGAATGGTGAAAACAGTGAAAGGGGTGAAAAATCGGATGTGGGTGAAAAACTGGCCGGAGAAGGTTATATATAGGGGAGGAGAGGGCGTTTTCCGGTGGGCGCCGCCGCAAAAGACGGCTGGCGCCCACAGGAGCCGTCGGAACCGAGTGTGCGCGTGACGAATGCGCGTTCGTCACCCGGGCGCGTGCCTATCACGCGCGCTTGTAGCGCGTGACGCTCACGTCTAGCGCGCGCTGCGCGGCTGAGCCGAGCCGAGCCGATCGAAATATTTTTATTATTATTCTAATTTGCATAAAATTTCTAAAAATCGTAACTTCCTATCCCGAACTCGGTTTTGCGCGTTCTAGGTACCGTTGAGCTCGTATTGATGAGCCCTATGAGACTAGAGTGCTTAAGAACCATTTTACCCGAATTTTAAAAGTGGGTCCCGCAAGTTGAACACGTTTCCCGAAGTCATAACTTTTGTTCCCGACCTCCGATTTACGTGTTTTACGACTTGTTATGCTCGTCTCCACGAGCTCTAACCAACACTTAGGAAATAAATAAATAACAAAATTTATAAGAAGATTGTGTTAGAAATTAGGGTTATTACAGCTGAGCGGTGACCTCAGCTGGGGAGAGATAAGCTCCCAGTCTGGTGTTGCTTATGATCTCAAAGATGACCAACTCGATGGCAGCCTTGATGATCATGGGGAGGACAGAGAGGTTGGCCAGCTGCATGGCGTATAGGCAGCTTGTGTTCCCATCAGAATCCGTGGTCTGGTTCAGCGATGATGGCATGGTTGGCAGAAGGAGAAGACAATGACGGATGAGGAGGGTAGGGATATTTTTATCTAAATATATATTTTAGAGTTAATAATATATTAATAATTTTTTTTTTGTAGTTAACATCTAAAACCCCATTTTTAAAAGCCTACTTAAGGTTAGAGAAGGCCTGATAACTCGGCTCGATTTCAACCCTAATTGTACTCTCCTATAAAGCAAAGCAGGCCGATGTGTACCTCCTTTAATGAAAAGATGACTTCAAGGAGATACTGAACCAGTATATTTCAGCCCATTCAAAACAAATGACTAAATAAAGTACCTCCTTTCCAACTACCAAATAAGTGTCCACAGGACCGCATCGGAACCTTAATAGGGCCAGTTACAAGGAACCTTCCACACCATACTGTAGTAGCATTGTTTTTTCATCCCGAGGGTTTGGTTGTGCCATGATAATGCATAGGTGGCAAGGTAAATTATATGTGTATAGTTCATGCACTAGCATATGTACCGTAGAGCTTCTATAAACAGCAATATATAAAGCTTCACCAATGGCTGCGTTGGTGAAGCTTCACCAATGCTGCTCTCCGTAAACTGGGAGTCCCGCTAGCATCTCAGATCTCCATCTGAGAGAAATCAGATTGCATTCTTATAAAATACATGAATATTGTATGGGCTGAAGGCCCATTTGGAATTCTTGCTCTTTTTTGTATTGTTATAGAGATTAATCAGCTGGTAATTGGAAGAGTTTTGTGCTCATGAACCTAGCATAAGCTATATATGAGTTGTTCATCTACAAGATCAATTGCGCATGTGTATATATTAGTGGTAGTATCACTTATGCTAACATGTATTAATATGTGTATCGTCGGTCTTAAATATCAACAACTCTCGTATATAAATTAAGCTTGGCTCATTATAAGAGGAGAGTAAAAACTCTTCCATGGATGAAAAGGGGCCAGCCAAGAGCTTCTCAACTTCTCATGCAGGCTCCAGAGTCTTCTTAATGAGCCAAGTTGGTTGAACCTGGGTGAAACTTTTACATATCAGCATGTCGGCCTAACCTTACCATGTTGTAAAAATATGAGTTTTAAGGTATAAATTTTGTAAAGTCATTTAAAATAGAGTTATGCTAGGGTAAAAAGGTTGTAGGCTCGCTCAGCCCGGCCCTATGTATAAAAAATTATTTTTATTTATTTAAATAATTTTATAGGAAGGAAAAAGGGAGGAGGTCATGTACTAGGAGGAAGTATAAGAAATTTTAAACTTATAATTCAATTGTGCCTTATGGGGTCAACTAATGAGACCCATAAATAAGTTATAATATTTTTAATAAAATTTATTTGAAAAAAAATAAAAAAAAATAGACATTAGCCCAAGTCTATTTGAGTTCGGGCTACAACTAAGACTTTTAAAAACCCGGACCGAGATTGATTTCAGCCCTAGTTGTACTAACTATTTTTAGTTAAAAGATTATTTTCTAAATACTTAAAGATTAATTTTAAAATTATTTTTACTGAAAGATTTCATAAACTAGCTATTTTTTGTGCCAAGTGATCTCCGTACAGATCAATGTGTAACATGACCATCCATCCTGATTTCTGATGAGAACTCAGATGGCATTCTCGTAAATACATGAACATGGGGAGTGGAGCCGTTGGATCAGCTTCCAGTCGCCAGAAGCCACATCCCAACCGTCTAATCCTTTTTTAAGGCTATACGCCTATAGAAATTGCATTTCATATTTAAGTTACATAAATATCCTTCCCGTGTTTGGTAATTACACAGTGCTGCCACTACAAAGTCAGTCTTTAGAAAGGGTTAGAGCCACTTAGAGGTAATATCGTAAATAAGTGGAACAAATGAGGGCCAAAACAGTCATATTCTATCTCCAAAGACACCGCGACGGCAGGATGCTCAGGCAGAGAAGCAGCCAAAGACCAGCTCCTCTGCCAGGTCGCCGGAAAAGAAGAACCCCCTCCGATCCGTCCTCCGGAGCCCCGCCTTCTTCTTCGCCTCCTCCGCCTCCACCGCAGAGGAATCCTTCGCCTCCTCAAACACCTTCGCGGCGGCGGCGGCGGCGGCGGCGATCCGCTCCCTCCGCCTGGCCCGGACGTACTCCTCGGGGATGAAGACATCCATGTTGAAAATATATGGACGGAAATGCCCCCGAATGGCGTTCGAATTTTCGGAACCGAGGATCACCGGGGCACCGAGGTCAGCCTGGTGGGTATTTATAGCTGCAGGGGTTCCCAAATACCGTGGGCATCCAGTCCCATGTTTCGGTAAAAACCGACGGTGGGCCTACCCTTTTTACTTTTTACCATCCACAATGGCCTAAATTTTCGAAAATGCCACTCGGGCCACCAGCCGCCTCCTGGCCTGGGAAGATTTGTGTGGCCGACGAAACGATGCCGACTTTTCAGACACGTGCGTCCCGGATGTGTGTCCACCATTAAAGCGGTGGATCGTTAGGTCAAAACAGTGGGTCAGTGAGCTCATTAGATGTTGAAACAGTGGGTTATTAAGCTTAAATCAGTGAGCTCGAGCCATGTCACATGCTCCACAAATGAAAGTGGTTTTGCTTCATCGTTGTGACAAAAAATTTGAGTTGTCAAAAACTGAACCAAAGAGTTATTGGCCCTCTCCTACCTCTTGTCAACCAAAATGTCCATACACATTGTCATGGACTCATGGGGTAGTGAAGTCTACTACCCATAATATGTACTATGGTACACATATATAAGAGTATTGTATACTAAATATGTATATATTACAGGAATTGTATGTAATGTTGTACATAGGCATTACGAGGAAAACCTATAACATTAAACAACAACCCATACGTATGTGTGCCACACCATGTGTCACGGCTAGTATATTTCATTACCCCGTGATAACATGCTAATGCATGTTAATGTATAGGTATTAAGCATATAATTTGCACTAAGGTACACTATTACAAACGTCATCAATTTTTATGAAGGTTGACATATATTTATGGAGGATGGCGGCAGACAAAAACTTCTTTACCCAATTTGGTGAAACTCACAAGTAACCGTATTGTACTCACAATTGTAGAGGGGACAGCCTAGCGGAAGCATGGTGGTTAGGGGGTGGCGCACCAATCAAAATCCAAACTTTAATATTAATATACACAAATGTGCAAATTAACTCTAATCAATTTAACTCCAACGCATAGCAAGTATAAAGGAAATCAAATTGGAAGCCAAAATATATTGACCTTGGGCTGTCCAGCCCTTGGCATGCCCTTGAATCAGTCAAAACACCCTCCAAGATCACAAAAAATCAAGTAGGCTTAGAGAATACCTTTCATATGTGTTGAACCCTCAACCGCCTCAAGCTTCGATTCAAATATCAGCAAAGAGAGCCTCTAATCACAGCCTTGAAACCTCAAATCAGTGAGACGTTCTTCCAACCTTGCACCACGCACCAGAGGAGAGGATTGATGGAAGAAAGAAGGAGGAGGAGGAGGGGGCGGCCAGCCCTAGGCAAGAGGATGCGGCACCACACACGGAGAGAGGGGGCGGAATTGGGAGAAAGGAGGAAGGGAGTGGGGCAGCCCAAACTTAGGGCAGTCTCTTCTCTTGCTCTCCCTTAAATAATCCTCCTTAAGTGGACTCTCTAATTGGGCTTCAAGTGATGGGCTTTCAGGCTGAAATTTCCGGCTTACTTAAGAGGGTCATACACAACGGGAGCGGGCTCTGGACTCCTTGCACATGACCAAGCCCCGACTTTTTACATTAACTTAAAAGTCGACATTACGCCAAATTTGAAAGCGAAGAGGGCCAGGATCGACCGTGTATAAACAAAAAACTCATAATAATACTAAAGTGCATACGTACAAAAATCCAAAATAAATTAGAGTTATACACGCCATAAGTTTATGTCAGCAGAAATATACAATGTATACAAAATATATAATTTAAACAAAATCCGGCATATCAGTTCTTGTTCCACGGACCGATCGGCTACAGTCCCAAACTGGTATTTACACCTACATTATCTGGGGGTGGGTGAGTATAAAACATTATACCCAGTAGGTAGCATTAAATACTATAAACATGCAGAAGCAAAATAGATTGTATAATAAGTTTAAAATCAAATAATCACATAACTTAAAATAAATTCTTTTCGTACACAAAATGTCGCCGATACTAAAACGACATACACTCGTGCTCATGGGGCAACGGGATCAGTAGAAGAAGGGTTTTCCCATGATACTCCAACTCCTATGCGCACCGAAAGCCTCTTTAGGCAGTATCGAGGAGTAATAAACTCCGATAGTCCTTGGTGTTGCATACCGAAGAACTACTCTTCAAATTCTGAATTTTTAAAATAAACAGAATAACCAAATAATGTTCAAATAATTAATACTAAAATGATCTCGTAAGGATGGACCTTTGTCCGACCCTTAATGATATCTTAAACCTTTTAAAATAATCTCCATTATACGACTTGAAGCAATAAGAGAAAAAAAATGGAGTATAGTCCTAACACGAAAATAGAATTTAAAACCACCTACCCTTATTAAGCCTACGTTTGCAGTCAGCTTAAAAGCGGTGGGCAGCACCTCCCCTTGCACAAAGATGGTTTCCTAGTCTGGTTCAGGTGAAGCGAACAGAACCTCCCCTAGCGCTGGGACAGTCTCCTCGTCCAGCTTAGGTGAAGCAGGCAGAACCTCCCTTAACGTCAAGGTAGTCCTCGTTTCTAACTGGAGAGTGACGGACAGGGCCTCCTCGTGCCTTGGGTCGTTTCTACTATTTAGAGGGGTTATCTCGAAGAACATACCTTCTCACGACGTCGGGCACCCTCGATTTAGGTAGATTCAATTTTTGAACGGGCGAAGGACAGTGAAGAAATGAGCGTTTAAAAATATATAAACGGCGTAGTGGAGGCGGGAACAAAAGAGAAGAGAAGAGGGGTAGGGGCGAGTTGGGCACTCCCCCCCCCAATATATAAGGGATGATAGTCGTTGGATGTGCGCCACACATCCAACAGTAGACAAAATGGCAGCTAGCTGTGCAAGCTATCCGCGCAAGCTAGATGCAAGGCTAGCCTGGCCTTGCTACAGCAGGCTAGGCCTGTCGCAGCAGGCCTACATGCCGCAAAAGCGGCAGGTGAGCTAACGCTGCATCAGCTCACTAGCTAACGCCAGCGTCAGCCCCTGCTGACGTCAACTCTTTTTTTATTTTTTTAACAAAAAACAAATTTAAATCGGGTATAACTTTTTACACCGAGCTCGGAATTATGTGATCTTAGTACCGTTGGACTCGTAGTGACAAGTCATTTGAAACAAGACCACACAAGGACATGTTTCTTACTACAAGAATGTGGGTCCCTGATCATTTATAATTAAACCCTTTGCAAGTGTACAAGGTAATTGTACTAGGATGAGTATTTAAAGGTTGTCAAACCTCAGGGACGGATGAATTATTACTAAATATAAAGAGGAATTTGCTGATTAAAAACTAGAAAGAACTTAAAATTAAGCAAAAGAAAGGAATCAACTAGTTTAAAAGCAAGAGATTAATATGATGAAATTTACTTAGGAAATCGAATCCACTACAGAACCATAACAATTCCTTAACCATTAATCTAAATCTAGTGTGAATATGAACAAGTATTCTCAGCTACAAGCTAGAATTACTTTAGAAAGAATCATTAATTAAATCCATGGCATGAACTATCTTCGACAATAGCACGAATCATCTACACTAAACTAACTATAGGCATGACTCGTCTAATCTTAGTATAACTCATCCAATTTATTAATTATTTGAACATTAAAACTATTGCATGACTATTTCATCTAAATCATAGAAATTAGAATTGATGTAAATATCAAAACCACATCAATCTATCATCTACAAGACAATAAATCAACATAGAATTGAATAAACATGAAAAGCTCTTCCATTAAAAAGGAAATCCTTATCATACAATTATCATAATTCACAACTGAGATTTAAATTAAAAAGAAAAGAAACTGAAACTTATCTATAGCTTCATCAACTCCTAAGTAAAAGAAAAGTCTAGCCTTCTATTGTAGAAGAAAGCACTTGAATCTCTATTGAAAGCTTTGAGTTATTCTTCATCTTCTTCTTCCTTTTTCTCTTCAGAAAATCTACTGGAATCCTTTAATTTCGAGCCAAATATGTCATTATATAGGCATAAGAAACGTAAGAAGAAGTTCTATATGAAAATGACTCAAAATTGGCTTAAACAAGAAAATTACGTGTTATCCAATTCGAACGCCCTGCATGCCCGTTAGAACTCCTATATTGCATTTTTCTCCAATATCACGTTATCCCGTTTGATCCTTAAAAATGCCCCGTTCGAACGGTTACACTGTTTCCGCAATATAGATAGTTTTTCTGGACAATCCATATTCTTGTTCATTAAAACTCTTTCTTTCATGTCCATATTAATTTTCAACTTGTTTATAATTGCGAAAAGTTGTCCAAATGACTTTAAAACATGTCAAGACTATTTTGAATTATTTCAAACATCGTCCAAGTACTTCGATAAGCGCGCTTTACCTACAAAACATAAAAACATTACATTTTAGACGTGTAGAATATAACTAAAATTCCAACTTGATTCAAATACATTCTAAAACTACTAATAACTCTCAAAATTAATTAATAATCAAACTAAAATACTAATATCTATCTTAATCTAAATAAACCATAACTAACTTTAAATTAACCTAATCTATACTAGCAAATAAGGTAAAAAGGCATATAATATATATATATATATATATATATATATATATATATATATTTCACACTTATCAGTCCCGCCCAAGACACACACAACAAGGTCGTAGTCTATGATCTTGGTGTGTGAAAATTTGCGTTTTTATGCTCAATACCACTAACTCTAAGAACCCTACAAATAAAATAAAAGGGTTGACATAAAATGAGGCTAAAACAACGTTAAATTGATAAGTAAAGTTTATTAAGTTAAAAAAATTTGGGATGTAACACTACCACACAATTATATCATGTATATTCATCACATTTAACTTACATGAGAAGTGTCTTTACCACACAATTATAATATGCATAATCATAATCCATCAACCTGCATATCAAGTATCTCTAACACACAATCATAACCATGCAAGTCGATAAAACAACTCTACTTAATCGGCCGAAGCTTAAGCAGTCCCTGCTCACTCCAAATAATCCCCAATTGAAAAGTATGAAAGAATTACACAATTTGGGTAAATTCCCTAACGAGGAAGAATACCCCCTAGTAAGTTGGTGCACTCGGCTACACTAGCCTGGATTTTCAAGGTCTAGAAGGTCTCAATAGTTTTGTTTCCTTATAGCATTGCCACTCTTCTCAACCCGGGGAGGAAAACCCGCCCTCGAGGGACGTAAAACCTCATCCTTTCGGACGTAAAACCGAATCGATAAGCCTCCGATCGATTAATCCGGCAAGCAATATCACACAATTGTATCCAATCGATCAACACGACTAATCTTGATAAAATCTCATTCATAAATACATCTCATGATGCCTACAACATGGTACATACGTGAGCAATGGCCACATGACTTCTAATTCATGAAACGTGCTCCTCATCAGTCATACATGCATCATTTCTAATCATAAGCATCAACAATTACCATAATTACCCTCACATGTGTACATGGTAGAAACATTTCATTCTAAGCATATGAATATGCATTATAAATACCTCATTAACATACTACTATCATGCTATTTAACATTTAATCATGGCTCCTTATTGAAATCATGAGTGAAAACTATTGAAAAATACGATTCGAATCAAGTGCAATCTCATGCTAGACTTAAGTAAACATAACCATTACCACACTTAGAGATAAACATGGCACCATCATTTACCCATAATTTAATCATTATATGTGAAAACATACAAGTCTATTTGTTGAGTTGCTAGCCATCATGCCAAGAACCTTGTCCGCTGGGGGATGGGGCACTTCAACCCACGGGTCGACCTTATAGCCTTGTTAGAAAGAATGATCATTGCATACACATGGCTAAGATATAATGTTTTAATGTCCGAGTTATTTAAGTTGGATATGTGCATCACAAGGCTGCGTCTCTTCCAGCTAGCTCGCTTAGGGAATATCCCAGCACGTTCGCACATCTACCTTAGGATGGGTTCATTGCTTAGGCTTCCGGGCTAGACGCTTAGTTGAATAGCACAAGACTATAACCTTGACAAAGAAGGTTAACTCACTTAGCTATTAGCCTTATGAGTGCTGTTGTGCTTACGAAGTGCCTCTGTGACACTACACAAGTTATAACATAATAACCAATAGTTCAATTGTGGAAAATTATTATATGTATGATGTGGATAAAGATGACCACTATTAATATTTACGAATCAAATTATATATACATTTCAAGTGATTTAGCTATTTACACGCAAACATGAAACGATAAATTGTCTAACCAAACAAAAAAAAATCAGCCTATTTTTCCATGGGTTATGGAAACTTTAGAAAACTCCATCCCTCTAATTTGACTAACAATTGTTCATAAAAATTCGTGGCATGATATGAATCTCATTATCGGTAACAAAATTGTGATCAATTGTGGGTTGATATCCTACTTCCTTGATCTGATAGGTTAACATGGCTAGTAATTCATATATTTCTTCTGCATCTTTATGTGCTTTATCTTCTGCTACAAAGGCATGCCTTACATTCCTCACCTCAATCCAACTACAAGCTTGCTCTTTCCTTAATCCTTTCTCCTTCATAAGACCCCAGACTCCCCCCACATCCTTCCATCTTCCTGCTGCTGCATAAATATTAGACAACGTAACGTATCTGGCAGCATTGCTAGGTTCCACAGCAAAGAGTGAGTCTGCTGCCTTCCTCGCAATGTCTAACCTGGCATGTATACGGCATGCACCCAGCAGTGCACCCCACATCCCAACCTTATCATTATTACAATTTGCTTCCTCTATCAAAGCTACTGCTTCTTCAAACCTGTTTTTCCTACCAAGTGCATCAATCAGAATAGCATAATGTTCGGAACTTGGACGAACACCGTAGTCCTTCTGCATTGATTCCAACAACTTATAACCCTCTGAGACTAGACCAGCATGGCTGCATCCAGATAAAACACCAAGAAACGTAACATTATTAGGTGAAACGCCTGCTTCGGTCATTCGCTCGAAGTGAGCAAGCGAATGTCTGCCATAACCATTCTGAGAAAAACCAGTCACCATCGAGTTCCACGAGACTCTGTCTCTTTCAGGCATTTCCTCAAACAACGCTGAAGCTGACTTCATGTTGCCACATTTTGCATACATGTCAATCAAAGCATTGTAGATGAAGATATTGAAGGATTTATGCCGCGTGCAGCCTCTCACAATACAAGAGTGAACCTGCTTTCCTTGGTCAATCGACGCCAGGATTGCACAGGCGCTTAGGACGCCAACATACGTGAAATCATTGGGTGGAACACCATCATCTTGCATATTCCTAAAGGTTTCGATTGCCTTGTCCCCTTGCTCATTCTGCGCAAACCCAGTGATCAAAGCCGTCCAAGAAACTGCATTGCGCAGCGGCATTCGATTGAACACCTGGCAGGCTTCTTCCAGTCTGTGCACCCAAGAGTAAGCCACTACGAGGGACGTCCATGACACTATATCCCTCTCTGGCATCCGATCAAAAAGCCCTCGAGAGGAATCGACATCACCGCACTTCCCATATGCATCAATAAGAGCGTTACACATCACCAAATTAAGCTCAAGGCCAGTCATAACAGCTACGCCGTGGACCTGACGAAGCCACTGAATCGATTTCACATGGGCACAGGCATTGGCAACGCTGACCAGCGTGAACCTGTCCATCACCGGGCCATTAAATTCCTTTTGCATTGCATAAAACACCGCAACGGCCTCTTCATGGTGCCCGTGATGAACTAGCCCCGAAATCACCGAGTTGTAAGAGACCAAGTTCGGTTGGGGCATTGAGTCGAACAGGTAGCGGGCGGGGCCAAAAAGGCCCAGCCGGGTGAAGGACGAGAGCAGTGCGTTGTAAGAGTGGTCGTTCTTGAGGGGCAAATCCTCGAAAGCCTTGCGGCCGCCTTCAGCACAGCCGCAGACTGAGTACATGTGGATCAGGCGGTTGGTGAGGAACACGTTCAGATACAAGGCCGTCTTGATGAGGTGGGAGTGTAGGAGCTTCCCAAGGTTCAGGTTCTTCACTGCAATGCACCTATTTAACAGGAATGAGACGTGCGAGTGCAGACCGAGGTATCCATCTCCTCCACTGGACGCCATCGTCAATCGTTTTGAGAGCCATGGAGACGACGGAGGTGCATCTGCAAATTGGCGGCAATAGGGGCAGACAATGAACTCAAATTTTTTGTTTTTTAATGAAAATTTATGAGGGTAAGGGGAGTAAGGAACGCACGTGCAGCGCTCATTTTATAGGTGTACATGCTAAGTGGACATTAGAGTAATATCATTTGTACTAACATGTAAGTGTTTATGCCATCTAGGGCTGCAAACGGGTTAAGCTGGGCCTAACGAGCTAGGGTAGGTGTTAGCCCCTTAACTTCACGGATGCAAAAAGGAGACGGCTACCCCCATACTTAGCAGTAGACAACTAAGTTTTGCCAGGCGACAGACAGCCTAAGCAGCCCCTTGGGTATGAACGGATGCTAAAACAACGTGGGAGGTGTTCCGAATGAGCTACTTGCCTTGCGGAGCAGGCTGGGTAGGAGTCCTTGTGCGGGCGGGACTCTAGCAGCGAAGCTGGGTGCTGCTTAGACTTAGGGGATGACTCTTAAGGCGGATGGGATTCACCTATGCTGGTTTGTTGCACTCTTAGTTTGAGTAGAAGTCTAGGCAGCAAGTTCCTAGGATAGACAGGACTCACACAGGCAGGCTGGTCACACTCATAGGGCGAATGAGAGTCAGAATGGGTGGTTTCCTCGGATGGGTTGATTCTTGGAGGCAGCATGACGATGGACTTCTAGCAGAGGATTGACTCTTGCAGGTTTCCTAATCTATGCTAGGGGCGGAATGACTTTGGACTGAGAGTTGGACAGGGTGAGGACTCTTGTATTTGGTGGGTTTTGTACTCCTAGTAGCAGTAAGACGGCCAGCTTCAGGCTGAGTCTTTATAAAGGGATAAGCAGGGCGGCCATGGCTGGTTGGTGGATGTTTTTCTTCCTGCACAGCGAACCAGGGAGCTGAGAGGAAAGCTCTCAGCATAGTGAAATATAGTTTAAGTAGAGACCCTTGCACCAGTCGGACTGTGTTGCTGTTTTGCTTGTGTTTCCCTTACGCATACGAGTGGGAAGGGAAGAGAGTAGCTGCTGGTTGTGTGGCGCAGCCAGGCCATCACGAGTGTGGACGCTAGGCAAAGCTTTGCGCCCGTGACAGTAGGCCTAGTCCCGGCCAAAATAAATAATTTTTTGCATTGCATCAAAGTCCACTAGTGAAATGTGACTTCTTTGTTCATGGCATTTAGGGGTGTTAAACAAGTCGAGCCGAGTACTCGCTCGGCTTATACTCGAACTGCTGAAGCTTAGCTCAAAACTTGAATTAGTTTGAAATTTTCAACTTGAACTCAATTCGAATTGGAAATTTAAACCTTGGCTCGAGCTCGAATTGCAATAAGTGAATCATGAGCCTAGGCTCGAACTCGGCCCGAACTAAAAATATAAAAATAAAATATATATAAATTTAAAATATATGAAATATCACACATACTACAATACTTTCAGCATTAAATATTAATAAATACACTTCAACAAGTATTATGACTACACCTCAAACATATGACTATAGTCACTAGAAAGAAGAAAACTATGACAACTGAGTTTTAGTTACATTTGTTAAAAAAAGATAGTATTACCATTTTCCTCTCTTTATGTGCATATAATTACTAAAAAATATGCAAAAAATAAAAATTCACTTAGGTAGCATTACCATCTACTTCTTCGTATTTTCTTTTCTTTACATGCTTATAAATCACTTATAAAAGAACTATTCTTTAGGCTTAGTATACCTCTAAAAAATTCCTAAGTACATGTAAAAAAAGAAAAACATTCTGTAAGCTGAGGCTGGTCCCCGTGTCATGCTTCAACTTTTGAAATAATATTCTAATCATTCTTTTATAAACTAAGTTTGATCCCCATAGTGTCATGTTTCTTCTAAAAGAGTTTTTAGGTATATTAGTATGATATCATGTTCCCTCCGTCATATATTTATAATCATTTGGTTTTTCAATAGAACTAATTTTAGTTTATCTTGAAAAACCAAATGGAGTTATTAATTTGGGACAAAAGTAGTGTATTAGTGTTTGTGTCTCCAATATTTTTATTTTTAAAAAAATATATATCATACATAGAAATTATACATTCATTACAATTTAATGAAGATATATATCATGAAAATAAATTATATGACTTTAGGCTCACGCACGTCAGCGTGAGCAAAGGCATCATGGGTCATCGGATCGAGATCCAAGGGCATAAGGGAGATAAACCAATCTGCCTCCTAAGTTATGTGTGTTGTTGGATTGAAATTTGATGGTGCACGACATTAGGGCTCACAGAGTTATGAGTGAGTCTTGGATCATATAAACAGGTCTAAAAAATCATATATGATACATGGTATTGGTACATATATGTGATTATATGTCGTTTTATATACTCCATCCGTCCTAGATTAATTCTATTTGATTTTTAAAAATGAACTAAATCAAATGGAGCTATTAATCTATGACGGAGGGAGTATGTCATAAATATATATTTAATTTAATAATTATATATAAAATATACATATATATGTATTATTTATTATATATATATATATATTATTTATATATAATTTTAAAATTATTTTCAGGTTTGAGCTTGAGCTCAAGCCGAGTAGAGTCAAGTTTGAGTTTTTTTCGAGTCAAGTCGAGCAAGGGTATGCTTGAACTCGGTGCGAGCCTATTTGAGCTCAAATCTAGTTTGAGCCGAGCCTGATTCGAGTCGAGCTTAGTTCAAGCCGGGCCTGCTCAACGAGGCAGCTCAGCCCGTTAATAGCCCTAACGGGATTTAAAACACGTACAAAGCGTACAATATGTTTTAAATACATAGTACGTGTATTAAACAATAAAAACATCTTTTTTAAAATAAAACACATTTAATATGCCATTTAATACAATTAGATGGATAAAATATGTAATAAATATATAAAATACACATAATACCTGTATTTTGCCACTTAGCTTTGAGGCCAATTTTGGGTCATGGGTGGACTAGGTTACACAGTATGGGACTGAACAAGTGGCCAATAAGTGAACACGAGTCAAACCCTGACTAGTAGTAATAACACATTGAGTTGCAAATGGACTACACCATGGGTCTATGTTGGAAGTAAGAAGTTGGATGACTTTATCCCTAAAGGGGCTGCCAAACAACCCCTAAATCTAATGCAACACTCTTTCCCATCTCCCTAAGTGTGCGCCTTGGTTTCCCTCTTTACATATTAGGTTGAAGTGTTGACATAAAAAAATAAAAATAAAAAATAAAATTAAAATGCAAAGATTTCGGAGCTTGACTAGCTCTAGATAAGTCCAAATTTTCAAAATGGACAAAGTCTCCAAAGTAGACAAAGTCCAAAGAAAAAAATGAAATAAATTCTAAAGCTACACATGTAGTAATATGTAAAAAAAAATTAAAATTCAAAGGCCAAGAGCTTGAGTTTGACTAGCTCTGGATGAGACCAAATTTTTAAAATGAACAAAGTCTCAAAAGTGGACAAAGTCCAAAAGAAAAAAAATAGAAAAAATAAAATCTAATCCTATACACGTAGAGAGAGGTTACGACTTCTATAAAAAAAAGTTTCATGTGAGGACCTCATAAGGCTCTCTTGCACTCAAAGATAGCTACAATAGCTAAATTGGCTAAGAGATGCTTCGTAAGCCTCACATAGTCACATCAAAATGATTACCAAATCTAAAAAAAAAAATTCAAATTCTGTTGTGTGAGACCTCATAAATCTTACACCAAAAAAGTCATAAAAGACCAAAATGACTAAAGATACAAAAAGTTAAATTTCAAAGAACTTAAAGTTCGAAGAAAAAAAAGGGTTATGTGGAAAGTGCCATAGGCCCCGTATGGAGAATGGGAAGACTAAGTCAAAGCCCTGAGGCTTGTGATCCCCTACTCTAAATAAAAAAAATGAAATAAAGAAATAAAATAAAAAAATGAATGAATGAAATGATGAAATTAAAAAAAATGAAATAAGTGATGAAGTGGAGGAGACCAAGTCAATGGTATAATGCCCGGACTTCTCTCACACTCCCCACTAATCAATTCGATTCTTACCAACCATCCCACTAACCCATTTTTCATCTCTGACTAACTCACTATCCACTTCCCATGAACTACAATTCCAACTCACCCCCACTACTTGCTTAACAATACAACCCTAATGATATAAATACCCATTCGTTTTCATAAGAGGAGCTTTTGGCTTTCAAGTCTACGAAACCTCCCAAAAAAAATCCAGAAGTCCATCACACACCAAAAGACATCCAAATCCTAAAAAACCTTGACCTTCAAAAAGTTGATGAAGTTCGAGGAATTGGAAGACAAGCAGAAGTACTCAAGAAGGAAGAAGAGCTTGTGGAAGGGGGCTCTCATCTTCAAGAAGAATTTTCCTTGTTTTTTTTCTTTTTCTAAACTTAAAAGTTGTAGCCACTTTTCCTGTCAATTCTCCTTTCTTTTTATTTTAATAAAATTCTAAGTTATTTTCTTCATTTTGCCATCTAATCGTAGGGTTTCGAAAATTGATTAATCACTACTACTTACTCTAAATTTTAAGGAGTAGTCTTGATTAATTAAGAGAAGGTCGTCCTACTTAAAATAAAAAGGTTCTTCTCTATTTCTTGTAAGGAAGGATTATCCGATCCGTTCTCTTGTCTTGTGCGTAGGAAACTATCAAAATCCCCCAACATGAAGGAGACGAACATTCTGATTGTATATCAACCCTTCCATGAAGAGCTTCTTTGGGTATCACTTTCATTTTCAAAGCAAAATGATTTTGGGTTATTTCATTGTATAAAATGTCAAATCAACTTTAAAGGGCCCTTGAGATTTTAGGGGTTGTTTGAGTGCATAATCAATTCCGTTCTAATTCGATAGAATTAAGGTTGGATGGAAAAGTTGCACGAAATTAACTCAGGGCCACTTTATACGAAATCACTGAATCTCCTTAAGATGTGATTCTACCAATTTCTATTACCCCTTACATTGATCTAAGCCTCGAGAAGTATGACATATGGTGAGCCTCACTTAAAAAGTTAAAGATATCTTACCTATGTAAGGTCTTGTTTAATAGGGTTCGTCGATTAAAGCATAACGCTACCAAGAATATGCAAATCAGAGTTCATGAGAGATACTATAATCATTAAAAGTTTGATAAAGTTCTATCTAAATTTACATTCTAAGAAATTTTATTACCAACCTTGATTATGATTATACACTAAATCAATGGAACTAATTCCAAAAAATTTCAACTATATTTCTAATTCAGTTTGGGTGTGAAATTCTCTAAAAATTCAGTCACAATTCCTTCTTAATTCAATGAAACTAGGGTTGGATATGGAAGATGCACGAAATTTAAAATTTTATTGAAAGAAAGTTTTTGCTCAATTATGACAGAATCACCAAATCTCTTCAAGAGGTGATTCTATTGATCCCGACTCCCAGCCCTTTTTCAAAATTAAATATTATGTTATTTTCTAATTTTTACCTCTCACATCAATTTGAGGATCAAGAAGCATACCTATAGGTGGGGCCTGCTTAAAAAATTCAAAATAACATACCTTTCTTGTTTGAGTGTAACAATACCAAGTAGACACAAATCCAAGTTTGGGAGAAAAAGTTATAATCCTTAAAAGTTTAAGAAACGGGTATGAAGTTTTATCGAAATTTATCTTAATAAAAAATGATGTTACCCAACTCAATTCTGATTTTAAGCTGAATTGAAAACTTAAATTCCGCACCAAACAGCCACCAAGTAAAAACTACTGTCTTCAACTTAAAATTAAACCATTTTAAGTCAACATCAGTATAAGCGACCCTCTGCCCCATTCCAAACCAGCACAATTCATCCAAGTTTTACATCGCACTTTCATCTTTTACAGTGACTAATTCTTCAAATTCAATACTGCATACAAATGGAAAAGTGACACTCAGGAATGTCTAATTTTAAGGCATATGAAAAAACAAACACTTAAAACGAATGGAACAAATTGTAAAACTAATTCTCATACCCGCTATATGTCTCAATGGCTTGCATTTGGGCCAAAATCATCCACAGAAGGAAGGTGATCATGTGACCTGGAACCAGTGCACATCTAATCGTAAAGATCTGAAAATCAAATTTAATATAGAGTAAACATCGGGTAGAGAAGAAACAAAATCCTAGAGCCAAAAAGGAACAAAACAAAAGCCAATTGGCACTGAGTCCTCTTTCGATATGGAAAAAGAACATTTGAAGCAGGGAAGGAGAGGGTGTTGGAAAGCTCACATGCCATTGAGAACCACGAACCAAGCAGGGAAGAGAGAGAACGTCAGTGATAGGGCCATTAAGTCAGAGGTGAGGCAGATTGGATTGTTAATTAATACAAGAATATTACCCACCAGAAATCATAAAGAGAAATTCTCTTGACAATGACAATCATCATAATTTTATAGAGAATTTCAGTTGGGCACAGAAAATTTTCACATTATAACTGCATAGTGATAATTTTTTTTTACAAGCTCAAACAAATTATCTGATATATTATAAAGAAAATTTGAGTCGGGCAGATTGAATTGTTAATTGATTCAATGATATTAACCATCAGAAATCTACGTTAGATCTTCTTTGTTGTCTCTTTTCTCCCCTCTTTACTGTGATGCTGTCTTCGTTTACCCTTCCTGTCAAAGATACTGGTATGTAAAATGTAACAAAAATATGACTCTCCTCTTCTTTGTTCAAAACAATATAAAGCAAAAAAATGCCTTCATCAAGTTCTGACTTCTGACTTGATCCTTTAGCATTAACTACAAATAAGAGGCCCCGGTTCATAAGTTAATAAATAGTTTATGAATACTCTGCTCATTCAGTCATTAACCCAACTGCAGCCGGGATTCTTTTTTAGCCTCCTCTTCCCCATCATATTTCTAACTTCTGCTGCTCTCTCCCACTCCCCACAAACTGCATAAATATTAGATAACTGTACATAAGCTCCGGAATTATCAGGATCCAGTTCAATTATTCGCTCTGCTACCTTTTTCCCTCTAGACTCATCTCCATAATCCTTGCATCCTCTTAATATTGAGGACCACATGCTCACATCAGCCTCAAATGGCATTTTCTCCACAAAATCTATTGCTTCCTCTATGCATCCTACGCGGGCCAGAAGATCAATCATACATGAGTAATGTTCTACCTGGGGATCTATATCATACTCATTCTTCATTGATTTAAACCATCTCCATCCTTCCTCAACCAAGCCACAGTGAGCACAACCCATCAAGACTGTCATCATCGTGATGGCATTGGGCCGCACTTTTTGAGCTCTCATCTTTTCAAAAAAATATAATGTTTCCACCCCGTACCCATTTGTAGCATAGCCCATCAACATACAATTCCACAAAGCTTCATCAGATGCTCTTATGTTGTCAAACAACTTCCGTGCTTCACTTATGTATCCACATTTACAGTAGAGATCAATAAGTGAAGTGGAAACAACATGATCAGAATCAACTCCCATGGTTATGGCCCCGGCAAATATCTGTTCACCAAGATAGAAATGACAGATACTAGCACAACTGCCAATTGCAGTAGCAAGAGTGATATGATCCATTTTTAAACCTAATCTTCTCATCTGAATGAAGAGTTCTAAGGCTCCCGTGGAACAACCATTCTGACCATAACCAACAATCATTGAATTCCAGGAGATTAGGCTTCTAGCAGGCATCATTTCAAAAATTCTTCGTGCATCTTCAATTCTCCCAAAAGTCGAATAGGCAGTAATCATTGAATTGAGCAATATTGTATCAAATTCCTTTAACTCGCTGAACAACTTACAAGCATCTTCCACACCTCCACATTTAGTATACATGTCCACAAGAACACTTGCAAAAATTGTGCTACTAGTAATGCCAATTTTTTCAGAACAAGCATGGATTTGCCTTCCATTTGTAACCTCGCCTATGCATACACATGCCCTCAAAGCACTAGTAAAGGTTGATGAATCCCCTGAAATCCCAGCTGCCCGCATCTGATTAAAAAACTTCAGTGCTTCCCCACCACAATTGCAAGTCACGTAACCAGCAAGCATAGAATTCCACAAAACAGCACCTGGGTTTTTTGTTCTGTCAAAGGACTTTCTTGCATCATTCATTCTACCACAATTCGCATATCCTGTAATCAAAGCTGACATAGAGTACTCGTCCTGCTCAGACATCAAACCCAACATGCGACCAGCACTGTCCATATCACCACATTTTCCATACATGTGGACAAGGCAGCTACCCAAAACAGAATCAACTTCCACTGCATTGACAATAATGCAGGCATGAATTTGCTTCCCACCATCCAGCTGCCCAAGGCACGCACATGCACCAATGGTGGTCGCCAAGACAAAATTATCAACACGTAACAAAGCAAAGGAGGGATCCAAACTCAAGTTCTTGAACATCACTATTGCCTGTTCATATTGCCCGCAGCTGACATATCCATGAAGGACAGTGTTCCCGGCAGTGGCACTTTTTACAGGCATCTCACTGAAGATCTGCTGGGCCAGTATCAAATCCCCTGCTTTTGTGAACCCTGATATGATAGAATTCCATGAGTACTCATTTCTATCTGGCATGGACTTAAATATCTCCAATGCAGTTTTCATGTCCTCATGCTGCAGGTAGGCTTCCATCAACGTGTTCCACGAGAAGCTATTCCTCTGAGGCATTTCATCAAACAGGCGCTGCATACAGCCCAACTCCCTGCATTTTGCGTAAGCTTGGAGCATTGAATTGGCAAAGAAAAGGGATGACTGGAGCCCAATTTTGAGGAGGAGGAGGTGGACCTGTCTGGCCTGGAGGAGTGAGCAGCCAGCCCGACAAGACTGCAGCAACACAACACAGGAATGGCGATTTGGGACCATCACTGTTTGTAAGATTCATCTCAAACACTATTGGTAGTATTGGAATCAACATTTGAATGGACCTGCCGAGGAAAAAAAGGACAATCTTCTTAAGGAGTCAAACAGTGAACAGCAATGTTGAGAGCCCATACACATTACAAACTGGACTTTTTCCTGTGATTGATGTTGAAAACAGAGCAAAAATACAATTGGCCCCTTGAAACGGTCCCCAGGCCTGTTAGAGTTCAAGACAATGAATATATAATCAGCAGCAAAGCAAAACATATATAAAAAATGGTAAATTTCACTAAATACCAATGAAAATGCACATAACCCCTACCTATTATTGAAATCCTCCAAGCCCAAACTTCCCCTTACTGAAAATAATAATGGGATCAAGTTGACAATTTTAGTCAAACCTGCCTTGATGCACCTCCATAACACAGATATTTAACCGTAACAAGCATCAAGAAACAAGCAACCAAAAATTGCAATACTATTACTGTTAGCCTCTCAGCCCTCCCCGTGACAGTTACCAACATTCCAAAGTGAGTCGACTAAAGCTATTGTTTATATCTCATGCTAATCAAAATTTCCAGACATAAGAATATTAAAATATTATTAAAGAAACTTGCAAATCATGAAGAATGCAGATGTTGCAGTTAAACATAAAATCTTCCAAGAAAAATAAAAATAGGCAATCTTTCTTTTTTCTAAATCAACCAAAAGATATGATGATAGAGAAGTGAAAAAAGCACTTGCCACTAAATCCCGTTGAGACTAAGAGTCTACAATAGCACAGAGAAGTGGCAAAAAGCATGTGATCTGCCACAAGTGATCTGCTATTGCCGAAAGTAATCAATTTGACAGTACGCAAACCATATGATGAATGCCATGATGAATCTCAGATGCCTCAGTAATGATACCAATGAAGTAGCTTAATGAATCACCCTAACAAAATTTAGAATAATAGACCAGCTAGCAGGCAAAGAAGTATAAAAAATACCAAATGCAGACACTTAATTTAACTCTAAAATAGTCGAAAATTGCGTTAGATTTCTGTTCCTTGCTCAAAAAGTCCCTGTCCGAAAATAGAAACTTTAGATGTATATAGAAATTTGTAATTTATCAAAACAAATGTACCAAGCAACAGTTGCACATATAACTCAAACACACTAACTCAGAAAGCAATGAAGTTTGATTTCTCCACTCTGGTAGGCAATAAAGCAAATGCCAATCTCGCATTAATTTTCAACCAACAGTACAAATCGCTTAGCAGGTACAAAAAATTAAACAAATAGCATAAATTTATTGTATCTAACACAGCATCAATAACAATCCATCAAATCCTAGCCTTGGCTCATTTACAAGACTAAGATAGGCGAAAATTGATATGAATGAATCTCAAATAGGAAAAAAAAAACAGGAGCAAGAAAAAAATGGGAAAAGAACAAATGCCAATCTAGAGAGAATTACAGAGAATTTATGCCTGGGAGGGACACACAGACCTAGGCGGTACGGTGCTAAAGACCTAGGCGGTGCCGGCGAAGGCGGAGGGAAAGGCCGCGGCCGGGTTGAGAGAGGCGAAGACGAGCCGGCTGAGAGGGATGTGCGCCGGGGGAGAGATAACTAGGCGACGGCGGCGGTCAGGTTAGGGAGAATGAAAGAATAATGGGCAATCACAAGGGCAAAATTGTCTTTCAATTTTGTAAAAACCGGACGCGGACAAGGACGGACACACAGACTCACGGACAAGGGCAAAACTGTCCGTTCATATGAAGTCGTGTTCAAGCTAGCGTGCCTCTCGCACTCTCTGAAGAAACCCTAAAAACCCATCGCTTCCTCACAAACCATCTCCCCGCCACCGGCCGCGCTTTGGCTCTCATTTGCTGAATCTGCTCATCCTTGGCCCGGAGAGGCATAATAGGCATGGTGAGCATTCCTACTGATTCGATATACCTTTGCATTTCTTGATCTTCTGCCTCTGGGTTGTAAGTTAATTTGTTGTTTTGATTGGTGTTGGTTAAATGATTCCAAGAATGAAATGTCTTCCTGCCGTGTGTTGTAGCCTGTTTTTGTTGGTGTGGTATGGGTCTAAGATTGTCAAAGGAGCTTGCTTTGGGTGCTTTTTGTATGTTCCATTTGGGAAGGCTTAGCCATTTAACCATTCTTGAATTTTGACAGCTTTGTTTTTATGATCTTAAGTAAACCTGGCAATGGCGGCTCCGACTAATAAGGAGTTGTATTTTTAGTTTCACCAGACTCAAATGCAATGAATATTGAATCTGAGATCGTCACCTATTAAAGTCAGTGCTCTACCTACATTGTGTAGTCCATGTATGGCGCAAATTTTTGATCCATCTGTTTTCTCTTCTGAAATTTGGTTTGCTACATAGACACTGCATTGTCTGTGCTAAAGAGTTATTAGTTAGCTCGTACTGCTTGTATTTTTGTTTTCAAGTTGACATGTGATCGAGGCACTCTTCAAAGTAATTGCTTCCTGCTGGTACATTGGGCATCAATCAATTGTTATTTGGGACTTGTCTTTTTATCGCATTTATAACTGTTGTTGTTGATGTATTTCAGGCTCCAAAAAGAGGTGGAAAAGTGGCTGTACCCGCCAAGAAAAAACCTGTAAGTGATATAGTGTTAGTCAGCAGTTGGTGCTGAAGTACTTTTCCAAACATAATGATTGAACATACTAAGATTTGCCTAGGAGCAACGGTGTCAAGGTAGTTGGCTTGATTGCCAAATTGACTTGATGTGCATACAATCAATACTTAACAAGCTGATTAGAATTGAATGTCAGTTTCACTTGTTTTAATTGATGACAAACTTTAAGTTTTCAGATTTGAGCAGTTTGAGAATTGTCAACTTATTATCATTTATGTATGTGCCCCAAGTGGTTCTTTGGAACTGCTATTTCCTGATCTGTTATAGGGACACCTGGGTCGGGTTGATAGGTTGGAGTAAGTCCTTATCTCCACTCAATTGTTATATTGGATATTTTACATTGTCAACAATTTGCCCATTGTGGAATCCAGACTATAAATTTTTTACACGAAGATGCCTACTATCCACTCCTGAGATGTCCGTCTTGGCTTTAAAACCACAATTATTAATAAAATGAAAGCATTGGTTTGACATGTAAGGTTGGAGTAAGTCATTTATGTATGTGATCCGCCTATTTCCTCTGGGGTGGGGTAAGGGCGGACCATATGTCAAATATGTTTCCCATAGATGTATATGGGTGTTGAAAAGCTCTCAGAAGCAGTTTTGGTTGTAGTTGACAGGGGCAAAAAGATTTAGTTATGCTATAATATGTGCCAACTGGGCCCAGAGCTGGATAATGTCAACTAGTGGTAAAGCACACTTAAGCTATGGTATTGGTAGCTAAGGTAGCATGACACATGAGCTAATTTTAGACGGGATGCTATGCACTGAGGTAATGACCATTCTGTTGAACAATATGGCCTAGGAAACCAATATTGAAAACTTGGCTTATTAGTGTCAACCAGGTTTTTTTGTCATCTATCTATACAGAACTGCAGTGAGGATTTTTCTGATTGGCTTGGTTTCTAAAGTTTGGTTAATTGAATATGGTTTCTGACCCGGGCTGAAGCAAAATATGTCCCTTGGATTCTGTTGTTGATTGGCATCTTTGTTTGGTCTCAGTTTGTTCAATTACATAATTTGCTTTTTAGTAGTTTTTTTTGTAATACAGGTTAGCATGAGTTGATTTTTGTGTTTCTTTTAATAAATTTAGAACATGTTTTTATATGAGTAAATAATCTTCAATGTAGTTAAACTTGTTGGTGTCACTGAAACCCACCTTGGATTCTGCATTATTTGTATTAAATGCATGTTTTGGGAAAAAATACCTATTTTGACAGTTCCTTTTCTTCTTTTAATGTTTTTTTGTAAACTATTATATTTTTCTTTTCATATCATTCACGAGGACTGGTACTTGTCTGTAGGAGAAGGTTGTGAATCCATTGTTTGAGAAGCGTCCCAAGCAATTTGGAATTGGTGGTGCTTTACCACCTAAAAGGGACCTTCATAGGTTTGTTAAGTGGCCTAAGGTTGTTCGAATTCAAAGGCAACGGAGGATTCTTAACCAGCGTTTGAAAGTTCCTCCAGCCTTGAACCAATTTACCAAAACACTTGATAAAAATATTGGTAAATCTTCAATTTGCAGTCTGTGCTCTTAGAATTGTCTTTTAATACTTGAAAATTGTCGTGTGTGATAATAGATTAACATTTTTTTTCTATTTTGCCATTTTTGGTTCAGCAACAAATCTTTTTAAGTTGCTTCTGAAATATAGACCTGAGGACAGAGCTGCTAAGAAGGAAAGACTTTTGAAAAGGGCTCAAGCTGAAGCCGAAGGGAAAACTGTTGAGACAAAAAAGCCTATTGTTGTGAAGTACGGCCTTAACCATATCACGTATCTTATTGAGCAGGTAAGCATAGACAGCTTACACATTAATGATTTTCATAGTAAAATATGTTTTACTGAGATATAGGGTTTCTCTGTGCTTTGATTTTGATTGTCAGCTATTATTAAGTTTATGCCAGGAGACATTTCTTTTTTGAAGATGCTTTAATTTTCTTCCCTGCTGGGAGGCATTATGTATCTATACTTTTGCTGTGAAACAGTTCCCACTATACGTGATAATCATTTATTAGTTTCACAAATATGTATATATTTCATTGAATGACATGAACCTGCATGATTTTCTTCTATTCTTTTCTTTTTTTTTCTTGTTTGCTGATGCTTGAGAACATCTAATGCTTCATGTAAGATGCCTCACAATAGCCGGAGTTGTAAGATTTCTACATGCACTGTATTATGTAATGAAACTTATGAGGCATGTCAAGTTTACTTTTTTTATATATATGTGTGCAGTATTCAAATTCTTTGTGGTGAATTGGCTTGCATATTTCTTTCATATACTTATTTGTTGTACTCTACGTGGATGTAGAATAAGGCCCAATTGGTGGTAATTGCTCATGATGTTGATCCCGTTGAGCTTGTTGTTTGGCTTCCTGCTTTGTGCCGAAAGATGGAAATACCTTATTGCATTGTGAAAGGGAAAGCGCGTCTTGGAGCTGTATGTTTCATAGATTTCATTATTACTTATTTATCTTCTTCATTGTAGTAACCTTTTTTTTGGCTGCAGATTGTCCATAAGAAGACAGCAGCTGCACTCTGTCTCACATCCGTGAAGAACGAAGATAAACTGGAACTTAGCAAGATTGTGGAAGCAGTGAAGGTGATAACTTGATTGGATAAATATATGCTGTTATCATCTGTGTAAATGGAATAGTTTTTTTTTCTTGCGTTTACCGTATTCATCATATAATTCAACGATTCATGTCTTCTCAGGCTAACTTTAATGATAAGTATGACGAGCATAGGAAGAAGTGGGGTGGCGGCATCATGGGTTCCAAGTCTCTGGCCAAGACCAAGGCAAAGGAGAGGCTATTGGCCAAAGAAGCAGCACAAAGAATGTCTTAATAGATTACTTCAATTTGTTGTTATTTTGATTCTGTGTTTTCATATGTTTTAGAATTTTAAAGAATTTTGCGATGGTGTCAAGGTTTTGGATTTTAGTTAATAGGAGACCTATAAATGCATAATATAGATTCATTGAATTCTAATGATGATGGTATGAACAATTCGACAGCCTTGTTATGCTGCTATAAACCGTGCATTCTTTGTCATATTACCGAGGTTTATTGAGCATTCGCTGGCAGACCATTTTCAAGGGAATTTTGTAACTGCGTGTTTGCCCAATATTTTGAAAATTGTATGCGCTGCTCACACCAGAGAAATTTTTGGGGAGTATGGGAGTACCACGTGGGATTTACTCTCACTTTGAGGGGAAGTATTTTTTATGCATTTCATTGACAGTAAGTGGTGTAAGATTTCATTAACAGTAAATGGTGCAAAGAACGGATGAGAGCCAGGAATCGTTGGTTTTTTGCACACCAGTTTAATTTTTAGATGGACGGCTGTTGTGTGTTTTTATATGTAAGGCTCACTAGCGGGAGCGGAGCTTTTCTTTGCAAGGGGCATCAATATTGAGGATTCATGGTTTTTTATGTGCAACCTTCCTGCTCCCACTTGCGTAGATGAATGATGAGTTGTGTAAGGTGGGAACAACTTTTGGTGTTTAAATGTGAGGGTTTTTGGGAAATAGACTTGAGGTCCTTTATATTCCTAATCTCACTTGGTAATCCCCTTTTTCCCATTTTATCTTTAGTAACAAATTACTATCTCCACCAACCACTGAACCTGCTTCTCAATTAGCCTAGCCTTGACTTGGCATCTATGATATGAACAAAGGAAGACGATGCAATTCCATTCTTTAGTTACTTGTCTTCAAGTCATCCTTGAAAGGGAACAGCAACAAGTGGGACAGCTTTCTCGATTACTATCCCGAAGTGCTCTTTCATGTCCATCTCCTTGGGCTCCATCTTGTCCGGCAGCCTCCACGCAAAGGAGTGGATAATCGAAGCAAGGACAAAATGCACTAGCCGATCGGCGAGAGGCATCCCCGGGCAAATCCTCCGGCCTGCGCCGAAGGGGATAAGCTCAAAGTCTCGTCCTCGGAAATCCACCTTGGAGTCCAAAAACCTCTCCGGCTTAAAGCAATTTGGTTCCTCCCATAACCCTTCATCTTGGCCGATGGCCCAGACGTTCACCAGCACCTGTGTTCCCTTTGGAATCTTGAAACCAGAGATTTCGACATCAGCCAGTGTTTGCCGTGGGAGGAGGAGAGGACCCGGTGGGTGCAGCCGGAATGTCTCCTTCACTACAGCTCGAAGATATGGCAGATGAGCAATGTCTGATTCTTCAACTTGTCTTCCTGGCTCTACCACCTCCTTGAGCTCAGCTCGGGCTTTGGCCATGAGATCTGGGTTGTGCAGTAGCTCGGCCATTGCCCACTCCAATGTCGTTGAGGTAGTGTCAGTGGCCGCTATAAATAGCTCCTGGTAAAAAAGCCACTTACAAACGAGTTAATTACAGTTAACACTAACTCCACTCAAACACGGATAGGGCCCTATCAGTTTAGTCTTTTTGATGTTTTTTTTTTTAAGTACCACAAAATGAAAGAGTTAATTTTTTGTGTCAAGTTAGTATATATCAAATGCTCAACTAATTCGATTTTAAGGATATGTAATTTTTGTGTAAAATTAATAAATACTAGATGCTTAAATAATCCAAGCAAGGTGGATTTGGGGCTTTTGACAAAATTGTCTCTAGAAATATGGATAATGACAAATAGATGTGTTAACGGGCTAACAACTTGGTATTATTTTCAAGATGTGTATGATTTTATGATTCTTTTCCACTCCTAAGTACTTCGAGTTCAAATTTCATCATAGGCATATATTTATAAGAAGATTTGGGTATTGTTTAGATGAACAACTTTGTGTAATTAGACTAAAATGCATCTATATATAAAGTAAGAAAATAAAGTTAAGGATAGTAATTTAATAATAATGTATTAAAAATCGACGATACATTAAATGTGAAAGAGGCTCATTTATATAGGTCTGAGCTCACGTACATTGTCGGATTTAAATCGGACGACTTAAGTTAATCATAGGCATTTAAACCTTAAGTAACATGAGCTATCGGATTTAGATCGGACGGCCTAAGCGCCAAAGCTATTATAAACTTTCACCAAATAAAAATAACTCAGAAAAGAATATTCACAAAGTAGACAATAATTTTTCTTCATTAAATGTGAAAGCAAATGTTGTTTTGAATAATTACCACAAAAGTAGCTTTAATTTCGAAGGTACTTGGCCCATCTCCCTTCCCATCCTCCTCTTGGAGGTCAAAAAGTGCGTCCAGCAAATCGTTCTTCCTCGTGGAGCCGGGAGCAGCTCTCTCATCTAAACGCCTCGCGATTATGGCATTGAAGACGCTGTGCAGTTTCTTCATCGAATCTGCAACTCGCCCTCGAATTCCTTGAGGATCAAAGGGCCGGAGCACGGGAAACCAGTCTGCTAGATTTGGCTTTGCCGCTTCGCTGTTGATAGAGCGAGACAGTTGCAGGAAGTCTACGGAGGCCTGGGACTTGAGGCCGGCCATGTCAGTTGAGAACTCGATGTTGGAGATGAAGTTGTTTAAGGTTGCATGAATGACCTGCCGGACGTTAACTGCTTGTCCCGCCCGGCTGCTCTCAGACAAGTAAGCAACAAGCTCATCAGCCTTCCGCTTCCTCAGGCCATGGCTGGCGTCCAAGCTGCGCGAGCTGGAGATGTACTTGTTGTACAATACCCGGAGCCGCCGCCACTTGACGTCGGATGCCCGCCACAGCATGGAGGAGTCGTGGTGGCCGATGGCACGGGCAGCATCGATAACGAACCGGCCGCTCAGGGCCTGATCGTTCTTGTAGAGCGCTTCTCTGGCTAGCTCGGCGGAGGAGATGACCACGGTGGTGACTCGGCCGAGTTGGAGGGTCATAAGTGGCCCATAGGTGTTTGCCAATTTAGCAAGGGACTTGTGAGGCAGATCACTTCCGAGGAGGAAGAGGTTACCGACGACCGGCAGTGGGGTGGGTCCCGGCGGTAGCCGGGAGAATTTCCTTGACAGAAACCCGAGCAGGTAAAGAGAAATAGGAACGAAGCAAATCGACATGATCAAAGTTGAGTACTCCATTTTCGGGTGGAGAACGGGATTCAGATCGTCTACCGGGGGGAGGCTTAAATAGGAGAAAATGCCACCCACCTCAAATAATTGTCTAAATTTTCAATAAACTTTTTGTCTTGCATTAATTATCCATTTCAAGTATAAATTGGGAGATATGTTATCATGTTAAAATGAAAATAAAAAGGACTTGTATAACCTGACCAATTTCATGACTTAAGGCTTGATGCCCAAACAATGAAAGGCTACCACATTACTAAAAAAATAGAGATACTTGGGAAGGGGATTTGGCCACTAGTCATATAATCTGGTCATGAAAACTGCTCAAGAAAATATTTTACAAATTGAAGTCCATTGATGAAGCTGCAATAGTGGTTGATGACTAAAATTGAATGCGTAGATAAAAATATACAGAGATTACATAAAATCACTCTATATATTTCGTGTTTATAGATCATATTAGAAAAATAAGAAAGGATATGTTTTAAAAAACATATCTTGCACACTTGCAAATTGACTCTTGAAATTGTCTAAGCCCCAACTATGAAACAGAGATTGTATAATAACTTTATAATTTGGGCATTTCTTTCTAGACGGATTTATATATAAGAAACAGTTCATGTGGTTCAAGTTTGAGCGCGTCTCTCTCCGTACTCTTTTCACATGTGTTCGGTGTTGTCAACTTGTACCGTACAAAAATAAGTAAAAAATTAATTACGTGTTAGCCTTTTCTAGCAAATAAAAAAATGTTGGTGAGTATGATTATTGGACCCTATCTTATCAGCTTTTAAGATAGGAAATCTGGGCATCTCAAGCCGCTGATTTACAGTAGGAATGAATGGCCATGAGCAGAGCCAAATAAAGCTAGAAATATAAAGAACAGAAGAGAGGTGGGTCAGAGGGAGAGAAACAAGAGGAGCATAAAAGACGTTTCCCACATAATGGCAGTAATTCAAACGTGAGTGCCCCTAATTTGTGTGCATCCTCAAAATGAAATCCAACTGCCCACGGATCCTAACCTTATACAAAGCAG